>CM056737.1:9126917-10466266 GCA_029844215.1 Przewalskia tangutica
TTCTCTTAACAAGTTGCCAATGCCCCAACTGGCCACAAAATAACACACACGCAATTACTTAACCCAAGTCAACGAGGAATCACCTCTAGCATTACAAAAGCTTCCACCCTTGGTCTAAAAGATACCTTCTTCGCACTTTTACTTCACAACAAAATGATCATTTCTATTTTCTTAGCACATGTTCACTTCCTTCCGTACACGTCGTACTCTTCTCGAACACTTGAACTCTTTCTAGTATATGGACCATACTTCAGTTCCCAAAATTTCTGGAGCCACTACCTCCAAACTTGGTCATCTTACTAGCCTCGATCTTCTTTAAGGCCATTCCCGGCCTTCACGATCCGATTCTGGTCGAACATATCCACGAACTCATACGATGGTCACCTAAACTTGGGCCTGGCACCCTCGTGACCCTACTACCTGGCGGGACCACCTCGAACTGACCCCACCACAATACAGGCCGCGGGTTGACCCGCAATCGGTACTCAACCTGACCCGCTATCGCGCCAACACTTGTTCTCCTGATCCGGAACAATCTTACCTATTCAAGTCCTGAAGGCTACCACTTTCATCTTACACAACCCATGGAATTATCCCACAATACATTAATATGCATACCAAGTATTTTGACAAAGACTAACCGTGAAATCTTTTATTCGAGCTACTTTACATCTACGGTCTCAACGTGAAATATTCTAAGGTTCACACCTTCCCTGCCCCCATACTTATCCTTCCAACTAACCATGTTTTCTAACTCACAAATAACACAACGCTATCCGTACATAGCACACAATAAGATCATCATATCAAGCATACAAAACTCTAGAGGGTTAAGGATATACCTGTATCTACCGCTTTACTCTAATCACAGTCCTGCCCTGCAGGGCGCATAGCTGTAGAAGGTGATGAACCAACCATAGATCCCGTAGTCTATGCTGCCCCACCAGTGCTACCTCCGGTCGGACAGTTTCTTGCAAAATGGCCCTGCTGGCCGCATGTAAAACAAACTCCCGAACTAGCACGACATTCCCCAAAATGGAGTCTACTACATCGGCCACAACGAGGTAGGGATGGCTTCACCGCTAACACCCGCTCTCGAAAACTGAACCTGGAGCCACGACCTGCTCCACGAATACTGGATGCCACGAAGATTGTGGAGGACCACTCAGTCTTGGCGGAGGCGCATAACTAGTCTGGCTTCGAGGCGGTCCGCCTCGAAAGTCGCCAAAGACCTGTTGTTCGCCTCTTCGCGATCTTGGTCATTCCGTCGACCTCTCCGCTCACACCTGAGTGCATAAGCTGCATGCGGGCAATGTCCATGCCCTGAAGAGCTACACCCGAACAAGCCTCGCCAAGTAGTCATCTAACCCGTAACGTGGCGGTGTACTCATCCTCCATATCGGCTACTACTGGGGACATACTGAGCCAATGAGTCGAACTCCATTGTACTCCCGAATGCGCCGGCTCGCCTCAACATCAAAAATCTGTCGGCCCGAGCCCTCCTCATCTGTGGAGGCAAGAAATGTGCAAGAAATGCCCCTGAAAACTCGTCCCATACGGCTGGAAGTGCATACTCTCCCCGGGACAGCTCCCACGAATCAAACCAGTCGACTGCAGTATCACGTAGCCGATGCGAACCTAAGACCACCGACTCGGTCTCGGCTTTGATCACTCGTGATCAGAATCGCGTCGGATGAACTCCTGCGGATCATCCTCAGGCCTCGACCCGTAGAACTCTGGCGGGCTACAACTCAGAAAGTCCCGTAGCCTCAAACTATCCGATCTTGGGTGAACCATGGTACTCTTCGAACCGAATCCGTCGGCCTATCTCGTATCCGCGCGATCACGGGCGATGGCGGGCCATCTCTTTGTACCCCAACTCCTCTGCTCCAGGCTGTGGGACTGGAGGTGCAGGTACTGTGGTCTCTGCAGCCACTGCTGCGGCCCTAAACTCTGCTGGGGCTGGCGGCGTCGCAAAACTTGCCGTCTGAAGCACTATCTCAGGTAATGACTGGGCCTGCGCCCCCGTACTCCTCTGTATCCTACTAGCAGCTCCCTCGGCTGCCTTGCCCATCTGGGCCCGGGTTGCCTTGCGCGGAGGCATAACTGGTAAAAACGAGATACGTCAGAGGGGTCCAACTTACAACACAGCTCTAAGGCACGATCTTAGAATGAGAAGAATGGAAACCAATCCTAAATGTCCTGCAGCCTCCTGATTATAGATGTGGTGCACAACACACCGATAATCAAGACTCTACTAGACACGGTCTGTAGACACTTTCCGAGGATTAACTGCTCTGATACCACTTTTGTCACGACCCGTTCCGGGGCCCGTGACTGGTGCCTTACCCGGGCACCCAAGTAGTCATACATCAGAGTAATCAGCGGAACATAAAAACAAGACATGAAACAACTGTAAAATGAAACACATTTTATCTGAGAGAAAGTCGCCTTTCGGCATATATATAAATACAAAGTTTGAACAATTTAATCCTTTTTACAAACCCTGCCCACAACAGTACTACAGACCTCTAAGAATGTAACGACAACTATGGCGGGACAGGGCCCCGCCATACCCCTGTATGTACAAGAACCTACAGACTCAGGGTAATATACCAAAGATAAGCCTCTGGAGAAACGGAGCTTCCCAAAATGCTGATTTGTGATCCTAGAAGCGAGGATCGTCAACCGATGTACCTCTACCTGCAGCATGAACGCAGCCCCCCGAAAGAGGTCAGTACAACAGGTACCAAGTATGTGAAACTGGAAAATACTGTAAACAAAATCATAACAGTCTAAAACAAAACAAGAGACATGTCTGATAACAAAACTACAGTTCACAATATAAAAGCAGTCATGTCAAGTCAGGGACTCACGACCTCAAAGTCATCACTCAAATATAACCCGCACAACGGCCGCATGCCCCGGCATCTTACCTCGGTATAAGCATGGCCATGGAACCATCCTAATGGAAGCATACCCGTGGGCCACCCATCGTGTCAGTATGTCCAAAGGAAATAACAAGATAACAATCAGAATGGAAGCATACTCGTGGGCCACCCATCGTGTCAGTATGTCTAAGTCAATAACAAGATAACTCTCCTAATGGAAGCATACCCGTGGGCCACCCATCGTGTCAGTATGTCCAAAGGAAATAACAAGATAACAATTAGAATGGAAGCATACTCGTGGGCCACCCATCGTGTCAGTATGTCCAAGCCAATAACAAGATAACTCTCCTAATGGAAGCATATTGTTACACCCCGTAAGTCCAGGACATGTAAAATAGAATGTACGTAAGGAAACAAGACTAGGAAATTAGTACGAAGGAGGAATTGTTTTTCCGACGGAAAATGTTCCGAACGACGGAAAGGAAAAATGCTCGTTGTTGAGAATTGGATTCTCAAAAGACAATATTTGTAAAGTATGGAACTTATTAACACTATGGAAATTTATTTTTACGGATTTGGTCACGTGGGGCCCACCCGAGGAATTTTACATTTTTGTGGGGCCCACGAGGGTTACAGAATTTTATGGACGAATGAGAGGGCGACACGTGGCACTCCTTCCACATGGCTTGGTCGAAATTGTGTAAGGGTAAAATGGTCATTGACCATAGTAGAAGATAAGTCTTCCAAAGCTTGATATTGTTGACAAGTCAACTTGTCCACCTAGGCTTGATCCAAGTGAAACCCATCCTAACCTCATTTTTGTGGACATCTAAACCCTCCATTGTGTTTTATAAGGTTACTACTAGTGCAAGACTAGCTCATTACACTTAGAAAAATTTGAGAACATTGAGCTTAGCCTAGAAGAGCTCTCGGGTTTGGTCCTCCCCTTCACACAAAATTTTGTAATTTTGTTCCTTTGTCCACAAGACTTTAAACCAAGGTTCCTAAGAGTGTTGTAAGGTGATCTCAATAGAAAGATTTCAGAAAAACGGAGTTTTCACGTTAGTCGCAAGGCGGAAACTAAGGGAGTTCTTCAACTTTGAAGTTGGAACTTGAAGATGGGTTCTTCATAGGCCTCTAAGGAGTGCTTGGAGCGGATTGGAACCTAAGGAAAGGAGCTAAGAATTGCTAAGGCGCGACTTTGGATCTTGGAAATTTTAAGGGCTTGGAAAGGTATAAATTTTGTTGTTTTAGTAGTTAAGACTTACTTATTGTTGTAGCTATGGATTTTAGCAAGCATGTGTTATATAGTTTGAAGTTTGATATGTTTATGGGCTATTGGAACCCTAATCCGAAAACTAGCATGTTAGCCTTAAGACTACAATTCAAGTTGATTACTCGTTTAAGTCGTCGCATGTTGTGTAAGAAGGAAATTGTAGTTGTTAAAGTGGCTTATAACTATATAACATGCTAGACCTTAGAACTTGAAATTTGGAAAGAATTTGGGAAGGACTTGTGTTATTGGTTATATGTTGGCCGAGAATGGCTAGTGAAGTATTATACTATTTGGTATGAATTGTGGGGCGGAATTTTACACGTATTGTAAGGCGTGTAATCCCCTTTGTTTGGTTGTTGTTTGGAGCCTTAAATGTGGCGTGTTGGTTATTCTATTCGGCCTTGAAAAAGGTGGCAAAGTGAGTAGAAACAAAGGAAGTGCTGCCCGATTTTCCGTAGAATTAGAGACCGTATACTTAGTATTATTCTACGTTGAGACTAGAAGTTGATAGTCTTGTTGTGACCATTATAGGTTGACACTTCTACGTACGGCGTATTCGGCTTAGCTTGTAGATTTTAGCCGAAAAGGTATGTGAACTATCTCCTCTTCTAGCATGACTCCTTAAGAGAAAGAAAGTACGTCCTACTCCTTAAATGATCCATTCCTTGGTTGTATTTGGATTGCCTAAAGTAGAAATTGTTCTATATACTTCCTTTGATTGTACTTTGATGTTTAAATTGTAAGTTGTATAATCTATTGCCTTAGTGAAGTTGGATTCTTAAAAGTGAAAGTATTTTACTTAAAGTACATAGAGTCTGGAAAAGGAAGTGGTTTCCAAATCTTTTGGGCTAGTACCTTAGTCTCAAAATCCTAAAGGTCATTATAATGACTTTAGGGGAGTCAAATGAGTGATTTACTTAATTGTTTTAAAAGAGGAGAAATTGCATGATTTAAGAGAAGTAACTTGTTTTAAAGGAGTGAGTTACTTGAGGTTTAAAAGTAGAAGAAACTTGTTTTCTATATATTAAGAGACTTGAAGTGTTTTGAAAGTTAAGAACTTGATTTGTAAGTATGTGATACTTGGTTTTTAATTGTCACGACCCGAACCCGGGCCCGTGACTGGTGCCTTACCCCGGGCAGCCTAGTGATACAACATCAGAGTAATCAGCGGAACATAAGACGATAACATGAAATAACAAGAAGTATGAAACAATAGTCTGAGAAAACTTGTCTTACGGCATATATATATAAATCAATTTAAAACCGAACAGTTACATCCCATTACAACTCTGCCCACAACAGTACTACAGACCTCTAAGAATGATACGACAACAATGGCGGATGGCCCGCCATACCCTGAATGTAAATACCTACAACGACGGGGACTATACCATTGATAAGCCTCCGAGAAACGGAGCTTCCATACGTTGAATCGTGACCCTAAGCGAGAATCAACACGGTGTACCTTTACATGCGGCATGAACGCAGCCCCGAAGGAGGTCGATAACAGTACCAAGTATGTGAAATCGAAAATATCAGAAATGAAATCATAATAGTCTATAAAGCGGGAGACATGTATGATAACCAAACTACGATTCACAATAAATAGGCGATATGTCAAGTCGTGACTCACGCCTCAAAGTCATCACTCAAATGTAACTATGGGTCTCACGCCCATAACATCAATCATGCGTGGAATACCTTCCTCAATGCCGATTTATGATATAAAAGCACCAAGAAATACACATGAACACGAGTCCCACCGTGTCCTAATAAAACGAAGACAGGTAAGTCTGAAGGCATAACCGACTACTAACACCCACGACTAACAGGTCATAAATTGTATCATGATATCTGTCTGCCGGCCACATGATCAAAGCCGGTCACTCGCCCGCAGATCAAATGTGCGCGTCTAGCCTCGAACTCTCCGTAGCTCTGATAGGCCAACCTCATAGGCCCGCATGAGGTATTCCTCGCATCGAGGGTAGCTACTCCCGGCGTCGTCATGGACTCACGATCGCGTAGCCACAAAGACCGCATGACCACAAGGGCCGCAAACTAACACGGAACTCCGTAGTTCCGCATGGATCCCCGGACCCGCATGAGGTATTCTCGAATCATGGTCCCGCATCACTGAGTCTACCCCGTCGGAGGCGACAACCTCCTAAACAAGTCAAGGTGAGTGGTACAATACCAACATAACGGTGAGAGTCAAACAACTTTAAGCGCGATCGAGGAAAACCCCTTTACACAAAACATCACAAGATACTAACACACGTAGCATCCTAGCATGTTTACTTATCAAATCAACAAGAAAGTATTACAAGGCTATCACAAACCAACACAATCAAGTTATACACACAAGGTACATTCTAATATATGATTAACAAGATCGGGTATCTATTCCCAAAGTACTTCATACATTATCTTTTAAAAGATACGTTACGTTTACAAAAGTCAAACAATACGTAGTATATGAAAATAGAGTGATTATCTTTTGAAGTAAATCAAAACACTTCTCTTCAGAAATCAAGTAACAACATTCTTTTCCAAATGTTTCAAGTTTGCCTAATTTCAATTACTCAAGTTTCTCATTTTGAAAGGTTTAGTAGTTCATAATTTTTAATCACTTAATGATATAATTCTCCTTTAAAAGCAATTTGAGAAGCATATGTCCGATCGTGAGTAAGTTATTCTTGTTTATAACAATCTTACTTAAGCGACCATGATCTAGGAAATGTAACATCATTTTGTCTCATCTTAGTTTCTATGCGGATGGAAGTTTCTACTGGTTTTACTAATACATTATTAGTCAAAACATTTCCCTTTATTAGCGCCATGTGGTTTGTTCGATACTTATTCGATTTCCAAATCGATAACATTATTGCTTTTAAAATCAAGTACTCATTACTCGCGAATGAGGTTTTACAACATTTTTAACAAAATGTTAATTACCAAGTAAAACAAGTTAAGTCTCTTATCTTTAAGATTAAGCCTCTTAACTTTTAAAATCAGTAAACCATTCTCTTTACCTCTCTTAAAACGTTATACCTAACTTCCCATAAAGCTAGTATAACTCTTCTTTATTATCACACATCAAGTCGATTACCTTTAAAACCACAAAGCATTTTACACGTATGTCTACCGTACTACATAGTTATACACATATCATGCTAGAAAAGGTAGGAAGAGGTTCACATACCTCGCGACGATTATCGACTAATAGCAAAACGCTCTAAGTACCTCAAACCGTCGGCTACTCCTTAAGCCAAGTAGATCGCGCCACGCATGGTACTTCAACTTATAAGGCCACAAGGCGCTTATTAACATCTAGGTCTAATCGTAGAACATTCTACGAAAATTCGCAAAGACTCCCGCAATCGCGTAAATCTCTCCTCTATCGAGGCCGGCTATCAAGTCAACCAGGGGTTTATACATCTAACCGGACGTGTACAATTCTACTTCACGAATGCTACACAAGTCTCTTTGTCTGATACATCCTATGTAATTACTGATTCGATTCTTTCTTTATATTCAGCTTAAGTCAAAAGACATCATGCAAAGCTAGTTCAGTTCTATATATAGTATACTTCAACTATATAATCTTACAACATGTAATTTCCAATTACAATAAGGGGACAAGATATTACTTCGATAAGCCCAAAATTATCCTAGTTTAATGTCGCTCCTGAGCAACGTTTAGCTCCAACTCCGTGCGCTCCAACCCGCTCCAAACCACCCTTAGAAGTTCTAACCAACTTCTACTTAATACTCCAACTATCTATGGATATTTTCCTTAGGGTTTCGTTTTTGTGACTGACGGGAAGTATAATAGTATTTCTGGGCTTTTCGTATAAGTGTAACCTTGGAATACTACAAGGTATAAGGCTAAGGTAATTTGGGTATAGTAACAAAACTGTTGAGAGTATTTCTACCAATAGGGGGTATTTATACGAGACAACACCACAAGGGTGTATACCTCTACTACCCCACTGTGGGGGTATTCTCGCTGGGGAAGGGAACTCTCGGCCAAAGGGCCTTGTCAATGGGGGAGGCTAGGACGAGAACCACACTACAGGGAGGAGGATTTTAACACTTAGGAAATTTTAGGAATGGATGAAGAAGTCTTCCAAAGGGTATTTATAGGACAAGCCAAGGCCAACCAATGGCCAAGATCATGCCAAGTGCAAGGCAAGTGTAGGCCAAGATCATGCCACGTGCACCTTATCCATCTACCACAAAAATATCCTACCTACTACTTGACAAAACCCAACCATTTCGTCCAAGCCATTATCGCTCTTTACCAACTAGAGGGTGACAAGTGTCGCCTCTTGGTCCAAAAGGTTTCGTCTCTTAGAAAAATCCGCAAAAATAGAAATGACATAGCCGTAATTTACCCTACGCGAGTTGTGTAAAACGCGTTTAAAAAAACGACTCTAATCGGGTGTTGTGAACAAAAATAAATCGCCAAGCCACTTTAAAGTCCAAACTTTTCTACGCACGCCCCACGTACATACTGAAATACGGTATAACATTCTCCCTCCTTAGAAACATTCGTCCGAATGTTCCTTCTAAGTCTCAAAACAAACGCGCCAAAGATAGTCTTCACTACTATACTTACGAGAACAATCCCGCCACATGGCCACGTAAAACACCCGCAAATACCTCCATCCAAGTCCACGAGGAAACACCTCTAACATCACCACCAATACCTCTCTCGGGGTTCTAAAATATACTTCTTTCGCACCTTCTCTTTACAAAAGAAATGATCACATCTATGCTCGCCATACATGCTCGCTTCTTCCCTTACGTATCGTACCTTGCTTGTACACTCGAACTCTTACCACATTTCATCGCCTTTCCAAAACTCGGGGTTACTATCTCTAACGTGGTCATCATTAACTGGGAACACTCTGGATGGATCTCCGATACTTTCCCGAACATAACAATACGAAAGACCGGACGTACTGCCTCCTAAGTCGGACGGCAATGCTATCATATAGGCAACCTGGCCTATCCCTCACATGAACTCAAAAGGCCCAAAGTAACTCGGGCTAAGTTTCCTCTGTTTTCCAAAGCTCATCGCACCCTATCCGGGGTGGTACCTTCAAGAAGACCGACCGTCAACCTGAACTCTAAGCGTCGTCGCCGATAATCCGCACGATTTCTCTGAGCTGCCAAAAACCTCTTCTAGATAAGCCTCACTTTATCCACGATTGGAACAAGCCTGAACCAACTATCTGAACCTTGCCAACATCAAACCAATCGACCGGCAACTTACACTTCCGCCCTGCAAGGCGTCATAAAGCGACATCCGAATACTGAAATGGTAGCTACTAAAACACTCCCTCAACAGGAGACAACAATCCTTACATCTACCCCTGAAATCCACACACTGGCCCGAGGGCGAATACGATACGGAGACTCACCTGAGTTCCTAATCCTGCCTGGTAAAACTTCCAGAAAAAGAAACAGCCGTAACCTGGGCTCCACTGTCTGTCATAAGGTAAAGGTAGGCACCCCGTGCAGCCTTACAACCTTTCTGATATAACGCCTCGCAACATACCACCGAGTACACGGTTTGGACTAAAAGATAAGACGGGCTGACCTCATCGGCCGACCATCGATCAACGCATCCACGAACTCAGACACTGGTTAACTAAACTTGGGCCTAACACCCTCATAACCCTAACACAAAGCGGGACCACCACAAACTGACCCCACCACCATACAGGCCGCAGGTTGACCCGCAACGTGGCCTCAACCCGACCCGGCAACTCGCAAGACACTAGCTCCCCGAACCGGAAAACTCTCACTAATCACGTTACGAAAACCTAGCGGTCTTCTTAGCTCAACTACCCTCTTTCATTCCACACTACTCAGGGACTTATCCCACAAACATAGCTTACGTGCACTATGCACTCCGACAAGGGTCAAACATAAAATACTTCTTTACTCGAGATGGCCTTTCCTCTAAGGTCTCTACGTATAAAGCTCTAAGGCTCACACCTTCTCTATCCCCCAAATCTTACTTGGTTAACTAACCAAGATTTCTAATTACAATTTACACAATGCTATCAGAATATAACACTTAAGGTATACTCACCCTATCACACATACTAATCCCTAGAGGGTTAAAGATCTATCTGTATTTACTGCTTCACTCCCCTTAGTCGTTCTAATCAAACCTGCCCCGTAGGGCGCATAGCTAAGGGAGGTGACGAACTACCCACCGATCCTAAAGGCTGAGTCCTCCTACTAGGACACCCATTCGACACATGGCCCTGACGCCCGGTATCTGAGCACCAACAAAAGACGACGTTCGGGATGGCGTCACATCGCTGTGAACACTGGGAAAACTGAATCCGGCTGGCTGGAACCTACGTGTAGCTGTGAACCGGAAGCTCTGGAGCTCTGACCAACTCCTGCATACCCCGAGCGCCCCAAACTCGTGGAGGACCTTTCGCAGGTGGATGTGCATAATCTAATCTCTTTGCGAGGTGACTCGACTCGAAAGTTGCCAAAGGACCTTCGCCCCGCCTTCTCGCGTTCTTCGTTAACCCGTCGATCTCTACGCTTGGCACGCCACGCACAAGCCCGCATACGTGCCATGCTCAAGCCTAATCAAGAATTACTCTCGCACAACCCTTTCTAAGATATTCATCAAGACTCGCAGATACATCGGTATACTCTATGGTAGCCAAATCAATAGCTAGTAACAAGGTTTTCTCTTGCAATCTATAGTCTCGGTTCCCGGACGTGGAACTGAAGGGTCAAATGTCATGGCCGCAGAGGAATCGCTGCCGTGCTAAACTCTCGGGTGGTGACGTAGCATAACTCCCGAACGGCACCTAACTTTCGGGTGATGGTTGGGCCTATGCCCTCGTAACCCTCGTAATCTACTCGCTGCTCCTCGCTGTCTTGCCCTCCCAGGCCGGGTTGCCTACGCGAGGCATAGCGGTGAGGAAAGAAATACGTGAGAGGTCCAACTTACAACACAGCTCTAAGGCACGATCTCAGAGTGAGAAGAATCGAAACCAATCCTAAATATCCTATAGCCTCCTGATTATTGGTGTGGTGCACAACACACCGATAATCAAGACTCTACTGGATACGGTCTGTAGACACTTTCCGAGGATTAACTGCTCTGATACCACTTTTGTCACGACCCGAACCCGGGCCCGTGACTGGTGCCTTACCCCGGGCACCCTAGTGATACAACATCAGAGTAATCAGCGGAACATAAGACGATAACATGAAATAACAAGAAGTATGAAACAATAGTCTGAGAAAACTTGTCTTACGGCATATATATATAAATCAATTTAAAACCGAACAGTTACATCCCATTACAACTCTGCCCACAACAGTACTACAGACCTCTAAGAATGATACGACAATAATGGCGGGACAGGGCCCCGCCATACCCCTGAATGTAAATACCTACAACGACAGGGGACTTGTTACACCCCGTAAATTCAAGGAGTTAGATAAGAACATACCAAGGAATTTAAGATGTAAAAAGTTGATAGATAAGTTGACAACATGTGTTGGACGGATTTTGAGTTTGCCTTGGAGTGTTGTACCCCAGTGGTTAAGAATTTCGAGGTGTTTAAAAGGCCTAATGTGTAGTCCGTTAAATCTAGATCCCAACGCAACAAACCGTTCGTCGTTTGGACATCGGAGTCAAAAGTTATGGAAGTTTCAAGTTTGGTGCGCAGTGTGCAGCAGCAGATTTCAGGTACAGTGCACGCGGCCGGAATGCGGCAGCGCGCCGTTTGTTCTGGGGTCCGCGAAGTCGCAGTGGCCAGCCGACGAGGCATGGCGCGAATTGCTGGAACATTTTCTCGGAAGTGGAAGCGCCGCGGCGCCAAGGCGGGTTTTTTCGCGATAAAAGGCTGAAATCAGGAGATATTTTGTTAAAAACCTAAGGGAGGGTGACAAGTGTCCCTCCCATCCCTTTTGACCAGATTAGGGCCTATTTTAGGGCCAAGTCTTGGAAGACTTGGCCATTTCATTTCAAAACCCTTCCATGGAAAACCCTCTCCCTTCTCTCTAGTTTTTGGAAGAAAACCTAGCTTTAGAGGAGATTGTTGGAGCGGCGGCAAGAAGAAAAAGTGTGGGTAAACTTGTGGGTAACGCTGGTGGGCGATTTTGACGGAAAGAGGAGGAAGAAAAAGGGGCTTTTGTGGGCTATTCCTTAAGGTAAGAGTTTCCCCTTTCTCTTGGTTATGAGCCTAAGGCTGTTTTATTTTAGTAGTATAGATGTGAGCCTGAGGCTGTTTTATTTTAGTAGTTTAGAGTTGAGCCTAAGGCTGTTATATTGTAGTAGTATAGAATTGAGCCTGAGGCTGTTTTATATTGTATAGATTTGGATCTTGTTGTCTTGTTAAAAACTGAAATGGGCATGCTAGCCTTAAGATTGTAATTGTTGAAGATGTCTAGGGCTAGATATCATGTTAGACCTAAGGACTTGGATTGGAAAGTATTGAAAGGGATTTAAGAATTGGTTTATGGTTGGCCAAGAATGGGATGGAAAGTATTGGGTTATTTTGTATTATTGTGGGGCGTTGGGTTATTGAATTCGACCTTAACAAAGGTGGCAAGTTAGTAGAAGCAAAGGAAGTGCCGTCCAAATTGTCGTAGAATTTAGGGACTTTGCACTTAGTTGATTCTACGTTCGAAGCTAGAGTTTGATAGACGTTTCATGACCCTTATAGGATTGAAGTACTACGGTAGCATATTCGCGCTAAGGCGATAATACGGTGGAGCATTTTGCTTATTGTCGACAATCGTCGCGAGGTATGTGATTCTTCCTATCCTCTTCAGCATGACTATTTGTAAAATATATAGTGCGGTAGACGCACGAGTGTTAAAGGAATTTGATTTCCCTTTTGGGCCTTGATTTGATATGAAGTGTTAAGGGCTTCATTGTGTGAAAATAGTAGTAAAGTCTTATCCGTTGGTAACGGGTACTCGGTGGTTAAAGAATGAGCCCTATTGGTCTCATAAATGTTTATAGTGGTAATTGGTTGGTTTAAAGCATAAAGTGTTATAACGGCTTTATGGGAAGTTTGTTATAACCGATTTATGTAGTTAAAAGAATGGTTTGTTGTTTGCAAAAGATAAGAGACGTGACTTGTAATTGACCTAAATGGTGTTGAAAAGTATAAAACCTAATTCGTGAGATATGAATACTTGGTTTTTAAAAGAATAACGTTACAATTTCGGAAATGGGAATAAGGATCGAACAAGCCAACGCGTCGATAAAGGAAAGAAGTAATGACATTAATCATATTAAAACCAGTAGAAACCTCCATCTGCATAGAAGCTAAGATAAGACAAAATGGCATTACATTTCCTAGATCATGGCTGCTCTAATGAGAATTATTGAAATCAAGTTTTGATCTTCTTAAAAATTCCAAAGTAAGGAATTCGATTTTCTAAAGGAAAAGAGACTTAAGAATTTGAAGTATTTTGGTTTAAAAGAAAGGCATGATTTTGTCTTGACTTGTTTTATTAATCATAAAGTGTTGTAATAGTTTTATGGGAGTAAAGAAATGGTTTCATTAATAGATTTAAAATGGTAACTTGATTTTGGGAAAAGGGAAGTAACTCGTTTTCAAATATTGAACTTCTTGTGATGGAAAAACATAAGTGACTTGTTTATAAAGGTAGGAGTATCTTGATCCTAAAGGGGTTAAGTACTTGGGTTTTAAATGGTATACTTGACATTGTGTTAAGAAATATTTATAGTACCTTGAGTTGTGTGTAACGGGCCTATGCTTGTAGTGATAGCTTCTGTGTGCAAGTGTTGTATTTATGTGCTACCGCGCCCTCGTTGGAGGGCCGGCTATCTGGTTGATTGATGGACATACCGACACGTTGGGTAGCCCACGGGTGTGTTTCCATTAGGGGTGTTGTTCTTGTTATTTGATCGGACATACTGACACGTTGGGTAGCCCACGGGTATGCTTCCACGGTGAGTATTCTCTTGTTAGTTGTTTGGACATACCGACACGTTGGGTAGCCCACGGGTATGCTTCCACAAGGATTGTTATCTTGTTATCTCCTTTGGGCATACCGACACGTTGGATGGTCCACGGGTATGGGCCCACTAGGACGGCTCCAGGGCCATGCTTATACCGAGGTGAGATGCCGGGGCATGCGGCCTTTGTGCGGGTTAAATTCCCGGGTTGTATTTGAGTGATGATTTCACGGGCATGAGTCCCTATCTTGATATGACTGCTTTTAAGTTGTGGTGTTGTAATTTGGTTATCATACATGTCTCCTGCTTTATATAGACTATTATGATTTCATTTACTGATTTTCTGATTTCACATACTTGGTACTGTTATCTTGACCTTCCGGGCTGCGTTCATGCCGCAGGTTGAGGTACATAGCTTGCTGATCCACTCTCTTAGGATCGCTGTTCGGTTCTCGGAAAGCTCCATATCTCCTAAGCTTGTCGATGATGCAGTTCCACCAAGTAGTAGACTTTTGTATATTCAGGGGCATGGCGGGGCCCTGTCCCGTCATTATGGTTTCAAAATTCTTAGAGGTCTGTAGCACTGTTGTGGGCAGGTTTGTATGGGATGTAACTGTTCAAGTTTTAAATTATGTATAAACAAAGGTAACCGTTTGGGTTAGCCTACTTTCTTATTTCACTGTTTTCATTCTTGAGTTTTTATTTCCGCTGGTTTTTCTCTGATGTTGTATCACTAGGGTGCCCGGGGTAAGGCACCAGTCACGGGCCCGGGTTCGGGTCGTGACAGGACTATACCACTGATAAGCCTCCGGAGAAACGGAGCTTCCCAAACGCTGAACTGTGACCCTATGAGCGAGGATCAACACTGGTGTACCTCTACCTGCGGCATGAACGCAGCCGGGCGAGGTCGATAACAGTACCAAGTATGTGAAATCGAAAATATCGTAAATGAAATCATAATAGTCTATAAATCGGAGACATGTATGATAACCAAACTACGATTCAATAAATAGCGATCATGTCAAGTCAGGGACTCACGCCCTCAAAGTCATCACTCAAATGTAACTATGGGTCTCACGCCCATAACATCAATCATGCCCGTGGAATACCTTCCTCACTGCCGGCAGTTTATGATATAAAAGCACCAAGAAATACACATGAACACCAGGTCCCACCTGTGTCCTAATAAAACAGTACAGGGTAAGTACGAAGGCATAACCGACTACTAACACCCACAGTACTAACAGGGTCATAAACTGTATCATGATATCTGTCTAGACCGTCACATGATCAAAGCTGGTCACTCGCCCGCAGTATCAAATGTGCGCGTCTAGCCATGGAACTCTCCGTAGCTCCGCATAGGCCAACCTCATAGGCCCGCATGAGGTATTCCTCGCGTCGGTAGCTACTCTGGCATCGTCCTGGACTCGCGATCTGCGTAGCCACAAAGACCGCATGACCACAAGGGCCGCAAACTAACCTGGAACTCCCGTAGTTCCGCATGGATCCCCTGGACCCGCATGAGGTATTCTCGAATCATGGTCCCAGACCGCCTGAGTCTACCCCGCATCGGAGGGCAGCTTAACCTCCGGAAACAAGTCAAGGTGAGTGGTACAATACCAACATAACGGCTGAGAGTCAAACAACTTTAAGCGCAGTCGAGGGAAAACCCCCTTTACACAAAACATCACAAGATACTAACACACGTAGCATCCTAGCATGTTTACTTATCAAATCAACAAGAAAGTATTACAAGGCTATCACAAACCAACACAATCAAGTTATACACACAAGGTACATTCTAATATATGATTAACAAGATCGGGTATCTATTCCCAAAGTACTTCATACATTATCTTTTAAAAGATACGTTACGTTTACAAAAGTCACACAATACCCGTAGTATATGAAAATAGAGTGATTATCTTTTGAAGTAAATCAAAACACTTCTCTTCGTAAAATCAAGTAACAACATTCTTTTCCAAATGTTTCAAGTTTGCCTAATTTCAATTACTCAAGTTTCTCATTTTCGAAAGGTTTCGTAGTTCATAATTTTTAATCACTTAATGATATAATTCTCCTTTAAAAGCAATTTGAGAAGCATATGTCTGATACGTGAGTAGGTTATTCTTGTTTATAACAATCTTATTTAAGCAGCCATGATCTAGGAAATGTAACATCATTTTGTCTCATCTTAGTTTCTATGCAGATGGAAGTTTCTACTGGTTTTACTAATACATTATTAGTCAAAACATTTCCCTTTATTAGCGCTGCTGTGGTTTGTTCGATACTTATTCTGATTTCCGAAATCAGTAAAACATTATTGCTTTTAAAATCAAGTACTCATTACTTTTAAAATGTTAATTACCAAGTAAAACAAGTTAAGTCTCTTATCTTTAAGATTAAGCCTCTTAACTTTTAAAATCAGTAAACCATTCTCTTTACCTCTCTTAAAACGTTATACCTAACTTCCCATAAAGCTAGTATAACTCTTCTTTATTATCACACATCAAGTCAGTTACCTTTTAAAACCACAAAGCATTTTACACATGTACGTCTACCGTACTACATAGTTATACACATATCATGCTAGAAAAGGTAGGAAGAGGTTCACATACCTCGCGACGATTATCGACTAATAGCAAAACGCTCCAAGTACCTCAAATCGTCGGCTACTCCTTAAGCCAAGTAGATCGCGCCACGCATGGTACTTCAACTTATAAGGCCACAAGGCGCTTATTAACATCTAGGTCTAATCGTAGAACATTCTATAGAAAATTCGCAGACCTCCCGCATGGCCGCGTAAATCTCCGCCTCTATCGAGGCCGGCTATCAAGTCAACCCGGGGTGGTTTATACATCTAACCGGACGTGTACAATTCTACTTCACGAATGCTACACAAGTCTCATGTCTGATCCTATGTAATTACTGATTGATTCTCTTTCTTTATATTCGGGCTTAAGTCAAAAGACATCACGCAAAGCTAGTTGATTCTATATATAGTATACTTCAACTATATAATCTTACAACATGTAATTTCCAATTACAATAAGGGACAAGATATTACCTCCATAAGCCCAAAATTATCCTAGTTTAATGTCGCTCATGAGCAACGTTTATATCCAACTCCGTGCGCTCCAACCCGCTCCAAACCAACCTTAGAAGTTCTAACCAACTTCTAATTAATACTCAAACTATCTATGGAGATTTTCCTTAGGGTTTCGTTTTTGTGACTGCGTCGGAAGTATAATAGTATTTCTGGGCTGTTCGTATAAGTGTAACCTTGGAATACTACAAGGTATAAGGCTAAGGTCATGTGGGTATAGTAACAATACTTTTGACAGTAATTCTACCAAGATGGGGGGTATTTATACGAGACAACACCCCAAGGGTGTATACCTCGCCTACTCCCACTGGGGTATTCTCGCCAAGGGGAAGGAACTCTCGGCCAAAGGGCCTTCTCAAAGGGGAGGAGGCTAGGACGAGAACCACACTACAAGGGAGGGAGGATTTTAACACTTAGGAAATTTTAGGAATGGATGAAGAAGTCTTCCAAAGGGGGGTATTTATAGGACAAGCCAAGGCCAACCAATGGCCAAGATCATGCCAAGTGCAAGGCAAGTGTAGGGCCAAGATCATGCCAAGTGCACCTTATCCATCTACCACAAAAATATCCTACCTACTACTTGACAAAACCCAACCATTTCGTCCAAGCCATTACCGCCCACTCTTACCAACTAGAGGGTGACAAGTGTCGCCCTCTTGTTGGTCCAAAAGGTTTCGTCTCTCAGAAAAATCCGCAAAAATTAGAAATGACATAGCCGTAATTTACCCTACGCGAGTTGTGTAAAACGTTTCGTCGAAAAACGACTCTAATCGGGTGTTGTGAACAAAAAATAAATCGGCCAAGCCACTTTAAAGTCCAAACTTTTCTACGTACGTCCTTACGTACATACTCTGGAAATACGGGGTATAACATTAATAGTATAAGTCTCTTGGTTATAAAAGGAATGGACATGTCTAAAACCATAAAGGGTTATAACGGCTTTATGGGAAGTTGGTTATAATGGCTTTATGGAAGGTTTAAAAAGTTGTCTATTTTGAGTATTAGGCATAAGTTGCCTAGATTGTGAAAATTTGGAGTTACTTGATTTCAAGCTTTGAAATGAGTTTTCTAAAAGTGTAGTAACTTACTTTGAAAAATAGACACGCCTTGATACTACGGGTGTTAGTATCGTGGGGCTTTACATAGAAGGGAGTCTTTTATAAAAGAATGTACGTACGTAGTACTTTGACTTGATTAACTGAGAATTATTCCATGTGATGCCTTGATAAGTACTTTGGCTTGATAAATTGAGAATTATTCTAAGTGTGCCTTGATAAGTACTTTGGCTTGTTTAATTGAGAATAATTCTAAGTGTGCCTTGATAAGTACTTTGGCTTGTTTAATTGAGAATAATTCTAAGTGTGCCTTGATAAGTACTTTGGCTTGATTAATTGAGAATTATTCCATGTGATGCCTTGATAAGTACTTTGGCTTGATAAATTGAGAATTTCTCTAAGTGTGCCTTGATAAGTACTTTGGCTTGATTAATTGAGAATTATTCCATGTAATGCCTTGATAAGTACTTTGGCTTGTTAATTGAGAATTATTCTATTTGTGCCTTGATAAGTACTTTGGCTTGATTAATTGAGAATTAGTCTAAGGGTGCCTTGATAAGTACTTTGGCTTGCTAAATGAGAATTATTCTATTTGTGCCTTGATAAGTACTTTGGTTTGATTAATTGAGAATTAGTCTAAGGGTGCCTTGATAAGTACTTTGGCTTGCTAAATGAGAATTATTCTATGTGTGCCTTGATAAGTACTTTGGCTTGTTTAGTTGAGAATTGCCTATGTGTGCTGGAAATAGCCGGTTGTGTGCTATTGGTATATCAGTCGTTTCGGGGTCATTCCCCGGGTTTGTGGCATATGGATATTCCGTGGATTTGCTACCCACGATGCGAGGAATACCTCATGCGGGTCCGTAAGGACTTATGCGGTGAAATAGTCCCACGCGGCGGGTCCGACCTATGCGAGAATACTACGTGCGAGTCCGTAAGGGCTTATGCGGGTGAAATAGTCCCATGCGAGGAATACCTCACGCGGTCCACGCGCCTACGCAGTGAAATAGTCCCAGGAGTAGGATGGCTAAATGATACTGCGGGCGGATGGTCCTGTTTTGATCATGAGCTTCCTATTTTATATTGTAAGGATACTATTGTTTACTCTCATTGTTAGTAAGGCACAATGTGTTGTAATTTGATTATCATATATGTCCCGGTTGTTTGTGTTACCCTATGGTCATGCTTTTACGAGGTGGGATTCCGGGGCATGAGACCACGTGGTATTTAGGACACAGGTGGGACTTGGTGTTCATGTATCCTTATTGGTGTTATTACATCATGGACTGCCGGCAGTGAGGAAGGATTCCACGGGCATGATTGATATTATGGGCGTGAGACCCATAGTTATATTTGAGTAGTGACTTTGAGGGCTGCGTCCACGACTTGATATTTGCTTATGTATTGTATGCGTAGGTTGGCTATCATACATGTCTCTGCTTTGTTTAGACTGTTATGATTTCATTCTGATTACTGTTCACATACTTGGTACATTCTTCGTACTGACCTCCTTCTGGGGGCTGCGTTCATGCCGCAGGTCTAGGTACGCAGTTTGGTGATCGGCAGGTGTAGGACCCTGCTTAGAGTTTTTGGATAGCTCCCTCTGTTCAGGAGTTTATCATTTTGGTATAGTTCCTTCAGTACAGTTATGGGTACGGCGGGGCATTGTCCCGTCATATATCAGTAAAACTCTTAGAGGTTTGTATTCATATGTGGGATTGGACTCATGTTCAGTGTAGTGTCTTTTATTATGTATATTATATGGCAGCCTTGTCGGCTTTGCCTTGCACGTACGTTGGTTTTAAAAAAAAATGATGAGGTGTTATTAAATTTCCGCAGTTTACTTAGTTGTTAAGGTAGAAGGGTGCCCAGGTAGGGCACCAGTCACGGGCCCGGGGTTCGGGGTGTGACACATACCCGTGGGCCACCCATCGTGTCAGTATATCCAAAGGAAATAACAAGATAACAATTAGAATGGAAGCATACTCGTGGGCCACCCATCGTGTCAGTATGTCCAAGCCAATAACAAGATAACTCTCCTAATGGAAGCATACCCGTGGGCCACCCATCGTGTCAGTATGTCCAAAGGAAATAACAAGATAACAATTAGAATGGAAGCATACTCGTGGGCCACCCATCGTGTCAGTATGTCCAAGCCAATAACAAGATAACTCTCCTAATGGAAACATACCCGTGGGCCACCCATCGTGTCAGTATGTCCAAAAGGATCGATTAGTGGAAGCATACCCGTGGGCCACCCATCGTGTCAGTATGTCCATCAATCAATCAGATAGCCGGCCCTCCAACGAGAGACGCGGTAGCACAGAAATACAACACTTGCACAACAAAGGCTATCACCACAAGTATAGGCAAGTTTAATCATACTCACAGACATTTATTTTATTACAACAAATCCGGGTTTTAACCCCAACGTACTACATACATTTATCCTTTCAAAAAGACCTCTTTTTACGTAAAAACAACTCGATACTATTATCCGTAGTACCAAATATGTTCATGTTTTAAAATCAAGTAACAACATTATTTTCCAAACGTTCAGGTTTGCCTAATTTCAAATGCTCAAGTTTCTCATTTTCGAAAGGTTTCGTAGTTCATAGTTTTAATCACTTAATAATATAATTCTCCTTTAAAACAAATTGAGAAACATATGCCTTATGTGTGAGTAGGTTTATTCTTGTTTATAACAATCTTATTAAAGCAGCCATGATCTAGGAAATGTAATATCATTTTGTCTCATCTTAGCTTCTATGCAGATGGAGGTTTCTACTGGTTTTAATAATAATTAATTATTCAATACATTTCCCTTTATTAGCGCTGCAGTGGTTTGTTCGATACTTATTCTGATTTCCGAAATCAGTAAACATATTCCTTTTAAAAAGCAAGTACTCATTACTCACGAATGAGGTTTTACACTTTTTAACAAAATTCATATTAATTCAATTAAGTCAAGTCTCTTATCTTTTAAGATCAAGTCTCTTAACTTCTACAATCAATAAACCATTCTTTTTATCACTCTTAAGTCGTTATACCTAACTTCCCATAAAGCTAGTATAACTCTTGAGCTTTTAAAACCAAGTATTACTCTTCTTTCAAAACGATTCTTAATTCTTTTGAAATACTTCAAGATTCTTATTATTCAGGCTTAAGTCAAAAGACATTGCCGTAAAACTACGTTCAGTTAACACACGTACGTCTACCATACTATATATATATTCTTTTAAAATATCATGCTCAAGAGGATAGGAAGAATCACATACCTCGCGACGATTATCGACTATTAGCAAAACGCTCCAAAGTACTGTAGTCCTGCTAGCCTTTTCCACCCTTCGAGTAGAATTTGCTACTCGCAGTACTTCAACCTATATCGGTCATAAGGGTCTATCAACGTCTATACTATTCTGTAAAATACTTCTAGATACAGATTCCTTTATTCTACGGAAAAATTGGGCAGCACTTCCCTACCCGCCAAACTACACAAGTCTCATCAGAATACAAATTCTATTTAAGTCTGATTCAGTCTTCTTCTTTAATAATCTTCTGATTCAATTCTCTTCTTTTATACCATCCTTATATGAATCTTATATTTATTTCTATACTACTACAGTATGTAATTTCCAATTACAATAGAAGGACAGTAGTATTTACCTCGATAAGCCCAAAATTATCCAAGTTTATATGTCGATCCTGAGCAACGTTTAGCTCCTATTCTGAACGCTCCAACCCGCTCCAAACAACCCTTAGAAGTTCTATGCAACTTCTTCTTAATACTTCAACTCGCTATGAAGATTTCCTTAGGGTTTCGTTTAGTGGCTAAAGGAAGTATAATAGTATTTCTGGGCTTTTAGTATAGGTGTAACCTTGGAATACTACAAGGTATTTGGGAATAGTAAGAATTCTTGGAGAGTATTTTTCTACCAAGGGGGGGAGTATTATACGAAAACAACTAGGCAAGAGGGGGGGTTGGTTTCGGCTAAGGCTCACAAGGGGGAGGGGGAGGACTTGGACGAATACTACACTTTAGGGGGATGGCTTTTTGAGACTTGGAAAATGATTTTTGGATGAAGATTTAGTCTTGCATTGGAGGGGTATTTATAGGCCAATCAATGGCCAAGATCAAGCCAAGTGGTGGGCAAGTGTATGGTGAAGATTTGGACATGTGTTTGTGGGTCCCACTTGCTCATCAACTACACAAAATATCCTACCAACTCCTTGACTAAAAATGGTGCAAGAAAGACGCCCCAAATCGTCCACTTGAGGGTGACACTTGTCACCCTCTCGTTGGTCCAAAATATTTCATCTCTCGGAAAAATCCGCAAAAATTATAAATGACATAGCCGTATTTTTCCCTTCGCAAAGTCCGGAAAACGTTTCGTCGGAAAACGACTCTTTTCGCTAGTTGTGCACAAATTTTCGCCCCTTATTCTACTTTAAGGCTTAAACTTTTGTATGTACGCCCTCACGTACATACTCAGGAAATACGGGGTATAACACTTGACTTTTGGTACGGTTCTCCCTGATGTTGTAGATATTATGTACATTCAGGGGTATGACGGGGCCTTGTCCCGTCATAGTGGTTACACACTCTTAGAGGCCTGTAGTCCTGTTATAAATTGGGATGTAACTGTTCAGTTTTTGTTATATTTATGTTTACGGAAAGGTAACCATTTTGGGTTAGCCTGCTTCATATTTTACATGGTGTCTTGTTATGAGTTTACTTCCGCTGGTTTTCTCTGATGTTGTATCACAAGGGTGCCCGAAGTAAGGCACCAGTCATGGGTCCAAGGTCGGATCGTGACAAAAGTGGTATTAGAGCAGTTAATCCTCGGAAAGGGTCTACAGTCTGTATCTAGTAGAGTCTTGATTATCGGTGTGTTGTGCACCACATCTATAATCAGGAGGCTACAATATATTTAGGATTGGTTTCCATTCTTTCACTCTAAGATCGTGCAATAGAGCTGTGTTATAGGTTGAACTTCCTCCGACATATTTTTATGTATCAGTTATGCCTCCACGCAAGGCAACTGTCACGACCCGAACCCGGGCCCGTGACTGGTGCCTTACCCCGGGCACCCAAGTAGACATACATCAGAGTAATCAGCGGAATATAAAACAAGACATGAAATAAAAACAGTTTATCTGAGAAAAGTTGCCTTTCGGCCTATATATATATATAAACTTGAACAGTTACATCCCCTATTACAAACCACGCCACAAAAGATTACATACCTCTAAGAATGATATGACAACAATGGCGGGACATGGGGCCCCGCCATACCAATGCAAGTACCTACAACGACAGGATCAGACATCGATAAGCCTCCGAGAAACGGAGCTTCCCAAACGCTGAATCGGGACCCTATGAGCGAGGATCAACAACTAGGTGTACTCTACCGCGGCATGAACGCAGCCAAGGAGGTCGATAACAGTACCAAGTATGTGGAATCGAAAATATCAGAATGAAATCATAGTAATCAATATAAAGCGGGAGACATATATGATAACCAAACTACAGTTCACAATAAATAAGCAGTCATGTCAAGTCAGGAACTCACGCCCTCAAAGTCATCACTCAAATATAACTATGGGTCTCACGCCCACAACATCAATCATGCCTGTGGAATACCTTCCTCACTGCCGACAGTCTTTGATATAAAAGCACCAAGGAATACACATGAACACCAGGTTCCACCTGTGTCATAATCAAACCGTACGGGGTAAGTACGAAGGCATAGCCGACTACTAAAACCCACAGTACCAACAAGGTCATAAACTGTATCACGAGGTCTGTCTAGACCGCCACATGATCGGCCGCCACTCGCCGCAGATCAAATGTGCGTGTCTAATCTCGAACTTCCCGCACTCGCATAGGCCACTCACATAGGCCCGCATGAGGTATTCCCGCATCGAGGGTAGCTACTCCCGCAACGCCCCGACTCGCAGTCGCGTGGCCACATGCACGCATGAGGTATAACCACGCACACTAACTCGAACTCGTAGCTCGCATAGGTCCCTGGACCCGCGTGAGGTATTCTCGAATCATGGTCCTGCATCGCTCGAGTCTACCCCGCGTCGGAGGCAGCTTAACCCCAGATCATGTCAAGAGGTAAGTGATATAATACTAACATAGCCTTATCGTTAAACAACATAAGCACAACAAGTGGAAACCCTTTACACAAACATCACAAGATACTAACACACGTAGCATCCTAACATGTTTACTTTATCAAATCAACAAGAAAGTATTACAAGGCTATCACAAACCAACACAATCAAGTTATTCACACAAGGTACTTTCTACTTTATTTTAACAAGTTCGGGTTTTTATCCCCAAAGTACTTTATACATTAACTCTTTAAAAGATCCGCTTCTTTCACAAAAGTCACACAATACCCGTAGTATAAAAATATAGTGACTATCTTTTTAAGTAAACCAAAACACTTCCTTTTGTAAAATCAAGTAACAACATTATTTTCCAAACGTTCAAGTTTGCCTAATTTCAAATGCTCAAGTTTCTCATTTTCGAAAGGTTTCGTAGTTCATAGTCTTAATCACTTAATAATATAATTCTCTTTCAAAACCATTGAGAAACATATGCCTTATGTGTGAGTAGGTTATTCTTGTTCATAACAATCTTATTAAAGCAGTCATGATCTAGGAAATGTAATATCATTTTGTCTCATCTTAGCTTCTATGCAGATGGAGGTTTCTACTGATTTAATAATACTTAATTAGTCAAAACATTTCCCTTTATTAGCGATGATGTGGTTTGTTCGATACTTATTCTGATTTCCGAAATCAGTAAGACATTATTCCTTTTAAAACCAAGTACTCATTACTCACGAATGAGGTTTCACGCTTTTTAACAAAATTCATATTAATTCAATTAAGTCAAGTCTCTTATCTTTTAAGATCAAGTCTCTTAACTTCTAAAATCAATAAACCACTCTTTTTATCTCTCTTAAGTCGTTATACCTAACTTCCCATAAAACTAGTATAACTCTTAAGCTTTTAAAACCAAGTATTACTCTTCTTTCAAAACGGTTCTTAATTCTTTTGAAATACTTCAAGATTCTTATTATTTAGACTCAAGTCAAAAGACATCGGAGTAAAACCACGTTCAGTTAACACACGTACGTCTACCGTACTATATATATTCTTTTAAAATATCATGCTCAAGAGGATAGGAAGAATCACATACCTCGCGACGATTTATCCACTATTAGCAAATAGCTCCAAAGTACTGTAATCCTGCTATCCTTTTCCACCCTTCGAGTAGAATACGCTACTCGCAGTACTTCAACCTATAACGGTTATACAAGTCTATCAATGTCTAGACTACTCGGTAGAATAAATCTAGATACAAGATTCTACGGAAAATTGGGCAGCACTTCCCTACCACAAACTTCACAAGACTCATCAGAATACAAATCCTATGTAAGTGATTCAATTCTTCTTCTTTAAAATTCTTCTGATGTGATTTCAGTTCGAGTCTTATCTGTAATATCCTTCTATTACAGTTGAATTCCCTTCTATGAATCTTATATTCATTTCTATACTACTACAATATGTAATTTCCAATTACAATATAAGGACAAGAGTATTTACCTCGATAAACCCAAAATTATCCAAGATTTAATGTCGATCCTGAGCAACGCTTAACTCCTACTCCGTGCTCCAACCCGCTCCAAACAACCCTTAGAAGTTCTACGCAACTTCTTCTTAATACTTCAACCAACCGTGAAGATTTTCCTTAGGGTTTCGTTTTGTGACCGAATGGAAGTATAGTAGTATTTACGGCTTTTAGTATAGGTGTAACCTTGGAATACTACAAGGTATTTGGGCCAAGGTATTTTGGAATAGTAACTATACTTGAGAGTATTTTCTACCAAGGGGGTGTATTTACGAGACAACACTCAAGAGTGGTACTCTCGCCGAGGCTCTCGAGGGGAGGAGGCTTTGGACGAAAACCTTACAAAGGGGAGAGGGGATTTCAAGACTTAGAAACTATTTTGTGGATGAAGAAGTCTTCAACAAAGTGGGTATTTATAGGCCAACCAATGGCCAAGATCAAGACAAGTGGTGGGCAAGTGTAGGTCAAGATTTGGACAAGTGTTTGTGGGTCCCACTTGCTCATCAACTACACAAAATATCTACAAATATCCTACCAACCCCTTGACCAAAGTCCTAGCACAAAAAACGTGCCAAGACCCCTTTAGCTTTGTCGTCCACATGAGGGCCAAGTGTCGCCCTCTCGTTGGTCCAAAATATTTCATCTCTCGGAAAAATCCGCAAAAATAATAAATGACATAGCCGTAATTTTTCCTTCGCAAAGTTTGGAAAACGTTTAGAAAAACGATTCTTTCGGAGTTGTGCACAAAATTTCGACCCTTGCCTACTTAAGGCTTAAACTTTTATCGTATGCCCTCACGCATATACTGGAAATACGGTATAACATTCTCCTTTCTTAGAAACATTCGTCGAATGTTCCTTCTAAGTCTCAAAACAAACATGCGCCAGTATAGTCTTCACTGCTATACTTACGAAAACAATCATGCCACACCTGGCCACAATACAACACGCGCAAATACTTACATCCAAGTCCACGAGGAATCACCTCCATCACTACAAAAGCTCCCACTCGAGGTCTAAAATATACTCCTTTGCACCTTCACTTTACAAAAGAAATGATCACATCTATGCTCGTAACACATGCTCGCTTCTTCCCTTACTCGTCGCACTTTCTCGTGCATTTGAACTCTTTCTCATAACTTACCACATTTCACATCGCTTCGCTTTCCAAAATCTACGGTTACTATCTCCAACTTGATCATCATTAACTGGGAATACTCTGGATGGATCTCCGATACTTTTCCGAACATAACAACATGAAAGACCGGACATACTGCCTCCTAAGTCGGACGGCAAATGCTAACATATAGGCAACCTGGCCTATTCTTCACATAACCTGAAAAGGCCCAAAGTAACTCGGGCTAAGTTTCCTCTGTTTTCCGCAACTCGTCACACCCTTTCCGGGGTGGTACCTTCAAGAAGACCCACCGTCTACCTGAACTCCAAGCGTCGTCGCCGATTATCCGCACGACTTCTGTTGACTCTGAGCTGCCAATAACCTCTTCTGGATAAGCTTCACCCTATCCACCTCCTGCCGAAACAAGTATGAACCAACTATCTGAACCTTGCCAACATCGAACCAATCGACCGGCAACTTACACTTCCGCCCCTACAAGGCATCATAAGGCGATATCCGAATACTGATATGGTAGCTTATTATAATACACACTCAACCAAAAGGCGAATAATCCTTACAGCTACCTCTGAAATCAAAAACACCGGCCCGAGGGTGAATGCGTCTCGAGATTCACCGAGTTCCTAACCCCGCTGGTAAAACTTCCAAAAGAAATAGCCGTAACTGGCTCTATCGTCATAAGGTGAAAGTAGGCACCTCGTGCAGCCTTAAAACCTTCCTGATATAACATCTCGCATAACCCTCTGCCGAGTAAACGGTCCTGACTGAAAGACAAGATGGGCTGACCTCATCGGCCCGACTACTGGTCGAACGCATCCACGAACTCGTACGATGGTTAACTAAACTTGGGCCTAACACCCCCGTGACCCCACCACCTGGCGGGACCACCTCGAACTGACCCCACCATAATGCAGGCCGCGGTTTGACCCGCAATCGGTCCGCAACCCGCCCCGCTATCGCGCAAAACTCTTGTTCCCCGATCCGGAACAATCTCCTCATCGAGTCACGAAAACCTAGTGGTCTTCTTAGCTCAACTACCCTCTTTCATTTCATACCACTCAGGGACTTATCACACAAACATATCTCACGTGTAATATGCACTCCGATAAGGGTCAAACATAAAAATACATCTTTTACTCGAGATGGCCTTACCTCTAAGGTCTCTACGTATAAAACTCTAAGGCTCACACTTTCCCTATCCCCAATCTTACCCTTTTAACTAACCATGATTTCTAATCACAATTAACACAATGCTTATCTGAACATAGCACTTAAGATACACTTATCTTATCACACATACAATCTCTAGAGGGTTAAGGATATACCTGAATCTACTGTTTCACTCCCCTCTGTCATTTCAATCAATCCTGCCCGGCTGGGCGCATAGACAAACAAGCTGTCGAAGAAGTATGACACTCCCCACAATGACATCTACCACAACGGCCACACCGAGGTGGGGGTGGCCTCCTCTGGCTAACAACCCTTCCTCTCCGAGCCACTGAATCCGCAACTGATCTGGTAAGCTGAGTCCTCCTACTTGCATCCCTCCTACTAGGACATCTTTTCGACACATGGCCCTGACGGCCGCAGGTAAAACAAGAACCATCAATAAGACGACATTCCCCGGGATGCCGCCTGCCACACTGTGAACATTGAGGAAAAACTGAACTCGGCTGGCTAGAACCTACGTGTATCTGTGAACTAAGCCCCGAGCTCGACCAACTCCGCATACTCAACGCCCCGAACCCCGCGAGGACCACTGCACCGTGGAGGTGCATATCTAATCTGCTGCTGAGGCGGTTCGCCCTGAAAGTTACCAAAGGATCCTGCCGATCGGGCCCTCTTCTGCTGTCCTTGATTAATCTGTCGATCTCTACGTCTCTCGGCCTGCTGCGCATAAGCCCGTACGCAGGCCATGCTCATGCCTGACTGAAGAGCTACTCTTACACAACCCTCTCTCAGATAGTCATCAAGACCCGTGATAAATCGATACATAATATGCTCTCTGGTTGCTAAATCCCTAGCTAGTAACAAGGGCGTCTCTTTGCAACCCATACTTTCTGCTACTGGTTGTGGAACTGAAGGTCCAGATATCATGGCCGCAGTAGGAACTGCTGCCGCTGGGCTAAACTCTGCTGGGACTGGCGTCGTCGCAGAACTCCCCGAATGAAGCACCACCCTAGGTGATGATTGGGCCTGTGCCCTCGTAACCCTCTGTGCTCTACTCGCAGCTCCCTCGGCTGCCTTGCCCTTCTGGGCCCGGGTTGCCTTGCGCGGAGGCATAACTGGTACGGGAAAGAAATACGTTAGAGGGGTCCAACTTATAACACGGCTCTAAGCACGATCTCAGAGTGAGAAGAATGGAAACCAATCCTAAATATCCTATAGCCTCCTGATTATTGGTGTGGTGCACAACACACCGATAATCAAGACTCTACTAGATACGGTCTGTAGACACTTTCCGAGGATTAACTGCTCTGATACCACTTTTGTCACGACCCGAACCGGGCAGTGGATCGTGCCTTACCCGGGCACCCAAGTAGACATACATCGAGTAATCGGAATATAAAACAAGACATGAAATAAAGCAGTTTATCTCGAGAAAAGTTGCCTTCGGCCTATATATATATATAAACTTGAAGTTACATCCCCTATTACAAACCACCTTGCAACAAGATTACGCACCTCTAAGAATGATATGACAACAATGGCGGGACAGGGGCCCCGCCATACCCCGAATGCAAGTACTACAACGACAGGATCAGTACCATCGATAAGCCTCCGAGAAACGGAGCTTCCCAAACGCTGAATCGACCCATGAGCGAGGATCAACAATCGTGTACCTCTACTGCGGCATGAACGCACTTCAAGGAGGTCGATAACAGTACCAAGTATGTGAAATCGAAAATATCAGAATGAAATCATAGTAATCTATATAAAGCGAGACATATATGATAACCAAACTACGATTCAATAAATAGCGTCATGTCAAGTCCGGGACTCACGCCTCTAAGTCATCACTCAAATATAACTATGGGTCTCACGCCCACAACATCAATCATGCGTGGAATACCTTCCTCACCGCCGGCGATCTTTGATATAAAAGCACCAAGGAATACACATGAACACCGTGTCCCACTGTGTCATAATCAAACCGCACGGTAAGTGCGAAGGCATAGCCGACTACTAAAACCCACGCATCCAACAAGGTCATAAATCGTATCACGAGGTCTGCATCAGACCGCCACATGATCGGCCGCCACTCGCCCGCAGATCAAATGTGCGCGTCTAATCCTGAACTTCGCACTCCGCATAGGCCACTCACATAGGCCCGCATGAGGTATTCCCGCATCGAGGTAGCTACTCCCGCAACGCCCCGACTCGCACCGCGTGGCCACATAGACCGCATGAGGTATAACCCCGCACACTAACTCCGAACTCTGCGCATAGGTCCCTGGACCCGCATGAGGTATTCTCGAATCATGGTCCCGCATCACTGAGTCTACCCCGTGGAGGCGCTTAACCCCGGTATCGTGTCAAGAAGTGAGTGATATAATACTAACATAGCGCCTTATCGTTAAACAATATAAGCACAACAAGGGAAACCCCTTTACACAAACATCACAAGATACTAACACACGTAGCATCCTAACATGTTTACTTTATCAAATCAACAAGAAAGTATTACAAGGCTATCACAAACCAACACAATCAAGTTATTCACACAAGGTACTTTCTACTTTATTTTAACAAGTTCGGTTTTTATCCCCAAAGTACTTTATACATTAACTCTTTAAAAGATCCGCTTTCTTTCACAAAAGTCACACAATACCGTAGTATAAAAATAGAGTGACTATCTTTTAAGTAAACTAAAACTTCCTTTTGTAAAATCAAGTAACAACATTATTTTCCAAACGTTCAAGTTTGCCTAATTTCAAATGCTCAAGTTTCTCATTTTCGAAAGGTTTCGTAGTTCATAGTCTTAATCACTTAATAATATAATTCTCTTTCAAAACCATTGAGAAACATATTCCTTATGTGTGAGTAGGTTATTCTTGTTCATAACAATCTTATTAAAGCAGCCATGATCTAGGAAATGTAATATCATTTTGTCTCATCTTAGCTTCTATGCAGATGGAGGTTTCTACTGGTTTTAATAATACTTAATTAGTCAAAACATTTCCCTTTATTAGCGCTGCTATGGTTTGTTCGATACTTATTCTGATTTCCGAAATCAGTAAGACATTATTCCTTTTAAAACCAAGTACTCATTACTCACGAATGAGGTTTCACACTTTTTAACAAAATTCATATTAATTCAATTAAGTCAAGTCTCTTATCTTTTAAGATCAAGTCTCTTAACTTCTAAAATCAATAAACCATTCTTTTTATCACTCTTAAGTCGTTATACCTAACTTCCCATAAAGCTAGTATAACTCTTAAACTTTTAAAACCAAGTATTACTCTTCTTTCAAAACGGTTCTTAATTTTTTTGAAATACTTCAAGATTCTTATTATTTAGACTCAAGTCAAAAGACATCGGAGTAAAACCATGTTCAGTTAACACACGTACGTCTACCGTACTATATATATTCTTTTAAAATATCATGCTCAAGAGGATAGGAAGAATCACATACCTCGCGAAGATTTATCGACTATTAGCAAATAGCTCCAAAGTACTGTAATCCTGCTATCCTTTTCCACCCTTCGAGTAGAATACGCTACTCGCAGTACTTCAACCTATAACGGTTATACAAGTCTATCAATGTCTAGACTACTCGGTAGAATAAATCTACATACAAGATTCTACGGAAAATTGGGCAGCACTTCCCTACCCACAAACTTCACAAGTCTATCAGAATACAAATCTATGTAAATACAGATTCAATCTTCTATTTTAATATTCTTACGATGTGATTTCAGCGAGTCTTATCTGTAATATCCTTCTATTACAGTTCAATTCTCTTCTATGAATCTTATATTCATTTCTATACTACCACAGTATGTAATTTCCAATTACAATATAAGGACAAGAGTATTTACCTCGATAAGCCCAAAATTATCCAAGATTTAATGTCGATCCTGAGCAAAGTTTATCTCCTACTCCGGGTGCTCCAACCCGCTCCAAACAACCCTTAGAAGTTCTACGCAACTTCTTCTTAATACTTCAACCAACTGTGAATATTTTCCTTAGGGTTTCGTTTTTTGACTGAAGGGAAGTATAGTAGTATTTCTGGGCTTTTAGTATAGGTGTAACCTTGGAATACTACAAGGTATTTGGGCCAAGGTATTTTGGAATAGTAACTATACTTGGAGAGTATTTTCTCCCAAGGGGTGTATTTACGAGACAACACTCAAGAGGGGGTACTCTGCGAGGCTCAAGGGAGGGGAAGGCTTTGGACGAAAACCTTACAAAGGGGAGAGGGGGATTTCAAGACTTAGAAACTATTTTGTGGATGAAGAAGTCTTCAACAAAGGGGGGTATTTATAGGCCAACCAATGGCCAAGATCAAGACAAGTGGTGGGCAAGTGTAGGGTCAAGATTTGGACAAGTGTTTGTGGGTCCCACTTGCTCATCAACTACACAAAATATCTACAAATATCCTACCAACCCCTTGACTAAAGTCCTAGCACAAAAAACGTGCCAAGACCCCTTTAGCTTTGCCGTCCACATGAGGGCCAAGTGTCGCCCTCTCGTTGGTCCAAAATATTTCATCTCTCGGAAAAATCCGCAAAAATAATAAATGACATAGCCGTAATTTTCCCTTCGCAAAGTTTGGAAAACGTTTCGTCGGAAAACGATTCTTTCGGGGTTGTGCAAAAATTTCGACCTTGCCTACTTAAGGCTTAAACTTTATACGTATGCCCTCACGTCATACTGGAAATACGGGTATAACAAGAACCGCGCCCGAGAAGGCAAGGCGAGGAGCTGCTAGTAGGACACAGAGGGTTACGAGGGCACAGGCCCAGTCTTTACCTGAGGTGATGTTTCGGACGGCGAGTTCCACGACGTCGCCAACCCCAGCAGAGTTCGGAGCAGCAGCAGCGGCTACTGAGACCGCGGTACCTGAGCCTCCAGTTACACAGCCTGGAGCAGAGGATATGGGCTACAAGGAGATGGCCCAGTTATTAGCCAGGATCGTGGCAAGGCAGGAGGACAGACGGGAGACAGCGGTTCCGGTTGTACCCGTAGTTCACCCCAGATCTGATAGCTCGAGACTTCGGGACTTTTTGAGTTGCAGCCCACCAGAGTTCTATGGGTCGAGGCCTGAGGATGATCCTCAGGAGTTTATCCGACAGTTACAGCGGATCATGAGAGTGATCAAGGCCTCGGAGACAGAGTCGGTAGTATTGGGTTCACATCGGCTGCGTGATACTGCAGTTGGTAGTTTGATTCATGGAACCGCCCCGGGAGCATGCGCTCACTGTTTGGGGCGAGTTCTCGAGGCGTTCTTAGCCATTTCTTGCCTCCGCAGATGAGGAGAGCTCGGGCTGATAGATTTCTGACATTGAGACAGAGCGGGCGGACAGTCCGGGAGTACAACGTAGAGTTTGACTCGTTGGCTCGGTATATACCCGCTTTAGTAGCAGACATGGAGGACAGAGTGCACCGCTATGTCACAGGGCTCGATGATTGCTTAGCAGAGAGTTGCACGGGAGTAGCTGTCACGACCCGATCCCGGGCCCGTGACTGGTGCCTTACCCCAGGCACCCCAGTGATACAACATCAGAGAAAAATCAGCGGAAAATAAAAACTTAAACATGAAACAAGATATATGATAAGAACAGGCTAACCCAAGCGGTCGCCTTTTTTATATATACATAAAAACCCGAACAGTTATCCTTTTTACAAACTCTGCCCACAACAGTGTTACAGACCTCTAAGAGTTTTATAACAACAACTATGACGGGACAGGGCCCCGCCATACCCCTGAATGCACAAGAACCTACAGACTCAGGGTAACATACCAAAAGATAAGCCTCCGGAGAAACGGGGCTTCCCAATACGCTGAACTGTGATCCTATGAGCGAGGATCCACAACCGATGTACCTCTACCTGCGGCATGAACGCAGCCCCCCGAAGGAGGTCAGTACAACAGGTACCAAGTATGTGAAACTAAAAATACTGTAATGAAATCATAATAGTCAATATAAAGCAGGAGACATGTATGATAACCAAACTACAGTACACAACATATAAGCAGTCATGTCAAGTCAGGGACTCACGCCCTCCAAGTCATCACTCAAAATATATCCATGGGTCTCACGCCCACAACATCAATCGTGCCCGTGGAATTCCTTCCTCACTGTCGGCAGTCTATGATAGAACAACACCAAGGAGTACACATGAACACCAGGTCCCACCTGTGTCATAAAACCGTACGGGGCAAGTACGAAGGCTAACTACCAGATACCAAAGCCGCATCATCGACTGACCGGGGCAAGTACGAAAGCCAACTACTAGATACCAAGGCCGTACTAACAATACTATGCAACCAAACCACGAAGCTGACACGGGGCAAGTACGAAAGCCGACTACCAGGTACCAAGGCCGTGTCACGTAGCCGATCGGCAAGTGAGCTAACTACGTGTACGGCGTGTCACGAGACTTCGCCACTAAACTGAACGGGGCAAGTGCGAAGGCTAACTACCAGGTACCAAGGCCGAATCAGCCACGAGACGGGGCAAGTACGAAAGCCAACCACCAGATACCAAGGCCGAATCAGTAAAACCTCATGGAGAGCTAGTCCATGGAATAACGCTATCAACAGGAGCGCACCCGTGGAATCCTCCGTCACTGCCGGTACGTCCAAGTAAGATCATAACAAATCAACCGGCCCTCCATTGAGAGACGCGGTGGTATAAAAATACAATACTGGCACAACAAGGCTATCACACGCAAACATAGGTAAGTTACACCTAGCTCGAGGTACTTTCATTTTATGCCAAAGTCCAGGTTTTAATCCCCAAAGTACTACGTACGTTAAATTCTTTTAAAAGACTTATTTCTTTTACAAAGGTCACCCGATACCCGTAGTATTAAAATAGAGTGACTAACACTTTTAAGTAAAACAACACGCTTTCCTTTTTAAAATCAAGAACAACATTCTTTTCAAATACTCAAGTCTCTTATTTCCGAAAGATTTCAATATAACATTATTCCTTTTACAACCCCAATTTCCCATTTCTCATAAAAGTGGTTTCACAACTTTTTAACACAAACCAAGTAATTACTAATTCACACAAGTCATTTATCTTTTAAAAACCACCAACCATTCCTTTACCCACATAAAGTTGTTATAACAAACTTCCCATAAAGCCGTTATAACACTTTATGTTGTAAACCAACTAAATTCACTTAACACATGTACGTCTACCGTACTACATAGTTACAAAACATATCATGCTAGAAAAGATAGGAAGAGGTTCACATACCTCGCGACGATTATCGACAATTAGCAAAACGCTCCGAAGTACTATAACCTTGCTAGCCTTTTCCACCCTTCAAGTAGAATACGCTACTCGTAGTACTTTAACCTATAATGGCCATAAAACGTCTATCAACTTCTAGATCACTTCGTAGAATATTCTAAATACAAGATTCCTTATTCTACAGAAAATTCGGCAGCACCTCCCCCCCCCCCCCCGCAACCACATAAATCTCCTCCTCTACTCAGGCCCGCTACCAGGCCAACAACTCCCAGGGGGGAGGGTTACACGTCTTAACCGGACGGGTACAATTCTACTTCACAATAATACTACACAAGTCTACTGTAAATACAATCCAATGTAAATACAGTTCAATCCTTTATAAACATCCTTCCAATATATCTTATACTCAATTCTAAATTACTACAATATGTAATATCCAATTACAATAGGGGGACATAGATCATTACCTCGATAAGCCCAAAATTATCCAAGTTTATAAGTCGATCCTGAGCAAGGTTTAGCTCCTAATATGTACACTCCAATTCGCTCCAAGAAACCCTTAGAATTTCTACACCACTTCTACTTACTACTTCAACCAACTATGAAGATTTTTCTAGGGTTTCACTTTGCGACTAATGGAATAAAGTAGTATTTCCGGGCTCCTAGTATTGAAATAACTTGGAATACAACTAGGGATACTAGGCTAAGGTATTTGGGATTATACAATAATACTTGGAGTATTTTCTACACAAGTGGGGGAGGTTGGACGAAACAAGGCTAAAGGGATGAGTATTTTGCTTGGAAAAACTTCAAGTGAGGGATGAAATTAGTCTTCAAGCTAAGGGGGTATTTATAGAAGAATCAAGGGCCATGATCAAGTCAAGTGGGTGGTCAATATTGGGCCATGTGTGTGTGGGTCCCACCACACCACATGGCCAACGAAATTGCTTCCAAGTGTCATGGCCATTTCGGCCAAGGGGACAAGTGGCTAGCCACTTGTCCCTCCAATTCGGCCAAGGGTTCCACATGGGGTGACACGTGTCGCCCCCCGATTCGTCCAAAATATTTCGTCTTCCGAAAATATCCAAAATACCAAAAATCTCAAAAACAAAGTGGGCCCCACAAAATCGTAAACTTTTCCGTCGAAAAATCACACCTTTCTTTCTTTCCAAAATTTCTGTCGTATTCTCGTACGTACATCCCCACATACATACCCTGGAACTACGGGGTATAACAGTAGCTCTTCAACCGGGCATGGACATTGCTCGCATGCAGGCTTATGCCCTTGGGTGTGAGGAACGTAGGGGCCGACGGATTGATAGATATCAGCAGAAGAGGCGAGCAGCAGGTCCTCTGGCGATTTGAGGTGGACAACCTCAGCAGCAGACCAGATTTGCACCTCAGCCGGTTCAGAGCGCTCCTCCACCGTCTTCCGGCGTCCGGTATTCGAGGCGGGGCGAGGCTCGCGGCCGGGTTCCCATAGAACGAGTTCGGTCGAGCGAGGCCACCTATGCCTCGGTGTGGTCGATGTGGTGATTACCATCATAGGGGGTGTCGTGTTCCTCCAGGAGCTTGTTACTCTTGTGGCCAGCAGGGCCATTTGAAGAGAGATTGTCCGACCAGAGGCGGCGGGAGTGTTATGGTTCAGCCAGCGAGATCGATTCTTTGGATCTTCGTCTTCGGTGGTCATGCGCCCCAGAGGGCAGGGTGTTCACGGACCAGCAGGCCGCGGCAGGGGTCGTGGTGGGGGTCCCAATTCCAGCGGTCCTCAGAACCGCATTTATGATATGTCCAGCCGTCATGACCAGGAGGCGTCACCAGATGTCGTCACAGGTACATTATTGGTTTCATGTTGTGATGTATATGCTTTGATAGGTCCAGGTTCTACCTTGTCCTATATATCTCATCATATTGCTGGTAGAATAGGGATAGAGCCCGAGTCCATAAAACCTTTTGAGGTGGCTACGCCATTAAGTGATTCGGTGGTAGCTAAGCGGGTATATAGAGCTTGCCCAGTGACTATTTGCAGTCGTCAGACCCTAGCCGACTTGATAGAGTTGGATATGACGGACTTTGATGTGATTATGGGTATGGATTGGCTAGCGTCTTGCTATGCCAATATGGATTGTAGAGAGAGATTGGTACAATTCCAGTTTCCTGTTGAGCCGGTTATCGAGTGGAAGGGGAATACTGCGTCGCCGAGGGTAGGTTTATTTCTTACCTCAAGGCTAGGAAGATGGTGCGGAAGGGGTATATCTACCATATGGTTCGGGTATTCGATACTGAGGCCGAGATACCAGACCTTGATCGATTCGGTTGTTAGAGAGTTTCGCACGTATTCCCGCACGAGCTTCCGTATCCTCCCGAGAGGAGATTGAGTTTTGCATTGATATGTCGCCAGACACTCGACCGATATCTATTCCACCATACAGGATGGCACCTGCTGAGTTAAGGGAATTGAAATACCAGCTGAAAGATTTGCTGGAAAAAGGCTTTATCAGGCCTAGTGTTTCTCCCTGGGGAGCGCCAGTTTTATTTGAGAAAAAGAAGGATGGGACGCTGCGTATGGGTGTTGATTACAGGCAGCTGAATAAGGTAACTATCAAGAACAGATACCCCCTCTCCAGGATTGATGATTTGTTTGACCAGTTGCAGGGGGCGAGGTGTTTTTCCAAGATAGACCTGCGGTCTGGTTATCATCAGGTGCGAGTTAGAGAGACAGATATCCCAAAGACTGCATTCAGGACCCGGTATGGGCACTATGAGTTCAGGGTGATATCTTTCGGGTTGACCAACGCCCCAGCAGTATTCATGGATTTGATGAACCGGGTGTTCAAGCCATTCTTGGATATGTTCGTTATAGTATTCATTGATGATATCCTGGTTTATTCGCGCACAGAGCAGGAACATGCAGATCATTTGAGGGCGGTATTGGGAGTCCTCCGGGACCGGCAGTTGTATGCCAAGTTCTCGAAATGCGAGTTTTGGTTGGCTTCAGTGGCTTTCTTAGGGCATGTTATCGGGGCCGATGGTATTCGGGTTGATACAGCAAAGATTGAGGCAGTCAAGACTTGGCCTAGACCCACTACACCGACGGAGGTGCGCAGCTTTTTGGGCCTTGCGGGTTATTATCGGAGATTTGTGGAGAAGTTTGCTTCCATTTCAGCACCTTTGACTAGGCTGACTCAGAAGGCAGCTATGTTCCGGTGGACGGATGCTTGTGAGGAGAGTTTCCAGTTACTGAAGGAGAAATTGACGACCGCCCCAGTTCTTACTCTTCTAGAGGGTTTAGACGGATATGTGGTTTATTGTGATGCGTCGGGTGTCGGGCTTGGGTGCGTGCTGATGCAGCACGACAAAGTTATAGCTTACGCATCTCCACAGCTTAGGAAGCATGAGAAGAACTGTCACGACCCGACCCCGGGCCCGCGACTGGTGCCCTACCTGGGCACCCCTTTCGGTATACATCAGAGAATAGCAGCGGAACATACACAACTGATAAAATGCTAAAACATAAAATAACAACAGGCTAGCCGATAAGGCCACCTTCCGTAAACTATACAAATAAAACAGTACATTTTTTTTTCCTTACAACCCGATCCACAATGTGACTACAGACCTCTAAGAATAACAACTGTGACGGGACAGGGCCCCGCCATACCCCTGAATAAACAACAACCAACCATACCAGTGATAGGCCTCCGGAGTAATGGAGATTCCCAACAGCTGAACGGTGATCCTAAAAGTGAGGATCAACTACCTGTATACTCTACCTGCGGCATGAACGCAGCCCCCCGAAGGAGGTCAGTACAACATGTACCAAATATGTGAAATCAGCATCAGAATGAAATCATAAGTCTATAATAAAATTGGAGACAGGTATGATAACTCAATTAACAGTACACTGTGCCTTACTAACAATGAGAGTAATCAAGAGTATACTTACAACATAAAAATAGGAAGCTCACGATCAAAGAAGGACCACCCGCCCGCAGTATCATTAAGCAATCCTACTCCTGGGACTATTTCACCCGCATAGGTCGTGTGGACCCGCATAAGGTATTCCTCGCAGATTGTACTACCGCGCGTGGGACTATTTCACCCGCATAAGCCCATAAGGACTCGCATGAGGTATTTCTCGCATCATGGGTAGCAAATCCACGGAAACAGGTGGTATAACTTCTTGGGGGTTTACCCCTCATTTATACTCTTACCCTGAAGCAGGTGGTATAACGTCTTGGGGGTTTACCCCTCATTTATACTCTTACCCTGGAGAAGGTGGTATAACGTCTTGGGGGTTTACCCCTCATTTATACTCTTACCCTAACTCAACCGGCCATCATACATAACATAAGCCCTACCGGCTTATCATACATAACATAAGCACTACCGGCTTATCATACAATAAATAAGCAAGTTAAGAAATCCCCCTAACTTCTTATTAGTCTTATACATATACACTCTCATTTTAGTTTACTTAAGGCACTAACATGTCATTATAAATATCCGGGAATTTAACCCAAAGTACTACGTACTCCTATTCTTTTAAAATGACTCTTTTTCATATAAAAACTTCCAAGATACTAATAACCATAGTATCAAGTCATAACTACTTTTCAAGACAAGTCACAATACCTTTTATAAATACAATTATAGGCTTCTAAATCAAGTGACTTCTTTCTTTTAAAACTTTAAGCAATTGATGCCTTTAAATCAATTTGCCTTTCATTATTTCAAGTCGTTTATCATACTTAAATTACTTAGAGTAAATCACTCTTTTTAACCTTCCATAAAGCTATTATAACCAACTTCCCATAAAGCTGTTATACTAGCTTTATACTTTAGAAACTTACATTCTTCTTTTAAAACCAGGAGGCTTAAGCTTTCCAACAAAACAAGTATCAAAAATACTTTCCACATACTTAAGTCTCTTAACTTTTGAAAACCAAGATATCCTTAATATTTAAACAAGTGAGTTAATTCCCTAAATCAACCAACTTGAACATTCTTAAAAATAAGCCAAGGATATCAAATGGACTAGATTGTCAAAATCTTGTACGTCTATCGTACTATACATTTACAACTTATTCATGCTCAAGAGATAAGAAAGTTCCACATACCTCTTCGGTTTAATCCACTTGCCAAGTCCAATATGTCGTGCGTAGTATGTCAACCTATAATGACTATAGTACGTCTATTAACTTCTTACTTCAAACGTAGAATATTCTAGGTGCAAAGTCACTAAATTCTACGGAAAATCGGACAGCACTTCCTTTGTTTCTACATACTTTGCCACCTTTTTCAAGGCCGAATTCAATAACCAAACACGCCACATTTAAGGCTCAATCAATGTAGTTATCAATAGGGGATTACACATCTACAAGACGTGTAAAATTCCGCCCCACAATTTATAACAAACTAGTCCAATATATAATGTCATTCTCGGCCAAAGGTGTAACGACATATCAATCTTTCCAATTCCTTTTCAATTCAAGTTGTTTAGTATAACATGATATCAAGCCGCAATCGATTATAACTACTACATTCTTCAAGTAGGTAACATGCGACAATTCAAATTATCGATCAAATTGGATTTCAATTTCAAATGGCTAAACATGTCATTTTCGGATTTGAGCTTCCAAATTTCCATAACACTATCAATCTTCATAACACGTATCACATGATCATTTCTAACTTATAATAACATGGAATCTTCAATTACAAAAGTAAGACGAAGATTATACCTCATTTAGCCCAAATATGATCCAAGATTACAAGTCGATCCTTAGCAACTTTAGCTCCTCCTTTCGACATTCCAATCCACTCCAAGCAACCCTTAGAAGCTTATGAAGAACTCCTCTTCAAGTTACAACTTCAAAGTTGAATAACTCCTTAGGTTTTCTCCTTGCGACTAATACGAAAACACCATTTTTTCGGGATCTTTCTATTGAGATAACCTTACAATACCCTTAGGAACCTTGGTTTAAAGTGTGGAGCTTATTGAACAACAAACAAAATTTCTTGTCTTGCTAAGTGCCTCAAACCCGAGAGCAACATAGTGGAAGAACAAGTTTCTTGAAAAATTTTCTAAGTGTGGGAACTAGTCTTGCTACTAGTATACATATATAACATAATGGAGGGTCAAGATTAGAACAAATGGGTGGCCTAGATAAGTTTCACATGGATTCTAGCCAAGTGGCCTTGACTAAGTCAACAATATCAAGCTCTTTGTCTTTGCAAGACTTGGTCATTTAAATTATGGTCAAATGACCATCCTATCCATGTATTTTTTCGTCCAAGACCAAGTAAGGGGGTGACACGTGTCTCCCTCCCGTTCGTCGCAATATTTCATTTTCCGACAATTTCCATAATTCCGATAAATTTTTACTCGTCTCAAATCTTAACATTTTTGAGTTCTTACCTTCGTTCTTATAAACATATCCTGAAATTCCGGGGTGTAACATTCTTCCCCCTTTAGAAACATTCGTCCCCGAATGTTCTTTCGGGAGTCAAACTTAAAGATAGCGACATAGTCTCCTTACAACCCCTACATACCAATAATGCCACACGTGGCCACATAACAATGCTCATACTAAAATGTCAAGTTGAACCCCATGTGTCAACGTCGGTTATCTGCATAAAGCTTTTGCTGACTCTAAGCTTACTAATAATCTTTCCCGGATAAGCTTCGCCTTATCCACAGCCCGCTGAATCAAGTCTGGACCGAATAAATGAACCTCGCCTACACAGAACCAACCAACCGGCGATTTACACTTTCTTACATACAAGGCCTCATACAGGGCCATCCGAATATTGGAAGGGTATCTGTTATCGTACGTAACTCAACAAGAGGCAAATAATTCTTTCAGCTAACTCTGAAATCAATAACACAGGCCCGCCACCTATCCTCAAGTACCTGGATAGTATGCTCGCTCGCTCGCTTGGCCCGAGGGTGAAATGTCACACTGAGACTCACCTGTGTCTCTAATACCTTCTGTAAAAACCTCCAGAAGTCAGCTGTAACAGAACTCATCTGTCTGACATCATAAAAGTAGAAACCCCGCATGTCTCACAAACTCTTCGCTATACAAACTGGCATAATCCTCAGCCGAGTAAGTAGTCCCAATACGGAAAAACACGGCTGGTTTCGCCAGCCTATTTACCATGACCCCCAGGGAGTCGCACTTCCTCCGAGTACGATGCCACCCTGTAACAAAATCCATATTAATTACCTCTCATAACTAAGTCGGGATCTAAATCGCCTGCAATAGCCCACTGGGCTTCTGGTGCTCAACCATGACCTGCTACTAACTCGGACACTAAGCAGTAAACTCCGTTATGTCCCTTTTCCGGTCATCTTACCCATACATACATCTGAGGTCACGACACAACTTAGTCGACCCCGAACAATTTGAGCAATAAGCACTGTGTGCCTCCCCTAAAACCTGCTGACTAGTCCTGCATCACCGGGTACACACAATCTATCCTCATATCACAGCACCTCATACAGTTCTAACTCCTCATACTATCGCCTCTTTACCTCCTCAACGACAGAAGACTCGGCAACCTCTCGGATCTAAACTTCATTAACCTTGGAAACAAATAATCGAACCCCTAGGCTCGGTAACTGAAGAATCTCACGGCCCACGTCCAGTCTATATGTCTGCCCATCTGGCATACTACCCTTAGATCCGCGACTAAGAGTATCTTTAACTGTCTTGGCTTTCCCTGGGTGGTATAGGATATCGATATCACAATCCTTGAATAACTCTAACCACCGTCGCTGTCGCAAATTCTACTACCTCTGTCTGAAGGTATACCGGAGGCTTTTGTGGTCTGCACAAATATCCACATACAGTCTATATATACGTCATGCCCCCCAAATCTTCAAGGCATGATTTAACTGCCGCCAGCTCTAAATCATGAGTGGCATAATTCCTCTCATGCTTCCCTAACTGCCGGGAAACATAGGCTCTAACATTATCGTGTTGCATCAGCACACAACCTAGCCCAACACCCAACGTGTTACAATAATAACCTAACCCTATAGTCTCACATGAGGGGTTAGAACTGTAGTCGTGGTCAACTTATCTTCCAATAACTGAAAGCCTTTCTCATTCCTGCGAAAAATTCGGGTATCCTTAATCTCACTTATGGTATCACATAATCCAATGACTTGTCAAGATTCCTCATCGTTCGAGTGTCTACTCGTCTTTCCTTTATAAGTTATTTCAAATTGTCCTGGGGTCCCTCACCCCTCCGTATTTCCTTACTATTTTTCTCGTCAGTACAGACGCTACCCCCTTTCCTCGAGGTGTTCTTACTGCTCATTAATTACTAATGGTCTTTACACTGGTCTGGGGTAATCATATCTCGTGCAACTTACATAACCACAGTTGTATTCTCTTTTATCATTCTGGTCATAACATTACCTTATGTTTATTATTAGCAAAAGTATTTCTATCTTGATTCATAATCGTACAGTTTCATACATGTGTAAAACCTGCATTTATATCTTTACGATACTTCCTCGACCAATTCGTACATCGTTCTTAATTACCCCAACACTCTTCCCACGGTTATCCACAACTGTAACCTATGGTATGACGATACAGAAGACCTTACCAGTCTCTTATCCTTCGTCTAATCAACATGGGTACACATAACCTCATAATACGTAAAACTGTCCTTATGTGGGGGAGAGAACTTATCTCATTAAATAAACTTTCCTTGGAGTCACAACCCTAATCACAGGTGTTATACCCCGTAGTTCTAGGGTATGTATGCGAGGGCACGAGAATAAAGATTGGAAAGGAAGAAGAAAGGCGATTTTTCCACGGAAAAGTTTCCGATTTTTGTGAAGGAAAAAGGTTCGTTTAGGGAATTGGATTCCCTTGGTATTCGGACTTCCGGAATATTAGAGAATTATGGAATTTTATTTTCGAAAATGGTCACGTGGGCCCACGAGAAATTTACTGTTTTTTGGGGCAGCTTTGATTTTGAGATTTTGGTTTTGGATATTTTGGAAGACGAAATATTTTGGATTTAATCGGGGCGACACGTGTCACCCCATGTGGCACCTTGGGCCGAAATATGTTTGTGCACAACACCCTTAGAGTCGTTTTTAAACGCTTCGTAGGGAATTTCCGCTATGTCATTTAGTATTTTATGGATTTTTCCGAGACTAACATTTTGGACCAACGAGAGGCACTGGCACCCTCTCATCAGTGGGCATGGGCGCATACGGACGATTGGGAGGAGATATTTTTGGTAGATATTTCGCAGTGCAAGTTGGCAGTACACATGGGTGAATCTTGGCCCTACACTTGCCTAACACTTGGTGTAATCTTGGCCATTGGTTGGCTTTCACTTGACCTATAAATACCCCTCGGGAAGACTAATTCATTCACAATTTGCCTAAGTCTTGAGAGTCCCCACTGCAGGGTAGGCGCAGCACACACCCTCCGAGGTGCTAGCCTGGGTACCCCAGCCTAGTTGCTTCGTATAATACCCCCTTTGTGGTATAGAAATACTCTCCAAGTATTGTTATAATGCCCAAATTACCTTAGCCTTATACCTTGTTGTATTCTAAGGTTATACCTTTACTAAAAGCCCGTAAATACTATTATACTTCCCACACAAAACCGAAACCCTAGGAAAATCTCCATCTGGAGTATTGTGTAGAAGTTAGTTAGAACTTCTAAGGGTGGTTTAGCCTGAGTCGAGCTAAACGATTGCCCGATCGACTTTATACTTGGATAATTATGGGCTTATCGAGGTAATTATCTTGTCCCCTATTGTAATTGGATATTACATGTCAGAGAGTATATAGTTGAAGTATACTATATAATCAGAATTACATAGGGTATATTCTCTGATGAACTTGTGTAGTAAATGCGAAAATTGTACCCGTTGGGGTTAGATGATAACCCCGGTCAAGCCTGGCTTCGGACAGGCTTCAGAGATTTACGCCGGTGGGGGGGTGGTAGCCGGGACTGGTTGTGAATGTTCTACGATAAGATCTAGATGTTAATCGGGCCTTATAGGTCAAGTACTACGTGTGGCGTTCTACTTCACTTGGCTTAAAGGTGGCCCGGCACTTCGAGCATTTTGCTATTAGTCGATAATCGCCGCGAGGTATTCTTCCTATCTCTTCTAGCATGATATGTGAACTATGTAGTGATGCGGTGAAGTGCTAAATGTATTCGATGGGTTTAAACATAAAGTGTTATAACGCTTTATGGGAAGTTGGTTATAATAACTTTATGTAGATAAGAAAACACTTTGTGGTTTTTAAAAGGTAAATGATTTGTTTATAATCGCTTGATGTGTGATTATAAAGATTTCAAAAGATTTAAATCGTTTTGAAAGAGAAGTAATACTTGGTTTTGAGAACTTAAGAGTTATACTAGCTTTATGGAAGTTAGGTATAACGCTTAAGAACGCTTTACCGATTTTGGAAATCGTGACGGTATCGACAAACCATCGCAGTAATACATTAAAAGGAAATGTTTTGAATAATTAAGTATTATTAAAACCAGAAACTTCCATCCGCATAGCTAAGAGACAAAATGATATTTCCTAGATCACGGGTGGCGAATAAGATTGTTATAAACAAGAATATCCTACTCACATAAGACTTATGTTTCTTTGTTTAAAAGAGAATTATATTCTTAAATGAATAAGACTATGAACTTCGACGTAACCTTTCTAAAATAAGAAACGTGAACATTTGAAATTAGGCAAACTTGGAAAATAATGTTGTTACTTGATTTTACAAAGGTAAGAGTTTCAGGTTTCTTAGCTGGCCACTCTATTTTATACTACTGTATCAAAGTGACATGTGAAAGAAATGTATTTTTTTAAGATTTTAATGTGAAGTACTTTGGGGATACCCAACTTGTTAGTAGAAAGTACCTTGTGTGAATAACTTGATTGTATTGGATAGCCTTGTAATACTTTCTTGTTGTCTTGATAAGTAAACGTGTTAGGATGCTACGTGTGTTAGTATCTTGTGATGTTTGTGTAAGGGGTTTCCTTGATTTTGCTTATTAACTATCACCGTTATGATAGTATTATGGCATTCATCTCAGATGATTCCGGTTAAGCCGCCTCCGACGCGGTAGACTCGCGCGGTCTGGGACCATGATTCGAGAATACCTGGGCCTATGCGGAGCTACGAGTTCCGTGTTAGTGTCGTCCTTTACGGGCATGCCGGTCCGGGCTACGCGCATCAGCGAAGTCAGGGCGATCGCCAGAGGTAGCTACCTCCTCTGGAATACCTCATGCGGGCCGATGAGATTGCTTACCAGGACTAGACGCGCACATTGAAATGCTGCGAAGTGGCGGCTTTGATCATGTATACCCAGCGGCTTCACAGATCTTATGATTTTATTAGGACACAGTGGGACTGGTGTTCATATGTATTCTCGTGCTTGTATATCATATATTCCACGCACGATTGATGTTGTGGGCGTGAGACCCATTGTTAAATTGAGTGATGACCGACTTGACATGACCGCTTATTTATGGTGAAGTTTGGTTATCATACAGCGTCCCGCTTTGTATAGACTACTATGATTTCATTTACGTGATTTATCTTTAGTTTCACATACTCCTACACTATCGACTGGACCTGCGTCATGCCGCAGTCGAGGTACATCCGCCGATCCTAGCTCTCGAAGCTCCGGCTTATCGGTGGTATAGTCCTCGTCAGAGTAAGTGTTTACATTGTCGATTACCATTCTTAAGGTCAGCAGCCCAATCGCTAGGCGTGGTTGGTAAAAAGGATTGCTCATTTGTAAAAGAGTTGATGGTTATATATACGCCGAAAGGCAAGTTTTCCATTTCATTGTTTTATATATTTCTATCTCATGTTGTGTTTTATGTTATTACTGATGTTGTGTCACTAGTGGTGCCTTGCACGACCACGCCCGGTTCGGTCGTGACAAAAGTGGTATCTAATCTCTCAAAGTGTCTGCTGCGATGGAGTCTTGATTATCGGTGTGTTGTGCACATCGTGAGGCTATAGGATATTTAGATTGGTTTCTATTCTTCTCACTCGAGATCGTGCCTTAGAGTTGTAAGTTGGACCTCCGACGAAATTCATTCCTTATCGCTATGCCTGAGTTGAGTTCGTGGCGTCGCGGGGCACAGCCCAATCATTACCTAGGGTAGTGCTTCATTCGGGATTTCAGTTTAGCCCACGATATTTGAACCTTCGCCCACAAACGAAATAATATAGATTGCAAAGAGGCGACTTCATTAGCTATAGATTTGGCTACCAGAGATTATACCGATGTACCACGAGTCTTGATGATCTACCTAGAGAGGTTTCTGCAAGAGTAATTCTTCATTGGGCTTGAGCGCATGGCACGTGGCCATATACAGCCGGCAAAAATGTAAGTGCTATGTTCTGATGGGCGCGGTGTGTTAGTGATTAGAAATCATGGTGGGTCAACCGAGTAAGATTTTGGAGGATAGAGAAAGTGTGAGCCTTAGAGCTTTATACGCAAAGACCTTAGAGGTAAGGCCATCTCAGAGACGTATGTTTATGTTTGACCCTTATGCATAGTGCACGTGCGATAAGTCCCATGTAGTATGAAATGAAAGAGGGTAGTTGAGCTAAGAAGACCGCTAGGTTTTCGTGTTTAGTAAGATTGTTCCTTGAGATGGTATTTGCGCTCGCTAGGGGTCGGGTTGAGGCTACGGCGGTCAACCCGCGGTGTTAGGCCCATGTTTAGTTAGCCAGGCAAGTTCGTGGATGCGTTGAAGCCGGTGGTCCGGGCGGGCGACTATCGTGTTCTTGGTGAAGTCGTTCGTCGGCGGTCTGGCAAAGGTTGATGTTATCCGAAAAGGTGAGGTTGCACGGTGCCTACCTTCACCTTATGACGACAAAGGAGCCTGTGGTACCACCGCTTCCTTTCTGGGAGTTTGTACGAGCGGGGCTAGAACTCAGTGAGTCTCCAGACGCATTCGCCACCGGGCGATTTTGATTTGTGTTTAAGCTACCGTATGTCGGTTCTGACGTCGCTTGCGACGCTTCAGGGGCAAAATGCAAGCCGATTGGTTCGATGTTGGCGTGGTTCGAGATAGTTGGTTCAGCTTGTTCCGGTAGATCAGGATAGTGAAGCTTGTCTAGAAGAAGTTCGGAGAATCGTCGCGGATAATCGGCGACGCCAGAGTTCGTTGACGGTCGGTCTTCTTGAAAGTACCCGGACCTGCGGGGTGTGATTTGAAAGCGAAGAACTTAGCCCGTTACTTTGGGCCTTTGTGAGTTCATGTGAAGAATAGGCCGTGTTGCCTATATGTTAGCATTTGCCGTCCGACTTAGGAGGAAGGACGTCCGGCTTTCGTATTGTTATGATCGGAAAGTATCGAGATCCATCCAGAGTGTTCGATTAATGATGACCACGTTAGAGATAGTAACCCCGAGTTTTGGAACCGCCGACGAATGTGGTAAGAGTTCGAGTGTACGATCCTCCGGATCGCAGGTCCGCACCATTTGTTGGGTCGTCGAGCAAGGCTCGCGACAAAGTGACAAAAGTGGTATCGTGACTAAGGAAGTATATTTTTGACCCCGAAGTGGTATTTGTGGTGATGTAGAGGTGTTTCCTCGTGGACTTAGATGTAAGTTTTGCAGTGTTTCAAGGCCGGTATGGCAGTTTGTTCTCGTAAGTATAGTAGTGAAGACTATATCGCACGCTTGTTTTGAGATTAGAAGGAACATTCGACGAATGTTTCTAAGGGGAGAATGTTATACCCGTAGTTCTAGGGTATGTATGCGAGGACGCACGCAGAATACGAAAGATTGGAAAGGAAGAAAGAGGCGATTTTTCCACTAAAAGTTTCCGGTTTTGTGAAGGAAAAAGGTTCGTTTAGGGAATTGGATTCCCGGTTGGTATTCGGACTTCCGGAATATTAGAGAATTATGGAATTTTATTTTCGAAAATGGTCACGCTGGGCCCACTGAGAAATTTACTGGTTTGTGGGGCCCGCTTGATTTTGAGATTTTGGCTTTGGATATTTTCTAAGACGAAATATTTTGAGCGACACGGTCACCCCACGTGGCACCTTTGGGCGAAATATGTTTGTGCACAACACTTGCTAGAGTCGTTTTTTAAACGCTTTCTGCTTCGTAGGGAATTTCCGCTATGTCATTTAGTATTTTTGATTTTTCCGAGAGACGAACATTTTGGACCAACGAGAGGGCGGCACTTGGCACCCTCTCATCGGGCATAGTGAATGGACGATTGGGAGGCAAGTGGGAGATATTTTTGGTAGATATTTCAGTTGGCTAGGTACACATGGGTGAATCTTGGCCCTACACTTGCCTAACACTTGGTGTAATCTTGGCCATTGGTTGGCTTTCACTTGACCTATAAATACCCTCCGGAAGACTAATTCATTCACAATTTGCCTAAGTCTTGAAAGCTTCTTCCTCCCCTCGCCGAGTCCCCTAAGTGGGGGTAGGCGAGGGTAGACACCCCCTCCTTTGAGGTGCTAGCCGTGGTACCCCGAGCCTAGTTGCTTTCGTATAATACCCCCCCTTTGTGGTATAGAAATACTCTCCAAGTATTGTTATAATGCCCAAATTACCTTAGCCTTATACCTTGTTGTATTCTAAGGTTATACCTTTACGAAAAGCCCAGAAATACTATTATACTTCCCACCACAAAACCAAACCCTAGGAAAATCTCCATAGTCCGTTGAGTATTGTGTGGTTGGTTAGAACTTCTGGGTGGTTTAGAGCGGGTGGAGCGCCTGAGTCGAGCTAAACGATTGCCCAGATCGACTTTATACTTGGATAATTATGGGCTTATCGAGGTAATTATCTTGTCCCCTATTGTAATTGGATATTACATGTTGTAGAGTATATAGTTGAAGTATATATAGTATCGAATCAGAATTACATAGGACATTCATGAGACTTCAGCGTAGTGTGAGTAGAATTGTACCGGGGGTTAGATGATAACCCCGTCCAGCCTACTGATAGAGAGGAGATTTACGCTGCGGGGAGGTCTTTGTCAATTTTCGGTAGAATGTTCTACGATAAGATCTAGATGTTAATAGCCTTGTGGCCTTATAGTCAAGTACTACGCAGGCAGCTCTACTTGGCTTAAGGAGTAGCCGACATTGAGGTACTGAGCATTTTGCTATTAGTCGATAATCGTCGCGAGGTATGCGAACCTCTTCCTATCTCTTCTAGCATGATATGTGTGAACTATGTAGTACGTGTGCTAAATGTATTCGATGGGTTTAAAACATAAAGTGTTATAACGGCTTTATGGGAAGTTGGTTATAACTTTATGTAGATAAGAAAACACTTTGTGGTTTTTAAAAGGTAAATGATTTGTTTATAATCGCTTGATGTGTGATTATAAAGAACTTGAAGTATTTCAAAAGATTTCAAATCGTTTTGAAAGAGAAGTAATACTTGGTTTTTGAGAACTTAAGAGTTATACTAGCTTTATGGGAAGTTAGGTATAACGGCTTAAGAACGCTTTTGATTTTGGAAATCGGGATGTATCGACAAACCATCAAATACATTAAAAGGAAATGTTTTGAATAATTAAGTATTATTAAAACAGAGAAACTTCCATCCGTGAAGCTAAGATGAGACAAAATGATATTTCCTAGATCATGGTCAATGTAATAAGATTGTTATAAACAAGAATATCCTACTCACATAAGACTTATGTTTCTCGATTGTTTAAAAGAGAATTATATTCTTAAATGAATAAGACTATGAACTACGAAACCTTTCTAAAATAAGAAACGTGAACATTTGAAATTAGGCAAACTTGGACGCTTGGAAAATAATGTTGTTACTTGATTTTACAAAGGTAAGAGTTTTAGGTTTCTTAAAAGGATACCACTCTATTTTATACTACTGTATTGTGTGACTTATGTGAAAGAAACAGATTTTTTTAAGATTTTAATGTGAAGTACTTTGGGGATAGAGCACCAACTTGTTAGTAGAAGTACCTTGTGTGAATAACTTGATTGTATTGGTTTGTGATAGCCTTGTAATACTTTCTTGTTGTCTTGATAAGTAAACGTGTTAGGATGCTACGTGTGTTAGTATCTTGTGATGTTTGTGTGGGTTTCTTGATTTTGCTTATTAACTATCGGGTTATGATAGTATTATGGCATTCATCTCGAGATGATTCCGGTTAAGCCGCCTCCACGCGGGTAGACTCAGGGGACCATGATTCGAGAATACCTCACGCGGGTCCCGGGGCCTATGCGGAGCTACGAGTTCCGTGTTAGTGACGCCCTTATGGGCACGCGTCGCTACGCGATCAAGTCGTGACGACGCCGGAGTAGCTACCCTCGATGCGGAATACCTCATGCGGCCGATGAGATTGGCCTACGCGGAGTGCGGAAGTTCCAGACTAGACGCCGCACATTAGATACTGCGGCAAGTTTGATCACGTATGACAGATCTTATGATACGCTTTATGACCTTGTTGCATCGGGTGTTAGTAGTCGGCCAGGCCTTCGTACTTACCCCGATTTTATTAGGACACAAAGGACCTCGTGTTCATATGTATTCCTTGGTGCTTGTATATCATAAAAGCTGGCAGGAGATCGCCAGGTATTCCACGCACGATTGATGTTTGTTGGCGTGAGACCCATTGTTAAATTGAGTGATGACTTGAGGGTGCGAGTCCCCGACTTGACATGATCGCTATTTATGGTGAATCAGTAGTTTGGTTATCATACAGTCTCCCGCTTTGTATAGACTACTATGATTTCATTTACGATTTATCTTTAGTTTCACATACTGCACTGTTATCGACCTCCTTGGGCCGCGTTCATGCCGCAGTTGAGGTACATCGCCGATCCTAGCTCTCGTGGTCATTGGGAAGCTCCGTTTCTCCGAGGCTTATCGTATAGTCCGTCGTAGTAAGTGTTTACATTCGTGGGTTTGGCGAGCCCCGCCATTGTGGTCGATCATTCTTAGAGGTCCGTAATCGCTGCGTGTGGTTGGTAAAAAGGATTGCCGCTCATTTGTAAAAGAGTTGATGGTTATATATATGCCGAAAGGCAAGTTTTCACAGATTATTGTTTTATATATTTCTGTTATCTCATGTTGTGGTTTTATGTTCCGCTGATTACTCTGATGTTGTGTCACTAGGGTGCCCGGGGTAAGGCACCAGTCACGGGCCCGGGTTCGGGTCGTGACAACAGGGTCCTCCTGCGGTCCAGTAAATATCTAATCATCACGCGCCGCCTTAAAGTCATGTAGATTTTCAAAACCTACCAAAGATGTCTTCTGTTTTCCGTAGGCAGCACTCGTACTTATCTTATTCTTGCCTTGTACATTTTCCTAAAATTATCCGGAAGGTCGTGGCCCTGACCGCCACACCAAACCAACTCCAAGTACCTCCAAGGGCACTTAACATAAATTCCTTCAAATTCAATTATCACTTACTTTCTGCGTCAATTCTACCTCACATGAACAAGTCACACAGACTTATTAAAATCATCAATGTCAAAGAAGGAAGGATAATTCACTGGTTACCACCACTTCTCTCCCTATCCGCTCGATAACCGACTTACCGGGAAACTGGTACCGAATCAATCTCTCTCTATAGACCACGTTGGCATAACAAGAGGCCAACTAGCCCATACTTATAATGACCTCGATGTCTGTCATAACAGCTCTGCTAGGTCTGCTAGGGTCCAACGAATGTATCGTTACCGGCAATTATCTACCCGCTCAGCTACCACCCAACACTCACGGGTGTAGTCACCTTGAAAGTTCCTCATGGATTCAGGATCCATTTCTTTACACTTGGTTGCTCTCTTTCTTACTGGTCGTACTCTTCTCGTACTTCCAAACTTATTGTAGCGTACGTACATTCATACTTATTCGGGCCTCCAATCTTTGGAGTTACTATTCTAAACAACTTAAGGCCATTTCCGGCTCTCACAACCTGGTTCTGGTGGAATGCGTCCACGAACCCGTAGAATGATTAACTAGACTCGGGCCTTGCACCCTCGTGACCCTGTCACGTAGCGGGACTACTACCAACTGACCCCATTCCATTTCCAGCTATGGGGCGACCCTTAATAGGTCCTTAACTCGACTCGGCATCGCACTTAACTCTTATCCTTGGTCTGTCTTAACCTTTTACTACCCGAAAAGGCCTTATATTCCTAAGGTCTCGGTGGTTATCAACATTCCTAGGCTCACAATTTTCATGCTCCATGTTATACCCCGTATTTCCAGAGTATGTATGTGAGGACGTACGTACAATTGTGTAAACCCGAATTATGATTAAGGACGAAAATTGTGCACACCCTACGAAACGAATTGTTTTTTCCGACGAAAAATTTTCAGAACCTTGTAAAGGAATTTTACGTTTTCAAGAAAATATTTATTTTGGATTTTTTTCCGAGAGATAAAATATTTTGGACCAACGAGAGGGCGACATGTGTCACCCTCAAGTGGACGGTTTGGTGGACGAAATTGTGGTCAAGATGGCACGTTTTTTTCATGTAAAATGCCATAAACCTTTGGTCAATGTTTGGTTAGATATTTGTGTGGTAGATGGATAAGGTGGGACCCACACACACTTGTCCAAATCTTCACCCTCCACTTGCTTTGATCTTGGCCATTGATTGGCCTATAAATACCCCTCAAGTGCAAGACTTATTCTTCATCCCTTAAACAATTTCCAAGTCTTGAAATCCTCCCCCCCCACTCTTGATAAGTTCTCGTCCAACACTCTCACCCCCCCTCCTTGTGTTCTCGCCGAGGCACACCCCCCCCCCTTGGTTGAAAAATCTCTCTAAAGTATTGTTACTATTCCAAAATACCTTAGCCAAATACCTTGTAGTATTCCAAAGTTACCTCTATACTAAAAGCCTAGAAATACTACTTTATATCCATTAGTCACAAAACGAAACCCCAGGGAAAATCATCATGGTTAGTTGAAGTATTAGGTAGAAGTTGTTTAGAACTTCTAAGGGTTTCTTGGAGCGAATTGGAGCGTTCAGAATAGGAGCTAAACCTTGCTCAGGATCGATATTTAAACTTGGATAATTTTGGGCTTATCGAGGTAAATATCTTATCCTTCTATTGTAATTGGAGATTACATATTGTAGAAGTTTAGAATTGAGTATAAGAAATATAGAAGGATATTAAAGAAGAGAATTGAACTGTACTTACATAGGACTGTATTTACAGTAGACTTGAGTAGTTTGACGGGTAGGGAAGTGCTGCCCAAATCTCCGTAGACATAAGAACCTTCTGATTAGAATATTCTACAGAGTAGTCTAGATATTGATAGACGTATTTGACTATTATAGGTTGATACTCTGCGCGCGACATATTCGACTTGGCAGGTGGATTTCGCCGAGGAGGTATGTGATTCTTCCTATCCTCTTGAGCATGATATTTTAAAAGAATATATATAGTACGGTAGACGTACGTGTGTTAACTGAACGTGGTCTTACTTCGATGTCTTTTGACTTGAGTTTTAAATAATAAGAATCTTGAAGTATTTCAAAAGAATTAAGAATCGTTTTTGAAAGAAGAGTAATACTTGGTTTTAAAAGCTTAAGAGTTATACTAGCTTTATGGGAAGTTAGGTATAACGACTTAAGAGAGATAAAAGGAACGGTTTACTTAATTGGTTATGAAAGCCTTGTATTGATTTCGGAATGAGAATAAGTATCGAACAAACCACTGCAGCGCTAATAAAGGAAAATGTATTGACTAATTAAGTATTATTAAAACCAGTAGAAACCTCCATCTGCATAGAAGCTAAGATAAGACAAAATTGTATTACATTTCCTAGATCATGGCTGCTTTAATAAGATCATTAATAAACAAGTTTGATTTTCTTAAAATCTCAAAGTAAGGACTTGATTTATAAAAGACAGAGACTTAAAAACTTGAAGTGTTTTCGTTAAAAAAGAAGGAATGCTTTTGTCTTAAGTTGGTTCAAAAAGAAGGTAAGGAAATTGTTTTGGATACTTAAAAAGATAGTCACTCTATTTTGATACTACGGGTATCGTGTGACTCTTGTGAAAGAAACGGATCTTTTTTTAAAAGAGTTAATGTATGAAGTACTTTGGGGATAAAAACTCGAACTTGTTGACATAAAATAGAAAGTACCTTGTGTGAATAACTTGACTATGTTGGTTTGTGATAGCCTTGTAATACTTTCTTGTTGGTTTGATAAGTAAACATGTTAGGATGCTACGTGTGTTAGTGTCTTATGATGTTTGTGTAAAGGGGTTTCCCTTGATTATGCTTATGTTGTTTAACGATAAGCCGTTATGTTAGTATTATACCACTCACATCTTGACATGTTATACCGGGTTGTCGCCCCCAGACGCGGGTATACCTCACGCGATGCAGGTGACTATGATTCGAGAATACCTACGCGGTCCGGGGACCTATGCGAGCTACGAGAGTTCCGTGTTAGTGTGCGGGAATACCTCATGCGTCTATGTGGCCACGCGGACTACGAGAGTCCGTGACGATGCCGAGGAGTAGTTACCCTCGATGCGGGAATACCTCATGCGCGCCTAGGTGGCCTACGCGAGTCGCGCGGTGAGTTCCAGGATTTGACGCGCACATTGATACTGAGGGCGAGTGGCCAGCTTCGATCATGTGGCGCGGTCTAGAAAGACCTCGTGATACAGTTTTATAGCATTGTTGGTACTGTGAGTTTTAGTAGTCGGCTATGCCTTCGTCATTACCCGCAGACAGTTTATTATGACACAGGTGGGACCTGGTGTTCATGTGTATTCCTTGGTGCTTTTATATCATGGACTGCCGGAAGTGAGGAAGGAATTCCACGGGCATGATTGGTATTATGGGCATGAGACCCATGGTTATATTTTAGTGATGACTTTAAGGGCGTGAGTCCCTGACTTGACATGACTACTTACATATTGTGTATCGTAAATTGGTTATCATATATGTCTTCTGTTTTATATAGGCTATTATGATTTCATTTACAGTATTTTCAGTTTCACATACTTGGTACCTGTTGTACTGACCTCCTTCGGGGGGCTGCGTTCATGCCGCAGGTAGAGGTACACCAGTTGTTGATCCTCGCTCATGTGGTCTCGCCAAAGATTTTGGGAAGCTCCGTGTCTCCTGAGGCTTATCTTTCGTATAGTCCTCGTCGTAGAGTACTTACATTCGTGGTATGGCGAGGCCCCGTCCCGCCATTGTTGTTATAACATCCTAGAGGTCCAGAGTAATCTTGCTGTGGCGGGGCTTGTAAAAAGGGATGAAACTGTTCAAGTTTTTCTATATATATGCCGAAAGGCAACTATTCTCAGATAAACTGATTCTCACATCATATTGTTTCATGTCTTGTTTTTATATTCCGGTTACTCGATGTATGTCTACTGGTGCCCGGGTAAGGTACGATCCACGCCCGTTCGGTCGTGACAAAAGTGGTATCGGAAGCGATTAATCCTCGGAAAGTGTCTACAGACCGTATCTAGTAGTCTTGATTATCGGTGTGTTGTGCACCACACCAATAATCAGGAGGCTATAGGATATTTAGGATTGGTTTCCATTCTTCTCACTCTGAGATCGTGCCTTAGAGTTGTGTTATAAGTTGCCCCCTCTAACGTAATTCTTTCCCTTACCAGTTATGCCTCCGCGCAAGGCAACCCAGGCCCGAGGGCAAGGCGGCGAGAAGTGCGCAGTAAACACGAGGGTTACGAGGCACAGGCCCAATCATCACCTGGGTGGTGCTTCATTCGGGAGTTCTCGACTTCGCCAAATTTCAAAGAGAGTCTAGCACGCAGCGATTCCTACTGCGGCCATGATATTTGAACCTCGATTCACGACCGATGCGAAAGTATGGAGTGCAAAGAGACGACCACATTAGCTAGGATTTAGCAACCAGAGAGTATATTATGTACCGATTTATCACGGGTCTTGATGACTATCTAAGAGAGGGTTGTGCAAGAGTAGCTCTTCAGTCAGGCATGAGCATGGCCTGCGTTCGGGCTTATGCGCAGCAGGCCGAAACACGTAGGGATCGACGGGTTAACCAAGATCAGAAGAGGTCGATCGGCAGGTCCTTTGGTAACTTTCGGCGAATCGCCTCAGCAGATCGATATGCGCCTCCGCCCGATGAGTGGTCCTCCGCGGTGGTTCGTATGCGTTCGGTATGCAGGAGTTGGTCAGAGCTCTAGGGCTTCTGGTTCACTGATATACGTAGGTTCTAGCCAGCCGGGTTCAGTTTTCCCTCAGTGTTCACAGTGTGGCAGACGTCACCCCGGGGAATGTGTTCTTTTTGTTGGTGCTTGTTTTACCTGCGGCCGTCAGGGCCATGTGACGAGAGAATGTTCAAGTAGGAGGGATGCAAGTAGGAGGACTCAGCCTACCAGATCAGTTGCGGATTCAGTGGTTCGGAGAGGAAGGGGTGTTAGCCAGAGGAGGCCACCCCCACCTCGGTGTGGCCGTTGTGGTAGGTGTCATTGTGGGGAGTGTCGTACTTCTTCGACAACTTGTTATGCTTGCGGCCAGCAGGGCCATTTTGCGAGAAATTGTCCGACCAGAGGTGGCGCGGACGTAGAGACTCAGCCTTCAGGATCAGTGGCTAGTTCATCACCTTCCCTAGCTATGCGCCCAACAGGGCAGGATTGATTAGAACGACAAAGGGGAGTGAAGCAGTAGATACAGGTATATCCTTAACCCTCTAGAGATTAGTATGTGTGATAAGATGAGTATATTTTAAGTGTTATGTTCAGATAGCATTGTGTTAATTGTGATTAGAAATCATGGTTAGGTAAAAGGGTAAGATTGGGGATAGGGAAAGTGTGAGCCTTAGAGTTTTATATGTGGAGGCCTTAGAGACGAGGCCATCTTGAGTAAAAGATCTATTTTTTTATGTTTGACCCTTATCGGAGTGCATAGTATTCGTGAGATATATTTGTGTGATAAGTCCCTGAGTAGTGTGAAATGAAAGAGGGTAGTTGAGCTAAGAAGACCACTAGGTTTTCGTGACTTGATGGTGAGATTGTTCCGGATCAGGAAACAAGATCTTGGCGAGATAAATGGGTCGGGTTGAGGCCAGATTGCGGGTCAACCCGCAGCCCGGTTTTAAGTAAGGAAAATTTGTGGTGGTCCCGCTTTGTGATAGGGTCACGAGGGTGTTAGGCCCAAGTTTAGTTAACCATCGTACGAGTTCGTGGATGCGTTCGACCGATGGTCGCCGATGAGGTCACCATCTTGTCTTTCGGGAGATCGCTTTGCTCGTGAGAGGGTTATGCGAGATGTTATATATCAGGAAGGTTGTAAGGCTGCACAGGGTTCCTATTTTCACTTTATGACAGGCAGTGGAGCCCAGTTTACGGCTATTTCTTTTGTTTCTGGAGGTTTTACCAGGCGAGGTTAGGAACTCAGGTGAGTCTCAGTATTGCATTCACCCTCGGGCCGGTGTTTTGATTTCAGGGGTGGAAACGAGGATTATGTGCCTCTTGTTGAGTGAGTATCATTATAGCTACCTGTTATACCCCGTATTTCCAGAGTATGTACGTAAGGGAATACGTACAAAAAGTTTGGCTTTAAAGTTAGCCTTGGACGTTTTTTTTTGTACACAACTCGCTTAAAGAATCGTTTTCCGACGAAACGTTTCCACAGCTTTCGTAGGGAAAATTCCGGCTATGCCATTTCTAATTTTTGCGGATTTTTCCGAGAGACGAAACATTTTGGACCAACGGGAGGGCAACACTTGGCACCCTCCCATTGGTGGACTTGAATCGTCCATGGACGAAATTGGAGAGCCAAGGCACGTTTTTTGTGCCTTGTGCACAAGTCAAGGGTTGGTAGGATATTTGTGTTTAGTTAATCCTCACCCTACACTTGCCTTGCACTTGTCTTCATCTTGGCCATTGGTTGGCCAAGGCTTGAGCTATAAATACCCCCTTAGAGATGAAGAGTTATTCATCCACAAAGTTATCTTCCAAGTCTAAAAATCCTCTCCTCTCCCTTAAGCTTTTCGTCCAACACCTCTTCCCTCCCCTTGTGTAGTGTGGCCGAGAGCCTACCCCCCTAGCCTAGCCGAAATCTACCCCCCCTCCCTTGGTAGAAAAGTTACCTTCTTGTATCGTTATAATGCCCAAAATACCCTAGCCCAAATACCTTAGTACTTAGTAGAAGTTGTGAGGAACTTCTGAGGTTCTTGGAGCATACAACTTAGGAGCAAAACCTTGCTCAGGCGCGACTTTTTCTAGGATATTATTGGGCTTACCGAGGTAACTAATCCTAACCCTCTTTTGAATTAGAGAATACTTACTGTTGTAGTATTAGAATAAGTATTAGATACTTTGAAGAATATCACAGAATAGAATTGAACTGTTATCACAAGTAGGGGTTTAAAGAAGAATAATTGAATCAGACTCACATAGGACTGTTTTCACGATGAACTTACATAGCTCACCGTAGGGTTGTCTGCCCGACTTTCCGTAGAATTATGAACCCCTGCTTAGAATGACCCTCGAGTAGTCTTTGATAGATATCTCGTGACTATTATAGGTCGACTCTGCTTAGCGACATATTCAACTTGGCAGGTGGTTTTCGCTGAGAAGGTATGTGATTCTTCCTAAAGCATGATATTTTACAATATATAGTACGGTAGACGTACATGTGTTAACTAAATAATAACTACGGCAATGTCTTTGACTTAAGCCTGAATAATACTTATGGCAATGCCTCACGGCTTAAGCCTGAATAATACTTACTGAATGCCTCACTACTAAGCACGAATAACAAAGAATCGAAAACATTTCAAAAGAATATCGAATCATTTTTAACGAAGATAAATATTTGGTTTTTAAAACAAAAGCTTAAGAGTTATACGACTTTATGGGAAGTTAGGTATAACAACTTAAGAAGATAAAAGGCTGTTTACTTGTTTGTTTATAAAAGCCTTGTATTGATTTGCATTAAGTGTAGTAAGATTGTTTGATAAGTAGACATGTTATGATGCTACCCGTGTTAGTGTCTTGTAATGTTGTGTAAAGGGTCGTTCTTGCGGCTTACGTTGCTAACAGTAAGTCCATTGTCTTATTGTATCACCTACCCTTGATTGTTATACGAGGGCTTGCCCGATGCGGTCTATACGGCTATGCGGTCTATGAGACTATGCGGAGCGGCGGTATGTTCGGATTGATCATTCGGCGTTAGCTTTGATCGCGGACTCCTATGCGATCTGTGAGACTATGCGGTCTTTTGAGGCTATGCGGCTGCGGGAGCCTAGGCGGATCGCCGGTTGGCTGCCCCGATGCGAAATATCTCATGCGGTGCGTGTATGGGACCTATGCGCGGCCGCGGAAGTCGGGACTAGGCACGCAGAATGATACTATGGCGATTGGCCTTGCTTGATCATTCGCGCCTAGAATAGACATTATGCTTTTCCTATTACATTTGTTATGCGTGATGTGGCACTATGTGCAATTGAACTGATTGTATTTGTGAAAGGTTTTAAATACTTTGATTTCATTTTAAAGTACTTTATAGTTTCACATACTTGGTACCTGTTGTACTGACCTCCTTCGGGGGGCTGCGTTCATGCCGCAGGTAAGGGCAAGCAGGTGCTAGATCCGCATCCTTAGGATCTACGTTGGTGTCGGAGCTCCATCTCTTCCGAGGCTCTACTTTTGGTATGATCTCCCGTTGTAGATAGTTTTGTATACAGGTATGGCGGCCCCGTCGCCATAGTTGTATATTTCCTTAGAGGTCTGTAGTCATGTTGTACAGTGTCGGATGTAACTGCTAAACCATGATTTTATATATATGCCGAAAGGCGATGTTTTCTCACATAAACTGTGTTTTATTTTTTTTAAACTGTTTCATGTCTTGCTTTATATTTCCGCTGATTACTCTGATGTATGACTACTTGGGTGCCCCGGTAAGGCACCAGTCACGGGCCCCGGAACGGGTCGTGACAAAAGTGGTATCAGAGCAGTTAATCCTCGGAAAGTGTCTACTGAACCGTATCTAGTAAGTCTTGATTATCGGTGTGTTGTGCACCAATAATCGTGAGGCTATAGGATATTTAGGATTGGTTTCCATTCTTCTCATTCGAGATCGTGCTTTAGAGCGTGTTATAGGTTGGACCCTCTAACGTATTCCTTTCTGTATGATTATGCCTCCACGTAAGGCAACCCGGGCCCAGGCGGCAAGGCAGGAGCGCTAGCAGACACCCAGAGTTACGAGGGCTCGTGCCCGATCTATACGAGGCAGCGGCGAGTTCTATGACGCCGCCCCAAGAGACCACGTGCCACACCTCCCGCCCCACACCGGGCGGAGGAGTTAGGGTACTGAGAGATATGCCCACTATTGGCTAAAGTTGTGGCCCGACACGAGGAGAGGCCGGATCACGGCGATTCAGCTCGGCTCGATCGCACCGTAGTGCACCCGAGGCGTATAGTTTGAGGCTACGAGATTTCTTGAGTTGTAGCCCGCTTGAGTTTTACGGTCGAGTAGGAGGATGATCCGCAGGAGTTCATCCGTCAGCTGCAGAGGATTATGCGGGTGATCAGGGCTTCAGAGACTGAGGCTGTGACATTCGTCTTGCTAGCATGACATTGTTGACTTGTCAACTTGTCCACATAGGCTTAATCCAAGTGAAATTCATCTTAGCCACCCATTTGTTTAATTCTAAGTCCTCCATTATGTGTTATATACTAAGTTAGTGCAAGACAAGGTCTTTTACACTTAGAAATTTTTAGAGAACACCTTGTTCTTGAGATTGAGCTCTCGGCTTTAGTGCCCCATCCACACAAATTTTTTTTAGTTTTGATCCATTAGCCACAATACTTTAACCCAATGTCCCCTAGGGTATTGTAAGGTTATCTCAATAGAAAGATTTCGGAAAAAACGCATTTTTACTTTAGTCGCAAGGCGGAAACTAAGGGAGTTCTTCAACTTTGAAGTTGGAACTTGAAGATGGGTTCTTCATAGGCCTCTAAGGAGTGCTTGGAGCGGATTGGAACCTAAGGAAAGGAGCTAAGAATTGCTAAGGCGCGACTTTGGAATCTTGGAAATTTTAAGGGCTTATAAAGGTATAAATTTTGTCGTTTTAGTAGTTAAGACTTACTTATTGTTGTAGCTATGGATTTTAGCAAGCATGTGTTATATAGTATGAAGTTTGATATGTTTATTGGCAATTGGAACCCTAATCCGAAAACTAGCATGTTTAGCTTTAAGATTGGAATTCAAGTTGATTATTAGTTTAAGTCGTCGCATGTTGAATAAAGAAGGAAATTATAGTTGTTGAAGTTGTTTAGACTATATAACATGTTAGACCTTAGAACTTGGATTTGTAAAAAGGATTGGAAAGGACTTAGTGTTGCTATGTAAGTTGGCCGAGAATTGGCTAGTGTGCATTAGACTATTTCGTATGAATTGTGGGGCGGAATTTTACACGTATTGTAAGGCGTGTAATCCCCTTTGTTTGGTTGTTGTTTGGAGCCTTAAATGTGGCTTGTTGGTTATTGTATTCGGCCTTGAAAAAGGTGGCAAAGTGAGTAGAAACAAAGGAAGTGCTGCCCGATTTTCTGTAGAATTAGAGACCAAATACTTAGTATTATTCTACGTTAGAGACTAGAAGTTGATAGTCTTGTTGTGACCATTATAGGTTGACACTTCTACGTACGGCGTATTCGGCTTAGCTTGTGGATTTAGCCGAAAAGGTATGTGAATTATCTCCTCTTCTAGCATGATTCCTTAAGATTAAGAAAGTATGTTCTACTCCTTAAATGATCCATTCCTTGGTTGTATTTGGATTGCCTAGAATAGAATTTGTTCTATGTACTTCCTTGATTGTACTTTGATGTTTAAATTGTAAGTTGTAAAATCCATTTTCTTAGTGAAGTTTGGATTCTTAAAAGTGAAAGTATTTTACTTAAAGTACATAGAGTCTTGAAAAGGAAGTGGTTTCCAAATCTTTTGGGCTAGTGCCTTAGTCCCAAAATCCTAAAGGTCATTATAATGACTTTAGGGGAGTTAAAGGAGTGATTTTCTTAATTGTTTTAAGAGAGGAAAAATGACATGATTTAAGAGAAGTAACTTGTTTTAAAGGTGTGAGTTACTTGAGGTTTAAAAAGAAGAAGAAACTTGTTTTCTAAATGTTAAGAGACTTGAAGTATTTTGAAAGTTAAGAACTTGATTTTGTAAGTATGTGATACTTGGTTTTAAAAGTATAAGTCTATTGGTTATAAAAAGGAATGGATATGTCTAAAACCATAAAGGGTTATAACGGCTTTATGGGAAGTTGGTTATAACGGTTTTATGGAAGGTTTAGAAAGTTGTCTATTTTGATTAAAGGGCATAAGTTGCCTAGGTTGTGAAAATTTGAAGTTACTTGGTTTCAAGCTTTGAAATGAGTTTCAAAAAAGTATAGTAACTTACTTTGAAGAATAGACACGCCTTGATACTACGGGTGTTAGTATCTTGGGGCTTTTCATAGAAAGGAGTCTTTTATAAAAGAATGTACGTACGTAGCACTTTGGCTTGTTAAAAGAGAATTATTCTATGTATGCCTTGATTAGTACTTTGGCTAGATAAATTGACGATTTGTCTAAGTGTGCCTTGATAAGTACTTTGGCTTGTTAAAAGAGAATTATTCTAAGTGTGCCTTGATAAGTACTTTGGCTTGTTAAAAGAGAATTATTCTATGTATGCCTTGATTAGTACTTTGGCTTGATAAATTGAGGATTTGTCTAAGTGTGTCTTGATAAGTACTTTGGCTTGTTAAAAGAGAATTATTCTATGTATGTCTTGATTAGTACTTTGGCTTGATAAATTGAGGATTTGTCTAAGTGTGCCTTGATAAGTACTTTGGCTTGTTAATTGAGAATTGCCTATGTGGGCTGGAAATAGCCGTTGTGTGCTATTGGTATATCACTGCTTTGGGTCATTCCGGGTTTGTGGCATTTGCATAATTCCGTGGATTTGCTACCCACGATGCGAGGAATACCTCACGCGAGTCCGTAGGGCTTATGCGGTGAAATAGTCCCACGCCGGGTCCAAATTTACGCGAGGAATACCTCATGCGAGTCCGTAAGGGCTTATGCGGTGAAATAGTCCTACGCGGCGAATACCTCATGCGGTCCGAAAGGGCTTATGCGGGTGAAATAGTCCCACGCGGCGGTCCACCTATCGCGAGAATACCTCACGCGTCCACGCGACCTATGCGGGTGAAATAGTCCCGTGAATAGGATTGCTAAATGATATCGCGCGGATGATCCCCGCTGATCATGAGCTTCCTAGTTTATATTGTAAGGATACTACTGTTTACTCTCATTGTTAGTAAGGCACAATGTGTTGTATTTTGATTATCATATATGTCCCCGGATTTGTTTGTGTTACCCTATGGTCATGCTTTTACGAGGTGGGATTCCGGGGCATGGGACCACGAGGTATTGAGGACACAGGTGGGACTTGGTGCTCATGTATCCTTATTGGTGTTATTACATCATGGACTGCCAGCAGTGAGGAAGGATTCCACGGGCATGATTGATATTATGGGCGTGAGACCCATGGTTATATTGAGTAATGACTTTGAGGGCCTGCGTCCCTGACTTGATATGACTGCTTATGTGTTATGTACTGTAGGTTGGATATCATACATGTCTCCTGTGTTATTTAGACTGCTATGATTTTATTATAGTACTTACTGTTCACATACTTGGTACATTCTTCGTACTGACCTCCTTCGGGGGGCTGCGTTCATGCCGCAGGTTTAGGTACGCTGTTTGGTGATCGGCAGGTGTAGGACCGCCGTAGTTTTTGGATAGCTCCTTCGTTCGAGAGTTATCTTTTGGTATAAGTTCTTTCAAGATGTGCTTTTGTACGCTTATGGGTACGGGGCCTTGTCCGTCATAGTTCAAGAAACTCTTAGGTCCTGTATTCATATGTGATTGGACTCGTATGCGGTGTAGTGTCTTTAGTTTATGTATATATGGCAGCCTTTGCTGGCTTTGCCCTTGCACGCACGCTTGTTTAAAAAAAAAAATGAGGTGTTATTTCGCCCGCAGCCTTATTTGTATTGTTAGGTAGAAGCGGTGCCTGTAGGGCACGACCACGCCCGGTTCGGCCGTGACAGAGTGGTATCGTGAGCGATCGCCTCGAATGTCTACGCACGTGTCTAGTAGAGTCTTGATTATCGGTGTTGCGCGCCACACCCATAAACAGGAGGCTACAGACATTTAGGAGTTGGTTTCTATTCTTTTCACTCTAAGATCGTGCCATGAGCCGTGTTAGTAAGAAAATTCCTCTCCGACGTATTGTTGTTACGATTATGCCTCCAAGGAGGGCAACAGCCGCCCAGAGGGGCAAAGGAGTTGCAGGAGCTACTAGTCAGACTCAGAGAGTTGATAGGGCTTATGCCCAGGGTATATCGGATGTTGTTCCGCGGGCGAAGTTCTTCTCGCGCAGTTTTGAGGCCCCAGCACCAGAGCCTCCAGTGTCTCGGTTAGGAGAAGACTATAGGGTCATGAGGAAAGTCGTTGTGTTATTGACCAAGATTGTCACGACCCGAACCCGGGCCCGTGACTGGTGCCTTACCCCGGGCACCCTAGTGATACAACATCAGAGAAAATCAGCGGAAATAAAAACATGAACATGAATTAAGAGACAAAATAAATAAACAAAGCCAACCAAAAGCTTGCCTTCATCATATATACATAAATACCCGAATAGTTATCCTTTTTACAAACCCCGCCCACAATAAAGGCTGCACTCTAAGATTTATACAACAACTATGACGGACAGTGGCCCGCCATACCCCGAACGCATAAGAACTTACATGCACTGTGGTAACATACCAAAGATAAGCCTCCGACGAAACGAGCTTCCCAAAACGCTAAATGAGATCCTAAACGCGGATCGACACGATGTACTTCTACTGCGGATGAACGCAGCTTCAAGGAGGTCAGTACAACAGGTACCAAGTATGTGAAACTGTAAAATACTGTAAATGAAATCATAATAGTCTATAAAAGCAGGAGACAGGTATGATAACCAAACTACAGTACACACACATAACAGTTATATCAATTCAGGGTCTCACGCCCACAACATCAATCCTGCCCGTGGAGTACCTTCCTCACCGCTCGCAGCCTATGATATGATAACAACAAGACAACAATCCAAATGGGAGCATACCCGCGGCGCTACGCATCGTGTCGAGATGTCCAAAGGGAACAAATAAGACAACATTCCAAATGGAAGCATACCCGCAGCGCTACGATCGTGTGTCGATGTCCAAAGGTAATCAATAAGACAACATTCCAAATGGAAGCATACCCGTGCGCTACGCATCGTGTCAGTATGTCCAAAGGGAAACAATAAGACAACAAGGCGGTAATCAAAGTGGAAGCATACCCGTGCGCTACGCATCGTGTCAGTATGTCCAAAGCGATTAACAAAAGTAACACTATCAACGTGAACGCACTGCGGAATTTATCCGTCACCGGCCACGCCCAAGTAAGTTCTCAACAAGTCAACCGACCTCTATCGAGACGCAGTAGTATAGAAACACAATTCTTGCACAACAAAGGCTATCACAACAAGCATAGGCAAGTTTCACAACAACAAGCATAGGCAAGTTTCACAACAACAAGCATAGGCAAGTTTCACAACAACAAGCATAGGCAAGTTTCACAACAACAAGCATAGGCAAGTTTATACACAACTCGAAGTACTTTCATTTTATGCCCAAGTCCGGGTTTTAACCCTAAAGTACTACGTACGTTAAATTCCTTTTAAAGAGATCTATTCCTTTTATAAAAGTCACCCGATACCCGTAGTATAAAAATAGAGTGACTTATATCTTTTAAGTAAACCAAAACAACTTCCATACTTTCTTTTTAAAGTCAAGTTACCATATTAAAACCAATGATAAAACCTTTCTTTTGTTTTCATAAGGTCGTTATAACCAACTTCCCATAAAGTCGTTATAACACCTTATGCTTTAAACCATTTTAAGACAACACAATGCCTTTCGCTTTCCTAAAGTTCCAGCTTTGCCTAATTTTAATTACGCAAGTCTCTTTTTGAAAAGTTTCATAGTTCAATGTCTTAATCTCTTTTAAAACAATTGAGTAACATATGCCATAAAGTAGGTTATTCTTGTTCATAATCAATCTTATTAAGCACCATGATCTAGAAAATGTAATATCATTTTGTCTCATCTTAGCTTCTATGCGGATGGAGGTTTCTACCGGTTTTACTATTACTTAATTATTCAATACATTTTCCTTTATTAACGCCGCAGTTGGTTTGTCGATACACATTCCGATTTCCAAATCAAGAAACATTATTCCTTTCAAAACCAAGTACTCATTACTCACGAATGAGGTTTCACACAAACATCCATATTAAGTCAAGTCTCTTATCTTTTAAGAATAAGTCTCTTAACTTCTAAACCATTAAACCATTCTTTTTATCTCTCTTAATACGTTACACCTAACTTCTCATAAAGCTGGTATAACTCTTATGTTTTCAAACCAAGTATACACTTCTTTCAAAAAGGTTTCTTAATCTTTTAGAATACTTCAAGGTTCTTTATTATCACACATCAAGTTGGTTATAAGTCAAATCAGTTATCTTTAAAAAAACCACAAAGCATTTCTCATTTACATACAGCTGTTATAACCAACTTCCCATAAAGCCGTTATAACACTTTATGTTTAAAAACAATCAAATACATTTAACACATGTACGTCTACCGTACTACATAGTTATACACCTATCATGCTAGAACAGATAAGAAGAGGTTCACATACCTCGCGACGATTATCGACTAATAGCAAAACGCCCAAGTACTCAAACCGCTTCGCCACACTCTCACCAAGATCACTCCACACGTAGTACTACAACCTATAGAGGCCACAAAGCGCTATTAATATCTTTAGATCCCGACGAGAATATTCTACGTAAAATTCGCAAAGACTCTCCCCGCAACAACAGAATCTCCTCTCTATCGAGGCCGCCACCAAGCCAACTGGGGGTTAACACGCCTAACCGGACGTACAATTCTACTACACAAGAATGCTACACAAGTCTCATCGTAATACACCCCTATGTAATTACAGTCGCTTCTTTCTTTAAATTCAGCTTAAGTCGCAAGACATTGCCGTAAGTATTATTCAGCTTAAGTCAAAAGACATTGCCGCACAACTATGTTCAGTTCTATATATAGTATACTTAACTATATACTCCTACAACATGTAATTTCCAATTACAATGTAAGGTTAGGAATGTTTACCTCGATAAGCCCAAAATTATCCGAGTTTATATGTCGATCCCGAGCAAGGTTTAGCTCCTACTCCGCCTCCAACCAACCCTTAGAAGTTCTAACCAACTTCTACTTATAACTTCAACTACGGGTGAAGATTTACTTAGGGTTTCGTTTTTGTGATCGAGGAAGTATAATAGTATTTTCTGGCTTTTGTATAAGTGTAACCTTGGGAAAACTACAAGGTATTTGGGCTAAGGTATTTGGGCATTATAACAATACTTGGAGAGTATTTCTATACCACAAAAAGGGGTATTTATACGAGACAACTAGGGTCAGTGGGTACCCTACTGCTAAACACCACAAAGTGGGAGTGGAGGCTCTCGCCAAGGGCTCTCAAAGGAGGGGTGTGGTGGACGAAAACAACAAGAGGGAGAGGAGGGATTTTTCAAGACTTAGACAATTTTTGGATGAATAAGTTCATCAACTTAGAGGTATTTATAGGTCAAGAAATGGCCAACCAATGGCCAAGATCTATCCAAGTGTAAGGCAAGTGTAAGGTCAAGATGAAGCCATGTGTTTGTGGGTCCCACTTGCTCATCAACTACACAAAATATCCTACCTAACCCTTGACCACAATTTTTGCACAAAAACGTGCCAACCTTCCCTTTGGCCGCCCACTTCTTCCAATGTGAGGTGACACATGTCACCCTCCCGCTGGTCCAAAATGTTTCGTGTCTCGTAAAAATCCGCAAAAATTATTAATGACATAGCCGAAATTTCCTACGAAAGTCGTGGAAACGCTTTTTAAAAACGACTCTTTTGGCACTTGTGTACAAATTTCGAAACTATGCTTACTTTAAGGCTCAAATTATAATACGACGCCTCACGCATATACTAAGGAAATACGGTATAACATTCTCCCTCCTTAGAAACATTCGTCCCGAATGTTCCTTCTAAGCCTCAAAACAAATGCGCCAAAAGATAGTCTTCACTACTATACTTACGAGAACAATCCTGCCACACCTGGCCACAGAAACACCCGCGCAAATACTTACATCCAAGTCCACGAGGAAACACCTCTAACATCACAAACTTTTGTCACTTTGCCGCGAGGTTCTAGTGTCACTCCAACGACCCAACAAATGGTACCGATCGCATGCGATCCCCGAGGTCTAAAATATACATCCTTCGTGACCTTCTCCCTTCACAAGAAATGATCATATCTATGCTCGCAATACATGCTCGCTCTACCCTTACTTGTCGTACTCTTCTCTAACACTTGAACTCTTCTAGTATACGCATTCACACTTCACCCGCTCGCTTCTCCAAACCTCGAGTCACCACCTCCAACTTGGTTATCTTACTAGTCTCAATCTTCCTTAAGGCCATTCCCGGCCTTCACGATCCGCTTATGGTCGAACATATCCACGAACTCATACGATGGTCATCTAAACCTGGGCCTAACACCCTCGTGACCCTACCACCTGGCGGGACCACCCAGAGCTGACCCTACCGAACAGCCGCGGGTTGGCCCTCATCATGGCCCCAACCCGACCCACTTAACGCATCATGCTCTTGTTCCCCGATCCGGAATAATCTTACCTCTACAGGTCATGAAAGCTACCACTTCCATTGCACACTACCCAGTGACTTTATCACACGAAACGTTCTAGGCATAAAATGCGCTCCGACAAGGATCACTTGCAAAACTGTACTCAAGACGGCCTTACATCTAAGGTCTCAATCAGAATATTCTAAGGTTCATCATTTTCTCACCCCCAAGCTTACCCTTCTCACTAACCAGGTTCTACATCACGTTTTAGCACAAAGCTATCCGAACATAACACTTAACACATCATCACAACATCAATACATACAAAACTCCAGAGGGTTAAGGATATACCTGAAAATAGGCGATTCAGAGGACCGCTAAAATCGGGAACTTCCACCGCGACCTACCGTGGGCCCGCCGTGTATGAACATCCCGCTCAAGCTATGGAAGGTGAAGGACCCGCAATCGATCCCGTAGTCCGTGCTATCCTACCAGCCACTCGGTCGGACGTTTTCCCTAAATGGCCTCACTGCCGCATGTAAAACAAACTCTCTGACTAGCACGACACTCCCATCGGAGTCTACCACACGGCCACAACGAGGTAGGGTGGCTTCACCGTTAACACCTCGCTTCTCCGAAATCTGAACCTCGAGCCCCGACCGCTCCCCAAAACTCGACGCTCAAGATTGTAGAGACCACTCAGATCGGGCGGAGGCGCATAACTAGTTCTGGCCGAGGCGGTCCGCCTCGAAAATCACCAAAGGACCTGCAGCTTCGCCTCTTCTCACGACTTTGGTCATTCCGCCGATTTCTCCGCCTCACCTCCAAGTGCATAAGCTCGCATGGCAATGTCCATGCCCACAAGAGCTACACCGAACAACTCGCTAGGTAATCATCGAGCCTCAGAACATATCGGTGGACTCGATCCTCCATACTAGCTACTAATGCGGGACGCATCGCCAATGAGTCGAACTCCACATTGTACTCCCGCATCAGACGCTCGCTCGCCGCAACACCAAAAATCTTACCGAGCCCTCCTCATCCGCGCGGCAAGAAGTGCAAGAAATGCCTTTGAGAACTCGTCCCACAAAGCCTAAGTGCATTCTCTCCGACAGCTCCCACGAATCAAACCAATCGATCGCGGTATCACGCACCGATGCGAACTCAGACCACCGACTCGGTCTCCGAGGCCTTGATCACTCACGATCCGTCAGAATCGCCGGATGAACTCCTCGCGATCATCCTCGTGCCTCGACCCATAAAACTCGCGGGTTACACTCGGAAAATCCCGTAGTCTCAAACCGCTCGCCGGTTGAATTACGGTGCTACGGGATCGAATCTGCTGGCCCAAATTTATCCTCAAGTTCGCCACAACCCCGCCATTAATCGCCATCTCTTGTAACCATCTCTCGCCTCACTGTAGGATCGAGGCTCAGTATCGTGGTCTCAGAGATCGCCACGCTTCTACTCGTATCTCCTTCACGCTTTGCCCTTCTCGGGCCCGGTTGCCTTGCGCGAGGCATAATCGTAAAAACGAGATACGCCGTAGGGTTCAACTTACAACACACTCTAAGGCACGATCTCGGAATGAGAAGAATGGAAACCAATCCTAAATGTCCTATAGCCTCCTCGATTATAGATGGTGCACAACATACCGATAATCAAGACTCTACTAGACACGGTTCAGAGACACTTTCCGAGGATTAATCGCTCGATACCACTTTTGTCACGACCAACCTGCCCGTGATCGTGCCTTACCCCGGCACCCTAGTGATACAACATCGAGAAAATCAGCGAAATAAAAACATGAACATGAATTAAGAGACAAGATAAATAAACAAAGCCAACCAAAACAAATGCCTTCATCATATATACATAAATACCCGAACAGCTTATCCTTTTTACAAACCCCGCCCACAATAAAGGCTGCACTTAAGATTTATACAACAACTATGACGGACAGTGGCCCCGCCATACCCCCGAACGCATGAGAACTTACGGACTGTGGATAACATACCAAAGATAAGCCTCCGACGAAACGAGCTTCCCAAAACGCTGAAATGAGATCCTAAACGCGGATCGACAAACCGATGTACTTCTACTGCAGATGAACGCAGCTTCGGGCGAGGTCAAGATAACAGTACCAAGTATGTGAAATCAGAAATATCAGAATGAAATCATAATAGTCTATAAAAGCGGGAGACAGTATGATAACCAAACTACGATACACACATACAGATTATATCAATTCGTGGTCTCACGCCCATAACATCAATCCCGCCTGGAGTACCTTCTCACCGCTGAGGCGATATGATATGATAACAACAAGACAAAGAATCCAAATGGGAGCATACCCGCGCGCTACGATCGTGTCGAGATGTCCAAAGGGAACAAATAAGACAACATTCCAATGGAAGCATACCCGCGCGCTACGATCGTGTCGGTATGTCCAAAGGGAAACAATAAGACAAAGATTCCAAATGGAAGCATACCCGCGCGCACGATCGTGGTCAAGATGTCCAAAGGGAAACAATAAGACAACAAGGCGGTAATCAAAGTGGAAGCATACCCGCGCGCCACGATCGTGTCGTGATGTCCAAAGCGATTAACAAAAGTAACACTATCAGCGAGGAACGCACTGCGGAATTTATCCACACGCCATCACGCCCAAGTAAGTTCTCAACAAGTCAACCGACCCTCTATCGAGAGACGTGGTAGTATAGAAACACAATTCTTGCACAACAAAGGCTATCACAACAAGCATAGGCAAGTTTCACAACAACAAGCATAGGCAAGTTTCACAACAACAAGCATAGGCAAGTTTCACAACAACAAGCATAGGCAAGTTTATACACAACTCGAAGTACTTTCATTTTATGCCCAAGTCCGGGTTTTAACCCTAAGGTACTACGTACGTTAAATTCCTTTTAAAGAGATCTATTCCTTTTATAAAAGTCACCCGATACCCGTAGTATAAAAATAGAGTGACTTATATCTTTTAAGTAAACCAAAACAACTTCCATACTTACTTTTTTAAAGTCAAGTTACCACATTAAAACCAATGATAAAACCTTTCTTTTGTTTTCATAAGGTCGTTATAACCAACTTCCCATAAAGTTGTTATAACACCTTATGCTTTAAACCATTTTAAGACAACACAATGCCTTTCTTTTCCCTAAAGTTCCAGTTTGCCTAATTTTAATTACGCAAGTCTCTTTTTTGAAAAGTTTCATAGTTCAATGTCTTAATCTCTTTTAATTCAATTGAGTACCATATGCCATAAAGTAGCAGTTATTCTTGTTCATAATCAATCTTATTAAGCCATGATCTAGAAAATGTAATATCATTTTGTCTCATCTTAGCTTCTATGCAGATGGAGGTTTCTACCGGTTTTACTAATACTTAATTATTCAATACATTTTCCTTTATTAACGCCGCAGTTGGTTTGTCGATACACATTCCGATTTCCAAATCAAGAAACATTATTCCTTTCAAAACCAAGTACTCATTACTCACGAATGAGGTTTCACACAAACATCCATATTAAGTCAAGTCTCTTATCTTTTTAGAATTAGTCTCTTAACTTCTAAACCTTTAATCCATTCTTTTTATCTCTCTTTTGTCGTTACTGCTATCTTCTCATAAAGCTGGTATAACTCTTTTGTTTTCAAAACCAAGTATTACTCTTCTTTCAAAAGGTTTCTTAATCTTTTAGAATACTTCAAGGTTCTTTATTATCACACATCAAGTTGGTTATAAGTCAAATCGCTTATCTTTAAAAACCACAAAGCATTTCTCATTTACATAGTAGTGTTATAACCAACTTCCCATAAAGCCGTTATAACACTTTATGTTTAAAAACAATCAAATACATTTAACACATGTACGTCTACCGTACTACATAGTTATACACCTATCATGCTAGAACAGATAAGAAGAGGTTCACATACCTCGCGACGATTATCGACTAATAGCAAAACGCTCCAAGTACCTCAAACCGTCGGCTACACTCTCAGTCAAGCAGATCACTCCACACGTAGTACTACAACCTATAGAGGCCACAAAGCGCCTATTAATATCTTTAGATCCCGACGTAGAATATTCTACAGAAAATTCGAAGACTCTCCGCCCGCAACACAGAAATCTCCTCCTCTATCGAGGCCGGCTACCAAGCCAACCAGGGGGGGGGGGTTAACACGTCTAACCGGACGTGTACAATTCTACTACACAGTAATGCTACACAAGTCTACTGTAATACAGTCCTATGTAATTACAGTTCAGTTCTCTTCTTTAAATTCAGGCTTAAGTCGCAAGACATTGCCGTAAGTATTATTCAGGCTTAAGTCAAAAGACATTGCCGCACAACTATGTTCAGTTCTATATATAGTATACTTAACTATATACTCCTACAACATGTAATTTCCAATTACAACAGAAGGTTAGGAATGTTTACCTCGATAAGCCCAAAATTATCCGAGTTTATATGTCGATCCTGAGCAAGGTTTAGCTCCTACTCCGTGCGCTCCGACCCGCTCCAACCAACCCTTAGAAGTTCTAACCAACTTCTACTTATAACTTCAACTACGGGTGGAGATTTACTTAGGTTTCGTTTTGTGACTGAGGGAAGTATAAATAGTATTTTCTGGGCTTTTGTATAAGTGTAACCTTGGGAATACTACAAGGTATTTGGGCCAAGGTATTTGGGCATTATAACAATACTTGGAGAGTATTTCTATACCACAAAAAAAGGGGGGTATTTATACGAGACAACAAGGCTAGTGGGTACCCTACCGCTAAACACCACAAAGGGAGGGAGGCTCTCGCCAAGGGCTCTCAAAGGGGGAGGGGGGTGTGGTGGACGAAAACAACAAGAGGGAGAGGGAGGGATTTTTCAAGACTTAGACAATTTTTGGATGAATAAGTTCATCAACTTAGAGGGGTATTTATAGGTCAAGAAATGGCCAACCAATGGCCAAGATCTATCCAAGTGTAAGGCAAGTGTAAGGTCAAGATGAAGCCATGTGTTTGTGGGTCCCACTTGCTCATCAACTACACAAAATATCCTACCTAACCCTTGACCACAATTTTTGCACAAAAAACGTGCCAACCTTCCCCTTTGGCCGTCCACTTCCTTCCAATGTGAGGGTGACACATGTCACCCTCCCGTTGGTCCAAAATGTTTCGTCTCTCGGAAAAATCCGCAAAAATTATTAATGACATAGCCGGAAATTTCCCTACGAAAGCTGTGGAAACGTTTCGTCGAAAAACGACTCTTTTTGGCACTTGTGTACAAATTTCGAAACTATGCTTACTTTAAGGCTCAAATTATAATACGTACGCCCTCACGTACATACTCAGGAAATACGGGGTATAACAAAGATAGCGGTGCTAGCAGTTGTAAGTGATAGTACCCCAGAGGTAGGGATACTTTGATTAGTAAGTGAGAAGTAAGAATGTTGACAAGAATGATAAGTGAACTGAGACTATAGTTGTATAAAGTTCACAAGTTGTAATTACCCCGTATAAGTGTAAGACCGATAGGGAAGATCATGCAAGAGAAATACTTTGGCTTATGAGACGAACCTCCAGTGAATAGGGGGTAAGGTAAGAAGTACCTTGAAATAAGAGAGAGATTTATTTCAGACTAAGAATGAGAAGTTAAGTGTGACGATGAGTCGGGTTGTAGACTCATTTCGGGTCAACCGATTGTATGGAATCGGGTGATGTCAGTTAGAAATGGTCCCGTTATGTGGTAGGGTCCCGGCGATGCCAGCCCAAGTTTAGTTAATCGTTATGCGAGTTTGTGGACGTTGCTCCAATTTAACTAGTCGTAAGGACCGGTAAGAGCCTTAGCGGAAATTCAAGTAGCTTAATGGCCGTGTTTGATTAGTAACTCCGAGTGGAGAACAAACGATATTGAGATTTTGTACGTGTACTAGATAAGTTTGAAAGTACGAAAGTATGACTAGTAAGGAAAGAAAGGAACCCCAAGGATCCCGTGTTTTGGGAAGATCAGAACCTTCGAGTTTTGTGAGAGAAGGGTCGCGACGGAAGGTCCATTTTTATGTTTACGATGTGTGGTGGCCATGTGTGGCATCGTTGGTCTTATGCGCTTTGATCGATAGGCATAGTATGTAGATTGTGGCCGTGTGTTTAGCTTGGCAATCGACTAAGAACATTCGGGACGAATGTTTCTAAGGGGAAGAATGTTACACCCGTAAGTCCAAGACTTGTAAAAGAGAATGTACGAAGGAAACAAGACTTGGAAATGGGTACGAACGGAAGAATTGTTTTTCGACGAAAATGTTCCGAACGCCGGAAAGGAAAAATGTTCGTTGTTGAGTATTGGATTCTCAAAATGTATTATTTGAAGAATATGGAACTTATTATATTTACGGAAATTTATATTTATGGATTTGGTCACGTGGGGCCCACCCGAGGAATTTTACGCTTGTACCCACGAGGGTTACGGAATTTTTATGGACGAATGAGAAGGCGACACGTAGCACCCCCACACTTAGTCTTGGTCGAAAAGTTGCAAGGGTAAAATGGTCATTGACCACCTTGGAAGATTAGTCTTGCTAGCATGACATTGTTGACTTGTCAACTTGTCCACATAGGCTTAATCCAAGTGAAATTCATCTTAGCCACCCATTTGTTTAAGTCTAATTCCTCCATTATGGGTTATCGACTAAGTTAGTGCTAGACACGGGCTGTTACACTTAGAAATTTTTAGGAACACCTTGTTCTTGAGATTGAGCTCTCGCTTTAGTGCCCCATCCACACAAAATTTTTGTAGTTTTGATCCATTAGCCACAAGACTTTAACCCAATGTCCCTAGGGTATTGTAAGGTTATCTCAATAGAAAGATTTCGAAAAACGATTTTTACGTTAGTCGCAGCGGAAACTAAGGGAGTTCTTCAACTTTGAAGTTGGAACTTGAAGATGGGTTCTTCATAGGCCTCAAGGAGTGCTTGGAGAGGATTGGAACCTAAGGAAAGGAGCTAAGAATTGCTAAGGCGACTTTGGAATCTTGGAAATTTTAAGGGCTTATAAAGGTATAAATTTTGTCGTTTTAGTAGTTACGACTTACTTATTGTTGTAGCTAAGGATTTTAGCAAGCATGAGTTATATAGTATGAAGTTTGATATGTTTATTGGCTATTGGAACCCTAATCCGAAATCTAGCATGTTTAACTTTAAGATTTCAATTCTAGTCGATTATTAGTTTAAGTCGTCGCATGTTGAATAAAGAAGGAAATTATAGTTGATGAATTTGTTTAGACTATATAACATGTTAGACCTTAGAACTTGGATTTGTAAAAAGGATTGGAAAGGACTTAGTGTTGCTATGTAAGTTGGCCGAGAATTGGCTAGTGTGCATTAGACTATTTCGTATGAATTGTGGGGCGGAATTTTACACGTATTGTAAGGCGTGTAATCCCCTTTGTTTGGTTGTTGTTTGGAGCCTTAAATGTGGCTTGTTGGTTATTGTATTCGGCCTTGAAAAAGGTGGCAAAGTGAGTAGAAACAAAGGAAGTGCTGCCCGATTTTTCGTAGAATTAGAGACCAAATACTTAGTATTATTCTACGTTAGAGACTAGAAGTTGATAGTCTTGTTGTGACCATTATAGGTTGACACTTCTACGTACGGCGTATTCGGCTTAGCTTGTGGATTTAGCCGAAAAGGTATGTGAACTATCTCCTCTTCTAGCATGATTCCTTAAGATTAAGAAAGTATGTTCTACTCCTTAAATGATCCATTCCTTGGTTGTATTTGGATTGCCTAGAATAGAATTTGTTCTATGTACTTCCTTGATTGTACTTTGATGTTTAAATTGTAAGTTGTAAAATCCATTTTCTTAGTGAAGTTTGGATTCTTAAAAGTGAAAGTATTTTACTTAAAGTACATAGAGTCTTGAAAAGGAAGTGGTTTCCAAATCTTTTGGGCTAGTGCCTTAGTCCCAAAATCCTAAAGGTCATTATAATGACTTTAGGGGAGTTAAAGGAGTGATTTTCTTAATTGTTTTAAGAGAGGAGAAATGACATGATTTAAGAGAAGTAACTTGTTTTAAAGGTGTGAGTTACTTGAGGTTTAAAAAGAAGAAGAAACTTGTTTTCTAAATGTTAAGAGACTTGAAGTATTTTGAAAGTTAAGAACTTGATTTTGTAAGTATGTGATACTTGGTTTTAAAAGTATAAGTCTCTTGGTTATAAAAAGGAATGGATATGTCTAAAACCATAAAGGGTTATAACGGCTTTATGGGAAGTTGGTTATAACGGCTTTATGGAAGGTTTAGAAAGTTGTCTATTTTGATTAAAGGGCATAAGTTGCCTAGGTTGTGAAAATTTGAAGTTACTTGGTTTCAAGCTTTGAAATGAGTTTCAAAAAAGTATAGTAACTTACTTTGAAGAATAGACACGCCTTGATACTACGGGTGTTAGTATCTTGGGGCTTTTCATAGAAAGGAGTCTTTTATAAAAGAATGTACGTACGTAGCACTTTGGCTTGTTAAAAGAGAATTATTTTATGTATGCCTTGATTAGTACTTTGGCTTGATAAATTGAGGATTTGTCTAAGTGTGCCTTGATAAGTACTCTGGCTTGTTAAAAGAAAATTATTCTAAGTGTGCCTTGATAAGTACTTTGGCTTGTTAAAAGAGAATTATTCTATTTATGCCTTGATTAGTACTTTGACTTGATAAATTGAGGATTTGTCTAAGTGTGCCTTGATAAGTACTTTGGCTTGTTAAAAGAGAATTATTCTATGTATGCCTTGATTAGTACTTTGGCTTGATAAATTGAGGATTTGTCTAAGTGTGCCTTGATAAGTACTTTGGCTTGTTAAAAGAGAATTATTCTATGTATGTCTTGATTAGTACTTTGGCTTGATAAATTGAGGATTTGTCTAAGTGTGCCTTGATAAGTACTTTGGCTTGTTAATTGAGAATTGCCTATGTGGGCTGGAAATAGCCGGTTGTGTGCTATTGGTATATCAGTCGTTTCGGGGTCATTCCCCGGGTTTGTGGCATTGGCATAATTCCGTGGATTTGCTACCCACGATGCGAGGAATACCTCATTCGAGTCCGTAGGGCTTATGCGGGTGAAATAGTCCCACGCCGGGTCCGACCTATGCGAATACCTCATGCGAGTCCGTAAGGGCTTATGCGGTGAAATAGTCCTATGCGAGGAATACCTGCGCGGTCCGAAAGGGCTTATGCGGGTGAAATAGTCCCACGCGGCGTCCAAATTTACGCGAGGAATACCTCACGCGGTCCACGCGACCTACGCGGTGAAATAGTCCCGTGAATAGGATTGCTAAATGATACTGCGCGGATGGTCCCGCTTGATCATGAGCTTCCTAGTTTATATTGTAAGGATACTCATCGCTTACTCTCATTGTTAGTAAGGCACAATGTGTTGTATTTTGATTATCATATATGTCCCTGATTTGTTTGTGTTACCCTATGGTCATGCTTTACGAGGTGGGATTCCGGCATGGGACCACGAGGTATCGAGGACACAGGTGGGACTTGGTGTTGATGTATCCTTATTGGTGTTATTACATCATGGATCACGCCATGAGGAAGGATTCCACGCATGATTGATATTATGGGCGTGAGACCCATGGTTATATTGAGTAATGACTTTGAGGGCTGCGTCCCGACTTGATATGATCGCTTATGTGTTATGTAATCGTAGGTTGGATATCATACATGTCTCCGTGTTATTTAGATCGCTATGATTTTATTACGCATTTCATCGCTCACATACTTGGTACATTCTTCGTACTGACCTCCTTCGGGGGGCTGCGTTCATGCCGCAGGTTTAGGTACGCTGTTTGGTGATCGGCAGGTGTAGGACCCTTCTAAGAGTTTTGGATAGCTCCTTACATTCGGGAGTTATCTTTTGGTATAAGTTCTTTCAAGATGCTTTGTACGATTATGGGTACGCGGGCCTTGTCCGTCATAGTTCAAGAAACTCTTAGAGGTCTGTATTCATATGTGGGATTGGACTCATGTACGGTGTAGTGTCTTTAGTTTATGTATATATGGCAGCCTTGTCGGCTTTGCCCTTGCACGTACGTTTGTTTTAAAAAAAAAAAAAGAGGTGTTATTTCGCCCGCAGACTTATTTGTATTGTTAAGGTAGAAGGTGCCCAGTAGGCACCGCCACGGCCCGGGGTTGGCCGTGGCAAGATCGACCTCCTTCGGGGGGCTGCGTTCATGCCGCAGGTAGAGGTACACCAGTTGTTGATCCTCATAGGGTCACAGTTCAGCGTTTTGGGAAGCTCCGTGTCTCCGGAGGCTTATCTTTGGTATACTCCCCTGTCGTTGTAGGTACTTACATTCAGGGGTATGGCGGGGCCCTGTCCCGCCATTGTTGTTATAACATCCTTAGAGGTCTGTAGTACTGTTGTGGGCAGGGCTTGTAAAAAGGATGTAACTGTTCGAGTTTTTTTATATATATATGTCGAAAGGCAACTTTTCTCAGATAAACTGTTTCTCACTTCATATTGTTTCATGTCTGGTTTTTATATTCCGTTGGTTACTCTGATGTATGTCTACTTGGGTTCCCGGGTAAGGCACCAGTCACGGGCCCGGGTTCGGGTCGTGACACTCCAAGCCTAACTTATCAGTCCCCCCATAAACGGGTACAAAAACCTCTCAATAAACTATAATCGTGTTGTCTTGTCCACAACAACCATACTTACTCCATACGGATCTCACCCGTACCATTCTCTTAATCATACCACGTAGCTTAAGTTACTATCATAGTCTTCCATTAAGTCCCTTAATTATAACCTCTTAAGGGTCCATTACATTCTCACACAACTCATCATCACCTAATTATCTCAAATTAGCACGTAAAACCTTGATGAGAATTCATTAAAATGTTTCATACCTTCCCGGTATTTATTTAGTCCTTACCAATTCCTGGTAACCTATAACCATTCTAGGTAACACGCGTCCGACCCTCATACATAAATACGTATAGCTGTATGTCACAATACCAACTATACTACCAACATTACCTACCTGGATACGTAATCCACATCATCTTTCCTGGGTCACTGCTGCCTTTCGCGTAGCTGCAAACAACATAACCTGTTAGGGAGAGACGACCCTAACCACACAGCTCTATCGCACGATCTTAGAGTGAGAAGAATGGAAACCAATCCTAAATGTCCTGCAGCCTCCTTATTATAGATGTGGTGCACAACACACCGATAATCAAGACTCTACTAGACACGGTCTGTAGACACTACGAGGACTAACTGCTCTGATACCACTTTTGTCACGACACGACCCGGGCATGCGGTGCCCTACACCGGGCACCCTTTCGTATACATCGAGAGAATAGCAATGAACATACACAACTGATAAAATGCTAAAACATAAAATAACAACAGGCTAGCCGATAAGGCCACCTTCCGTAAACTATACAAATAAAATAGTACATTTTTTTTCCTTACAACCCGATCCACAATGTGACTCTGCACTCTAAGAATAACAATCAGACGGACAGGCCCCGCCATACCCTGAATAAACAACAACCAACCATACGAGGATAGGCCTCGAGTAATGGAGATTCCCAACACTGAACGGTGATCCTAAAGTGAGGATCACCATCAGATACTCTACTGCGCATGAACGCAGCCCCCGAAGGAGGTCGCATAACATGTACCAAATATGTGAAACCGAAATCGTAATGAAATCATAAGTCTATAATAAAACCGAGACAGTATGATAACTCACCATTAATCGTGCCTTATTAACAATGAGAGTAATCAAGAGTATACTTACAACATAAAATAGAAAGCTCACGATCAAAGCGGGACCACCGCTCAGATCATTAAGCAATCCTACTCGGGACTATTTCACCCGCGATAGTCGTGTGGACCCGCATGAGGTATTCCTCGCATAGGTCGTACTACCGCACGTGGGACTATTTCACCCGCGTAAGCCCATAAGGACTCGCATGAGGTATTCCTCGTCATGGGTAGCAAATCCACGAAACAGGTGGTATAACGTCTTGGGGTTTACCCTCATTTATACTCTTACCCCAAGCAGGTGGTATAACGTCTTGGGGGTTTACCCCTCATTTATACTCTTACCCTGGAGAAGGTGGTATAACGTCTTGGGGGTTTACCCCTCATTTATACTCTTACCCTAACTCAACCGGCCATCATACATAAGATAATCCCTACCGGCTTATCATACATAACATAAGCACTACCGGCTTATCATACAATAAATAAGCAAGTTAAGAAATCCCCCTAACTTCTTATTAGTCTTATACATATACACTCTCATTTTACTTTACTTAAGGCACTAACATGTCATTATAAATATCCGGGAATTTAACCCAAAGTACTACGTACTCCTATTCTTTTAAAATGACTCTTTTTCATATAAAAACTTCCAAGATACTAATAACCATAGTATCAAGTCATAACTATTTTTCAAGACAAGTCACAATACCTTTTAGAAATACAATTATAGGCTTCTAAATCAAGTGACTTCTTTCTTTTAAAACTTTAAGCAATTGATGCCTTTAAATCAATTTTCCTTTCATTATTTCAAGTCGTTTATCATACTTAAACTACTTAGAGTAAATCACTTTTTTTAACCTTCCATAAAGCTATTATAACCAACTTCCCATAAAGCCGTTATACTAGCTTTATACTTTAAAAACTTACATTCTTCTTTTAAAACCAAGAGGCTTAAGCTTTCCAACAAAACAAGTATCAAAAATACTTTCCACATACTTAAGTCTCTTAACTTTTGAAAACCAAGATATCCTTAATATTTAAACAAGTTAGTTAATTCCCTAACTCAACCAACTTGAACATTCTTAAAAATAAGCCAAGGATATCAAATGGACTAGATTGTCAAAATCTTGTACGTCTATCGTACTATACATTTACAACTTATTCATGCTCAAAAGATAAGAAAGTTCCACATACCTCTTCGATTTAATCCACTTGCCAAGTCCAATATGCCATACGTAGTATGTCAACCTATAATGACCATAGTACGTCTATTAACTTCTTACTTCAAATGTAGAATATTCTAGGTGCAAAGTCACTAAATTCTACGGAAAATCGGACAACACTTCCTTTGTTTCTACATACGTTGCCACCTTTTTCAAGGCCGAATTCAATAACCAAACACGCCACATTTAAGGCTCAATCAATGTAGTTATCAATAGGGGATTACACGTCTACAAGACGTGTAAAATTCCGCCCCACAATTTATAACAAACTAGTCCAACATATAATGTCATTCTCGGCCAAAGGTGTAACAACATATCAATCTTTCCAATTCCTTTTCAATTCAAGTTGTTTAGTATAACATGATATCAAGCCGCAATCGATTATAACTACTACATTCTTCAAGTAGGTAACATGCGACAATTCAAATTATCGATCAAATTGGATTTCAATTTCAAATGGCTAAACATGTCATTTTCGGATTTGAGCTTCCAAATTTCCATAACACTATCAATTTCCATAACACTATCAATCTTCATAACACGTATCACATGATCATTTCTAACTTATAATAACATGGAATCTTCAATTACAAAAGTAAGACGAAGATTATACCTCATTTAGCCCAAATATGATCCAAGATTACAAGTCGATCCTTAGCAATTTTAGCTCCTCCTTTCGACGTTCCAATCCACTCCAAGCAACCCTTAGAAGCTTATGAAGAACTCCTCTTCAAGTTCCAACTTCAAAGTTGAATAAATCCTTAGGTTTTCTCCTTGCGACTAATACGAAAACACCATTTTTCCGGGATCTTTCTATTGAGATAACCTTGCAATACCCTTAGGAACCTTGGTTTAAAGTGTGGAGCTTATTGAACAACAAACAAAATTTCTTGTCTTGCTAAGTGCCTCAAACCCTAGAGCAACATAGTGGAAGAACAAGTTTCTTGAAAAAATTTCTAAGTGTGGGAACTAGTCTTGCTACTAGTATACATATATAACATAATGGAGGGTCAAGATTAGAATAAATGGGTGGCCTAGATAAGTTTCACATGGATTCTAGCCAAGTGGCATTGACTAAGTCAACAATATCAAGCTCTTTGTCTTTGCAAGACTTGGTCATTTAAATTATGGTCAAATGACCATCCTATCCATGTATTTTTTCGTCCAAGACCAAGTAAGGGGTGACACGTGTCGCCCTCCCGTTCGTTGCAATATTTCGTTTTCCGACAATTTCCATAATTCCGATAAATTTTTACTCGTCTCAAATCTTAACATTTTTGAGTTCTTACCTTCATTCTTATAAACATATCCTGAAATTTCGGGGTGTAACAAGAACTATCCCACACATAACTTAGAGTTGGCAGCAGTGATTCATGCCTTGAAGATCTGGAGACATTATTTATATGAAGTTCATGTGGATATTTACACAGACCACAAGAGTCTCCAGTATATCTTCAGCCAGAGGGAGCTGAACTTACGGCAGAGACGGTGGTTGGAGCTACTTAAGGACTATGATATTGATATCCTATGTCACGACCCGAACCGGGGCCCGTGACTGGTGCCTTACCCCGGGCACCCTAGTGATACAACATCAGAGAAAATCAGCGGAAATAAAAACATGAACATGAAACAAGAGATATGATAAAAAAACAGGCCAACCAAAACAGTTGCCTTCTTGCATATATACAGAATCTGAACAGTTACATCCTTTACAACCCTGCCCACAACAGTACTACAGACCTCTAAGAAAGTGACAACAACTATGACGGGACAGGGCCCCGCCATACCCCTGAATGTACAAGAACCTACAGACTCAGGGTAACATACCACAAGATAAGCCTCCGGAGAAACGGGGCTTCCCAATACGCTGAATTGTGATCCTATGAGCGAGGATCCACAACCGATGTACCTCTACCTGCGGCATGAACGCAGCCCCCCGAAGGAGTTCGATAACAGTACCAAGTATGTGAAATCAAATCGTAAATGAAATCATGGCGATCTATATAAAGCAGAGACATGTATGATAGCCAAACTACGATACAACATAAAAGTAGTCATGTCAAGTCGGGGACTCACACCTCAAGTCATCCTCACGCCCGTGGAACTCCTTCCTCACCGCTGCGATCTAGGTATAAATCGTATGATACATATAACATGTCTCGACCCATCCCATGGGACTCGAGGTGGAATCGTGTGGAATACATGTCTCGACCCATCCCATGGGACTCGATAAGAATCGTGTAGAATACGTGTCTCGGTCCATCTCATGGGACTCGATAGGAATCGTATGGAATACATGTCTCGGCCCATCTCATGAGACTCGATAGGAATCGTATGGAATACATGTCTCGGCCCATCTCATGGGACTCGATACGAATCGTATGGAATACATGTCTCTACCATCTCACGGACTCGATAGGAATCGTATGGAATACATGTCTCGGCCCATCTCATGGGACTCGATAGGAATCGTTCACAACCAATCAGTCGGCCCTCCATCGAGAGACGCGGCGGTATATAAATACAGTACTTGCACAACAAGGCTATCACACGCAAACATAGGCAAGTTACACACAACTCAAGGTACTTTCATTTTATGTCAGAGTCCGCGTTTTAACCCCAAAGTACTACATACGTTAAATTCTTTTAAAAGATCCATTTCTTTTACAAAGGTCACCCGATACCCGTAGTATTAACATAGAGTGACTAGCATTTATAAGTAAACCAAAACACTTTCTTTATTAAAATCAAGTAACAACATTCTTTTCCAAAAGTTCAAGTTTGCCTAATTTCAAATGCTCAAGTCTCTTATTTTCGAAAGATTCCATAGATCATAGTCTTAATCACTTAACGTAATCTCTTTTTAAAACAATTGAGTAACATATGCCTTATGTGTGAGTAACTTGTTCTTGCTTATAACCATCTTATTACAGCAGCCATGATCTAGGAAATGTAATACAATTTTGTCTTATCTTAGCTTCTATGCAGATGGAGGTTTCTACTGGTTTTAATATAATTAATCAGTCAATACATTTTCCTTTACTAACGCTGCAATGGTTTGTTCGATACTTATTCTCATTTCCGAAATCAGTCAAACATCAATCTTTAAAAACCAAGTACTCATTACTCACGAATGAGGTTTCACACTTTTTAACAAAATTCATATCAAGTCAATTAAGTCAAGTCTCTTATCTTTCAAGATCAAGTCTCTTAACTTCTAAAATCAATAAACCATTCTATTACTTACATAAAGTCGTTATAACTAATTTCCCATAAAGCTATTATAACACTATATGATTTAAACCAACTAAAACTCGTTTAGCACACGTACGTCTACCGTACTACATAGTTCACAACAATCATGCTAGAAAAGATAGGAAGAGGTTCACATACCTCGCGACGATTATCGACAAATAGCAAAACGCTCCAAGTACTTCAACCCGTCGGCTACTCCTTAAGCCAAGTAGATCACGCCACACGTAGTACTCCACTCCTAAAATGGTCATAGTACTTCTATCAAACCTTTCTTACCATTGAAGACTTATACCAATAAAAAGCCCTCTAATTCTACGGAAAATTCGGCAGCACTTCCCCCGTTTTTACTCACTTTTCCATCTTTCTCCAAGGCCCGAATAACCGTAATTATATGCCATAAATAAGGCGTAATAATTAAATAACATAAAGAAGGGGATTGCACGCCCAAACGGTAATGCGGTTTACTATCACGCCTTCATAATAACAATAAGTAAAAGAAGGGGATTACGCGCCCAACCGGTAACGCGGTTTACTATCACGCCTTCATAACAATACAATAATTAAAAAGGGGATCACACGCCCAAACGGAACGCGATTGAACAATCTTCCCCTTAACAGAAATGTAAATACAGTCCAATGTAAATACAGTCCAAAGTAAATACAGTCCTTAAGTTGGGGTCCTTGGCCAACTTTGTCCATTTTACTTATCCAAATTACTCATTAGTCATCCAACTTATATTTCCATTCTTACTATAAGTTATAGTTACTTTGTTATTAGCTTCTTAGCAAGTAAGATACGTTTTTACCATTTTGTGGCTTTCTTGCCAATTTCCATTTTAGCAACTTAACAAGATCCAAATCCTTCCAAACTTTACTCCATATATTATATAATCCATAATATACTTATAATATATGTATAATAACCAATTCACAAATAGGTTTAAGCTTCACTACCTCAAAAAGCCCAAGAATATCTAAGTTCTTAAAGTCGCTCCAAGCAAGTCTTAGCTCCAAATATTTACGTTCCAATCCGCTACAAGCAACCCATAGAAGCTCCTAACCAACTTCTCTTCAAGATTCAACTCCAAAAAGTGAAGAACACTTAGGGTTTCCAACTAGCAACTTTCGGCCAAGACAACAAATAGAGGTTAGGGGTGTGAAATCTTTTCCAACTCTTGGTACACAATCTTCCTAACACCTTAGGGAAGAACACTTAAGAGTTTAAGAATTGTTGGACAAATTTTTCTCAAGAAATGGGGGCAAAGCCGAGAGCTCTAGGTCAAGGGAGAAGGGAGGGAATTTCTTGTCTTGAAATGTCTAAGTGTGGAAGATTTCATCAACTAAGGGTGCATATTGTTATACCCCGTATTTCCAGAGTATGTACGTGAGGGCGTACGTATAAAAATTTAAGCCTTAAGGTTTGGCAAGGTTCGAAAATTTGGGCACAAGTGCCGAAAAGAATCATTTTTCGACGAAACGTTTTACAAATCTTGCGTAGGGAAAATTCCGGCTATGTCATTTATTATTTTTGCGGATTTTTCCGAGAGATGAAACATTTTGGACCAACGAGAGGGCGACACTTGTCACCCTCAAATTGGTGGACTTGAGGCGTCCATTGGGACTAATTGGACCACTTTAGTTGGTAGGATATTTTGTGCAAGTTGGTGTGGTAGATGGATAAGGTACACATGGTTAAATCCTAGCCCTACACTTGCCTAACACTTGGATGGATCTTGGCCATTGGTTGGCCATTGCTTGACCTATAAATACCCCTCTAAGTTGAAGACTTCCTTCATCCTCACTTGATATTTTCTAAGGCAAAAATCCCTCCCCCTCTTCTAAGTGTTCTCGTCCAAGAGCCTTCCCCCTCCCCCCCCTTGAGAAGCCTTGGCCGAGAGGTTGCTCCCCCCCCTTGAGAAGCCTTGGCCGAGAGGGTGCTCCCTCCTGGTGGTCGAGAATACACCCCTGCCTAGTTGTTTCGTATAATACCCCCCTTTGTGGTATAGAAATACTCCTCCAAGTATTGTTATAATGCCAAAATACTCTAGCCCAAAACCTTTGTAGTATTTCCAAGTACCCTCTTTACGAAAAGCCCGGAAAATACTATTATACTTCCTTTAGCCACTAAACAAAACCCTAAGGAAAACCTTCATAGTCGGTTGAAGTGTTAAGTAGAAGTTGCGTAGAACTTCTAAGGGTTGTTTGGAGCGGGTTGGAGCGCACGGAGTAGGAGCTTAACGTTGCTCAGGAGCGACATTAAACTTGGATAATTTTGGACTCATCGAGGTAAATACTACTGTCCTTCTATTGTAATTGGGAATTACATACTGTAGTTGTATAGAAATGAATATAAGATTCATAGAAGAGAATTGAACTGTAATAGAAGGATATTATAGAAAAGACTTGAACTGAAATCACATCAGAAGAATATTTAAGTAGAAGATTAAACTGTACTTACATAGGACTGTATTTACAGTAGACTGATAACCTTTATTGGTTGAATGTTCTGCGAGTAGATGTTCTACTTGGAAGGTGGACAAGGCTAGCCGGGTTATAGCCGTGGAGCGTTTTGCTTATAGTCGATAATCGTCGCGAGGTATGTGATTCTTCCTATACTATTGAGCATGATATTTTACAAGAATATATATATAGTAAGGTAGACGTACGTGTGGCAATGTCTTTTGACTTAAGCCTGAATAATAAGAATCTGGAAGTATTTTAAAAGAATATATATATATAGTACGGTAGACGTACGTGTGTTAACTGAATATAGTTGTACGGCAATGTCTTTTGACTTAAGCCTGAATAATAAGAATATGGAAGTATTTTAAAAGAATATATATATAGTACGGTAGACGTACGTGTGTTAACTGAATGTAGTGTTACGGCAATGTCTTTTGACTTAAGCCTGAATAATAAAGAATCTTGAAGTATTTCGAAAGATTAAGAAACCATTTTGAAAGAAGAGTATACTTGGTTTTGAAAACATAAGAGTTATACTAGCTTTATGGGAAGTTAGGTATAACGTCTTAAGAGAGATAAAGAGAATGGTTTACTGATTTTTAGAAGTTAAGAGAATTGATCTTAAAAGATAAGAGACTTGACTTGAATGAATTAATATGAATTTTGTGTGAAACCTCATTCGTGAGTAATGAGTACTTGGTTTTTAAAAGGAGAAATGTTTTACTGATTTCGGAAATGAGAATGAGTATCGACAAACCACTGCAGCGTTAATAAAGGAAAATGTATTGAATAATGAAGTATTATTAAAACCAGTAGAAACCTCCATCTGCATAGAAGCTAAGATGAGACAAAATGATATTACATTTCCTAGATCATGGCTGCTTAATAAGATTGATTATGAACAAGAATAACCTACACTCATATAAGGCATATGTTTCTCAGATTGTTTAAAAGAGAATTATATTCTTAAATGATTAAGACTATGAACCATGAAACTTTTCTAAAATAAAGAGACCTGAGTAATTGAAATTAGGCAAACTGGAACTTTAGGGGAAAGAATGTTGTTGAAAAGGAAAGTGTTTTGGTTTACCTAAAAAAATGTGAGTCACTCTATTTTTATACTACGTGTATCGGGTGACCTTTATAAAAGGAATGGATCTCTTTAAAAGGAATTTAACGTACGTAGTACTTTAGGGTTAAAACCCGGACTTTGATATAAAATGGAAGTACCTTGAGTTGTGTATAACTTGTCTATGCTTGTTGTTGTATAACTTGCCTATGCTTATTGTTGTGTAACTCGCCTATGCTTGTTGTGATAGCCTTTGTTGTGCAAGAATTGTGTTTCTATACTACCGCGTCTCTCGATGGAGGGCCGATTGACTTGTTGAGAGCTTACTTGGACGCGTCTGCGGTGACGGAAGATTCCACGTATACTTCCATTATTATTGTTACATGGACATACGCCGCACCGACGCAGTCGGGGCATGTGGCCATGCGCGAGGTTGATTACCCGATATATGGTTATTATTGTTACATGGCGTGTTCGCACCGATGGCGCATTCGGGGCATGGTTACGTGCGAGGTTGACCACCCAAAGATATTGTTTTGATGTTACATGGACATGCTGCACCGTCTGCATTCGGGCATGTGGCCATGCGGCATTGTCATTATTGCATCATGGACATACGCCCGCACCGGCGCACTCCGGGGCATGCGCCATGATGCGAACATGATTGATGTTGTGGGCGTGAGACCCATAGTTATATATTGAGTGATGACTTTGAGGGCGTGAGTCCCTGACTTGACTGCTTTTATGTTGCGTACTGTATTTTGGTTATCATACATGTCTCCTACTTTATATAGACTGTTATGATTTAACTGCAGTATTTTCAGTTTCACATACTTGGTACCTGTTGTACTGACCTCCTTCGGGGGGCTGCGTTCATGCCGCAGGTAGGAGTACACCAGTAGTTGATCCTCGCTCATAGGATCACGCCAGACGTATTAGGAAGCTCCATTTCTCGGAGGCTTATTCTTTCTGTATGTGTTCCACTGAGTTTTAGGTTCTTGTATATTCATGGGTATGGAGGGGCACTGTCCCGTCATGGTTGTTGTAAATCTTAGAGGTGCAGTAGTAATCTTGTTGTGGCGGGGTTGTAAAAGGATTAAACTGCTCGGTTTTTATGTATTTATATACAGAAGGCAACTGTTTTGGTTAGCCTGTTTTTATATAATATCTCTTGCTTCATGTCTTGTTTTTATGTTCCGCTGATTTTCTCTGATGTATGACTACTTGGGTGCCCGGGTAAGGCACCAGTCACGGGCCCAGGTTCGGGTCGTGACAAAAGTGGTATCAGAGCAGTTAATCCTCGGAAAGTGTCTACGCACCGTGTTCAGTAGAGTCTTGATTATCGGTGTGTTGTGCACCACATCTATAATCAGGAGGCTGCAGGACATTTAGGATTGGTTTCTATTCTTCTCATTCTGAGATCGTGCCTTAGAGCGATGTGATAAGTTGGACCCCTCTAACGTACTTCGTTTTCACCAGTTATGCCTCCGCGCAAGGCAACCCGCCCGGCGGCAAGGCGGCAGAGGAGTCGCGAGTAGAGCGGCGCGGTCTACTGAGACCACAAGACTGAGCCTCCATCCCACACCGGAGCAGCAGGAGATGGGTTACAAGGAGTGGCCCGCGATTGGCCAAGGCGTGGCCGATATGAGATAGGCCGACACGGCAGCCTGTGAGCACCAGTGGTCCACCCTAGATCAGATAGTTTGAGGCTACGGGATTTTTTGAGTTGTAGCCCGCCAGAATTTTATGGGTCGAGGCCTGGGGATGATCCGCAGGAGTTCATCCGACAGTTACGGCAGATCATGAGAGTGATCAAGGCATCGGAGACCGAGTCAGTGGTCCTAGGTTCGCATCGGCTGCGTGATACCGCAGTCGACTGGTTTGATTCGTGGGAGCTGTCCCGGGGAGAGAATGCACTTCCAGCCATATGGGACGAGTTCTCAGGAGCATTTCTTGCACATTTCTTGCCTCCACAGATGAGGAGGGCTCGGGCCGACATATTTTTGATGTTGAGGCGAATCTGCGCATTCGGGAGTACAATGTGGAGTTCGACTCATTGGCTCGGTATGCCCCCGCTGTAGTAGCTGATATGGAGGACATAGTACACCTCTACGTTACCGGGTTAGATGACTACTTGGCAGAGGCTTGTTCGGGTGTAGCTCTTCAGCCGGGCATGAACATTGCCCGCATGCAGGCTTATGCACTTGGGTGTGAGGAGCGGAGAGGTCTACGGAATGACCAAGATCAGCAGAAGAGGGCCAGAACAACAGGGTCCTTTGGTGACTTTCGAGGCGGACCACCTCAGCAGCATACTAGTTTTGTACCTCCGCCAGTGCAGAGTGGTCCTCCACAACCTTGTGGCATCCGGGATTGAGCATGTCGAGCTGTGGGTTCAATTTCGGGGTAGGGTGTGGGCGATGGTCACCCCTACCTCGGTGTGGTCGATGTGGTAGACCGCATTTCGGGGAGTGTCGTGGTACCAAGGGAGCTTGTTATTTTTGCGGCCAACAGGGCCATCTGGCGAGAGACTGTCCGACCAGGGGTAGCGCTGGTAGGATAGCACAGACTACGGGATCAGTTGCGGGTTCTTCACCTTCCATAGCTAGGCAGGATGTTCATACACCGGCAGGCCACGGCAGAGGTCGCGGTGGAAGTTCCCAGTTTTAGCGGTCCTTTGAACCGCCTATTTTCAGGTATATCCTTAACCCTCTAGAGACTTGTATGTATTGATGTTATGATGAGGTGATTAGTGTTATGTTCGGATAGCTTTGTGCTAAAATGTGATTTCAAAACCTGGTTAGTGAGAAAGGGTAAGCCTGGGGGTGAGATAATGATGAACCTTAGAATATTACAGTTGAGACCTTAGATGTAAGGCCGTCTTGAGTACAAGACTTTGCGGGTGATCTTTGTCAGAATGTATAAGTATACGTGGAGTAATTGTGGGAAAATTCCTTGGGTAGTGTAAAATGGAAGTGGTAGCTTTCATGACCTGTATAGGTAAGATTGTTCCGGATCGGGAAACAAGAGCTTGATGCGTTAAGTGGGTCGGGTTGGGGCCATGTTGCGGGCCAACCCGCGGCCTGTTTCGAGGTGGGGTCAGCTCTGGGTGGTCCCGCCAGGTGGTAGGGTCACGAGGGTGCTAGGCCCAAGTTTAGATGACCATCGTATGAGTTCGTGGATGCGTTCGACCAGAATCGGTTCGTGAAGGCCGGGAATGGCCTTAGAGGAAAGTGAAGCTAGTAAGATGACCAAGTTTGGAGGTGGTGACTCCAAAGTTTTGGGAACTGAAGCGATGACTGAAGTGTGGTACGTATACTAGAATAGTTCAAGTGTTCGAGAAGGGCACGACGAGTAAGGAAGGAAGAGAACGTATGTTATTTCATGGCCAGGTGTGGCGTTAGCAACTTGTTAGAAGAACTTCATCGTTATCCGTCTTGAGGAGGAACATTCGGGATGAATGTTTCTAAGGAGGGGAGAATGTTATACCCCGTATTTCCAGAGTATGTACGTGAGGGCGTACGTATAAAAATTTAAGCCTTAAGGTTTGGCAAGGTTCGAAAATTTGGGCACAAGTGCCGAAAAGAATCGTTTTTCGACGAAACGTTTTACAAAGCTTGCGTAGGGAAAATTCCGGCTATGTCATTTATTATTTTTGCGGATTTTTCCGAGAGATGAAACATTTTGGACCAACGAGAGGGCGACACTTGTCACCCTCAAATTGGTGGACTTGAGGCGTCCATTGGGACGAATTGGACCACTTTAGTTGGTAGGATATTTTGTGCAAGTTGGTGTGGTAGATGGATAAGGTACACCTGGTTAAATCCTAGCCCTACACTTGCCTAACACTTGGATGGATCTTGGCCATTGGTTGGCCATTGCTTGACCTATAAATACCCCTCTAAGTTGAAGACTTCCTTCATCCTCACTTGATATTTTCTAAGGCAAAAATCCCTCCCCCTCTTCTAAGTGTTCTCGTCCAAGAGCCTTCCCCCCCTTGAGAAGCCTTGGCCGAGAGGTTGCTCCCCTCCCAGTGGTCCGAGAATACACCCCCCCCCCCCTTGCCTAGTTGTTTCGTATAATACCCCCCTTTGTGGTATAGAAATACTCCTCCAAGTATTGTTATAATGCCAAAATACTCTAGCCCAAGACCTTTGTAGTATTTCCAAGTACCTCTTTCTAAAGCCCTGAAAATACTATTATACTTCCTTTAGCCACTAAACAAAACCCTAAGGAAAACCTTCATACGGTTGAAGTGTTAAGTAGAAGTTGCGTAGAACTTCTAAGGGTTGTTTGGAGCGGGTTGAGCGCGAGTAGTAGAGCTTAACGTTGCTCAGGAGCGACATTAAACTTGGATAATTTTGGGCTCATCGAGGTAAATACTACTATCCTTCTATTGTAATTGGGAATTACATACTGTAGTTGTATAGAAATGAATATAAGATTCATAGAAGAGAATTGAACTGTAATAGAAGGATATTACAGAAAAGACTTGAACTGAAATCACATCAGAAGAATATTTAAGTAGAAGATTAAACCAGATTTACATAGGACTGTATTTCTGATGGTGATAACCTTTATTGGTTGAATGTTCTGCGAGTAGCATGTGCTACTTGGAATGTGGACAAGGCTAGTCGGGTTATAGCCGTGGAGCGTTTTGCTTATAGTCGATAATCGTCGCGAGGTATGTGATTCTTCCTATACTATTGAGCATGATATTTTACAAGAATATATATATAGTAAGGTAGACGTACGTGTGGCAATATCTTTTGACTTAAGCCTGAATAATAAGAATCTGGAAGTATTTTAAAAGAATATATATATATAGTACGGTAGACGTACGTGTGTTAACTGAATATAGTTGTACGGCAATGTCTTTTGACTTAAGCCTGAATAATAATAATCTGGAAGTATTTTAAAATAATATATATATAGTACGGTAGACGTACGTGTGTTAACTGAATGTAGTGTTACGGCAATGTCTTTTGACTTAAGCCTGAATAATAAAGAATATTGAAGTATTTCGAAAGATTAAGAAACCGTTTTGAAAGAAGAGTAATACTTGGTTTTGAAAACATAAGAGTTATACTAGCTTTATGGGAAGTTAGGTATAACGTCTTAAGAGAGATAAAGAGAATGGTTTACTGATTTTTAGAAGTTAAGAGACTTGATCTTAAAAGATAAGAGACTTGACTTGAATGAATTAATATGAATTTTGTGTGAAACCTCATTCGTGAGTAATGAGTACTTGGTTTTTAAAAGGAGAAATGTTTCTTGATTTGAAATCGAATGAGTATCGACAAACCATCTGCGTTAATAAAGGAAAATGTATTGAATAATGAAGTATTATTAAAACCAGTAGAAACCTCCATCTGCATAGAAGCTAAGATGAGACAAAATGATATTACATTTCCTAGATCATGGCTGCTTAATAAGATTGATTATGAACAAGAATAACCTACACTCATATAAGGCATATGTTTCTCAGATTGTTTAAAAGAGAATTATATTCTTAAATGATTAAGACTATGAACCATGAAACTTTTCTAAAATAAAGAGACCTGAGTAATTGAAATTAGGCAAACTGGAACTTTAGGGGAAAGAATGTTGTTGAAAAGGAAAGTGTTTTGGTTTACCTAAAAAAATGTGAGTCACTCTATTTTTATACTACGGGTATCGGGTGACCTTTATAAAAGGAATGGATCTCTTTAAAAGGAATTTAACGTACGTAGTACTTTAGGGTTAAAACCCGGACTTTGATATAAAATGGAAGTACCTTGAGTTGTGTATAACTTGCCTATGCTTGTTGTTGTATAACTTGCCTATGCTTATTGTTGTGTAACTCGCCTATGCTTGTTGTGATAGCCTTTGTTGTGCAAGAATTGTGTTTCTATACTACCGCGTCTCTCGATGGAGGGCCGATTGACTTGTTGAGAGCTTACTTGGACGTACCGGCAGTGACGGAAGATTCCACGGGTATGCTTCCATTATTATTGTTACATGGACATGTCTGCACCGATGCAGAATTCCGGGGGCATGTGGTCATGCGGCAGGGTTGATTACCCGATATATGGTTATTATTGTTACATGGGCGTGTCTGCACCGATGCAGGGCATGTGACTACGCGCGAGGTTGACCACCCAAAGATATTGTTGTTGATGTTACATGGACATGTCGCACCGATGGCGAATTCCGCATGTGGGCCACGCGGCATTGTCATTATTGTTGCATCATGGACATGCTCGCACCGGCGCACTCCGGCATGCGGCCATGATGCGAACATGATTGATGTTGTGGGCGTGAGACCCATAGTTATATATTGAGTGATGACTTTGAGGGCGTGAGTCCCTGACTTGACTGCTTTTATGTTGCGTACTGTATTTTGGTTATCATACATGTCTCCTGCTTTATATAGACTGTTATGATTTAACTGCAGTATTTTCAGTTTCACATACTTGGTACCTGTTGTACTGACCTCCTTCGGGGGGCTGCGTTCATGCCGCAGTAGAGTACACCTGAGTTGATCCTCGCTCATAGGATCACAGTTCAGCGTATTGGGAAGCTCCGTTTCTCCGGAGGCTTATTCTTCGGTATGTGTTCCCTGAGTTGTAGGTTCTTGTACATTCAGGGGTATGGCGGGGCCCTGTCCCTTCATGGTTGTTGTAAATCTTAGAGGTCTGTAGTACTGTTGTGGGCAGGGTTGTAAAAGGATTAAACTGTTCGGGTTTTTATGTATTTATATACAGAAGGCAACTGTTTTGGTTGGCCTGTTTTTATATAATATCTCTTGCTTCATGTCTTGTTTTTATGTTCCGCTGATTTTCTCTGATGTATGACTACTTGGGTGCCCGGGTAAGACACCAGTCACGGGCCCAGGTTCAGGTCGTGACACATATATAGGACAACCAAGGGCTAGGATGAAGGCAAGTGTGTGGTTGAGATTGGGGACAAGTGTGTGTGGGTCCCACAAGCCACTTGTCCACACTAAAATATCTTGCAAGACAAGACCACTTGTCTTGCCACTTGTCTAGCACATTTCGGCCATAAGGCCACCTAGGGGGGTGACACGTGTCGCCTTCCTATTCGTCCAAAATATTTCATCACCCGAAAATATCCATAATGGCCAAAATCTCGAAAACAAAGTGGGCCCCACAAAACCGTAAATTTCTCCCGTGGGCCCCACGTGACCAATTCCGGAAATAAAATCTCATAATTCTAATATAATTCAAGAAGCCCAAATACCAAATCTGGGAATCCAATTCCCATCAACGAACCTTTTTCCTTGACAAAACCCGGAAATTTTTCCGTCGAAAAATCATATCTTTCTTTCTTTCCAAAATTTCTGTCGTATTCTCGTACGTACGTCCTCACATACATACCCTGGAACTACGGGGTATAACATCCTATACCACCCATGGAAGGCCAATGTAGTTGCAGATGCCCTTAGTCGCAGATCGATGGGTAGTCTGTCAGATGTGCATCCAGAGAAAAGGGGCATGGTCCACGAATTACATCAGCTAGCGAGCCTTGGGGTTCGTTTGGTTGGTTCTGATAGTAGTGGGGTTCGGGTTCGAGAGATTGTCGAGTCTTCCATCGCCGAGGAGGTGAAGAGGCGACAGTATGAGGATCCGATTATGGTACGGTATCAAGATACGGCTCTTCGGGAGGAGAAGAGTCTATTTGAGGTAGCACCTGATGGGGTGCTAAGATTTGAGGGCAGGTTATGTGTACCCGATGTAGCAGGACTTCGCCAGCAGATTCTGGGGGAGGCACATAGTGCTCGTTACTCTATTCATCCGGTATCGACTAAGATGTACCATGACCTCAGGTGTATATATTGGTGGGATGTCCTGAAAAGGGACGTTGCGGAATTTGTGGGCGGGTCCGAATTGTCGCCAGTCAGTGGAGCACGAGCACGGTGGGTTGTTGCAGATGATAGAGATTCCGACATGGAAGTGGGAGGTGATCAATATGGACTTTATTACAGGGTTACCTCACACTCAGAGGAAGCATGATTCCATCTGGATTATTGTCGACTGGCTGACGAAATCAGCCCACTTTCTGCCAGTCAGGACGACTTTTTCGGCCGAGGATTATGCTAGATTGTATATCAGAGAGATTGTGAGACTGCACGGAGTGCCTATATCGATCATTTCGGACAGGGGAGCCCAGTTCTCGGCTAACTTCTGGAGGTCTTTCCAGAAGGGATTAGGGACACGCGAGTCTCGCGATCTGCGTTTCATCCTCGGTCGACGGCGTGCCGAGCGTACTATCCGATACACGAGGATATCTTTGCGGGCCTATGTTATTGATTTCAGGAGTAGCTGGGAGGATCATTTACCTCTTGTGGAGTTTGCATATAACAACAGCTACCATTCTAGTATCCAGATGGCGCCTTATAAGGCCTTATACGGGAGGAAGTGCAGGTCACCGATAGGCTGGTTTGAGGTGGGAGAAGTTCAGTTAGTCGGGCCAGACTTGATTCAAGCGATGGATAAGGTGAAGCTTATCCAGAGCGGTTATTGTCACCGAGTCGGCGAAGTCGTATGCAGATCATCGGCGTCGACACTTGGAGTTTGAGGTGGATGATTGGGTCTTCCTGAAGGTATCACCCATGAAGGGCGTGATGAGATTTGGGAAGAAGGGGAAACTTAGCCCAAGGTACATTGGGCCTTAACAGATCGTCCGTAGGGTAGGCAAGGTTGCCTATGAGTTGGATCTGTCATCCGATCTGGAGGCAGTACATCCAGTTTTTCATGTGTCTATATTGCGGAAGTGTATTAGAGATCCATCTAGAGTGCACCCGATTTGTGATGTCCAGGTGACATAGGGGCTATCATATGAGGAGAGTCCCATAGTGATACTCGATCGTCAGGTTAGGAGACTACGGACAAAGGATGTGGCTTCCGTCAAGGTCTTATGGCGGAACAAGAACAGGGAAGAAATGACATGGAAAGCAGAGGAGGACATGATGAAGAAGTATCCTCACTTGTTCCCTACACCTCCAGGTAACCCACTTTCCCGCTTATTAGTTTTAATTTGGCGTATATGCTTAAGTATTGTTGTGGTCATGTGGAGCGTCCTTATTTGCAAGACGAATAGTTAAGAGGGTCTATGTCAATATTGTGATTTGAGTAAGCCTAGAAGGAACATTCGGGACGAATTTTTCTAAGGGGGAGAGAATGTTACACCCCGTAGTTCAGGTCATGCTTTTGAGAACATACGAAAGGAATTGAGACTTAAATTTTAGAATGATGGGTTGACGGAATGTTTCGGACGGGTTGTTAATGTCACGACCCGACCTCGGGCCCGCGACTGGTGCCTTACCCCGGGCACCCTAGTGATACAACATCAGAGAAAATCAGCGGAAATAAAAAACTCATAAAAGACAAACAGTGAAATAAGAAGACAGGCTAACCAAAACGGTAACCTTTCTGTATATATAAATAAAAACTTGAACAGTTACATCCCTTTTACAAACCTTGCCCACAACGATTTCTGCACCTCTAAGAATGTTATAACAACAACGACGGACGAGGCCCGCCATACCACGAATGTAAGTACCTACAACGACAGGACTATACGAAAGATAAGCCTCGGAGAAACGGAGCTTCCCAAAACGCTGAACGTGATCCTATGGCGAGGATCGACGATCGGTGTACCTCTACCTGGCGGCATGAACGCACCCCGAAGGAGGTCGATAACAGTACCAAGTATGTGAAATCAGTAAGTATCAAATCAAATCATAACATTTTAAAACCAATTACAAATACGTGCGAACAACAATTTAATCGCACGTAGTGCCACAACATAAACAAGAGCAAAATAGATATAACGTCGGTCTTTTCTAGGCGTTAATGATCGAAGCAAGGCGATCGCCCGTAGTATCATTATGCGAGCCTAATCCTCGACTCCGCGATCGCATAGACCACCTAGGTCCGCATGAGGTATTCTCGCGCCGGGGTAGCTAACCCTCGGCGTCAACACGGACTCCGCGATCCATAGTCACTGAGACGCGTGAGGTATTCCTCGCGTCGGGTAACACACGGAGTGATCATCCCGAACTCCGCGGCTCCGCATAGTCACACAGACCGCATGAGGTACTCCTCGCATCGGGGGCGGCTAACCCTCAGCATAACAATTTAGGGGGGTAAGTGATATAATTTCAGCATAACTGCTTATCGTTAAACAACATAAGCACAACAAGAAAACCCCCTTACACAAACGTCACAAGACGCTAACACACGTAGCATCATAACATGTTTACTTATCAAATCAACAAGAAAGTATTACAAGGCTATCACAAGACAACATAGTCAAGTTACTCACCCAAAAAGTCACACGATACCCGTAGTATCAAAATAGAGTAACTATCTTTTAAGTAAACCAAAACAATTTCCATACCTTCTTTTTAAACCAATCTTAAGACAAAAGCATGCCTTCCTTTTTAGACCATTTTAAGACAAAACCATGCCTTTCTTTAAAATAAAGACACTTTTTCCTTTTTAAAGTCAAGTAGCAATATACTTTTTTTAAACCAAGTGTCTTACTCTTTTAAAGACAAGTAACCTATACCTTTAAATCAAGTTACTTCTCCTTCTCAAAATCAAGTTGTTTATAAGTCAAGTCTCTTTACTTTCAAAAATCAGGCTCTTAATCTTTAAATCATATCTTTTAAGGAAACCAACCTCCAACTTTTAAAATGTCAAGTTATCATTTTAAATCCAATGATAAAACCATTCTTTTGTTTTCATAAAGTCGTTATAAATAACTTCCCATAAAGCTATTATAACACTTTATGTTTTAAACCAACCAAGGACAACTATTCTTATTTTCGAAATCAAGATAACTTTATTCTTTAAAAGACCACACACCCATTACTCATGAGTGAGGTTTTACAACTTTTAACATAATTCAAGTCCTTAATTTTTCATAACAAGTCACTTAACTTTGGAATCAAGTCAAGGACACAAAAGGAAAATCAAATTCCTTTAAACACACGTGCGTCTACCGCACTATATATATTTCACAAATATCATGCTAGAAAGGATAGGAAGAGGTTCACATACCTCGCGACGATTATCGACAATTAGCAAAACGCTCCAAAGTACTCTAACCTTGCTCGCCTTGTCCACCCTTCAAGTAGAATACACTACTCGTAGTACTTCAACCTATAAGGGTCATAAAACGTCTATCAACCTCTAGATCTCTTCGTAGAATAATTCTAAGTACAAGGTTCCTTATTCTACAGAAATTTCGGCAGCACCTCCCCCCCCCGCTATCACATAAATCTCCTCCCCTAACCAGGCCCGCTACCAAGCCAACACTTCCAGGGGGGTTACACGTCTAACCGGACGGGTACAATTCTACTCGCAATAATACTACAAGTCTACGTAAATACGGTCGATGTAAATCTGATTCAATTCTTTATAATTATTCTTCCAATATATCTTATACTCAATTATTAACTACTCTGACATGTAATTTCCAATTCTGATAGGGGATAAAGATCATTACCTCGATAAGCCCAAAATTATCCAAGTTTAATAAGTCGATCCTGAGCAACGTTTAGCTCTTATTCCTTACGCTCCAAACCGCTCCAAGCAACCCTTATACGCTCCTAACCAACTCCTCTTCAAGATCTAACTCCAAAAAATGAAGAACACCTTAGGCCCAAATTATGGCAAGTTTCGGCCAAGGTGTGATTTAGGGGCTAGGGGTGTGAAATCTTTTCCAACACTTGGTACACAATCTTCCTAATACCCTAAGGAAGAACACTTATAAGTTTAAGGATTTTTGGACAAGTTTTGCTCAAGGAAAATGGCCAAAGCCGAGAGCAAGGTAAGGGAGAGGGATGAAATTTTCAAGACTTGGAACTCTCTAAGTGTTGGATGAATAAGTCTTGGATCAAGGGGGTATTTATAGGGAAATCAATGGTCAAGATCAAAGCAAGTGTATGGTGAGGATTAGGGACAAGTGTGTGTGGGTTCTTCCAACCAAATGTCCACCACAACTTAGAGACAAGTGTCCACTGACAATGAGACATGTGGCTAGCCACGTGTCTCAAAACGCCCCTCACTTACGGCCATAGAGCCACGTGGGGTGCCATGTGTCGCCTCTGTCGTCCAAAATATTTCATCTTCCGAAAATATCCGTAATGCCACAAATTTCGAAAATAAAGTGGGCCTACAAGTAAATTCCTCCATGGGCCCAGCGTGACCAATTCGGAAAATAAAATCCAAAATTCTTAAATAATCCCGAAGTCCGAATACCAATACGGGAATCCAATTCCCATTAACGAACCTTTTTCCTTCACAAAAAGGAAACTTTTAGTGAAAAATCACATCTTTCTTCCTTTCCAATTTTTGTGTCGCGTTCTCGCACGTCGTCCTCACATACATACCACAGAACTACGGTGTAACATTTTCCCCAGAAACATTCGTCCGAATGTTCCTTCTAAGTCTCTAATCACAATGTGGCCGGTATAGTCTTCACTACTATACTTACAAAACCAATTATGCCACACTTTGCCATAATACCATCTGTATGCAAAACTCACATCCAAGCCGAAGAATCATCTCTAAAGCGTATAACAATACTAATAGCTCCACCCATGGTCCAAAGGATACTTTATTCACATCTTTACTTATAAAAAGGACACTTCCATCTTCTTAACACATCTTCGCCTTTTTTCTTACTTGTGCACTCTCGCCGTACATTCGAACTCTTTCCTCATATACGCACCACATTTCATCATTGCTTGATTTTCAAAATCTCTGGTTACTATCTCCAACTTGGTCATCCTTAGCGGGAACTCTGGATGGATCTCCGATACTCTTCCGAATCATAGCAACATGGAAGACCGAACGTACCGCCTCCTAAGTCGGACGGCAGTGCTAACTTATAGGCAACCTGGCCTATACTACAAACGATCTGAAAAGGCCCAAAGTACTTCGGGCTAAGTTTCCCCTGCTTTCCAAATCTCGTCACACCCTTCTGGGGTGGTACCTTCAAGAAGACCCACCGTCAACCTAAACTCCTAATGTCATCGCCGATTATCCACACGACTCATGTTGATTCTGAGCTTCTAATAACTTCTTCTAGATAAGCTTCACCTTATCCACATCCTGCTGAAACAAGTAGGGACCAACTATCTGAACCTTGCCAACATCGAACCAATCGACCGGCAACCTACACTTCCGCCCATACAAGGCTTCATAAGGCACCATCCGAATACTGAAATGGTAGCTAGTATAATACTCACTCAATAAGAGGAAAATAATCCTCACAGCTACCCCTGAAATAAAAACACCGGCCCGTAACCTATCCTCAAATGTCTGGATAAAACGCGATGTTCGTCCGTCGGCCCGAGGGTGAATGCAATACTGAGACTTACCTGAGTTCCTAACCAGCTGGTAAAACCTCCGAAAAGAAATAGCCATCAACTGGCTCCATCTGTCATAAAATAAAAGTAGGAACCCCGTGCGACCTTACAACCTTCCGATATACAACATCTCGCGTAACCTCCGCCGAGTAAACAATCGACTAAAAGACAAGATGGGCTGACCCCATCGGCCTCTACTCTTGGTCGAACGCATCCACAAACTCGTCGATGGTTACCTAAACTTGGGCCTAACACCTCGTGACCACTATCATCTAGCGGGACCACCTCAACCGACCCACCACATTCCGGCCGCGGGTTGACTCGCGATATGGCCTCAACCGACCCACCGTACTAAACTCGTTCACGGTCCGAACAATCTCACTATTCAAGTCATGAGAACCTAGTGGTCTTCTAAGCCCAACTACCCACTTCCCTTTCACACCACTCATGGACTTATCACCTGAAAATACTCCACGTATACAATGTACCCCGACAACGATCAACGTACAATCCTTTACTCAAGATGGCCTTGCATCTAAGGTCTCCATGGTTATCTGTATTCTTTGGCTCAAAATTTTCTCGTCCCCAGACTTACCCTTTTCAACTACCCATGTTTTCTAATCCACACCTGACACCATGCTATCCGCACATAGCACTCCACATGCATCTACCATAACGACATAAATAAGTCTCTTACGGGCTGAAGATATCTTTGTAACTACTGCCTCACTTTCCCTTTGCCGCTCTAATCAAATCCTGCTCTGCTGGGCGCATAACTACAGAAGGTGATGAACCAGCCACTGATCCCGAAGGCTGAGTCGTAACATCCGCGCCACCTCTGGTCGGACAATTTCTCGCAAAATGGCCTGGCCGCATGGCATAACAAAGTGTCAGTAGTATGACACTCCCATAATAACACCTACCGCGGCCATACAGGGTGGGGTGGCCTCCTCAGCTAACACCCCTTCCTCTCCGAACCACCGAATCATGGCGACACAGTAGGCTAAGTCATCCCACCGTATCCCTCCTACTAGGACATTCTCTCTCACATGGCCACGGCGGCTGGTAAAACAAGCGTTAGTAAAAAGACGACATTTCGGAATGGCGTCTACCACATAGTGAACACCGAGAATCGAATCGTGGCTAGAACTATGTAAATCGTGAATCGGAACCACAGGTTCGACGAACTCCTAAATACCCGAAAGTCACGAAGTGCAGCGGAGGACCACTTTGTCTTGGCGAGGCGCATAACGATCTGGCTGAGAAGGTCCGCGTCGAAAGTTACCAAAGGACCTGCTGTTACGCCCTCTTCTGCGATCTTGGTTGTCCGCCGATCTCTACGTTCCTCGGTCATCGCGTAAGCTTTGTCGCGGGCAATGTCTGTGTCTGACTGAAGAGCTACTCTTGTACAACTCTCTGCTAGATAATCGTTAAGTCCTGTGACATATCGGTGCACTCTATCCTCCATATCTGCCACTAACGCGGGGACATAACGAGCCAATAAGTCAAACTCTATATTGTATTCCCGACCGTCGCCCGTTCTTCCTCAACCTCATAAATCTATCTGCGAGCTCTCTCATCTTGAGGGCAAGAAGTGTGTAAGAAATGCCTCGAGGTCTTGATCACTTTCATGATCCGCTGCAATGTCGAATAAACTCCACGATGATCTTCTCGGTTCTCAATCCATAGGACTCGGGTGGTGCAACTCGAAGTCCCGAAGTCTCAAAACTATCGGATCTAGGGTGAACTCATGCTGCCGGAACCACCGGCCTCGTCGATCCTCATTCCTAGCCACAAGCTAGCTAATGGCGGGTCATCTCGCTTGTAACTCATATCCTCGGCTCACGGTCGTGGCGGAGACTCGGTATCGTGGTCTCGGTAGCTCGCTCTTGCTAAACTCTCACGGGGCTAGCGGCGTCGCAGAACTCCCGAATGAAGCACTATCTCGGATAATGACTAGGCGTGCCACAGTAACCCTCGTGCTCTACTCGCGCCTCCTCTGCTTTGCCCTCTGGGCTCTGGTTGCCTTGCGTAGAGGCATAGCTGGTAAAAAGAATACGTCAGAGGGAGTCCAACTTATAACACAACTCTAAGGCACGATCTCAGAGTGAGAAGAATAGAAACCAATCCTAAATATCCTACAGCCTCCTGATTATAGGTGTGGTGCACAACACGCCGATAATCAAGACTCTACTAGATGCGGTGCAGAGAAACTTTCCGAGGATTAAGCGCTCGATACCACTTTTGTCACGACCCGACCTCGGGCATGGCGGTGCCTTACCGGGCACCTGGTGATACAACATCGAGAAAATCAGCGGAAATAAAAACTCATAAAAGACAAGCGATGAAATAAGAAAGACAAAGCTAACCAAAGCGGTTACCTTTACGTATATATAAATAAAAACTTGAGCGATTACATCCCTTTTACAAACCTTGCCCACAAGATTACTGCAGACCTAAGAATGTTATAACAACAACGACGGGACGGGGCCCGCCATACCACGAATGTAAGTACCTACAACGAGGACTATACGAGATAAGTCTCGAGAAGCGGAGCTTCCCAACGCGAAGCTGTGATCCTATGGCGAGGATCGACGGCGGTGTACTCTACCTGCGGCATGAACGCGGCACCGAAGGAGGTCGATGCTGAGTACAAAAGTATGTGGCTCAAATGTCACGACCCGCGAATCCGGGCGTGGTAGTGCCTTACCGGGCACCCTGGTGATACAACATCGAGAAAATCACGGAAATAAAACATAATCATGAAATGAGAGATATTATAAATAAACAGGCCAACCAAAAGCAGTTGCCTTTCAACATATATATATAAGCGTTTGAGCAGTTACAATCCTTACAACCTTGCAGCGATTACTCTGGACCTCTAAGATTTTTCTGACAACTATGACGACGGGGCCCGCCATACCACGAATGTACAAGAACCTACGACATCGTGGTAACATACCAAAGATAAGCCTCAGGAAGGCGGCTTCCAATACGCTGAAAGGTGATCCTAAGCGAGGATCGGCCAATGATGTACTTACTGCGGCGTGAACGCAGCGGCCCGAAGGAGGTCGATAACAGTACAGTATGTGAATCAAATCAGTAAATGAAATCATAATAGTCTATATAAAGCGAGAGACATGTATGATAACCAAACTACAGTACACATATATGATTATATCAAGTCAGGTCTCACGCCTCGGTCATTTACTCAAATATAATTATGGGTCTCACGCCCACATCAATCATGCGTGGAATACCTTCGCCAGCTGGCGATCTATGATATGATAACATCGAAAGTACACCAACACCAAGTCCTACGATGCCAAAGCGTAATAACAATACAATACAACCAAACCACGAAGATGACACGGGCAAGTGCGAGCCGACTACGGATACCAAGGCGGTCACGTGGCGGCGGGAAATCTGGTGACCACCGGTACCAAGGCGTATCACGAGACCGCCACTACACTGAGCGGGGCAAGTGCGAGGGCTAACTACCAGTACGAGGCGAATCAGCCACGAGGCGGGGCAAGAAAGCCGACCACGGTACCAAGGCGAGCGATGAAACCTCGTGGAGAGCTAGTCCATGGAATAACACTATCATCGTGAGCATACGTGAAATTTTCCGTCACGCCAGAGTCGTCCAAGTAAGTCCTCAACAAGTCAACGGCCTCCATTTGAGACGGTAATATAGAACACAATTCTTGCATAACAAAGGCTATCACAACAAGCATAGGCAAGTTACACAACAACAAGCATAGGCAAGTTACACAACAACAAGCATAGGCAAGTTATCCACAACTCAAGGTACTTTCATTTTATGTCAAAGTCCGGGTTTTAATCCTAAAGTACTACGTACGTTAAGTTCCTTTTAAAGATCCATTCCCTTTTATAAAAGTCACCCGATACCTGTAGCATAAAATAGAGTGACTTATATCTTTTAAGTAAACCAAAACAACTTCCATACTATCCTTTTTAAAACCAAATTAAGGCAATACCATGCCTTCTTTTTAGACCAAAACAATTCTCTTTTTAAAGTCAAGTTACCACATTAAAACCAGTGATAAAAACCCTTCTTTTGTTTTCATAAAGTCGTTATAACCAACTTCCCATAAGGCTGTTATAACACTTTATGTTTTAAACCATTTTAAGACAACACAATGCCTTTCTTTACCCTAAAGTTCCAGTTTGCCTAATTTCAATTACGCGATCCACTTTTTAGAAAAGTTTCATAGTTCAATGTCTTAATCTCTTTTTAAAACAATTGAGTAACATATGCCCTAGGCGAGTAGGTTATTCTTGTTCATAATCAATCTTATTAAGCAGACATGATCTAGAAAATGTAATCTCATTTTGTCTCATTTTAGCTTCTATGCAGATGGAGGTTTCTACTGGTTTTAATAATACTTCATTAGTCGTTACATTTTCCTTTATTAGCGCTGCAGTGGTTTGTTCGATACTTATTCTGATTTCCGAATCAGTAAAACATTATTCCTTTTACAACCAGGTACTCATTACTCACGAATGAGGTTTCACACTAACATCCATATCAAGTCAAGTCTCTTATCTTTTAAGATTAAGTCTCTTAACTTCTAAAAATCAGTAAAACCATTCTCTCTTAAGACGTTATACCTAACTTCCCATAAAGCTAGTATAACTCTTATGTTCTCAAAACCAAGTATTACTCTTCTGTTAAAGATGATTCAGTATTCTTTTGAAATACTTCAAGATTCTTTACTATTACACAACAAGTCAGTTATAAGTCAAATCAGTTACCTTTTTAAAACCACAAAGCATTTCCTTACCTACATAAAGTTGTTATAACCAACTTCCCATAAAGCTGTTATAACACTTTATGTTTTAAACCAATCAAATACATTTAGCACATGTACGTCTACCGTACTACATAGTTACACACATATCATGCTAGAAAAGATAGGAAGAGGTTCACATACCTTGCGACGATTATCGACTAATAGCAAACGCTCAAGTACCTCAAACCGTCGGCTACACCTTAAGCCAAGTAGACCACGCCACACGCGATATTTCAACCTATAGAGGCCACAGCGCTATTAACCTCTTAAATCTCAATGTACAATATTCTACGAAAATTCGAAGACACCTCCCACAACAACGTAAATCTCCTCTCTATCGAGGCCGCTACCAAGCCAACCAGGGGGTTTCTGCGTCTAACGAGCGTGTACAATTCTACTCACGATAATACTACAAGTCTCTTCAGTCTGATCTATGTAATTTCTGATTCATTCTCTTCTTTAAAATTCAGGCTTAAGTCAAAAGACATTGCCGCACAATTATAATGTTCAGTTCTATATATAGTATACTTCAACTATATATTCCTACAACATGTAATTTCCAATTACAATAGAAGGTCAAGAGTGTTTACCTCGATAAGCCCAAAATTATCCGAGTTTATATGTCGATCCTGAGCAAGGTTTAGCTCCTACTCCGTGCGCTCCAACCCGCTCCAAATAACCCTTAGAAGTTCTAACCAACTTCTACTCAATTACTTCAATTATCAATGAATATTTCCTTAGGGTTTCGTTTAGTGGCTAAAGGAAGTATAATAGTATTTTCTGGGCTTTTGTATAAGTGTAACCTTGGGAAAACTACAAGGTATTTGGGCCAAGGTATTTGGAAATTATAACAATACTAGGAGAGTATTTCTATACCACAACAAGGGGTATTATACGAAAACAACTAGGCTGGGGGGTACCCGCTAACCAACTACTGAGGGGAGGAAGCTCTCGGCCAAGGGCCTTCTCAAAGGGGAGGGGGTGTGGTGGACGAAAGAACAAGAGGAGGAGTATTTTGAGACTTAGATAGATTGCTCAGTGAGGATGAAGAAAGTCTTCAACTTAGAGGGTATTTATAGGTCAAGTGAAGGCGACCAATGGCGAGATGAAGACAAGTGCATAGCAAGTGTAAGGCCAAGATTTAGCCATGTCTTTGCCTTATCCATCTACACAAAATATCCTACCTAACCTTTGACCAAAATTTCAACACAAAAAGCGTGCAATGGTCTAGCTTTGCGTCCACTTGCTTCGATGTGAGGTGACACTTGTCACCCTCCGTTGGTCCAAAATGTTTCGCCTCTCGGAAAAATCCGCAAAAATTATTAATGACATAGCGGAATTTTCCTACGTAGTCGTGGAAGCGTTTCGTCGGAAAGCGACTCTTTTCGCACTTGTGCCCAATTTCGAACCTTGCCTAATCTTAAGGCTCAAATTCTTATCGTGCGCCTCACGTACATACTGCGGAAATACGGTATAACGAAGAAATCTTGAAATCAAATCATAACATTTTAAAACCAATTACATATACCGAACAACCAATTTAACTGCACATAGTGCCACAACATAAACAAGAGCAAAATAGATATAATGTAACTGGTCTTTTCTAGGCCGCTAATGATCGAAGCAAGGCCAATCGCCCATAGTATCATTATGTGAGCCTAATCCTGGACTCCCGCAGTCCGCATAGACCACCTAGGTCCGCATGAGGTATTCCGCGTCGGGGGTAGCTAACCGCCGGCATCAACTGGACTCGCGGTCCGCATAGTCACACGCACCGCGTGAGGTATTCTCGCATCGGGGCGGCTAACCTCGAGATAACAATTTAGGGGTAAGTGATATAATTTCAAATAACCGCTATCGTTAAACAACATAAGCACAACAAGAAAACCCCCTTACACAAACGTCACAAGACGCTAACACACGTAGCATCATAACATGTTTACTTATCAAATCAACAAGAAAGTATTACAAGGCTATCACAAGACAACATAGTCAAGTTACTCACCCAAAAAGTCACACGATACCCGTAGTATCAAAATAGAGTAACTATCTTTTAAGTAAACCAAAACAATTTCCATACCTTCTTTTTAAACCAATCTTAAGACAAAAGCATGCCTTCCTTTTTAAACCATTTTAAGACAAAACCATGTCTTTCTTTAAAACAAAGACACTTTTTCCTTTTTAAAGTCAAGTAGCAATATACTTTTTTTAAACCAAGTGTCTTACTCTTTTAAAGACAAGTAACCTATACCTTTAAATCAAGTTACTTCTCCTTTCCCAAAATCAAGTTGTTTATAAGTCAAGTCTCTTTACTTTCAAAAATCAGGCTCTTAATCTTTAAATCATATCTTTTAAGGAAACCAACCTCCAACTTTTAAAATGTCAAGTTATCATTTTAAATCCAATGATAAAACCATTCTTTTGTTTTCATAAAGTCGTTATAAATAACTTCCCATAAAGCTATTATAACACTTTATGTTTTAAACCAACCAAGGACAACTATTCTTATTTTCGAAATCAAGATAACTTTATTCTTTATAAGACCACACACCCATTACTCATGAGTGAGGTTTTACAACTTTTAACATAATTCAAGTCCTTAATTTTTCATAACAAGTCACTTAACTTTGGAATCAAGTCAAGGACACAAAAGGAAAATCAAATTCCTTTAAACACGTCGTCTACCGCACTATATATATTCACAAATATCATGCTAGAAAGGATAGGAAGAGGTTCACATACCTCACGGCGATAATCGACAATTAGCAAAGCGCTCCAAAGTACTCTAACCTTGCTCGCTTTTCCACCCTTCAAGTAGAATACGCTACTCGTAGTACTTGACTATAAGGGTCATAAAGCGTCTATCAACCTCTAGATTTCTTCGTCTGATAATTCTAAGTACAAGGTTCCTTATTCTACGGAAAATTCGGCGAGACTCCCCGCATGACCACATAAATCTCCTCTCTATCGAGGCTGCTACCAAGCCAACAATTCCGGGGGTTACACGTCTAACCGGCGTGTACAATTCTACTCCAATAATACTACAAGTCTCGTAAATACATTGATGTAAATCTGATTCAATTCTTTATAATTATTCTTCCAATATATCTTATACTCAATTATTAACTACTACAACATGTAATTTCCAATTACAATAGGGGGATAAAGATCATTACCTCGATAAGCCCAAAATTATCCAAGTTTAATAAGTCGATCCTGAGCAACGTTTAGCTCTTATTCCTTACACTCCAAACCGCTCCAAGCAACCGTTATACGCTCCTAACCAACTCCTCTTCAAGATCTAACTCCAAAAAGTGAAGAACACCTTAGGCCCAAATTATGGCAAGTTTCAGCCAAGGTGTGATTTAGGGGCTAGGGGTGTGAAATATTTTCCAACACTTGGTACAGAATCTTCCTAATACCCTAAGGAAGAACACTTATAAGTTTAAGGATTTTTGGACAAGTTTTGCTCAAGGAAAATGGCCAAAGCCGAGAGCAAGGTAAGGGAGAGGGATGGAATTTTCAAGACTTGGAACTCTCTAAGTGTTGGATGAATAAGTCTTGGATCAAGGGGGTATTTATAGGGAAATCAATGGTCAAGATCAAAGCAAGTGTATGGTGAGGATTAGGGACAAGTGTGTGTGGGTTCTTCCAACCAAATGTCCACCACAACTTAGAGACAAGTGTCCACCACAACAATGAGACATGTGGCTAGCCACATGTCTCAAAAACGTCCAAGGCCCCCTACTTTACGGCCATAGGGCCACATGGGGTGCCATGTGTCGCCCTCCTACTCGTCCAAAATATTTCATCTTCCGAAAATATCCGTAATGCCACAAATTTCGAAAATAAAGTGGGCCCTACAACCGTAAATTCCTCCCGCGTGCCCCACGTGGCCAATTCCGGAAAATAAAATCCAAAATTCTTAAATAATCCCAGAAGTCCGAATACCAAATTTGGGAATCCAATTCCCATTAACGAACCTTTTTCCTTCACAAAAATCGGAAACTTTTCCGTCGAAAAATCACATCTTTCTTCCTTTCCAATTTTTGTGTCGCATTCTCGTACGTACGTCCTCACATACATACCCTGGAACTACGGGGTGTAACAGTTAGTCAACTTTGAGGCGGTTTATGTCCCGTTACATTGAGAGTTCCTAGGTGTTTCAAAGGTCTAGTACGTAGTTCGTTGAGTCTAGTTTCCAACGCAACCAACCGTTCATCGATAGGACATAGGAGTAGAAAGTTATGGGAGTTACAAGTTTAGTGCGCAGTCTAGAAGAAAAGCAACATCGGTCGGGCCAGGTGTGGCGCGGATCAGTGGTCGCGGCGCGGATAATCTGAAAATCGCTGAAGTTGCAGCGCCGTGAAGCGGTCGCGACGCGGAAGTTCTGGTTCTGAGTTTCAGCGTAGTTTCTGGTCAGTGTAGCGCAGTTTTCGCGAATCTGGGAAAAATCAAGCTTTTTTTTAAAAGAGGCCATGGGAGGGTGACAAGTTTCCCCCCCCCCCCCCATCTGATTTTTGCATGTATTATTTATTGAAGACTTGGTCATTCTTGAAAAACCTCCCTCTCTCTAAAAATATCCTCATTCTCTCTAAAATTCCTCTCCCTTCTCTCTAGAAATTCAAGAAGAAACCAAAGCCTAGAGAAATTTCATAAAAGGTGGCAAGAAGGAAACATCTTGACAAGCTTGTAGGAGGTTTGTGAAGGTGATTGTGGAAAGAAGACAAGTAAAAATTTGTTGGACTAATTTGGGTAAGCTCTAAGGTAACAATCCTTTCTCTTTTGCTAGTATATTGTGTTGCATGTGTGGAAGAAGGGACTTGTAGTTGTCAATATTGCCTCTAGATATATTGCATGTAGAATTTGGATAAGAATTTGGATTATAAAGAAATTGGATAAGAAATTGGATTATAAAGGAATTGGATAAGAATTTATGTTGTTATACCTCAAAGTTGCCGAATTGGACCTTGTAGTTTGTACTAGTTTGATATCAATTGTGGGGCGGAATTTTACACGTCTAGTAGGCGTGTAATCCCCTATTTGTTAACTGCATTGTTGAGCCTTAAAGATGGCGTGTTTGGTTATTGAATTCGGCCTTGAAAAATGTGGCAAAGTATGTAGAAACAAAGGAAGAGCTGTCCAATTTTCCGTAGGAATAAGGGACGTTTCTATTAGAATGTTCTACGTTGAAGATAGAGGCAAATGGACGTATTATGGTCATTATAGGTTAAACATACTACGTGCGGTATATTGGACTTGCAAGTGGATTGACCCGAAGAGGTATGTGGAACTTTCCTATCTCTTGAGCATGAGTAGTTGCACTTATATAGTACGGTAGACGTACAAGACTTTGATGTTCCCTTACTTGTTTTAAGGATGGCCAAGTTTGGTGAGTAAGGGGATTAACTCACTTCTTTAAAAAGTATTAATGATGTCTTAAGTTTTCAAAGTTAAGGGACTTGAAGTGTTTTAAGTATATGATACTTGTTTCGTTTTAAAAGTATAAGTCTCTTGGATATAGGGAAATGTATTTGACTAATGTATAAAGTTGATATAACGACTTTATGGGAAGTGGTTATATTAGCTTTATGGAAGGTTAATAAAGAAATATTTACTCTAAGTAAAATAAGTACGGATAAATGATTTGAATTTGTGAAAGACAAATTGATTTTAAGGCATTAATTGCCTAAGGTTTTAAAAGAAATGAAGTCACTTGATTTAGAAGCCTATTATATTTCTAAAAGGAAATGTGACTTGTCTTGAAAAGTAGTCGTGACTTGATACTACGGTTATTAATATCTTGGAAGTTTTATATAAAAAGGAGTCATTTCTTAAAAGGTTAGAGGTACGTGGTACTTGGGTTGAATTCCCGGATTTTCTCTTAAATGACATGTTAGTGCCTTAAGTAAACTAAAATGAGAGGATGTATTGATAATGTTAATAAGAAGTTAGGGGATTTTCTTAACTTGCTTATGTTATGATAAGCCGGTAGCGCTTATGTTATGTATGATAGCCGGTTGTGCTAGGTTACGTATTATTATTATTACTGGTAGACCCCGGGTTACTACTTATGCCATGGATTTGCTACCCATGATGCGAGTGCGGCGCTTGTACTCATGCGGGCCCACCGGGTCCATGCGGGTGAAATAGTCTCATGCGGGTGAAATAGTCTCATGCGAGGCGGATGACCTCATGCGGGTCCACAGACCTATCGGGTGAAATAGTCCCGAGTAGGATTGTGTCACGCCCGAATCCGGGCCGTGGTCGTGCCTTACCGGGCACCTAGTGATACAACATCGAGAAAACCAGCGGAAAATAAAACACGAGTCATGAAACAAGAGATATAATAAATAAAGCCAGCAAAAGCAGTTGCCTTCGTATATACATAAAACCGAGCAGTTAACCTTTTACAAACCACCGCCACAACAAGTGCTCTGACTCTAAGATTTACAACAACTATGACGGACAGGGCCACATACCACGAATGTACAAGAACCTACAACTCGTGGAAACATGCAAAGATAAGCCTCAGAAGGAACGGAGCTTCCCAACACGCTGAAATGAGATCCTAGGCGGGGATCCACGGCCGATGTACCTCTACTGCGGCGTGAACGCAGCCCGAAGGAGGTCAAGATAACAGTACCAAGTATGTGAAGCGTCAAATCAGTAAATGAAATCATAATAGCTTAAAAAGCGAGACATGTATGATAACCAAATTCGATGACGCAACATAAAGCGATCAGTCGGGACTCACGCCTCAAAGTCACCACTCGAGTATAACTATGGGTCTCACGCCCACAACATCTATCATGTTCGCATCATGGCGCGTGCCCCGGGAATCGCCTCGGTGTAGACATGTCCATGATGCAACAATAATAACAAGGCGCGTGGCCACATGCCGGAATCTTGCGCCGGTGTAGACATGCCCGTGTAACCTCAATAACAATATCTGGGTGGTCAACCCCGCGTAGCCACGTGCCGGAATCGCGTCGGTGTGAACACGTCCATGTTGCGGTAATAACCATATATCGGGTAATCAACGACGCGTGGCCGCGTACCGGAATCTGCGTCGGTGTAGACATGTCCGTGTGACATCAACAACAAGACGATAATCAAAATGGAAACATACGTGGAATTCTCCATCACCGCCAAGACGTCCAAGTAAGTTCTCAACAAGTCAACCGGCCTCTATCGAGACGCGGTAATACGTAAATACCACACTTGCACAACAAAGGCTATCATCACAAGCATAGGCAAGTTTCACAACAACAAGCATAGGCAAGTTTCACAACAACAAGCATAGGCAAGTTTCACAACAACCGAGAAAGGCAAGTTTCACAATAACAAGTAAAGGCAAGTTTCACAACAACTCAAAGTACTTTCATTTTATGCCAAAGTCCGGTTTTAACCTAAAGTACTACGTCGTTAACTTCTTTTAAAAGAGATCCATTACTTTTATAAAAGTCACCCGATACCCGTAGTATTAGAATGACCAACCCACATTCCCTTTTCAAAATCAAGTAACAACATTCTTTTCCTAAGTTCCAGTTTGCCTAGTTTCAATTACTCAAGCTTCTCATTTTCAAATGGTTTCATAGTTCATAAACTTAATCACTTGATTCCTTTTTAGAACAATTGAGTAATATATGTCTCACGTGAGTAGGTTATTCTTGTTTACAACATTCTTATTACAGCAGCCATGATCTAGAAAATGTAATATCATTTTGTCTCATCTTAGTTTCTATGCAGATGGAGGTTTCTACTGTTTTTAATACGCTACATCATTATTCAATACATTTTCCTTTATTAACGCTGCAGTGGTCTGTCGATACACATTTTGATTTCCGAAATCAGTAAAACATTATCCCTTTAAATACAACCAAGTACTCATTACTCACGAATGAGGTTTCACACAAACATCCACATTAAAATAAATAAGTTAAGTCTCTTATCTTATAAGATCAAGTCTCTTAACTTCTAACATCAGTAAACCATTTTCTTTACCTCTCTTAAGACATTATACCTAACTCCCCATAAAGCTAGTATAACTCTTTTTTAAAACCTTTAAAACCAAGTGTTACTCTTTCTTTCAAAACGATTCACAAATCTTTTGAAATACTTCAACTTCTTTATTAACACATAACAAGCGCTTATAACTAAATCGATTACCTTTTAAAAACCACAAAGTATTTGCTTATCCACATAAAGCTATTATAACAGACTTCCCATAAAGCCGTTATAACACTTTATGTTTTTAAACCAATCAAATACATTTAGCCCGTATGCGTCACTGCGTACTACATAGTTCACACATATCATGCTGAAGAGATAGGAAGAGGTTCACATACCTCGCGACGATTGTCGACTAATAGCAAAACGCTCAAGTACCTCAAACCGGCTACTCTTAAGCCAAGTGGATCACTCCACGTAGTACTTGACCTATAAGGCCACAAGCGCTTATTAACATCTAGATCTCAACGTTCCAATATCTACGTAAAATTGCGGCACCTCCCGCCACAGCGTAAATCTCTCCTCTATCGAGGCTACCAAGCCAACCAGGGGTTTATACGTCTAACGGGCGTGTACAATTTTACTCGATAATACTACAAGTCTCCGCAATACGATCTATGTAATTCTGATTCGATTCGATTCTTTATTATCCTTCTAAGAGATTCTGCTCAATTCCTCATTCTTCAGCTTAAGTCAAAAGACATTGCCACAATACTAAGTTCATTCTATATATAGTATACAACAACTATATATTCAACACTTATGTAATTTCCAATTACAATAGGGACAAGATATTTACCTCGATAAGCCCAAAATTATCCTAGTTTAAAGTCGCTCCCGAGCAAGGTTTAGCTCAACTCAGTGCGCTCAACCCGCCTCCAAACTACCCTTAGAAGTTCTAACCAACTTCTACTTACAACTTCAACAACGGTGAAGATTTCCTTAGGGTTTCGTTTTTGTGGCTAAAGGAAGTATAATCGTATTTCTGGGCTTTTGTATAAGTGTAACCTTGGGAATACTACAAGGTATTTGGGCCAAGGTATTTGGACATTACAACAATACTAGGAGAGTATTTCTATTCCACAATAAGGGGTATTATATGAAAACACCTAGGCTAGGGGGGTGGTTTTGCTATCTGCCAAAGGCCTTAACAAAGGGAGGGTGTTGGACGATTTGAAGGTTGAGGAGAGGAGAGATTTTTAACACTTAGAACAATTTGTGGATGAAGAAGTTCATCAACATGGAGGGGTATTTATAGGTCAAGCAAAGGCCAACCAATGGCTAAGATCCATCCAAGTGTATAGCAAGTGTAGGGCTAGGATTCACCTAAGTACACCTTATCCATCTACCACCAAAATATCCTACCTAACCCTTGACTAAAAGCCAAGGCCAAATCGTCCAAGCCTTGCCATGTTTGCCGTCAAGCCTTCCAATGCGAGGGTGACACATGTCACCCTCCGTTGGTCCAAAATGTTTCGCCTCTCGGAAAAATCCGCAAAATTAAAAATGACATAGCGGAAATTCCCTACGAAAGTGTGGAAACGTTTGTCGAAAACGACTCCTTTTCGCACTTGTGTACAAATTTCGAAACTAGCCTACTTTAAGGCTCAAATTATAATACGACACACTCACGTACATACTGCGGAAATACGGTATAACATTCTTCCCCTTAGAAACATTCGTCGAATGTTCCTTCTCAAGTCTCAACACAAACACGCGCAAGATAGTCTTCACCGCTATATCGTCGAAAACAATCATGCCACACCCGCCATGAAATAACAAATGCACAAAATACGAAATCCCAAGTCCACGAGGAATCACCTCTGTTATCACAAAAGTTCCCACCAAGGTCTAACATATACTCCTCTGCGCCTTCATTTCACAAAAAGCGATCACACTCGTTCACTTCTCCCTACCTCGTCGTACCTGTTCGAACACTCGAACTCTTCCCAAGACACGCACCACACTTCTTCCAACGCTTTTCCAACCTCGAGTCACTACCTCCAAACTTGGTCATCTTACTAACCTCGATTTCCTCTAAGGCCATTCTCGGCCTTCACGAACTGATTCTGTCGAACGTATCCACGAACTCATAAGATGGTCATCTAAACTTGGGCCTAGCACCCTCGTGACCCTGCCACTGGCGGGACCACCCGAGCTGACCCAGCGCCGAACAGGCGCGGGTTGGCCCGCATGGCCCAACCCGACCACTATCGCGCCAACTCTTGCTCGCCGACACGGAACAATCTTGCTAAAACACATCATGAAAGCTACCACTTTCATTTACCCAACCAGGACTTATCACACAATACATTCTAGGCATAAAATGCACTCGACAAGGATCACTCGCAAAATCTTGTACTCAAGCGGCCTTACATCTAAGGTCTCAACGTAATATTCTAAGGTTCATCATTTTCTCACTTTGCTTACCCTTTCACTAAGCATGTTTCTAAATCACATTTTAGCACCAAGCTATCCGAACATAACACATAACACATTATCATAACATACAAAACTCTAGATGGTGAAGGATATACACGAAAATAGGCGGTTCGAGGACCGCTAAAATCGAACTTCCACCGCGACCTCTACCGTGGCCCATCGCTGCTACAGTAGTCTGTGCTATCTACCAGCGCTACCACAGTGGACAGTCTCTCGTCATATGGCCCTGTTGGCGCAAGAATAACAAGCTCCCTTGGTACTACGACACTCTCGAAATGCGGTCTACCACATCGACCACACCGGGGTAGGGGTGGTGCGTCCGCCAACACCCTACTCCCGAACATCGAAACACAGGAGCGGACCTACTCACGAATATCCCGAGGGTCCGAAGGCTGCGGAGGACCACTCTGCAATGGCGGAGTACATAACTAGTCTGCTTCTTGGCGGTCCGCCTCGAAAGTCGCCAAAATAACCGGCCGTCTTGGCCTTCCTGTGGCGGTCCACCCGTCGATCTCTGCGCTCGCACGCCGCGTCATGAGCACGAATGCGGGCAATGTCGTGCGGTGAAGAAACACACCGAACAACTCTCGCTAGGTAATCATCGAGCCTGTAACATATCGGTGCACTCGATCCTCCATACTAGCTACTAATGCGGGAACATACCGGCGATGAGTCGAACTCACATTGTACTCCGGCTATGCGCGGATTACGCCTCAACATCAAAAATCATCGGCCCGAGCCCTCCTCATTTGTGGAGGCAAGAAATGTGCCGGAAGGCCCGAAAACTTCGTCCCAAACGGTGGAAGTGCATGCTCTCCGGGAAAGCTCACGAGTCAAACCAATCATTTGCGGTATCACGCGGCCGTCACGAACAAATGTCACGACTCGGATCTGAAGCCTTGATCACCGCGTGATCTCTGCAGAATCGACGGATGAACTCCTGCGGATCATCCTCCGGCCTCGACGTAAAACTTCGGCGTGCTACAACTAAGAAATCCGTAGCCTCAAATGCGCCTCGGGTGCTACAGTCTTCTTTGGGCTGGGCTGCTGCGTCCGGCCTTTTCATATATCGGCCTGACCACGGCGATAATCGGGCCATCTCGCGTGACCCATCTCCCCGCTCGGTGTGGGACTGGAGGCTCAGGTACTGTAGTCTCAGCAGCCACTGCTGCGGCTCTAAACTCTGCTGGTGCTGGCGGCGTTGCAAAACTCGCCGTCTGAAGCACTACCTCAGGTACTGACCGGGCGTGCGCCCTCGTACTCCTCTGAATCCCACTAGCAGCTCCCTCGGCTGCCTTGCCCTTCTGGGCCCTGGTTGCCTTTCGCAGAGGCATAACTGGTAAAAACGAAACACGTCAGAGGGGTCCAACTTACAACACAGCTCTAAAGCACGATCTCAGAATGAGAAGAATGGAAACCAATCCTAAATGTCCTATAGTCTCCTGATTATAGATGTGGTGCACAACACACCGATAATCAAGACTCTACTAGACACGGTCTGTAGACACTTTCCGAGGACTAACTGCTCTGATACCACTTTGTCACGCCCCGAATCCCGGGCCCGTGACTGGTGCCTTACCCCGGGCACCCTAGTGATACAACATCAGAGAAAACCAGCGGAAAATAAAACACGAGTCATGAAACAAGAGATATAATAAATAAACAGGCCAACCAAACCAGTTGCCTTGGTATATACATAAAAACCGAGCAGTTAACCTTTTACAAACCACGCCCAACAATTACTCTGAGACCTCTAAGATTTACAACAACTATGACGGACAGGGGCCGCCATACCACGAATGTACAAGAACCTACAACTCGTGGAAACATGCAAAGATAAGCCTCAGAAGGAACGGAGCTTCAACACGCTGAAATGAGATCCTAAGGCGGGGATCCACGGCCGATGTACCTCTACTGCGGCATGAGCGCAGCCGAAGGAGGTCGATCTAACAGTACCAAGTATGTGAAATCACAATCGTAAATGAAATCATAATAGCTTAAAAAGCAGGAGACATGTATGATAACCAAATTCAGTACGCAACATAAAAGCAGTCAAGTCAGGGACTCACGCCCTCAAAGTCACCACTCAAGTATAACTATGGGTCTCACGCCCACAACATCTATCATGTTCGCATCATGGCGCGTGCCCGGAATCGCCTCGGTGTAGACATGTCCATGATCTGCAATAATAACAAGGCCGCGTGGCCGTACCGAATCTGCGACGGTGTAGACATGCCCGTAACCTCAATAATAATATCTTTGGGTGGTCAACCTGCGCGTACGCCACATGCCGGAATCTTGCGTCGGTGTAGACCGCCCATGTTGCGTAATAACCATATATCGGGTAATCAACGACGGCGTGGCGCGTGCCCGGAATCTGCGACGGTGTAGACATGTCCATGTGACATCAACAACAAAGATAATCAAAATGGAAACATACGTGGAATTCTCCATCACCGCCAAGACGCTCCAAGTAAGTTCTCAACAAGTCAACCGCCTATCGAGAGGCGGTAACCGTAAATACCACTTGCACAACAAAGGCTATCATCACAAGCATAGGCAAGTTTCACAACAACAAGCATAGGCAAGTTTCACAACAACAAGCATAGGCAAGTTTCACAACAACCAAAGAAAGGCAAGTTTCACAATAACAAGTAAAGGCAAGTTTCACAACAACTCAAAGTACTTTCATTTTATGCCAAAGTCCGGTTTTAACCTAAAGTACTACGTCGTTAACTTCTTTTAAAAGAGATCCATTACTTTTATAAAAGTCACCCGATACGTAGTATTAGAATTACCAACCCACATTCCCTTTTCAAAATCAAGTAACAACATTCTTTTCCTAAGTTCGGTTTGCCTAGTTTGATTACTCAAGCTTCTCATTTTCAAATGGTTTCATAGTTCATAAACTTAATCACTTGATTCCTTTTAGAACAATTGAGTAATATATGTCTCACGTGAGAGTAGGTTATTCTTGTTTACAACATTCTTATTACAAATGACCATGATCTAGAAAATGTAATATCATTTTGTCTCATCTTAGTTTCTATGCGGATGGAGGTTTCTACTGCTTTTAATACGCTACATCATTATTCAATACATTTTCCTTTATTAACTGCGGTGGTGCATCGATACACATTTTGATTTCAAATCAAGAAACATTATCCCTTTAAATACAACCAAGTACTCATTACTCACGAATGAGGTTTCACACAAACATCCACATTAAAATAAATAAGTTAAGTCTCTTATCTTATAAGATCAAGTCTCTTAACTTCTAACATCAGTAAACCATTTTCTTTACCTCTCTTAAGACATTATACCTAACTCCCCATAAAGCTAGTATAACTCTTTTTTAAAACCTTTAAAACCAAGTGTTACTCTTTCTTTCAAAACGATTTCACAAATCTTTTGAAATACTTCAACTTCTTTATTAACACATAACAAGCCAGTTATAACTAAATCAGTTACCTTTTAAAAACCACAAAGTATTTGCTTATCCACATAAAGCTATTATAACCGACTTCCCATAAAGCCGTTATAACACTTTATGTTTTAAACCAATCAAATACATTTAGCCCGTATGCGTCTCCGTACTACATAGTTCACACATATCATGCTAGAAGAGATAGGAAGAGGTTCACATACCTCGCGGCGATTGTCGACTAATAGCAAAACGCTCAAGTACTTCAAACGCGGCTACTCCTTAAGCCAAGTGGATCACTCCACACGTAGTACTTCAACCTATAAGGCCACAAGGCGCTTATTAACATCTAGATCTCAACGTTCCAATATCTACAGAAAATTCGGCGACTCCGCCACAACAGCGTAAATCTCTCTCCTCTATCGAGGCGGCTACCAAGCCAACCAGGGGTTTATACGCCTAACCTGACGTGTACAATTTTACTCGATAATACTACACAAGTCTCATCGCAATACATTCCTATGTAATTCTGATTCGATTCGATTCTTTATTATCCTTAAGAGATTCTTGTTCAATTATCATTCTTGAGCTTAAGTCAAAAGACATTGCCACAATACTAAGTTCATTCTATATATAGTATACAACAACTATATATTCAACACTTATGTAATTTCCAATTACAATAGGGGACAAGATATTTACCTCGATAAGCCCAAAATTATCCTAGTTTAAAGTCGCTCACGAGCAAGGTTTAGCTCAACTCGTGCGCTCAACCCGCTCCAAACTACCCTTAGAAGATCAAACCAACTTCTACATAAAACTTCAACAACGCGAGAATATAACCTTATGGTTTCGATTTTCTGGCTAAATGAAGTATAATCGTATTTACGGGCTTTTGTATAAGTGTAACCTTGGGAATACTACAAGGTATTTGGGCGAGGTATTTGGACATTACAACAATACTAGGAGATTATTTCTAAACAACAAGATGGGTTATTATATGAAAACAACTCCGCTAGGGGGTGTTGCTCTCGGCGAGGCCTTAACAAAGGGGAGGGTGTTGGGCGATTTCAAGGTTGAGGAGAGGAGAGATTTTTAACACTTAGAACAATTTTTGGATGAAGAAGTTCATCAACATGGAGGGTATTTATAGGTCAAGCAAAGGCCAACCAATGGCCAAGATCCATCCAAGTGTATAGCAAGTGTAGGGCTTGGATTCACCTAAGTACACCTTATCCATCTACCACCAAAATATCCTACCTAACCCTTGACTAAAAGCCAAGGCCAAATCGTCAAGCCTTGCCATGTTTGCCGTCAAGCCTTCAATGTGAGGTGACACATGTCACCCTCCCGTTGGTCCAAAATGTTTCGCCTCTCGGAAAAATCCGCAAAAATTAAAAATGACATAGCGGAAATTCCCTACGAAGCGTGGAAGCGTTTATCGAAAACGACTCCTTTCGGCACTTGTGTACAAATTTCGAAACTAGCCTACTTTAAGGCTCAAATTATAATACGTACACACTCACGTACATACTCTGGAAATACGGGGTATAACAGATTGCTTAATGATACTACGGGCGAGGGACCCTGTTTTGATCATGAGCCTCCTATTTTTATGCAGTAAAGTTTATACTTGTTACTCTCATTGTTAGTAAGGCACAGTGCAATGTAATTTGATTTTCATCCATGACTCCAGCTTTATTTTAGACTTATGAAATTATTACAGTATTTTCCAGTTTTACATACTTGGTACATATTGTGTACTGACCCTGTTATACCCCGTATTTCCAGAGTATGTACGTAAGGGCGTACGTACAAAAGTTTAGCCTTAAGATTAGGCATAGGACGAATTTGGGCACAACTCACAAAACAAATGGTTTTCCGACGAAACGTTTTACAAAACTTGCGAAGGGAAAATTCCGGCTATGTCATTTATAATTTTTGCGGATTTTTCCGAGAGATGAAACATTTTGGACCAACGAGAGGGTGACACTTGTCACCCTCAGTGGGCGACAAGTGGGGCGGCACCTTGGACGATTGTCATAGTTTTGTGGCTTAAATCTTGGGTCAATGTTTTGTGAGGGATTTGTGGAGTAGGGCTAGGGTGCACTTGTGCAAATCTCCACCTTACACTTGCCTACCACTTGGCTTCATCTTGGCCCTTGAAAGCCCTATAAATACCCCCCCTTGAGTTGATGAGTTCTTCATCCACAAATCAACTTTCCAAGTCTCCAAAATCCTCCTCTCCTTATAGTTTTCGTCCAAAGCCCTCTTCCTCCCCGAGAAGGTCTTGGTGAAACCACCCTCCCTTTGTAGTGTCTAGCCAGGCACACCCCTCTTCCCTTGGTATTGCTCTCGCCCAACCACACCCCCTCTTGTTAGAAATACTCTCCAAGTATTGTTACTATCCCCAAAATACCCTACTCGTATACCTTATAGTATTTCCAAAGTCACCTCTATACTAAAAGCCCAGAAATACTATCTATACTTCCATTTAGTCACTAAATGAAACCCTTGGAGAAACTTCATTGTTGGTTGAAGTAGTTAGTAGAAGTTGTGTAGCAATTTCTAAGGGTTTCTTAGGATTTGGAGCATACAGATTAGGAGTTAAACCTCGCTCGGGATCGACTTATATCTTGGATAATATTGGGCTTATCGAGGTAAATATCTTATCCTTCTATTGTAATTGGAGAATACATCTTTAGAAGTATAGAAATAGGTATAAAACACATAGAAGGATATTAAAGAAGAGAATTGACTGTACTTACATGGGACTGTATTTCTGATGAACTTGTATAGCTTAGGGTAGGGAAGTGCTGCCGATTCTCAGTAGAATTAAGAACCCTCTGCTTAGAACTTTCTCTGAGTAGTCTAGACGTTGATAGACGTATTTGGTGGTATAGGTCGATACTCTGCGCGACATATTCGACTTGGCGGTGGATTTCGAGAAGGTATGTGATTCTTCCTATACTCTTGAGCATGATATTTTAAAATATATATATAGTACGGTAGACGTCGTGTGTTAACCGAACGTAGTTTTTGCAATGTCTTTTGACTTAAGCCCTAATAATAAGAATCTTGAAGTCTTTCAAAAGAATTATAAATCATTTTGAAAGAAGAAGGATATTGTTTTTAAAACAAAAGCTTAAGAGTTATACTAGCTTTATGGGAAGTTAGGTATAACTACTTAAGACAGATAAAAGGCGATTTACTTATGCGTTTATAAAAGACTTGTATTGATTTGGAAAGTATAATAAGATGGTTTGATGAGTAGACATATTATGATGATATGTGTGTTAGTGTCTTTATAGCGTGTGTATAAGAGGGTATTCTTGTTGTGCTTATGTTGTTTAACGATAAGCGGTTACGTTAGTATTATATCACTCACCTCTTGACATGATCTGGGGTTAAGCGCCTCCGTCTGGGGTAGACTCGGTGATGCAGGACCATGATTCGAGAATACCTCATGCGGGTCGAGGACCTATGCGAGCTCTGAGAGTTCGGAGTTAGTGTGCGGGGTTATAACTCATGCGGTCTATGTGGCCATGCGGACTACGAGTCCAGGACGATGCCGGGGAGTAGCTACCCTCGATGCGAGGAATACCTCATGCGGGCCTAGGTGGCCTATGCGGACTACGGGAGTCCAGGATTAGGTATGCATAATGATACTATGGGCGATTGGCCCTGCTTCGATCATTCGCAGCCTAGAAAAGACCTGTTACAGTCTACCTATTGTTGCTCTTGTTTATGATGTGGCACTATGTGCGGTTACATTGGTTGTTTCGTGCATATTTGTAAAATTGGTTTTAAAATGATATGATTTTATTTAAGTACTTTCTGATTTCACATACTTAGTACTGTTATCGACCTCCTTGGAGGGCTGCGTTCATGCGCAGTAAGGGAAGCAGTGCTAGATCCGCATCCTTAGGATCTTTTGCTTTGGTGTCGTGAGCTCCACCTCCGAGGCTCGACTTTTGGGTATGATCTCCTGTTGTGTAGATAGTTTTGTACATTCGGGGTATGGCGGGGCCTTGTCGCCATAGTTGTTACTTCCAGAGGTGCAGTAGTCTATTATGCAGTTGGGATGTAAAGCGCGATTTTGGTTTATATATATATGCCGAAAGGCGACTTTCTCAGATAAATTATGTCTCAATTTACATTGTTTCATGTCTTGTTTTTATATTCCGCTGATTTTCTCTGATGTATGACTACTTGGGTGCCCGGGTAAGACACCAGTCACGGGCCCCGGAACGGGTCGTGACAAAATTGGTATCAGAGCAGTTAATCCTCGGAAGGTGTCTACAGACCGTATCTAGTAGAGTCTTGATTATCGGTGTGTTGTGCACCACACCAATAATCAGGAGGCTATAGGATATTTAGGATTGGTTTCAATTCTTCTCACTCTGAGATCGTGCCTTAGAGTTGTGTTATAAGTTGGACCCCTCTAACGTATTCATTTTCTGTAACAGTTATGCCTCCACGTAAGGCAACCCGCCCGAAGAAGCGGCGGCAGAGGAGGCGCTAGTAGGACACCGAGTCACGAGGGCTCGTGCCCGATCTATACAGACGGCGAGTTCCACGACGCCGCCGGCCAGCGAGGTTTAGGGCGCAGCGGTGGGCGATGAGGCCCGATACTGCACCTCCGTTCCGGCCGGAAGCGGATGAGATGGGTTACAGAGAGATGGCCCGATTCGGCGTGATCGTGGCGAACATGAGGATAAATTTGGATGAAGCGATTCAGCTCAGCGATACTGCGGTTCACCCGAATCGGACGATTTGAGGCTACGGGATTTTTACGAGTTGTAGCGCCCGAGTTCTACGGGTCGAGGCACGAGGATGATCCGCAGGAGTTCATTCGGCTCTGAGAGGATCATGCAGTGATCAAGGCTTGAGAGACCGAGTCCGTGATCTTGGTTCACATAGCTGCGTGATACCGCAATCGATTGGTTCGATCGTGGGAGTTATCGGGAGAGCACGCGTCCCAGCCTACTTGGGACGAGTTCTCTGAGGCCTTTCTCACTCACTTCTTGCCTCGCGGATGAGAGGCGCGGGTAAAGATTTTTGTTCTTGAGGCGGAGAGACGCATTAGGGAGTACAACGTTGAGTTCGATTCGTTGGCTCGTCGTCCTGCGTTGGTAGCGAATATGGAGGATGCGGTGCATCGCCACGCCACGGCTAGATGATTATATGGCGAAGTCTTGTGCGGGTGTGGCTCTTCACCAGCATGGACATTACCGTATGCGAGCTCGTGCACTTGGATGCGAGGCGTAGAAAAGCGGGTTGTGAGCGGCGAGAAGAAGACCAGGACGGCAGGGTCTTTTGGTAGCTATCGGGGTGGACGGCCTCAGCAGCAGTCTAGATTTGCACAACAACCAGCTCAGAGCACTCCTGCTCCGTCTTCCAAGGCAGAGTATTGAGGCGGTCGTGGCCCAGACTTGGACTTCGAGTAGCAGAGGTGCTAACCGATCGAGACCACCCCCCCTCAGTGTGGCCGATGCGGTAGATCCCATCTCGGGAGTTGTGGTCCTACTTCAGGAGGTTGCTACACTTGTGGCCAGCAGGGCCACTTTGCGAGAGACTGTCCGACTAGGAGCAGCGCGGGTGGTAGGGGTCAGCCTACAGGTTCTTTCGCCGGGTCTTCTTCGTCTCCTACAGTTACTCGCCCCGGAGGGCAAGGTACTCATGGGCCAGCAGGTCGCGGCAGAGGTCGTGGCGCGGGTCCCAGTTCTAGCGGTCCTCAGAACCGCATTTATGCCTTGTCCAGCCGGCAGGACCAGGAGGCCTCACCTGATGTCGTCACAGGTACTTTATCAGTTTCCTGTTGTGACGTGTATGCCTTGATTGATCCGGGTTCTACTCTGTCCTATATATCTCCCCTTATTGCTAGTAGGATAGGGATAGAGCCTGAGTCCATAGACCCTTTCGAGGTAGCTACGCCAGTGGGTGATTCGGTGGTAGCTCGGCGGGTATATAGGGTTTGTCCAGTGACCATATGCAGTCGTCAGACCCTAGCCGACTTGATAGAGTTGGATATGGTGATTCGATGTGATCATGGGTATGGATTGGCTAGCTTCTTGCTACGCCAATGTAGACTGCAGGGAGAGAGTGGTACGGTTCCAGTTTCCTGAGGAGCCGGTTGTTGAGTGGGAGGGGAACACGGTGTCGCCGAGGGGTAGGTTTATTTCCTACCTCAAGGCTAGGAAGATGGTGCAGAAGGGGTACATCTACCATCTCATTCGGGTGTTCAATACTGAGGCTGCGATACGATTTTTCATCAGTTCAGAGTCGAGAGATTTCCCAGATGTGTTTCCAGAAGACCACCCGGCTATCCCTCCTGACAGGGAGATAGAGTTTAGTATCGATGTCTTTGCGGACACTGGCTATTTCCATACGCCATCTGAATGGCACTGCCGAGTTGAGAGAGTTGAAGAACAGTGAGAGATTTCTTTGGAGAATGGCTTCATCAGCTAAGTGTTTCTCCTCAGGGAGCGCCGTATTGTTCGTGAAAAAGAAGGATGGGGCCAGCTGCGCATGTGTGTTGATTACGTGCGGTGAACAAGGTGACCATTAAACAGATACCCCATTCGGGATTGATGATTTGTTCGACCCGGTTGCGGTGCGAGATGTTTCTCAAGATTGATCTGCGATCGGGCTATCATCAGTGCGTGTTAGAGAGGCGGATGTCCCTAGGGCGCATTCGGACCAGACGCGCACTATGAGTTCAGGTTATGTCTTTCGGGTTGACAATGCTCGCGGTATTCATGGATTTGATGACCGAGTGTTCAAGCCATTTTGGACACATTTGTGATAGTGTTCATTGATGATATCTTGGTTTATTCTCGCTCGAGCGAGGAGCTTGCGGAGCATTTGAGGGCCGTCGAGAGTTCTCCAGACCAGCGATTATCGCCAAGTTTTCCAAATGTGAGTTTTGGTTGGCCGGTGGCTTTTCTTGGGCATATTGTCGGGCCGATGGTATTCGGGTGGATACGCCAAGATCGAGCGATCGGGACTTGGCGTGAACTCTTACTCCGGCAGTGCGCGGCTTTCCGGGCCTTGCATGTTACTATCGGTTCGTGGAAGTTTGCTTCTATCTCGCACCATTGACTAGGCCGACTCGGAAAGCGGCTAAGTTTGATGGACGATGCGTGTGAGCGGGGTTTCGATTCTTGAAGGAGGCGACGACCGCTTCGTTCTTACTCTTCCGGAGGTCCAGACGGCTATGTCGTGTATTGTGATCGTCGAGCATCGGGTTGGGATGTGTGTTGATGCAGCGGGGCAAGGTTATAGCGTCGCATCCCGAAGCGACTTAAGAAGCGTAGGAGGAACTACCCACCCATGATTTGGAGTTAGCGCGGTGATTCACGCCAAGATCTGGAGGCACTATTTGTATGGGGTTCATGTGGATATTTATACGCACCACAAGAGCCTCCAGGTATATCTTCGGCCGGAGGAGCTGAACTTATAGCGAGAGCGGTGGTTAGAGTTGCTTAAGGATTATGATGTCGATATCCTTTACCACCGGGAAGGCGATGTTGTGGCGTATGCCGCCTTAGTCGTAGGTCGATGGGTAGCCTATCGGATGTGCGTAGGAGAAGAGGGCATGGTCGCGAGTTAAATCGATTAGCGAGCCTTGGAGTCGGTTGATTGGTTACGATAGCGGTGGGGTTCGAGTTCGAGAGGTTCTTGAGTCTTCCATCGTCGAAGAGGTGAAGAGGCATTTGAGATCGATTTTTGCATGCCGCGATACGGCTCTTCGTGAGGAAGGGTCCTTTTGAGGTAGCACACGATGGGGTGCTAAGGTTTGAGGCGGGTTGTGTGTTCCGGATATTGCGGGACTTGGCGGAGTTCTAGGGAAGCACACGTACGCGTTACTCATCCGTCGAAGTGCGACAAGATGTACCACGACCTTAGATCGTGTATTGGTGGGATGGCTTGAAGAGGGCGTTGCGAGTTTGTAGCTCGATGCGTGTTGTCGGCGGTGAAGGTAGAGCACGCAGGCCTGGTGGTTTGTTGCAGACGATTGAGATCCCGACCTGGATGTGGGAGGTGATCAACATGGACTTTATCACAGGATTACCTCGCACTCAGAGGAAGCATGATTCTATTTGGGTTATCGTCGACAGGCTGACGAAATCAGCCCACTTTCTTCCAGTCAGGACGACTTTTTCGGCTGAGGATTATGCGAGACTTTATATCTGAGAGATCGTCAGACTGCATGGAGTCCCTATTTCAATCATATCAGACAGAGGATCCCAGTTTACGGCTAACTTCTGGAGGTCTTTCCAGAAGGGTTTAGGGGCAGTGAGCTCGAAATCGTGCATTCCATCCACGAGCAGACGGACGGTGGCGCACTATCGGACTCTTGAGGATATGCTGCGAGCCTGTGTTATTGACTTCAGGGGTAGCTGGGAGGATCATTTGACTCTAGTTGAGTTTGCGTATAATAATAGTTACTACTCCAGTTGTCACGACCCGAACCCGGGCCCGTGACTGGTGCCTTACCCCGGGCACCCAAGTAGACATACATCAGAGTAATCAGCGGAACATAAAGACAATACATGAAACCAGTGTAATAAGACAGTGAAATAAGACAAAGCTAACCAAAATGGTTACCTTGGTATATATATAAATAACAATTTGAGCAGAAACGATTACATCCCATATACAACTCGCCCACAAGCATTACTGCACCTCAAGAGTGACATGATAACAATGGCGGGACGGGGCCGCCATACCCACGAATGTAAATACTTCCTACGACGGGGACTATACATCGATAAGCCTCGGAGAAACGGAGCTTCCCAACGCTGAATCGTGACCACGAAAGCTAGGATCAACGGCGGTGTACCTCAACTGCGGCATGAACGCGGCCGAAGGAGGTCGATAACAAGTACCAAGTATGTGGCGAAAATATTGTAAATGAAATCATAGCAGTCTATATAAAGCAGGAGACATGTATGATAACCAAACTACAGTTCACAATAAATAAGCAGTCATGTCAACATCAAGGAATACACATGAACACCAGGTCTCACGCCCACAACATCAATCATGCCCGTGGAATACCTTCCTCACTGCCGGCAGTCTATGATAAAAAAAAACACCAAGGAATACACATGAACACGTGTCCCACGTGTCATCATAAAACCGTCTGGGGTAAGTGCGAAGGCATAGCCGACTACTAAAACCAGCGATGCAACAAGGTCATAAATCGTATCATGAGATCTGTCTGGCCGTCACATGATCAAAGCCGCCACTCGCGCGATGATCTAATGTGCGCGTCTAGCCACGGAACTTCCGCACTCGCGTAGGCCAACCTCATAGGCCGCATGAGGTATTCCTCGCGTCGGTAGCTACTCCGGCATCGCCCCGACTCGCGATCCGCATGGCCACATAGACGCATGACCACAAAGGCCGCACACTAACACCGGAACTCTCGTAGCTCGCACGGGTGTCCACACGCACCGCATGAGGTATTCTCGAATCATAGGTCACACAGACCGCCGAGTCTACCGCGTGGAGGCGCCAACCGGAATCATGGGTGATACATCTCAACATAACGACTTATCGTTTAAACAACATAAGCACAATCAAGGGAAACCCTTTACACAAACATCACAAGATACTAACATGTAGCATCCTAGCATGTTTACTTAACAAATCAACAAGAAAGTATTACAAGGCTATCACAAACCAACACAATCAAGTTATACACACAAGGTACTTTCTACTATATGATTAACAAGATCGGGTTTTTATCCCCAAAGTACTTCATACATTAACTCTTTAAAAGATACGTTGCTTTCACAAAAAGTCACACAATACCCGTAGTATATAAAAATAGAGTGATTATCTTTTGAAGTAAATCAAAACACTTCTCTTTGTAAAATCAAGTACAACATTCTTTTCCAAACGTTCAAGTTTGCCTAATTTCAAATGTTCACGTTTCTTATTTTAGAAAGGTTTCGTAGCTCATAGTCTTATTCATTTAAGAATATAATTCCTTTTTTTTTACAATCTGTGAAACATATGCCTTATATGTGATTAGGTTATTCTTGTTCATAATCAATCTTATTAAGCAGCCATGATCTAGGAAATGTAATATCATTTTGTCTCATCTTAGCTTCTATGCAGATGGGGGTTTCTACTGGTTTTAATCATACTTCATTAATCAAAACATTTCCCTTTATTAACGCTGCAGTGGTTTGTCGATACTCATTCTGATTTCAAATCAAGAAATATTATTCCTTTTAAAAACCAAGTACTCATTACTCACGAATGAGGTTTCACACAAAATTCATATTAATTTAATTAAGTCAAGTCTCTTATCTTTTAAGATCAAGTCTCTTAACTTCTAAAATCAATAAATCATTCATTTTATCTCTCTTAAGCCGTTATACCTAACTTCCCATAAAGCTATTTTAACTCTTAAGTTTTTAACACCATAAAGCATTTTCTTACTACATAAAGTCGTTATAACCAACTTCCCATAAAGCGTTATAACACTTTATGTTTTAAACAATCAAATACATTTAACACGTATGCGTCTCCGTACTACATAGTTATTACACATATCATGCTATAAAAGATAGGAAGAGGTTCACATACCTCGACGATTATCGACTAATAGCAAAAGCGCTCAAGTACCTCAAACCGCTCGGCTACTCCTTAAGCCAAGTAGATCGCGCCACGCATAGTACTTCAACCTATAAGGCCACAGCGCTTATTAACATCTAGATCTTATCGTAGAACATTCTACGAGAAAATTTGGCAGACCTCCCCGCACATGCGCGTAAATCTCCTCTTCTATCGAGGCTATCAAGCCAACCGGGGGTTTATACATCTAACCGACGTGCACAATTCTACTTCACAGAATGCTACACAAGTCTCGTAATACGATCTATGTAATTACATTCGATTCTCTTTCTTTATATTGGGCTTAAGTCAAAAGACATTGCCGCAAAGCTAGGTTCAGTTCTATATATAGTATACTTCAACTATATAATCTAACAATCATGCAATTTCCAATTACAATAGGGGGACAAGATATTTACCTCGATAAGCCCAAAATTATCCTAGTTTAATGTTGCTCCTGAGCAACGTTTAGCTCCAACTCCGTGCGCTCCAACCCGCTCCAAACCACCCTTAGAAGTTCTAACCAACTTCTACTTAATACTCCAACTAACTATGGAGATTTTTCCTTAGGGTTTCGTTTTGTGGTGACGGAAGTATAATAGTATTTACGGGCTTTTCGTATAGAGGTAATTTTGGAAAGTACTACAAGGTATATGGGCTAAAGTATTTGGGCATTATAACAATACTTGGAGTATTTCTATACCACAAAAGGGGTATTTATACGAGACAACACCACAAGGGGGTGTATACCCTCGGCCAACCCCAGGAGGAGGTACTCGGCCAGGGGAAGGGTTCTCGGCGAGGGCCTCACGAGGGAGGGGCGAGAACACAACAAGAGAGGGGAGGATTTTAGACTTAGGAAATAATTTTGGATGAAGAAGTCTTCAAAGGGAGAGGTATTTATAGGTCAAGCAAAGGCCAACCAACGGCAAGATCATGCCAAGTGCAAGACAAGTGTAGGGTCAAGATTCCTCCATGTACCTTATCCATCTACCACACAAATATCACAAAATATCCTACATACTCCCACTCTCCATTCGTCCACTTTACCGCTCAAGGTCCACTGATGAGAGGGTGCAGTGTCGCCTCTCGTTGGTCCAAAATGTTTCGCCTCTCGGAAAAATCCATAAAAAATAGAAATGGCATAGCGGAATTTACCTACGCGAGTTGTGTAAAGCGTTTAGTCAAAAACGACTCTAAGGTGTTGTGCACAAAATAATCGGCCAAGCCTACTTTAAAGTTCAAATTTCTCTCGTCGTCCTCGTACATACTCTGGAAATACGGTATAACATTCTCCCTCTAGAAACATTCGTCGAATGTTCCTTCTAAGTCTCAAAACAAACATGCGCCAGTATAGTCTTCACTGATATACTTACGAAAACAATCCTGCCACACCTGGCCACAGGAACACCTGCGCAAATTCTTACATCCAAGCCCACGAGGAAACACCTCTAATATTACCAAAGTAATGATCACATCTATGCTCGTAATACATGCTCGCTTCTTCCTTTACGTCGTACCCTTACCGTACATTTGAACTCTTTCTCATAACTTACCCATTTATTCTGCTTAGTTCGAAATCTGCGGGTTACTATCTCCAATTTGGTCATCATTAACTGGGAACACTCTGAATGGATCTCCGATTTCCTTCTCGAACATAACACGAAAGACTGGGCGCACTGCCTCCTAAGTCGGACGGCAATTGCTAGTATATAGGCAACCTGGCCTATCCCTCACATGAACTCAAAAGTCCCAAATTAACTCGGGCTAAGTTTCCTCTGTTTTCCAAAACTCGTCACACCCTATCCCGGGGTGGTACCTTCAAGAAGACCGACCGTCAACCTGAACTCCAAGTGTCGACGCCGATTATCCGCACGACTTCCGTTGACTCTGAGCTGCGATAACCTCATCCGATAAGCTTCACTCTATCCACATTCTCTGAACAAGGATGAACCAACTATCGAACCTTGCTACATCGAATCAATCAACCGCAACTTACACTTCCGCCTCTGAGGCTTCATAAGGCGACATCCGAACACCGAAATGGTAGCTAAAAACACTCGTGACGGGAGACAACAATCCTCGCAACTACCCCGAAATCAAACACCGGCGAGGCGAATGTGTGGTCGAGACTCACCGAGTTCCTAACCTGCTCGGTAAAAACTTTCGGAAGAAAAAGCAGTAGTACCACGGGCTCCATTGTGCGTCATAAGGTGGAGGTAGGCACCCCGTGCGACCTTACAACCTTTCTGATATAACGTCTCACAACATACTACCGAGTACACGGTTTGGACTAAAAGATAAGACGGGCTGACCTCATCGGCCCGACTACTGGTCGAATGCATCCACAAACTCGTACGCTGGTTAACTAAACATGGGCATAACACCCTCATGACCCTATCACAAGGCGGGACCACACAACCGACCTACCGCCCAAGCGGGCCGCGGGTTGACCGCAACGTGGCCCGACCCGGACAACGCGCGAGCACTAGCTCCCGAACCGGAAAACTCTCCCTAAACACGTTACGAAAACCTAGCGGTCTTCTTAGCTCAACTACCCTCTTTCATTTCACACTACTCAGGGACTTACCCCACAAACATAGCTTACGTGCACTATGCACTCCGACAAGGGTCAAACATAAAATACTTCTTTACTCGAGATTGCTTCGCCTCTAAGGTCTCCACGTATAACATTCTAAGGCTCACTTTCTCTATCCCCAACCTTTTCCGGTTACTAACCATGATTCTAATCACAATACACATGTTATCTGAACATAACACTTAAGATATACTCATCTCATCATGCGTACTAATCTCACAGAGGTTAAGGATATACTGTCTCTCTTGTTTCACTCCCTTAGTTGTTCTAATCAAAATCTACCCAGTAAGTGTAGCTAGGGAAGATGACGAACTACCACCGATCTGAAGGTGAGTCCTCCTACTAGGACATCCTTTCGACACATGTGGCCACGGCGCAGTGACAAGTACTAACTAAAGACGACATTCCCGGGATGGCGTCATCACCGTGAACACCGAGGAAAAGCGAATCGGTGTTTGGAACCTACGTGTGGCGTGAACGAAAGCTCGACCAACTCCTTCATACCGAACATCACGAACCTGTGAGGACCACTCTGCCGGTGGATGTGCATAATCGATCTCTTTGGTGGCGAGTAGCCTCGAAAGTTATCAAAGGACCTGCTTTGTTCTAGCCTCTTCCAACGTCGCCGTTAACCCGTCGATCTCTACGTTTCTTGGCCTGCTGCGCATAAGCCCGTACACAGGCCATGCTCAAGCCTAACTGAAGAATTACACTTGCACAACCCTTTCTAAGATATTCATCAAAACTCGCGGTACATCGGTATACTCTGCAGTAGCCAAATCCATAGCTAATGTGGTCGCCTCTTTGCAATCTATATTCTGTCCCGATCGTGGGCGAAGGTTCATATATCATGGCCGCAGTAGGAACTGCTGCCGCCGTGCTAAACTCTGCTGGGGCTAGCGACGTAGCATAGCTCCCCGAATAAAACACCACCCCAGGTGATGATTGGGCCTGTGCCCTCGTAACCCTCTGAACTGCTCGCGGCTCCCTTGCGCGCCTCACAGGCGGGTTTGCCTACGCGGAGGCATAGCGGTAAGGAAAGAAATACGTTAGAGGTCCAACTTACAACACGGCTCTAAGGCACGATCTCGAGTGAGAAGAATGAAACCAATCCTAAATATCCTATAGCCTCACGATTATTGGTGTGGTGCACAACACACCGATAATCAAGACTCCATCGATCTGATGCGTAGACACTTTCAGGATTAATCGCTCGATACCACTTTTGTCACGACCGAACCGGGCGTGGTCGTGCCTTACCCCGGGCACCCAAGTAGACATACATCAGAGTAATCAGCGGAACATAAAGACAATACATGAAACCAGTGTAATAAGACAGTGAAATAAGAAGACAGGCTAACCAAAATGGTTACCTTCAGTATATATATAAATAACAATTTGAGCACCGAACAGTTACATCCCATATACAACTCTGCCCACACAGTACTACAGACCTCTAAGAGTGACATGACAACAATGGCGGGACAGGGCCCCGCCATACCCCTGAATGTAAATACTTCCTACGACAGGGACTATACCACTGATAAGCCTCCGGAGAAACGGAGCTTCCCAAATCTGAATCTGACCACGAGGCTAGAATCAACGATCGTGTACCTCAACTGCGGCATGAACGCGGCCAGAAGGAGGTCGACAACAGTACCAAGTATGTGGCGAAAATATTGTAAATGAAATCATAGCAGTCTATATAAAGCAGGAGACATGTATGATAACCAAACTACAATTCACAATAAATAAGCAGTCATGTCAAGTCGAGGACTCACGCCCTCAAAGTCATCACTCAAATATAACAATGGGTCTCACGCCCACAACATCAATCATGCCCGTGGAATACCTTCCTCACTGCCGGCAGTCTATGATAAAAAAAACACCAAGGAATACACATGAACACCAGGTCCCACCTGTGTCATCATGAAACCGTACGGGGTAAGTACGAAGGCATAGCCGACTACTAAAACCCACAGTACCAACAAGGTCATAAAGCGTATCATGAGATCTGTCTGCACCGTCACATGATCAAAGCGGCCACTCGCGCGAGATCTAATGTGCACGTCTAGCCACTGGAACTTCCCGCGACTCGCGTAGGCCAACCTCATAGGCGCGTGAGGTATTCCTCGCGCGTCGGTAGCTACTCCGGCGTCGTCACGGACTCGCGATCCGCGTAGCCACATAGACCGCGTGACCACAAAGGCGCGCTAACACGGAACTCTCGTAGCTCGCATGGGTGTCACATGCACCGCGTAGGTATTCTCGAATCATAGGTCACACAGACCCGCTTTGAGTCTACCCGCGTGGAGGCGACAACCGGAATCATGAGTGATACAATCTCAACATAACAGCTTATCGTTTAAACAACATAAGCACAATCAAGGGAAACCCCTTTACACAAACATCACAAGATACTAACACATGTAGCATCCTAGCATGTTTACTTAACAAATCAACAAGAAAGTATTACAAGGCTATCACAAACCAACACAATCAAGTTATACACACAAGGTACTTTCTACTATATGATTAACAAGATCGGGTTTTATCCCCAAAGTACTTCATACATTAACTCTTTAAAAGATACGTTGCTTTCACAAAAAGTCACCTGATACGTAGTATATAAAAATAGAGTGATTATCTTTTGAAGTAAATCAAAACACTTCTTTTTGTAAAATCAAGTACAACATTCTTTTCCAAACGTTCAAGTTTGCCTAATTTCAAATGTTCACGTTTCTTATTTTAGAAAGGTTTCGTAGCTCATAGTCTTATTCATTTAAGAATATAATTCCTTTTTTTAACAATCTGTAAAACATATGCCTTATATGTGATTAGGTTATTCTTGTTCATAATCAATCTTATTAAGCAGCCATGATCTAGGAAATGTAATATCATTTTGTCTCATCTTAGCTTATGCGGATGGGGGTTTCTACTGGTTTTAATCATACTTCATTAATCAAAACATTTCCCTTTATTAACGCTGCAGTGGTTTGTCGATACTCATTCTGATTTCCGAAATCAGTAAAACATTATTCCTTTTAAAAACCAAGTACTCATTACTCACGAATGAGGTTTCACACAAAATTCATATTAATTTAATTAAGTCAAGTCTCTTATCTTTTAAGATCAAGTCTCTTAACTTCTAAAATCAATAAATCATTCATTTTATCTCTCTTAAGCCGTTATACCTAACTTCCCATAAAGCTATTTTAACTCTTAAGTTTTTAACACCATAAAGCATTTTCTTACCTACATAAAGCTGTTATAACCAACTTCCCATAAAGCCGTTATAACACTTTATGTTTTAAATAATCAAATACATTTAACACGTATGCGTCTACCGTACTACATAGTTATTACACATATCATGCTAGAAAATATAGGAAGAGGTTCACATACCTCGCGACGATTATCGACTAATAGCAAAACGCTCCAAGTACCTCAAACCGTCGGCTACTCCTTAAGCCAAGTAGATCGCGCCACGCATAGTACTTCAACCTATAAGGCCACAAGGCGCTTATTAACATCTAGATCTTATCGTAGAACATTCTACAGAAAATTCGGCAGCACCTCCCCCCCCGCAACCGCGTAAATCTCCTATTCTATCGAGGCCGGCTATCAAGCCAACCAGGGGGGGTGTATACATCTAATCGGACGTGTACAATTCTACTTCACAGTAATGCTACACAAGTCTCATGTCTGATCTATGTAATTCTGATTCGATTCTCTTTCTTTATATTCAGGCTTAAGTCAAAAGACATTGCCGCAAAGCTAGGTTCAGTTCTATATATAGTATACTTCAACTATATAATCTAACAATCATGCAATTTCCAATTACAATAGGGGGACAAGATATTTACCTCGATAAGCCCAAAATTATCCTAGTTTAATGTTGCTCCTGAGCAACGTTTAGCTCCAACTCCGTGCGCTCGACCGGCTCCAAACCACCCTAGACGTTCTAACCAACTTCTACTTAATACTCCAACTAACTATGGAGATTTTCCTTAGGGTTTCGTTTTTGTGACTGACGGGAAGTATAATAGTATTTCTGGGCTTTTCGTATAGAGGTAATTTTGGAAAGTACTACAAGGTATATGGGCTAAAGTATTTGGGCATTATAACAATACTTGGAGAGTATTTTTATACCACAAAGGGGGGTATTATACGAGACAACACCACGAGGGGGTGTATACCCCTCGGCAACCCACTAGGAGGGTACTCTCGGCCGAGGGGACGGGTTCTCGGCCAAGGGGCCTCACCAAGGGGGGGGAGGGACGAGAACACAACAAGAGAGGGGGGGAGGATTTTAGACTTAGGAAATAATTTTGGATGAAGAAGTCTTCAAAGGGGAGGGGTATTTATAGGTCAAGCAAAGGCCAACCAATGGCCAAGATCATGCCAAGTGCAAGGCAAGTGTAGGGTCAAGATTCCTCCATGTGTACCTTATCCATCTACCACACAAATATCACAAAATATCCTACCTACTCCCACTCCTCATTCGTCCACTTTACCGCCCCAAGGTCCACCAATGAGAGGGTGCCAAGTGTCGCCCTCTCGTTGGTCCAAAATGTTTCGTCTCTCGGAAAAATCCGCAAAAAATAGAAATGGCATAGCCGGAATTTACCCTACGCGAGTTGTGTAAAACGTTTCGTCGAAAAACGACTCTAACCGGGTGTTGTGCACAAAAATAATCGGCCAAGCCTACTTTAAAGTTCAAATTTCTCTACGTACGTCCTCACGTACATACTCTGGAAATACGGGGTATAACACCAGTATTCAGATGGCGCCTTATGAGGCCTTGTATGGAAGGAAGTGCAGATCGCCGATAGGCTGGTTTGATGTGGGCGAGGTACAGTTAGTGGGACCAGACTTGGTGCAGCAGGCAGTGGATAAGGTGAAGCTTATCCAGGAGCGGTTAGTGACTGCTCAGAGTCGACAGAAGTCATATGTAGATCATCGTCGTCGGCATCTGGAGTTCGAGGTTGATGATTGGGTTTTCCTGAAGGTGTCACCCATGAAGGGTGTGATGAGGTTCGGGAAGAAAGGGAAACTCAGCCCAAGGTACATTGGGCCGTATCAGTGTCGCGAGGTAGGCAAGGTTGCCTATGAGTTGGATCTGCCGTCGACACGGAGGCAGTGCATCCGGTGTTTCATGTTTCTATGCTGAGGAGATGTATCGGGGATCCATCTAGAGTGCACCCGATTGACGATGTCCAGGTGACCGAGGGGTTATCGTATGAGGAGATTCCCATAGCGATAATCGATCGTCAGATTAGGCGTCTGCGGACGAGGCGTGGCTTCGTCAAAGTCTTGTGGCGGAGCGAGCTCGAGGAGGAGATGGCGTGGGAAGGCGAGGAGGACATGAGGCAGAAGTACCCTCACCTATTCCCCACACCTCCAGGTAACTCACTTTCCTACTTATAATTTTCATTGACTTATTTGCTTAAATGTTGTATTGTGGCCGTGTGAGGCATTTGCAAACTGTTTAAGTTATGAAGAACCTTATCGCTGTGTGTCTTAGGAAGGGACATTCGGGACGAATGTTTCTAAGGAGGGGAGAATGTTATACCCCGTATTTCCAGTAATATGCGTAGGCGTGCGTCAAAGTTTAGCCTTAAGATTAGGCATAGGGCGAATTTGGGCACAACTCACAAAACAAATGGTTTTCCGGCCAAGCGTTTTACAAAACTTGCGAAGGAAAATTCGGCTATGTCATTTATAATTTTTGCGGATTTTTACGAGAGATGAAACATTTTGGACCAACGAGAGGGTGACACTTGTCACCCTCCAGTGGGCGACGAGTGGGGCACGCGGGCGATTGCCATGGTTTTGTGGCTTAAATATTGGGTCAATGTTTTGTGAGGGATTTGTGGAGTAGGGCTAGGGTGCACTTGTGCAAATCTCCACCTTACACTTGCCTACCACTTGGCTTCATCTTGGCCCTTGAAAGCCCTATAAATACCCCCCTTGAGTTGATGAGTTCTTCGTCCACAAATCAACTTTCAAGTCTCCAAAATCCCTCCCCTCTCCTTCTAGTTTTCGTCCAAAGCCCTCTTCCCTCCCCCTTGAGAAGGTCTTGGCCGAAACCACCCCCTCCCCCTGTGTAGTGTCCTAGCCGAGGCACACCCCCCCGTCCCTTGGTAGTGCGCTCGGCCACACACACCCCCTCTTGGTAGAACGACACTCCAAGTATTGTTACTATCCCCAAAATACCCTAGCCGTATACCTTATAGTATTTCCAAAGTCACCTCTATACTAAAATCCCAGAAATACTATCTATACTTCCATTTAGTCACTAAACGAAACCCTTGGAGAAACTTCATTGTTGGTTGAAGTAGTTAAGGGTTTCTTGGAGCGGACTGGAGCATACAGATTAGGAGCTAAACCTCGCTCAGGATTGACTTATATCTTGGATAATATTGGGCTTATCGAGGTAAATATCTTATCCTTCTATTGTAATTGGAGAATACATACTGTAGAAGTATAGAAATAGGTATAAAACACATAGAAGGATATTAAAGAAGAGAATTGAACTGTACTTATATAGAATTTGTATTTCTGATGAACTTGTATAGCTTACGGGTAGGGAAGTCTTTGCCCGATTTTCCGTAGAATTAAGAACCCTCTGCTTAGAACTTTCTACGAGTAGTCTAGGCGTTGATAGGCGTGTTGGTGGTATAGGTCGATACTCTGCGCGACATATTCGACTTGGCGGTGGATTTCGCGAGAAGGTATGTGATTCTTCATACTCTTGAGCATGATATTTTAAAATATATATATAGTACGGTGAGCGTCGTGTGTTAAGCGAGCGTAGTTTCTTGCAATGTCTTTTGACTTAAGCTGAATAATAAGAATCTTGAAGTCTTTCAAAAGAATTATAAATCATTTTGAAAGAAGAAGGATATTGTTTTAAAAACAAAAGCTTAAGAGTTATACTAGCTTTATGGGAAGTTAGGTATAACTAATTAAGGCAGATAAAAAGGCAGTTTACTTATGCGTTTATAAAAGACTTGTATTGATTTACGGAAAGTATAATAAGATGGTTTGATGAGTAGACATATTATGATGCTATGTGTGTTAGTGTCTTTATAGCGTGTGTATAAGAGGGTATTCTTGTTGTGCTTATGTTGTTTAACGATAAGCGATTCGTTAAGTATTATATCACTCACCTCTTGACATGATATCGGGGTTAAGGCGCCCTCCGATGCGGGGTAGACTTCGGCGATGCAGGACCGTGATTCGAGAATACCTCATGCGGGTCGAGGACCTATGCGAGCTACGAGAGTTCGAGTTAGTGTGCGGGGTTATACCTCATGCGGTCTATGTGGCCATGCGGACTACGAGTCGGGGCGATGTCGGGAGTAGCTACCCTCGATGCGAGAATACCTCATGCGGGCCTAGGTGGCTATCACGGACTCTGAGTCGAGGATTAGGTATGCATAATGATACTATGGGCGATTGGCCTGCTTGATCATTCGCGACCTAGAAAAGACACATTCTGATCTACCTATTGTTGCTCTTGTTTATGATGTGGCACTATGTGCGGTTACATTAGTTGTTTAAATGCGTATTTGTAAAATTGGTTTTAAAATGATATGATTTCATTTAAGTACTTTCTGATTTCACATACTTAGTACTGTTATCTTGACCTCCTTGAGCTGCGTTCATGCCGCGGTAAGGGAAGCGAGTGCTAGATCCGCATCCTTAGGATATTTTGCTTTGGTGTCGGGAGCTCCACCTTCTCCGAGGCTCGACTTTTGGGTATGATCTCCTGTTGTGTAGATAGTTTTGTACATTCGGTATGGCGGCCCTGTCCGCCATAGTTGTTTACTTCCTTAAGTGCTGTAGTCCTATTGTACAGTTGGGATGTAAACTGCCAGATTTTGGTTTATATATATATATGCCGAAAGGCGACTTTCTCAGATAAATTGTGTCTCAATTTACATTGTTTCATGTCTTGTTTTTATATTCCGCTGATTTTCTCTGATGTATGACTACTTGGGTGCCCGGGTAAGGCACGATCCACGGGCCGAGGCAGGTCGTGGCGAACCCCCTTCCTCGGGGCTGCGTTAAATGCCGATTAGGGGTAAGAAGGTGGTGGATCCTCATTCTTAGGATCTTTGCTCAGGTGTCAGAAGCTTCATTTCTCCGGAGGCTTGACTTTTGGTACGGTTCTCCCTGATGTTGTAGATATTACGTACATTCAGGGGTATGACAGGGCCCTGTCCCGTCATAGTGGTTACACACTCTTAGAGGCCTGTAGTCCTGTTATAAATTGGGATGTAACTGTTTAGTTTTTGTTATATTTATGTTTACGGAAAGGTAACCATTTTGTGTTAGTCTGCTTCATATTTTACATGGTTTCTTGTTATGAGTTTACTTCCGCTGGTTTTCTCTGATGTTGTATCTCAAGGGTGCCCGGGGTAAGGCACCAGTGACGGGTCCAAGGTCGGGTCGTGACATAATGGTTTAGTGAAAGGGTCAGCTAGATTATCATCTGTGGGAACATAGTCTAATCTAATCTCTTCAGTTTCCACCATCTCCATGAGTATGTGGTACTTCCTTGGTACATGATAGTTTTTGTTTGTTGATCTTGGTTCCTTAGTGTCACGACCCATTCAGGGCGTGTGGTCGTGCCTTGCAAGGGCAAGTAGTCATACATCAGTGTCAGGAAACATAAAGCAAGACATGAAACAGTTTATAAAACAAGACACAGATTTTGTGAGAAAACATCGCCTTTCGGCATATATATATAATCATGTTTTAGCAGTTACATCCGACACTGTACAACACGACTACAGACCTCTAAGGAAATATACAACTATGGCGGGACAGGGCCCATGCCACTGGCTGTACAAAAACTATCTACAACGAGAGATCATACAAAAGTAGAGCCTCGGAAGAGATGGAGCTCACGACACCAACGTAGAGATCCTAAGGATGCGGATCTAGCACTGCTTGCCCCCTGCGGCATGACGCAGCCCGAAGGAGGTCGATTACAACAGTACTAAGTATGCGAAGCGTAAAGTACTTAAATGAAAACATATCATTTTAAAACCGATCTACAAATATGTGTGAAACAACCAGGAAACCGCACGTGGTGCCACATCCCAAACCAGAGCCACAATAGGTAACTGTAATAAGTCTAGGCTGCGACCGATCGACCCAGGGCCACTCGCCCATATCATCATGCTGCAAGCCTAATCCTGGACTCCCGGAGTCCGCATAGGCCACTCGCGTGGGCGCGTGAGTATAACCCGCATCGAGGGTAGCTACTCCTCGGCATCGTCTGGACTCGTTGTCGCGTGGCCACATAGCGCGTGAGGCATAACCCGCATACTAACACGGAACTCTCGTAGCTCGCGTAGGCCCCTGGACCGCGTAGGTATTCTCGAATCATGGTCCCGGACCGCTGAGTCTACCCGCGTCGGAGGCGACAACCCCGTACCATCTCAAGAGGTGAGTGATAGTATACTAACATAACAACTTATCTTTTAAGTAACATAAGCACAACAAGGATACTCACCTATACAAACGTTACAAGATACTAACACACATAGTATCATATCATGTCTACTTATCAAACCATCTTATTATTCTTTTCATAATATAAGTCTGTTATAAACACATAGGCAAACTTGTTTCTTTTATCAATCTTAAGTGGTTATACTTACTTCCCATAAAGCTAGTATAACTCTTAAGCTTCTGTTTTAAAAAACCAAATAGTTCTCTTCTGTTAAAAATTGATTCAGTATACTTATGAAATGCTTTCAGATCTATAATATTCAGTCTTAAGCGTGAGGCATTCTGTAAGTATTATTCGAGCTTAAGCGTGAGGCATTCCGTAAGTATTATTCGAGCTTAAGTCAAAGACATTGCCATAGTTATTATCCGATTAACACGTATGCGTCTCCGTACTATATATATTTTAAATTATCATGCTTTATGAATAATCACATAACTTCTCAGCGAAAACCACCTGCCAAGTTGAATATGTCGCGCACAGAGAATCAGCCTATAATAGTCACAGACATCTATCAAAGTCTAGACTACTCTGAAGGTCATTCTAAACAGAGGGTTCACAATTCTACGGAAAGTCGGGCGGCCTGACCACGGTGAGCTATATGAGTCTCTTGTGAAAACAGTCTATGCGAGTCTGATTCAATTATATTATGTGATATTCTTCTAAGTATTTATACTATTCTTATTCTACAACAGTAAGTATTCTCTAATTCAAAAGAGGGTTAGGATTAGTTACCTCGGTAAGCCCAATAATATCCTAGAAAAAGTCGCTGAGCAAGGTTTTGCTCTAAGTTGTATGCTCGAGAAACCTTAGAAGTTCTTCACAACTTCTACTAAGTACTAAGGTATTTGGGCTAGGGTATTTTGGGCATTATAACAATACAAGAAGCGACTTTTCTACCAAGGGAGGGTAGGTTTCGGCTAGGCTAGGGGTGGGGTAGCCTCGGCGAGCTTCTCGAGGGAGGGGGTGTGTTGGACGAATTGCTACAAAGGGAGAGGAAGGATTTTTAGACTTGGAAAGCTTTTGTGGATGAAGAACTCTTCATCTCAAGAGGGTATTTATAGGTCAAGACATGGCCAACCAATGGCCAAGATTTAGCCAAGTGCTAGGCAAGTGTAAGGTCAAGATTAGGGCAAGTGTACTAGCCAACTTGCACACAAAATATCTATCAACTTTATGACAAGGATTGTCATCCAATCGACCCTATTGCGTGACAAGTCCACCAATGAGAGGGTGGAAAGTGTCGCCTCTCATTGGTCCAAAGTGTTACGTCTCTCGGAAAAATCCATAAAAATTAGAAATGACATAGCGGAATTTATCCTCGAAAGGCGTGGAAAGCGTTTAGTCGGAAAACTATTCGCTTTGTGAGTTGTGCCTAAAAATCGTCAAGGCCTAACTTTAAGACCAAACTTTTATGCGTATTCCTTTACGTACATACTGCGAAATCTGGGTATAACATTCTCCTCCTTAGAAACATTCGTCGAATGTTCCTTCCAAAACGGATAACGATAAGGTTCCTCAAAACTTAAACAATTTGCAAAAGCCACACACGGCCATAAACAACACTTAGGCATAAGCGATAATGAAGATTTACAAGTAGGAAAGTGAATTACGGAGGGTGGGAGCGGTGAGATACTTACGCCTCGTGTCCTCTCGGCTTCCACGTCATCTCTCACGAGCTCGTTCGCCACAAGACTTTGTGGAAGCCCGTCCGCCCGTCATGAGCGCCTAACACGACGATCGATTATCGCTATGGGAATCTCCTCATCGATAACCCCTCTGTCACTGGACATCGTCAATCGGATGTACCACTAGATGGATCCCGATACATCTCGCCGGCGTAAAGCGTGAAACATGGATGCATTGCCTCCGGTCGGACGGCAGATCCAACTCATAGCAACCTTGCCTACCTGCGGACAATCGAAGCGACCCAATGTACCTTGGTGAGTTTCCCCTTCTTCCGAATCTCATCACACCGCCGTGGGTGACACCTTCAGAAAACCCAATCATCAGCTGCAAACTCCGGATGTCGGCGGCGATGATCTGCATCGACTTACATCGACTACGAGTGTCGATAGCGCTCTCGGATAAGCTTCACCTTATCCGGCTGCTGTACCAAATCTGGTCCCACATTGCACCTCGCCCACCTCGAACCAACCTATAGGCGATCTGCACTTCCTCATACAAGGCCTCGTAAAGGCGCCATCCGAATCTTTGGAGTGGTAGCTATTATTATCGCGAACTCAACTAGAGGCAAATGATCCTCCCAACTACCACAAGTCAATAACACGGGCTCGCGACATATCCTCGAAGTGCGGATAGTGCGCTCTGCTGTCAGATGCATGCGTGGATGAAATGCGATGCTCGAGCTCACTGCGTCCTAAACCCCTCTGGAAGGACCTCCGAAGTTGGCGTGGCGGGCTCCTGCATGCGATATGATCGAAGTAGGGACTCCATGCGGTCGGCGATCTCTCGGATGTAAAGTGCGGCATAATCCTCGGTAGAAAAAGTCGTCTGGCGGGAAGAAAGTGGGCTGATTTAGTCGACTGTCGACGATAACCCATATAGAATCATGTCTCCTCACGAGTGCGAGGTAATCTGTGATGAAGTCCATGTTGATTACCTCCCACTTCGGTCGGGATCTCTATCGCTGCAACAAACCACGTGTCTCACGGTGCTCTGCTCACTGCGACAACACGGGCGAGCTCACGAACTCTGCAACGTCCTCTTTCAAACCATCCCACAATACGGACTGGGTCGTGGTACATCTTAGTCGACCCGGATGGATAGAGTAACGCGCTGTGTGCTTCCCAGAACCTCTGCCGAAGTCACTGAAACATCTGGAACACCTGATGCGCCCTCGAACCTTAGCACCCGTGGTGCTACCTCAAAAGGACCGCGCCTCTCGAAGAGGCTGTATCGCGATATCGAATCAAAGTGGGTCCTCGAGCTGTGCCTCTTCACCTCGCCGACGATGGAAGACTCGGCAACCTCGCGAACTCTAACCCCACTGCTATCATAATCAATCAAGCGGACACCAAGGCTCGCTAAGCGATGCAAATCACGAACCATGTCCGCCTCTCTAGCTGCACATCGATAGGCTCCCCGTCGACCTACGACTAAGGCATACGCCACGCGTTGGCCTTGCGGGTAGTGCAGGATGTCCACATCGTAATCCTTAAGCAACTCTAACCACCGTCTGCGCCGTAAGTTCGGCTCCTCTGGTGAAGATATCTTTGGAGGCTCTTGTGGTCTGTAAAAATATCCACGTGAACCCGTACAAATAGTGCCTCCGGATCTTGGCGTGAATCGGTGCGACTCCAAATCATGGGTGGGGTAGTTCTCTCGTGTTTCTTGGTGTCGGGATGCATATGCTATAACTCTGCCATCTTTGCGTCAACACACATCCCAACCCGATGCTGGCGCGTCACAATACGACATAACCATCTGGACCCTACGGAAGAGTAAGAAGCGAGGCGGTCGTCGATCTCTCTTTCGGCTGAAACCACGCTCCTGACATCAGTCCATCAAACTTGGTCGCTTCGAGTCGGCCTAGTCAATGGTGCGAAGATAAAGCAAACTTCTCCACGAACGCCCGATAATACCTGCAAGGCCCGAGCTGCGAACCTGCAGCCGGAGTAGTAGGTGCAGGCAAGTCTGTTGCCTCGATCTTGGCGTATCAACTCGAATGCCATCATCCGACAATATGCCCAAGCGCCATGCGAAGTTAACCAAAACTCACATTTGGAAAACTTGGCGTACAAGCTGCTGATCTGGAGAAGCGTCGGCCTGATCGCCAAATGCTCGCGTGCTCTGCTCTGGCGAGAATAAACCAAGATATCATCGATGAACACTATCACAAGCGTGTCCAAAAATGGTTTGAACACTCGGTTCATCAAATCCATGAATACTGCGGAGCATTGGTCAACCAAAGACATGACCACGAACTCATAATGCCCGTCACGGTCGGAATGCGATCTAGGGACATCCGCTCTCGACTCGCACTTTGATGATAGCGGCCGTAGATCAATCTTGGAGAAACACCTCGCGCCACTGCAGTGGTCGAACAAATCATCAATCACAGGAAGGGGTATACATTCTTAATGGTCACCTTGTTCAAATTTGTAGTCAACACATGCGCGGCGTCGTCCTTCTTCTTCACGAACAATCTGGCGCCCCTGGGAGAAACACTAGTCGATAAAACCCTTCTCCGGCCAAATCCCTAAGGTGATCCTTGACTCTCTCAACTCGGCGGGTGCCGTTACGTATGGCGGAATGGAAATAGGCGAGTATCTGCAACACATCTATACAAAACTCGATCTCCTCTCGGGAGGATGCGGGAGGTCATGCAGAACACGTCGGGAACTCGACTCTGGGCCAGCGGAAAATCTGGTACGCGGACTTCGATATCAAACACCCGAACGAGATGGTAGATATAACCCATACGCACCATCTTCCTAGCCGAGGTAGGAAATAAACCTACCACCGGCGTCTGGTGCTCCTCGCTCAACAATGGCTCGCCGAGCGGAACCGTACTACTCTCTCGGCGGTCTACATTGGCATAGCGAAGCTAGCCAATCCGTCCCCATAATCATGTAAGTCAATCATCTCGACTCTATCAAGTCGGCGGTCGGCGATCGTAAATGGTCACGAGACAAGCCATATACCCGCCGAGCTACCCGAATCACCCGGCTGGCGTAGCTACCTCGAAAGGTCTATGGACTCGGGCTCATCCCTATCCTACTAGCAACAAGGGGATATATGGGGCCAGTAGAACCGGATCTATCAAAGCATACACATCAAACCGAGCGATAAGGTACGTGGCGACATCGGTGAGGCCTCACGATCTGTCGGTGGACAAAGCATAAATGCGGTTCGAGGACGCTAGAAGCGGGACGAGCCACGACCTGCTGCGCGACCTGCGACCCATGCGTACCACGCCTCGGGGCGAGTAAGCGTAGGAGATGATGAAGCGGCAAGCGAACACTGAAGGTGAGCCGCTTCCACGTGTGCCCCGGTCGGACGATCCCTCGCCAAAGTGACCTGCGCCTGGCGTAACAAGATCAAAAGTAGTACCACACTTCCCGTAATGGGATCTGGCATCGGCCCACTGGGGTGGTCGTCGGCGATACCTCTGCTACCGGGCGTGAAGCCACAGGGCCGCAGTGCGCCCTCAGCGTGGGTGTCTTTGAGGGCGGTGCGGGAGTGCTCTGTCTTTGGGCGTGGTGCGAATCTAGGCTAGCTTGAGGCCGCCCACCACGATAACCACGGAAGACCCTCCGTCACGGCCTTCTGCTGCTGTCTGTCCACTCGTCGACCTCCGCGCGCCGCGCATCAGGCGTGAGCTGCGTGCGGGTAATGTCCATACCGGTGGAGAAACCCCGCACATGACTCGGCCATATAGTCGTCTAGCCGGTGACATAGCGGTGCACCTATCCTCCATATCTGCTACCAATCTTTGGGACATATCGAGCAATGAATCAAACTCGACATTGTACTCCTGACGGTCGTCCTCTGCGCCTCGATGGTAGAAATCTATCGGCCCGCGCCCTCATCTGTGGAGGCAAGAAGTGAGTGAGAAAGCCTCGAGAACTCATCCCAGTAGGCGGGGCGCGTGCTCTCCCGGGATAACTCCGTGAATCAAACCAATCGATCGCGGTATCACGCGGCCTATGTGAACCAAAGATCACGGACTCGGTCTCCGGCATACGATCACTCTCAAAATCCTCTGAAGGCGGCGGATGAACTCCTGCGGATCATCCTCGGCCTCGATCCATAAAACTCCGTGAACTCTGGCTCAAAAAGTCTCGTAGCCTCAAACTCTCTGCCTGGGTGAGCAACGGGTGCGGCCGTGCTGGAGGCTGGGCCCCAGGCGCGTCCGGCCTGCTCGCCGTGTCGGGCCTGACTTTGCCAAAAGGCGGGCCATCTCCTTGTACCCTAACTCCTCCGCCCCGGTGTGGGACGGGAGGTGTGGATCTTGTGGTCTCTTGGGGCGGCGGCGTCATAGAACTGCCGTCTCGGTATAGGCGGGCACGAGCCCTCGTGACTCTGGGTGTCTGCTAGCGACTCCGCCATTGCCTTTCCGCCACGGGCGGGTTGCCTTACGTGGAGGCATAAGCATTACGAGGAAAGGAATACGTTAGAGGGTCGACCTATAACACGACTCTAAAGCACGATCTCGGAATGAGAAGAAGCGGAAACCAATCCTAAATATCCTATAGCCTCACGATTGTTGGGGTGGTGCGCGACACACCGATAATCAAGACTTACTAGATACGGTCTGTAGACACTTTCCGAGGATTAAGCGCTCGATACCACTTTTGTCACGACCCGTTCGGGGCGTGGTAGTGCCTTACCGGCACCAGTAGTCATACATCGTGTCAGTGAAACATAAAGCAAGACATGAAACAGTTTATAAAACAAGACACAGATTTTGTGAGAAAACATCGCCTTCGGTATATATATATAATCATGTTTTAGCGATTACATCCGACCTTTGTACAACACGACTCTGCACCTCTAAGAAATATACAACTATGGCGGGACGGGGCCGCCATGCCTGGCTATACAAAACTATCTACAACGGAGATCATACCAAAAGTAGAGCCTCGGAAGAGATGGAGCTCACGACACCAACGTAGAGATCCTAAGGATGCGGATCTAGCACTGCTTGCCCTTACTGCGGCATGAGCGGCCCCGAAGGAGGTCGATGCTGAGTACTAAGTATGCAGCGTAAAGTACTTAAATGAAAACATATCATTTTAAAACCGATCTACAAATATGTGTGAAACAACCAAGGAAACGCACGTGGTGCATCACAAACAAGAGCAACAATAGGTAAGCGTAATAAGTCTAGGCTGCGAACGATCGAACGGGGCCACTCGCCCGTATCATCGTTCGCAAGCCTAATCACGGACTCGAGTCGCGTAGGCCACTCGCGTGGGCGCGTGAGTATAACCCGCGTCGAGGGTAGCTACTCCTCGGCGTATCCTGGACTCGTTGTCGCGTGGCCACATAGACCGCGTGAGGCATAACCCGCGTACTAACACGGAACTCGTAGCTCGCATAGGCCCCACTGGACCCGCGTAGGTATTCTCGAATCATGGTCCCAGACCGCCTGAGTCTACCCCGCATCGGAGGGCAGCTTAACCCCCGGTACCATCTCAAGAGGTGAGTGATAGTATACTAACATAACAACTTATCTTTTAAGTAACATAAGCACAACAAGGATACTCACCTATACAAACGTTACAAGATACTAACACACATAGTATCATATCATGTCTACTTATCAAACCATCTTATTATTCTTTTCATAATATAAGTTTTATTATAAACACATAGGCAAACTTGTTTCTTTTATCAATCTTAAGTGGTTATACTTACTTCCCATAAAGCTAGTATAACTCTTAAGCTTCTGTTTAAAAACCAATTAGTTCTCTTCTGTTTAAAAGTGATTCAGTATTCTTATGAAATGCTTTCAGATCTTTATTATTCGGGCTTAAGCGTGAGGCATTCTTAGTAAGTATTATTCGAGCTTAAGCGTGAGGCATTACCGTAAGTATTATTCGAGCTTAAGTCAAAGACATTGCCATAGTTATTATCCGATTAACACGTATGCGTCTCCGTACTATATATATTGTAAAATATCATGCTTTAGGAAGAATCACATACCTTACCGTGAAAACCACGCCAAGTTGAATATGTCGCCTGAGAGAATCAGCCTATAATAGTCACGACATCTATCAAAGTCTAGACTACTCAAGGTCATTCTAAGCAGAGGTTCACAATTCTACGGAAAGTCGGGCGTAAGACCTACCGGTGAGCTATATGAGTCTCTTTGTGAAAGCAGTCCTATCAAGTCTGATTCAATTATATTACGTGATATTCTTCTAAGTATTTATACTATTCTTATTCTACAACGATAAGTATTCTCTAATTCAAAAGATGGTTAGGATTAGTTACCTCGGTAAGCCCAATAATATCCTAGAAAAGTCGCGCTGAGCAGGTTTTGCTCAAGTTGTATGCTCGAGAAACCTTAGAAGTTCTTCACAACTTCTACTAAGTACTAAGGTATTTGGGCTAGGGTATTTTGGGCATTATAACAATACAAGAAGGCGACTTTTCTACCAAGGGAGGGGGTAGGTTTCGGCTAGGCTAGGGGTGGGGTAGCCTCGGCGAGCTTCTCGAGGAGGGGGTGTGTTGGACGAATTGCTACAAAGGGAGAGGGAAGGATTTTTAGACTTGGAAAGCTTTTGTGGATGAAGAACTCTTCATCTCAAGAGGGGTATTTATAGGTCAAGACATGGCCAACCAATGGCCAAGATTTAGCCAAGTGCTAGGCAAGTGTAAGGTCAAGATTAGGGCAAGTGTACTGTGACTTGCACACAAAATATCTATCCAACTTTATGACAAGGATTGTCATCCAATCGGCCCTATTGCCGTGACAAGTCCACCAGTGAGAGGGTGGAAAGTGTCGCCCTCTCATTGGTCCAAAGTGTTACGTCTCTCGGAAAAATCCGCAAAAATTAGAAATGACATAGCCGGAATTTATCCTACGAAAGCTGTGGAAACGTTTCGTCGGAAAACTATTCGCTTTGTGAGTTGTGCCTAAAAATCGTCCAAGGCCTAACTTTAAGACCAAACTTTTTGTACGTATTCCTTTACGTACATACTCTGGAAATACGGGGTATAACACTTAGCTTGTGCAATCGCACCAGTGTTGTCACAATAAATAGTTATTGGACAACTAGCACTCGGAACTACCCCTAGTTCCTTCAGGAACTCAGAAATCACGACAGCTTCTTTACTAGCTTCCGATTCAGCAATGTACCCAGCTTCAGTTGTTGAATCAACAGTTGTTGCTTGTTTGGAACTTTTTCAGTTCACTGCTCTACCATTGAAAATGAACGTGTAACCAGACTGAGATTTGAAGTCATCAATATTTGTATGGAAGCTAGCATCAGTGTACCCAGTACAAGTTAGCTTATCATCTCCACCATATACCAAGAAGTAATCCTTAGTACGTCTGAGATACTTAAGAATACTCTTGACTACCTTCCAGTGTTCATCCCCAGGATTCTACTGGAATTTTCAAGTCATGCTAAGTGCAAAGGCCACATCTGGCCTAGTACATGTCATGACATACATGATTGATCCTATAGCCGAAGCATATGGGATCCTCTTCATGCGCTCAAGTTCTACAGCACTAGAAAAGTTATCCTTCTTATATAACTTGATGCCTTGACCCATAAGAAGACCGCATTTCTTGGAATTTTCCATAGAAAAACGTCTAAGCACTTTGTCTATATAGACGGACTGTGACAACCCCAACAATCTATTAGGTCTATATTTATAGATCCTAATTCCAGAATGTAGCAGGTTTCACCTAAATCCTTCATCATGAAGGTATTGGACAACCACTCATTGACTGACTGCATGAGAGTCTTATTGTCTCCCATTATCAATATGTCACCTACACATATAATAATGAAGACAATAATCTCATCCTTGCATTTGGTATAAACACAAGGATCCTCTTTGCTTCTGACGAAATCAAATGACTTGATAGCATTGTCAAAGAAAATGTTCCAACTCTTTGAAGCTTGCTTAAGTCCATAAATGGACTTCTGTAGCTTGCATACATCATTTGGTTTGGACTCGGATGAAAAACCCTCGGGTTGTTTCATATACACTTCCTCAATTAGATTAACATTGAGGAATGCAGTTGTTATACCCCGTATTTCCAGAGTATGTACGTAAGGGCGTACGTACAAAAGTTTGATCCTTAAAGTAGGCATAGGGACGAAAATTTGTGAACAACCCACTAAAAGAATCGTTTTCCGACGAAACGTTTTCCAAAACTTGCGTAGGGAAAATTACGGCTATATCATTTATTATTTTTGCGGATTTTTCCGAGAGATGAAATATTTTGGACCAACGAGAGGGTGACACTTGTCACCCTCAGTGGAGCGCAACATGGGCAAGTTTGGACGATTTTGTGGCCTTGCTTTAGTCAAGGTTAGGTAGGATATTTTTGTGTAGTAGATGGATAAGGACACTTGGGTGAATCCCCACCCTCCACTTGCCCTCCAATTGCCTTCATCTTGGCCATTGGTTGGCCTATAAATACCCCCCTAACTTGAAGGTTTTCTTCATCCACAAACACAATTCTCTAAGTCTCAAAATCCTCCCTCTCCCTTGTAGTGTTTTCGTCCCAACCCTCTTCCCCCTCTAGCCTAGTGGCTTCGGCCGAGAATACCCCCTCCCCCTTTGTAGAAAGTTGCCTTCTAGTGTAGTTACTATTCCAAAATACCCTAGCCCAAATCACTTATAGTATTAAGTAGAAGTTGTTTAGAAACTTCTAAGGGTTTCTTGGAGCGGACTGGAGCTTTCAGATTAGGAGCTAAACCTTGCTCATGATCGACATTTAACTTGGATAATTTTGGGTTTATCGAGGTAAATAATCTTATCCTTCTATAGTATTGGAGATCACATACTGTAGTAGTATAGAAATAGTACTAAGTTATATAGAAGGATATTAAAGAAGAGAATTGAACTGTAATTACACTGAAGGATATTAAAGAAGAGAATTGAACTGTAATTACATAGAAGGATATTACAGAATAGAATTGAACTGAAATCACATCAGAAGAATAATAAAGAAGATTGAACTGTACTTACATGAATTTGTATTCTGATGAAGCTGCATAGTTTCTGGGTAGGAAGTCTTTGCCCGATTTTTCGTAGAATAGAGAACCCTCTGCTTAGATTATCCTCTGAGTAGTCTAGGCGTTGATAGGCGTATTTGACTATTATAGGTTGATACTCTGCGCGCGACATATTCGACTTGGCGGTGGATTTCGAGGAGGTATGTGATTCTTCCTATACTCTTGAGCATGATATTTTAAAATATATATATAGTACGGTAGACGTACGTGTGTTAACTGAACATGGTTTTACTTGACGTCTTTTGACTTGAGTCTAAATAATAAAATCTTGAAGTCTTTCAAAAGAATTATAAGTCATTTTTGAAAGAAGAGGAATATTTGTTTTTAAAACAAAAAGCTTAAGAGTTATACTAGCTTTATGGGAAGTTAGGTATAACGACTTAAGAAAGAGAAAGGCAGTTTACTTATGTGTTTATGAAAGACTTGTATTGATTTCTGGAAGGTATAATAAGATGGTTTGATGAGTAGACATATTATGATGCTATGTGTGTTAGTGTCTTGTAACGTTTGTATAAGAGGGTATTCTTGTTGTGCTTATATTGTTTAACGATAAGCTGTTATGTTAGTATTATATCACTCACCTCTTGACATGATCACGGGGTTAGGCGCCTCCGTCGGGGTAGACTCGAGTGATGCAGGACCATGATTCGAGAATACCTCATGCGGGTCGGGGACCTATGCGAGCTACGAGTTCGAGTTAGTGTGCGGCCTTTGTGGTCATGCGGTCTATGTGGCCATGCGGACTACGAGTCGGGGCGATCCGGAGTAGCTACCCTCGATGCGGGAATACCTCATGCGGGCTATGTGAGTGGCCTATGCGGTGCGGGAGTCCGTGAGTTAGGCATGCATAATGATACTATGGGCGATTGGCCTTGCCCGATCATTCGCGGCTAGAAAAGACACATTCTGATTTCTATTATTGCTCTTGTTTGTGATGTGGCACTCTGTGCGGTTATATTGGTTGTTTCGTACATATTTGTAAAATTGGTTTTAAAATGATATGATTTCATTTAAGTACTTTACAGTTTCACATATTTGGTACCTGTTATCTTGACCTCCTTCGGAAGTGCGTTCATGCCGCGGTAAGGAAGCGAGTGCTAGATCCGCATCCTTAGGATCTTTTGCTTTGGTGTCAGGAGCTCCATCTTCTCCGGAGGCTCGACTTTTGGGTATGATCTCCCTGTTGTTGTAGATAGTTTGTACATTCAGGGTATGGCGGGGCCCTGTCCCGCCATAGTTGTTTATCTTCTTAAGTGCAGTAGTTCTATTATGCGGTTGGGATGTATCGCGATTTTGGTTATACTTTTTCAGATAAACTGTGTCTCATTTACAATTGTTTCATGTCTTGTGTTTTTATATTCCGCTGATTACTCTGATGTATGACTACTTGGGTGCCCGGGTAAGGCACCAGTCACTGGCCCCGGAATGGGTCGTGACAGCAGTTTTGAGTCCATTTGCCAAATGTCATAGTCATAATATGCAGCTATCGCAAGCAAAATCCGAATGGACTTAATCTTAGCAACAGGTGAAAATATTTCATCATAATCGACCCCATGTCGTTGATTATAACCTTTAGCCACCAGTCTAGCTTTATAAGTTTGTACCTTCCAAATGCATCAATCTTCCTCTTAAAGACTCATTTGCATCCTATAGGTTTAACCTCATTTGGAAAATCAACCAAGTTCCACACTTGATTGACGTACATAGATTTCATTTCGGATTCCATGGCTTTTTGCCATCTCTTAGAATCAATATCCAATATTGCTTCATTGTAGGTTGTAGATTCATCATCATCTGGAATATCTATCTCACTGTGTGTTTTCACAAGTAGATTTAGTCTTTCTGGAGGACGATGAGTTCCAGTAGACCTACGGAGGTGATTGTTTTGCAGTTCAGTATCAGGTATGTTCTGATTGTGAGAAGGTTCTTGTGTTGGTTGATCCACCAACTCGAGAGCTTTCAGGAATATCATTTTCATGTCTTTCTTGAATGGGAGGAGGTGCAACCATTGCACTTGCTCCCAAGGGTTGTGTATGAGTATTTTGCATTTCTGCATTCCTCGCAACACTCCCACTAGCCGAAGGGCATAGTCGTAGTACCCAATCTTCACCAAATGTTCCCACTGAATTCTTTCCTTGGTCATTCGGCAAGGATTCAACCTCAATGTTATCTCATGGTTCTTGAATTTCTTCAAGTTCTATCTCTGTGCAACTCTGTTCCTTGTAGACATATTCTTCTTCAAGGAAAGTTGAGGTCCTGGAAACAATGACCTTATGTTCTCTTAGAAGATAGAAGTAGTATCCCTTAGTTTCCTTTGGATACCCCCCATGAAGTAACATTTCTCACTTTTGGTTTCCAACTTATGAGTGAGCATCTGCTTAACATATGCAGGGCACCCCAGGATCTCACATGTTTAAGAGCTGGCTTCTTGCCACACCATATCTCATATGGTGTCTTTTCAACTGATTTAGAAGGAACCCTGTTTAGAACATAAATTGAGTTTTGTATAGTATATCCTCAAAGGTATGTTGGTAAAGCTGAAAAGCTCATCATGGATCGAACCATATCTAGTAGGGTTTGGTTTCTCCTCTCGGCAACACCATTCATTTGTGATGTTCCAGGAGGCATCCATTCTGAATGAACTCTATGTAGCTTTAAGTAATCTAGAAATTCTTTGCTTAAGTATTCACCTCCTCGATCAGATCGAAGAGTCTTGATACTTTTCGCGAGTTGTTTCTCAACTTCAGACTTGTACTCCTTAAACTTTTCGAAGGCATCGGATTTATGTTTCATAAGATACACATATTCATACCTTGTCAAGTCGTCAGTAAAAGTGATGAAGTAAGGGAAACCTCTTCTAGCTTGAGTCGAAAATGGTCCACATACGTTAGTATGTACCAACTCAAGCACCTCCTTGACTCGCACACCTTTCCCATAAAGGGGTTTGTTGGTCGTCTTACCTTTCAAATAGGATTCACAATTACCATAAGACTCCAAGTCAAATGGTTCTAGGTAGTCAAGTTTCCTTAACCTTGCTATCCTTATTTGATTGATATGACCAAGTCTACATTGTCAAAAGTAGGTAGAATTTCTATTACTTATTTTAGCTCGTTTGTTTTGTACATTGAAAATTTCTCGACTACAGTTTAGTGTATACAATTCATTCATAAGAGGCGCAATTCCATATATAACATCATTAAAAGACAATACCATACTGCCATTGAATATATTTAAGAAAAAACCCTCTATGTCTAAAACTGGAATAGAAATGATGGTCCTCGTTAACAGGGTACATAAAAACAATTGTTCAACACTAAATATTTGCCAGAAGGTAAATCTAATCTATATGTTCCCACGCGCTCAACATCAACTCGTGTTCTATTTCCAACATGCAGGTCCACCTCTCGGTCCTACCGTTCTGTTGTCAGTTAGCCCCTGCACATTTGTACAAATGTGTGTGACACTAGCGGTATCCAATACCCAGGAATGAGAGTTGTTAATAGATAGATTTATTTCAATTATAAACATACCTTATCCATTAGAGGCTGAAAAATCTGGTGCCTTCCCTCCTCCTGGAGCAGTGCAATCTTTCAACCAATGCCCCTTCCTATTACAGTTGAGGCATACATCCTTGGCCAGGATCACTTTTTTCTTCTTCACCTTTCCCTTGGGCTTCATTGCTGAGGGCGCAGCGATAGCTTTGCCCTTCTTCTGTCATTCCTTACCTTTTAGTTCGGGATGACTAGAGGAGCTCACCATGAGCACATCTAAATCGAAGATTCAAAAGTCTTTAGCATATTATGAAGCTCCGATAGACTCTCTTTAGTTCCATTCATGTTGTAGTTGATAATGAAACTCTCGAACGAACGGGGAAGTGAGTTCAGGTTGAGCGTGAAAGAGACTTTATTGTGTAGCATTATTCTAATTGAGGTCAGCCTCTCTATCAGCCCAATCATCTTCAGCACGTGCTGAGACACTTGGTTCCCTTCAGTCAGCTTACACTTGAAAAACTCTATTAACATCTCGTTGGGGCCCAAGTTCTCTTGATGCCTATGTATTTCCATTGACATGGAAGATAACATAAGGCATTGTGCAGATGTGGCATTATCTAGATTTTGTATAGGTCACCTTATCAAATGTAACATACTCATCAGAGTCTTCTGCAGGCACTGCGGGAAAAACCTTATCCAATACATATTCAATTTTCTCTTGTCTTAGGACAATCCTTAGATTCTTAAGCCAGTCTATATAATTCGGTCCGGTGAGTTTGTTCATTTCTATTAGCATCTTTAGTAATAGACTTGACATTCTAAAGATCTGAAGAATTAGATAGAGAGGAAAATACAATCAAAATTTATTTCCTATTATACACATTCGTTTAGGCTAATTTAACATAGTCTTTTGTTTAATTAACTCTCACTATTTTAGCATATTTCTACAACCTCATGGTAGAATACGGACCTAGGTATATTTAATGTCATAATGGGATAAGATCCAAAACTATGTTATATCCGTGTTTGCTTTGGCTGATAACTTCAATAGCTCATTTTGGTAGGTTCTAAACTAATTGCAAAATTTATTTGCAACTCTTGGTTGATTAAATATATTTTATTTCAATCTTGCGTTTTTAGATTAGTCCGACACTTTGGCGCCAAGATTTGTCTAAGCAAGTCAACCCATTACACGACTGTGTTTATGTATCTAAGTAAACTTGGCCTTTGTGAGCAAAAACTTTGGTGTAAATACTCACAAAGGTTTATCATCTACTTTTACATTTAACACATTTATGAAAGAGCCTGAGTCCTCGTAGACTTAGAGCAAATGCTTTGGCATAACTACTCATATCGCCTAAAAGGATTTTGCGCCCTAACAATTATAATGGACGACGCGTTTAATATAGACTTGTATTCAAGTTTGGGGAACATTTTAGTTTTCGGGATTTCAACCAAGATCAACATACATGTCATATCCAATACCACATCCTATCATACAATTTCTAAACACATTTAGATGGGAAACCATCAACCCAATAGGCATGATAAAAGACAATTTTAATCAACTACTGGGAGCCGCTACCCAGATAGTTATAGCGGACACTACCAATTCTTTGGGCGCCACCTCTGTTATACCGTATTTCCGGTATATGCGTGAGGCGTGCATCTGAGATTAAGCCTTAAGTAGGCAAAGGGACGGAAATTTGTTCACAACCCACAAAAAGAATTGTTTTAAACGAAGCGTTTTCCAAACTTTGCGAAGGGAAAATTACAGTTGCAACATTTATAATTTTTGCGGATTTTTCCGAGAGATGAAATATTTTGGACCAACGAGAGGCGACACTTGGCCCTCAGTGGGCGGCAATCTAAGGAGTTGTTGTACGTTTTTAATGTTTTTGTGGCCTAAAACATTTGGTCAATGTTTGCTAGATATTTTGTGTAGTAGATGAGCAAGTGGGACCCACTCAACACTTGTCCAAATCTTCACCCTCCACTTGTCCACCACTTGTCTTGATCTTGGCCATTGAAGGCCCTATAAATACCCCCCTTAGTTGAAGGATTTCTTCATCCCTCAAATGACTTCTAAGTCCTAAAAATCCCTCCCTCCCTTGTAGTGAAATTCTCGTCCAAGTCCTCCCCCTTTGAGAGGCCCTTGGCCGAGACATCCCCCCCCCCTCTCTTGATAGTTCTCGTAAAATACACACCCCCCCTTGGTAGAAAAGTATTCTCCAAGTATTGTTACTATTCCAAAATACCTTGTAGTATTCCAAGGTTACCCCTATACTAAAAGCCCAGAAATACTATTATACTTCCCTTCAGTCACAAAACGAAACCCTAAGGAAAATCTTCACAGTTGGTTGAAGTATTAAGAAGAAGTTGCGTAGAACTTCTAAGGGTTGTTTGGAGCGGGTTGGAGCATCCAGAGTAGGAGCTAAACGTTGCTCAGGATCGACATTTAAACTTGGATAATTTTGGGCTTACCGAGGTAAATACTCTTGTCCTTCTATTGTAATTGGAAATTACATACTGTAGTTGTATAGAAATGAGTATAAGATATATAGAAGGATGGTATAAGAGAAGAGAATTAAATTGAAATCACATCAGAAGAATATTAAAAAAGAAGATTGAACTGTACTTACATGAATTTGTATTTCTGATGAGACTTGTGTAGTTTAGCGGGTAGGGAAGTGCTGCCCGATTTTCCGTAGAATAGAGAACCCTCTGCTTAGAATATTCTACAGAGTAGTCTAGACGTTGATAGACGTATATGGCCTTTATAGGTTGAAAGTTCTGCGAGTAGCATATTCCACTTGAAAGGTGGACAAGGCTAGCCGGGTTATAGCAGTGGAGCGTTTTGCTATTTGTCGATAATCGTCGCGAGGTATGTGATTCTTCCTATCCTCTTGAGCATGATATTTCAAAAGAATATATATAGTACGGTAGACGTACGTGTGTTAACTGAACGTGGTTTTACTTCGATGTCTTTTTGACTTGAGTTTTAAATAATAAAGAATCTTGAAGTATTTCAAAAGAATTAAGAATCGTTTTTAAAAGAAGAGTAATACTTGGTTTTGAAAGTTTAAGAGTTATACTAGCTTTATGGGAAGTTAGGTATAACGACTTAAGAGAGATAAAAAGAATGGTTTATTGATTTTAAAAGTTAAGAGACTTGATCTTAAAAGATAAGAGACTTGACTTAAATGAATTTTATTAAAAAATGTGAAACCTCATTCGTGAGTAATGAGTATTTGGTTTTTAAAGAATAATGTTTCACTGATTTCGGAAATGAGAATAAGTATCGAACAAATCACTGCAGCGTTAATAAAGGACAATGTATTGACAAATAAGTAATTATATTAAAACCAGTAGAAGCCTCCATCTGCATAGAAGCTAAGATAAGACAAGATTGTATTACATTTCCTAGATCATGGCTGCTTTAATAAGATTGTTATAAACAAGAATAACCTACTCACACATAAGGCATACGTTACTCAATCGTTTTAAAAGAGATTACGACTATGAACTATGAGATCTTTCGAAAATAAGAGACGTGAATATTTGAAATTAGGCAAACTTAAACTTTGGAAAAGAATGTTGTTACTTGATTTTAAAAAGGAAAGTATGGAAGTTGTTTTGGTCTACTTAAAATGTTAGTCACTCTATTTTTAATACTACGGGTATCGGGTGACCTTTGTAAAAGAAATGGATCCTTTAAAAGAATTTAACGTCGTAGTACTTTGGGTTAAAACACGGACTTTGGCATAAAATGAAATCTAGTGAGTTGTGTGTAACTTGCCTATGTTTGCGTGTGATAGCCTTGTTATGCAAGTATTGTATTTCTATACCACGCGTCTCTCTCGATGGAGGCGATGATTTGTTATGATTTTACTTGGACGTCTTGGCGGTGGAGGATTCCACGGGTGCGCTCGCATTGATAGCGTTATTCCATGGACTAGCTCTCCGCGAGGTTTCTTGATTCGGCCTTGGTATCTGGTGGTTGGCTTTCGTACTTGCCCCATCTCGTTGCTGATTCGGCCTTGCTATCTGGTAGTTAGCCTTCGCTTGCCGTTCGGTTTAGTGGCGAAGTCTCGTGATCTGACGCGGTATCTGGTAGTTAGCCTTCGTACTTGCCGGTCGCCTCGTGACACGGCTTTGGTATCTGGTAGTTGGATTTCGTACTTGCCGTGTCGACCGTGGCGGAGTCGTGATACTGACGCTTGGTAGTTAGCCCTCGTACTTGCCCGGTCGATTTCGTGACCACGACTTTGGTATCGGTAGTCGGCTTTCGTACTTGCCGTGTCGGCCGTGGTTTGGTTGTATAGTATTGTTAATGCGGCCTTGGTATCTGGTGGTTGGCTTTCGTACTTGCCCCGGTCAGTTGATGATGCGGCTTTGGTATCTGGTAGTTAGCCCTGGTACTTGCCGTGCGGTTTATGACTCAGTGGGACACGGTGTTTATGTGTACTCCTTGGTGTTATTATATCATAGACTGCCGGCAGTGAGGAAGGTATTCCACGGGCATGATTGATGTTGAGGGCGTGAGACCCATAGTTATATTTGAGTGATGACCTTGAGGGCGTGAGTCCCTGACTTGACATGACTGCTTATTTATTGTGGACTGTAGTTTGGTTATCATACATGTCTCCTGCTTTATATAGACTACTATGATTTCATTCTGATATTTTGATTTCACATACTTGGTACTGTTATCGACCTCCTTGAAGTGCGTTCATGTCGCGGTAAGTACACCAGTTGTTGAGCCTCGTTCATAGGATCGCAGTTCAGCGTGTGGGAAGCTCCGTTTCTCCGGAGGCTTATCTTTTGGTATAGTCCCCTGTCACTGTAGGTACTTGTACATTCAGGGGTATGGCGGGGCCCTGTCCCGTCATGTTGTATAAAAACTCTTAGAGGTCTGTAGTACTGTTGTGGGCAGGGTTTGTAAGGATGTAACTGTTGGGTTCAAGTTTTATGTATATATACATGCCGAAAGGCGATATTTTCGTGGATAAACTGTTCTCATTCTATAATTGTTTCATGTCTTATTTTTATATTCCGCTGATTACTCTGATGTATGACTACTTGGGTGCCCGGGTAAGGCACCAGTCACGGTCCCGGGATCGGGTCGTGACAAAAGTGGTATCAGAGAAGTTAATCCTCGAAAAGTGTCTACAGACCGTGTCTAGTAGAGTCTTGATTATCGATGTGTTGTGCACCACATCTATACTCAGGAGGCTGCAGGACATTTAGGATTGGTTTCCATTCTTCTCATTCTGAGATCGTGCCTTAGAGCTGTGTTATAAGTTCGACCCCTCTGACGTATTTTGTTTTCACCAGTTATGCCTCCGCGCAAGGCAACCCGGGCCCAGATGGGCAAGGCAGCCGAGGGAGCTGCTAGTAGGATACAGAGGAGTATGAGGGCGCAGGCCCGGTCTTTACCTGAGATAGTGCTTCAGACGGCGAGTTTTGCGACGCCGCCTGCCCCAGTAGAGTTTAGAGACGCAGCAGTGGCTGCTGAGACCATAATACCTGAGCCTCCAGTCCCACAGCCTGGAGCAGAGGAGATGGGTTACAAGGAGATGGCGATTATTGGCGGTGATAGTGGCAAGGCACGAGGATAATTTGGATCGGCGATTTGGTACGATAGTACCGTAGTTCACCCGAGAGCGGATAGTTTGAGGCTGCGGGACTTTACGAGTTGCGACCGCCGATGTTTTATGGATCGAGGCACGAGGATGATCCGCAAGAGTTCATCAAGCGATTCTGACGGATCATGAGAGTGATCAAGGCTTCGGAGACCGAGTCAGTGGTCTTAGGTTCACATCGGCTGCGTGATACCGCAGTCGACTGGTTTGATTCGTGGGAGCTGTCCCGGGGGGAGCATGCGCCTCCAGCTATTTGGGACGAGTTCTCGGAGGCATTTCTCAACCACTTCTTGCCTCCGCAGATGAGGAGGGCACTGGCCGACAGATTTTTAATATTGAGGCAGGACGGGCGTACGGTTCGGTAGTACAATGTGGAGTTTGGTTCACTAGCTCGGTACGTCCCCGCGTTAGTAGCTGACATGGGGGACAGAGTGCATCGCTACGTCACCGGGCTTGATGACTACTTGGCAGAGGCTTGTTCGGGTGTAGCTCTTCAACCGGGCATAGACATTGCCCGCATGCAGGCTTATGCACTTGTGTGTGAGGAGCGGAGAGGTCGGCAGAATGACCAGGATCAACAGAAGAGGGCCAGGACAGCAGGGTCTTTTGGCGACTTTCGAGGTGGACCGCCTCAGCAGCAGACTAGTTATGTACCTCCGCCAGTAGAGAGTGGTCCTCCACAGTCTTCGGGACATTCGGGATATTCAGGAGTAGGTCAGGGCTCCCAGGTTTTAGATTTTCAGGGGAGTAGGAGTGCTCTCCGGATGAGGCTACCCTTGTCTCAGTGTGGCCGTTGTGGAAAAATTCATAAAGGTGAGTGTCGTACTAATTTGGGAGATTGTTATGCTTGCAGCCAACAGGGCCATTTGGCGAGAGACTGTCCGACCAGAGGTAGCACTGGTGGGATAGCACAGACTACGAGATCAGTTGCGGGTTATTCACCTTCCATAGCTAGGCAGGATGTTCATACACCGGCAGGCCACGGCAGAGGTCGCGGTGGAAGTTCCCAGTTTTAGCGGTCCTTTGAACCGCCTATTTTTTTCAGGTATATCCTTAACCCTCTAGAGATTAGCATGCGTGATATGATGGTTATATGTTGAGTACTATGTACAGATAGCGTTGTGTATATTGTGGTTTAGAGACATGGTTAGTTGAAAGGTTAAGTAGGGGGACAGTGAAGGTATGAACCTTAGAATATTACACGTTGAGACCTTAGAAGTAAGGCCGTCTTGAATAAAAGATTTTACGGTAAGTCTTTGTCAAAATACTTGGTATGCGTAAAATGTATTGTGGGATAATTCCATGGGTCGTGTAAGATGAAAGTGGTAGCTTTCTGGACTTGAATAGGTAAGATTGTTCCGGATCGGGGAACAAGAGTTTGGCGCGATTATGGATCGGGTTGAGGACCATTCGCGGGTCGACCCGCAGCCCGGTTTGGGGTGGGGTCAGTTCGAGGTGGTCCCGCCGGGTGGTAGGGTCACGAGGGTGCTAGGCCCAAGTTTAGGTAACCATCGTATGAGTTCGTGGATATGTTCGACCAGAATCGGATCATGAAGGCCGGGAATGGCCTTAAAGGAATTCAAGGCCTAGTAAGATGACCAAGTTGGGAGGTGGTGACTCCAAAGTTTTGGAAACTGAAGCGATGACTGGAGTATGGAATGTGTTCTAGAGAAAAAGTTCAAGTGTTCGAGAAGGGTACGACGAGTAAGGAAAGAAGTGAACATGCGCCGAGAGAATAAAAGAGATCATTTTGTTGTGAAGTGAAGATGCGAAGGGAGTATCCTTTAGACCTGGGTGGAAGCTTTTGTGATGTAGGAGTGATTCCTCGTTGACTTGGGTTAAGTATTTGCGCGTGTGTTATTTTTGTGGCCAGGTGTGGCATTGGCAATTTGTTAAGTTATGAGGAACTTTATCGTTATCCGTCTTGAGAAGGAACATTCGGGACGAATGTTTCTAAGGAGGGGAGAATGTTATACCCCGTATTTCCAGAGTATGTACGTGAGGGTGTACGTACAAAAGTTAAGCCTTAAGTAGGCAAAGGGACGAAAATTTGTTCACAACCCACAAAAATAATTGTTTTCCGACGAAACGTTTTCCAAACTTTGCGAAGGGAAAATTACGGTTGCAACATTTATAATTTTTGCGGATTTTTCCGAGAGATGAAATATTTTGGACCAACGAGAGGGCGACACTTGTCCCTCAAGTGGACGGCAATCTAAGGGAGTTGTTGGCACGTTTTTAATGTTTTTGTGGCCTAAAACATTTGGTCAATGTTTACTAGATATTTTGTGTAGTAGATGAGCAAGTGGGACCCACTCAACACTTGTCCAAATCTTCACCCTCCACTTGCCCACCACTTGTCTTGATCTTGGCCATTGAAGGCCCTATAAATACCCCCCTTAGTTGAAGGATTTCTTCATCCCTCAAATGACTTCTAAGTCCTAAAAATCCCTCCCTCCCTTGTAGTGAAATTCTCGTCCAAGTCCTCCCCCTTTGAGAGGCCCTTGGCCGAGACATCCCTCCCCCCCTCTCTTGATAGTTCTCGTAAAATACACACCCCCCCCTTGGTAGAAAAGTATTCTCCAAGTATTGTTACTATTTCAAAATACCTTGGCCCAAATACCTTGTAGTATTCCAAGGTTACCCCTATACTAAAAACCCAGAAATACTATTATACTTCCCTTCAGTCACAAAACGAAACCCTAAGGAAAATCTTCACAGTTGGTTGAAGTATTAAGAAGAAGTTGCGTAGAACTTCTAAGGGTTGTTTGGAGCGGGTTGGAGCACCCAGAGTAGGAGCTAAACGTTGCTCAGGATCGACATTTAAACTTGGATAATTTTGGGCTTACCGAGGTAAATACTCTTGTCCTTCTATTGTAATTGGAAATTACATACTGTAGTTGTATAGAAATAAGTATAAGATATATAGAAGGATGGTATAAGAGAAGAGAATTAAATTAAAATCACATCAGAAGAATATTAAAAAAGAAGATTGAACTGTACTTATATAGGACTGTATTTACAGTAGACTTGTGTAGTTTAGCGGGTAGGGAAGTGCTGCCCGATTTTCCGTAGAATAGAGAACCCTCTGCTTAGAATATTCTACAGAGTAGTCTAGACGTTGATAGACGTATATGGCCTTTATAGGTTGAAAGTTCTGCGAGTAGCATGTTCTACTTGAAAGGTGAACAAGGCTAGCCGGGTTATAGCAGTGGAGCGTTTTGCTATTTGTCGATAATCGTCGCGAGCTATGTGATTCTTCCTATCCTCTTGAGCATGATATTTTAAAAGAATATATATAGTACGGTAGACGTACGTGTGTTAACTGAACGTGGTTTTACTTCGATGTCTTTTTTACTTGAGTTTTAAATAATAAAGAATCTTGAAGTATTTCAAAAGAATTAAGAATCGTTTTTAAAAGAAGAGTAATACTTGGTTTTGAAAGTTTAAGAGTTATACTAGCTTTATGGGAAGTTAGGTATAACGACTTAAGAGAGATAAAAAGAATGGTTTATTGATTTTAGAAGTTAAGAGACTTGATCTTAAAAGATAAGAGACTTGACTTAAATGAATTTTATTTAAAAATGTGAAACCTCATTCGTGTGTAATGAGTATTTGGTTTTTAAAGAATAATGTTTCACTGATTTCGGAAATGAGAATAAGTATCGAACAAACCACTGCAGCGTTAATAAAGGACAATGTATTGACAAATAAGTAATTATATTAAAACCAGTAGAAGCCTCCATCTGCATAGAAGCTAAGATAAGACAAGATTGTATTACATTTCCTAGATCATGGCTGCTTTAATAAGATTGTTATAAACAAGAATAATCTACACACACATAAGGCATACGTTACTCAATCGGTTTAAAAGAGATTACGACTATGAACTATGAGATCTTTCGAAAATAAGAGACGTGAATATTTGAAATTAGGCAAACTTGAACTTTGGAAAAGAATGTTGTTACTTGATTTTAAAAAGGAAAGTATGGAAGTTGTTTTGGTCTACTTAAAATGTTAGTCACTCTATTTTTAATACTACGGGTATCGGGTGACCTTTGTAAAAGAAATGGATCCTTTAAAAAGAATTTAACGTACGTAGTACTTTGGGGTTAAAACCTGGACTTTGGCATAAAATGAAAGTACCGTGAGTTGTGTGTAACTTGCCTATGTTTGCGTGTGATAGCCTTGTTATGCAAGTATTGTATTTCTATACCACCGCGTCTCTCAATGGAGGGTCGGCTGATTTGTTATGATTTTACTTGGACGTACTGGCAGTGACGGAGGATTCCACGGGTGCGCTCCTGTTGATAGCGTTATTCCATGGACTAGCTCTCCATGAGGTTTTACTGATTCGGCCTTGGTATCTGGTGGTTGGCTTTCGTACTTGCCCCGTCTCGTGGCTGATTCGGCCTTGGTATCTGGTAGTTAGCCTTCGCACTTGCCCCGTTCAGTTTAGTGGCGAAGTCTCGTGATACGGCCTTGGTATCTGGTAGTTAGCCTTTGTACTTGCCCCGGTCAGCTACGTGACACGGCTTTGGTATCTGGTAGTTGGCTTTCGTACTTGCCCCGTATCAGCTTCGTGGCGGAGTCTCGTGATACGGCCTTGGTATCTGGTAGTTAGCCCTCGTACTTGCCCCGGTCAGCTACGTGACACGGCTTTGGTATCTGGTAGTCGGCTTTCGTACTTGCCCCATAGAAGCTTCGTGGTTTGGTTGTATAGTATTGTTAGTACGGCCTTGGTATCTGGTAGTTGGCTTTCGTACTTGCCCCGCTCAGTTGATGATGCGGCTTTGGTATCTGGTAGTTAGCCTTCGTACTTGCCCCGTACGGTTTTATGACTCAGGTGGGACCTGGTGTTTATGTGTACTCCTTGGTGTTATTATATCATAGACTGCCGGCAGTGAGGAAGGTATTCCACGGACATGATTGATGTTTAGGGCGTGAGACCCATAGTTATATTTGAGTGATGACCTTGAGGGCGTGAGTCCCTGACTTGACATGATCGCTATTTATCAGGATCGTAGTTTGGTTATCATACATGTCTCCCGCTTTATATAGACTACTATGATTTCATTTACATTTTCGTTTCACATACTTGGTACTGCCAGATCGACTCCTTCGGGGCCGTTCATGCCGCAGTAAAGGTACACCGCTTGTTGATCCTCGTTCATAGGATCGCATTCAGCGTGTGGAAGCTCCGTTTCTCCGAGGCTTATCTTTTAGTATAGTCCTCATCACTGTAGTACTTGTACATCTGTGGTATGGCGGGGCCCTGTCCCGTCATGTTGTATAAAAACTCTTAGAGGTCTGTAGTACTATTGTGGGCAGGGTTTGTAAGGATGTAACTGTTGGGTTCAAGTTTTATGTATATATACATGCCGAAAGACGATATTTTCATGGATAAACTGTTCTCATTCTATAATTGTTTCATGTCTTGTTTTTATATTCCGCTGATTACTCTGATGTATGACTACTTGGGTGCCCGGGTAAGGCACCAGTCACGGGCCCGGGATCGGGTCGTGACACCTACCCAGACATTTAGATCAGACACTATGCTAATAATTAAATGCACGCATTTAAAATAATTAGCATATATTCGTATATTATATAATAATATACAATTAATGATAATCATGGTAATTTGTCTAAACTCTAAAATTTATGTCTATGTCAACTTGTCCCTAAATATTTTTGATTTAAAATTATGATTTTCAGGAAATCTCTGTAAACTTTCATATTTATAGTTTAGTCCCTCAAAAATTTAAAATTCAATTTAAACCCATTTAAATTCATAAAATCAAATTTTAAACTTTCATAAAATATTTTCAGGTTTCAGGGACCAGTCTGCAATTTCCATAATATCAAAATTTGATTTTCAAAAACTTTATTTAATTATAGAATTGCCCGAAAGGACCAATTCTATCTATTTAAAAAGTTTTAATTTCAGATTCTGAAACCTTTTAAACTTCTGAATCTGAAATATTTAAAATTTCAATTTTTGATTCCGAAATTTACTTTTATTTTTTTAAAATCACCGTCAGCACCATGGCCCTTAGGGTGGCATCGCGGCGCCTCGGAGGCAGTGACAATTTTTTTTTTAATTTTAAGCTTTCGAGATGAACAGGCCGCGACGCTTCTGACAAACCTAAGCGGCAAGCGACGCCATCATCAAACCACTAGCGGTAGCGCGCCTGTAACCACAAAATTCTGCAATTCCAAAACCCTAAAACTGGTTCAGGGTCAGATTGCAGATTCAACCTCATACCCCTTCACCATTAAACAACACGTTCATCGACCATTATCCAATCTCTTCTCTTTCTTCGTCTCATTGCACCATGTTCGAAACGAACCGGTAACGCACATCAACTTAGAAGAGTTAGATCGGAATGACTTCCTCGATTACATCATTGTTCAATAGTTTAAGAGACAATGATTATGGGTTCTTGAGATTTAAGGTTTTAAAGCTTCTTAATGGCATAAAATTAGATTCAAATAAATCCTAACCCATATTATCATTAACTATCGTTACATAATCACACAAAACAACTCAGGATCTGATACTATTGTAAGGTTTTCTCGGTTCGTGTACACAGCGGAATTTGAAAATTTGTGTTTCAAACCCGACAGACGGACGAACTGTAGGATGATTATGTAATGATATAAACATACAAATATGTTGTTAATCGTAATACTTCCAACGAAAACTTACAGTTTGTATAATCTGGAATCTTCAAGTGCGTACCGAGGGTGAGCACGCAACTGTTCCTCGATTGCAAGTCCAAGACTCCAATGTAATTACTCTTTCGGAAAGCTAGGAAATCCGGCAGAGTTTCAGCAGAGAATAATTCTTATGAATTGAGTGTATAAAAATAATGATAGAACCCTCTATTTATAGCTGTGAAATGCAACTAGGGTTCCCACGCCGCCGTGCCCGTAAATCAAGACGAGGTGCGCTACGGTCGCTACTTGTCGGGACCGAACCGGCCGTGGATCGTGCCTTACCCGGGCACCTAAGTAGACATACATCAGAGTAACCAGCGGAATATAAAACAAGACATGAAACAATTATGAAATGAGAACAGTTTATCCAAGAAAAGATTGTCTTTCGGCATGTATATATACATCAAGAGTGAACAGTTACATCCCAACTTTACAACAGGACTACAGCACTTCTGGAAGTAAACAACTATGGCGGACAGGCCGCCATACCTGAATGTACAAAATATCTACAACACTGTGGAGAGTCGTACTAAAAGTCGAGCCTCCGAGAAATGGAGCTCGACACGCAGTAAGGATCCTAAGAATGAGGATCTACCACCTGCTTCCCCTTACCTGCGGCATGAACACAGCCCCCCGAAGGAGGTCAGTACAACAGGTACCAAGTATGTGAAACTGTAAAGTACTTTAAATGAAATCATATCATTTTAAAACCAATTTTACAATTATGTACGAAACAACCAATGTAACCGCACATAGTGCCACAGCATAACCAAAAGCAAAATAGATATAACATAACTGGTCTTTTTTAGGCCGCTAATGATCGAAGCAAGGCCAATCGCCCATAGTATCATTATGCGAGCCTAATCTCGAACTCCCGCATCCGCATAGGTCACATGCACTGCATGAGGTATTCCTCGTGACGGTAGCTAACCCGCGGCATCCTCCTGGACCCCCGAAGTCCGCATAGTCCTGTGGACCGCATAGGCCATATAGACCCGCATCGGCGTAACACACCCGGAGTGATCAATCCTGGAACTTCCGCAGCTCCGCATAGGTCACACAGACCCGCATGAGGTATTCCTCGCATCGAGGGTGGCAAGTCCTCGGCATCATAACAAGTCAGGGGGGTATGTGATATAATAGCAGTACAACGGGCTTATCCTTTAACAACGTAAGCACAACAAGAATAACCCCCTTACACAAACATCACAAGACACTAACACACGTAGCATCATAACATGTTTACTTATCAAACCATCTTACTACACTTCTATTTAATACTTCAACCAACTATGAAGATTTCCCAGGGTTTCGTCTTGTGACTAAAGGATATATAGTAGTATTTCCGGGCTCTTAGTATGGAGGTAACTTGGGAATACTACAAGGGATTTGGGCTAAGGTATTTTGGAATAGTAACACTACTAGAAGACAATTTTCCTACCAAGGGGGGGGGGGGTATTTCGACGAGAACAACAAGGAATGGGGGGTGTGTTTCGGCGAGAGACTTCTCAATGGGGGGGGGGAGTTTTGGACGAGATACTACAACCAAGGGGGAAGGATTTTGGAGACTTGGAAATTGTTTTTGTGGATGAAGAAGTCTTGCACTTGAGGGGGGTATTTATAGAACAACCAAGGGCCAAGATTCAAGCAAGTGGAGGGTGTAGATTAAGTAGCTTGTGTGAGTGGAGTCTTCCACCAAGTGTCCACCACAATATTGGGACATATGTCCACCACAACATTGGAACATATGTCCACCACAACAAAGAGCCATGTGGCCATCCACTTGCCCCTCCAAAACCGTCCATACCTACCCCCACTAACCCAAAGAAAATATCTTGCAAGACTTGACTATTTGACTTGTCCACTAGCCCAACATTTTCGTCCAAACATGCCACCTAAGGGTGACACATGTCGCCCTCCTATTGGTCCAAAATATTTCGTCTCTCGGAAAAATCCATAATCGGTTAAAATATAAAAAAAAACGTAGAATTTCCTTCACAAGGTTCGGAATCTTTTCCGTTGAAAGTTTACAATTTTCATCCTTAACCTAATTAGGGTTTGTACAAATGTACGCACGTCCTCACATACATACTCTGGAACTATGGGGTATAACATTCTCCCCTCCTTAGAAACATTCGTCCCGAATGTTCCTTCTAGATTCAGTCAAATCAGAAACGACACAGCTCCTTACAACTTAAACAATTTGCAAATGCCACACATGGCCACAATACAACACTTAGCATATATGATAATTAAAACCAGCAAGTAGGAAAGTGAGTTACCTGGAGGTGTGGGGAATAGGTGAGGATACTTCTGCCTCATGTCCTCCTCTGCTTCCCATGTCATCTCCTCTCTGTGCTCGTTCCGCCATAGGACCTTGACGGAAGCCACATCCTTTGTCCGCAGCCGCCTAACCTGACGATCGAGTATCGCTATGGGAATCTCCTCATACGATAACCCCTCGGTCACCTGGACATCGTCAATCGGGTGCACTCTAGATGGATCCCCGATACATCTCTCAAAGATAGAAACATGAAAAATCGGATGCCTTCCGGATCGGACGACAGATCCAACTCATAGGCAACCTTCCCTACCCTGCGGACACTCTGATAAGGCCCAATGTACCTTGGGCTGAGCTTCCATTTCCTCCCAAATCTCATCACACCCTTCATGGGTGACACCTTCAGGAAAACCCAATCATCAACCTCAAACTCGGATCCGACGACGATGATCTGATACGACTTGCGACTCGAAGTCGATAACCGCTCTGGATAAGCTTCACCTTATCCATCCGTCAGTATCAAGTCCGGTCCCACTAATCGCACTCGCCCACATCAAACCAGCCTATCGGTGACTCGCACTTCCTCTCATAAGGCCTCATAAGGCGTCGTCCGATATCGGAGTGGTAGGCGTTATACGCAAACTCTACTAGCGGCAAATGATCCTCCCACTACCCTCGAAATCAATAACACAGCTCGCAGATATCCTCAAGTTGTCGGATAGTGCGCTCTGCTGTCCGTCATTCGAGGATGGAATGCGATCGAGGCTCACTCAAGGCCCCTAATCCCTTCCGAAAGACCTCCGGAAGTTAGCCAAACCGGCTCCTGCATGCGATATGATAGAAATAGGGACCCCATGCGGTCTCACGATCTCTGATGTAAAGTCGGCATAATCCTCGCGAAAAAGTCGCCCCGACGGAAGAAAGTGGGCTGATTTCGTCGACTGTCGACGATAACCCGGATAGAATCATGTTTCCTGAGTGCGAGGTAACCCCGTGATAAAGTCCATGTTCATCACCTCCCACTTCCGTCGGGATCTCTATCGTCGCAATAATCCACGGGACTCGTGCTCTACCTTCACCGCCGACAACACGGCACCGAGCCACAAACTCGCAACGTCCTCTTCAAGCCATCCCACCAATACACGATCCGAGGTCGTGGTACATCTTTTCGACCGGATGGATAGAGTAATGTCGCGTGTGCTTCCTTAGAACTCTGCCAAGTCCTGCAATATCCGGAACACAACCGCCCTCAAACCTTAGCACCCCATCAGTGCTACCTCAAAGGACATTTCACTGCCGAAGAGTCGTATCACGATACCGTGTCAAAATCGGATCCTCAAATTGCTCTTCACCTCCTCGACGATGGAAGACTCGGCAACCTCTCAACCCAACCCCATTACTATCGAATCAATCAATCGGACTCGAGGCTCGCTAGGCGATGCAACTCGCGGACCATGCCCTCCTCTCTGCACATCCGATAGACTCCCCACCGACCTACGACTAAGGGCATCTGCCACAACATTGGACTTCCCAGTGTGGTACAGGATATCGACATCATAATCCTTGAGTAACTCTAACCACCGCTCGCCGTAAGTTCACTCCTCCGCCGAAGATATACCGAGGCTCTTGTGGTTTGTGTAAATATCCACATGAACTCCATACAAATAGTGCCTCCAGATCTTCAAGGCGTGAATCACCGCTGCCAACTCCAAATCATGGGTGGGGTAGTTCTTCTCATGCTTCTTGAGCTGTCGAGATGCGTACGCTATAACCTTGCCCTGATGCATCAACACACATCCAAGACCGACGTCTGACGCATCATAATACACCACATAACCGTCTGGACCCTCTGGAAGAGTGAGAACTGGGGCGGTCGTCAATCTCTCCTTCAGTAGCTGGAAACCCTGCTCACAAGCATCAGTCCACTGAAACTTAGCTGCCTTCTGAGTCAGCTTAGTCAAAGGTACCGAAATAGAAGCAAACTTCTCCACGAACCGCCGATAATAACCTGCAAGGCCCAGAAAGCTGCGCACCTCTGTCGGAGTAGTAGGTATAGGCCAACTCATGACTGCCTCGATCTTGGTCGTATCTACCCGAATACCATCAGCCCCTACAATGTGCCCAAGAAAAGCCACCGAAGCCAACCAAAACACACATTTGGAAAACTTGGCGTACAACTGCTGGTCCTGGAGAACTCTCAGCACAGTCCTCAAATGCTCCTGCTCTGAGCGGGAATAAACCAAGATGTCATCAATGAATACTATCACAAACGTATCCAAAAATGGCTTGAACACTCGGTTCATCAAATCCATAAATACCGCCGGAGCATTGGTCAAACCGAAAGACATAACCCTGAACTCATAGTGCCCGTACCGGGTCCGGAATTCAGTCCTAGGGACATCCGCCTCTCTAACTCGCACCTGATGATAGCCCGATCGCAGATCAATCTTGGAGAAACATCTCGCACCCTGCAACTAGTCGAACAAATCATCAATCCTGAGAAGGGGGTATCTGTTCTTAATGGTCACTTTGTTCAACCGTCAGATCAACACACATGCGCGGCCCCGCCCTTCTTCTTCTTCACGAACAATACCGGCGCTCCCCATGGAGAAACACTAGGCCTGATGAAGCCCTTCTCCAGCAAATCTCTCAGCTGGTCCTTCAACTCTCTCAAATCGGCAGGTGTCATTCTGTATGGCGGAATGGATATAGGTCGAGTATCTGGCAGCACATCGATACAAAACTCTATCTCTCTCTCAGGAGGGATACCCGGGAGGTCATCTGGAAACACATCTGGGAACTCTCTCGACCATCGAACTGATCAAAATCTGGTACCGCACCTCGTGATCAAACACCCGAATGAGATGGTAGATATACCCCTTCTGCACCATATTCCTAGCCTTGAGGTAAGAAATAAACCTACCCCTCGGTGACACAGTGTTCCCCTCCCACTCAATAACCGGCCTCAGAAATCGGAACTGCACTAACCTCGCTCGGTCCACATTGGCGTAGCAAGAAGCTAGCCAATCCATACCCATAATCACATCGAATCGGTCATATCCAACTCTATCAAGTCGGCCAGTGGTCCGACGATCGCATAAAGTCACCGGGCAAGCCCTATATACCCGCCGAGCCACCACCGAATCACCCATCGCGTAGCTACCTCGAAAGGGTCTATGGACTCGTGCTCTATCCCTATCCTACCGCAATAAGGGAGATATATAGGATGCAGTAGAACCCGGATCTATCAAGGCATACACGTCGCAACAAGAAACCGATAAAGTACTGCAGCGACATCCGGCGATGCCTCCGGTCTGGCCGGGCCGGACGGCATAAATGCGATCGAGGACCGCTGAACTGACCCGTGCCACGACCTGCCGCGACCTCTGGTCCATGAGTACCCCGCTCCGGCGAGTAATGAGAGATGAAGACCGGCAAAGACCATAGGTGACCACTACCATCTGCGCCGCCTGCCTGACAGCTCGCATAGTGACCCTGCTGGCCGCAAGTGTAGAAAACTCCCGAGGTAGTATCACAACTCCCGGAATGGAATCTACCACATCGGACATACTGAGAGGACCTCGATCGGTTAGCACCCCTGCTACCCTGGAAGTCCGAAGTCATGGGGCCCTGATCTGCCCCCCGAATACCCAGGCTATCCTGAAGACGGTATAGGAGGGCTCTGAGCTGGCTGTGGTGCAAATCTAGATCGCCGAGGCCGCCCACCCCAGAGCTACCAAAGATCCGCCGCCGGCCTTCTTGCTGCGATATCACGACCCGTCGGCCTCTACGCTCCTCGCATCCTAGTGCATGAGCCTGCATGCGGGCAATATCCATGCCCGGCTGAAGAGCTACACCCGAGCAAGACTCTTCCAAATAATCATCTAGCCCGGTGACGTAGCGGTGCACCCTGTCCTCCATATCTGCTACCAACGCAGGGACATATCGAGCCAACGAGTCGAACTCCACGTTGTACTCCCGATCGCGGCGCCTCGCCTCAACATCAAAACATGTCGCCCATGCTCTCTCATCCGTGGCGGCAAGAAATGAGTGAGAAATGCCTCCGAGAACTCGTCCCATACCGCTGAGGCGCATGCTCTCCCGGATAGCTCGCGAATCAAACCACCAATCATGCGGTATCACGCGATGCGAACCAAGATCACGGACTCGGTCTCCAAGCCTTGATCACTCTCATGATCCGTTAGAATCGCGGATGAACTCCTCGCGATCATCCTCAGGCCTCGACCCGTAGAACTCTGGCGGGCTACAACTCAGAAAATCCCGTAGCCTCAAACTATCCGACCTCGGGTGAACCACGGGTACTGCTGGAACTGGAACTGCTGCATCCAGTCTATCCTCATGTATGGCCACAATCCTTGTTATACCCCGTATTTCCAGAGTATGTACGTAGAAAAGTTTGGGCTTTAAAGTGGCTTGGCCGAAAATTATTTGTTCACAACACCCGATTAGAGTCGTTTTTTTAAACGCTTTACATAACTTGCGAAGGAAAATTCCGGCTATGTCATTTCTAATTTTTAGGATTTTTCCAGAGACGAACGTGTTGGACCAACAAGAGGGCGCCACTTGGCACCCTCTCATTGGTGGAGTGTGGTAAAGCGCGAAAGTGTGGCCATTTTTGTCGGCGGTTAGGTAGGATATTTGTGTGTTAGTTGGTTAAGGACACATGGGTGAATCTTGGCCCCCCACTTGCTACGCACGGGGCCTGAACTTGGTCCTTGGTTGGCCTTGGCGTGTCCTATAAATACCCCCCCCCCCCCTGAGGAAGACTTGTTCATCCATTCCTAAACTTTCCTAAAGTCTTGAGAGCTTCCCCTTTGGAGTGGTTGTCTGCCCTCCCCCTTGTGAGGCCCTCGCCGAGAGCCCCTTCCCCGCCCCTTGGCCGAGTACCCCTAGTGGGGTAGGCCGAGGGGTATACACCCCCCCTTGTGGTGTTGTCTCGTATAAATACACCCCCACCTTGGTAGAAATACTCTCAAAAGTATTGTTACTATACCCAAATTACCTTAGCTGTATACCTTGTAGTATTCTAAGGTTATATCGATACGAAAAGCCCCGTAATACTATTATACTTCCCGTCAGTCACAAAACCGAAACCCTAAGGAAAATCTCCATAGTTGGTTGGAGTATAAGTAGAAGTTGGTTAGAACTTCTAAGTGTTGTTTGGAGCGGGTCGGAGCGCACGTAGTAGGAGCTAAACCTTGCTCAGGATCGACATTTAAACTCGGATAATTTTGGGCTTATCGAGGTAAACACTCTTGACCTTCTATTGTAATTGGAAATTACATGTTGTAGGAATGTATAGTTGAAGTATACTATATATAGAACTGAACATAATTGCGGCAATGTCTTTTGACTTAAGCCCAATTTAAAGAAGAGAATCGAATCAGTAATTACATAGATCAGATTAAGAGACTTGTGTAGCATTACCGTGAGTAGAATTGTACACGCCCGGTTAGATATATAAACCCCTGGTTGGCTTGATAGCCTACCGATAGAGGAGGAGATTTACGCGTCATGGGGAGGTCTTCAATTTTACGTAGAATGTTCTACGATTAGACCTAGATGTTAATAAGCGCCTTGTGGCCTTATAGGTTGAAGTACTATGCGTGGCGCGATCTACTTGGCTTAAGGAGTAGCCGGCGGTTTGAGGTACTTGGAGCGTTTTGCTATTAGTCGATAATCGTCGCGAGGTATGTGAACCTCTTCCTATCTCTTCTAGCATGATATGCGTGTAACTATGTAGTACGGTAGACGTACATTTGTTAAATGTATTTGATTGGTCTAAAACATAAAGTGTTATAACGGCTTTATGGGAAGTTGGTTATAACAGCTTTATGTATGTAAGAAAATACTTATGGTTTTTAAAAAGGTAACTGATTTGAACTATAATCGTAGTTATGTGATAATAAAGAACTTGAAGTATTTCAAAAGATTTTTTGAATCATTTTGAAAGAAGAGAAGTGTTTTGATTTACTTCAAAAGATAATCACTCTATTTTCATATACTACGGGTATTGTGTGACTTTTGTAAACGTAGCGTATCTTTTAAAAGATAATGTATGAAGTAATTTGGGAATAGATACCCGATCTTGTTAATCATATATTAGAATGTACCTTGTGTGTATAACTTGATTGTGTTGGTTTGTGATAGCCTTGTAATACTTTCTTGTTGATTTGATAAGTAAACATGCTAGGATGCTACGTGTGTTAGTATCTTGTGATGTTTTGTGTAAAGGGGGTTTTCCCTCGACTGCGCTTAAAATTGTTTGACTCTCAGCCGTTATGTTGGTATTGTACCACTCACCTTGACTTACTTCCGGAGGTTGTCGCCTCCACGCGGGGTAGACTCAGCGATGCAGGACCGTGATTCGAGAATACCTCATGCGGTCCGGGGATCCATGCGGAACTACGGAGTTCCGGGTTAGTTTGCGGCCCTTGTGGTCACGCGGTCTTTATGGCCATGCGATCGCGAGTCCAGCGATGTCGGGAGTAGCTACCCTCGATGCGAGGAATACCTCATGGCCTATGAGGTTGGCCTATGCGGAGCTACGAGAGTTCGGGGCTAGACGCGCACATTTGATCTGCAAGCGAGTGACCGGCTTTGATCATGTGACGGCAGACAGATATCATGATACAGTTTATGACCCTGTTAGTACTGTGGGTGTTAGTAGTCGGTTATGCCTTCGTACTTACCCTGCACTGTTTTATTAGGACCCAGGTGGGACCTGGTGTTCATATGTATTTCTTGGTGCTTTTATATCATAAACTGCCGGCAGTGAGGCAGGTATTCCACGGGCATGATGGATGTTATGGGCGTGAGACCCATAGTTACATTTGAGTGAGGACTTTGAGGCGTGAGTCCACGACTTGACATATCGCCTATTTATTGTGAATCGTAGTTTGGTTATCATACATGTCTCCCGCTTTATAGACTATTATGATTTCATTTACGATTTTCGGGCCACATACTTGGTACCGTTGCATCGACCTCCTTCTGGGCCGTTCACGCCGCAGTTGAGGTACACCGCCGTTGATCCTAGTTCTCGGGTCACGTCAACGTATGGGAAGCTCCGCTTTCTCGAGGCTTATCGATGGTATAGTCCTGTCGTTGTAGGTATTTACATTCGGGGTATGGCGGGCCCCGCCCCGCCATTGTTGTCGTATGATTCTTAGAGGTCCGTAGTAATCGCCAGGCGAGTTGTAATGGGATGTAATCGTCGGTTTAAAATTGATTTATATATATGCCGTAAGGCAAGTTTTCTCCGACATCGCTTTCTTACTTCATAATATTTTCATGTCTTGTTTTATGTTCACCGACACTCGATGTTGTATCACTAGGGTGCCCGGTAAGGCACCACCACGCCCGGTTCGGTCGTGACAAAAGTGGTATCGAGCGATTAATCCTCGGAAAGTGTCTACAGACCGTATCTAGTAGAGTCTTGATTATCGGTGTGTTGTGCACCACACCAATAATCAGGAGGCTATAGGATATTTAGGATTGGTTTCTATTCTTCTCACTCTGAGATCGTGCCTTAGAGCTGTGTTGTAAGTTGGACCCTCTAACGTATTTCTTTCCCTTACCGTTATGCCTCCGCGTAGGGCAAACCCGGGCCCAGGAGGGCAAGGCAGCCGAGGGAGCTGCGAGTAGAGTATAGAGGGTTACGAGGGCACAGGCCCAACCATCACCTGAGTTAGGTGCTTCATTCGGGGAGTTATGCTACGTCACCAGCCCCAGCAGAGTTTAGCACGGCGGCGGCAGCTCATCGCGCCATGATATATGAACCTTCGCCCACGGCCGAACAGAGAATAGAGATTTCAAAGAAGCGACCACATTAGCTATGGATTTGGCGCCAGAGTGTATACCGATGTACCGCGAGTCTTGATGACTATCTAAGAGAGGTTGTACAAGAGTAATTCTTGATTAGGCTTGAGCATGGCACGTATGCGGGCTTATGCGCAGCGAGCCGAAGATGTAGAGATCGACGGGTTAACGGGCGACGAGAAGAGGGCCAGAGCAGCAAGGTCCTTTGGTAACTTTCGAGGCGAGTCACCTCACCAGCAGATTAGATTATGCACATCCACCAGTGCAGAAAGGTCCTCCACAGGGTTCAGGACGTTCGGGGTATGCAGGAGTTGGTCAGAGCTCCAGAGCTTCCGGTTCACAGCTACACGTAGGTTCCAAACACCGGATTCGGTGTTCCCAGATTCATTAGCGATGCACGCCATCCCGAGAATGTCGTCTTTTAGTTGGTACTTGTTTTACCTGCGGCCGTCAGGGCCATGTGTCGAAAGGATGTCCTAGTAGGAGGACTTAGCCTTCAGGATCGGTGGGTAGTTCGTCATCCTCCCTTAGCTATGCGCCCTACGGGGCAGGTTTGATTAGAACGACTAAGGGGAGTGAAGCAGTAGATATAGATATATCCTTAACCCTCTAGAGATCTGTATGTGTGATAAGATGGGTATATCATAAGTGCTATGTTATTGTGATTAGAAAGCTTGGTTAGTTAACCAAGTAAGATTTGGGGGATAGAGAAAGTGTAAGCCTTAGAGCTTTATACGTGAAGACCATAGAGGTAAGGCCATCTCGAGTAAAGGTGTAGTGTTTTGTTTGATCCTTATCGGAGTGCATAGTGCACGTGAGCTATGTTTGGGATAGGTCCCTTAGTAGTGTGGAATGAAAGAGGGTAGTTGAGCTAAGAATACCGCTAGGTTTTCGTAACATGATTAGAGAGATTGTTCCGGATCGGGGAGCTAATGTCTTGCGCGTTGCCGGGTCGGGTTGAGGCCACGTTGCGGGTCACCCCGCGGCCTGTATGGTGGTGGGGTCAGTTTGTGGTGGTCCCGCTTTGGATTAGGGTTATGAGGGTGTTAGGCCCAAGTTTAGTTAACCAGCGTATGAGATCGTGGATGCAATCGACCAGTAGTCGGGCCGAGGAGGTCAGCCGTCTTGTCTTCTAGCAAAGATCGTTTACTCGGCAGTGTTGATTTATCATAAAGGTTGTAAGGCTGCACGGGGTGCCTACCTTCACCTTATGACAGACAGTGGAGCCCAGGGTACGGCTGTTTTTGTTTCTGGAAGTTTTACCAAGCAGGGTTAAGAACTCAGGTGAGTCTCAGACCGCGTTCGCCTCGGGCGGTGTGTGGATTTCAGGGGTAGTTGTGAGGATTGTTGTCTCCTGTGGAGGGAGTGTTTAAGCTACCATTTCAGTGTTCGGATGTCGCCTTATGGAGCCTTGTAGGGGCGGATGTGTAAGTCGCCGGTCGATTGGTTCGATGTTGGCAAGATTCAGATAGTTGGTTCAGGCTTGTTCCAGCAGACTGTGGATGGGGTAAAGCTTATCTAGAAGAGGTTCTGGCAGCTCAGAGAAATCACGCGGATAATCGGCGACGACGCTTAGAGTTCAGGTTGACGGTCGGTCTTCTTGAAAGTACCACCCCGGGTTGGGTGTGACGAGTTTTGGAAACAGAGGGAACTTAGCCCGAGTTACTTTGGGCCCTTTTGAGTTCATGTGAAGAATAGGCCAGGTTGCCTATATGTTAGCATTTGCCGTCCGACTTAGGAGGCAGTATGTCCGGTCTTTCGTATTGTTATGATCGGGAAAGTATCGGAGATCCATCCAGAGTGTTCCCAGTTAATGATGACCACGTTAGAGATAGTAACCCCGAGTTTTGGAAACTGAAGCAGTATCAGAAATGTGGTAAGAGTTCGAGTGTACGACAGCCTCAGGGATCGCATGCAGCCCGGTACCATTTGTTAGGTCGCCGGAGTGACACTAGAACCTCGCGGCAAAGTGACAAAAGTGGTATCACGACGAGTAAAGGGAGAAGCGAGCATGTATGGCGGCATAGATGTGACCATTTCTTTTGTAAGGAGAAGTGCGGCGCAAGATATTTTAGACCCGGAGAGGTATTTGTGGTGATGTTAGAGGTGATTCCTCGTGGACTTGGATGTAAGAATTTGCGCAGATGTTTCTGTGGCCAGGTGTGGCAGGATCGTTCTCGTAAGTATAGTAGTGAAGACTATACTGGCGCGCGTTTGTTTCGAGACTTAGAAAGAACATTCGGGACGAATGTTTCTAAGGAGGGGAGAATGTTATACCCCGTATTTCCCGAGTATGTACGTAAGGACGTACGTAGAAAAGTTTGGGCTTTAAAGTGGCTTGGCCGAAAATTATTTGTTCACAACACCCGATTAGAGTCATTTTTTGACGAAACGTTTTACATAACTTGCGAAGGGAAATTCCGGCTATGTCATTTCTAATTTTTGCGGATTTTTCTGAGAGACGAAACGTGTTGGACCAACAAGAGGGCGCCACTTGGCACCCTCTCATTGGTGGAGTGTGGGCGGTAAAGGTGGCCGAAAGTGTGGCCATTTTTGTCAAGGGTTAGGTAGGATATTTGTGTGTTAGTTGGTTAAGGACACATGGGTGAATCTTGGCCCTACACTTGCTATGCACTTGGCATGATCTTGGCCATTGGTGGCCTTGGCTTGTCCTATAAATACCCCCCCTTGGAAGACTTGTTCATCCATTCCTAAACTTTCCTAAAGTCTTGAGAGCTTCCCCCCCCTTTGGAGTGGTTGTCTCGTCCTCCCCTCGTGAGGCCCTCGCCGAGAGCCCCTTCCCCGCCCCTTGGCCGAGTACCCCTAGTGGGTAGGCCGAGGGGTATACACCCCCTTGTGGTGTTGTCTCGTATAAATACACCCCACCTTGGTAGAAATACTCTCAAAAGTATTACTATACCCAAATTACCTTAGCCGTATACCTTGTAGTATTCTAAGGTTATATCGATCTGAAAAGCCCTGTAATACTATTATACGTCCCACCACAAAACCGAAACCCTAAGGAAAATCTCCATAGTTGGTTGGAGTATAAGTAGAAGTTGGTTAGAACTTCTAAGGGTTGTTTGAGCCTGAGCGCACGAGTAGAGCTAAACCTTGCTCGGGATCGACATTTAAACTCGGATAATTTTGGGTTTATCGAGGTAAACACTCTTGACCTTCTATTGTAATTGGAAATTACATGTTGTAGGAATGTATAGTTGAAGTATACTATATATAGAATCGAACATAATTGTGCGGCAATGTCTTTTGACTTAAGCCCGAATTTAAAGAAGAGAATCGAATCAGAATTACATAGGGTATCAGACATGAGACTTGTGTAGCATTACCGTGAGTAGAATTGTACACGCCCGTTAGATATATAAACCCTCTGGTTGGCTTGATAGCGGCCTCGATAGAGGAGAGATTTACGCGGCCATGGGGAGGTGCCGAATTTTCTGTAGAATGTTCTACGATTAGACCTAGATGTTAATAAGCGCCTTGTGGCCTTATAGGTTGAAGTACTATGCGTGGCGCGATCTACTTGGCTTAAGGAGTAGCCGGCGGTTTGAGGTACTTGGAGCGTTTTGCTATTAGTCGATAATCGTCGCGAGGTATGTGAACCTCTTCCTATCTCTTCTAGCATGATATGCGTGTAACTATGTAGTACGGTAGACGTACATGTGTTAAATGTATTTGATTGGTCTAAAACATAAAGTGTTATAACGGCTTTATGGGAAATTGGTTATAACAGCTTTATGTATGTAAGAAAATACTTATGGTTTTTAAAAAGGTAACTGATTTGAACTATAACTGGCTGGTTATGTGATAATAAAGAACTTGAAGTATTTCAAAAGATTTTTTGAATCATTTTGAAAGAAGAGAAGTGTTTTGATTTACTTCAAAAGATAATCACTCTATTTTCATATACTACGGGTATTGTGTGACTTTTGTAAACGTAGCGTATCTTTTAAAAGATAATGTATGAAGTACTTTGGGAATAGATACCCGATCTTGTTAATCATATATTAGAATGTACCTTGTGTGTATAACTTGATTGTGTTGGTTTGTGATAGCCTTGTAATACTTTCTTGTTGATTTGATAAGTAAACATGCTAGGATGCTACGTGTGTTAGTATCTTGTGATGTTTTGTGTAAAGGGGGTTTTCCCTCGACTGCGCTTAAAGTTGTTTGACTCTCAGCCATTATGTTGGTATTGTACCACTCACCTTGACTTACTTCCGGAGGTTGGCGCCTCCGACGCGGGTAGACTCGGTGATGCAGGACCATGATTCGAGAATACCTATGCGGGTCCGAGGATCCATGCGAACTACGGAGTTCCGTGTTAGTTTGCGGCCCTTGTGGTCATGCGGTCTGTGGCTACGCGATCGCGAGTCCAGGCGATGCCGGAGTAGCTACCCTCGATGCGAGGAATACCTCACGCGGCCTACGAGGTTGGCCTATCGCGAGCTACGAGAGTTCCGTGGCTAGACGCGCACATTTGATATCTGCGAGCGAGTGACCGGCTTTGATCATGTGACGCCTAGACAGATATCATGATACGATTTATGACCGTTAGTACCGCTGGTGTTAGTAGTCGGTTATGCCTTCGTACTTACCTGCATCGCTTTATTAGGACACGTGGGACCTCGTGTTCATGTGTATTTCTTGGTGCTTTTATATCATAAATCTACGGTGAGGAAGGTATTCCACGAGCATGATTGATGTTATGGGCGTGAGACCCATAGTTACATTTGAGTGATGACTTTGAGGGCGTGAGTCCCTGACTTGACATCGCCATTTATCAGGAATCGTAGTTTGGTTATCATACATGTCTCCTGCTTTATAGACTATTATGATTTCATTTACGATTTTCGCCACATACTTGGTACTGTTGTCTCGACTCCTTCGGGGTTGCGTTCACGCCGCAGTTGAGGTACACCGCCGTTGATCCTAGTTCTCGGGTCACGATTCAGATGGGAAGCTCCGTTTCTCCGGAGGCTTATCAGTGGTATAGTCCCCTGTCGTTGTAGGTATTTACATTCAGGGGTATGGCGGGGCCCCGTCCCGCCATTGTTGTCGTATCATTCTTAGAGGTCTGTAGTACTGTTGTGGGCAGAGTTGTAATGGGATGTAACTGTTCGGTTTTAAAATTGATTTATATATATGTCGTAAGACAAGTTTTCTCCGACATCGCTTACTTCATAATATTTTCACGCCTTGTTTTATGTTCCGACATTACTGATGTTGTATCACCAGGTGCCCGGTAGGCACGATCACGCCCGGTTCGGTCGTGACAATCTCGGCTAGTAATCGGGCCATCTCTCTCAGAACCCATCTCCTCCGCTTCCAGCCGGGATCAAGGCGCAGTATCGTGGTCTCATCACCATCGCTGCGCTCTAAACTCTTTGGGCCGGCGGCGTCGTGGAACTCGCCGCCCGAGGTATCGCCTCGGGTATAGATCGTGCCTCGCCCTCGTGGCCCTCTCGTGTCCTACTAGCGCCTCTCTACGCCTTGCCTCTTCGCCCGGCCGGTTGCACTGCGCGAGGCATAACTGATAAAGAAAGGAAATACGTTAGAGGGGTCCAACTTATAACACAGCTCTAAGGCACGATCTCAGAGTGAGAAGAATGGAAACCAATCCTAAATACCCTATAGCCTCCTGATTATTGGTGTGGTGCACAACACACCGATAATCAAGACTCTACTAGATACGGTCTGTAGACATTTTCCGAGGATTAACTGCTCTGATACCACTTTTGTCACTACTCGAACCCGGGCCCGTGACTGGTGGCTTACCCGGGCACCTAAGTAGACATACATCAGAGTAACCAGCGGAATATAAAACAAGACATGAAACAATTATGAAATGAGAACAGTTTATCCAAGAAAAGATTGTCTTTCGGCATGTATATATACATCAAGAGTGAACAGTTACATCCCAACTTTACAACAGGACTACAGACCTCTAAGGAAGTAAACAACTATGGCGGGACAGGGCCCCGCCATACCCTGAATGTACAAAATATCTACAACACCAGGGAGAGTCGTACCAAAAGTCGAGCCTCCGGAGAAATGGAGCTCCTGACACCAGAGTAAGGATCCTAAGAATGAGGATCTACCACCTGCTTCCCTACTGCGGCATTTAACGCAACCCCAAGGAGGTCGAGACAACAGGTACCAAGTATGTGAAACTGTAAAGTACTTTAAATGAAATCATATCATTTTAAAACCAATTTTACAATTATGTACGAAACAACCAATGTAACCGCACATAGTGCCACAGCATAACCAAAAGCAAAATAGATATAACATAACTGGTCTTTTCTAGGCCGCTAATGATCGAAGCAAGGCCAATCGCCCATAGTATCATTATGCGAGCCTAATCTCGAACTCCCGCAGTCGCATAGGTCACATGCACCGCATGAGGTATTCCTCGTGACGGTAGCTAACCCGCGGCATCCTCCTCGACTCAAGTCCGCGTAGTCATGTGGACCGCATAGGCCATATAGACCCGTGATCGGGCGTAACACACCCGAGTGATCAATCACGAACTCCCGCAGCTCGCATAGGTCACATGCACCGCATGAGGTATTCTCGCATCGAGGGTGGCAAGTCCTCGACATCATAACAAGTCAGGGGGGTATGTGATATATAGCAGTACAACGGGCTTATCGTTTAACAACGTGAGCACAACAAGAATAACCCCCTTACACAAACATCACAAGACACTAACACACGTAGCATCATAACATGTTTACTTATCAAACCATCTTACTACACTTTCCAAAGAATCAATACAAGACTTTCATAAACAAGTAAGTAAACTTCCTTTTATCTTTCTTAAGTCGTTATACCTAACTTCCCATAAAGCTAGTATAACTCTTAAGCTTTTAAAACCGTGTATTACTTTTCTTTCAAAATGATTCATAACTTTTGAAATATTTCCAAGATTCTTATCATTTAAAACTCAAGTCAAAAGACATCAAAGTAAAACCAAGTTTAGTTAACACACGACGCTCACCGCACTATATATATTTCAAAAGTATCATGCTCAAGAGGATAGGAAGAATCACATACCTCCTCGGCTCAATCCACCTGCCAAGTCGAATATGTCGCGCGCAGAGTATCAACCTATAATAGTCAAATACGTCTATCAACGTCTAGACTACTCTGTAGAATATTCTAAGCAGAAGGTTCTCTATTCTACGGAAAATCAAGATTTCCTACCACAAACTACACAAGTCATCAGAATACAGTCCTATGTAAGTACAGTTCAATTCTCTTCTTTTATACCCTCATTCTATATATCTTATACTTAATTCTGAACTACAACAATATGTAATCTCCAATTACAATAGAAGGATAAAGATATTTACCTCGATAAGCCCAAAATTATCCAAGATTATATGTCGATCCTGAACAACGTTTAGCTCCTAATTTGCACGCTCCGATAGCTCCAAGAAACCCTTAGAAGTTTCCTAACAACTTCTACTTAATACTTCAACCAACTATGAAGATTTCCCTAGGGTTTCGTCTTGTGACTAAAGGATATATAGTAGTATTTGCGGGCTCTTAGTATGGAGGTAACTTGGGAATACTACAAGGGATTTGGGCTAAGGTATTTTGGAATAGTAACACTACTAGAAGACAATTTTCCTACCAAGGGGGGGGGGGTATTTCGACGAGAACAACAAGGAAGGGGGGTGTGTTTCGGCGAGAGACTTCTCAAGGGGGGGGAGTTTTGGACGAGATACTACAACAAAGGGGGAAGGATTTTGGAGACTTGGAAATTGTTTTTGTGGATGAAGAAGTCTTGCACTTGAGGGGGGTATTTATAGAACAACCAAGGGCCAAGATTCAAGCAAGTGAAGGGTGTAGATTAAGTAACTTGTGTGAGTGGAGTCTTCCACCAAGTGTCCACCACAATATTGGGACATATGTCCACCACAACATTGGAACATATGTCCACCACAACAAAGAGCCATGTGGCCATCCACTTGCCCCTCCAAAACCGTCCATACCTACCCCCACTAACCCAAAGAAAATATCTTGCAAGACTTGACTATTTGACTTGTCCACTAGCCCAACATTTTCGTCCAAACATGCCACCTAAGGGTGACACATGTCGCCCTCCTATTGGTCCAAAATATTTCGTCTCTCGGAAAAATCCATAATCGGTTAAAATATAAAAAAAAACGTAGAATTTCCTTCACAAGGTTCGGAATCTTTTCCGTTGAAAGTTTACAATTTTCATCCTTAACCTAATTAGGGTTTGTACAAATGTACGCACGTCCTCACATACATACTCTGGAACTACGGGGTATAACACTACTGGACTGGCAGCGCCACGCTCCTCAATGGGTGGTGTCGCGGCCGTTGGTCCCTTGCGCCGCGGCCCTAGTCTACTTTTGCCTCGTCTCCAAGTTTAATTAAATCTGAAATTCAATCTCGACTTAATTAAATTATCATTATTACATTTAAATGTCTCGATCATAAATCAAACATTTATATTCTCTCACATTACATCCTTAGATCGACGAAACAATTGACTTAGTATTACCCTACAGGTCTTCACATATCGACACTAATTACATTAGAGTCTACACTGCACTCTTAGACGGCGCCGGAAGACAAACTTAAAATGTGAAGTATAGTTACACGAATCATGTAAATTGAACGTCTCTGTGGGAAGATAAAATCCTTTCATTCACGACACGTTCGATCAAGCTTAGGATCTGTCAAGTGTCTATCCAAATGACTTGATCATTATATCTCACCTATATTAGCTGACAACAAGACCATATCATAGATATGTCTACTGCGTTGGCCAACGACTTAGTCAACCTAATACCATATGAGAATCTGAGTGTTCTCTCAAAGATACATTCGAGGAATGAATCCTAATTTTGGCTCAACTACCACCTTTAATCCACTTCGGAATATACTCAATACAAGTCATGTCTCAACCTATAAGACATTTGAGCTTAGGACATGATCAAAGTACATTACTCTGTAGACAATGTGTGTATGGACCTCAAGTCTAATGACTTCTATCTCCCATAATACTTTGGACATTGTATAACAAACAGTATATCAGCAGGGTATACCAATACTTTCCAAGTATACACGTGTCCATCATGAGTTACCATAGCTCGTAGCAGGTGAGACATACTACATCCTATGAAGATATGATGCAGACCACATGTCTGACTTATCACATATCATCGATATCCCTATTTCGATGATTATTAGTCGAGGTTGTTTTAAGAGTTACGCTATAATATTAATATCTCACATTATTAATAACCACGTAACCTCTAGGGATGCATTTATAGAATATTATAAACAATCAACTTATAATTCAATAATTACAAATGCCATAAAATTAATCTCCATTAATATAAATACGAATGTATATAAAGTACATTTGTCCTAATATAGATTGTCTCTAGGACATAAATATACTTTATTGTTGTGACTTCACGTTGAGCCTCCTATTACATGAATTTATCTGATTGTCTTTTTCTTACGGGATTAATTAACAGAATACATTTGATATGAATATAAAGTTATAATAATGATCTATTCGTTTTCTCTAAATTTATGTTATTGAACTTGACGTGCTATGGTTAAGTGTCCTTTCTTAGGTGGTTCTATAACTTGATGTCGAGTTAAATGGTTTAATGATGGTGGTAACATAAACTTTCTATCGTATTGTATTTATTAAAATATATATTGGAAATTATGTCGTTTCTGCATAGACTTTTAACACTTAATTAACATAAAGGTGAACAATACAAAAAGATTAAAGGGAAAAGCTCAAATATGCCATCACACTATCGGAAATGACTCATTTATGCCATTTGTTAAAGTTTAACTCATTTATGTCATCACTATTACTAAAATGGCTCGTCCACGGCGTTAATGAAAAATGGCACGGATAAGTCATTTTGGTAATGACAATGATAAATGAGTCAAACTATTGACGAGTGACATAAATGAATAATCTCCGTCGATGACATATTGAGTTTTTTCCCATGATTAAAAGGGTCTCCAGAAACCAATCACAGTTTTTATTTTTATGTTAAAAGGCACCAGCATCAAGTAAAATATGGTGCCATGGGTATCTAGTTTATGAGAAGTCAAAATGTAAAAACAAGAAATGGTTTATTTCTATTCTTTTCTTCTTGTTAGTTTTTTTTAAAGGCTTCCGGTTCCTGATTTTCACTTCGACAAGGCAATTCTCCCCCATCAGCAAATAATCTAAACAGAACAAATCAGCTAGATATATTGTGCATAAACATGAGGGGCTACTCGACATGCTTCTGATGCAGTGTAGGCAGCATCTAATTAGTTGGAACATGTCAGTATAACTTTATGAAAGCTTCTTAAAGGATATTGGAAAACAACTTCAAGTTGATGGAACCTTTGAGATTTCGACCAAAATTCGGTGTAGGGCTTGCGGCTTGGAGAAAAAAGGCGAGTGATCAGCACCCTTGAGATGGAAAACACGTTCAGGTGGATTTTGGCTAATCATACTCTGTTGTAAAGCTATTGGTATAGCATTATCTTCTGTTGTTTCTATGTAAAACCGTCTGATGGAACCAAAGTTGATGTCAGAAAAAGAAAGCTTCTCAAGGGCTGGGGAGAATGGAATTGGCCTCATTGAAACAGAAGCTAATGCGACGTCCTGAAAAATTCTGAGTTAGTAAAGCAAGCTCTGAATATCTCAGACATGCCAATTCCACAAAGATACACCTCATGGAAGTGTAGAGGAATTAATTCTGAGAGTTTAACAGAATGGCTACTTGAAAATCATGACTTTATTAGGTAATTCCCGGAGAATTCTCTTTCCTCTCCCTTCTTATAAAACCGAGTGGCATTAGCATTGAGGTAAGGGTTTTAATGGATAAAAGAAAAACATCTGCTGCTGGCATATTGGAAATTCATACTAAGATATATAAGTTAATTAGTATAAGAGAGATAATTTTCTTCAGCTGACTATATTGTCTACGGAGAACCACTAAAGCTACTCAGGTACAACAGCGTGCTGCCTATATATTCACCATTTCAATGCCATTGGCATCTACCAAAGCAATATGTTACTAATTTATAGATAAAACTTTTTCTCCACACCCATTTTCCCAACTCCCAATATATGACAGTCTAGCTTTATCGGCAATGGAGATCTAAAAATAAGTTTGAATAGAGTATTATACTTGAGAGAGGAGAAAAATATTTTCAGTAGTATTTTTAGAGTAATAATTAAGACCCGTGAATGAAAGGATATTTAACATCAAATTCAACCAAATATATAGGAGACATGTTTCACCATTTACTAGAGGAGTACTTTATGCAAGTAACACTAAATTTGTTGTCTACAAAAAATATTTCGTACAGCATAACATACCTTAGCAGGGCTATGGTTGAATAATAGCTCTTTCAGGAGTGATTTGTCCAGATCAATGGCAGTTGGTGGTTTGTCATTCCCATTTGCATAGACAAATATTTGAGACTGTCTCATAAGGTCATTTGACTTCATCTGAAATCATTATGAGATTTTCATTAACCACAAATAAACTTCTATTTTACAATGACAAAACTATCCACCCCCTAAAAAACACATCTCCCTTAACTGCATGAAGTTGAAGAGAGGGAAGACAGCAACGTAACCGTGGTTAGGTTGAGCAGGGTCGTCTTTGGACCCGTGCAAGGTGTGCTACCGCACAGTGCCCCCCGAAAAACGAAAAATTTTAGGGCCCCTTTTTAATTTTTTATTAAGTAGTATTAGCCAGAATTTACTGTAAAGGTCCATAATTCGCAGATCTTAGCCCAATTAAGGGCCCACTTTTACGAGTTAGAACAGGGCCCCCAAAATGTTTGAGACGGCCCTGAGGTTGAGTAGAATGACATTATGCCACCCAGTGTTATTTGGTACATGAATGCAGGATAAGCGGGAAATGAAGAGTTAAACCTCTAAAATCTAATCCACTTCATTCTAAAATTAAAATAGGAATGAAACTTCAGGTACTTGTTGAGTCACCTCAACCCAAGGCCTTCAATTCTAGAAGGATTAAAGGAGTTGGTGAGGATGGATAGACCCTTCAATGTCACCCACTCTCTTTCTCTCCTCTCCAGAGAAGACACGGACAATTTATTTTCCTGTTAGGTCGCCTCCTTCCTTTCCATGTCAAAAAATATTGTTTGCATTGAGGTGAACAAAAAGATCATTCACAATTTTTCTCAATCTATAGCAGGTTAAAGCTTAGTCCTTCTCTATTAGAGTATAACCTCACAGGGATTAACAGAAAGGACCTAGAAGTACGTGTCAGTCAAACAACTGCAAAGCATAAAAATGCATGAACCGAAGAGATTCTGTATTTCCAAAAAGAAACTCAAATTTCTTCATATATGGATGGAGGCATCAATGTCTTCACTGGTAAACCACTGATGCTGCTAACATCAAATGCCAGAACAAGGTAATGCACAAGAAAATGAAATTTACTTTTTAAGTTGGGTACCAACACTCAGCTGGTTGCTAATTGTCCTTCAGAGGATTAGTGATATTAGTATCTTATAAAGTAGTTTAGAAAATATGCTTTTATATTCTAGAAATGCATGCCGCAAATACTCAGAAGATAAAACTAATATAATTTTAGCAAGGCCCTCCACGCATAAAAACTATGATTGCGGCTTAAGTGTTACCTTTCTAACCATATGCATAGTGTGTGAATCAAAGGCAGAATAAATGATATAACTTAAAAAGAAGGAAGAATAGAATGGGTAGATGAGTGAATATCTGGGAAGAAGCAATTGATAAACCTATAAACATATACCTTTTCTGAGAAGATATCAAGCGCACTTTGTCCACTAGTGAGCATTGTTGCAGCAACAAATACAGCTTTTGAAACTTTAGATGGATAGAGCTCCATTGCAAATGATATGCATGTACCACCAAAATCATGTCCTACCAAAATCACCTACATGGTTGAATAAAGATTCCAAAGTTTAAAGACACTAGCAGAGGAAAAATGGATATCAACATGCATGTTTCAAATTCGAGGAATTTCCTTCAAAATATTTGAAAAATAGCATATAGTCTCCAAGTATGGCGATATTAGATCCAAGCCCAAGCAGTGACGCTAATTGCACTTAATTGTGAAAAAAAAAGGAAGATCCGAGCCCCCATTATATTACTAAGCAGCTTCGTCAATCTGCATAAAACAAACCAGCAGTCCAATGTACGAACTAGAATTCTGTTCCTTCATTTTCATTGTTTTCTTTTCTTGAGACACTCATGAAGAGTACCCATACCCCCTCAAGAATGATCAGGGCATTCTCTCAATCGCTATAGACAATGAAGAAGAATGTTAGTTTTCATATTCAGGTGCCACAGCTTTTGAAAAATTAACTTGAGGGAAACTTGGTGCGAAAAAATGATGCTTATTGAAGATGCTTTAATTCTTATAAACACTTTAAGTAGTCAATCTCCAGGATTTGAAAGCATATCTTTTTCTAGGCTTCAGCGCATCACAAATTCCATAAGAACGGACAATAAGACAATAGAACAAATTGGAATCAGAGAAAGAGAAGCGTCGGAAAACTAACCTTCTCTCCACCAGCAAGCTTTTCAAGAAAATCAGTGAGTGGCTTTGTATATTGCGATAGGCTGGTGATGCTATTTGTGTCGAAAGAATGAACGCCAGAACCAGTTAAATCAACTGCAGTTACCTTAAATCCAGCCTCCTCTAAAAGTGCAATGGTTTTATACCAACACCAGGCTCCAAATCCACCACCATGGACAAGGACAAAGTGATTTGTGTCTAAATCATCGATGGTTAATTCCTGTCAATTATATATAGACATCCATTTAGCACGAAAAAGGAAGATCAAATATAGTCAAAGTCACACTACAGTAACAAGCAAAACACGTTGTTTTGTTACTAATAGAGCAGAAATGAGACCTCTTCACTTAACTGTCAAAAGACACGAATAAACAAAAGTAAACGAAGCTATATTTCAGAAATAAATATGAGGAAGTATCAGTCAATACCATCCATTAATAGCCAATTGAGGGCAATCTAATGTTCTATACTCAATAGAAAAAGTTAAGAGTACACTGTCCAGGTCTGCAGATTTCGTTCTTTGCACCTTGTGGCGATATGGAATTCTCAATGGCTCAACAATTTGAAACCTTCAATATATAAGTCTAATACCTATCAAATTTCCTTAAGTGGAACTTTTCTCTAGGATTTGCAGCTCATCACTTAGATATGCACCAACAATTGAAAATGTGTAGATTGTCAAGTTATGTAGTGTCACACCTTTGCTATAAAAAGACATCCAAAGAGGTTTATAAATGTATTAAGCCACTCCACCTATTGTCTTGAGGGCCGCGGCACTAATGACGGTAAAAATCACTGAAGGTTACTGGAACTTAGGCGTCGCGGGTCCTTCCCGAAGGGCCGCGGCGCCTCGGCTCCAGTGAGCTACTGGACGTGAGGCGCCGCGGCGCCTTCCCGAAGGGCCGCGGCGCTCCAGTGCCAGTGTGACCGTTGGAGACGATTCTTGGGCTGACTTTGGAGTATTAATTCTCCATTATTTGTCTCATGAATTCAGCCATTATTTGGCTGAATTGTAACCTCAAATTAAAGGTCATTATATGGCATTGAAAGCCATTACTTGGCCATTTGAGAAGATATCTTGATCACACTATAAATTGATGTCATTGGCACAATTGAAACACACTCAGATTTTCTACATCTTCTTCCTCTCTTGCAATCTTCCACACACTCAAAGATCCTTCTTTTATAGTAAACTTTTGAGTTCTCCTTTACTCAATTGTTTCTTCGCTGTTTTATCTTGGAAGACAAGTTGTCACCATATAACGTTAAAGGAGCAATACGGGACAATATTGTTTTAAGGACAGGGTGCTAACACCCGACTCAACAATCAAGGGAGCGCCACTGCTCCAACACCCGCCGGATTCCACCATGAACGCCCCGAGAAGTTCATGGGTGCACATTTCAAAAGATGGCAGCAAAAGATGATGTTCTTCATGACGGTTACGGGAATGTCACGCTTCCTAACCGAAGACCCTCCACAAGTTGGGGAAGACACGGACCCTCAGCCAAATGAAACGGAGGGAGGGGGCCAAGGTATCCATGTTGTTAGCGACATGCAGATGGTTCGCGATGCATGGAATCATAGTGATTTCATGTGCAGGAACTATATCTTGAACAGTTTGTCCGATTCTCTTGACACGGTATACTGTACCGTTGAAACTACCAAGTAGTTATGGGACAAACTACAGAAGAAATACAACACCCAAGATGCAGGTAGTAAAAAGTTCATCGTTGAGAAATTTCTGAAATTTCAAATGGTGGACAACAAAAGTTTGTCATCCCAAGTCCAGGAGTTTCAAATGATTCTACATCACCTGAATTTGGAAGGTATTGAAGCCCAACGAGCAATTCTTGGTTGCGTCGATTGAGAAATTGTTTGCCTCGTGGACTGAGTTTATGAATTACTTGAAACTCAAGACAAAAAGATGACCTTAGATGAGCTTATTATCAAACTCCAAATTCAGGAAGATAATAAGAAGGTCATGCCAAAGGGGAAACAACCCGCTGAGGCTAAGGCAAACCTAACGGAAGTCAAAGGGAACCCAAGCAAGAAGAGAAAGTTCCAGAAGGTTGGTAAGTCCCAAACAACTTAAAAGTTTAAGGAAAATTGTCATGTGGTAAAGTTGGTCACATGGCCAAGGACTGTCGCAAGCTCAAAAACGAGAATAAAGAGAACGCCAAAGGCAAGGCTAAGGCTAACATCGTCGAGGGCACGCTCCTAGATGATATGATTGAGGAGTTCTCAGCGGTGGTACTTGAATCTAACCTCGTTGAGAATTCGGTGCAGTGGTGGTTGGACACGGGTTATACCCGTCACATTTATTCCAATAAAGACGCCTTCTCCACATATACACTAGTCACAGATAAGAAGTTGTTCATGGGCAACAATTCTTCGTCAGATGTGCTAGGGGTAGCAAAGGTAATCCTAAAGATGACGTCCGGAAAGAAGCTGACTCTGAATAAAGTGATGCATGTCCCGGAAATTCGAAGAAATTCAATTTCCGGACCTTTGTTGGTGAATGCTAGTTTTAGGCTAGTGTTAGAGGCCAATAAATTTGTAATCACTAAAAACGGAACTTTTGTAGGAAGGAGCTTCATCTGTGAAGGTCTCTTTAAGTTTAATGTTGCACCTGTAATGCCTTTTACTTCAACTATCAATAAAATTAATCCTTCTACTTATTTGCTTGAGTCTTCTAATTTATGACATCATAGATTAGGACATGTAAACTATCAATCTATTCAAAGATTGGTAAAGTTGGAGTTGTTGCCATCTATCGACATAAACTCTCAACGTAAGTGTGAGGTGTGCGTAGAGGCAAAACTTTCAAATAGTCTCTCCAGATCGGTCGAAAGGAAAATCGCTCCTCTAGAACTCATACACACTGATATATGTGATTTGAAGTTCGCTCAAACTAGAGGGCGGAACAAATACTTTGTAACTTTCATAGATGATAGCACAAGGTTTTGCTACCATTACTTACTTAAAAGTAAAGATGAAGTCTTTGAAGCGTTCAAGCGCTACAAAACAGAAGTTGAGAACCAACTAGGCGGACGGATTATATCAATCCGTAGCGATAGAGGGGAAGAATATGTAGCTCCCTTTGAAGAATTTTGTACCCAATCGGGTATAGTTCATCAAACGACGGCTCTTTACTCACCTCAATCAAACGGTGTTGCTGAACGCAAGAACCGAACATTAAAGGAAATGATGAATGCTTTACTCATCAATTCAGGCCTTCCCCAAACCATGTGGGGAGAAGTTGTCCTTACCGTGAATAAGATTCTTAATAGTCCCACACAAGGGTAAGGACAAGACTTCATACGAGCTATGAAAAGGAAAGAAACCTACCTACAAATACTTGAAGGTATGGGGTTGTCTGGCCAAGGTAGAAGTACCTAAGCCAAAGCAGGTCAAAATTGGGCCTAAGAATGTGCATTGCATATGCATCGGATATGCCAGTAGTGATTATCGCTTCCTAGTGCATAAGTCAGATGTACCGGACATTCATGTAGGTACGATCATGGAATCAAGAAACGCAAGTTTCTTTGAAGACTCATTTTCTAGAAAGGAAAGAAACATAACCTCTCGCAAACGAAGCTATGAGCAAACCTCTGAGGATCCAGGAGTCGTCGACTGCCCGGATCTAAACGGTTCAGATCTAGTGAAGTCTGAAGTGGTTGACTATTCGGAATCCAGTATTCCTGACTCTCAGGACTTGGAAGATTCAGAGATAGAATCAAGACGAAGCAAAAGGGCCCGGAAGAACAAGTCCTTCGGTCCAGACTTTGTAGCTTATCTGGTTGAGGACAAACCACGGACAATCGCCGAAGCATTGTTAACTCCAAAAGCACCGCTCTGGAAAGAAGCTATAGAGAGTGAGATAGAGTCCATCCTACACAACCACACCTGTGAGTTAATTGATCTTCCTCCGGGACACAGACTTTTGGGTTGTAAGTGGATCCTCAAACGGAAGTTAAAAGCAGATGGATCTATAGACAAGTACAAGGTCGGGTTGGCAGTCAAGGGCTATCGCCAAAAGGAGGGCCTTGATTACTTTGACACCTACTCTCCGGTGTCCAGGATGACATCAATACGCATGTTCATAGCGATCGCCGCGTTGCGAGATCTTAAGATACATCAAATGGATGTCAAGACAACCTTCCTAAATGGTGATTTGGAAGAAGAAATCTATATGGATCAATCCGAGGGGTATGAGGTTCCAGGACAAGAGACAAAAGTTTGTCGGCTTGTCAAATCTTTGTACGAGCTGAAACAGGCCCCGAAGCAATGGCACGAGAGATTTGATAGTACCTTACTATCGAAAGGGTTCGCCATTAACGAGTGTGACAAATGTGTTTACATGAAAGGAAATGCCGATTCATTCGTCATGATATGCCTCTATGTAGACGACATGTTGATGTTGATCACTGGGAGCAGTCCTAGGAAATCCTAGAGACTAAGAACATGTTAAAATAATGTATTGACATGAAAGATCAAGATCTCTAAAACATCTAACGGACTGGTCTTGTCTCAATCTCACTACATCGAGGATGTACTGAAGAAATTTGGGATGTACGACACTTCGCCAGTAACGACTGGATGGAAATCAGAAGATTCACAAACATCATGGTGCGCCCGTACGCCAGGAGTGGTATGCGCAGGTGATTGGTAGTTTGATGTATATCACAAACTGCACTCGACCTGATATCGGTTTTGCAGTCAATAAATTGGCTAGGTTCACCCGTAATCTTAGTGAGGATCACTGGAAAGCGTTGAATTAGGTACTACGATTCCTGAAATACGCTAAGTTACGGGTTACACTATTCGAGATATCCAACTGTACTAGAGGGGTACAATGATGCAAACTGGATATCTGATATTGAGAACACCAAATCCACCAGTGGGTATATATTTACAATTGGTGGTGGGGCTATGTCTTGGAAATCCTCTAAGCAAACTTGCATCACCCGATCCACGATGGAGTTGGAGTTTATCGCTTTAGACAAAGCTGGGAAGAAGCTGAGTGGATTTATAATTTCTTAGAGGATATCCCATGTTGGAATAAACTCGGGCCTTCTGTAATGATCCACTGCGATAGTCAGTCGGCTCTAGAAAGGGCACGGAGCTCCATGTACAATGGTAAAGCTCGTCATATTCGACGGAGACATAAGACTGTTCGGCAGCTGATCACCACAGGTATTATTTCCATTGATTACATAAAATCAAAGGAAAACATAGCAGATCTCTTGACGAAGGGCATATCAAAAGATCAGACAGCCTGCCTGTCTAGGGGAATGGGCTTAAAACCCAAACAATAAAAACTGATACGGTGGATACCCAACCTTAAAGACTGGAGATCCCAGGAATAAAGTTTAATGGAAAAACTAAGTCGTAAAAGTTTAGTTAAGTGCTTCAGTGGAAGCAAGAGCTCTTTGGATAATAATTTCCTCCTAGAAACATGAATACAAGGTCGTTCCCGTGATAGTTATTAAGTGATATCTGCAGAGAGGGTAAAGGTTAAGTTTCCAAAACCGCTTATGATACTCAACAATTGAGGTTAGGTTTGGGGAAATTTTTAATGGTTCATAACACTTGTGAAGTGGGGTATTGCATGATACCTTATAGGAGGCCACCTATTTAAGTGTGAGGACAAACCGCCTCAAATGTACGCACTTAAGAAACCAAGACGTGTTCCACAGCCACAATGGACAAAACCTTAAAGAAGGATAGAGTAAGGAAAGGTGTTGTGTTGGTACCATTGTCTTGGCTTACACTAAACACTGACGGTTAAAGACATCACGTTCACCGCGCAGTACATAAGTCCGATGGGTTCAAAGCTACGACTACCTATCCATATTCAACATTGATCCACCGGAGTTGCTAGAATGGCACCATGTGCGTGCACCAAAATCTCTTCCAAGAGGGGATTGTTGGAAATTTATTAAACGTGAAATAAAGTTAATCCGATTATGTATGACTCGAGCATTAGGGGCCCCGCACGTCGGAAACACTGTTTACACACACATGCACACATAGTACCTAGGTTCGTAAATTTCCTTTGTGAAAGAGATATTGGTACATATACAAAATGTTTGAGACATGAAATGATAGACGGTTATGGCCAAGTAACAATGGTTTCACGTTGGTAAATGAAGGAAGAAGTGTACAATGTGTAAAAGATGAAATGAGTCAGAAAAATGCGTGAAGGGCCGCGGCGCCTCGATTCCTGAGCCGTGGCGCCTCTCCGAAGGGCCGCGACGCTAATGTCGGTAAAAATCACTGAAGATTACTGGAACTTAGGCGCCACGACGCCTTCCCGAAGGGCTGTGGCGCTCTAGTGCCCGTGTGACCGTTGAAGACGAGATTTAACTGATTTTTGGGCTGACTTTGGAGCATTAATTCTCCATTATTTACCTCATGAATTCAGCCATTATTTGGCTGAATTGTAACCTCAAATTAAAGGTCATTATATGGCATTGAAGGCCATTACTTAGACATTTGAGAAGACATCTTGATCACACTATAAATTGATGTCATTGGCACAATTGAATCACACTCAGATTTTCTATATCTTCTTCCTCTCTTGCAATCCTCCACACACTCAAAGATCCTTCTTTTATAGTAAACTTTTGAGCTCTCCTCTCAATTGTTTGTTCGTTGTTTTATCTTGGGAGACAAATTGTCAACATACCGTTAAAGGAATAATACGGGTCAATATTGTCTTAAGGACAGGGTGCTAACACCCGACTCAGCAAGTTCTTTATAGAAGAATTATTTTGTTTTCCATTTCCAGATTGTAATCGTCGTTGTTGTTGTTTATTACCATTTCCTTGTAACCGCATCTTTTACTCACAAATTCACGCATGAAATCTTTAAATATTTTAAAATAAAATTTATATATTTAAAAACTACCTAAAAAATATTATACTTAAGTCACAATAACTGACAATTCAATTTTTTTTAAAGATAAATGAAAACAATTACCGTGAAAGAAAGCTTTTTTAACCTCAAAATCCGAATTCGTTTCGTTTGGCTAAGATCCCCCGCCGGAAAAAAAATGCCACCTTTTATCAATATGCGTGTCACGAGATATATCGCTCTCGGACTAAGGAATGGGAAATCTTTCTCTTGTTACATGAATCCAATTTTCAAGTGCCACATAAATGGGATTGATTGAGTATTTTAAAATGTGTAGACAAAATTTACATAATTTGAATCTCAAAAAGTGAAATACGTAAAGAGTAAGATACTAGTAGTACCTTGTTAACAAGCTGGTGAGGGTGAAGCAGAGGATCAATAAGAGAACGAGACATGGAACTCGAGCTACGTTGCAGCGCTCCTTGATTCTTCTTATTAGTTTTACTATTCGAATACCGCAACGACATTGAACGATCAAACGGAACACTGCCGCCTCCGCCGTTTTGCAACTGTTGCTTGAAGAGTATCGCGGCTGCCAATGCTTGATCCTGAGCGAATGAATCTTCCTTTTTCGATGACCGAAATCTAGACGACCATAGGTTGCTTCCCGATGACGGCGGCGACCTCTTCTTCACAGTGGACTTCCGGGAGAAACATAACCCCATTCTCGGCGATTTTAATTTCACATGCAACAGAAGTATTTATAATGTATACGGAAAATAAAAATACGTATACGTAAGAGTAGAATAAATGATGAGAAATGGAGTTAGCGTTGAGAGAGTAGAAGGAGATGAAGGTGCTTACTGCTTAGGACTCTATTATGGTGATGTGATGATTACAGAAGCTTATAAAATGAGAAAATAACGAAATTGGTCCCTTATGTTTTAAGATAGGTTCAAAATGTTTCTTAAGTATGTACTTAATAATTTTAGTACTTTAAGTTTGAAACAATTAATACTTTTAGTCTTTGTAAAATGTTTACAACTCTGTCTATTAAATTTGACCGAAACAATAAAAAAAAGAATTTAACTATAAACATCAAGAAAATTTCATCAAATTCTAAAATATGGAACACCGAAACTACAATAGACACTTAAAAGATAAAGAAACTACACCTCAAATAGTTACATCAAACTCTAAATATAAATTAAAAATAAAATAAACTACAAAAATTGTACCTCTAAATATGAGTTTCTACTAATTTTCTTTTGTTTCCCACCATTTCCGTCAAATTTAACATATAGAGTTTGATAAATATTTTATGAAAATTAAAAGCATTAACTTTTGACAAATTTGAAAACTCAAAACTGTTAATTGCATACTTAAAGGACTTACTTTGAAGACATAATAGGCTATTTTTGTCATCTTATTCTTATGTAAGAGTGAGATGTGGATGTGAAATGGACGTATTTATTGCCATTATTACTAAATTAACCTGATATTTACTCAAAATCAATGAGGGACGTAACTTAACTTATTAACCAAAATTTATGATAACAACGAACCAACAAATTATTGATATGTGCAAAATTAAAGGGAGCAGATAACTTTTTACTTAAAAAAGATTAATGTGCAAGACTCGAATGGTAGGGAAATTAAATAATGTGGATTCCTCGTTTTCTTTATTTTGTCTGCACAAAGTTAACAAGTTGTAGGAAAGTCTATAGGAGAGAAAATATTCTAAAGAATACCGCGAGCAGTATTAACCCTAAATTTTATTTAAAGATTCTATTATTTAGGAGTTTGTTGTTGTATATGTATATGTCGTGGAAACAAAGTGTGAAAATAAAGAAAATGAGAATATAACAATAACAACAATGTCAAGACCCGAGTCGACGGACCTCGACTGGTGTCCTATCTGGGCACCCTCATCCCCACACATCACATATAATCAACTGAGACTCGTAACGCCACATAACAAAGGGATCATGTCCCCTGAAACTGTAATAATAAACTCATTTTATAAAAATAGGCAAGCCGACAAGGTCGTCACTGTACATAGAAATGTCCAAAACGAACTACAACACATACAACCCACACGTATTCAAATACACATTTACCACTCACACCTGTCTACAGACCTCTAAGAGTATGATAATGAAATATGACGGGACAGAGCCCCGCCGTACCCCTGACTATACATAAGTCTATAATCAAAGATTTGTACCAAAATGACAAGCCCCGAAACAATGGAGCTATCTCAAAAAGCTGAGCAGAGATCCTAAGCTCGAGGATCACCAAACTGAGTATCTATACCTGCTGGCATGAACGCAGCCCCCGGAGAAGGGGGTCAGTACAACAATGTACTAAGTATGTAAACATAAAGTACTGTAAATAAGATCATAACTGGCCAAAAGATGACAGAGACAAGTATGAAAATCAAATACCAGATCCAACCGTGCCATATAAAATAGAGAGTCAAATGTGCCTTATAAAATATGAGAATCAATTGTGCCTTTTAAAAAGTGAGAGTCATATACTGTCATGGGTATTTATACCCGCATCATGGAAGCATGTCCATGGAATCATATACTGTCATGAGTATCTATACTCGCATCATGGATACATGTCCATAGAATCATATACATATAAACATTGTCGGCCCTCTAGCGAGGGACTCGGTGAACAAGTGTTAGGATCTGCGCACGACTGTCATGAGTATCTATACTCGCATCATGGATACATGTCCATGGAATCATATTACATATAACATTGCCGACCCTCTAGTGAGGGACTCGGTGAACAAGTGCTAGGATCTGCGCACGACTGTCATGCGTATCTATACTCGCATCATGGATACATGTCCATGGAATCATATTTCATATAACATTATCGGCCCTCTAGCGAGGGACTCAGTGAACATTGCCGACCCATTATGGGACTCGGTGAATAGAATAATAACATTTGCACGAATAGCTATCATGAGCAATCATGTGTAATTTAAATCATCATTTGACTCTCAATAAAATCTTTAAAGTGAACTTTCATTTTAGAAAAACCAAGGCACTATCATATCATGTATCATTAAGGATTAGGATCCAATAGAACTATGTACGTCTGTCGTACACTTACTTCATATAAATCATGCCAAAAGAAGAAATGATAGTTTCACATACCTTATCGGCTATACCAATACGATAAGCAGAATATGTCTCAACTAGCACTTCAACCTATAATAACAATAACACGTCTATCAACTTCATGATACTAGTGTAAGTCATATACCACAAGATGGTTCTCTTTTCATATAAAAATTTGGGCAGCACTTCCCATATTTATACATACATCCACAACTTACCAACAAGGCCAATAACATCAATAACCAAGTACCAATTAAGGACATAACCAAAACAGCAACCAAGGTGATCGATACACCTACTTCACATGTTAATCCGGCCTCTTAATCCATATAAAACAGTCCACTAAAACAGTCTATACTCCAACAACAACGAGGGTAAAATGTGAAGTTTTCCTACACCTTTCTACACCCTTATTCCTTTAGAACATGCATTATCAATTACCACCTTAAACATGCATAATTGTAACTAAATTTCCAGCACTATACACGCATAATACAGCCCCTAAAACAACACAACAATATCTAACAGTTTCAAGAAGTCTCGGCCAACAACCAATACCAAAGCCCTTTTCATAATTCCTTAAAATTCGATACATGTTTCAACTATATAAACCATTTCAACTACAATAACAAGATTTCCTTCAATCTAACATGCACTTTGTGACGATAATAACAATAACAACCAACGAATCCAATATAATAAAAACAGTCCAAAATCGGCTAACTTGCCAAAACTGTCACATGCACTTTTTATTCTCCATTTCTCTTAACACAAGTTCATCCCTTAATTATAACATCATTTAACTTCCATTATTCTTAAAGAGGAAGAAGAAATCTTACCTTCACTTTAGCCAAAACAGTCCCTAAGTTCTCAGCCAAAACTGCTTCACTCGCACCAATTCTTCAAGTCAGAACAACATGCATGTATCCTTTACAAGCTTGTATCCATCTTACTTTCCTGTTTATCTTCCAAAAAGTTCATCTCCAAGCTTAGGGTTTCAAGACAGTTTTAAGCCAAAACTGTGACCCACTATTTTGGAGGGTTAACTTGGCTTAGAACTTAGTTAAGAAGTTTAATCTTGGAAAATAAGTTAATCTTGTTCTTCACTTGGCTATGGAAAAATCGAGACTTGTAGGAGAAGGAAGAGATAAGAGAGGTTGAAGGAGAAAGATATTTATGAATCATCAAGTAAGAAGCTCTTGCAAGTCATATATATAATTGGAGCTTGTACACAAGTGGGGGGACCTGTGTGACTCCTAAAGTCCACATAAGTTTTCCTTCACAAAAACTAATCCCACATTTAGTTAAATCTTGTAATTTTCGATGGTCTCATGCTGCTCAATGCCAAGATTTAATAATTCAACACCAAGTCCATAACTCCATTGGAAAGGTTTCAACTACTAATATTAACTCACGTCGTCACATTTGTAGTAACCATAATAATTCCATATAGAAATGTAAATATACTTTCCTTCCAACATTCAAATCTTATTTTCTTAATTACATTCTCAACTATATGCCCTAGAATTACGGGGTGTAACAAACAAATTGTAAAAAAGCTGGAAATGATCAAATAAAAGGGCTTGCTGAGTTGATCGACCAAATTCTTGATCTATCCTTAAGATAATATTGTCCCGTATATCCTTTCAACGGTTGTAATGACAACTTATCTCCCAAGATAAAACAACAATCAAACAAATGAGCAAAGGGAACTCAAGTGTTTTCTTAGGAAGAAAGATCTTTGAATGTTTGTGATTGCAAGAGATGAAGACAATTTCAGAGAATTGTTGAGTGTAAAGTGTGTTCTTGCAAATGTGCCCAAGGCCCCATTTTATAGTATGAAGAAGATGGCCTTCCACATAGCCAAGTAATGGCCAATAAAGGCCATATAATGCCTTGAATGTGGAGTAATAATTCAGCCAAATAATGGATGAATTCATGAGCCCTATAATGGAGAATTAATGCTCCAAAGTAATCACAAAAACAGTTTTCGTCCATCTTCCAACGGTCTGAAACGTTCGCAGCGCCGTGGCCCTGCAGACTGGCGCCATGGCGCCAAAACTCTTGAGAGTTGGCGTCGTGGCCCTGTAGTCTGGCGCTGCGGTGCCGAAACTTCAGAGAGTTTCGGGCGTCGCCAGCGCCGCGGCATTTTCAGACCCATTTCATCTTTTACACATTGTATACGTCTTCCTTTCATTTACCAACGTGAAACCACTGTTATTTGGCCAATAACCATCTATTATCTTACGTCTCAAACAATTCAAATACGTACCAATATCTCTTCCATTTAAGGAAATTACGATCCTTGGCACTTTATGTGCACGTGTATGGAAACCATGTTCCCCAATTGTTCGAGTCATAATTAATAGGATTAATTTATTTCACATTTAGTAAATTTCCAACAATCCCCTCTTGGAAGAGATTTTGGCGCACGCACATGGTGCCTTTCGAGCAATCACTTGGCGGATCGATGTCGCATCTGGGGAGGTAGCCGGAGCTTTGAACCTTCTATAGTAGAATCCATCGGATATATTTACTGCACGGTGAACGTGATGTCTTGAACCGTCAGTATTTAGTATATGCCAATACAATAGTACCAACACAACACCTATTCTACTCAATCTTTCTAGTGTTTTGTCCGTCGTGGGCCGTGGACACCCTTGGATTCTTAAGTGCATTTATTTGAGGCGGTCTGTCCTCTCACATAAATAGGTGGTCTCCTAAAAGGTATCCTGTAATACCCCGCTATACAAGCGTTAGGAACTATTAAAAATTTCCCCAACCTAACCTCAACTATTGAGGATCACTAAACGTTTGGAAATTTATCCTTTACCCCTCTTTCAGGTATCACTTTTTGTCTATCACAAAAACGACCTTGGATTATGTTTCTTAAGAACGACACATTATCCGAAGTGCTCTTGCTTCCACCGAAGCGCTCACGGAACCTTTACAGTATAGTTTTCCCATTGAACCTTATTCCTGGGATCTCCAGTCTGTAAGGTTGGGTGTCCACTATATCGATTCTTATTGTTTGGGTTTTAAGCCCATTTCCCTAGACAGGCAGAACAACTGATCTTTGGATATTCCCTTCGTCAAGGGATCTGCGATATTTTCCTTAGACTTTATGTAATAAATGGAAATAATACCCGATGTGATCAACTGCCTAACGGACTCATGTCTCCGTCGAATATGACAAGACTTACCATTATATATTGAACTTCGTGCCCTTCCTAGAGCCGACTGACTATCGCAGTGGATCATTACAGAAGGCACGGGTTTATCCCAATATGGGACATCCGCCAGAAAACCATGAAGCCACTCAGCTTCCTCTCTCGCTTTATCTAAAGCGATAAATTCCGACTCCATCGTGGATCGGACAATAGGAGTTTGCCTAGAGGATTTCTGTCACGCCCCGAACCCCGGGACCGTGACTGGTGCCCTACCTGGGCACCCTTATACCTTAACAACTAAGTAAACTGCGGAAATTTAATAACACCTTATTTTTTTTAACCAACGTACGTGCAAGGGCAAAGCCGGCAAGTGCCGCCATATAATATACATAAATGTAAGACACTACACTGCATACGCAGTCCAATCCCACATATGAATACGCACTTAAGAGTTTACGAAACATGACGACAAGGCCCCGCTGCACCATAACCGCATAAAAGCACAGCATCAAGGAACTATACCAAAAGATAAACTCCCGAACGAAGGAGCTATCCAAAACTCGAACGGCGGTCCTACACTGCGAGATCACCAAATCATTACCTAAACTCGCGCAGATAACGCAGCCCGGGCGAGGTCAAGACGAAGAATGTATGTGAATGTGAATGCATCGTAATGAAATCATAACGCCTAAACAAAACAGAGACGTGTATGATAGCCAACCTACGATTACACGATACCTGCGATTATATCAAGTCGTGGACGCGTACCTCAAAGTCACTATTCAAATATAACTATGGGTCTCACGCCATAATATCAACCATGCCTGGAATCCTTTCTCACCGCGATCCGTGATATAACAATGTAACACCAATAAGCATATCCGAGGAGTATCCTCGTGGTCGCGTGCCTAATCCCACATCGTATAAGCATAACCACGGGTATACAAACAAATTCGAATCAAACCCGCCTCGTAACATGCCCTAATCCCACATCGTATAAGATGTCGAGTATCCTCGTGGTCGCACGCCGCATCCCACATCGTATAAGCATGACCATAGGGTATCTCGCGGTCGCGTGCCCGGCATCCCACATCGATAAACATGACCGTAGGGTAACGCAAAACAACCGAATCTAACCCGACTCACGTCACGTGCCCGGAATCCCACATCGTATAAGATGTCCAGAGTATCCTCGTGGTCGCATGTCCCGTCCCACATCGTATAAGCATGACCATAGGGTATCCTCGCGTCGCGTGCCCGTCCCACATCGTATAAGCATGACCGTAGGGTAACACAAACAACCGGGAATCTAACCCGACTCGGTCACGTGCCGGAATCCCACATCGATAAAGCGTGTCCGCGAGTATCCCTCGTGGTCGCATGCCCCGTCATCCCGCATCGTATAAGCATGACCATAGGGTATCACAAATAATGGAAGCATACCCGTGGAATCTCACCTCACTGTCGGTACGTCCAAGTAAACTTACAACAAGGCAACCGACCCTCCAACCGAGAGTCGCGGCAACGTAATAAAACATAATACTTGCACTCAAAGGCTATCACCAGCATATATAGGCAATTCTCAATTAATCAAGCCAAAGTACTTATCAAGGCACACATAGAATAATTCTCAATTAACCAAGCCAAAGTACTTATCAAGGCACACATAGAATAATTCTCAATTAACCAAGCCAAAGTACTTATCAAGGCACACATAGAATAATTCTCAATTAATCAAGCCAAAGTACTACGTACGTACATTCTTTTTAAAGGACTCCTTTTTATGTAATACCCCAAGATACTAACACCCGTAGTATCAAGGTGTGTCTATTTTTCAAAGTAAGTTACTACACTTTAGAAAACTCATTTCAAAGCTTGAAATCAAGCAACTTCAAATTTTCACAATCAAGGCAACTTATGCCCATTAATCAAAATAGACAACTTTCTAAACCTTCCATAAAGCCGTTATAACCAACTTCCCATAAAGCCGTTATAACCCTTTATGGTTTTTAGACAATTTCATTCCTTTTATAACCAAGAGACTTATACTTTTAAAACCAAGTATCACATACTTACAAATCAAGTTCTTAACTTTCAAAATACTTCAAGTCTCTTAATATTTAGAAAACAAGTTTCTTCTACTTTTAAACCTCAAGTAACTTACACCTTTAAAACAAGTTACTTCTCTTAAATCATGTCATTTCTCCTCTTTTAAAACAATTAAGTAAATCACTCCTTTGACTTCCCTAAAGTCATTAAAACGACCATTAGGTTTTGGAAACCACTTCATTTTCAAGACTCCATGTACTTTAAGCAAAATACTTTCACTTTTAAGAATCCAAACTTCACTAAGGAAATGGATTATACAACTTACAATTTAAACATCAAAGTATAATCAAAGGAGTACATAGAACGAATTCTATTTTAGGCAATCCAAATACAACCAAGGAATGGATCATTTAAGGAGTAGGACATACTTTCTTTATCTTAAGGAATCATGCTAGAAGAGGAGATAGTTCACATACCTTTTCGGCTAAATCCACAAGCTAAGCCGAATACGCCGTACGTAGAAGTGTCAACCTATAATGGTCACAATAAGACTATCAACTTCTAGTCTCTAACGTAGAATAATACTAAGTATTTGGTCTCTAATTCTACGGAAAATCGGGCGACTTCCTTTGTTTCTACTCACTTTGCCACCTTTTTCAAGGCCGAATACAATAACCAACACGCCACATTTAAGGCTCAAAACAACAACCAAACAAAGGGGATTACACGCCTTACAATACGTGTAAAATTCCGCTCCACAATTCATACGAAATAGCTCCATAATCTAGCCATTCTCGGCCAACATAAATAATAACACTAAGTCCTTTCCAATCCTTTTCCAATTCCAAGTTCTAAGGTCTAACATGTTATATAGTCATAAACAACTTCAACAACTACAATTTCCTTCATTTTACAACATGCGACGACTTTACTAAAAATCGACTTGAATTGAAATCTTAGTGGCTAACATGCTAGTTTTCTGATTAGGTTCCAATAGCCACAACACTTATCAAACCTCATAATATATAACTCATGCTTGCTAATATCCATAGCTACAACAATAAGTAAGTCTTAACTACTAAAACGACAAAATTATACCTTTATAAGCCCTTAAAATTTCCAAGATTCAAAGTCGCGCCTTAGCAATTCTTAGCTCCTTTCCTTATGTTCCAATCCGCTCCAAGCACTCCTTAGAGGCCTATGAAGAACCCATCTTCAAGTTCCAACTTCAAAGTTGAAGAACTTCTTAAGTTTCCGCCTTGCGACTAATACGAAAACGCCATTTTTCCGAAATCTTTCTATTGAGATATCCTTATAATACCCTTAGGGACATTGGGTTTAAGTCTTGGGAACAAAGGATCAAAACTACAAATTTTTGTGTGGCAAAATGACACAAACCCGAGAGTTATTTGTTGGAGAACAAAGTGTGTGATTTTTTTCTAAGTCTTCAAGACCTTGTCTTGCTACTAGTATGTATTTATAACACATTGGATGGCTTAGACTTAAACAAATGGGTGGCTAAGATGAAAATCACATGGATCAAGCACAAGTGGCAAGTTGACTTTGGTCAAATATATCAAGCTTGAAGACTTATCTTCTACCATGGTCAATGACCATTTTACCCTTACAAATTTCAACCAAGACCAAGTGTGGGGGTGCCACGTGTCGCCCTCTCATTCGTCCATAAAATTCCGTAACCCTCGTGGGCCCCGCAAAACGTAAAATTCCTCGGATGGGCCCCACATGACTAAATCCGTAAAAATAAATTTCCATAATGTTAATAAGTTCCATATTCTTCAAATAATGCACTTTGAGAATCTAATTCTCAACAACGAACAGTTTTCCTTTCCGACGTCTCGGAAGATTTTCCGTCGGAAAAACAATTCTTCCTTTCGTACCAATTTCCAAGTCTTGATTCCTTACATACACTTTCTTACACATGTCCTGGACTTACGGGATGTAACATTCTTCCCCCCTTAGAAACATTCGTCCTCGAATGTTCTTAGTCGGTTGTCAAGCTATACACACTCTGACACAAACTCTATACTATGCCTATCAATCAAAACTGCACAAGACCAACTATGCCACACATGGCCACCACAACATACGTAAACATAACAATGGACCTTCCGTCCGCGATCCCTTCTCACAAAACTCGAAGGTTACAGTCTTCTCAAACACGGGATCCTTAGAGGTTCCTTTCTTTCCTTACTTGTCATACCTTCTCGTACTTTCAAACTTATCTAGTACACGTACAAAATCTCAAATATTGTTTCTGTTCTCCAATACTTGGAGTTACTATCCAAACTTGGCCATATTGTTACTTACTTTCTCGTTAAGGCTCTTCTCGGTCCTTACGACCTGATTCCGGTGGAACGCGTCCACAAACTCGTACAACGATCAACTAGACTTGGGCCTTGCACCCTCGGGACCCTACCACATAACGGGACCATTTCTAACTGACATCACCCCATTCCATACTACCGGTTGACCCGAAATGAGTCCATAACCCGACTCATCGTCACACTTAACTTCTCATTCTTAGTCTGAAATAAACCTTTCTCTTATCTCAAGGTACTTCTCACCCTATCCCCCTATTCACTAGAGGTTCGTCACATAGGCCAAAGTATTTCTACCGTACATTCTTCTCTATTGGTCTTACATCACATGGGCAATTACTACTGTGAACTCTACACAACTATAGTCTCGGTTCACTTACCATTCTTGTCAACATTCTTAACGTTTCACTTTACTAATCAAAGTATTCCTACTGCGGGTACTATCACTTACAATCGCTAGCAACAAAGGGAAAACATATATGCTGTGGCGGAATCGAATCTATCAATGCACGTATGATTCAAAAGAATCGAAATATACCAGAACCCGTGCGATGTCGCCTCACGATCTGCCCCGTAGTCACGCTATCTCTCGCGGTTCAAGGACCGCCAGAACTATAAACTCCACTCGACCTCCACCACAGGTGGCTAACATCCCAACACCGCTCGGGAACGCATACCGTGGAGGAAAGGGAACCAACCACGCCTCATAGCCGAGCCACTCACCGCGATTTCTTCGAAAGGACATACTCGAATATGGCGGATGGCCACAATAAAACAAACACTGTTCCATAACGGCATTTCCCGAATGACGCTTACCACATCCGATACATCGAGGAATATGTGGCCTCGGCCAGAAAATCCTCTCGCTCCTCCGGTAACCTCGACCCCTGGAGCTTGGACCGGCTCCTAAATACCTTGTGGGGTCCAATATCCCACCTGTGAGCTGCGGGGGTATGTATTGGGTAGGCTGGGACGAATATCTCACTCGCTGCTGAGGCAACTCGTCCAAAAACTCACCGGAATAACCAACCGGTCTAGCCCTCTTACGTTGATCTCCGCGTTGGCCCTCTACCCTCTGTACACTGTCTGCATCGCCAATAACCTCCTACTGATGAAACTGTAGCACCGCTATCTTGGTCAATAACATAACTGCTTCCCTCATGACCCTATAGTCTTCTCCTAACTGAGAAACTGGAGGCTCTGGTGCTGGGGTCTCAAAACCAGGCGCAGAAGAACTCGCCGACTGCGGAACAACATCCAGATACCAGGCATAAGCCCTATCAACTCTCTCGAGTCCGACTAGTAGCTCGCTACTCCTTTGCCCTTCAGGCGGCTGTTGCCCTCTCGAGGCATAATCAGAACACAAAATTACGTCAGAGAGGAATTATCTTACTAACACAGCTCTAGGGCACGATCTTAGAGTGAGAAGAATAGAAACCAACTCCTAAATGTCCTGTAGCCTCCTGTTTATGGGTATGGCGCGCAACACACCGATAATCAAGACTCTACTAGACACGGTCTGTAGACATTCCGAGGACTGACTGCTCTGATACCACTCTGTCACGCCCCGAACCCCGGGACCGTGACTGGTGCCCTACCTGGGCACCCTTCTACCTTAACAACTAAGTAAACTGCGGAAATTTAATAACACCTCATTTTTTTTAACCAACGTACGTGCAAGGGCAAAGCCGACAAGGCTGCCATATAATATACATAAACAGAAGACACTACACTGTACACGAGTCCAATCCCACATATGAATACAGACCTCTAAGAGTTTACAGAAACATGACGGGACAAGGCCCCGCCGTACCCATAACCGTACAAAAGCCTGTACTGAAGGAACTATACCAAAAGATAAACTCCCGAACAGAAGGAGCTATCCAAAACTCGAAAGGTGGTCCTACACTGCAATCACCAAAGCTGCACCTAAACTCATGCGGATGAACGCAGCCCCGGGCGAGGTCAAGAAAAATGTACAAGTATGTGAGCGATGAAATCGTAATGAAATCATAACAGTCTAAACAAAACAGGAGACGTGTATGATAGCCAACCTACAATAACGATACCTAAGCAGTTATATCAAGTCAGGGACGCATGCCCTCAAAGTCACTACTCAAATATAACTATGGGTCTCACGCCCATAATATCAACCATGCCCGTGGAATCCTTTCTCACTGCCGGCAGTCCATGATATAACAATATAACACCAATAAGCATATCCAAGAGTATCCTCGTGGTCGCACGCCTAATCCCACATCGTATAAGCATGACCACGGGTATACAAACAACCGAATCAAACCCGCCCCGTCACACGCCTAATCCCACATCGTATAAGCGTGTCGAGAGTATCCTCGTGGTCGCACGCCCCACATCCCACATCGTATAAGCATGACCTTAGGGTATCCTCGCGGTCGCACGCCCACATCCCACATCGTATAAGCACCGTAGGGTAACACAAACAACCGAATCTAACCCGACTCGGTCACATGCCCAAATCCCACATCGTATAAGTATCCTCGTGGTCGCGTGCAATCCCACATGTAACACAAACAACCGAATCTAACCCGAGTATCCTCTCGTGGTCACATACCCCGCATCCCACATCGTATAAGCGTGACCATAGGTATCACAAATAATGGAAGCATACCCGTGGAATCCCACCTCACCGCTTGCGTCCAAGTAAACTTACAACAAGGCACCACCCTCCAACCGAGTCGCGAACGTAATAAAACATAATACTTGCACTCAAAGGCTATCACCAGCACATATAGGCAATTCTCAATTAATCAAGCCAAAGTACTTATCAAGGCACACATAGAATAATTCTCAATTAACCAAGCCAAAGTACTTATCAAGGCACACATACAATAATTCTCGATTAACCAAGCCAACGTACTTATCAAGGAACACATAGAATAATTCTCAATTAACCAAGCCAAAGTACTTATCAAGGCACACATAGAATAATTCTCAATTAATCAAGCCAAAGTACTACGTACGTACATTATTTTCAAAAGTCTCATTTTTATGTAAAACCCCAAGATACTAACACTCGTAGTATCAAGGCGTGTCTATTTTTCAAAGTAAGCTACTACACTCTTAGAAAACTCATTTCAAAGCTTGAAATCAAGCAACTTCAAATTTTCACAATCAAGGCAACTTATGCCCATTAATCAAAATAGACAACTTTCTAAACCTTCCATAAAGCCGTTATAACCAACTTCCCATAAAGCCGTTATAACCCTTTATGGTTTTTAGACAATTTCATTCCTTTTATAACCAAGAGACTTATACTTTTAAAACCAAGTATCACATACTTACAAATCAAGTTCTTAACTTTCAAAATACTTCAAGTCTCTTAATATTTAGAAAACAAGTTTCTTCTACTTTTAAACCTCAAGTAACTTACACCTTTAAAACAAGTTACTTCTCTTAAATCATGTCATTTCTCCTCTTTTAAAACAATTAAGTAAATCACTCCTTTGACTTCCCTAAAGTCATTAAAACGACCATTAGGTTTTGGAAACCACTTCATTTTCAAGACTCCATGTACTTTAAGCAAAATACTTTCACTTTTAAGAATCCAAACTTCACTAAGGAAATGGATTATACAACTTACAATTTAAACATCAAAGTATAATCAAAGGAGTACATAGAACGAATTCTATTTTAGGCAATCCAAATACAACCAAGGAATGGATCATTTAAGGAGTAGGACATACTTTCTTTATCTTAAGGAATCATGCTAGAAGAGGAGATAGTTCACATACCTTTTCGGCTAAATCCACAAGCTAAGCCGAATACGCCGTACGTAGAAGTGTCAACCTATAATGGTCACAATAAGACTATCAACTTCTAGTCTCTAACGTAGAATAATACTAAGTATTTGGTCTCTAATTCTACGGAAAATCGGGCAGCACTTTCTTTGTTTCTACTCACTTTGCCACCTTTTTCAAGGTCGAATACAATAACCAACACGCCACATTTAAGGCTCAAAACAACAACCAAACAAAGGGGATTACACGCCTTACAATACGTGTAAAATTCCGCCCACAATTCATACGAAATAGCTCCATAATCTAGACATTCTCTGAAAACATAAATAATAACACTAAGTCCTTTCCAATCCTTTTCCAATTCCAAGTTCTAAGGTCTAACATGTTATATAGTCATAAACAACTTCAACAACTACAATTTCCTTCTTTTTACAACATGCGACGACTTTACTAATAATCGACTTGAATTGAAATCTTAGGGCTAACATGCTAGTTTTCGGATTAGGGTTCCAATAGCCACAACACTTATCAAACCTCATAATATATAACTCATGCTTGCTAATATCCATAGCTACAACAATATGTAAGTCTTAACTACTAAAACGACAAAATTATACCTTTATAAGCCCTTAAAATTTCCAAGATTCAAAGTCGCGCCTTAGCAATTCTTAGCTCCTTTCCTTATGTTCCAATCCGCTCCAAGCACTCCTTAGAGGCCTATGAAGAACCCATCTTCAAGTTCCAATTTCAAAGTTGAAGAACTTCTTAAGTTTCCGCCTTGCGACTAATACGAAAACGCCGTTTTTTCGAAATCTTTCTATTGAGATATCCTTATAATACCCTTAGGGACATTGGGTTTAAGTCTTGTGAACAAAGGATCAAAACTACAAATTTTTGTGTGGCAAAATGACACAAACCCGAGAGCTATTTGTTGGAGAACAAAGTGTGTGATTTTTTTCTAAGTCTTCAAGACCTTGTCTTGCTACTAGTATGTATTTATAACACATTGGATGGCTTAGACTTAAACAAATAGGTGGCTAAGATGAAAATCACATGGATCAAGCACAAATGGCAAGTTGACTTTGGTCAAATATATCAAGCTTGAAGACTTATCTTCTACCATGGTCAATGACCATTTTACCCTTACAAATTTCGACCAAGACCAAGTGTGGGGTGCCACGTTTTGCCCTCTCATTCGTCCATAAAATTCCGTAACCCTCGTGGGCCCCGCAAAACGTAAAATTCCTCGGGTGGGCCCCACATGACTAAATCCGTAAAAATAAATTTCCATAATGTTAATAAGTTCCATATTCTTCAAATAATGCACTTTGAGAATCTAATTCTCAACAACGAACAATTTTCCTTTCCGACGTCCGGAAGATTTTCCGTCGGAAAAACAATTCTTCCTTTCGTACCAATTTCCAAGTCTTGATTCCTTACATACACTTTCTTAAACATGTCCTGGACTTACGGGATGTAACAATTTCTAAGACACAGCTCCACCACTGATTGTAAAAATATAACCGATGATGGACTTAATGTCGTCGCTATCAGATATCCAGTTTGCATCGTTGTACCCCTCTAGTACTACTGGAGACCTCGAATAGTGTAACCTGAAATGTATCGTGAACTTTAGGAACCGTAGTACCCTGTTCAACGCTTTCCAGTGATCCTCACTAGGATTTCGAGTGAACCTAGCCAATTTATTGACTGCATGAGCGATATCAGGTTGAGTGCAGTTTGTGATATACTTCAGACTACCAATCACCTGTGCATATCGCTCCTGGCGTACGGGCTTACAAAGATGTTTGTCAATTTTTTGACTTATATCCAATGGTGTCGATACCGGTGAACTGTCGAACATCCCAAATTTCTTCAGTACATCCTCGATGTAGTGAGATTGAGACAAGACCAGTCCATTAGATGTCTTAGAGATGTTGATCCCTATGATGACATCTGCAATGCCCATATCCTTCATGTCAGAACTGTTACACCTCGTAATTTTAAAGCAATGAAGTGAGAACGTAATTAAGAAAATAAGATTCGAGTGTTGGAAGAAAAATATACTTACGTAGGCTAATACGGAATAATTTTGGATATAACATATGTGACGACGGGAATTAATACTAGTGGTTGAATTTTTCCAATGGGGTTATGGATTAGTGTTGTATTATAAAAAGCTTGACATTGAGAATATAAGGCCAATTCAAAAATTTCAGAATTTTAGCTAAGTGTGGGGTTAATTTTAGTAGAAAGGATGATAAGGGGGGATTAGTGGACAATACAAGTGCCACCTTGTGCCCTCCAAGTGGCAAAATTGCCCAACATGCATAGGCTAAATCAACCCTTATATCTATGTCTCTCTCTTCCCTCCCATTATTTTCGAAAATCAGCCCTCAACATCCTCCCTTCTCTCGGCTCCCTCCAAAACAGATTTCTCTCCATTCCCTTAGCTATGTTAAAGACCAATTAACTCTCTTTCCCAAGATTAAGTTCCTATACAAAGTCTAAGTCATGGTAAACTCCAAACAGTGACAAATCGGTAATGCTGGATCGAAAATCTGTCCAGAAACTTTAAGTTTTGGAGATAAGCTATTTGGAAGAAAAACATGTAAGTAAGATGGTTCTAAACTTGTAAAGGATGCATGCATGTCATTATAAGTTGAAGAAGTGGCGAAATTGGAGCAAAGTGGAGCAGTAAGTACCGAAAACAAGCAGGGACTATTTTGGGCTAAGTTGAGGTAAGATTTCTTCTTTTTATAGAGTATTTGGAAGTTAAATGATGTTGTAGTTAAGAGATGAACCCATGTTAAAGAGGAATTGGAAGTAAGAAATGCATGTGATTATATTGGTATTGTAGTTGAGCCGATTGGAATTGTTGTTACCGATTTTGGGGATGTTTTGTATACATTGAGTTTGATTGTTGTTGTTGTTGTTATCATTGTCACTAATTGCATGTTAAAATTGAAGGAAATCTTGTTATTTAAAGTTGTAATTGGTTATATGAAAGTGTTGAAATATGAATTGGATTTTAAGGAATGTTGAGAAGAGTTATGGTTGTATGTTGTTTGGACTGTGACACCCCATGAAATCGTTGGGCATGTTTTATTGTATTTAGGGGCTATTTTGTTGAGATATAATGCTGTAATTATAAGCTATGAACATGCATATACATTGTTGTAATTGCGAATATATGGCTTAAAGGAATTATGGTGTAGAAGAGTGTTATGTTGCAAAATATAACACTTGAACTCTCGTTGTTGCTAGAAGTATGGACTGTTTGTAGTGGCTATTTTAATATGTATTAAGGGGCTGGATTAACATGAGAAATAGGTGTATTAATCACCTTGTTTGTTGTACTCTTTGAATGTAAAGAGAAAGAATGTATAACAATGGTGTATATAGAAGTATATGAGACTGATTTGGTTATGACCTTAAGACGTGTCTTATTATTGATATTATCGGCCTTGTTGTGAATTGCGGGTGTGTGTTTAATAGGAGAAGTGCTGCCCGAATTTGTATATAAAAAGAGAGTCATCATTTGCTAAATAACATATGATAGTATCATAAGATTAATGAATATGTTATTATTGTTATAGGTTGAATTGCTAGTTAAGACGAATTCTAATTATCGAGTTGGTATAGACGATAAGGTATGTGAAACTATCATTTATCCTTTTGGCATGATTTATATAAAATGAGTTTACGACGGACGTACATAATTCCATTGAATCCTAATTCCTAGTGATACTTGATATGATAGTTGCCTTTGATTTTACAAGCGATAGTTCCTTCTATTTATTCCATTGAAAGTCAATGATGATTTAATTTGTATATGGTTACTCATGATACTCTATTCGTGCTTGATGTGATTATATTATTTCACCGAGTCCCATGATGTGCCGGGTACGATATGTATATATATGATGATCTTACCGAGTCCCCGAATGGGCCGGGTACGATATATGTGGACAGGCATCCATGTATATGATTATTTTACCGAGTCTCACGATGGGCCGGGTACGGTATGTGCGCAGTGGACAGGTATCCACGGATATATATGTGGACAGGCATCCACGGATATGACTTCATTCACCTAGTCACAGAATGGGCTGGGTACGATATATGTGGACAGGTATCCACGGATATGGTATATTATATGGACATGTATGACTCTCATTTTATAAGGCATAGGTACATTGGTATACTGATTATTATAGTTGTCTCATGACATCTTTTAGCCAGTTATGTTCTTCTTTATAGTACTTCATGCTTTATATACTCGGTATATTTTTTGTACTGACCCCCTTTCTCCGGGGGGCTGCGTTCATGCCCACAGGTACAGACACTCGGTTTGGTGATCCTCCAGCTTAGGATTCCTGCTCAGCTATTTAGAGAGCTCCATTGTTCCGGAGCCTAGTTATTTTGGGTACAAATCCTTTTGATATAGACTTATGCATATTCAGGGGTACGACGGGGCCCTGTCCTGTCATATTTCATTATCATACTCTTAGAGGTCTGTAGACATGTGCGGTAGACACGTGTGGGTTGTGGTTCATTTTGGATATTTCCGTGTATAGTGACAGCCTTGTCGGCTTGCCTGTTTTGATATGATTAACTAGCTGTGACTCCTCAGGAGACAGGTTCATTTTGATATATAGAATTATGAGTCAGCAACTTACTTTTACAAATTTTTGCATGGTCTTTGGTATCAGTCTGATTATACTTAACAGGTTTGTATATGGGTGTCCAATTAGGGCACCGGGTCACGGCCCATCGGGTCGGGTCGTGACAAGAGTGGTATCAGAGCAGTTCGTCCTCGAAATGTCTACAGACCATTTCTAGTAGAGTCTTGTGTATGGGTATGTTGTGCACCATACTTAAACACAGGAGGCTGCCGCACATTTAGGATGTCATCTTTTCTTCTTACTCTAAGATCGTGCGATAGAACTATGTTATTAGGATAATCTCTCTCTAACGAATTATTGTGTTTCCAGCTATGCCTCCGAAGACAGCGACTGTTGCCCAGAAGGGAAAATCAGTAGCGGGAGATACTAGTCAGATCCGGAGAGTTACTAGGGTCCATGCCCAGTCTATGCCGGAGATTGTACTACAGTTGGCGAGCTCTGCTACACCGTCACCTCCAGAGGAGCTTAGAGCAAAGGCCCAGCTCAGAGGGCAAGATCACCGCGCCTCGAGGCCCAAAGACTGAGCCTCCAGCTCCTCAGCTAGGGGCGGAGGATAGAGCCATGAGAGATGTAGTTCAACTGCTGACCAGATTAGTGGCAGGGCAGACCCGCAGACAGGGACTAGAAGTTGACCATAGAGCTGATAGTTTGAGGATTCGTGGCTTCCTAAGTTGTAATCCTCCAGAGTTTTTGGGTCAAAGCCCGAGGATGATCCGCAGGAGTTTATTCGACAGATGCAGCATACATTGAGGATCATCAAGGCTTCTGAGACGTAGTCTGTTGAGTTGGCTTCATATTGATTGCGGGATATAGCTACTAATTGGTATGAGTCTTGGGAGTTATCTAAGGGAGAGGGTGCTCCTCCAGCAGTATGAGATGAGTTTACAGAGGCCTTCCTTGGCCACTTCCTGCCTCCAGAGATGAGGAGAGCTAGAGTTGATAGATTCTTACATTTGAGGCAGAATGGCAGGAGCATTCGATAGTATAGTCTTGAGTTTGATTCGTTGGCTAGATATGCGCCTACTATTATAGCTGAGATGGCAGATAGAGTACACCGTTATGTGATGGTACTAGATCGCTATTTGACTGATGGTTATATGGCAGTGGCTCTTCATCCAGGTATGTATATTGCTCGGATATAGGCGTATGCACAGGGGGTAGAGGACCGACACAGAGGACGTCAGCTAGACATGGATCACGATAGAGGCCAGCATAAGAGGACTAGGTCGGCTGGATATTCGGGTGAGTGTCGAGGTGGGCAGCCTCAACAACATGGTAGATATTCTTTCCAGCCAGCACAGAGTGCACCCCCACAGTCCACAGGCAGGAGATTTGACCACACAGGGTATTCAGGAGCTATTCAGAGCTCCAGGACTTCAGGTTCACAGATGAATAGGGGTTCTAGTCAGTCGAGGCCACCTTTTCCTCGGTGTTCTCGGTGTGGTAGGTCCCATTTTGGGGAATGCCGTTTTACTACAGGTACTTGTTTTTCTTACGGCCGTTAAGGCCATGTGATGAGAGAATGTCCTTATAGAAGTGGTACAGGTGGTATGGCTCAGCCTACTGGATCGATTGCTGGTTTATCTTCCTCTATAGCTTACGCCCCGCATGGCAGGGTATTCATATGACAGTAGGCCATGGTAGAGGTCGTGGCGGAGTTTCCAGTTCTAGTGGTCCCTTGAACCGCATATATGCTTTGGTTAGTAGGCAGGATCAGGAGGCATCACCAAATATGGTTACAGGTATATTATCGATCTTTTTCCGAAACATATATGCATTGATAGATCCAGGTTCCACCTTATCATATATATCTCCCTTTGTTGCTAGTAGAATCAGAATAGAATCTGAGTCGATAGAACCATTTGAGGTAGCTACACCGGTAGGAGATTCTGTCATAGCTAAGCGAGTATATAGAAATTGTTCGGTGGTTATATATAGTCATCGTACCATAGCAGATTTGATAGAGTTAGATATGACTGAATTTGATATTATTATGGGTATGGATTGATTGGATTCTTGTTATGCTAACGTCGATTGTAGAGAAAAGATGGTTCGATTTCAGTTTCCAGGCGAACCAATTATAGAGTGAAAGGGGAATACAACATCGCCGAGGGGTAAGTTTATTTCATACCTCAAGGCAAGGAAGATGGGTAGAAAAGGGTATATTTACCATTTGGTTCGAGTACATGATATGAAAGCGGAGGTATCGGCTCTTCAGTCAGTCCCGATAGTTAATGATTTCCCAGATGTATTCCCAGAAGACCTTTCAGGTCTTTCTCCAGAACGGGAGATAGAGTTCAGTATAGATGTGCTACCAGATATCCGACCCATATCTATTCCTCCTTATAGAATGGCACCTGCAGAGCTGAAGGACTTGTTGGAAAAAGGCTTCATCAGGCCTAGTACATCACCTTGGGGAGCACCGATATTATTTGTGAGGAAGAAAGATGGATCGCTGCGGATGTGTATTAATTATAGGCAGCTGAATAAGGTAACAATAAAGAACAGGTATCCCCTCCCCAGGATTGATGATTTATTTGACCAGTTGCAGGGTTTTAAGTGTTTTCCGAAGATAGACTTGCGGTTAGGTTATCATCAGGTGCTGGTAAAGGAGGCAGATATTCCGAAGACAACATTCATGACCCAATACGAACATTATGAGTTTAGAGTGATGTCTTTTGGGTAGTTTAGAGTGATGTCTTTTGGGTTGACCAATGCTCCATCAGTATTCATGGATTTGATGAATCGAGTGTTCAAGCCATTCCTAGATATGTTCGTTATTGTCTTCATTGATGATATTCTGGTTTATTCACGTTCAGAAGAGGAGCATGCAGACCATTTGAGGACGGTACTTAGGATACTCCAGCACCAGAAGTTATACGCAAAATTTTCTAAGTGCGAATTCTGGTTGACTTCAGTAGCATTATTGGGGCATATTATCGGAGCTGATGGTATTCAGGTGGACACACAGAAGATTGAGGCAGTAAAGACTTGGCCCAGACCTACGACCCCTACTGAGGTACGTAGTTTTCTGGGGCTAGCAGGATATTACAGGAGGTTCGTGGAAAAGTTTGTCTCGATTCAGCGCCTTTAACAAGGCTAACTCAGATGACAGCTAAGTTCCAATGGACGGATGCTTGTGAGCAAATCTTCCAGTTGTTGAAAGACAAGTTGACTACGGCTCCAGTTCTAACTCTTCCTGAGAGACCAGATGGTTATGTCATTTATTGTGATGCTTCTGGTATTGGACTAGGTTGTGTGTTGATGCAGCATGACAGAGTTATAGCTTATGCCTCCCGACAGCTCAGGAAGCACGAGAAGAATCATCATAATCATGATTTGGAGTTAGCGGCAGTGATTCATGCTTTGAAGATATGAAGACATTATTTATATGGTGTTCATGTTGATATTTATACGGATCACAAAAGTCTTCAATATATCTTTAAGCAGAAAGAGCTGAATTTACGACAGAGACGGTGGCTCGAGTTAGTAAAGGATTATGATGTTGATATTCTATACCATCCAGGGAAAGCAAATGCTATGGCAAATGCTCTTTGCCGTAGATCTATGGGTAGCTTGACGGATGTGCAACCAGAAAGAAAAGAGATGGTTCGTGAGATATACCGGCTAGCTAATATTGGAGTATGTATGGCTGATTCTGGAGATAGTGGAGTTTTTGTTTGAGGAGTTGCTGAGTCCTCTATCATACAAAAGGTAAAGAGACGTCAGTATGAGGACCCTGTTCTTGCACAGTATAGAGATACAACTCTTCGAAAGGAGAAGACCCTATTCGAGGTTGCACCTGATGGGGTGCTACGGTATGGCAGCAGATTGTGTGTGCATGATGTTGCAGGGCTACAACGGCAGGTTATGTGAGAGACATACAATGCCCGTTATTCTATTCATCCAGGATCAACGAAGATGTATCATGATCTCAAATGCTTATATTGGTGGGATGACATGAAAAGGGACATAGCGGAGTTTGTTGCTCGGTGCCTGAATTGTCAACAGGTTAAGGTCGAACACCAGAAGCCTGGTGGATTATTGTAGGAGATAAAGATCCCAACTTAGAAATGGAAAGTGATTAATATGGACTTCATTATGGGCTTACCTCGCACTCAACGGAAGTATGAGTCTATATGGGTTATTGTGGATAGGCTGACGAAATCAGCCCATTTTCTTCCAATCAGGACTACATCAGCTGAAGATTATGCGAGATTATACATCAGAGAGATAGTGAGACTTCATGGGTTCCCACATCTATTATATCGGATAGAGGAGCTCAATTTACAGCTAACTTTTGGAGATCGTTCCTAAAGGGATTGGGGACGCAGGTGAGTCTTAGCACAACATTTCATCCTCAGGCTGATGGGCAGGCTGAGCGTACTATTCATATACTAGAGGATATGTTGAGAGTGTATTATTGACTTCAGAGGTAGCTGGGATGATCATTTACCACTTATTGATTTTGCCTATAATAATAGCTACCATTCTAGTATCCAGATGTTACCATACGATGCCTTATATGGGAGGAAGTGTAGGTCACCTATCGGTTAGTTCGATGTAGGTGAGACTAAGCTAATCGACCCAGATATAATTCAGCAAGATGTTGATAAGGTGAAGCTTATTCAGGAGAGATTATTGGCAGCCCAGAGTCGACACAAGTCATATGTGAATAATCGACGTCGACACTTAGAGTTTCAGATTGATGATTGGGTGTTCTTGAAGGTATCACCCATGAAGGGTGTGATGAGATTCGATAAGAAAGGGAATCTTAGCCCGAGGTACATTGGGTCTTATCAGATTGTTCGTAAGGTAGGAAAGGTTGCCTATGAGTTGGATTTACCATATGATTTGGAAGCGGTACATCCAGTATTTCATGTATCGATGCTGCATAAGTGTATTGGTGATCCTTCTAGAGTATTCCCAGTAGATGATGTCCAGGTGACATAGGAGTTGTCTTATGAGGAGAGCCCCATAGCTATACTTGATCGTCAGGTTAGAAGGTTACGTACAAAAGATGTGTCTTCCGTCAAGGTATTATGCCTAAACAATAATAGGGAAGAGGTGACTTGGGAAGCAGAAGACGAAATGAAGAAGAAGTATCCTCACTTGTTCCCTATGCCTGCAGGTAATTCAATTCCTTACTTGACTATATTGATTGGTAAATAATATATGTGATTTATTGTGGCCCTGTGTGGCATCTTTGGATTTGCTGAATATAGATTGGTAGGTATGTTATAGAGGAGACTATGCCGAATTTCTTTTTATAGCATAAAACCTATTGTGAACATTCGAGGACAAATGTTCCTAAGGGGGGAAGGATGTTACACCTCGTAATTTCAAGGCAATGAAGTGAGAACGTAATTAAGAAAATAAGATTCGAGTGTTGGAAGAAAAGTATATTTACGTATGCTAATACAGAATAATTTTGTATATAACATATGTGACGATGGAAATTAATACTAATGGTTGAATTTTTCCAATGGGGTTATGGATTAGTGTTGTATTATAAAAATCTTGACATTGAGAATATGAGGCCATTTCGAAATTTCAGAATTTATCGACTATTAGCAAATAGCTCCAAAGTACTGTAATCCTGCTAGCCTTTTCCACCCTTCGAGTAGAATACGCTACTCGCAGTACTTCAACCTATAACGGTTATACAAGTATATCAATGTCTAGACTACTCGGTAGAATAAATCTAGATACAAGATTCTACGGAAAATTGGGCAGCACTTCCCTACCCGTCAAACTTCACAAGTCTACTGTAAATACAGTCCTATGTAAGTACAACTCAATTCCCTTCTTATATACCTTCCTTGTATATAACTTATACTTAATTCTTATACTTCAACAGTATGTAAACTCTAATTACAAAAGGGGGACAAGATATTTACCTCGATAAGCCCAAAATTATCCAAGTTAAAATGTCGATCCTGAGCAACGTTTAGCTCCTACTCTGGGCGCTCCAACCCGCTCCAAACAACCCTTAGAAGTTCTACGCAACTTCTACTTAACACTTCAACCGACTATGAAGATTTTCCGTAGGGTTTCGTTTTGAGACAAAAAGGACATAAGGTAGTATTTCCGGGCTCTACGTATAGAGGTAACTTTGGAATACTACAAGGTATAAGGCTAAGGTATTTTGGAATAGTAACAATACTAGGAGAGTATTTTCTACCAAAGGGGGGGGGGGTATTTTACGAGAACAACTAGGCAAGGGGGGCTGTGTCTCGGCCAACACCACTAGGAGGGGGGGATATCTCTCGGCCAAGGGGCCTCTCAAAGGGGGGAGGGGGAGGCTTGGACGAGAACCTCTCCAAAGGGGGGAAGGGTTTTCAAGACTTAGAAATGTTTTTGGGATGAAGAAGTCTTGCTCTTCAAGGGGGTATTTATAGGACTTTCAAGGGCTAGGATCAAGACAAGTGGGCGGCAAGTGGAAGGTGAGGATTTGCCCAAGTGCCCCCTAGCCATCTACTCCAAACATTGACCCATGGTTTAGGCCACAAAACATGGCACAAAACGTGCACCACTTTCGGCCATGGTTCCGCCCACTTGAGGGTGACAAGTGTCGCCCTCTCGTTGGTCCAAAATATTTCATCTCTCGGAAAAATCCGCAAAAATTTTAGATGACATAGCCGTAATTTTCCCTACGCAAGTTTTGGAAAACGTTTCGTCGAAAATCAATTCGTTTTGGTAGCTGTGCACAAAATTTTCGATCCTTGCCTATCTTAAGGCTAAAACTTTCATACGTACGTCCTTACGTACATACTCTGGAAATACGGGGTATAACATTCTCCCCTCCTTAGAAACATTCGTCCCGAATGTTCCTTGTCGATACAGATAACGATAACGTTCCACTTAACATATGCTCACTTTTTCCCTTACTCGTCGTACCCTCCTCGTACACCCGAACTCTTTCTCATAACTTACCACATTTCTGCTACTGCTTCAGTTTCCAAAATATCGGGGTTACTATCTCCAACTTGGTCATCATTAACTGGGAACACTCTGGATGGATCTCCGATACTTTTCCGAACATAACAACCTGAAAGACCGGACGTACTGCTTCCTACGTCGGACGGTAATGCCAACTTATAGGCAACCTGGCCTATTCTTCACATGATCTGAAAACGCTCCAAGTATCTCAGGCTAAGTTCCCTCTGTTTTCCAAAACTCGTCACACCCTTTCCGGGGTGGTACCTTCAAGAGTACCGACCGTCAACCTGAACTTCAAGTGTCGACGTCGATTATCCGCATGACTTCTGTTGACCCTGAGCTGCCAATAACCTTTCTTGGATAAGCTTCACCCTACCCACATCCTGCTGAACAAGTATGAACCTACTAGCTGAACCGTGCCAACATCGAACCAATCGATCAGCAACCTACACTTCCGCCCAAACGAGGCCTCACAAGGCACCCTCTGAATGTTGATATGGTAGCTATTAAACACTCCCGCAATAGGAGGCAACAATTCTTACAGCTACCCCTGAATCCAAATACTGGCCCGAGGGCGAATGCGATACTGAGACTTACCTGAGTTCCTAACCCTGCCTGGTAAAACTTCCAGAAAAAGAAATAGCCGTAACCTGGGCTCCACTGTCTGTCATAAGGTGAAAGTAGGCACCTCGTGCAGCCTTACAACCTTCCCGATATAACATCTCGCATAACCCTCTGCCGAGTACACGGTCCTGACTGAAAGACAAGATGGGCTGACCTCATCGGCCCGACTACTGGTCGAACGCATCCACGAACTCGTACGCTGGTTAACTAAACTTGGGCCTAACACCCTCATGACCCTACCACAAAGTGGAACCACCACAAACTGACCCCACCACAATACAGGCCGCGGGTTGACCCGCAATTGGTCCGCAACCCGACCCGCTATCACGCAAAACTCTTGTTCCCCGATCCGGAACAATCTCACTAATCAAGTCACGAAAACCTAGTGGTCTTCTTAGATCAACTACCCTCTTTCCTTTCACACTACACAGGGACTTATCACACAAACATATCTCACATGAACTATGCACTCCGATAAGGGTCAAACATAAAATAAATCTTTTACTCAAGATGACCTCACATCTAAGGTCTCTACGTATAATATTATAAGGCTCATAATTAACACAATGCTATCTGAACATAACACTTAAAATATACTCATCTTATCACACACACTAATCTCTAGAGGGTTAAGGATATACCTGTATCTACTGCTTCACTCCCCTTTTGTCGTTCTAGTTAATCCTGCCCTGTTGGGCGCATAGCTAGGGAAGGTGATGAACTAGCCACTGATCCTGAAGGCTGAGTCTCTACATCCGCGCCACCTCTGGTTGGACAAATTCTCGCAAAATGGCCCTGCTGACCGCAAGCATAACAAGATGTCGAAGAAGCACGACACTCCCCAAAATGACATCTGCCACAACGCCACACTGCGCGGGGTGGCCTCAAGCTAACACCCTTCCTCTCCGAACCACCGACTCAAGAATCGATCCGTAGACCGAGTCCACCTACTAGGACATCGTTTCGACACATGGCCCTGACGGCCGCAGGTAAAACAAGTACCAACAAAAAGACAACATTCCCCGGGATGACGTTTGCCACACTGTGAACACTGAGGAAAATCGAATCCGGGCCAAACCTACGTGTTTCTGCGAACTAGCAGCCCTGGAGCTCTGACCAACTCCTACATACCCCGAACGTCCTGAACCCTGTGGAGAACCACTCTGTACTGGCGGAGGCGCATAATCAATCTACTGCTGAGAAGGTCCGCCTCGAAAGTTACCAAAGGACCCTGCTCGCCTCTTCTCGCCGATCTTGGTTAACCCGTCGATCCCTACGCTTTCTCGACTGCAGCATAAGCTCAGACGCAGCCATGCTCATGCTCGATCAAGAGCTACTCTTGCACAACCCTTTCTTAGATATTCATCAAGGCCCGCGATAAATCGATACATAAAATACTCTTTGGTTGCTAAATACATAGCTAGAAACAGGGTCGTCTCTTTGCAATCCATACCTCTCGCATCGGGTCGTTGAATCAAGGTTCAAATATCATGGCCGCAGAGGAATCGCCGCCATGCTAGACTCTGCTGACCGAGACGCCGCAGAACTCCCGAATGAAGCACCAACTCAGTGATGGTTGGGCCTGTGCCTCGTAACCCTCTCGTGTTTCTACTCGCAGCTCCGCCGCTTTCGCCTTCTGGGCCCGGGTTGCCTTACGCGGAGGCATAACTGGTAAGGGAAAGAAATACGTTAGAGGTGTCTAACTTATTACACAGCTCTAAGGCACGATCTCAGAGTGAGAAGAATGGAAACCAATCCTAAATATCCTATAGCCTCATGATTATTGGTGTGGTGCACAACACACCGATAATCAAGACTCTACTAGATACGGTCTGTAGACACTTTCCGAGGATTAACTGCTCTGATACCACTTTTGTCACGACCCGAACCCGGGCCCGTGACTGGTGCCTTACCCCGGGCACCCAAGTAGACATACATCAGAGTAATCAGCGGAATATAAAACACAACATGAAACAATGTAGAAGAGACACAGTTTATCTGAAGAAAAGTTGCCTTTCGGCATATATATAAAAACTTAAATCCGAACAGTTACATCCTTTTTACAAACTCTGCCCACAACAGTACTACAGACCTCTAAGAATGATATAACAACAATGGCAGGACGGCCCGCCATACCCTCAATTTAAGTACCTACAACGGCAGGGACTATACCAAAGATAAGCCTCAAGAAACGGAGCTTCCCAAACGCCGAACTGATCCTAAGAGCGGGATCAACACCGTGTACTCTACTTACGCATGAACGCAGCCCCGGAGGTCAAGACAACAGTACCAAGTATGTGAAATCAAAATATCAGAATGAAATCGTAGTAGTCTATATAAAGCAGGAGACATGTATAATAACCAAACTACAGTTCACAATAAATAAGCAGTCATGGCAAGTCAGGGACTCACGCCCTCAAAGTCATCACTCAAATATAACTATGGGTCTCACGCCCACAATATCAATCATGCCCGTGGAATACCTTCCTCACTGCCGGCAGTCTATGATATAAAAGCACCAAGGAATACACATGAACACCAGGTCCCACCTGTGTCATAATAAAACCGTACGGGGTAAGTACGAAGGCATAGCCGACTACTAAAACCCACAGTACCAACAAGGTCATAAACTATATCATGAGATCTGTCTAGACCGCCATATGATCGAAGCTGGCCACTCGCCCGCAATATCAAATGTGCGCGTCTAGTCCCGAAACTTCCCGCAGCTCCGCATAGGCCACTCACATAGGCCCCCATGAGGTATTCCCCGCATCGAGGGTAGCTACTCCCCGACAACGTCCTGGACTCACAGTCCGCATGGCCACATAGACCGCATGACCATAAAGGCCGCACACTAACCTGGAACTCTCGTAGCTCCGCATAGGCCACCTGGACCCGCATGAGGTATCTCGAATCATAGTCACACAGACTGCCTGAGGCTACCCCGCATCGGAGGGCAGCTTAACCCCCGGGATCAAGTCAAGGTGAGTGATATAATACTAACATAATAGCTTATCGTTAAACAACATAAGCACAATCAAGGGAAACCCCTTTACACAAACATCACAAGATACTAACACACGTAGCATCCTAACATGTTTACTTATCAAATCAACAAGAAAGTATTACAAGGCTATCACAAACCAACACAACCAAGTTAATCACACTAGGTACTTTCTACTTTATGTTAACAAGTTCGGGTTTTTATCCCCAAAGTACTTTATACATTGACTCTTTAAAAGATCCGTTTCTTTCACAAAAGTCACACAATACCCGTAGTATAAAAATAGAGTGACTATCTTTTTAAGTAAACCAAAACACTTCCCTTTGTAAAATCAAGTAACAACATTATTTTCCAAACATTCAAGTTTGCCTAATTTCAAATGCTCAAGTTTCTCATTTTCGATAGGTTTCGTGGTTCCTAGTCTTAATCACTTAAGAATATAATTCTCTTTTAAACAATTTGAGAAACATATGCCTTATATGTGAGTAGGTTATTCTTATTCATAATCAATCTTATTAAAGCAGCCATGATCTAGGAAACGTAATATCATTTTGTCTCATCTTAGCTTCTATGCAGATGGAGGTTTCTACTGGTTTTTATAATACTTAATTAGTCAATACATTTCCCTTTATTAGCGCTGCTGTGGTTTGTTCGATACTTATTCTGATTTCCGAAATCAGTAAAACATTATTCCTTTTTTTTAAAAACCAAGTACTCATTACTCACGAATGAGGTTTCACACTTATTAACAAAATTCATATTAATTCAATTAAGTCAAGTCTCTTATCTTTTAAGATCAAGTCTCTTAACTTCTAAAATCAATAAACCATTCTTTTTATCTCTCTTAAGTCGTTATACCTAACTTCCCATAAAGCTAGTATAACTCTTAAGCTTTTAAAACCAATCCTTACTATTCTTTCAAAAAGGTTTCTTAATTCTTTTGAAGTACTTCACGATTCTTATTATTTAAACTCAAGTCAAAAGACATCGGAATAAAACCACGTTCAGTTAACACACGTACGTCTACCGTACTATATATATATTTTTTTAAAATATCATGCTCAAGAGGATAGGAAGAATCACATACCTCGCGACGATTTATCGACTATTAGCAAATAGCTCCAAAGTACTGTAATCCTGCTAGCCTTTTCCACCCTTCGAGTAGAATACGCTACTCGCAGTACTTCAACCTATAACGGTTATACAAGTCTATCAATGTCTAGACTACTCGGTAGAATAAATCTAGATACAAGATTCTACGGAAAATTGGCACAAAGACTTCCTACACCACAAACTTCACAAGTCTCATCAGAATACAGTCCTATGTAAGTACAGCTCAATTCCCTTCTTATATACCTTCCTTGTATATAACTTATACTTAATTCTTATACTTCAACAGTATGTAAACTCTAATTACAAAAGGGGGACAAGATATTTACCTCGATAATCCCAAAATTATCCAAGTTAAAATGTCGATCATGAGCAACGTTTAGCTCCTACTCTGGGCGCTCCAACCCGCTACAAACAACCCTTAGAAGTTCTACGCAACTTCTACTTAACACTTCAACCGACTATGAAGATTTTCCTTAGGGTTTCGTTTTGAGACAAAAAGGACATAAGGTAGTATTTCCTGCCTCACGATGAGGTAACTTTGGAATACTACAAGGTATAAGGCTAAGGTATTTTGGAATAGTAACAATACTTGGAGAGTATTTTCTACCAAAGGGGGGGGGGGGGTATTTTACGAGAACAACTAGGCAAGGGGGGTTGTGTCTCGGCCAACACCACTAGGAGGGGGGGATATCTCTCGGCCAAGGGGCCTCTCAGCTGGAGGGGAGGCTTGGACGAGAACCTCTCCAAAGCGGGGAATGGTTTTCAAGACTTAGAAATGTTTTTGGGATGAAGAAGTCTTGCTCTTCAAGGGGGTATTTATAGGAATTTCAAGGGCTAGGATCAAGACAAGTGGGGGGCAAGTGGAAGGTGAGGATTTGCCCAAGTGCCCCCTAGCCATCTACTCCAAACATTGACCCATGGTTTAGGCCACAAAACATGGCACAAAACGTGCACCACTTTCGGCCATGGTTCCGCCCACTTGAGGGTGACAAGTGTCACCCTCTCGTTGGTCCAAAATATTTCATCTCTCGGAAAAATCCGCAAAAATTTTAAATGACATAGCCGTAATTTTCCCTACGCAAGTTTTGGAAAACGTTTCGTCGAAAATCAATTCGTTTTGGTAGCTGTGCACAAAATTTTCGATCCTTGCCTATCTTAAGGCTAAAACTTTCATACGTACGTCCTTACATACATACTCTGGAAATACGGGGTATAACATTCTCCCCTCCTTAGAAACATTCGTCCCGAATGTTCCTTGTCGATACAGATAACGATAACGTTCCACTTAACATATGCTCACTTTTTCCCTTACTCGTCGTACCCTCCTCGTACACCCGAACTCTTTCTCATAACTTACCACATTTCTGCTACTGCTTCAGTTCCCAAAATCTCGGGGTTACTATCTCCAACTTGGTCATCATTAACTGGGAACACTCTGGATGGATCTCCGATACTTTTCCGAACATAACAACCTGAAAGACCGGACGTCGCTTCCTACGCCGGACGGTAATGCCAACTTATAGGCAACCCGCCTATTCTTCACATGATCCAAAACGCCCAAGTATCTCGTGCTAAGTTCCTCTGCTTTCCAAAACTCGTCACACCCTTTCCGGGGTGGTACCATCAAGAATACCGACCGTCAACCTGAACTTCAAGTGTCGACGTCGATTATCCGCATGACTTCTGTTGACCCTGAGCTGCCAATAACCTTTCTTGGATAAGCTTCACCCTACCCACATCCTGCTGAACAAGTATGAACCTACTAGCTGAACCGTGCCAACATCGAACCAATCGATCAGCAACCTACACTTCCGCCCAAACGAGGCCTCACAAGGCACCCTCTGAATGTTGATATGGTAGCTATTAAACACTCCCGCAATAGGAGGCAACAATTTACAACTACCTCAATCCAAATATCGCCCGAGGCGAACGCGACATCGAGACTTACCCGAGTTCCTAACCCCGCTCGTAAAACTTCCGAAAAGAAATAGCCGTAAACTGGGCTCCACTGTCTGTCATATGGTGAAGTTAGGCACCTCGTGCAGACTTACAACCTTCCCGATATAACATCTCGCATAACCCTCTGCCGATTACACGGCCCCGATCGAAAGACAAGACGGGATGACCTCATCGCCCGACCATCGGTCGAACGCATCCACGAACTCAGACGTCGTTAACTAAACTGGGCCTAACACCCTCATGACCCTACCACAAAGTGGAACCACCACAAACCGACCCCACCACAATACAAAGCCGCGGTTGACCCGCAATCGTCCGCAACCCGACCCGCTATCACGCAAAACTCTTGTTCCCTGATCCGGAACAATCTCACTAATCAAGTCACGAAAACCTAGTGGTCTTCTTAGATCAACTACCCTCTTTCCTTTCACACTACACAGGGACTTATCACACAAACATATCTCACATGAACTATGCACTCCGATAAGGGTCAAACATAAAATAAATCTTTTACTCAAGATGACCTCACATATAAGGTCTCTACGTATAATATTATAAGGCTCATAATTAACACAATGCTATCTGAACATAACACTTAAAATATACTCATCTTATCACACACACTAATCTCTAGAGGGTTAAGGATATACCAGATTCATCGCTTCACTCCCTTTGTCGTTCTAGTTAATCCCGCTCATTGGGCGATACCAGGGAAGGTGATGAACTAGCCACTGATCATGAAGGCTGAGTCTCTACATCCGCGCCACCTCTGGTCGGACAAATTCTCGCAAAATGGCCCTGCTGGCCGCAAGCATAACAAGCTGTCGAAGAAGCACGACACTCCCCAAAATGACATCTGCCACAACGGCCATACCGAGGTGGGGGTGGCCTCCTCTGGCTAACACCCCTTCCTCTCCGAACCACTGACTCCGCAACTGATCTGGTAGATCGAGTCCTCCTACTAGGATATCTTTTCGACACATGGCCCTGACGGCCGCAGGTAAAACAAGTACCAACAAAAAGACGACATTCCCGATGACGTTTGCCACCGTGAACACCGAGGAAAATCGAATCCGGCCGTGAAACCTACGTGTAGCCGCGAACTAGCGACCGAGCTCACCAACTCCTACATACCCCGAACGCCCCGAACCCCGCGGAGAACCACTGCATCGGGCGGAGGCGCATAATCACCCATCGAGAAGGTCCGCCTCGAAAGTTACCAAAGGACCCTGCTGTTCTGGCCCTCTTCTGCCGATCTTGGTTAACCCGTCGATCCCTACGCTTTCTACTGCATGCATAAGCTTTGACGCAGGCCATGCTCATGCCTGACTGAAGAGCTACTCTTGCACAACCCTTTCTTAGATATTCATCAAGGCCCGCGATAAATCGATACATAAAATACTCTCTGGTTGCTAAATACATAGCTAGAAACAGGGTCGTCTCTTTGCAATCCATACCTCCTGCTACTGGTCGTTGAACTGAAGGTTCAAATATCATGGCCGCAGAGAATCGCCGCCTGCGGCTAGACTCTCTGGGATCGCGACGTCGCAGAACTCCCCGAATGTAGCACCAACTCATGTGATGGTTGGGCCTGTGCCCTCGTAACCCTCTCGCTTTACTTCGCAGCCTCTACGCTTGCCCTTCGCTGCCGGGTTGCCTTACGCGGAGGCATAACTGGTAAGGGAAAGAAATACGTTAGAGGTGTCCAACTTATAACACAGCTCTAAGGCACGATCTCAGAGTGAGAAGAATGGAAACCAATCCTAAATATTCTATAGCCTCATGATTATTGGTGTGGTGCACAACACACCGATAATCAAGACTCTACTAGATACGGTTTGTAGACACTTTCCGAGGATTAACTGCTCTGATACCACTTTTGTCACGACCAACCTGCCCGTGATCGTGCCTTACCCCGGGCACCCAAGTAGACATACATCAGAGTAATCAGCGGAATATAAAACACAACATGAAACAATGTAGAAGAGACACAGTTTATCTGAAGAAAAGTTGCCTTTCGGCATATATATAAAAACTTAAACCCGAACAATTACATCCTTTTTACAAACTCTGCCCACAACAGTACTACAGACCTCTAAGAATGATATAACAACAATGGCGGGACAGGGCCCCGCCATACCCCTGAATTTAAGTACCTACAACGACAGGGGACTATACCAAAGATAAGCCTCTAAAGAAACGGAGCTTCCCAAAACGCTGAACTGTGATCCTAAGAGCGGGGATCAACACTGGTGTACCTCTACCTGCGGCATGAACGCAGCCCCGGGCGAGGTCGCATAACAGTACCAAGTATGTGAAATCGAAAATATCAGAAATGAAATCGTAGTAGTCTATATAAAGCAGGAGACATGTATGATAACCAAACTACAGTTCACAATAAATAAGCAGTCATGGCAAGTCAGGGACTCACGCCCTCAAAGTCATCACTCAAATATAACTATGGGTCTCACGCCCACAATATCAATCATGCCCGTGGAATACCTTCCTCACTGCCGGCAGTCTATGATATAAAAGCACCAAGGAATACACATGAACACCAGGTCCCACCTGTGTCATAATAAAACCGTACGGGGTAAGTACGAAGGCATAGCCGACTACTAAAACCCACGCATGCAACAAGGTCATAAACTATATCATGAGATCTGTCTAGACCGCCATATGATCGAAGCCGCCACTCGCCTCGATGATCAAATGTGCGCCTAGTCCCGAACTTCCCGCACTCGCATAGGCCACTCACGTAGGCCCGCATGAGGTATTCCCCGCATCGAGGGTAGCTACTCCCCGGCAACGTCCTGGACTCGCAGTCCGCATGGCCACATAGACCGCATGACCATAAAGGCCGCACACTAACCTGGAACTCTCGTAGCTCCGCATAGGCCACCTGGACCCGCATGAGGTATCTCGAATCATAGTCACACAGACTGCCTGAGGCTACCCCGCATCGGAGGGCAGCTTAACCCCCGGGATCAAGTCAAGGTGAGTGATATAATACTAACATAACAACTTATCGTTAAACAACATAAGCACAATCAAGGGAAACCCCTTTACACAAACATCACAAGATACTAACACACGTAACATCCTAACATGTTTACTTATCAAATCAACAAGAAAGTATTACAAGGCTATCATAAACCAACACAACCAAGTTAATCACACTAGGTACTTTCTACTTTATGTTAACAAGTTCGGGTTTTTATCCCCAAAGTACTTTATACATTGACTCTTTAAAAGATCCGTTTCTTTCACAAAAGTCACACAATACCCGTAGTATAAAAATAGAGTGACTATCTTTTTAAGTAAACCAAAACACTTCCCTTTGTAAAATCAAGTAACAACATTATTTTCCAAACATTCAAGTTTGCCTAATTTCAAATGCTCAAGTTTCTCATTTTCGAAAGGTTTCGTGGTTCCTAGTCTTAATCACTTAAGAATATAATTCTCTTTTAAACAATTTGAGAAACATATGCCTTATATGTGAGTAGGTTATTCTTATTCATAATCAATCTTATTAAAGCAGCCATGATCTAGGAAATGTAATATCATTTTGTCTCATCTTAGCTTCTATGCAGATGGAGGTTTCTACTGGTTTTTATAATACTTAATTAGTCAATACATTTCCCTTTATTAGCGCTGCTGTGGTTTGTTCGATACTTATTCTGATTTCCGAAATCAGTAAAACATTATTCCTTTTTTTTAAAAACCAAGTACTCATTACTCACGAATGAGGTTTCACACTTATTAACAAAATTCATATTAATTCAATTAAGTCAAGTCTCTTATCTTTTAAGATCAAGTCTCTTAACTTCTAAAATCAATAAACCATTCTTTTTATCTCTCTTAAGTCGTTATACCTAACTTTCCATAAAGCTAGTATAACTCTTAAGCTTTTAAAACCAAGCCTTACTCTTCTTTCAAAAAGGTTTCTTAATTCTTTTGAAGTACTTCACGATTCTTTTTATTTAAACTCAAGTCAAAAGACATCGGAATAAAACCACGTTCAGTTAACACACGTACGTCTACCGTACTATATATATATTCTTTTAAAATATCATGCTCAAGAGGATAGGAAGAATCACATACCTCGCGACGATTTATCGACTATTAGCAAATCGCTCCAAAGTACTATAATCCTGCTAGCCTTTTCCACCCTTCGAGTAGAATACGCTACTCGCAGTACTTCAACCTATAACGGTTATACAAGTCTATCAATGTCTAGACTACTCGGTAGAATAAATCTAGATACAAGATTCTACGGAAAATTGGGCAGCACTTCCCTACCACAAACTTCACAAGTCTCATCAGAATACAAATTCCCATGTAAGTACAAATTTCAATTCCTTCTTATATACCTTCCTTGTATATAACTTATACTTAATTCTTATACTTCAACAGTATGTAAACTCTAATTACAAAAGGGGGACAAGATATTTACCTCGATAATCCCAAAATTATCCAAGTTAAAATGTCGATCCTGAGCAACGTTTAGCTCCTACTCTGGGCGCTCCAACCCGCTCCAAACAACCCTTAGAAGTTCTACGCAACTTCTACTTAACACTTCAACCGACTATGAAGATTTTCCTTAAGGTTTCGTTTTGAGACAAAAAGGACATAAGGTAGTATTTCCGGGCTCTACGTATAGAGGTAACTTTGGAATACTACAAGGTATAAGGCTAAGGTATTTTGGAATAGTAACAATACTTGGAGAGTATTTTCTACCAAAGGGGGGGGGGGGGTATTTTACGAGAACAACTAGGCAAGAGGGGGGGGGGGGGGGTGTGTCTCGGCCAACACCACTAGGAGGGGAGGGATATCTCTCGGCCAAGGGGCCTCTCAAAGGGGGAAGGGGGAGGCTTGGACGAGAACCTCTCCAAAGGGGGGAAGGGTTTTCAAGACTTAGAAATGTTTTTGGGATGAAGAAGTCTTGCTCTTCAAGGGGGTATTTATAGGACTTTCAAGGGCTAGGATCAAGACAAGTGGGGGGCAAGTGGAAGGTGAGGATTTGCCCAAGTGCCCCCTAGCCATCTACTCCAAACATTGACCCATGGTTTAGGCCACAAAACATGGCACAAAATGTGCACCACTTTCGGCCATGGTTCCGCCCACTTGAGGGTGACAAGTGTCGCCCTCTCGTTGGTCCAAAATATTTCATCTCTCGGAAAAATCCGCAAAATTTTTAAATGACATAGCCGTAATTTTCCCTACGCAAGTTTTGGAAAACGTTTCGTCGGAAATCAATTCGTTTTGGTAGCTGTGCACAAAATTTTCGATCATTGCCTATCTTAAGGCTAAAACTTTCGTACGTACGTCCTTACGTACATTCTCTGGAAATACGGGGTATAACAATTTTCCTAGGACTGCTTCAGTGATCAACAAGTCATCTACATATAGGCATATCATGACAAAGGATTCGACATTTTCTTTCATGTAGACACATTTGTCACCTCCATTAATGGCGAACTCTTTTGATAGTAGAGTACTATCAAACTTTTCGTGTCATTGTTTAGGGGCCTATTTCAGCCCGTACAATGATTTAACAAGCCGACATATTTTTGTCTCTTGTCCTGTAACCACATACCCCTCAGGTTGGTCCATATATATTTCTTCTTCCAAATCACCATTTAGGAATACAGTCTTAACATCCATTTGATGTATTTCAAGATCCCGCAAGGCGGCGATATCTATGAACATACGTATGGATGTCATTCTTGACACCAGATCGTAGGTGTCGAAGTAATCAAGGCCCTCATTTTGGCGATAGCCCTTGACTACTAACCTAGCTTTGTACTTATCGATAGATCCATCTGCCTTTAACTTTCGTTTAAGGATCCACTTACAACCTAATGGTTTATGTCCCGGGGGAAGTTCAACCAACTCCCAGGTGTGGTTATGCAGGATAGATTCTATCTCACTTTCTAAAGCTTCCTTCCAGAGCGGTGCTTCTGGAGTTGACAATGCTTCGGCGATTTTCCGTGGTTCATCCTGAACCAAATAAGCTTCAAAATTTGGCCTGAAGGACTTATACTTCCGGGCCCTTTTGCCTCTCCTTGGTTCCATTCCTGAATCTTCCAAGTCCTGAGAATCTGAAATACTGGATTCTGGATAATTAGTTACTTCAAAATTCACTAGATCTGAACCGTTTAGATTTAGGTAGTCATCTACCCCTTGATCCTCAGAGATTAGAACATAACTTTGTTTTTGAGAGGTTATGTTGATTTCCTTGTATGGAAACGTGTCTTCAAAGAACCATGCGTTCCTTGATTCCATGAGCGTACCTTCATAAATATCCGGATGATCCGACTTATGCACTATGAAGCGATAAGCACTACTGTTATTGGCATATCCGATGAATATGCAATCCACAATCTTAGATTCAATTTTGACCCGCTTTGGCATAGGTACTTTTACCTTGGCTAGACAACCTCATACCTTTAAATACTTGTAGGTAGGTTTATTTAATTTCCATAACTCGTATGGAGTCTTGTCCTTACCTTTGTGTGAGACTCTATTAAGAATCTTATTTGCGGTAAGGACAACTTCTCCCCACATGTGTTGGGGAAGGCCTGAATTGATGAGTAAAACATTAATAATTTCCTTTAGTGTTCTGTTCTTGCGTTCAGCCACACCGTTTGATTGAGGTGAGTAAGGAGCCGTTGTTTGATGAACTATACCTGACTGGGTACAAAATTCTTCAAAAGGCGCTACATATTCTCCCCCTCTGTTACACCCCATAAATTCAAGAAGTTAAGATAAGAACATACCCCGGAATATAAGATTTGAAAGTGGAAAGATAAGTGGACAAACATGTGTTGGACGGATTTTGAGTCTACCTTGAAGTGTTGTATCCCAGTTGTTAAGAATTGCAAGGTGTTTAAAAAGCCTAGTGTGTAGTCCGTTAAATTTAGTTCCCAATGCAACAAACCGTTCGTCGATTGGACATCAGAGTTAAAAGTTATGGAAGTTTCAAGTTTGGTGCGCAGTCAGGCAAAACAGTGGTTTCGGTTCAGGTGCAGCCATGGCGCTGAATGCGACCACACGCGCCTTGTACTGGGGTTCGCAGAGGTTGCAGTACGCGCCGAATCTGGGCGCAGCGAATGCGAGGAATTTCTGGAAGTGGGCGCGCGCCAAGGCGGGATTTTTTTCTACGATAAAGGGCGAAAATCAGGGGATATTTTGTTAAAAGCCTATGGGAGGGTGACAAGTGTCCCTCCCATCCTTTTGACCAGGAAAAGGGCCTATTTTAGGGCCAAGTCTTGGAAGACTTGGCCATTTCATTTGGAAACCCTCCCAAGAACTCCTCTCTCTTCTCTCTAGATTTTGAAGAAAAACCTAGCCTAAGAGGAAATTGTTGGAGCGGCGGCAAGAAGGCAAAGTGTGGGTGAACTTGTGGGATGCGCTGGTGGGCGTAGTTGACGGGAAAGAAGTGGAAGAAAAAGGCTTTTGTGGACTTTCCAAAAGGTAAAAGTTTCTCCTTCTCTTGGTTATGAGTTAATATTTGTTATAGTAGTTTAGAAATGAGCCTGAGGCTGTTATATTTAAGTTTGATTAGATTTGGATCTTGTTGTCTTGTTGAAAACCGAAATGGGCATGTTAGCCTTAAGATTGTAACTTCAATTGGGTTACTAATTTAGCCGTCACATGTTGCAAAGGGGGGGGGGGGGATTGTAGTTGTTGAAGATGTCTAGGGCTAGATATCATGTTAGACCTAAGAACTTGGATTGGAAAATAGTTGAAAGGGGTTTAGGATTGGTTATATTGTTGGCCAAGAATGGCATGGAAATTATTGGTTTATTTTGTATTATTGTGGGGCAGAATTTTACACGTATTATTAGGCGTGTAATCCCCTTGTATTTGCTGAATTAATTGAGCCTTAAATGTGGCGTTTGGTTATTGAATTTGGCCTTGAAAAAGGTGGCATAGTAAGTAGAAACAAAGGAAGTGCTGTCCAAATTTCCGTAGAATGAAGGGACCTTGCACTTAGTTTATTCTATGTTCGAAGCTAGAGATTGATAGACGTTTTATGACCCTTATAGGATTGAAGTACTACGAGTAGCATATTCTACTTAAGGGGGATAGTACTGTGGAGCATTTTGCTAACCGTCGATAATCGTCGCGAGGTATGTGATTCTTCCTATCCTCTTCAGCATGATTATTTGTGAAATATATAGTGCAGTAGATGCACGTGTGTAAAAGGAATTTGATTTCCCTTGCTGTGCCTTGTCTTGATATGAAGTGTAAAGGTCTTGATTGTGTGAAAAAGTAGGAAAATCTTATTCGTTAGAAATGGGTACTCGGTTGTTAAAGAATAAGCCCTCTTGGTCTCATAAGGGCTTATAGTTGTAATTGGTTGGTTTAAAACATAAAGTGTTATAACGGCTTTATGGAAAGTTTGTTATAACCACTTTATGTAGGTAAAAGAATGGTTTGTTGATTTCAAAAGATAAGAGACTTGACTTATAATTGACCTAAATGGTGTTGAAAAGTGTGAAACCTCATTCGTGAGAAATGAGTACTTGGTTTTTTAAAAGAATAATGTTACATAAATTTCGGAAATGGGAATAAGAATCGAACAAGCCAATGCAGCGTTAATAAAGGAAAAAGTAATGACAATTAATTATATTAAAACCGAGAAACCTCCATCTGCATAGAAGCTAAGATAAGACAAAATTGTATTACATTTCCTAGATCATGGTCATTTAATAAGAATTATTGTAATCAAGTTTTGATCTTCTTAAAAATTCCAAAGTAAGGAACTCGATTTCTAAAAGAAAAGAGACTTAAGAATTTGAAGTGTTTTGGTTTAAAGGAAAGGCATGGTTTTGTCTTGACTTGTTTTAAAACATAAAGTGTTATAATAGCTTTATGGGAAGTTAGTTATAACGACTTTATGGAAAATAAAGAAATGGATTCATTATTGGATTTAGAATGGTAACTTGATTTTGGGAAAAGAGAAGTAACTTGTTTTCAAATATTGAACTCTTTGTGATGGAAAAACATAAGTGGCTTGGTTATAAAAGGTAGGAGTACCTTGATCTTAAAGGGGTTAGATACTTGGGTTTTAATGGTATACTTGACATTGTGTTAAGAAGTGTTTAAAGTACCTTGAGTTGTGTGTAACTTGCCTATGCTTGGTTGAGATAGCCTTGTTGTGCAAGGGTTTGATTTGTGCTACTGAGTCTCTCGATGGAGGGCCGACTATCTGTTATTTGTTTGGACATACTGACACGTTGGGTAGCCCACGGATATGCTTCCACAGTGAGTATTCTATCTGTTATTTGTTTGGACATACTGACACGTTGGGTAGCCCACGGGTATGCTTCCACAGTGAGTATTCTCTTGTTAGTTGTTTGGACATACCGACACGTTGGGTGGCCCACGGGTATGCTTCCACAGGGATTGTTATCTTGTTATCTCCTTTGGGCATACCGACACGTTGGATGGTCCACCGTGGCCCACCAGACTCGCCTGTGGCCACGCCGATACCGAGGTGAGACGCCGGCACGCGCCATCGCGCGTTAAATTCCGGGTTGTATTTGAGTGATGATTTCACCGCACGAGTCCCCGACTTGACATGACCGCTATATGTTGTATCTGTAGTTTGGTTATCATACATGTCTCCCGCTTTATATAGACTATTATGATTTCATTTACAATATTTTCCGATTCACATACTTGGTACTGCATCGACTCCTTCGCGGGTCGCTCATGCCGCAGTTGAGGTACATAGCTTGCCGATCCGCACTCTTAGGATCGTTGTTCGGTTCTCGAAAGCTCCATACCTCCTAAGCTTGTCTCGTGGTACGGTTCCTCGTTGTAGACTTTTGTACATCGGGGGCATGGCGGCCCCGTCCCGTTATTATGGTTTTAGAATTCTTGAGGTCCGTAGATCGCTGCAAGCGTGGTTTGTGCGGATGTAACTGTTCAAGTTTTCATTTATGTACAAAAGGGTAACCGTTTGGGTTAGCCTGTTTTCTTATTTCACTGTTTTCTTTCATGAGTTTTTATTTCCGCTGGTTTTTCTCTGATATTGTATCACTAGGGTGCCCGGGGTAAGGCACCAGTCACGGGCCCGGGATCGGGTCGTGACACCCTCTATTGCTACGGATTGTTTAATCCGTCCGCTTAGTTGGTTCTCAACTTCTTCTTTGTAACGTTTGAACGCTCCAAAGGCTTCATCTTTACTTTTTAGTAAGTAAATGTAACAAAACCTTGTGCCATCATCTATGAAAGTCACAAAGTACTTGTTTCCCCCTCTAGTTTGAGCGAACTTCAGATCACATATATCAGTGTGTATAAGTTCTAGAGTAGCAGTTTCTCTTTCGACGGATGTAAAGTGACTCTTGGAAAGTTTTGCCTCTACGCACACCTCACACTTACGTTGAGAGTTTATGTCGATAGATGACAATAATTCCAGATTTACCAATCTTTGAATAGATTGATAGTTAACATGTCCTAATCTATGATGCCATAAATTAGATGACTCAATCAAATAAGTAGAAGGTGAAATTTTATTGATAGTTGAAACAGAAGGCATTACAGGTGCAACATTGAGTTTAAAGAGGCCTTCACAGATGAAGCCTCTTCCTAGAAAGGTTCCACTTTTAGTGATTACAAATTTGTTAGCCTCTAATACTAGCTTAAAACCAACATTTACTAAAACAGGTCCGGAAATCAGATTTCTACAAATTTCTGGAACGTGCATCACTTCTGTTATACCCCGTAGTTCTGGCCATGCGTATGGGAACGTACGAAAGGGGTTAATTTTAAATTTTTTAGAAAGATAGGTTGTCAGAATGATTCGGACAGGTTTTGGTCAACTTTGGAGCGGCATATCTCCTAGTCCATCCCGAGTTTGTAGAGGTTTCTAAGGCCTAGCATATAGTTCGATGAGTCTAGTTTCCAACGCCACCAACCGTTTGTCGATAGGACATCGGAGTAGAAAGTTATGGGGGTTACAAGTTTAGTGCGCAGCCGAGCCAAAAAGTGTTTTTCGTCGGGGCCAGTACACGGCGGATGCAGGTCGCGCGGAAGTTCTGTGGTGGCGGAGGTTTCAGCGCGCGATCGCAGGTGCCGAGGCGGGTTCTGCGAGGGTGGGTGGAAAATCAACTGCTTTGTTTTAAAAAGGCCACGAGGGTAAAGTGTCCCCCCATCTGATTTTACATGTCCTATTTATTGACCAAGTCTTGAAGACTTGGTCATTCTTCAAGTTCTTCTCTATCTCTAAAATTAAAAGCTCTCCCTTTTCTCTAGAAAATCAAGAGGAAATCAAGGCTTGAGAAAAATCTGAAAAAGGTGGCAAGAAGGAAACTTGTTGGCAAGCTTGTAGGAGTTTTTGTGGTGGTGATTGTGGAAAGGAGGCTAGTGAATTTGTTGGATTAATTTGGCTAAGCTCTAAGGTAACAATTCTTTCTCTTTTTGCTAGTTTATGGTGTTGCATGTGAAGAAGAAAGAACTTGTAGTGGTGGATATTGCTCTTAGATACATTGCATGTAGGAAATATGATTTGGATTTGAAGGGATTGAATAAGGTTAGGATGTGAACATGTTGTAGCCAAAATACTACCATTAACTTATTGATGTAGTTAATATGTATTATGGGGCAGAATTTTACACACCCAAGATTAGGTGTGTAATCCCCTTTGTATTGATTGGATTGTTGGGCCTTAAAAGTGGCGTTTGGATGTTGAATTCGGACCTTGAAAAGGTGGCAAAGAATGTAGAAACAAAGGAAATGCTGCCTGATTTTCCATAGAATTTAGTGACTTTGCACTTGGAATATTCTACGTTGAAGCTAGAGGTTAATAAACGTATTATGGTCATTATAGGTTGACGTACTACGTGCGGTATATTGGACTTAGCAAGTGGATTAACCGGAGAGGTATGTGGAAACTTTCTTATCTCTTGAGCATGAGTAGTTATAACTATATAGTACGGTAGACGTACATGATTTAAATGAAGTAAATCCATTTGGTATCTTTGACTTATTTTTAAAGAATGTCTAAGTTGGTTGAGTTAGAGAGTTAACTCACTTGTTCTTGAGGAATGGTTATTCTAATAAGGTAGACAAAGAATTCTTGATATGAAAAAGTATAGAATATTTGGTGTGGAAAGTATTGAGTATTGAACCATTCTAAAGAGAAGACGTCTGAATTTTAAGTTAAGAAACTTGTTTTCTAAAGATAAGAGACTTGAAGTATTTTGAAAAATTGTGTAAACTAATTTGAAGTATAAGTCTCTTGGTAAATAAAAGAACGAAGTTGTTTGAGATATAAAGAGTTATAACGGCTCTATGAGAAGTTAGTTATAGCGGCCTTATGGAAGGATAAGAATGTCTTAATGTCTAAAGCATAAAGTTAGTATAACGGCTTTATGGAGAGTTGGTTATAATGACTTTATGAAGGGTTAAAGAGTTGGTTTTTCTTGAATAAGGTAAACAAAGATGAAAGAATTGAAGTTGAGTAGGGCAATTTGATTTAAAGGTATCAATTGCTTAGAGTGTAAAATGGGGATTTTATGTGAAAAGGGGATCTTTTGAAAGAGTAGAAGTACATAGTACTTCGGGTTAAATTCTCCGGATTTGATTAAGCAATAAGAAAGTGCCTTAAAGTCATGAAAATGAGATCTATTTTGTATGTTAATGAAAGTCTAAAGAAGTTATGAGTTTACTTGGACGTACCGTCAGTGATGGAGGATTCCACGGGTATGCTTCCATTGTCTTAGTATAAGTTTACTGACGCACGTGGTGATGAGGATTCCACGCATGCTTCCATTGTCTTAGTATGAGTTTACTTGGACGCATCGCCGTGATGGAGGATTCCACGGGTATGCTTCCACTATGATTGATCCTTGGACATGCTTATCCGATGTGGGATTCCGGGGCATGCGACCATGTTGGATATTGTTATTCCATGGACTAGCCCTCCATGAGGTTTAGTGACGCAGGATGGATTGGTAGATAGCCTTCGTACTTTCCCCCATCGGTGGCTGACGCATGATGGACTGGTAGATAACTTTCGTACTTGCCCCCGTCAGTGTTATAGCACGATTTGGTACCAGAGGTCTTGAGATAGCTTTCGCACTTGCCGATCATATCTCGCGATTTACAGTGCCGGATCGGTAGTTAGCTTCGTACTTGCCTCGATCGATTATCGACGCAGTCGATCTTATAGTTGGCTTTCGTACTTGCCCCGCCGCTTTATGATGTAGCCGGATCCGTGGTTCGTTTTCCTACTGCCCAGATTTTTAGAACACAGGTGGGACTTGGTGTTCATGTATGCGTATCGATGTTATATTATATCATGGACGGCCGGCAGTGAGGAAGGATTCCACGGGCATGGTTGATATTATGGGCGTGAGACCCGTAGCTATATTTGAGATGTGACTTTGAGGGCATGCGTCCCTGACTTAATATGACTGCTTATGTATTGTGTACTGTAATTGATTATCATACATGTCTCCAGTTATTTTAGACTTATGAGGTATTTGCAGTATTTTTTTTCAGTTTCGCATACTTGGTACATGTTATACTGACCTCCTTCGGGGGGCTGCGTTCATGCCGCAGGTAAGGGTAAGCAGGTGGTGGATCCTCACTCTTAGGATCACTGGTCTGGTGTCAGAAGCTCCATTCTTCCGGAGGCTTGTTTTGTCGGTACGGTTTTTCCCTGAGGCTATAGGTATTATGTACATTCAGGGGTATGGCGGGGCCCTGTCCCGCCACAGTTGTTATTCCTAGAGGTCTGTAGTCACATTTGTGGTTTGGGCTGTAAGAACAAAGTTGTACTGTTTTACTTTTGATTAAGTATATTCTATGGAAGGCGGCCTTGTCGGCTAGCCAGTAATGTTTACTATCTACAGGTTTATGTGTTATGTATGTTCCGCTGCTATTCTCTGATGTATACCTGACGTGCCCTTGCAGGCACGATCGCGCCCCGGTCGGGTCGTGACAAAAGTGGTATCAGAGAAGTTAGTCCTCGGAAAGTGCTCTGCATCGTGTCTAGTAGAGTCTTGATTATCGGTGTGTTGTGCACCACATCTATAATCAGGAGGCTGCAGGATATTTATGATTGGTTTCCATTCTTCTCTCTCTGAGATCGTGCAGTAGAGCTGTCCTACTAGGTTGAATCCTCTCTGACCTCTTCTTATGTACCAGTTATGCCTCCACGCAAGGCAACCAGAGCCCAGAAGGGCAAGGCAGCTGAGGGAGCTGCAAGTAGGACGCAGAGGGTTACGAGGGCACAGGCCCAGTCTTTACCTGAGGTGATGTTTCGGACAGCGAGTTCCACGACGTCGCCAGCCCCAACAGAGTTCGGAGCGGCAGCAGCGGCTACTAAGACCGCGGTACCTGAGCCTCCAGTTCCACAGCCGGGGGCAGAGTATAGGGATTACGGAGAGCAGATCAGGTTGTTGACTAGCCTTGTGGCAGAGCAGCGCCGCCAGGAGCCGGTAGCTAACCCTAGAGCCGACAGTTTAAGGTTTCGGGACTTTCTGAGTTGTAATCCACCCGAGTTCTATGGTTCGAGGTCTGAGGAGGATCCTCAGGAGTTCATTCAGTAGGTGCAGCGGACTATGCAGGTGCTTAGGGCCTCAGAGATGGAGTCCATTGTGTTAGCTTCTTACCGGTTACACGATATTGCGTTAAACTTGTTTGAGTCGTGGGTGTTGTCTAGAGGTATGGGTGCTCCTCCAGCCGTTTGGGATGAGTTCACGGAAGCCTTCCTCGGTCACTTTTTGCCCCCTGAGACGAGGAGAGCCCGCTTGGATAGGTTCTTGTCATTGAGACAGAATGGGAGGACCATCAGGGAGTACAACCTGGAGTTTGATTCATTGGCCTGGTATGCGCCCACTATTGCGCGCATACGACGACGAGTTCACCGCTATGTGATGGGGCTAGACCGTCATATGGTTACTGCATGTCTGGGAGTGGCTCTTCAGCCAGGTTTGGATATTGCCCGGATGCAGGCGTATGCACGAGGATTGAGGCTGAGAGAGAGGGCGGCCAGTTCCACCGCCAAGAGGCGGGGCAGACGAGGTTTCAGGATAACTTTCGTGGTGGATACCAAGAAGCAGTCGGGTCTACATTTTCGCCGACGCAGTGCCCTTCCCGGTCTTCCGCGGAGGTTTGACCACGGGATATTCGAGCAAGTCAAGGCTCGAGCGGCAGTTCACAGTGTCCAAGATAATAGCTGCGAGGCCACCTTTGCCTCGGTGTGGTCACTGTGGTAGATCTCATTTTAGGGAGTGTCAGACTAGGTCGACAGCTTGTTATGCTTGCGGCCAACAGGGCCATTTGGCGAGAGACTGTCCGACCAGGGGTGGCACTGGTGGGATGACATAGTCTATTAGGTAAGTTGCGGGTTCTTCACCTTCAATGGCTAGGCAGGATGTTCATGCACCGGCAGGCCATGGCAGAGGTCGTGGTAGCAGTTCCCAGTTTTAGCGGTCCTTTGACCCGCCTATGTGATGTCAGGTATATCTTTGCTTTAGAGATTAGTATGCATGATAGGATTATTGTATGATTCAATGTCATAAATGGAGGATATTGAGACTATGTACATGTGATAGAATAAGTTGGTAGGTACGTACAGGCAATCCTGTTAGGCCATGAATGGGAGTAAGTGGTGATGGTTCACACTTTGGGTTCGTTTTCCTGTTTGACTTACGATGAATGATTATGCGTGTGCGATATCTTAGGGTCACAAGTGGCATAATAAGGTCCCATTAAGCGTGAAGTACGAGGAGGTACCGAGGAATAGTAGATTGTCTCCAAAAGAACATTCGGGGACGAATCTTTCTAAGGGGGGGAGAATGTTATACCACGTAGTTCTGGCCATGCGTATGGGAACGTACAAAAGGGGTTAAGTTTTAAATTTTTTAGAAAGATAGGTTGTCAGAATGATTCGAACAGGTTTTGGTCAACTTTGGAGCGGCATATAATCCCGAGTTTGTAGAGGTTTCTAAGGCCTAAAATGTAGTTCGATGAGTCTAGTTTCCAACGCCACCAACCATTCGTCGATATAACATCAGAGTAGAAAGTTATAGGGGTTACAAGTTCAGTGCGCAGCCGAGCCGAAAAGTGTTTTCGGTCAGGGGCCACAGCGACGCGGCGCCGGATGCAGGGCCGCGGCGCCGGAAGTTCTGTGAGGTGGTGGAGGTTTCAGCGCCGCGGCGCCGGCTGCAGGGCCGCTTCGCCGAGACTGGGTGGAAAAATCTGAACTGTTTTGTTTTAAAAAAGGCCATGGGAGGGTGACAAGTGTCCCCCCCCCCATCTGATTTTGCATGTCCTATTTATTGACCAAGTCTTGAAGACTTGGTTATTCTTCAAGCTCTTCTCTCTCTCTAAAATTAAAAGCTCTCCCTTCTCTCTAGAAAATCAAGAGGAAATCAAGGTTTGAGAAAAATCTGAAAAAGGTGGCAAGAAGGAAACTTGTTGCAGCATAGGAGTTTTTGTGGTGGTGATTGTGGAAAGGAGGCTAGTGAATTTGTTGGATTAATTTGGCTAAGCTCTAAGGTAACAATTCTTTCTTTTTTTGCTAGTTTATGGTGTTGCATGTGAAGAAGAAAGAACTTGTAGTGGTGGATATTGCTCTTAGATACATTGTATGTAGGAAATATGATTTGGATTTGAAGGGATTGAATAAGGTTAGGATGTGAACATGTTGTATCCAAAATACTACATTTAACTTATTGATGTAGTTAATATGTATTATGGGGCAGAATTTTACACACCCAAGATTAGGTGTGTAATTCCCTTTGTATTGATTGGATTGTTGGACCTTAAAAGTGGCGTTTGGATGTTGAATTCAGACTTTGAAAAGGTGGCAAAGAATGTAGAAACAAAGGAAATGCTGCCCGATTTTCCATAGAATTTAGTGACTTTGCACTTGGAATATTCTACGTTGAAGCTAGAGGTTAATAAACGTATTATGGTCATTATAGGTTGACGTACTACGTGCGGTATATTCAAGTGGATTAACCGGAGAGGTATGTGGAAACTTTCTTATCTCTTGAGCATGAGTAGTTATAACTATATAGTACGGTAGACGTACGTGATTTAAATGAAGTAAATCCATTTGGTATCTTTGACTTATTTTTAAAGAATGTCTAAGTTGGTTGAGTTGGAGAGTTAACTCACTTGTTCTTGAGGAATGGTTATTCTAATAAGGTAGACAAGGAATTCTTGATATGAAAAAGTACAGAATATTTGGTGTGGAAAGTATTGAGTATTGAACCATTCTAAAGAGAAGACGTCTGAATTTTAAGTTAAGAAACTTGTTTTCTAAAGATAAGAGACTTGAAGTATTTTGAAAAATTGTGTAAACTAATTTGAAGTATAAGTCTCTTGGTAAATAAAAGAACGAAGTTGTTTGAGATATAAGGAGTTATAACGACTTTATGGGAAGTTAGTTATAGCGGCCTTATGGAAGGATAAGAATGTCTTAATGTCTAAAGCATAAATTTAGTATAACGGCTTTATGGGGAGTTGGTTATAATGACTTTATGAAGGGTTAAAGAGTTGGTTTTTCTTGAATAAGGTAAACAAAGATGAAAGAATTAAAGTTGAGTAGGACAATTTGATTTAAAGGTGTCAATTGCTTAGAGTGTAAAATGAGGATTTTATGTGAAAAAGGGATCTTTTGAAAGAGTAGAAGTACATAGTACTTCGGGTTAAATTCTCCGGATTTGATTAAGCAATAAGAAAGTGCCTTAAAGTCATGAAAATGAGATCCATTTTGTATGTTAATGAAAGTCTAAAGAAGTTATGAGTTTACTTGGACGTATCGTCAGTGATGGAGGATTCCACGGGTATGCTTCCATTGTCTTAGTATAAGTTTACTCGGACGTACCGTCAGTGATGGAGGATTCCACGGGTATGCTTCCATTGTCTTAGTATGAGTTTACTTGGACGTACCGTCAGTGATGGAGGATTCCACGGGTATGCTTCCACTATGATTGATCCTTGGACATGCTTATCCGATGTGAGATTCCGGGGCATGCGACCATGTTGGATATTGTTATTCCATGGACTAGCCCTCCATGAGGTTTAGTGACGCAGGATGGACTGGTAGATAGCCTTCGTACTTGCCCCCGTCGGTGGCTGACGCAGGATGGACTGGTAGATAGTTTTCGAACTTGCCCCCGTCAGTGCTATAGCACATTTTGGTACGGTAGGCTCCGGTAGATAGCTTTCGCACTTGCCCCGGTCATATCTCGTGACAGTCGGATCGTAGTTGCATTTGCTCCTGCCGATTGTTGACGCAGCCGATCGTAGTTGGCTTTCGCACTTGCCGGCCGCTTATGACGCAGCCGGATCCGTGGTTCGTTTTCCTACTTGGCCCGTACAACTTTTAGAACATAGGTGGGACATGGTGTTCATGTATGCGTATCGATGTTATATTATATCATGGACTGCCGGCAGTGAGGAAGGATTCCACGGGCATGGTTGATATTATGGACGTGAGACCCGTAGCTATATTTGAGTTGTGACTTTGAGGCACGCGTCACGACTTGATATGACCGCTATGTATTGTGTAATGGTGATTATCATACATGTCTCCATTATTTTAGACTTATGAGGTATTTGCGATTTTTTCGATTCGCATACTTGGTACATGTTATCGACCTTCTTGGCTGCGTTCATGCCGCAGGTAAGGGTAAGCAGGTGGTGGATCCTCACTCTTAGGATCACTGGTCTGGTGTCAGAAGCTCCATTCTTCCGGAGGCTTGTTTTGTCGGTACGGTTTTTCCCTGAGGCTATAGGTATTATGTACATTCGTGGTATGGCGGGGCCCGTCCGCCACAGCTTGTTATTCTAAGTGCAGTAGTCACATTTGTGGTTTGGGGTAAGAACAAAGTTGTCTTGTTTTACTTTTGATTAAGTATATTCTATGGAAGCGGCCTTGTCGGCCAGCGATGTGTTTACTATCTACGAGTTATGTGTTATGTATGTTCACCGCTATTCTCGATGTATACCGACGGGTTCCCGGTGAAGGCACGATCGCGGCCCGGGTGGTCGTGACAAAAGTGGTATCGAGCGATTAGTCCTCGGAAAGTGTCTACGCACCGTGTCTAGTAGAGTCTTGATTATCGGTGTGTTGTGCACCACATCTATAATCGTGAGGTCAGAGGATATTTATGATTGGTTTCCATTCTTCTCTCTCGAGATCGTGCGATGAAAGTCGTCTACTAGGTTGAATCCTCTCGACCTCTTCTTATGTACGCTTATTCCTCCATGCAAGGCAACGAGCCCATAAGGGCAAAGCGGTGAGCCGCAAGTAGGACGCAGAGGGTTACGAGGCACAGTCGATCTTTACGAGGTGATGTTTGGACGGAAGTTCCAGCGTCGCCACCCCAACAGAGTTCGAGCGGCGGCAGCTACTAAGACCGCGGTACACGATCCTCGATTCCACGACGGCGAGTATAGGGATTACGGAGAGCAGATCAGGTTGTTGACTAGCATTGTGGCAGAGCAGCGCCGCCAGGAGGCGGTAGCTAACCCTAGAGCCGACAGTTTAAGGATTTGGGACTTTCTGAGTTGTAATCCACCCGAGTTCTATGGTTCGAGGTCTGAGGAGGATCCTCAGGAGTTCATTCGGCAGGTGCGGCGGACTATGCAGGTGCTTAGGGCCTCGGAGACGGAGTCCGTTGTGTTAGCTTCTTACCGGTTACGCGATATTGCGTTAAACTTGTTTGAGTCGTGGGTGTTGTCTAGAGGCGTGGGTGCTCCTCCAGCCGTTTGGGATGAGTTCACGGAAGCCTTCCTCGGTCACTTTTTGCCCCCTGAGACGAGGAGAGCCCGCTTGGATAGGTTCTTGGCATTGAGACAGAATGGGAGGACCATCAGGGAGTACAACCTGGAGTTTGATTCATTGGCCAGGTATGCGCCCACTATTGGCGAACATGTGAGACAGAGTTCACCGCTATGTGATGGGGCTAGACCGTTATATGGTTACTGCATGTCTGGGAGTGGCTCTTCAGCCAGGTATGGATATTGCCCGGATGCAGGCGTATGCACAGGGGATTGAGGACAGGGAGAGTGAGGGCCAGCCAGGTCCAGCCCAGCCCAAGAGGGCCAGGACGGCAGGGTTTCAGGATAGCTTTCAGGGTGGACAGCCTCAGCAGCAGGCTGGGTCTACATTTTCGCCGACGCAGAGTGCCCCTTCCCGGTCTTCCGGCGGGTGGTTTGACCGCCGGGGATATTCGGGAGCAGGTCAAGGCTCCAGGGCGGCAGGTTCACAGGTGTCCGAAGATAGTAGCCAGGGGAGGCCACCTTTGCCTCGGTGTGGTCACTGTGGTAGATCTCATTTTGGGGAGTGTCGGACTAGGTCGACAGCTTGTTATGCTTGCGGCCAACAGGGCCATTTGGCGAGAGACTGTCCGACCAGGGGTGGCACTGGTGGGATGACATAGTCTATTGGGTCAGTTGCGGGTTCTTCACCTTCAATGGCTAGGCAGGATGTTCATGCACCGGCATGCCATGGCAGAGGTCGTGGTAGCAGTTCCCAGTTTTAGCGGTCTTTTGACCCGCCTATGTGATGTCAGGTATATCTTTGACCCTTTAGAGATTAGTATGCATTATAGGATTATTGTATGATTCAATGTCATGAACGGAGGATATTGAGACTATGTACATGTGATAGAATAAGTTGGTAGGTACGAACAGACAATCCTGTTAGGCCATGAATGGGAGTAAGTGGTGATGGTTCACACTTTGGGTTCGTTTTCCTGTTTGACTTACGATGAATGATTATGCGTGTGCGATATCTTAGGGTCACAAGTGGCATAATAAGGTCCAATTAAGCGTGAAGTACGAGGAGGTACCGAGGAAGAGTAGATTGGCTCCAAAAGAACATTCGGGGACGAATCTTTCTAAGGGGGGGAGAATGTTATACCCCGTAGTTCTGGCCATGCGTATGGGAACGTACAAAAGAGGTTAAGTTTTAAATTTTTTAGAAAGATAGGTTGTCAGAATGATTCGGACAGGTTTTGGTCAACTTTGGAGCGGCATATAATCCCGAGTTTGTAGAGGTTTCTAAGGCCTAGAATGTAGTTCGATGAGTCTAGTTTCCAACGCCACCAACCGTTCGTCGATAGGACATCAGAGTAGAAAGTTATGGGGGTTACAAGTTCGGTCTTGCGAGCCGAAAAGTGTTTTGGTCGGGGGCCTGGCAATGACGCGCGGATGCGAACCGGCGCGAAAGTTCTGTGAGTTGGCGGATGATTCAGCACCGCGGCGCCGAGACGGGTTCTGCGAGGCTGTGTGGAAAAATCTGAAATGTTTTGTTTTAAAAAAGGCCATGAGAGGGTGACAAGTGTCCCCCCCCCATCTGATTTTGCATGTCCTATTTATTGACCAAGTCTTGAAGACTTGGTCATTCTTCAAGCTCTTCTCTCTCTCTAAAATTAAAAGCTCTCCCTTCTCTCTAGAAATTCAAGAGGAAATCAAGGCTTGAGAAAAATCTGAAAAAGGTGGCAAGAAGGAAACTTGTTGGCAAGCTTGTAGGAGTTTTTGTGGTGGTGATTGTGGAAAGGAGGCTAGTGAATTTGTTGGATTAGTTTGGCTAAGCTTTAAGGTAACAATTCTTTCTTTTTTTGCTAGTTTATGGTGTTGCATGTGAAGAAGAAAGAACTTGTAGTGGTGGATATTGCTCTTAGATACATTGCATGTAGGAAATATGATTTGGATTTGAAGGGATTGAATAAGTTTAGGATGTGAACATGTTGTAGCCAAAATACTACATTTAACTTATTGATGTAGTTAATATGTATTATGGGGCAGAATTTTACACACCCAAGATTAGGTGTGTAATTCCCTTTGTATTGATTGGATTGTTGGACCTTAAAAGTGGCGTTTGGATGTTGAATTCGGACCTTGAAAAGGTGGCAAAGAATGTAGAAACAAAGGAAATGCTGCCCGATTTTCCATAGAATTTAGTGACTTTGCACTTGGAATATTCTACGTTGAAGCTAGAGGTTAATAAACGTATTATGGTCATTATAGGTTGACGTACTACGTGCGGTATATTGGACTTAGCAAGTGGATTAACCGGAGAGGTATGTGGAAACTTTCTTATCTCTTGAGCATGAGTAGTTATAACTATATAGTACGGTAGACGTACGTGATTTAAATGAAGTAAATTCATTTGGTATCTTTGACTTATTTTTAAAGAATGTCTAAGTTGGTTGAGTTAGAGAGTTAACTCACTTGTTCTTGAGGAATGGTTATTCTAATAAGGTAGACAAGGAATTCTTGATATGAAAAAGTATAGAATATTTGGTGTGGAAAGTATTGAGTATTGAACCATTCTAAAGGGAAGACGTCTGAATTTTAAGTTAAGAAACTTGTTTTCTAAAGATAAGAGACTTGAAGTATTTTGAAAAATTGTGTAAACTAATTTGAAGTATAAGTCTCTTGGTAAATAAAAGAACGAAGTTGTTTGAGATATAATGAGTTATAACGGCTTTATGGGAAGTTAGTTATAGCGGCCTTATGGAAGGATAAGAATGTCTTAATGTCTAAAGCATAAAGTTAGTATAACGGCTTTATGGGGAGTTGGTTATAATGACTTTATGAAGGGTTAAAGAGTTGGGTTTTCTTGAATAAGGTAAACAAAGATGAAAGAATTAAAGTTGAGTAGGACAATTTGATTTAAAGGTATCAATTGCTTAGAGTGTAAAATGAGGATTTTATGTGAAAAAGGGATCTTTTGAAAGAGTAGAAGTACATAGTACTTCGGGTTAAATTCTCCGGATTTGATTAAGCAATAAGAAAGTGCCTTAAAGTCATGAAAATGAGATCCATTTTGTATGTTAATGAAAGTCTAAAGAAGTTATGAGTTTACTTGGACGTATCGTCAGTGATGGAGGATTCCACGGGTATGCTTCCATTGTCTTAGTATAAGTTTACTCGGACGTACCGTCAGTGATGGAGGATTCCACGGGTATGCTTCCATTGTCTTAGTATGAGTTTACTTGGACGTACCGTCAGTGATGGAGGATTCCACGGGTATGCTTCCACTATGATTGATCCTTGGACATGCTTATCCGATGTGGGATTCCGGGGCATGCGACCATGTTGGATATTGTTATTCCATGGACTAGCCCTCCATGAGGTTTAGTGACGCAGGATGGACTGGTAGATAGCCTTCGTACTTGCCCCCGTCGGTGGTAGCGCGAGATGGGTAGTAGATAGTTTCGTACTTGCCCGTCGCTGCTATAGCACGATTTAGTACCAGATGAGCTCCGGTAGATAGCTTTCGCACTTGCCCCGATCATATCTCGTGACGACAGGCTGGACTGGTAGTTAGCTTTCGTACTTGCCCCGGTCAGTTGTTGACGCAGGCTGGATCTGGTAGTTGGCTTTCGTACTTGCCCCGGTCAGTTTTATGATGCAGGCTGGATCTGGTGGTTCGTTTTCCTACTTGGCCCGTACAGTTTTTAGAACACAGGTGGGACTTGGTGTTCATGTATGCGTATCGATGTTATATTATATCATGGACTGCCGGCAGTGAGGAAGGATTCCACGGGCATGGTTGATATTATGGGCGTGAGACCCGTAGCTATATTTGAGTTGTGACTTTGAGGCACGCGTCACGACTTGATATGACCGCTTATGTATTGTGTCGCATGGTGATTATCATACATGTCTCCAGTTATTTTAGACTTATGAGGTATTTGCAGTATTTTTTTTCAGTTTCGCATACTTGGTACATGTTGTACTGACCTCCTTCGGGGGGCTGCGTTCATGCCGCAGGTAAGGGTAAGCAGGTGGTGGATCCTCACTCTTAGGATCACCGGTGCAGTGTCGAGCTCCATTCTTAGGAGGCTTGTTTTGTCGATGCAGTTTTCCACTGAGGCTATAGGTATTATGTACATTCGTGGTATGGCGGGGCCCGTCCGCCACGTTGTTATTCCTGAAGGAGTAGTCACATTTGTGGTTTGGGCCGTAAGAACATAGTTGTCTTGTTTTACTTTTGATTAAGTATATTCTATGGAAGCGGCCTTGTCGACTAACCGATAATGTTTACTATCTGAGTTTATGTGTTATGTATGTTCATTGCTATTCTCGATGTATACGGCCAGGGTGCCGGTAGAACGATCGCGGCCCGGGGTGGGGTCGTGAAAAAAGTGGTATCAGAGCAGTTAGTCCTCGGAAAGTGTCTACAGACCCTGTCTAGTAGAGTCTTGATTATCGGTGTGTTGTGCACCACATCTATAATCAGGAGGCTGCAGGATATTTATGATTGGTTTCCATTCTTCTCTCTTTGAGATCGTGCAGTAGAGCTGTCCTACTAGGTTGAATCCTCTCTGACCTCTTCTTATGTACCAGTTATTCCTCCATGCAAGGCAACCAGAGCCCAGAAGGGCAAGGCAGCGGAGGGAGCTGCAAGTAGGGCCTTGAGAGGGTTACGAGGCACAGCCCGATCTTTACGAGGTGATGTTTGAGCAATGAGTTCCACGACGTCGCCAGCCCCAACAGAGTTCGGGCGGCGATTGCGGCTAATAAGACGCTGCACGAGCCTCGATTCCACGGCCGAAGCGAGTATAGGGATTACGGAGGCGGTCAGGTTGTTGACTAGCATTGTGGCGAGCGGCGCGCGAGCGTGCTAACCCAGGCCAAGCGGTTTAAGGATTCGGGACTTTCTGAGTTGTAATGCACCCGAGTTCTATGGTTCGAGGTCTGAGGAGGATCCTCAGGAGTTCATTCGGCAGGTGCGGCGGACTATGCAGGTGCTTAGGGCCTCGGAGACGGAGTCCGTTATGTTAGCTTCTTACCGGTTACGCGATATTGCGTTAAACTTGTTTGAGTCGTGGGTGTTGTCTAGAGGTGTGGGTGCTCCTCCAGCCGTTTGGGATGAGTTCACGGAAGCCTTCCTCGGGCACGTTTTGCCCCCTGAGACGAGGAGAGCCCGCTTGGATAGGTTCTTGGCATTGAGACAGAATGGGAGGACCATCAGGGAGTACAACCTGGAGTTTGATTCATTGGCCAGGTATGCGCCCACTATTGTGGCAGACATGACGGACAGAGTTCACCGCTATGTGATGGGGCTAGACCGTCATATGGTTACTGCATGTCTGGGAGTGGCTCTTCAGCCAGGTATGGATATTGCCCGGATGCAGGCGTATGCACAGGGGATTGAGGCCAGGGAGAGTGAGGGCCAGTCAGCCCGGCCAGAGGCGGGGCGCGAGGTTTTGGATAACTTTCGGGTGGGCGGCCTCGTGGCCAGTGGTCTACATTTCGCCCGGCCGAGTGCCCCTTCCCGGTCTTCCGGCGGGAGGTTTGACCGCCGGGGATATTCGGGAGCAAGTCAAGGCTCTAGGGCGGCAGGTTCACAAGTGTCCGAAGATAATAGCCAGGGGAGGCCACCTTTGCCTCGGTGTGGTCATTGTGGTAGATCTCATTTTGGGGAGTGTCGGACTAGGTCGACAGCTTGTTATGCTTGCGGCCAACAGGGCCATTTGGCGAGAGACTGTCCGACCAGGGGTGGCACTGGTGGGATGACATAGTCTATTGGGTCAGTTGCGGGTTCTTCACATTCAATGGCTAGACAGGATGTTCATGCACCGGCAGGCCATGGCAGAGGTCGTGGTAGCAGTTCCCAGTTTTAGCGGTCCTTTGACCCGCCTATGTGATGTCAGGTATATCTTTGACCCTTTAGAGATTAGTATGCATGATAGGATTATTGTATGATTCAATGTCATGAACGGAGGATATTGAGACTATGTACATGTGATAGAATAAGTTGGTAGGTACGAACAGGCAATCCTGTTAGGCCATGAATATGAGTAAGTGGTGATGGTTCACACTTTGGGTTCGTTTTCCTGTTTGACTTACGATGAATGATTATGCGTGTGCGATATCTTAGGGTCACAAGTGGCATATTAAGGTCCCATTAAGCGTGAAGTACGAGGAGGTACCGAGGAATAGTAGATTGGCTCCAAAAGAACATTCGGGGACGAATGTTTCTAAGGGGGGGAGAATGTTATACCCCGTAGTTCTGGCCATGCGTATGGGAACGTACAAAAGGGGTTAAGTTTTAAATTTTTTAGAAAGATAGGTTGTCAGAATGATTCGGACAGGTTTTTGACAACCTTGGAGCGGCATATAATCCCGAGTTTGTAGAGGTTTCTAAGGCCTAGAATGTAGTTCGATGAGTCTAGTTTCCAACGCCACCAACCGTTCGTCGATAGGACATCAGAGTAGAAAGTTATGAGGGTTACAAGTTCAGTGCGCAGCCGAGCCCAAAAGTGTTTTCGGTCAGGGGCCACAGCGACGCGGATGCGAGGGCATGGCCGGAGTTCTGTGAGGTGGTGGAGGTTTCATTGCCGCCAGGCCAGCTGAGGCCGCCGCGAGGCAGGTGGAAAAATCTGAACTGTTTTGTTTTAAAAAAGGCCATGGGAGGGTGACAAGTGTCCCCCCCCCCATCTGATTTTGCATGTCCTATTTATTGACCAAGTCTTGAAGACTTGGTCATTCTTCAAGCTCTTCTCTCTCTCTAAAATTAAAAGCTCTCCCTTCTCTCTAGAAATTCAAGAGGAAATCAAGGCTTGAGAAAAATCTGAAAAAGGTGGCAAGAAGGAAACTTGTTGGCAAGCTTGTAGGAGTTTTTGTGGTGGTGATTGTGGAAAGGAGGCTAGTGAATTTGTTGGATTAATTTGGCTAAGCTCTAAGGTAACAATTCTTTCTTTTTTTGCTAGTTTATGGTGTTGCATGTGAAGAAGAAAGAACTTGTAGTGGTGGATATTGCTCTTAGATACATTGCATGTAGGAAATATGATTTGGATTTGAAGGAATTGAATAAGGTTAGGATGTGAACATGTTGTAGCCAAAATACTACATTTAACTTATTGATGTAGTTAATATGTATTATGGGGCAGAATTTTACACACCCAAGATTAGGTGTGTAATTCCCTTTGTATTGATTGGATTGTTGGACCTTAAAAGTGGCGTTTGGATGTTGAATTCGGACCTTGAAAAGGTGGCAAAGAATGTAGAAACAAAAGAAATACTGCCCGATTTTCCATAGAATTTAGTGACTTTGCACTTGGAATATTCTACGTTGAAGCTAGAGGTTAATAAACATATTATGGTCATTATAGGTTGACGTACTACGTGCGGTATATTGGACTTAGCAAGTGGATTAACCGGAGAGGTATGTGGAAACTTTCTTATCTCTTGAGCATGAGTAGTTATAACTATATAGTACGGTAGACGTACGTGATTTAAATGAAGTAAATCCATTTGGTATCTTTGACATATTTTTAAAGAATGTCTAAGTTGGTTGAGTTAGAGAGTTAACTCACTTGTTCTTGAGGAATGGTTATTCTAATAAGGTAGACAAGGAATTCTTGATATGAAAAAGTATAGAATATTTGGTGTGGAAAGTATTGAGTATTGAACCATTCTAAAGAGAAGACGTCTGAATTTTAAGTTAAGAAACTTGTTTTCTAAAGATAAGAGACTTGAAGTATTTTGAAAAATTGTGTAAACTAATTTGAAGTATAAGTCTCTTGGTAAATAAAAGAACGAAGTTGTTTGAGATATAAAGAGTTATAACGGCTTTATGGGAAGTTAGTTATAGCGGCCTTATGGAAGGATAAGAATGTCTTAATGTCTAAAGCATAAAGTTAGTATAACGACTTTATGAGGAGTTGGTTATAATGACTTTATGAAGGGTTAAAGAGTTGGTTTTTCTTGAATAAGGTAAACAAAGATGAAAGAATTAAAGTTGAGTAGGACAATTTGATTTAAAGGTATCAATTGCTTAGAGTGTAAAATGAGGATTTTATGTGAAAAAGGGATCTTTTGAAAGAGTAGAAGTACATAGTACTTCGGGTTAAATTCTCCGGATTTGATTAAGCAATAAGAAAGTGCCTTAAAGTCATGAAAATGAGATCCATTTTGTATGTTAATGAAAGTCTAAAGAAGTTATGAGTTTACTTGAACGTACCGTCAGTGATGGAGGATTCCACGGGTATGCTTCCATTGTCTTAGTATAAGTTTACTCGGACGTACCGTCAGTGATGGAGGATTCCACGGGTATGCTTCCATTGTCTTAGTATGAGTTTACTTGGACGTACCGTCAGTGATGGAGGATTCCACGGGTATGCTTCCACTATGATTGATCCTTGGACATGCTTATCCGATGTGGGATTCCGGGGCATGCGACCATGTTGGATATTGTTATTCCATGGACTAGCCCTCCATGAGGTTTAGTGACGCAGGATGGACTGGTAGATAGCCTTCGTACTTTCCCCCGTCGGTGGCTGACGCAGGATGGACTGGTAGATAGTTTTCGTACTTGCCCCCGTCAGTGCTATAGCACAGTTTGGTACGGTAGGCTCCGGTAGATAGCTTTCGCACTTGCCCCGATCATATCTCGTGGCAGCAATTTGGGTAGTAGTTAGCTTTCGTACTTTCCTCGATCGATTGTTGCAGTTTGGATCCGTAGTTGGCTTTCGTACTTGCCCCGGTCAGTTTTATGATGCAGGCTGGATCTGGTGGTTCGTTTTCCTACTTGGCCCGTACAACTTTTAGAACACAGGTGGGACATGGTGTTCATGTATGCGTATCGATGTTATATTATATCATGGACTGCCGGCAGTGAGGAAGGATTCCACGGGCATGGTTGATATTATGGGCGTGAGACCCGTAGCTATATTTGAGTTGTGACTTTGAGGGCATGCGTCCCTGACTTGATATGACTGCTTATGTATTGTGTACTGTAATTGATTATCATACATGTCTCCAGTTATTTTAGACTTATGAGGTATTTGCAGTATTTTTCCAGTTTCGCATACTTGGTACATGTTGTACTGACCTCCTTCGGGGGGTTGCGTTCATGCCGCAGGTAAGGGTAAGCATGTGGTGGATCCTCATTCTTAGGATCACCGTGCAGTGTCAAGCTCCATTCTTCCGAGGCTTGTTTTGTCGATGCAGTTTTCCACGAGGCTATAGGTATTATGTACATTCGGGGTATGGTGGGGCCTGTCCGCCACGCTTGTTATTCTAAGTGCGTAGTCACATTTGTGGTTTGGGTTGTAAGAACAAAGTTGTCTTGTTTTACTTTTGATTAAGTATATTCTATGGAAGCGGCCTTGTCGGCTAGCGAGAATGTTTACTATCTACGAGTTTATGTGTTATGTATGTTTTTGCTATTCTCGATGTATACGGCGGGGTGCCCGGTAGGGCACGATCGCGCCCGAGTCGGGTCGTGACAAAAGTGGTATCAGAGCAGTTAGTCCTCGGAAAGTGTCTACAGACCGTGTCTAGTAGAGTCTTGATTATCGGTGTGTTGTGCACCACATCTATAATCGTGAGGTGCGCAGGATATTTATGATTGGTTTCCATTCTTCTCTCTCGAGATCGTGCGATGAAATCTACTAGGTTGAATCCTCTCGACCTCTTCTTATGTACGATTATGCCTCCATGCAAGGCAACGAGCCCGAAGGGCAAGGCAAGCGAGGAGCCGCAAGTAGGGCCTTGAGAGGGTTACGAGGGCACATGTCCAGTCTTTACCTGAGGTGATGTTTCGGACAGCGAGTTCCACGACGTCGCCAGCCCCAACAGAGTTCGGAGCGGCAGCAGCGGCTACTAAGACCGCGGTACCTGAGCCTCCAGTTCCACAGCCGGGGGCAGAGTATAGGGATTACGGAGAGCAGATCAGGTTGTTGACTAGCATTGTGGCAGAGCAGCGCCGAGGCCGTGCTAACCCTAAGCCGACGTTTAAGGATTGAGACTTTACGAGTTGTAATCCACCCGAGTTCTATGGTTGAGTGCGAGGAGGATCCTCAGGAGTTCATTCGGCAGGTGCGGCGGACTATGCAGGTGCTTAGGGCCTCGGAGACGGAGTCCGTTGTGTTAGCTTCTTACCGGTTACGCGATATTGCGTTAAACTTGTTTGAGTCGTGGGTGTTGTCTAGAGGCGTGGGTGCTCCTCCAGCCATTTGGGATGAGTTCACGGAAGCCTTCCTCGGTCACTTTTGCCCACGAGGCGAGGAGAGCCCGCTGGATAGGTTCTTGGCATTGAGACGAATGGGATGACCATCGAGAGTACAACACGAAGTTTGATTCATTGGCAGTATCGCCCACTATATTGTGGCGCATATGACGACGAGTTCACCGCTATGTGATTGGGCTGACCGTCATATGGTTCTTGCGTATGCAGGAGTGGCTCTTCAGCCATGTATGGATATTGCCTGGATGCAGGCGTATGCACAGGGGATTGAGGCCAGGGAGAGTGAGGCGACAGTCGGCCCGACCCGAGGCCGGGGCGCGAGGTTTCGAGATAACTTTCGGGGTGGGCGGCCTCGGCGGTGAGTCTACATTTCGCCCGGCCAGTGCCCCTTCCCGGTCTTCCGGCGGGAGGTTTGACCGCCGGGGATATTCGGGAGAAAGTCAAGGCTCCAGGGCGGCAGGTTCACAGGTGTCCGAAGTTAATAGCCAGGGGAGGCCACCTTTGCCTCGGTGTGGTCACTGTGGTAGATCTCATTTTGGGGAGTGTCGGACTAGGTCGGACTTGTTATGCTTGCGGCAGCGGGGCCATTTGGCGAGATCGTCCGACCGGGGTAATCGGTGGGATGACATAGTCTATTGGGTCAGTTTCGGGTTCTTCTCCTTCAATGGCTAGGCAGGATGTTCATGCCGTGATCATGGCGAGAGGTCGTGTGTAGATTCCGATTTTAAGCGGTCCTTTGACCCGCCTATGTGATGTCAGGTATATATTTGACCCTTTAGAGATTAGTATGCATGATAGGATTATTGTATGATTCAATGTCATGAACGGAGGATATTGAGACTATGTACATGTGATAGAATAAGTTGGTAAGTCGAGCAGCAATCCTGTTAGGCCATGAATGGGAGTAAGTGGTGATGGTTCACACTTTGGGTTCGTTTTCCTGTTTGACTTACGATGAATGATTATGCGTGTGCGATATCTTAGGGTCACAAGTGGCATAATAAGGTCCCATTAAGCGTGAAGTACGAGGAGGTACCGATGAATAGTAGATTGGCTCCAAAAGAACATTCGGGGACGAATCTTTCTAAGGGGGGGAGAATGTTATACCCCGTAGTTCTGGCCATGCGTATGGGAACGTACAAAAGGGGTTAAGTTTTAAATTTTTTAGAAAGATAGGTTGTCAGAATGATTCGGACAGGTTTTGGTCAACTTTGGAGCGACATATAATCCCGAGTTTGTAGAGGTTTCTAAGGCCTAGAATGTAGTTCGATGAGTCTAGTTTCCAACGCCACCAACCGTTCGTCGATATGTGGCATAATTGGTTTTATAGGTATAGTAGTGAAGATTACACCGGCGCATGCGTTCTGGAGACGTAGAAGGAACATTCGGGACGAATGTTTCTAAGGGGGGGAGAATGTTACACCCCGTAGTTCGGGTCATGCTTAGGGGGACGTACGAAAGGAATTAAGTTTGAAATTTTAGAAGGACAGGATTGACGGACTGTTTCGGATGGGTTTTTAGTCAACTTTGAGGCGGGTTATGACCCGTTGCATTGAGAGTTCCTAGGTGTTTCAAGGGCTTAGTGCGTAGTTCGTTGAGTCTATTTTCCAACGCAACCAACCGTTCGTCGATAGGACATCGAAGTAGAAAGTTATGGGAGTTACAAGTTCAGTGCGCGGTTGGACAGAAAGGTGTTTGATCGAGAGCCTCGGGCCGCGGCGCGGAGTGCGAGGCAGCGCCGATTGATATGAGGGTTCACTGAAGTTGCAGCGCCCTTGGCGGAAGCGAGGCGCGGCCGGAAGATCCGGTGGCGAAGTTGCGGCGCGCGGCCGCGGCTGCGGGGCATGGCGGCGGGTTCTGCGAAGTTGAGTGGAAAAATCTGAACTGTTTTGTTTTAAAATAGGCCATGGGTGGGTGACAAGTGTCCCCCCCATCTGATTTTGCATGCACTACTTATTGACCAAGTCTTGAAGACTTGGTCATTCTTCAAACTCTTCTCTCTCTCTAAAGCTAAAAGCTCTTCCTTCTCTCTAGAATTTCAAGAGGAAATCTAAGCTTGAGAAAAATCTGAAAAGTGTGGCAAGAAGGAAGCTTGTGGCTAGCTTGTAGGAGTTATTGTGGTGGTGTTCTTGGAAAGGAGGCTAGCAAAGTTGTTGGAATAATTTTGGCTAAAGCTCTAAGGTAACGATTCTTCTCTTGTAGCTAGTTATTGGTGTTGCATGTGAAGAAGAAGGAACTTGTAGTAGTAAATAATGCTCTTAGATTCATTGCATGTAAGAAATATGGTTTGGATATGAAAGGATTGGTTAAAAAGGTTATGTGAGCATGTGGTAGCCTAAAAACTACCTTAAACTTGTTAAGTTAATTGTTGTACCTTATGGGGCAGAATTTTACACACCCAAATTTAGTTGTGTAATCCCCTTTGAAATGTTTGGATTGTTGGGCCTTAAATGTGGCGTTTGGATGTTGAATTCGGCCTTAAAAAAGGTGGCAAAGTATGTAGAAACAAAGGAAATGCTGCCCAATTTTCCATAGAATTTAGTGGCTTTGCACTTGGAATGTCTACATTGAAACTAGAAGTTAATAAACGTATTATGGTCATTATAGGTTGACATATTACGTGCGGTATTTTGGACTTAGCAAGTGGATTGACCGAAGAGGTATGTGGAGCTGTTTTATCTCTTGAGCATGAGTAGTTGTACCTATGTAGTACGGTAGACGTACAAGATTTGACATTCTTCACTTGTTTTAAGTATATGATACTTGTTTCGTTTTAAAAGTATAAGTCTCTTGGATTTAGGGAAATGTATTTGACTAATGTATAAAGTTAATATAATGACTTTATGGGAAGTTGGTTATATTAGCTTTATGGAAGGTTAACAAAAGGAAGATTTACTCTAAGTAAAATAAGTACGGATAAATGATTTGAATTTATGAAAGGTAAATTGGTTCTAAGGCATCAAGTGCCCAAGGTTTCAAAAGAAAAGAAGTCACATGATTTAGAAGCCGTTTATATTTCTAAAAAGAATGTGACTCGTCTTGAAAATAGTCGTGACTTGATACTACGGTTATTAGTATCTTGGAAGTTTTATATAAAAAAGAGTCATTTCTTAAAAGATTAGAAGTACGTGGTACTTGGGTTGAATTCCCGGATTTTCTCTTAAATGATATGTTAGTGCCTTAATTAAACTAAAATGAGTGGATATATTAATAATGTTAATAAGAAGTTAGGGGATTTCTTAACTTGCTTATGTTGTGATAAGCCCATGGCGCTTATGTTATGTATGATAGCCGGTTGGGCTAGGTTACGTGTTCTTGCGGGGTAAACCCCGGATGATTCTTGTTATTTTTCCTTTGGACATACTGACACGATGGATGGTCCACGGGTATGCGTCCATTAGGATGGTTTACTACTTATTCCATGGATTTGTGTCACGACCCGACCCCGGGCCCGCGACTGGTGCCCTACCTGGGCACCCCTTTCGGTATACATCAGAGAATAGCAGCGGAACATACACAACTTATAAAATGCTTAAACATAAAACAATAACAGGCTAGCCGATAAGGCCACCTTCCGTACAATATACGCAATAAAACAATACATTTTTTTTCTTTACAACCCAAACCACAATGTGACTACAGACCTCTAAGAATAACAACTCTGGCGGGACAGGGCCCCGCCATACCCCTGAATGTACAACAACCGACAATACCAGGGATAAGCCTCCGGAATAAAGGAGCTTCTCAGCGATTGAGCAGTGATCCTAAGAGCGAGGATCGGAACAGTACTCTACTGCAGCGTGACGCGGCCCGAGGAGGTCGATGCAACATGTACCAAATATGTGAAACGAAATCAGAATGAAATCATAAGTCTATAATAAAACTGGAGACAGGTATGATAACTCAATTAACAGTACACAGTGCCTTACTAACAATGAGAGTAATCAAAAGTATAGGTAGTAAATCCACGGAAACAGGTGGTATAACGATCTTGGGGATTTATCCCTCATTTATACTCTTATCCTGAAGCAGGTGGTATAACGATCTTGAGGGTCTACCCCTCAGATATACTCTTACCCTGAAGAATGTGGTAAAGTAGGTGGTATAACGATCTTGGGGAGCTACCCCTCAGATATACGCTTACCCTGGAAAAGGTGGTAAAGCAGGTGGTATAACTATCTTGGGGACTTACCCCTCAGATATACTCTTACCATGGAGAAGGTGGTAAAGCAGGTGGTATAACTATCTTGGGGACTTACCCCTCAGATATACTCTTACCCTGAAGAAGGTGGTATAACGATCTTGGGGATTTACCCCTCAGATATACTCTTACCCTACCTCAACTGGCCATCATACATAACATAAGCACTACCGGCTTATCACACAATAAGTAAGCAAGTTAAGAAATCCCCCTAACTTCTTATTAGTCTTATTCATATACACTCTCATTTTGGTTTACTTAAGGCACTAACATGACATTATAAATCCGGGAGTTTAACCCAAAGTACTACGTACTTCTATTCTTTTAAAATGACTCATTTTCAAATAAAACTTCCAAGATACTAATAACCGTAGTATCAAGTCATAACTACATTTTAAGAAAAGTCACAATACCTTTTTAGAAAATACATTTTCGGGCTTCTAAATCAAGTGACTTCTTTCTTTTAAAACCTTAAGCAAGTGATACCTTTAAATCAATTTGCCTTTCGTTATTTCAAGTCATTTAACATACTTAAATTACTTAGAGTAAACCACTCTTTTTAACCTTCCATAAAACTATTAACTTTCAACATACTTAAAGTCTCTTAACTTTTGAAAACCAAGATATCCTTAATATTTAAACAAGTGAATTAATTCCCTAACTCAATCAACTTGGACATTCTTAAAATAAGCCAAGGATATCAAATGGACCTAGATTGTCAAAATCTTGTACGTCTACCGTACTATACATTTACAACCTATTCATGCTCAAGAGATAAGAAAGTTCCACATACCTCTTCGGTTTAATCCACTTGCTAAGTCCAGTTCGCCGTACGTAGTATGTCAACCTATAATGACCATAGTACGTCTATTAACTTCTTACTTCAAACGTAGAATATTCCAAGTGCAAAGTCACTAAATTCTACGGAAAATCGGACAACACTTCCTTTGTTTCTACATACTTTGCCACCTTTTTCAAGGCCGAATTCAATAACCAAACACGCCACATTTAAGGCCCAACAAAGTAGTTAACAATAGGGTATTACACGCTTAATCAAGACATGTAAAATTCCGCCCCACAATATATAACAAACTAGTCTAAACTACAATGTCAATTCGGCAATTAGGGCAACAATACCAATTCTTCTTCCAATTTCTTTTCAATCCAAGTGGTTTAATATAACATGTTATATAGCCACAATTGAGTATAACTACTACAATCTTCAAGTAGGTAATATGCGACGATTCTAATTAACGACCAAAATGTAATTCAATTTCAAATGACTCAACATGTCATTTTCGGATTTGAGCTTCCTAACCTCCATAACATTTATCAATCCTCATAACACATATCACATGATCACTTATAACTTATCATAACATGAAGTCTTCAATTACAAAGGTAAGATGAAGGTTATACCTCATTTAGCCCAAATATGATCCAAGATCACAAGTCGATCCTTAGCAACTTTAGTGTCACGACCCGAACCCGGGCCCGTGACTGGTGCCTTACCCGGGCACCTAAGTAGACATACATCAGAGTAACCAGTGGAATATAAAAACAAGACATGAAACAATTATGAAATGAGAACAGTTTATCCAAGAAAAGATTGCCTTTCGGCATGTATATATACATAAAGAGTGAACAGTTACAACCCAACTTTACAACAGACTACGCACTTAGGAATGTAAACAACTATGGCGGGACAGGGCCGCCATACCTGAATGTACAAAATATCTACAACACGGGAGAGCCGTGCAAAAGTCGAGCCTCCGAGAAATGGGGCTCACGACACGAGTAAAGATCCTAAGAATGAGGATATACCACTGCTTTTCCCTTACTGCGGCATGACGCGGCCCGAAGGAGGTCGATAACAGTACCAAGTATGTGGCGTAAAATCTTGAAATGAAATCAAAGCATTTTAAAACCACTTACAAATGAAACTATTTCAACCGCACATAGTGCCACAACATAAACAAGAGCAAAATAGATATAATGTAACTGGTCTTTTCTAGGCCGCTAATGATCGAAGCAAGGCCAATCGCCTATAGTATCATTATGCGAGCCTATTCTCGACTCCCGATCGCATGACCACCTAGGTCCGCGTGAGGTATTCTCGCGCCGGGGTAGCTAACCCTCGGCATCAACTCGACTCCCGCACCGCATAGTCACACGATCGCATGAGGTATTCCTCGCATCGGGTAACACACCCGGAGTGATCATCCTGGAACTCCCGCAGCTCCGCATAGGTCACACAGACCCGCATGAGGTATTCCTCGCATCGGGGGCGGCTAACCCTCGACATAACAAGTCAGGGGGGTGTAAGTGATATAATATCAGCACAACTACTTATCGTTAAACAACATAAGCACAACAAGGGAACCCCCTTTACACAAACGTTACAAGACACTAACACACGTAGCATCATAATATGTCTACTTATCAAACCAACTTACCACGCCTTCAGAAATCATTTATAAGGCTTTTATAAACAAATAAGTAAACTGTTTCCTCTTATCTTTCTTAAGTCGTTATACCTAACTTCCCATAAAGCTAGTATATCACTTAAGCTTGAAAAACCAAGTATTACTTTTATTTCAAAAATGATTCATAACTCTTTTGAAATACTTCAAGATTCTTATTATTTAAAACTCAAGTCAAAAGACATCAGAGTAAAACAAATTTTAGTTAACACACGTACGTCTACCGTACTATATATATATATATATCAAAAATATCATGCTCAAGAGGATAGGAAGAATCACATACCTCCTACAAATCCACCTGCCAAGTCGAATATGTCGCGCGCAGAGTATCAACCTATAATAGTCAAATACGTCTATCAACGTCTAGACTACTCTGTAGAATATTCTAAGCAGAAGGTTCTTTATTCTACGGAAAATTGGGCAGCATTTCCGTACCCGCCAAACTACACAAGTCTATTGTAAATACAGCCCAATGTAAGTACAGTTCAATTCTCTTCTTTTATACCATCCTTCTATTAATCTTATACTCATTTCTATACTACTACAGTATGTAATCTCCAATTACAATAGAAGGATAAAGATTATTACCTCGATAAGCCCAAAATTATCCAAGATTAAAATGTCGATCCTGAACAACGTTTAGCTCCTAATTTGCGCTCCGCTAGCTCGAGAAACCTTAGAAGTTTCTAAACAACTTCTAATTAATACTTCAACCAACTATGAAGATTTTCCTAGGGTTTCGTTTTGTGACTAAAGGAAATAAAGTAGTATTTAGGGCTTTTAGTATAAGGTATCTTGGGAATACTATAAGGGATTTGGGATAAGGTATTTTGGAATAGTAACAATACTAGAAGACAATTCTCTACCAAGGGGGTATTTGACGAGAACAACAAGGAAGGGGAGGGTGTTTGGACGAGAACTACTCAAAGGGGGGGGGGGGGGGGAGTTTTTAGACTTGGAAAATGTTTAAGTGGATGAAGAAGTCTTGCACTTAAGGGGGGTATTTATAGAACCTTTAATGGCCAATATTAAAGCAAATGGAGGGTGAAGATTAGGTAGCTTGTGTGAGTGGAGTCTTCCACCAAGTGTCCACCACAACATTGGGACATATGTCCACCACAACCTTGGGACATATGTCCCCCATAACAAAGAGACATGTGGCCATCCACTTGCTCAAGAAAAACGTCCAACAAGGCCCCCACTTACCCCACAAAAAACGTCCAAACCTACTCCCACTATCCCAAAGAAATATCTTCCAAGACTTTGACTAATTGAGTTGGCCACTTGCCCAATATTTTTGTCCAACATGTGCCACCTAAGGGTGACACATGTCGCCCTCCTATTGGTTCAAAATATTTCATCTCTCGGAAAAATCCGTAATTGGTTAAAATATTAAAAATGTAAAATTTCCTTCACAAGGTTCGGAATCTTTTCCGTTGAAAGTTCACAATTCGTCCTTAACTTAATTAGGGCTTAAAACATTTGTACGTATGTCCTCACATACATACTATGGAACTACGGGGTATAACATTCTCCCCTCCTTAGAAACATTCGTCCCGAATGTTCCTTCTAGATTCAATTAAATCAGAAACGTCCTAGCTCCTCACAACTTAAATAGTTTGCAAATGCCACACATGGCCACAATACAACACTTAAGTACATACGAAAATTAAAATCAAGTAGGAAAGTGAGTTACCTGGAGGTGTGGGGAATAGGTGAGGATACTTCTGCCTCATGTCCTCCTCTGCTTCCCACGTTATCTTCTCTCTGTTCTCGTTCCGCCATAAGACCTTGACGGAAGCCACATCCTTTGTCCGCAGTCGTCTAACCAGACGATCGAGTATCGCTATGGGAATCTCCTCATACGATAACCCCTCGGTCACCTGGACATCGTCAATCGGGTGCACTCTAGATGGATCCGATACATCTCTCAAAGATAAACATGAAAAACCGGATGCACTGCCTCCAGATCGGACGGCAGATCCAACTCATAGGCAACCTTGCCTACCCTGCGGACAATCTGATAAGGCCCAATGTACCTTGGGATGAGTTTCCCTTTCTTCCCGAATCTCATCACCCGCCGTGGTGACACCTTCAGGAAAACCCAATCATCAACCTCAAACTCCGGATCCGACGACGATGATCTGCGTATGACTTCTCGACTCGAGTCATCGATAACCGCTCTGGATAAGCTTCACCTTATCCATCGCCTGTATCAAGTCCGGTCCCACTAACTGCACCTCGCCCACATCAAACCAGCCTATCGACGATCTGCACTTCCTCCCATACAAGGCTTCATAAGGCGCCATCTGAATACTGGAGTGGTAGCTATTATTATACGCAAACTCTACTAGAGGCAAGTGATCCTCCCAGCTACCCCTGAAGTCAATAACACGTGCTCGCAAAGATATCCTCGAGTGTATGCGGATAGTACGCTCTGCTGTCCGTCATGCGAGGATGGAATGCAAGATCGAGGCTCACTTGCATCCCTAATCCCACGGAAAGACCTCCGGAAGTTAGCGTAACCGGGCTCCTGCATGCGATATGATAGAAATAGGGACCCATGCGGTCTCACGATCTCTCGGATGTAAAGTCGGCATAATCCTCGTGAAAAAGTCGTCGACTGGAAGAAAGTGGGCGATTTCGTCGACTGTCGACGATAACCGGATAGAATCATGCTTCCTCCGAGTGCGAGGTAATCGTGATAAAGTCCATGTTGATCACCTCCCACTTCCGTCGGGATCTCTATCGTCTCGATAACCCACCAGCCTCGGTGCTCTACCTTACTGCGACAACACGGGCGGCGAGCAACAAACTCGCAACGTCCTCTTTAGGCCATCCTACCAATACACAGATCCGAGGTCGTGGTACATCTTTGTCGACCCGGATGGATAGAGTAACTTACCGTGTGCTTCTCCTAGAACTCGCTGCGAAGTCCTGCAATATCCGGAACACACAACCTGCCTCAAACCTTAGCACCCATGGTGCTACCTCAAAGGACCGCTTCCTCACGAAGAGCGTATCACGTCACGGTCAAAATCGGATCCTCAACTGCCTCTTCACCTCGCCGATGGAAGACTCGGCAACCTCTCGAACTCGAACCCACTACTATCGTAACCAATCGGTCGGACTCAAGGCTCGCTGGCTGATGCAACTCGCGACCATGCCCCCTCTCTGGCGGCATCATCGATAGACTCCCATCGACCTACGACTAAGGGCATACGCCTGACATTGGCCTTCCCGGGTGGTACAGATATCGACATCATAATCCTTGAGTAACTCTAACCACCGTCTGCCGTAAGTTCACTCTCTGGTTGAAGATATCTGGAGGCTCTTGTGGTGCGTGTAAATATCCACATGAACTCCATACAAATAGTGCCTCCAGATCTTGGCGTGAATCGCTGCGCGACTCAAATCATGGGTGGGGTAATTCTTCTCATGCTTCTTGAGCTGCGAGATCGTCGCTATAACCTTACCTGCTGCGTCAACACACATCCAAGCCCGACGCTGGCATCACAATACACCACATAACCGTCGGACCCTGCGGAAGAAGTAGAAGCTGAGGCGGTCGTCAATCTCTCCTTGATGGTGAAAACCCTGCTCACAAGCATCAGTCCACTGAAACTTAGCTACCTTCTGAGTCAGCCTAGCCAATGGTGCATAAATAGAAGCAAACTTCTCCACGAACCGCCGATAATAACCCGCAAGGCCCAGAAAGTTGCGTACCTCTGTCGGTGTAGTAGGTCTAGGCCAAGTCATCGCTAGATCTTAGCGTATCCACCGAATACCATCGGCCCACAATGTGCGAGAAAAGCCACGAAGCCAACCAAAACTCACATTTGGAAAACTTGGCGTACAAGCTGCTGGTCTGGAGAACTCGGCCTGATCGCTCAAATGCTCGCGTGCTCGCTCTGGCGGGAATAAACAAGATGTCATCAATGAATACTATCACAAACGTATCCAAAATGGCTTGAACACTCGGTTCATCAAATCCATGAATACCGGAGCATTGGTCAAACCGAAAGACATAACCACGAACTCATAGTGCGTCTGGGTCCGAATGCGATCTAGGGACATCCGCCTCTCTAACTCGCACCTGATGATAGCCCGATCGCAGATCAATATTGGAGAAACATCTCGCACCCTGCAACTGGTCAAACAAATTATCAATCCTGGGAAGGGGGTATCTGTTCTTAATAGTCACCTTGTTCAGCTGCCTGTAATCAACACACATGCGCAGCGTCCCGTCCTTCTTCTTCACGAACAATACCGGCGCTCCCCAGGGAGAAACACTAGGCCTGATGAAGCCCTTCTCCAGCAAATCCCTCAGCTGGTCCTTCAACTCTCTCAACTCGACATGTGTCATTCTGTATGGCGGAATGGATATAGGCCGAGTGTCTGGCAGCACATCGATACAAAACCCTATCTCCCTCTCAGGAGGGATACCCGGGAGGTCGTCTGGAAACACATCTGGGAACTCTCTGACTCTGGGCCGATGAAAATCTGGTATCGTAGCCTCAGTATCAAACACCCGAATGAGATGGTAGATATACCCATTCTGCACTATCTTCTTAGCCTTGAGGTAAGAAATAAACCTACCCCTCGGCGACACAGTGTTCCCCTCCCACTCAATAACCGGCTCCCCAGGAAACTGGAATCGTACCAACCTCGCCCTGCAGTCCACATTGGCGTAGCAAGAAGCTAGCCAATCCATACCCATGATCACATCGAAATCAGTCATATCCAACTCTATCAAGTCGGCTAGGGTCTGACGACTGCATAAGGACACAGGGCAAGCCCTATATACCCGCCGAGCTACCACTGAATCACCCACTGGCGTAGCTACCTCGAAAGGGTCTATGGACTCAGTCTCTATCCCTATCCTACTAGCAATATGGGGAGATATATAGGACAGAGTAGAACTCGGATCTATCAAGGCATATACGTCACAACAAGAAACTGATAAAGTACACTGCGATTTACATCCGCGATGCCTCCCGGTCTGGTGGGCCGACGGGCATAAATCTGATTCGAGGACCGTTGGGCCCAGGACCCGTGCCATGACCTCTGCCGCGACCGGCTGGTCCATGAGTACCCTGCCCTCCGGGGCGAGTAACTGTAGGAGATGAAGACCCGGCAAAAGACCGTGGTGACCCACCTGCTCTGCGCGCCGCGGTGGACGGTCCTAGCAAAGTGACCATTCTGACCGCAAGCATAACAAACTCCTGAAGTAGGACCACAACTCCCGTAATGGGATCTACCGCATCGGCCACACTGAGGGGGGGTGGTCTCGATCGGTTAGCACCTCTGCTACCCTGGAAGTCCGAAGCCCTGGGGCCCTGACCTGCCCCCGAATACTCTGGCTGTACTGAAGATGGTGTAGGAGTGCTCTGAGCTGGCTGTGGTGCAAATCTAGTCTGCTGCTGAGACCGTCCACCCTGAGAGCTACCAAAAGATCCTGCCGTCCTGGCCTTCTTCTGCTGCTGATATTTGTCGACCCGTCGGCCTCTACGCTCCTCACACCCAAGTGCATGAGCCTGCATGCGGGCAATGTCCATGCCCGGCTGAAGAGCTACACCTGAGCAAGACTCTGCCAAATAATCATCTAGCCCGGTGACGTAGCGGTGCACTCGGTACTCCATATATGCTACTAACGCAGGGACATATCGAGCCAACGAATCGAACTCAACGTTGTACTCCCGAACTGTGCGCCCTCTCTGTCTCAGCATCAAAAATCTGTCGGCTCGTGCCCTCCTCATCTGTGGAGGCAAGAAGTGGCTGAGTAAAGCCTCCGAGAATTCGTCCCATACCGCGGGAAGTGCATGCTTTCCTCAGGACAGCTCCCACGAATCAAATCAATCGACTGCAGTATCACGCAGCCGATGTGAACCTAAGACCACTGACTCGGTCTCCGAAGCCCTGATCACTCTCATGATCCGCTGAAGCTGTCGGATGAACTCCTGCGGATCATCCTCAGGCCTCGACCCGTAGAACTCTGGCGGGCTACAACTCAGAAAATCCCGTAGTCTCAAGCTGTCCGATCTAGGATGTACCACGGGTGCTCTTTGGGCTACTGCGTCCGGCTATCCTCGTATGCGGCCACTGATCACGGCTAGTAACTGGGCCATCTCCCTGTAACCCATCTCCTCTGCTCCAGGCTGTGGGACTGGAGGCGCAGGTATTGTGGTCTCTGCTGGGGCCGGCGGCGTCGTGGAACTCGCCGTCTGAGGTATCGCCTCGGGTATAGGCGGGCACAGGCCTCGTGACCCTCGTGTCCTACTAGCGCTCCTCGGCTGCCTTGCCATCGGGCGGGTTGCCTTGCGTGGAGGCATAACTGGTAAAGAAAAGAAATACGTTAGAGGGGTCCAACTTATAACACAGCTCTAAGGCACGATCTCAGAGTGAGAAGAATGGAAACCAATCCTAAATATCCTATAGCCTCCTGATTATTGGTGTGGTGCACAACACACCGATAATCAAGACTCTACTAGATACGGTCTGTAGACACTTTCCGAGGATTAACTGCTCTGATACCACTTTTGTCACGACTCGAACTCGGGCCCGTGACTGGTGCCTTACCCGGGCACCTAAGTAGACATACATCAGAGTAACCAGCGGAATATAAAAACAAGACATGAAACAATTATGAAATGAGAACAATTTATCCAAGAAAAGATTGCCTTTAGTCATGTATATATACATAAAGAGTGAACAGTTACAACCCAACTTTACAACAGGACTACAGACCTCTAGGAATGTAAACAACTATGGCGGGACAGGGCCCCGCCATACCCAGAATGTACAAAATATCTACAACACAGGGAGAGCCGTACCAAAAGTCGAGCCTCCGGAGAAATGGGGCTCACAACACGCAGTAAAGATCCTAAGAATGAGGATCTACCACCTTTCCCTTACTGCGGCATGAGCGCGGCCCAGAGGTCGATCAACAAGTACCAAGTATGTGAAGCGTAAAAATCTTGAAATGAAATCAAAGTATTTTAAAACCACTTACAAATACAACCAATTCAACGCGCATAGTGCACGGCATAAACAAGAGCAAAATAGATATAATGTAATCGATCTTTTCTAGGCGCTAATGATCGAAGCAAGGCAATCACCTATAGTATCATTATGCGAGCCTATTCTCGACTCCGCGATCGCGTAGACCACCCAGGTCGCGTGAGGTATTCCTCGCATCGGGGTAGCTAACCTCGGCATCAATCGACTCCGCGATCCGCATAGTCACACGCATCGCGTGAGGTATTCTCGCATCGGGTAACACACCGAAGTGATCATCCTGGAACTCCGCGACTCGCGCATAGGTCACCTGCAGACCGCGTGAGGTATTCCTCGCGCCGAGCGGCTAACCCTCGACATAACAAGTCAGGGGGGTGTAAGTGATATAATATCAGCACAACTACTTATCGTTAAACAACATAAGCACAACAAGGGAACCCCCTTTACACAAACGTTACAAGACACTAACACACGTAGCATCATAATATGTCTACTTATCAAACCAACTTACCACGCCTTCAGAAATCATTTATAAGGCTTTTATAAACAAATAAGTAAACTGTTTCCTCTTATCTTTCTTAAGTCGTTATACCTAACTTCCCATAAAGCTAGTATAACACTTAAGCTTGAAAAACCAAGTATTACTTTTATTTCAAAAATGATTCATAACTCTTTTGAAATACTTCAAGATTCTTATTATTTAAAACTCAAGTCAAAAGACATCAGAGTAAAACAAATTTTAGTTAACACACGTACGTCTAAGTACTATATATATATATATCAAAATATCATGCTCAAGAGGATAGGAAGAATCACATACCTCCTCGAAATCCACCCAAGTCGAATATGTCGCGTGTGAGTATCAACCTATAATAGTCAAATACGTCTATCAGCGTCTAGACTACTCGTAGAATATTCTAAGCGAAGGTTCTTTATTCTACGGAAAATTGGGCGCATTTCCCTACCGCCAAACTACACAAGTCTCGTAAATACACATTGATGTAAGTACAGTTCAATTCTCTTCTTTTATACCATCCTTCTATTAATCTTATACTCATTTCTATACTACTACAGTATGTAATCTCCAATTACAATAGAAGGATAAAGATTATTACCTCGATAAGCCCAAAATTATCCAAGATTAAAATGTCGATCCTGAACAACGTTTAGCTCCTAATTTGCACGCTCCTCTAGCTCCAAGAAACCCTTAGAAGTTTCTAAACAACTTCTACTTAATACTTCAACCAACTATGAAGATTTTCCTAGGGTTTCGTTTTGTGACTAAAGGAAATAAAGTAGTATTTCCAGGCTTTTAGTATAGAGGTATCTTGGGAATACTATAAGGGATTTGGGCTAAGGTATTTTGGAATAGTAACAATACTAGAAGACAATTCTCTACCTAGGGGGGGGGTATTTCGACGAGAACAACAAGGAAGGGGGGGGGGGGAGGGTGTTTGGACGAGAGCTACTCAAAGGGGGAGGGAGTTTTGAGACTTGGAAAATGTTTAAGTGGATGAAGAAGTCTTGCACTTAAGGGGGTATTTATAGAACCTTCAATGGCCAAGATTAAAGCAAATGGAGGGTGAAGATTAGGTAGCTTGTGTGAGTGGAGTCTTCCACCAAGTGTCCACCACAACATTGGGACATATGTCCACCACAACCTTGGGACATATGTCCCCCACAACAAAGAGACATGTGGCCATCCACTTGCTCAAGAAAAACGTCCAATAAGGCCCCCACTTGCCCCACAAAAAACGTCCAAACCTACTCCCACTATCCCAAAGAAATATCTTCCAAGACTTTGACTAATTGACTTGGCCACTTGCCCAATATTTTCGTCCAACATGTGCCACCTAAGGGTGACACATGTCGCCCTCCTATTGGTCCAAAATATTTCATCTCTCGGAAAAATCCGTAATTGGTTAAAATATTAAAAACGTAAAATTTCCTTCACAAGGTTCGGAATCTTTTCCGTTGAAAGTTCACAATTCGTCCTTAACCTAATTAGGGCTTAAAACATTTGTACGTATGTCCTCACATACATACTCTGGAACTACCGGGTATAACATTTAGCTCCTCTTTTCGACGCTCCAATCCACTCCAAGCAACCCTTAGAAGCTTATGAAGAACTTATCTTCAAGTTCCAACTTCAAAGTTGAAGAACTCCTTAACCTTCCGCCTTGTGACTAATACGCAAACACCACTTTTCCGGGATCTTTCTATTGAGATACCCTTACAATACTCTTAGGAACCTTGGTTTAAAGTATGGGAATTATTGGACAAAAATTGAAAAATTTCTTCTTGGAAAAACCCTCAATGTCGAGAGCAACATAAGAGCTCTTCAAGTTTTTTTTGAAAATTTGCTAAGTGTGGAGCTTGTCTTGCACTAGTATACATATATAACAAGATGGAGGGTCAAGATTAGTACAATTGGGTGGCTAGGATGAGCTTCACATGGATCAAGTCCAAGTGTCCTTTGACTAAGTCAACATTGTCAAGCTTCAAGACTTTAGCAAGACTTACTCATCTATTTAATGGTCAAATGACCCTTTTGCCCATGGTAAATTTTGTCCAAGACAACATAAGGGGGTGACACGTGTCGCCCTCCCATTCGTCACAATATTTCGTTTTCCGACATTTCCATAATTCTGATAAATTTTTACTCGTCTCAAATCTTAACATTTGAATTCTTATGTACGTTCTTATAAACATATCCTGAAATTCCGGGGTGTAACAATTTGCTACCCATGATGCGAGTGCGGCGTTTGTACTCATGCGGGCCCACCGGGTCCATGCGGGTGAAATAGTCCCATGCGAGGTGAATGACCTCATGCGGGTGAAATAGTCCCATGCGAGTGCGGCGCTTGTACTCATGCGGGTCCACAGGATCCATGCGGGTGAAATAGTCCCATGCGGGTGAAATAGTCCCATGCGAGGTGGAAGACCTCATGCGGGTCCACAGGACCTATGCGGGTGAAATAGTCCCAGGAGTAGGGTTGCTTAATGATACTACGGGCGAGAGACCCTGTTTTGATCATAAGCCTCCTATTTTTATGCAGTAAAGTTTATACTTGTTACTATCATTGTTAGTAAGGCACAGTGTAATGTAATTTGATTTTCATCCATAACTTCAGTTTATTCTTGCTTATGATATTATTACAGTATTTTCCAGTTTTACATACTTGGTACATATTGTGTACTGACCCCCTTCCTCGGGGTTGCGTTCATGCCGCAGGTAGGGGTAAGCAGGTGGTGGATCCTCATTCTTAGGATCTTGCTCAGGTGTCAGAAGCTCCATTTCTTCGGAGGCTCGACTTTTGGTACGGTTCTCCCTGGTGTTGAAGATGTTTTGTACATTCAGGGGTATGACGGAGCCCTGTCCCGTCATAGTGTTTGCACCTTCTTAAAGGTCTGTAGTCCTGTCATAATTTGGGTTGTTAAGGATGTAACTGTTCAACTTTGTTGTATTTAGAGGTAGCCATTTTGGGTTAGCCTGCTTATATTCTATATGGGTTCTTGTTGTGAGTTTATTTTCCGCTGGTTTTCTCTGATGTTGTATCACAAGGGTGCCCGGGGTAAGGCACCAGTCACGGGTCCGTGGTCGGGTCGTGACAAAAGTGGTATCAGAGCAGTTAATCCTCGGAAAGGGTCTACAGGCCGTATCTAGTAGAGTCTTGATTATCGGTGTGTCGTGCACCACATCTATAATCAGGAGGCTACAGGATATTTAGGATTGGTTTCCATTCTTTCACTCTAAGATCGTGCAATAGAGTTGTGTTATAGGTTGAACTTCCTCTGACATATTTTTATGTATCAGTTATGCCTCCACGCAAGGAAACCGCGGCCCAGAAGGGCAAGATAGCTGAGGGAGCTGCTAGTTGGACACAGAGGGTCACGGGGGCACAGGCCCAGTCTTTACCTGAGGTGATGTTTCGGACGGCGAGTTCCACGACGTCGCCAGCCCCAGCTGAGTTCGGGGCAGCAGCAGCGGCTACTGAGACCACGGTACCTGAGCCTCCAGTTACACAGCCTGGAGCGGAGGAGATGGGTTACAAGGAGATGGCCCAGTTATTGGCCAGGATCGTGGCGAGGAATGAGGATAGACGAGAGACAGAGGTTCCGGTTGTACCCGTAGTTCACCATAGATCAGATAGCGTGAGACTTAGGGACTTTTTGAGTTGCAGCCCACCAGAGTTCTATGGGTCGAGGACTGAGGATGATCCTCAGGAGTTTATCCGACAGTTGCAGCGGATCATGAGAGTGATCAAGGCCTCGGAGACCGAGGCAGTGGTATTTGGTGCATATTGGATGCGTGATACTGCAGTTGACTGGTTTGACTCATGGGAACTGTCCCGGGGGATGCATGCACTTCCAGCTGGTTGGGACGAGTTCTCAGCGGCATTTCTTGCACACTTCTTGCCTTCGCAGATGAGGAGAGCGCGGGCGTATAGATTTTTGGTGTTAAGGCAGAACGGGCGGACGGTTCAGGAGTACAATGTAGAGTTTGACTCGTTGGCTCGGTATGTCCCCGCTTTAGTGGCAGACATGGAGGACAGAGTACACCGCTATGTCACTGGGCTCGATGATTACTTAGCAGAGAGTTGCACGGGGGTAGCTCTTCAGCCGGGCATGGACATTGCCCGCATGCAGGCTTATGCACTTGGGTGTGAGGAGCGTAGAGGTCGACGGAATAACCAAGATCAGCAGAAGAGGGCCAAGACATCAGGGTCCTTTGGTAACTTTCGAGGCGGACCGCCTCAGCAACAGGCTAGTTATGCCCCTCCGCCAGTTCAGAGTGGTTCTCCACAGTCTTCAGGACGTTCGGGATATTCAGGGGCAGGTCAGGACTCCAAGGTTTCAGGTTCTCGGGGAAGTGGGGGTGCTAGCCGGATGGGGCCACCCCTACCTCGTTGTGGCCGTTGTGGTAGGCTCCATGGTGGGGAGTGTCGTGCTGGTTTGGGAGTTTGTTTTAAATGCGGCCAGCAGGGCCATTTTGTGAGGAATTGTCCGACCAGGGATAGCACAGATGTAGAGATTCAGCCTTCGGGATCAGTGGCGGGTTCATCGCCTTCTTTTGCTATGTGCCGTGCAGGGCAGGATCATGATTAGGACGATAAGGGGAAGTGAAGCAATAGTTACAGGTATATCCTTAACCCTCTAAAGTTTAGTAGGTGTGATAAGATGGTTACATGTTAAGTGTTATGTGCGGGTAATTTTACGTAAATTGTGACTTATAAAGCCAGGCTTGTAGAAGGGGTAAGTTTGGGGACATGGAAGTTGTGAGCCTTAGGATTTTGATAACCGTGGGAACCTTAGCTACATGGCCATCTTGAGTGGGAGATTGTACGGGTGATCTTTGTCGAGGAGCATAGTATACGTAGGGTATACGTAGGTAATAAGTCCGTGAGTGGTGTGAAATGACAGTGGGTAGCTAAGCTTAGGAAACTACTAGGTTTTTCGTGACTTTAATAGTAAGATTGTCTCGGATCGGGAACAAGAGTGTGGTACGTATACTGGAAAGAGTCGAATGTGCAAGGAGGATACACCAAGTGGAAGACGGAGCGAACATGTGTTAAAAGGATGGGAGTGATCATTTTGTGAGGAGAATACCCTTAGACCATGGATGGGGACTAATAAGTTGTTATACGTGTTAGAGGTAATTCCTCGTAGGCTGGGAGGTAAGCTTTTGCGTGGTTAGTATATTATGGCCATATGTGGCATAATTGGTTTTATAGGTATAGTAGTGAAGACTACACCGGCGCATGTGTTTTGGAGACGTAGAAGGAACATTCGGGACGAATGTTTCTAAGGGGGGAGAATGTTACACCCCGTAGTTCGGGTCATGCTTAGGGGGACGTACGAAAGGAATTAAGTTTCAAATTTTAGAAGGACAGGATTGACGGACTGTTTCAGATGGGTTTTTAGTCAACTTTGAGGCGGGTTATGACCCGTTGCATTGAGAGTTCCTAGGTGTTTCAAGGGTTTAGTGCGTAGTTCGTTGAGCCTAATTTCCAACGCAACCAACCGTTCGTCGATAGGACATCAGAGTAGAAAGTTATGGGAGTTACAAGTTCAGTGCGCGGTTGGACAGAAAGGTGTTTGATCGAGAGCCTCGGGGGCAGCGCGCTGCGGCGCGCGATTGATCCGAGGGTTCACTGAGATTGCAGCCCTGTGGCCACGGAAATGGCTGCAGCGCGAGAAGTTCGGTGGCGAAGTTGCGCCGCGGAGCAGGCTAGAAGGCCGAGGCGGGTTCTGCGAAGTTGAGTGGAAAAATATGAACTGTTTTGTTTTAAAAGAGGCCATGGGTGGGTGAAAAGTGTCCCCCCCCCCCCATCTGATTTTGCATGCACTACTTATTGACCAAGTCTTGAAGACTTGGTCATTCTTCAAACTCTTCTCTCTCTCTAAAGCTAAAATCTCTCCCTTCTCTCTAGAATTTCAAGAGGAAATCTAAGCTTGAGAAAAATCTGAAAAGTGTGGTAAGAAGGAAGCTTGTGGCTAGCTTGTAGGAGTTATTGTGGTGGTGTTCTTGGAAATGAGGCTAGCAAAGTTGTTGGAATAATTTTGGCTAAAGTTCTAAGGTAACGGTTCTTCTCTTGTAGCTAGTTATTGGTGTTGCATGTGAAGAAGAAGGAACTTGTAGTAGTAAATAATTCTCTTAGATTCATTGCATGTAATAAATATGGTTTGGATATGAAAGGATTGGTTAAAAAGGTTATGTGAGCATGTTGTAGCCTAAAAACTACCTTAAACTTGTTAAGTTAATTGTTGTACCTTATGGGGCAGAATTTTACACACCCAAGTTTAGTTGTGTAATCCCCTTTGAAATGTTTGGATTGTTGGGCCTTAAATGTGGCGTTTGGATGTTGAATTCGGTCTTAAAAAAGGTGGCAAAGTATGTAGAAACAAAGAAAATGCTGCCCAATTTTCCATAGAATTTAGTGGCTTTGCACTTGGAATGTCTACATTGAAACTAGAAGTTAATAAACGTATTATGGTCATTATAGGTTGACATATTACATGCGGTATTTTGGACTTAGCAAGTGGATTGACCAAAGAGGTATGTGGAGCTTTCTTATCTCTTGAGCATGAGTAGTTGTACCAATGTAGTACGGTAGACGTACAAGATTTGACATTCTTCACTTGTTTTAAGTATATGATACTTGTTTCGTTTTAAAAGTATAAGTACCTTGGATTTAGGGAAATGTATTTGACTAATGTATAAAGTTAATATAATGACTTTATGGGAAGTTGGTTATATTAGCTTTATGGAAGGTTAACAAAAGGAAGATTTACTCTAAGTAAAATAAGTACGGATAAATGATTTGAATTTATGAAAGGTAAATTGGTTCTAAGGCATCAAGTGCCTAAGGTTTCAAAAGAAAAGAAGTCACATGATTTAGAAGTCGTTTATATTTCTAAAAAGAATGTGACTCGTCTTGAAAATAGTCGTGACTTGATACTACGGTTATTAGTATCTTGGAAGTTTTATATAAAAAGGAGTCATTTCTTAAAAGATTAGAAGTACGTGGTACTTGGGTTGAATTCCCGGATTTTCTCTTAAATGATATGTTAGTGCCTTAATTAAACTAAAATGAGTGGATATATTAATAATGTTAATAAGAAGTTAGGGGATTTCTTAACTTTCTTATGTTGTGATAAGCCGATGGTGCTTATGTTATGTATGATAGCCGGTTGGGCTAGGTTACGTGTTCTTGCGGGGTAAACCCAGGATGATTCTTGTTATTTTTCCTTTGGACATACTGACACGATGGATGGTCCACGGGTATGCGTCCATTAGGATGGTTTACTACTTATTCCATGGATTTGCTACCCATGATGCGAGTGCGGCGTTTGTACTCTGGCGGGCCCACCGGATCCATGCGGGTGAAATAGTCCCATGCGGGTGAAATAGTCCCATGCGAGGCAAATGACCTCATGCGGGTGAAATAGTCCCATGCGAGTGCGACGCTTGTACTCATGCGGGTCCACAGGATCTATGCGGGTGAAATAGTCCCATGCGGGTGAAATAGTCCCATGCGAGGTGGAAGACCTCATGCGGGTCCACAGGACCTATGCGGGTGAAATAGTCCCAGGAGTAGGGTTGCTTAATGATACTACGGGCGAGAGACCCTGTTTTGATCATAAGCCTCCTATTTTTATGCAGTAAAGTTTATACTTGTTACTCTCATTGTTAGTAAGGCACAGTGTAATGTAATTTGATTTTCATCCATAACTTCAGTTTATTCTTACTTATGATATTATTACAGTATTTTCCAGTTTTACATACTTGGTACATATTGTGTACTGACCCCCTTCCTCGGGGGCTGCGTTCATGCCGCAGGTAGGGGTAAACAGGTGGTGGATCCTCATTCTTAGGATCTTGCTCAGGTGTCAGAAGCTTCATTTCTTCGGAGGCTCGACTTTTGGTACGGTTCTCCCTGGTGTTGTAGATGTTTTGTACATTCAGGGGTATGACGGGGCCCTGTCCCGTCATATTGTGTGCACCTTCTTAGAGGTCTGTAGTCCTGTCATAACTTGGGTTGTTAAGGATGTAACTGTTCAGCTTTGTTGTATTTAGAGGTAGCCATTTTGGGTTAGCCTGCTTATATTCTATATGGGTTCTTGTTGTGAGTTTATTTTCCGCTGGTTTTCTCTGATGTTGTATCACAAGGGTGCCCGGGGTAAGGCACCAGTCACGGGTCCGTGGTCGGGTCGTGACATGAATTTTAAGTTAAGAAACTTGTTTTCTAAAGATAAGAGACTTGAAGTATTTTGAAAAATTGTGTAAACTAATTTGAAGTATAAGTCTCTTGGTAAATAAAAGAATGAAGTTGTTTGAGATATAAGGAGTTATAACGGCTTTATGGAAAGTTAGTTATAGCGGCCTTATGGAAGGATAAGAATGTCTTAATGTCTAAAGCATAAAGTTAGTATAACGGCTTTATGGGGAGTTGGTTATAATGAATTTATGAAGGGTTAAAGAGTTGGTTTTTCTTGAATAAGGTAAACAAAGATGAAAGAATTGAAGTTGAGTAGGGCAATTTGATTTAAAGGTATCAATTGCTTAGAGTGTAAAATGGGGATTTTATGTGAAAAAAAGATCTTTTGAAAGAGTAGAAGTACATAGTACTTCGAGTTAAATTCTCCGAATTTGATTAAGCAATAAGAAAGTGCCTTAAAGTCATGAAAATGAGATCCATTTTGTATGTTAATGAAAGTCTAAAGAAGTTATGAGTTTACTTGGACGTACCGTCAGTGATGGAGGATTCCACGGGTATGCTTCCATTGTCTTATTATAAGTTTACTCGGACGTACCGTCAGTGATGAAGGATTCCACGGGTATGCTTCCATTGTCTTAGTATGAGTTTACTTGGACGTACCGTCAGTGATGGAGGATTCCACGGGTATGCTTCCACTATGATTGATCCTTGGACATGCTTATCCGATGTGGGATTCCGGGGCATGTGACCATGTTGGATATTGTTATTCCATGGACTAGCCCTCCATGAGGTTTAGTGAGGCAGGATGGACTGGTAGATAGCCTTCGTACTTGCCCCCGTCGGTGGCTGACACAGGATGGACTGGTAGATAGCTTTCGTACTTGCCCCCGTCAGTTCTATAACACATTTTGGTACGGTAGGCTCCGGTAGATAGCTTTCGCACTTGCCCCGATCATATCTCGTGACGACAGGCTGGACTGGTAGTTAGCTTTCGTACTTGCCCCGGTCAGTTGTTGACGCAGGCTGGATCTGGTAGTTGGCTTTCGTACTTGCCCCGGTCAGTTTTATGATGCAGGCTGGATCTGGTGGTTCATTTTTATACTTGGCCTGTACAATTTTTAGAACACATGTGGGACTTGGTGTTCATGTATGCGTATCGATGTTATATTATATCATGGACTGCCGGCAGTGAGGAAGGATTCCACGGGCATGGTTGATATTATGGGCGTGAGACCCGTAGCTATATTTGAGTTGTGACTTTGAGGGCATGCGTCCCTGACTTGATATGACTGCTTATGTATTGTGTACTGTAATTGATTATCATACATGTCTCCAGTTATTTTAGACTTATGAGGTATTTGCAGTATTTTTTTCAGTTTCGCATACTTGGTACATGTTGTACTGACCTCCTTCGGGGGGCTGCGTTCATGCCGCAGGTAAGGGTAAGCAGGTGGTGGATCCTCACTCTTAGGATCACTGGTCTGGTGTCAGAAGCTCCATTCTTCCGGAGGCTTGTTTTGTCGGTACGGTTTTTCCCTGAGGCTATAAGTATTATGTACATTCAGGGGTATGGCGGGGCCCTTGTCACGACCCGACCTCGGGCCCGCGACTGGTGCCTTACCCCGGGCACCCTAGTGATACAACATCAGAGAAAATCAGCGGAAATAAAAACTTAAACAGGAAACAAGATACATCATAAGAAAATAGGCCAACCAAAACGGTCGCCTTCATGTATATATATATCAAACCGAACAGTTACAATCCTTTACAACCCTGCCCACAACAGTACTACATACCTCTAAGAATGTAACAACAACTATAATGGGACAGGGCCCCGCCATACCCCTGAATGGACAAGAACCTACAACTCAGGGAAACATACCAAAAGATAAGCCTCCGGAGAAACGGAGCTTCCCAATCTGTTGACTGTGATCCACATGGCGAGGATCCACAACCGATGTACCTCTACTGCGGCATGAACGCGGCCCGAATAAGTCGCATAACAGTACTAAGTATGTGGCTGAAAAATACTGTAATGAAATCCCATTTCATCATTTTATAAAACCATTTTCCGATAAGTAAGCAGTTATGCCAAGTAAGGGGACGCATATCCCCAGAATAATAACTCACACATAACTATGGGTCTCACGCCCATAATATCACTCATGCCCGTGGAACTTATTCCTCACTGCCGGCAGTACATGATGTAAAACAACACCCATATGTGAACCTGAACACTAGATCCTGCCTGCGTCATCAAACCGATCGGGCGAGTAGAATCGCCTATACCGGTTCAAAGCTAGTCATAAAACTTCACGGGCAAGTGCGGAAGCTAATTACGGATCAAAAGCTAGCCACGAATCGCCGAGGCAAGTACCAAAGCTAACGTGCCACTAGCCAACCGTCTCACGAGATATGGCCGAGGCAAGTATCTCAAGCTATCTACCCGGCGACTGCGATACGAGAAATGACCAGACAAGTATCTAAAGTGTGCACAGTAACCACGTGTACAAATCAAGCCGTGATTGTTCGTCACGCGGCAAGCTTCATGGATTAGCGGTCCATGGACAAATAACAAAACCCTCACAATGACCGCGTGCCCGATCTTACCTCGGAAAGCATGGCCATGAAACCATCCCTTGGGCGCGTGCGTGGAACATCCATCGCGTCGGCGTGTCGAAGGAATAACAAGATAATACTCAAAGTGGGCGCGTACTCGTGGAAAATCCAACGCGTCGGTATGTCGAAAGAAATAACGGATAATACTCAATAGTGGACGCATACTCGTGGAAAATCCAACGCGTCAGTATGTCCAACAATCAATCAGATAATCGGTCCTCCCCGAGAGACACGGTAGCACAGAATCACAACACTTGCACAACAAGGCCATCACAACAAGCATAGGCAAGTTTAATGTACTTTCATTTTATATCAACAATCCGAAATACTACATACTTTCATTCTTTCAAAAAGACCTCTTGTTACGTAAAAGCCACACGATACTAATACTCGTAGTATATAAAGAAAACACGTTTTACTTTTAAAACCGAATTACTTCACCTTCGTAAAAATCTTTACAAGACTTTTAAAATCAAGTACTCTATACTTTTTAAACCAAGTGCTTTTCTTTTTTAGAACAACATCAAGTATACTCTTTTAAAACCCAATTAACTTACTCTTTTCAAAACAAGTAACCTATACTTAAATCAAGTTACTTCTCCTTTTCCGAAAACAAGTCGTTATAAGTCAAGTCTCTTATCTTTCAAGATCAAGTCTCTTAACTTTCAAAATCAAGTCGTTTTACTGTCAAAACCAAATCTTTCTTTTATCTTCATAAAGTCGTTATAACTAACTTCCCATAAAGCCATTATAACACTTTATGTTGTAAACAAACAAAATTCATCTCATACACGTACGTCTACCGTACTATATAGTTTACAACAATCATGCTCAAGAGTATAGGAAGAATCACATACCTTTTTAGCTTAAACCACAAGCCAAGTCAAGTATGCCGCGCGTAGAAGATCCACCTATAACAACCACAATACATCTATCAACCTCTAGTTCTCTTCGTACAATATTCTAAATACAAGATTCCTTATTCTACAGAAAATTCGGCAGCACCTCCCCCCCTGCTATCACATAAATCTCCTCCCCTAACAAGGCCCGCTACCAGGCCAACAACTCCCAGAGGATTACACGTCTAACCGGACGTGTTCAATTCTGCTTCACAATAATACTACACAAGTCTCACGTAAATCTGATCTGATGTAAATCTGATTCAAACCTTTATAATCATCCTTCCAATATAATATACTCAAGTATAACTACTCTGACATGTAATATCCAATTACAATAGGGACATAGATTATTACCTCGATAAGTCCAAAAATTATCCAAGTTTATAAGTCGATCCCGAGCAACGTTTAGCTCCGATTCCTTACGCTCAACCCGCTCAGCGACCCTTAGAAGTTTCCAAACAACTTCTAAATACTTCAACCAAGCTAGGAAGATTTTCTAGGGTTTCACTTTCTGGCTATTGGAATAAAGTAGTATTTCCGGCTCTAGTATTGAACTAACTTGGGAATACTACTTGGGATAACAGGCCAAGGTATTTGGCACTATACAACAAGACAAAAAGTATTTCTTCACATGTTGGGGAGGGTGGACGAAACAAGTCTTAAAGGGAAAGTGATATTTTTGCCTTGGAAGACTTTCAAGTGTGGATGAATTACTCTTGACCTAAGGGGTATTTATAGAGGTTTCAAGGGCGAGATCAAGGTAAGTGTTGGGTCAAGATTGGGCCACGTGTGTGTGTGGGTCCACCATACATGGCCAACGATTTGGATCTCCAAATGTCATGGCAAAATCGGCCAAGGGGACAAGTGGCTAGCCACTTGTCCCTCCAATTTCGGCCAAGTGACACATGGGGGTGACACGTGTCGCCCCCCGACTCGTCCAAAATATTTCGTCTTCCGAAAATATCCAAAATACCGAAAATCTCAAAAACAAAGCGTGTCACGACCCGACCTCGGGCCCGCGACTGGTGCCTTACCCCGGGGACCCTAGTGATACAACATCAGAGAAAATCAGCGAAAATAAAAACTTAAACAGGAAACAAGATACATCATAAGAAAATAGGCCAACCAAAACGGTCGCCTTCATGTATATATATATCAAACCGAACAGTTATTATCCTTTACAACCACACTTGCAAGATTTCTACGGACCTTAAGAATGTAATAACAACTATGATGGGACAGGGCCCCATACCACGAATGGACAAGAACCTACAACTCGTGGAAACATGCAAAAGATAAGCCTCGGAGAAAGCGGAGCTTCCCAATCTGTTGGCGTGATCCTGGCGAGGATCCATAACCGATGTACCTCTACTGCGGCGTGAACGCGGCCCCGAAGAGGTCGATAACAGTACCAAGTATGTGAAACTGAAAATGCGTAATGAAATCACATTTCATCATTTTATAAAACCATTTTGCGATAAATGCATTATGCCAAGTAAGGGGCGACATCCCAAAATGATCACTCACACATAACTATGGGTCTCGCCCATAATATCAATCATGCGTGGAACTCATTCCTCATCGCTGGCGGTACATGATGTAAAACAACACCCGTATGTGAACTGAACACTAGATCACTGCTGCGTCATCAAAGCCGTCGGGCGAGTAGAATAGCCAACTACCGGTCAAAAGCTAGTCATATCCCATCACGGGCAAGGTACGGAAGCAACTACCATCAAAGCTAGCGCAATCGGCGAGGCAAGTATCTTAAGCTAACGTCTGATAGCCTACCGTCTCACAAGATATGGCCGAGGCAAGTATCTTAAGCTATCTACCAAAGGCTACGGTGCGAGAAAATGACGAACAAGTATCTAAAGTGTGCACGAACCACACGCGTACAAATCAAGCCGTGATCGCCGTCGCGGCAAGCCATGGATTAGCGGTCCGTGGACTAACAACTGAACCTCACAATGACCACATGCCCAGGCATCTCACCGGAAGTCATGGCCATGAAACCATCCTGCGGGCGCGTGCGTGGAACATCCATCGCGTCGGCGTGTCGAAGAAATCAATCGGATAAGCGGCCCTCGAGAGTCACGGCGATGCAGCAACCGATCGATACTCAAAGTGGGCGCGTACTCGTGGACCACCCAACGTCGGTATGTCAATCAATCAATCGGATAATGGCCCTCCCAGAGAGTCACGGCAGCATATCAACAAAACACTTGCACATCAAAGACTATCATAACAAGCATAGGCAAGTTCAACATATATTCATTTTAATCAACAATCCGGGTTTCAAACCCAAAATACTACTTCCTTTCGTTCTTTCAAAAAAATACCTCTTTTTACGTAAAAGCCACATGATACTAATACTCGTAGTATTAAAAACACGTTTTCCTTTCAAACCAAATTACTACACCTTCCGAAAATCTTTATAAGATTTAAAATCAAGAACTCTATACTTTTAAAACCAAGTGCTTTTATTTTAAACAACATCAAGTATACTCTTTAAAACCCAATAACTTACTCTTTTCAAAACAAGTAACCTATACTTAAATCAAGTTACTTCTCCTTTTCCGAAAACAAGTCGTTTATAAGTCAAGTCTCTTATCTTTCAAGATCAAGTCTCTTAACTTTCAAAATCAAATCTTTCTTTTATTTTCATAAAGTCGTTATAACTAACTTCCCATAAAGCCATTATAACACTTTATGTTTAAAACAAACAAAACTCATTTCACACGTCGTCTCTAGTACTATATAGTTCACAATAATCATGCTCAAGAGTATAGGAAGAATCACATACCTTTTAGCTTAAACCACAAGCAGTCAAGTATGCCGCGTAGAAGATCCACCTATAAAGGCCACAGATATCTATCAATCTCTAGTTCTTTTAGTAGAATATTCTAAATACAAGATTCCTTATTCTACAGAAAATTTGGCAGCACCTCCCCCCCGCTATCACATAAATCTCCTCCCCTATCAAGGCCCGCTACCAGGCCAACAACTCCCAGGGGATTACACGTCTAACCGGACGTGTTCAATTCTGCTTCACAATAATACTACACAAGTCTACTGTAAGTACAGTCCAATGTAAATACAGTTCAAACCTTTATAATCATCCTTCCAATATAATATACTCTAGTATAACTACTACTGACATGTAATATCCAATTATAATAGGCGTAGATCATTACCTCGATAAGCCCAAAATTATCCAAGTTATAAGTCGATCTGAGCAACGTTTAGCTCCAACTCCTTACGCTCAACCGCTCGGCGACCCTTAGAAGTTTCCAACAACTTCTCTAAATACTCCAACCAAGCTAGGAAGATTTTCTAGGGTTTCACTTTCTGGCTATTGGAATAAAGTAGTATTTAGGCTCTAGTATTGAAATAATTTTGGAATACTACTAGGGATACTAGGCCAAGGTATTTGGGATTATACAACAATACACCAAGTATTTTCTACACAAGAGGGGAGGGGGACGAAATAGGGCTAAAGGGAGGGAGTATTTGCTATGGAAAATCTTCAAGTGTGGATGAAATACTCTTCAACCTTAAGGGGGTATTTGTAGAGGAATTAAGGGCCAAGATCTTATCAAGTGTATGGTCAAGATTGGGCCATGTGTGTGTGGGTCCCACCACACCACATGGCCAACGATTTGGCTTGCCAACATTAGCCCATTCGGCCCGAGGACAAGTGTCTAGCCACTTGTCCCGCATTTCGGCCAAGGTGCCACGTGGGGTGACACGTGTCGCCCTGCACTCGTCAAAATATTTCGTCTTAGAAAATATCCAAAATATCGAAAATCTCAAAACAAAGCGGGCCCCACAAACCAGTAAATTTCTCAGTGGGCCCACGTGACCATTCAGAAAATAAAATCTCAATATTCTAAAATAATCCAGAAGTCCAAATACCAAATCAGAATCCAATTCCCATTAACGAACCTTTTCTTCACAAAAGCGGAAACTTTTACGTGAAAAAATCACATCTTCCTTTCTTTCCAAAATTTCTGTCGTATTCTCATACGTACATTCTCACATATATACCCTATAACTACGGGGTATAACATTCTTCCCCCCTTAGAAACATTCGTCCCGAATGTTCCTTCTAAGTCTCCAAACAAACGTGTGCCGGTATAGTCTTCACTACTATACTTACGAAACCAAACCTGCCACCAATGGCAATAGTATAACATACAAATCCAAGCCAACGAGGAATCACCTCTAACATCACAAAATCTCACACCCAAGGTCTAAAGGATACTCCTTCGCATCTTCACCTCGCAAAGAAATGATCACTTCCGTTCATAACACATGTTCGCTCTTCTTACTCGTCGTACCGCTTCTCGTACACGAACTCTCTATTGTACACATATCATACTTGATCATTGCTTGATTTCCAAAACTTTGAGTCACTACCTCGAACTTGGTCATCTCACTAGCTTCATTTCCTCTAAGGCCATTCCGGCCTTTACGATCGATTCTAGTCGAACACATCCACGAACTCATATGATGGCTACTAAACACTGGCTTAGCACCCTCGTGACCCTACCACTGGCGGGACCACCTCGAACTGACCCGCAAACCGGGCTGCGGGTTGACCGCGAATGGTCCTCAACCCGACCCATAATCGCACGGACTCTTGTTCCCGATCCGGAACAATCTTACCTATCAAGTCATGAAAGCTACCACTTTCATCTCGTGCAACCAGGAAAAATCCTCAATACATTTCACACATCCAAGTGTTTGACAAAGACTAGCAGTAAATTCTTTTTCTCAAGCGGCCTTACATCTAAGGTCTCAACGTGTACTATTCTAAGGTTCACACCTTCCATGTCCCCATACTTATCCTTTGACTAACCATGTTTTCTAACACATCAACAACACAACGCTATCCGATCATAACACTTAACACATCATCAATACATACTAGTCTCTGAGGTTAAGGATATACTGTAAATAGGCGGTTCAAAGGACCGCTAGAAGGAACTTCCACGACCCTGCCGGCTCGCGGTATATGAACACCCTGCCTAGCTATCGAAGGCGAAGAACCCGCAACAGATCCCGAAGGCCGAGTCTCAACATCCGCGCTACCTCTGGTAGGACAATTTCTCGCAAAATGGCCCCGCTGGCCACATGTAAAACAAGTCCTCTGACACTTCGAATGGGGTTTACCACATGGCTACACTTAGGTCGGGTGGCTTCATCCGAAGCACCAACTCACGAAAACACAGACCCTTGGAGCCCTGACCTGCTCCTGAATACTCTGGAGGCCCTGAAGACTGTAGAGGACCACTCTGCACTGGCGGCGGCGTATAACTAGTCTGCTGTTGAGGTAGTCCATCTCGAAAGTTACCAAAGGACCCTGCCATCCTGGCCTTCTTCTGCTGGTATTGGTCAATCTGTCGGTCTCTCCGTGCCTCACACCCTAGTGCATGAGCCTGCATGCGGGCAATGTCCATGCCCGTGAGCGATACACCGAACAAGACTCGCCAAGTAGTCATCAAGCCTGTGGCGTGGCGGTGCACTCGCCCTCCATATTAGCTACTAACGCGAGGACATATCGAGCCAACGAGTCGAACTACGTTGTACTCCCGGCGTCGTCCTCACTGTCTCGGCGTAAACACTGTCGGCGTGCCCTCATCTTCGGAGGCAAGAAATGAGTGAGTAATGCCTCGAGAACTCGTCCCCAAACGGTGGGCGCATGCTCCCCGACAGCTCCACGAATCAAACCGGTCATTGCGGTATCACGCGGCCGATGCGAACCGAAAATCACGGACTCGGTCTCGGCTTTGATCACTCGCGCGATCCTCTGAATCGACGGATGAACTCCTGCGGATCATCCTCAGGCCTCGACACGTAGAAATCTGGCTGGATACAACTCAGAAAATCCCGTAGCCTCAAACTATCCGATCTGGGGTGAACTACGGGGGCTACTGGAGGCTGCTGCTTCCGGCCTATCTCGTGTCGCCACGATCACGGCGATAATCGGGCCATCTCCGTAACCCGTCTCCTCTGCTCCGGTGTGGGGTGGAGGCTCGGTCTGCGTGGTCTCTGTAGCCACTGCTGCGGCTCTAAACTCTGCTGGGGCTGGCGGCGTCACAAAACTCGCCGTCTGAAGCACTATCTCAGGTACTGACCGGGCCTGCGCCCTCGTACTCCTCTGCATCCTACTAGCAGCTCCCACGGCTGCCTTGCCCATCTGGGCCCTGGTTGCCTTTCGCAGAGGCATAACTGGTACAAAAGAACTACATCAGAGGGGTCCAACTTACACACAGCTCTAAGGCACGATCTCAGAGTGAGAAGAATATAAACGATCCTAAATGTCCTGCGACCTCACGATTATAGATGTGGTGCAACACACCGATAATCAAGACTACTGAACACGGTGCGTAGACACCTTCGAGGATTAATCGCTCGATACCACTTTTGTCACGACCCGACCTCGGGCGCTGATGCCTTACCGGTTACCACTGGTGATACAACATCGAGAAAATTAGCGAAATAAAAACTTAAACAGAAACAAGATACATCATAAGAAAATAGGCCAACCAAAGCGGTCGCCCTCATGTATATATATCAAACCGACGATTACAATCCTTTACAACCACACTTGCGATTACGGACACTAGAATGTAACAACAACTATGATGGGACAGGTTCGCCATACCCACACAGATGTACAAGAACCTACAACTCGTGAAACATACAAAAGATAAGCCTCGGAGAAACGGAGCTTCCCAATCTGTTGTGTGATCCTATGAGCGAGGATCCACAACCGATGTACCTCTACTGCGGCGTGAACGGCCGAAGAGGTCGATCTGCAAGTACCAGTATGTATGGCGAAAATCAGAATGAAATCACATTTTATCATTTTATAAAATCATTTTGCGATAAATGTGATTATGCCAAGTAAGGGGACGACATCCCAAAATGATCACTCACATAACTATGGGTCTCACGCCCATAATATCAATCATGCGTGGAACTCATTCTCCACTGCCGTGATACATGATGTAAAACAACACCCATATGTGAACCAAAACACTAGATCCGCTGCGTCGTCAAAACCGATCGGGCGAGTAGAATAGCCAACTACGGTCAAAAGCTAGTCATATCCCATCACGGGCGAATGCGGAAGCCAACTACTAGTCAAAAGCTAGCCACGCAATCGCCGAGGCAAGTATCTTAAGCTAACGTCTGATAGCCTACCGTCTCACAAGATATGGCGAGGCAAGTATCTTAAGCTATCTACGGAGGCTACCGGCATAACGAGAAAATGACCGAACAAGTATATAAAGTGTGCACGAACCACACGCATAAATCAAGCGTGATCGCCGTCACCGCGGCAAGCTTCATGGATTAGCGGTCCGTGGACTAACAACTGAACCTCACACGATGACGCGTGCCCGGCATCTCACCATGGAAGTCATGGCCATGAAACCATCCTACTGGACGCATGCCCGTGGAACATCCATTGCGTCAGCATGTCCAAAGGAAATCAATCAGATAGTCGGCCCTCCCAGAGAGTCACGGCAGTACAGAACAACCAGTCAATACTCAAAGTGGACGCATACTCGTGGACCACCCAACGCCGGTATGTCAATCAATCAATCGGATAAGCGGCCCTCCTGCAGAGTCACGGCGAGATATTAACAAAACACTTGCACAACAAAGACTATCACAACAAGCGTAAAAAGTTCAACATACATTCATTTTAATCAACAATCCGGGTTTCAAACCCAAAATACTACATACTTTCGTTCTTTCAAAAAATACCTCTTTTTACGTAAAAGCCACATGATACTAATACTCGTAGTATTAAAAACACGTTTTCCTTTCAAATCAAATTACTACACCTTCCGAAAATCTTTATAAGATTTAAAATCAAGAACTCTATACTTTTAAAACCAAGTGCTTTTCTTTTAAACAACATCAAGTATACTCTTTAAAACCCAATAACTTACTCTTTCCAAAACAAGTAACCTATACTTAAATCAAGTTACTTCTCCTTTTCCGAAAACAAGTCGTTTATAAGTCAAGTCTCTTATCTTTCAAGATCAAGTCTCTTAACTTTCAAAATCAAATCTTTATTTTATTTTCATAAAGTCGTTATAACTAACTTTCCATAAAGCCATTATAACACTTTATGTTTAAAACAAACAAAACTCATTTCACACACGTACGTCTACCGTACTATATAGTTCACAATAATCATGCTCAAGAGTATAGGAAGAATCACATACCTTTTTAGCTTAAACCACAAGCCAAGTCAAGTATGCCGCGCGTAGAAGATCCACCTATAAAGGCCACAATATATCTATCAATCTCTAGTTCTTTTCGTAGAATATTCTAAATACAAGATTCCTTATTCTACAGAAAATTCGGCAGCACCTCCCCCCCTGCTATCACATAAATCTCCTCCCCTATCAAGGCCCGCTACCAGGCCAAAAACTCCCAGGGGATTACACGTCTAACCGGACGTGTTCAATTAACTTCACAATAATACTACACAAGTCTGTAAATGCGGTCAATGTAAATCTGATTCAAACCTTTATAATCACCTTCCAATATAATATACTCTAGTATAACTACTACAACCTGTAATATCCAATTATAATAGGGGGGCGTAGATCATTACCTCGATAAGCCCAAAATTATCCAAGTTATAAGTCGATCCTGAGCAACGTTTAGCTCGACTCCTTACACTCCAACCCGCTCAAGCAACCGCCAGAAGTTTCCAACAACTTCTCTAAATACTTCAACCAAGCTAGGAAGATTTTTCTAGGGTTTCACTTTACGGCTATTGGAATAAAGTAGTATTTTCGGCTCCTAGTATTGAAATAATTTTGGAATACTACTAGGGATACTAGGCCAAGGTATTTGGTATTATACAACAATACACCAAGTATTTTCTACACAAGAGGGGGGGGGGGGGGACGAAATAAGGCTAAAGGGAGGGAGTATTTGCTATGGAAAATCTTCAAGTGTGGATGAAATACTCTTCAACCTTAAGGGGGTATTTATAGAGGAATTAAGGGCCAAGATCTTATCAAGTGTATGGTCAAGATTGGGTCATGTGTGTGTGGGTCCCACCACACCACATGGCCAACGAAATTGCTAGACAAGTGGCTTGCCACTTGTTAGCCCATTTCGGCCAAGCCACTTGTCCCACCATTTAGGCCAAGGTGCCACATGGGGGTGACACGTGTCGCCCCCCGACTCGTCCAAAATATTTCGTCTTCCGAAAATATCCAAAATATCGAAAATCTCAAAACAAAGCGGGCCCCACAAAACCGTAAATTTCTCCCGTGGGCCCCACGTGACCATTTCCGAAAATAAAATCTCAATATTCTAAAATAATCCAAGAAGTCCAAATACCAAATCTGGGAATCCAATTCCCATTAACGAACTTTTTTCTTCACAAAAACCGGAAACTTATCTGTCGAAAAAATCACATCTTCCTTTCTTTCCAAAATTTCTGTCGTATTCTCGTACGTACATTCTCACATATATACCCTGGAACTACGGGGTATAACAAAGAGGGCCCCACAAAACCGTAAATTTCTCCCGTGGGCCCCACGTGACCATTTCCGAAAATAAAATCTCATAATTCTAAAATAATCCAAGAAGCCCAAATACCAAATCTGGGAATCCAATTCCCATTAACGAACCTTTTTCCTTCACAAAAACCGGAAACTTTTCCGTCGAAAAATCACATCTTTCTTTCTTTCCAAAATTTCTGTCGTATTCTCGTACGTACATCCTCACATACATACCCTGGAACTACGGGGTATAACATTCTTCCCCCCTTAGAAACATTCGTCCCGAATGTTCCTTCTAAGTCTCCAAACAAACGTGTGCCGGTATAGTCTTCACTACTATACTTACGAAACCAATCACGCCATCAATGGCCATAGTATATCATATAAATCCAAGCCAACTGTTATACCCCGTATTTCCAGAGTATGTACGTGAGGACGTACGTAGGAAAATTTAAGCCATAAAGTAGGCTAGGGCCGAAAACTTTTGTGCACAACCCCCGATTAGAATCGTTTTTCGACGAAACGTTTTACACAACTTACGAAGGGAAAATTCCGGCTATGTCATTTAGTATTTTTGCGGATTTTTCCGAGTGACGAAATATTTTGGACCAACAAGAGGGAGACACTTGGCACCCTCTAATTGGTGGACTTTGGGGCGGCAATTGGACGAAATGGAGTGTGGGAGTAGGTAGGATATTTTGTGATATTTGTGTGGTAGATGGATAAGGTGCACATGGATGAATCTTGACCCTACACTTGCCTTGCACTTGGCATGATCTTGGCCATTGGTTGGCCATTGCTTGACCTATAAATACCCCCTTAGTTGAAGACATTTCTTCATCCACAAACCATTTTCTAAGTCTTGAAATCCCTTCCCCTTTGAAAGTTGTTCTCGTCTAAGTCCCCCCCCCCCCCCCTCTCTAAAGAGCTAGCCGAAACCAACCCCCCCTCCCTTAGTAGAAAATACTCTTCAAGTATTGTTGCTATGGCAAAATACTTTAGCCCTTATACTTTGTAGTATTTCCAAAGTCCCCTCTATACTAAAAGCCCAAATACTATCTATACTTCCTTAGTCACAAACGAAACCCTAAGAGAAACTTCATTGTTGATTGAAGTAGTAAGTAGAAGTTGTGTAGCAACTTCTAAGGGTTCTTGGAGCGCATTGGAGCGTACGGAGTAGGAGCTAAACCTTGCTCAGGATCGACTTTATCTAGGATAATTTTGGGCTCATCGAGGTAAATACTCTTGTCCTTCTATTGTAATTGGATATTACATATAAGAATAGTTAAGACTTGAGTATAAGTTATAGAAGAATAGAATTGAACTGTACTTACATAGGACCGTATTTACAGTAGACTTATAACCTTTCTTGGTTGAATGTCTGCGAGTAGCATGTACTACTTGGAAGGAGGACAAGGCTAGCCGGGTTATAGCCGTGGAGCGTTTTGCTTATAGTCGATAATCGTCGCGAGGTATGTGATTCTTCCTATACTCTCGAGCATGATATTTTAAAGGAATATATATAGTACGGTAGACGTACGTGTGGCAATGTCTTTTGACTTGCCTGAATAATAAGAATCTGGAAGTATTTTACAAGAATATATATATATAGTACGGTAAACGTACGTGTGTTAACTGAATATAGTTTTACGGCAATGTCTTTTGACTTAAGCCTGAATAATAAGAATCTGGAAGTATTTTACAAGAATATATATATATAGTACGGTAGACGTACGTGTGTTAACTGAATATAGTTTTATGGCAATGTCTTTTGACTTAAGCCTGAATAATAAGAATTTGGAAGTATGTTAAAAGAATTAAGAATCCTTTTTGAAAGAAGAATAATACTTGGTTTAAAAGCTTAAGAGTTATACTAGCTTTATGGGAAGTTAGGTATAACGACTTAAGAGGGATAAAAAGAATGATTTATTGATTTTAAAAGTTAAGAGACTTGATTTTAAAAGATAAGAGATTTGACTTAATTGAATTAATATGAATTTTGTTAAGAAGTGCGAAACCTCATTCGTGAGTAATGAGTACTTGGTTTTTAAAAGGAATAATGTTTTACTGATTTCGGAAATCAGAATAAGTATCGATCAAACCACTGCAGCGCTAATAAAGGGAAATGTATTGAATAATTAAGTATTATTAAAACCAGTAGAAACCTCCATCTGCATAGAAGCTAAGATGAGACAAAATGATATTACATTTCCTAGATCATGGCTGCTTAAATAAGATTGATTATGAACAAGAATAAACTACTCACATATAAGGCATATGTTTCTCAAATTGTTTTAAAGGAGAATTATATCATTGAGTGATTAAAACTATGAACTACGAAACCTTTCGAAAATGAGAAACTTGAGCATTTGAAATTAGGCAAACTTGAACGCTTGGAACATAAGGTTGTTACTTGATTTTACAAAGAGAAGTGTTTTGATTTACTTAAAAAGATAGTCACACTATTTTATACTACGGGTATTGTGTGACTTTCGTGAAAGAAACGGATCTTTTAAAGAGTTATTGTATGAAGTACTTTGGGGATAAACTCCCGAACTTGTTAACATAAAGTAGAAAGTACCATGTGTGGAGAACTTGATTGTATTGGTTGTGATAGCCTTGTCATATTTTCTTGTTGATTGGATAAGTAAACATGTTAGGATGCTACGTGTGTTAGTATCTTGTGATATTCTTGTTGTGCTTACGTTGCTAAACTTTAAGCCCGTTGTACTGTTATTATATCACATACCCCCTTCACTTATTATACCGAGGGCTTGCCACCCTTGATGCGGGTCTATACAGCTTATGCGGTCTATGTGACTATGCGGAGCAGCGGTATGCTCCAGGATTGATCATTCCGGGTGTTTTAGCCCGATGCGGGGGATGCCCTATGCGGTCTGTGTGACTATGCGGTCTATTGAGACTATGCGGTGCGGGAGTCGAGGAGAACCGTGGTTAGCTACCCCCGATGCGGGTCTATACGATCTATGCGGGTCTATGTGTGACCTATGCGGGCTGCGGAAAGTCCAGGATTAGGCACGCATAATGATACTATGGGCGATTGGCCTTGCTTCGATCCTTAGCGGCCTAGAAAATACCAGTTACAGTATATCCATTTCGCTCTTGTTTATGTTATGGGCGTGAGACCCATAGTTATATTTGAGTGATGGCTTTAAGGGCGTGAGTCACGACTTGACATCGCTTATTTATTGTGAATCGTAGTTTGGTTATCATACATGTCTCCTTTATATAGACTACTATGATTTCATTTACGATATTTTAAGTTTCACATACTTGGTATCTGTTATCGACCTCCTTCGGGCTGCGTTCATCTGCAGTAAAGGTACTCTGTTGTTGATCCCGCTCTTAGGATCATCGTTTTATTTGGGAAAGCTCCGCTTCTCCGAGGCTTTGCTTTTGGTATGGTCCCTGCCGTTGTAGGTATCTGTATTCGGGGTATGGCGGGGCCTGTCCGCCATTGTTGTTATAAATCATTAAGTGCAGAGCCTGTTAAAGGTTGGGATATCGCTTCACTTTGGGTATTTATATATATATGCCGAAAGGCAACTTTTCTTCGAGATAAAGCGTGTCTCAATTTATCTTGTTTCATATCTTGGTTGTTTTATATTCCGATTACTCGATGTATGACTACTTGGGTGCGGGTAAGGCACGATCCACGAGCCGGGCAGTCGTGACAAAAGTGGTATCGAGCGATTAATCCTCGGAAAGTGTCTACTGACCGTATCTAGTAAGTCTTGATTATCGGTATGTTGTGCACCATACCAATAATCGAGGCTATAGGATATTTAGGATTGGTTTCCATTCTTCTCATTCGAGATCGTGCCTTAGAGTCATGTTATAAGTTGGACCCTCTAACGTATTCCTTTCCTTTACCGATTATGCCTCGCGCCGAGCAACTCGGGCGGAAGGCAAGCGGCCGAGGAGCTGCGAGTAAATCTGAGAGAGTTAGAAGGGCACAGGCCCAATCATCACCTGGGGTGATGCTTCATTCGGGGAGTTACGAGACGCCGCCCCAGTGAGTTTGTCACAGCGGCGATTCCTACTGCGGCCATGACATCTGGACCTTCAGTTCCACGACTAGGAGCAGAAAATATGGATTGCAAGGAGACGACCCTGTTACTAGCAAGGGATTTGGCAACCAGAGAGTATTTTATGTACCGATATATCAAGGGTATTGATGATTATCTAAAGAAGGGTTGTGAAGAAGTAGCTCTTCAGTCAGGAATGAGCTTGGCTTGCGTTCAGGCTTATGTGCAGCAGGCTGAGAGACGTAGAGATCGACAGATTAACCAAGATCAGCAGAAGAGGGCCCGATTGGCAGGATCATTTGGTAACTCTCGAGGCGAACCGCCTCAGCAGCAGATTAGACATGCGCCTCGCGGTCAGCAGTGTCCTCGCGAGTTCGATTTTCCTCAGTGTTCACGATGTGGCAGGCATCATCCCGGGGAATGTCGTCTTTTTGATGGTTTTTGTTTTACCTGCGGCCGTCAGGGCCATATGACGAGGGAATTTTCTATGAGGAAGAATGCAAGTAGGAGGACTCACCATCGGATCGATTGCGGATTGGTGGTTCGAGAGGAAGGCGTTAGCCTGAGAGGCCACCCCACCGGTGTGGCGTTGTGGTAGGTGTCATTCGGGAGTGTCGTACTACTTGGCGGCTTGTTTTTGGCGGCGGCGGGGGCCATTTGCGAGAAATTGTCCAACCAAAGGTGGTGCGGATGTGGAGACTCGACGCCGGGATCTGTGGCTAGTTCATCACCTTCCCCAGCTATGCGCCCAACAGGGCGGGATTGATTAGAACGACCTAGGGGAAGTGCAGCGTAGATACATGTATATTCTTAACCCTCTAGAGATTAGTATGTGTGTTAAGATGAGTATATTTTAAGTATAGTGTTAGTTGTGATTAAAAATTATGGTGAGTTAACCGGGTAAGTTTGGGGGATAGAGAAAGTGTGAGCCTTAGAATGTTATACGTGGAGACCTTAGAGGTAAGGCCATCTCGAGTAAAAGATGTTTTTTTTATTTATGTGTTTTGACCCTTATCGGAGTGCATAGTGCACGTGAGATATAGTTGTATAATAAGTCCCTGAGTAGTGTGGAATGAAAGAGGGTAGTTGAACTAAGAAGACCACTAGGTTTTCGTGACTTGATTAGTGAGATCGTTCCGGATCGGGGAACAAGAGTTTTTGCGCGATAGCGGGTCGGGTTGAGGACCGATCGCGGGTCAACCCGCAACCTGTTTTGTGGTGGGGTCAGTTCGGGGTGGTCCCTCCAGGTGGTAGGGTCACGAGGGTGTTAGGCCCAAGTTTAGTAAACCGCATCTGAGTTCGTGGATGCGTTCGACCAGTAGTCGGGCCGATGAGGTCAGCCCATCTTGTCCTTCAGGTTATGCGAGATGTTATTTATCAGGAAGGTTGTAAGGCTGCACGAGGCGCCTACTTTCATCTTATGACAGACAGTGAAGCCCAGGTTGTGGCTATTTCGTTTTTTTCGGAAGTTTTACCAGGCAGGGTTAGGAACTCAGGTAAGTCTCCGTATCGCATTCGCCCTCGGGCCAGTGTTTGGATTACAGGGGTAGTTGTGAGGATTGTTGTCTCCTGTTGAGGGGATGTTTTATAGCTACCATTTCAGTATTCGGATATCGCCTTATGAAGCCTTGTAGGGGCGGAAGTGTAAGTTGCCGGTCGATTGGTTCGATGTTGGCAAGGTTCAGATTGTTGGTTCATACCGGTTCCAGCAGAATGTGGCTAGGGTGTGACGAGTTTTAGAAAACAGAGGAAACTAAGTCCGAGTTACTTTGGGCCTTTTCTGATCATGTGAAAAATAGGTCAGGTTGCCTATATGTTAGCATTTGCCGTCCGATTTAGGAGGCAGTATGTCCGGTCCTTCAAGTTGTTAAGTTCGGAAAAAGTATCGGAGATCCATCCAGAGTGTTCCCAGTTAATGATGACCAAGTTGGAGATAGTAACCCAGAGATTTCGGAAACGGAAGCAGTAACAGAAATGTGGTAAGTTATGAGAAAGAGTTCAAATGTACGAGAAGGGTACGACGAGTAAGGGAAGAAGCGAGCATGTATTGCGAGCATAGATGTGATCATTTCTTTTGTGATGTTAGAGGTGATTCCTCGTGGACTTGGATGTAAGTATTTGCGCGTGTGTTATTTTGTGGCCGTATGTGGCATTGTCAACTTGTTTACGTTACGAGGAACGTTATCGTTATCCATCTTGAGAAGGAACATTCGGGACGAATGTTTCTAAGGAGGGGAGAATGTTATACCCCGTATTTCCAGAGTATGTACGTGAGAACGTACGTAGGAAAATTTAAGCCTTAAAGTAGGCTAGGGCCGAAAACTTTTGTGCACAACCCCCGATTAGAATCGTTTTTCGACGAAACGTTTTACACAACTTGCGAAGGGAAAATTCCGGCTATGTCATTTAGTATTTTTGCGGATTTTTCCGAGAGACGAAATATTTTGGACCAACAAGAGGGCGGCACTTGGCACCCTCTAATTGGTGGACTTTGGGGCGGCAATTGGACGAAATGGAGAGTGGGAGTAGGTAGGATATTTTGTGATATTTGTGTGGTAGATGGATAAGGTGCACATGGATGAATCTTGACCCTACACTTGCCTTGCACTTGGCATGATCTTGGCCATTGGTTGGCCATTGCTTGACCTATAAATACCCCCTTAGTTGAAGAAATTTCTTCATCCACAAACCATTTTCTAAGTCTTGAAATCCCTCCCCCTTTGAAAGTTGTTCTCGTCTAAGTCCCCTCTCTAAAGAGCTAGCGAAACCAACCCCTCCTTAGTAGAAAATACTCTTCAAGTATTGTTGCTATGGCAAAATACTTTAGCCCTTATACTTTGTAGTATTTCCAAAGTCCCCTCTATACTAAAAGCCCAAATACTATATATACTTCCTTAGTCACAAACGAAACCCTAAGAGAAACTTCATTGTTGATTGAAGTAGTAAGTAGAAGTTGTGTAGCAACTTCTAAGGGTTCTTGGAGCGTATTGGAGCGTACGGAGTAGGAGCTAAACCTTGCTCAGGATCGACTTTATCTAGGATAATTTTGGGCTCATCGAGGTAAATACTCTTGTCCTTCTATTGTAATTGGATATTACATATAAGAATAGTTAAGACTTGAGTATAAGTTATAGAAGAATAGAATTGAATTGTACTTACATAGGACCGTATTTACAGTAGACTTATAACCTTTCTTGGTTGAATGTCTGCGAGTAGCATGTACTACTTGGAAGGAGGACAAGGCTAGCCGGGTTATAGCCGTGGAGCGTTTTGCTTATAGTCGATAATCGTCGCGAGGTATGTGATTCTTCCTATACTCTCGAGCATGATATTTTAAAGGAATATATATAGTACGGTAGACGTACGTGTGGTAATGTCTTTTGACTTAAGCCTGAATAATAAAAATCTGGAAGTATTTTACAAGAATATATATATATAGTACGGTAGACGTACGTGTGTTAACTGAATATAGTTTTACGGCAATGTCTTTTGACTTAAGCCTGAATAATAAGAATCTGGAAGTATTTTACAAGAATATATACATATAGTACGGTAGACGTACGTGTGTTAACTGAATATAGTTTTACGGCAATGTCTTTTGACTTAAGCCTGAATAATAAGAATCTGGAAGTATGTTAAAAGAATTAAGAATCCTTTTTGAAAGAAGAATAATACTTGGTTTAAAAGCTTAAGAGTTATACTAGCTTTATGGGAAGTTAGGTATAACGACTTAAGAGGGATAAAAAGAATGATTTATTGATTTTAAAAGTTAAGAGACTTGATTTTAAAAGATAAGAGACTTGACTTAATTGAATTAATATGAATTTTGTTAAGAAGTGCGAAACCTCATTCGTGAGTAATGAGTACTTGGATTTTAAAAGGAATAATGTTTTACTGATTTCGGAAATCAGAATAAGTATCGATCAAACCACTGCAGCGCTAATAAAGGGAAATGTATTGAATAATTAAGTATTATTAAAACCAGTAGAAACCTCCATCTGCATAGAAGCTAAGATGAGACAAAATGATATTACATTTCCTAGATCATGGCTGCTTAAATAAGATTGATTATGAACAAGAATAACCTACTCACATATAAGGCATATGTTTCTCAAATTGTTTTAAAGGAGAATTATATCATTGAGTGATTAAAACTATGAACTACGAAACCTTTCGAAAATGAGAAACTTGAGCATTTGAAATTAGGCAAACTTGAACGCTTGGAACATAAGGTTGTTACTTGATTTTACAAAGAGAAGTGTTTTGATTTACTTAAAAAGATAGTCACACTATTTTATACTACGGGTATTGTGTGACTTTCGTGACAGAAACGAATCTTTTAAAGAGTTATTGTATGAAGTACTTTGGGGATAAACTCCCGAACTTGTTAACATAAAGTAGAAAGTACCTTGTGTGGAGAACTTGATTGTATTGGTTCGTGATAGCCTTGTAATATTTTCTTGTTGATTGGATAAGTAAACATGTTAGGATGCTACGTGTGTTAGTATCTTGTGATATTCTTGTTGTGCTTACGTTGCTAAACTTTAAGCCCGTTGTCCTGTTATTATATCACATACCCCTTGACTTATTATACCGAGGGCTTGCCACCCTTGATGCGTGTCTATACGGCCTATGCGGTCTATGTGACTATGCGGAGCAGCGGTATGCTCCAGAATTGATCATTCCGGGTGTTTTATCCCGATGCGGGGATGCCATGCGGCTGTGTGACTATGCGGTCTATTGAGACTATGCGGGCTGCGGAGTCCGTGAGGGTACGGGTTAGCTACCGACGGGTCTATACGATCTATGCGGTCTACGCGTGACCTATGCGGGTGCGGAAAGTCCAGGATTAGGCACGCATGATACTATGGGCGATTGGCCTTGCTTGATCCTTAGCGCCTAGAAAAGACCGATTCTGATATATCCATTTCGCTCTTGTTTATGTTATGGGCGTGAGACCCATAGTTATATTTGAGTGATGGCTTTAAGGCGTGAGTCCACGACTTGACATATCGCTATTTATTGTGATCGTAGTTTGGTTATCATATATGTCCCCGCTTTATATAGACTACTATGATTTCATTTACGATATTTTCATTTCACATAGTTGGTACCGTTGTCTCGACCTCCTTGCCGAAGTGCGTTCATGCCGCAGTAAAGGTACTCTGTTGTTGATCCTCTCTTAGGATCATCGTTTCATTTGGGAAAGCTCCGCTTCTCGGAGGCTTTGCTTTTTGGTATGGTCCCCTGCCGTTGTAGGTATCTGTATTCAGGGGTATGGCGGGGCCCTGTCCCGCCATTGTTGTTATAAATCATTAAGTGCAGAGCCTGTTAAAAGGTTGGGATGAATCGCTCACTTTGGGTATTTATATATATATGCCGAAGACAACTTTTCTTCAGATAAAGCGTGTCTCAATTTATATTGTTTCATATCTTGGTTGTTTTATATTCATTGATTACTCGATGTATGACTACTTGGGTGCGGGTAAGGCACGATCCGAACCGGGGTCGTGACACCAACGAGAATCACCTCTAACATCACAAAAGCTCACACCCATGGTCTAAAGGATACTCGGCATCTTTACTTCACAAAGAAATGATCACTTCCGCTCTCATAACACATTGTTCGCTTCCTTCTTACTCGTCGTCCCTTTCGCACACCCGAACTCTCTATAGTACACGCCCACACTTGCCATTCTTCAATTTCCAAAACCTTGGAGTCACTACCTCCAAACTTGGTCATCTACAAGCCTCTCATTCCCTTAAGGCCATTCCCGGCCTTTACGATCCGATTCTAGTCGAACACATCCACGAACTCATACGATGGCTACCTAAACCTGGGCTTAGTACCCTCGTGACCCTACCACCTGGCGGGACCACCTCGAACTGACCCCACCCAAAACCGGGCTGCGGGTTGACCCGCGAATGGTCCTCAACCCGACCCATAATCGCACCAGACTCTTGTTCCCCGTTCCGGAACAATCTTACATATTCACGTCATAAAAGCTACCACTTCTATCTCACACTACCCATGGAATTTTCCCACAATATATTTTACGCATACCAAGTAGTTCGACAAAAACCAACCGTAAAATCATCCACTCAAGGCGGCCTTATATCCAAGGTCCTAACTGTTATAAATTCTAAGGCTCACAATCTCTATGTACCCAACTTCCCCCTTACTAACCAGGCCTCTAAATCACAATTTAGCATAACGCTATCTGAACATAATACTCAGCACATCATCATATCATAAACGTATACCAGTCTCTAGAGGGTGAAGGATACACCTGAAATCAAATAGGCGGTTCAGGATCGCTAGAATCGAACTTCCACCACGACCCGCTTCGCTGCCGGTATGAACACCCTGCCTAGCTATCGAAGGCGAAGAACCCGCAACAGATCCCGATGGCCGAGTCTCAATATCCGCGCTACCTCTGGTCGGACAATTCTTCGCTAAATGGCCCTGCTGGCCGCATATAAAACAAACCCTATGAACACTGCGACATTCCCCCGCATGGGTTTTACCACACTGGCTATACTTAGGTCGGGGTGGCTTCATCTGGCCAGCACCCCAACTCCCCTGAAAACCCGAACCCTTGGAGCCCTGACCTGCTCCTGAATACTCTGGAGGCCCTGAAGTCTGCTGCTGAGGCGGTCCGCCCCGAAAGTTACCAAAGGACCCTGCCGTCCTGGCCTTCTTCTGCTGGTATTGGTCAATCCGTCGGTCTCTCGTGCTGTAACCTGCCTCACACCTAGTGCATGAGCTGCGTGCGGGCAATATCCATGCGGTGAGCGATACACCGAACAAGACTCGCGAGTAGTCGTCAAGCCTATGGCGTGGCGGTGCACTCGTCCTCCATATTAGCTACTAGCAGCGAGGACATATCGAGCCAACGAGTCGAACTCTCGTTGTACTCCCGGTATGCGTCCTCGCTGTCTCGGATCATAAACACTGTCGGCCCGTGCCTCCTCATGCGGAGGCAAGAAATGGTGAAATGCCTCCGAGAACTCGTCCCCAAGCGGTGGCGCATGCTCCCCGGGACAGCTCGCGAATCAAACCGGATCGCTGCGGTATCACGCGGCCGATGCGAACCGAGATCACGGACTCGGTCTCGAAGCCTTGATCACTCGCGCGATCCTCTGGCAGAATCGACTTGATGAACTCCCGTGGATCATCCTCGGGCCTCGACCGTAGAACTACGGTGGGCTCTGACTCAAAAATCCCGTAGCCTCAAACTATCCGATGCAGGGTGGACTACGGGGCTCTGGGCTCGGCTGCTGCATCCGGCCTATCCTCGTATCCGCCACGATCCTGGCTAATCACTGGGCCATCTCCTTGTAACCCATCTCCTCTGCTCCGGTGTGGGGTGGAGGCTCGGTCTTGTGGCCTCGGTGAGATTGCCTTCTTTGCTCTGCTCGCTCCTCTGTGCCTTGCCGCCACGGGCTCTGGTTGCCTTCCGTGGAGGCATAATCGCGAGAAAGAATACGTCGAGAAGGAGTCCAACTTACAACACAGCTCTAAGGCACGATCTCAGAGCGAGAAGAAATAGAAACCAATCCTAGATATCCCATAGCCTCCTGATTATAGGTGTGGTGCACAACACGCCGATAATGAAGACTCTACTAGATACGGTCTGTAGACACTTTCCGAGGATTAACTGCTCTGATACCACTTTTGTCACGACCCGACCTCGGGCCCGCGACTGGTGCCTTACCCCGGGCACCCTAGTGATACAACATCAGAGAAAATCAGCGGAAATAAAAACTTAAACAGGAAACAAGATACATCATAAGAAAATAGGCCAACCAAAACGGTCGCCTTCATGTATATATATATCAAACCGAACATTTACAACTATGCCCACAACAGTACTATAGACCTCTAAGAATGTAACAACAACTATGACGGGACAGGGCCCCGCCATACCCCTGAATGTACAAGAACCTACAACTCAGGAAAACATACCAAAAGATAAGCCTCCGGAGAAACGGAGCTTCCCAATATGCTGAACTGTGATCCTATGGCGAGGATCCATGGCCGATGTACCTCTACTGCGGCATGAGCGTAGCCCCGAAGGAGGTCGATAACAGTACCAAGTATGTGGCGAAAAATCGTAATGAAATCCCATTTCATCATTTTATAAACGCATATCCCCAGAATAATCACTCACACATAACTATGGGTCTCACGCCCATAATATCACTCATGCCCGTGGAACTTATTCCTCACTGCCGTGATGCATGATGTAAACAACACCCGTATGTGAACTGAACACTAGATCACGCTGCGTCGTCAAACCGACCGGGCAAGTAGAATCGCCATATACCGGTTCAAAAGCTAGACATAAAACTTCACGGGCAAGTGCGGAAGCTAATTACAGATCAAAGCTAGCCACGCATGGCGGCGAGGCAAGTACCAAAGCTAACGTGCACAGCCAACCGTCTCACGAGATATGGTGAGGCAAGTATCTCAAGCTATCTACCAAAGACTGCCGATACGAGAAATGACCGGGACAAGTATCTAAAGTGTGCTGTAACCACGTGTACAAATCAAGCGTGATTGTTCGTCACGCGCCAAGCTTCATGGATTAGCGGTCCATGGACAAATAACAAAACCCTCACAATGACCGCGTGCCCCGTCTTACCTCGGAAAGCATGGCCATGAAACCATCCTCTTGGGCGCGTGCGTGGAACATCCATCGCGTCGGCATGTCGAAGGAATAACAAGATAATACTCAAAGTGGGCGCGTACTGCGTGGAAAATCCAACGCGTCGGTATGTCCAAAAGAAATAACGGATAATACTCGATAGTGGGCGCGTACTGCGTGGAAAATCCAACGCGTCAGTATGTCCAACAATCAATCAGATAACCGGTCCTCCCCGAGAGACACGGTAGCACAGAATCACAACACTTGCACAACAAGGCTATCACAACAAGCATAGGCAAGTTTAATGTACTTTCATTTTATATCAACAATCCGAAATACTACATACTTTCATTCTTTCAAAAAGACCTCTTGTTACGTTAAAGCCACACGATAGTAATACTCGTAGTATATAAAGAAAACACGTTTTACTTTTAAAACCGAATTACTTCACCTTCGTAAAAATCTTTACAAGGCTTTTAAAATCAAGTACTCTATACTTTTTAAACCAAGTGCTTTTCTTTTAGAACAACATCAAGTATACTCTTTTAAAACCCAATTAACTTACTCTTTTCAAAACAAGTAACCTATACTTAAATCAAGTTACTTCTCCTTTTCCGAAAACAAGTCGTTATAAGTCAAGTCTCTTATCTTTCAAGATCAAGTCTCTTAACTTTCAAAATCAAGTCGTTTTACTGTCAAAACCAAATCTTTCTTTTATCTTCATAAAGTCGTTATAACTAACTTCCCATAAAGCCATTATAACACTTTATGTTGTAAACAAACAAAATTCATCTCATACACGTACGTCTACCGTACTATATAGTTTACAACAATCATGCTCAAGAGTATAGGAAGAATCACATACCTTTTTAGCTTAAACCACAAGCCAAGTCAAGTATGCCGCGCGTAGAAGATCCACCTATAACAACAACAATACATCTATCAACCTCTAGTTCTCTTGTCTGATATTCTAAATACAAGATTCCTTATTCTACGTAAAATTCGCGACCTCCCCTGCTATCACATAAATCTCCTCCCCTAACAAGGCCCGCTACCAGGCCAACAACTCCCAGAGGATTACACGTCTAACCGGACGTGTTCAATTCTGCTTCACAATAATACTACACAAGTCTCGTAATGCGATTACAATGTAAATCTGATTCAAACCTTTATAATCATCCTTCCAATATAATATACTCAAGTATAACTACTCTGACATGTAATATCCAATTCTGATAGGGGACATAGATTATTACCTCGATAAGTCCAAAATTATCCAAGTTTATAAGTCGATCTGAGCAACGTTTAGCTCGATTCTTACGCTCCAACCCGCTCAGCGACCCTTAGAAGTTTCCAAACAACTTCTCTAAATACTTCAACCAAGCTAGGAAGATTTTTCTAGGGTTTCACTTTACGGCTATTGGAATAAAGTAGTATTTCCGGGCTCCTAGTATTGAAATAACTTTGGAATACTACTAGGGATACTAGGCCAAGGTATTTGGGACTATACAACAATACACAAAGTATTTCTACACATGTGGGGGAGGGTGGACGAAACAAGGCTTAAAGGGAAAGGGATATTTTTGCCTTGGAAGACTTTCAAGTGTGGATGAATTACTCTTCAACCTAAGGGGGGGTATTTATAGAGGTTTCAAGGGCCAAGATCAAGGTAAGTGTAGGGTCAAGATTGGGCCATGTGTGTGTGGGTCCCACCACACCACATGGCCAACGATTTCTCTCAAATGTCATGGAAAAATCGTCCAAGGCAATTTGTCCCTCAAATTTCGGCAATGTGACACTTGGGGGTGACACGTGTCGCCCCCCGACTCGTCCAAAATATTTCGTCTTCCGAAAATATCCAAAATACCGAAAATCTCAAAAACAAAACGGGCCCCACAAAGCAGTAAATTTCTCGTGGGCCCACGTGACCATTTCGAAAATAAAATCTCATAATTCTAAAATAATCCAAGAAGCCCAAATACCAAATCGGGAATCCAATTCCCATTAACGAACCTTTTCCTTCACAAAACCGAAACTTTTAGTGAAAAATCACATCTTTCTTTCTTTCCAAAATTTACGCCATTATTCTCGTGCGTCGTCCTCACATACATACCACGGAACTACGGGTATAATGTCGCCATCATACGGTTGTTATTCCTAAGTGCAGTAGTCACGTTGTGGTTTGAAATGTAAGAACAAAGTTGTCTTTATTTTACTTTTGATTAAGTATATTACATGGAAGCGGCGCATCGGCTAACGATAATGTTTACTATCTACAGGTTTATATGTTATATATGTTCATTGCTATTCTCTCGATGTATACACGGCGGGTGCCCGGTAGAGGCACCGATCAGCGGCCCGGTCGTCGTGACAACTTCTTTCAGAGTCAGCTCCTTCCCGGACGTCATCTTTAGGATCACCTTTCCTACCCCCAGTACCTCTGAAAAAGAATTGTTACCCATGAACAACTTCTTGTCTGAGACTGGTGTATAAGTGGAGAAGGCTTCTTTATTGAAACATATGTGACGGGTAGCACCTGTGTGTAGCCACCATTGCACCGGATTCTCAACGAGGTTAGCTTCAAGAACCACCGCTGAGAACTCCTCGATCATATCGTTGACGAGCGTGTCTTCAACGATGTTAGCCTTGGCTTTGCCTTTGGCATTCTCTTTATCTCACGTTTGATCCTGCGGCAGTCTTTGGCCATATGACCAACTATACCACAATGATTATAGTTTCTCTTGAACCTTTCAGTTGTTTGGGGCTTGCCTTCCTTCTGAAACTTCCGCTTCTTGCTTGAGTTCCCTTTGACTTCCGTCAGGTTTGCCTTAGCCTCAGCGGGTTATTTTTCCTTTGGCATGGCCTTCTTATTGTCCTCCTAAATCTGGAGTTTGACAATAAGTTCATCTAAGGTCATCTCTTTTGTTGTGAGTTTTAGATAGTTCATAAACTCAGTCCATGAGGGAGACCGCTTTTCGTTCAACGCCCCAACCAAGAATTGTTCGTTGGGCTTTAATCCTTCCAAATCCAGGTGATGTATAATCATTTGAAATTCATGTACTTGAGATGACACACCTTTGTTATTCACCATTTGAAATTTTAGGAATTTTCCAATGATGAACTTTTTGCTACCCGCATCTTGGGTGTTGTATTTCTTCTGAAGTTTGTCTCATAACTGTTTGGCAGTTTCAACGGTACAATATACCGTGTTGAGAGGATCGGACAAACTGTTTAGAATATAGTTCCTACACATGAAATCACTATGTTTTCATGCTTCGCGAGCCATCCTCATGTCGTCAACGACATGGTTACCTTAGCCCCCTCCCGCCAAATTATTTGGCTGAGGTCCACGTCTTACCCAACTAGTGGAGGGTCTTCGGTTAGGAAACGTGACATTCCCAAAACCGTCAAGATAAATAACATCTTTTGCTGCCATATTTTAAAGTGAGCACCCATGAACTTTTCAAGACGTTCATTGGTGAAAACCAGCAGGTGTAGGGGCAGTGGCGGCCCCCTAAGCAGTTGCAAAGACGTTGGGAACGCCTCTAACAGGAGCATAGGCGTTGTTGATGCCTTGGGCAGGAGCATAGGCATTGTAAGTGCCCGGAGCAGCAGTGGAGGCATTGGTTGAACCAAAATCAGTGTTGACACTAGTTGTGCCAAAAACAGTGGAGGCACTTGAAGTGCCAAAAATAGTGTTAGCACTAGAAGTGCCAAAATCAGTGGTTTGAAAGACATTAGGAATGTCATGATCAGTAGTGACACTAGTAGTGCCAAGTACAGTGGAGTTGAAGGCAGTGTTAGTGCCTTGAGTAGTGGGATTGAAGGCAATGGAATTGCCTTGAGCATCGGTGGAATTTTCAGTGTTGAATTGGTTGAATTGATCTTGTCCAGTCATGTTGTTTTTAAAATAGCGAATATTATCTTAATCTTGTGGGAACAAAGTGTGGAAATAAAGGAAATGTGAATATAACAACAACAACAAATTGTAAGAAAGTTGGAAATGATCAAATAAGAGGGTTTGCTGAGTCGACCAAATTCTTGATCTATCCTTAAGATTATATTGCCCCGTATATCCTTTCAACGGTTGTAATGACAACTTATCTCCCAAGATAAAACAACAATCAAACAAATGAGCAAAGGGAACTCAAGTGTTTTCTTAGGAATGAAGATCTTTGAGTGTTTGTGATTACAAGAGAGGAAGACAATTTCAGAGAATTGTTGAGTGTAAAGTGTGTTCTTGCAAATGTGTCCAAGGCCCCATTTTATAGTATGAAGAAGGTGGTCCACATAGCCAAGTAATGACCAATAAAGGCCGTATAATGCCTTGAATATGGAGTAATAATTCAGCCAAATAATGGCTGAATTCATGAGCCCTATAATGGATAATTTTCCTCCAAAGTCGGCCCAAAAATAGTTTTCGTCCATCTTCCAACGGTCTGAAACGTCCGCAGCGCCGCCAAAACTCCTGAGAGTTGGCGCCGTGGCCCTGCAGGCTGGCGCCACGACGCCAAAAAATCAGAGAGTTTCGGGCGTCGCCGGCGCCGCGGCATTTTCAGACCCGTTTCATCTTTTACACATTATATACGTCTTCCTTTCATTTACCAAAGTGAAACCATTGTTATTTGACCAATAACCATCTATTATCTTATGTCTCAAACAATTCATATACGTACCAATATTTCTTCCATTTAAGAAAATTACGATTCATGGCACTTTATGTGCATGTGTGTGGAAATCATGTTTCCGATGTGCGGGACCCCAATTATTTGAGTCATAATTAATAAAATTAATTTATTTCACATTTAGTAAATTCCAACATATGTACGAGACTATACATTGATATCCTTTCTCTTGCAAAAGTCACGACAAAAAGGCATCTTAATTCTACTTCAACTCTCCTTTTTCTTCCAATGTTATTAAGTTGAATTCAAAGTTATAATTACATTTTCATCCTACATAAGATTACTTTTTCACATTTTTAGAGTGTATAAATTAAAGTCGTTCAATATTTAAAAAATATTTTAGTCAACTAACATTTATATTCATGCTTGTGTCGCACATCATTACCTGTTAGGGATGTCAATGGGGCGGGGCGAGGGCGGGGAAGGGTACCCCATACCCGTATTCGCCACCTAAAACCCACCCCCTTCCCCGCCCCACCACCCATCACGGATAGTAATTCCTCCACCCGCCCCCACCTCACCTACCCCGAACGGGTACCTACCTAAATAAGTTGAATGAAACTGCATAGCAGAATTTTGTTTTTTAGTAGTGAATCTCTAACATCTATGAACCTAGGTAGCTAGTTTAAAGATACTATGTAGTATCTTGAAGATATAGAGAGTATCTCATGATCAAAAGCTGATCCAAAAAATGTTGATTTCATTTGCATGAACTGATCATGATAACACCCTGAAAAACACTTTTAGAATTACCTGTGAAATAGTATAACTATACGGGGAAGAAACACAAAAAAAAGGTTACGATTATTACTAAATCTTGATTGGAGGGAAGGAAAAATCGGACCATGTGGAGATTAAAGGCGATAATACAAAGGGTAAATATACAAAAGTATAAGATGGCATGAGCAAGTACTGAAATCCCACTGGTGTACATATTCCCGAACTCGCAGAATCTTGTTCTTGAAGGAAACTGGAATAGCAGCTCCGATGACAATAATATGAATAATCCTACGGCTATTATCAATGGCGCCCAATCTGTTACACCCCGTAATTACAGGACATGTTTTAAGAACGTACGTAAGAACTCACAAGTGTTAAGATTTGAGACTTGCAAAAATTTATCGGAATTATGAAATTTTCGGGAAACGTACTATTGTGTCGAATGGGAGGGCGACACGTGTCACCCCCCTTTTATGATGCCTTGGTCGAATTATGCAAGGGCAAGAAGGTCATTGGACCTTTGTTGCAAGACAAGTCTTGCAACTTGTGAGCATGAGAAGTTTGACTAAGTCAAATGGTCAATTAGTCTTGATATTTTGTAAGACTACATCCAAGCCTCACATTTGTTTATATCTTAACCATCCATTGCACTATATAATACTAGTAGTGCTAGTGTGAGCTTAACACTTAGAATATTTCTTGAAAATTTTGAAGAACTCATTGGAGAGGTCTCGGGTTCACCTAAAGAAAGAAGGAAAATTTTTCGTTTCTTGTCCATTTGATTCCAAACTTTAAACCAAGGTTCTTGAGGGTATTGTAAGCATATCTCAATAGAAAAATCTTGGAAAAAGAGAGTTTTCGGGTTAGTCGCAAAACGAAAACCTAGTTGTCTTTCTAGGTTTTGTTTGGAGATTTGAGGGATTTTTGTTGGTGTTGTTCTAAGGGTCTCAACAAGCGGATTGAAGTGTCTAGGAGAGGCTCTAAACTACTAAGGAGCGACTTCGGATTGGAGTTGGATTAAGTTCGTTGAGGTATAATCTTGTCCTTTAAAGTGTTACAAGATTATATATTTATATTGTTGTTGTTAGCGTTACATGTTTCTAGCATGAAGTTGATATGTTGAAGTTTATAAGTATTATGGATTTCTTGTAGCTTAAATCCGAAATGTTATACAAGCCACTTGAAAATTGGATTACTAATTGGTCGTTTATTAGAAATCGTCGCATGTTACTTACTTGAAGATTATGGTTGTTATAATCAAAATGCGACTTGATATCATGTTATGCTACCAATTTGGATTGAAATGGAAATTGGATAAGAATTGGTATTGTTGAACTCAATGTGGCCGAATTTGGACTTGTAGTTTGTATTAGTTTGTTATCGGTTGTGGGGCGGAATTTTACACGTCTATTAGGCGTGTAATCCCCTATTGATTAATTGCTTTGATTGTGCCTTTAATGTGGCGTGTTTGGTTATTGTATTCGGCCTTGAAAAAGGTGGCAAGTTAGTAAAAACAAAGGAGGTGCTGTCCGATTTTCCGTAGAATTTAGCGACTTGACACTTATAATATTCTACGTTTGAAGTAAGGCCTTAATAGACGTATTGTGAATATTATAGGTTGACATACTACGGGCGGGACTTTGTACTTGGCAAGTGGTTGACCCGGCGAGGTATGTAGAACTTTTCCTATCTTTTGAGCATGACTAGTTGTACGTATATAGTACGGTAGACGTACAATACCTTGATATCCTTTACTAGTTTTATGAATAGCCAAGTTGGGTGAGTTAGGAGATTAACTCACTTCTTTGAAAGTATTAAGGATGTCTAATGTTTTATTAAAGTTAAGGGACTTGAAGAGTTTTAAAGTATGTGATACTTGTTCCGTTTTAAACGTATAAGTCCCTTGGATAGGAAATTGTTTATGGCTAAGGTATAAAGCGAATGTAACGACTTTATGGGGAGTTGATTATATTTGTTTTATGGAAAGATAAATGACTTAACTTTAATGAAAAGGCAATTTGATTTTTAAGGCATCAATTGCCTAAGGTTTTATAATAAAATGAGTCACTTGATTTTAGAAACCTAACTTTATGTTTAAAGGTATGGTGACTTGTCTTGAAAAGTAATTTTGACTTGATACTACGGTTTATAGTATCTTGGAAGTTCTATATAACAATGAGTCATTTTTAAAAGGTTGAAGTACGTAGTACTTTGGGTTAAATTCCCGGATTTTTATAAAAGACATGTTAGTGCCTTAAGTAAACTAAAATGAGAGTGTAGACGAATAAGACTAATAAGAAGTTAGGGGGATTTCTAACTTGCTTATTTATTGTATGATGGCCGGTTGAGATAGGGTAAGAGTATAAGTGAGGGGTAAACCCCCAAGATGCTATACCACCTTCTCCAGGATAAGAGTATAAATGAGGGGTAAACCCCCAAGACGTTATACCACCTGTTTTATTACCTTTACAGTGGTAACTTAGATAAATGAGGGCAAACCCCAAGACGTTATACCACCCGCCTGAGGTAAGAGTATAAATGAGGGGTAAGAACCCTAAGACGTTATACCACCTGTTTCTATGGGTTCGCTACCCATGATTTGATCGGGAGTCTCCTATTGTGATGTTGTACGTATTCCCTTGATTTACTCTCATTGTTAGTAAGGCACTGTGTACTGTAATTCTGTTATCATACATGTCTCCGGCTTTGTTTTAAACTTATGTTGTAATTACAGTACTTTCCAGTTTTACATACTTAGTACATATTGTGTCTCGACCCCTTCCTGGGGCCGTTCATGCCGCAGAAAGTGGTAGCAGGTGGCAGATCCACATTCTTAGGATCACTTATCAGACGTCAGAAACTCCATTTATCCGGAGGCTTGTCTCATTTTGGTACAGTCTTTTCCCCGGTGTTGTAGATTTATATACATTCAGGGGTATGGCGGGGCCCTGTCCCGCCACAGTTATTATTCCTAGAGGTCTGTGTTCACATTTGTGGTTGGGCTGTAAGATCTGATAGTACAGTTGTACTTTTGTGTATGTTTTGGAAGGCGGCCTTATCGGCTAGCCTGTGATGTTTGATTGTTTACACATGGGCTTATGTTGTGTACGTTCATTGCTATTCTCTCGATGTATATCAACAGGTGCCCGTGTAGGGCACCCCGTGACCCGGTCGGTTGTGACAAAAGTGGTATCGGAGCGCTTAGTCCTCGGAAAGTGTCTACGCACCGTGTCTAGTAAGTCTTGATTATCGGTGTGTTGTGCACCACATCTATAATCGTGAGGTCGCAGGACATTTAGGATTGGTTTCCATTCTTCTCTCCGAGATCGCGCATGAGAGTCGTCTTATTAGGTTGAATCCTCTCGACCTAGTCTTATGAAATGGATATGCCTCACGGAAGCGACCAGAGCCCAGAAGGCAAGGAAGCGGCGGGAGCTCTAGCGGTACTCAGAGGTTACACTGCTCGAGCACGCACTATGCACGAGGTAGTAAGCGGTCGGCGAGTTCACCCACACTGCGATTTTAGAGAGCCGAGAGCGGCAAGAGCTCCAGGTTTCGACTGCACCCTCCAGCCTCCCCACCAGTGCGAGTATAGAGACTACGGGAGCAGATTCGGTTATTGACCAAGATAGTAGCTGGCAATACGGATGAGCGGCAACACCCTAGAGCCGATTTGCGTATGATTAGGGATTTTCTCGGGATGTCATCCACCTGATTTTTATGGTTCGAGGTCCGATGAGGATCCGCAGGAGTTCATTCGGCGACTACAATGACCATGCGAGTTCTTAGGGCTTGAGACGAGTGCATACGCTAGCCTCTTACCGGTTGCGCGATATTGCTTTGAACTGGTTTGAGTCGTGGTTGCTTTCGAGGGGTGATGATGCTCTTCCAGCTGTTTGGGAGGAGTTTACAGAAGCCGTCATGGATCACTTTTTGCCTCATGAGATGAGGAGAGCCCGTAGACAGATTCTTGACCTTGAGGCGAGCGGAGGATCGCTGGAGTATAGCTTGAGTTTGACTCTGGCCGCATACGCGCATACTATTGTAGGCGACATGGCGGATAGGGTTCATCGTTATGTGATGGGCTTGGCCGTCATATGATTACCGCGATGCTTGGGTGTGGCTCTTCACCGGTATGGACATCGCCGGATGCGAGCCTATGCGCAGAGGATAGAGGATAGAGAGAGGAGGACCAGATTGACTCGGCCCAAGAGGCGTGACATCGTGGTCTCGTGGCGATTTCGAGGCGACAGCCTCGCAGCACCAGTCCACTTTCCACCAAAGACAGAGTGCTCTTCGCGTTTTCGGCAAGAGGTCCGAGCCAGTCGGTCGTGAGCAGTCGTGGCTCGAGACTTCGGGATTTCAGAGAGGCAGGAACCGTCACCGATCGGGACCATCCACACCTCAGTGTGCTCGATGCGGTAGGTTCACCAGGGCGAGTGTCGCAGAGCTTCGGGAGCTTGTTACTCGTGTGGCCAGCAGGGCCATTTGAGGAGAGATTATCCGTCTAGGGGCGGCATGGGTGGTACGGCAATGATGTGATCAATTCCGGGTCTTCTTCTCCTTCAGGTTATGCGCCCGAGGCGTGGTACTCACGACGGCAGCCGCGGAGAGGTCGTGGTGGTTCCAGCCTAGGTCCCGTAACCGCATATATTCTCTAGCCACCGCCAGATCGGAGGCTTCCCCGACGCCGCCACAGTACATTCGCGATTTCAGTCGTGATGTTTATGCTTTGATAGATCCAGTTCTACCTTGTCCTATGTGTCCTCTTATCGGGTAGAATCGGGATAGCCGAGTCGATAGAGCCTTTTGAGGTAGCTACGCCATGGGAGATTCGGTGTTAGCCGGGTGTCTGAGTTTGTCCGGTTTATATTTACAGTCGTCAGACACTTGCAGACTTGATAGGGGCTGGAGATGACAAATTTTGATGTCATTATGGGTATGGACTGGTTGGCTTCTTGTTATTCCAACGTTGATCGTAGGGCGAGTTGGTTCGGTTCCAGTTTCCTGGCGAGCCAGTTATCGAGTGGAGTGGCAACACAGCATTGCCGATGGGTAGGTTTATTTCTTACCTCAAGGCTAGGAAGATGGTGCAGAAGGGGTGCATCTATCATCTGGTTCGGGTATTTGATACAGAGGCTGAGGTGCCAGTTCTTCAACCGATGGTTGGGAGTTTCGGATGTGTTCCCGGATGATCTTCCGTATCCTCCCGAGAGGAGATTGAGTTTTGTATTGACACGTTGCGGACACTCGACCTATTTCCATTCGCCATACGAGATGGCACCGCCGAGTTGAGGAGATGAAGGACCGGTGAAAGATTTCTTTGGAGAAAGGCTTTATCAGGCCTAGTGTATCTCCCTGGGGAGCGCCGGTTTTGTTCGTGAAGAAGAAGGATGGGACGCTGCGTATGTGTGTTGATTACAGGCAGCTGAATAAGGTAACCATCAAGAATAGGTACCCCCTCCCCAGGATTGATGATTTGTTTGACGATTCAGAGTGCGAGGTGTTTCTCAAAGATAGACTGCGATCCGTTATCATCAGGTTCGAGTTCGAGAGGCAGACATCCCAAAGACTGCATTCAGGACCCGGTATGGGCACTATGAGTTCAGGGTTATGTCTTTCGGTTTGACCAACGCTCCAGCGGTATTTATGGATTTGATGAACCGGGTGTTCAAGCCATTTTTGGATACATTTGTGATAGTATTCATCGATGACATCCTGGTTTATTCGCGGACAGAGCAGGAGCATGCAGATCACTTGAGGACGGTACTTGGGGTCCTCCGGAGCCGGCAGTTATTCGCCAAGTTCTCCAAGTGTGAGTTTTGGTTGGCCTCAGTGGCATTCCTGGGGCATATTATTGGGGCTGATGGTGTTCGCGTGGATACGACAAAGATTGAGGCAGTCAAGTCTTGGCCGAGACCTACTACTGACCGAGGTACGCAGCTTTCTTAGATCAGCGGGTTATTATCGTAGGTTTGTGGAGCAGTTTGCTTCGATTTCAGCACCGTTGACTAGGCTGACTCAGAAGGCAGCCAAGTTCCAGTGGACAGAGGCTTGCGAGCAGGGTTTCCAGTTGCTGAAAGAGAGGTTGACTACAGCCCCAGTTCTTACTCTTCCTGAGGGGTTAGACGGGTACGTGATCTATTGTGATGCCTCGGGTATCGGGCTAGGGTGTGTTTTGATGCAGCACGGCAAGGTTATAGCCTATGCTTCGGCGATTCTAAGCATGAGAGGAATTACCCTACCCATGACTTAGAGTTGGCCGCAGTTATACATGCCTTGAAGATTTGGAGACATTATTTGTATGGGGTTCATGTGGATATTTATACAGACCACAAGAGCCTCCAGTATATCTTCAGGCAGAGGGAGCTGAACTTGAGACAGAGACGGTGGTTAGAGTTGCTGAAAGACTATGATGTTGATATTCTATACCATCCGGGGAAAGCCAACGTAGTTGCTGATGCCTTGAGTCGTAGATCGATGGGGAGCCTGTCAGAGGTACAGCCAGAGAGACAGGACATGGTCCGTCAGATCCACCAGTTAGCGAGCCTTGGGGTTCGATTGATCGATACCGACGATAGTGGAGTACGGGTTCGTGAGGTTGCCGAGTCTTCCATCGTTGATGAGGTGAAGAGGCGACAGTTTGAGGACCCAGTGTTGGTACGGTACCGTGATGCAGCTCTTCGGGAGGAGAAGAGTCTTTTCGAGGTAGCGCCTGATGGGGTGCTGAGATTTGAGGGCCGGTTGTGTGTTCCCGATGTCGAGGCTTCGGCCAGATTGCGGGAGAGGCACACAGTGCTCGTTATTCTATTCATCCGGGGTCGACCAAAATTTACCATGACCTCAGATGTTTTTATTGGTGGGATCGCCTGAAGAGGACGTGTCGTTTTGTTGCGATGTCCTAATTGCCCGGCAGTCAAGGTCGAGCACCAGAGGCCCAGTGGATTATTGCAGGCTATTGAGATTCCGACTTGGAAGTGGGAGGTGATCAACATGGACTTCGTTACAGGGTTACCTCGTACTCAGAGGAAGTACGACTCCATTTGGGTTATTGTTGACAGGCTGACGAAATCAGCCCATTTCCTTCCAGTCAGGACGACGTTTTCGGCTGAGGACTATGCCAGATTGTACATCAGAGAGATTGTGAGACTGCACGGTGTCCCGGTGTCGATTATATCTGATAGGGGAGCCCAGTTTACGGCTAACTTCTGGAGGTCTTTCCAGAAGGGTTTGGGGACACAGGTGAGTCTCAGTACAGCATTTCATCCTCAGACTGACGGGCAGGCAGAGCGTACTATCCAGACACTTGAGGATATGCTGCGAGCCTGCGTGATTGATTTCAGGGGTAGCTGGGAGGATCATTTGCCTCTCGTGGAGTTTGCTTATAATAACAGCTACCATTCCAGTATACAGATGGCGCCATACGAGGCTTTATATGGGCGGAAATGCAGGTCGCCGATCGGTTGGTTCGATGTGGGCGAGGTACAGTTAGTTGGCCCAGACTTGGTACAGCAGGCTGTGGATAAGGTGAAGCTTATCCAGGGGAGACTGTTAGCAGCCCAGAGTCGGCAGAAGTCATATGCGGATAATCGGCGGCGGCATTTGGAGTTTCAGGTAGACGATTGGGTCTTCTTGAAGGTGTCACCCATGAAGGGTGTGATGAGATTCGGTAAGAAGGGGAAACTCAGCCCAAGGTACATTGGGCCCTACCAGATCGTCCGTAGAGTGGGCAAGGTTGCCTACGAGTTGGATCTGCCATCAGAGTTAGAGGCGGTACACCCGGTCTTCCATGTTTCTATGTTGCGGAAGTGTATCGGTGATCCAGCGAGAGTTTTCCCTACTAGTGAGGTCCAGGTGACAGAGGGGTTATCGTATGAGGAGAGTCCCATAGCGATACTCGATCGCCAGGTCAGGCGACTGCGGACCAAGGATGTAGCTTCCGTTAAAGTCCTGTGGAGGAATGATAACCGGGAGGAGATGACTTGGGAAGCGGAGGAGGACATGTTAAGGAAGTATCCTCACTTATTTCCTATACCTTCAGGTAATTCATCTTCCCTTACTTGTCAAGTTCTAATTGATGTATCTCTTTTGCTTAAATGCTATTATGTGGCCATGTGTAGCGTTTTTGGCATGTCGGGGTTGTGATAGGAAACTATGTCGCTAATTGTAAGTTTGACTCCGAAAGAACATTCGGGGACGAATGTTTCTAAGGGGGGAAGAATGTTACACCCCGTAATTACAGGACATGTTTTAAGAACGTACGTAAGAACTCACAAGTGTTAAGATTTGAGACTTGCAAAAATTTATCGGAATTATGAAATTTTCGGGAAACGTACTATTGTGTCGAATGGGAGGGCGACACATGTCACCCCCCTTTTATGATGCCTTGGTCGAATTATGCAAGGGCAAGAAGGTCATTGGACCTTTGTTGCAAGACAAGTCTTGCAACTTGTGAGCATGAGAAGTTTGACTAAGTCAAATGGTGAATTATTCTTGATATTTTGTAATACTACATCCAAGCCTCACATTTGTTTATATCTTGACCATCCATTGCACTATATAATACTAGTAGTGCTAGTGTGAGCTTAACACTTAGAATATTTCTTGAAAATTTTGAAGAACTCATTGGAGAGGTCTCGGGTTCACCTAAAGAAAGAAGGAAAAATTTTCGTTTCTTGTCCATTTGATTCCACACTTTAAACCAAGGTTCTTGAGGGTAGTGTAAGCATATCTCAATAGAAAAATCTTGGAAAAAGAGAGTTTTCGGGTTAGTCGCAAAACGAAAACCTAGTTGTCTTTCTAGGTTTTGTTTGGAGATTTGAGGGATTTTTGTTGGTGTTGTTCTAAGGGTCTCAACAAGCGGATTGAAGTGTCTTGGAGAGGCTCTAAACTACTAAGGAGCGACTTCGGATTGGAGTTGGATTAAGTTCGTTGAGGTATAATCTTGTCCTTTAAAGTGTTACAAGATTATATATTTGTATTGTTGTTGTTAGCGTTACATGTTGCTAGCATGAAGTTGATATGTTGAAGTTTATAAGTATTATGGATTGCTTGTAGCTTAAATTCGAAATGTTATACAAGCCACTTGAAAATTGGATTACTAATTGGTCGTTTATTAGAAATCGTCGCATGTTACTTACTTGAAGATTATGGTTGTTATAATCAAAATGCGACTTGATATCATGTTATGCTACCAATTTGGATTGAAATGGAAATTGGATAAGAATTTGTTATACCCCGTAGTTCCAGGGTATGTATGTGAGGACGTGCGTACGAGAATACGACAGAAATTTTGGAAAGAAAGAATGATGTGATTTTTCGACGGAAAAGTTTCCGGATTTCGTGAAGGAAAAAGGTTCGTTGATGGGAATTGGATTCCCAGATTTGGTATTTGGGCCTCTTGAATTATATTAGAATTATGGAATTTTATTTCCGGAATTGGTCACGTGGGGCCCACGGGAGAAATTTACGGTTTTGTGGGGCCCACTTTGTTTTCGAGATTTTTGCCTTTATGGATATTTTCGGAAGATGAAATATTTTGGACGAGTAGGAGGGCGACACGTGTCACCCCCCTAGGTGGCTCTTGGCCGAATTATGCTGCAGTGGCAAGACAAGTGGCCAAGTCTTGCTAGATATTTTGTGTGGACAAGTGGCTTGTGGGACCCACACACACTTGTCCCCAATCTCAACCACACACTTGCCTTCATCCTAGCCCTTGGTTGTCCTATATATACACTACTAGTTGATGAAAACTTCCACACTTAACCATTTCAAGACTTGAACAAATACTCTCTCCCTTGCCTTGTGGTTTCGGCCATGGTGCCATTCCTTGACCTAAATTTGTCCAACAATTCTTAAACTCTCAAGTGTTCTTCCCTAAGGTGTTAGGAAGATTGTGTACCAAGAGTTGGAAAAGATTTCACACCCCTAAACCTCTAAACTTCACCTTGGCCGAGAGCTCCATGAACAAAAACCCTAAGTGTTCTTCACTTTTTGGAGTTGAATCTTGATGAGAAGTTGGTTAGGAGCTTCTATGGGTTGCTTGTAGCGGATTGGAACGTAAAGATTTGGAGCTAAGACTTGCTTGGAGCGACATTAAGTTCTTGGATAGATTTTGGGCTATTTGAGGTAGTAAATCTTAACCTCTTTGTGAATTGGTCATTATACATATATTATAAGTATATTATGGAGTATATAATATATGGAGTAAAGTTTGGAAGAGTTGGATCTTGTTAACTTGTTAAAAGAAAGGATTGGCCGTTAGCCATTAAAATGGTAAAAACGTATCTTACTTGTGAAGAAGTAATTAACAAAGTAACTATAACTTATATTAAGAATGGAAATATAAGTTGGATGACTAATGAGTAATTTGGATAAGTAAATGGACAAAGTTGGCCAGGGACCCCAACTTAAGGACTGTATTTACTTTGGACAGTATTTACTTTGGACTGTATTTACTTTGGACTGTATTTACATTTCTGTTAAGGGGAAGATTGTTCAATCGCGTTCCGTTTGGGCGTGTGATCCCCTTTTTAATTATTGTATTGTTATGAAGGCGTGATAGTAAACCGCGTTACCGTTTGGGCGTGTAATCCCCTTCTTTATGTTGTTTAATTATTACGCCTTATATATGGTATATATATTACGGTTATTCGGGCCTTGAGAAAGATGGAAAAGTGAGTAAAAACGGGGGAAGTGCTGCCCAAATTTCCGTAGAATTAGAGGGATTTTTATTGGTAAAAGTCTTCAATGGTAAGAAAGGTTTGATAGAAGTACTATGACCATTTTAGGAGTGGAGTACTACGTGTGGCGTGATCTACTTGGCTTAAGGAGTAGCCAACGGGTTGAAGTACTTGGAGCGTTTTGCTATTTGTGGATATTCGTCGCGAGGTATGTGAACCTCTTCCTATCTTTTCTAGCATGATTGTTGTGAACTATGTAGTACGGTAGACGTACATGTGCTAAGTGATTTGGTTGGTTTAAAACATAGGGTGTTATAATAGCTTTATGGGAAGTTAGTTATAACGACTTTATGTAGGTAAAAGAATGGTTTATTGATTGTAGAAGTTAAGAGACTTGATCTTGAAAGATAAGAGACTTGACTTATAAACGACTTGATTTTGAAAGTTAAGAGACTTGATCTTAAAAGATAAGAGACTTGACTTAGTTTGACTTGTTATGAATTTTGTTAAAATGTTGTAAAAACCTCATTCGCGAGTAATGAGTAGTTGGTTTTAAAAGAATAATGTTTTACTGATTTCGGAAATGAGAATAAGTGTCGAACAAACCACTGCAGCGTTAATAAAGGAAAATGTATTGACAAATAACTAATTGTTATTAAAACCGAGAAACCTCCATCTGCATATAAGCTAAGATAAGACAAAATGGTATTACATTTCCTAGATCATGGCTGCTGTAGCAAGATTGTTATAAACAAGAATAAACGGCTCACGCATAAGACATATGTTACTCAATTGTTTTAAAAGAGATTAAGACTACGAGTTATGAAACCTTTCTAAAATAAGAAACTTGAGCATTTGAAATTAGGCAAACATGAACGTTTGGAAAATAATGTTGTTACTTGATTTTACAAAGGGAAGTGCTTTGGTTTACTTAAAAAGATAGTCACTCTATTTTTATACTACGGGTATTGTGTGACTTTTGTGAAAGAAATGGATCTGTAAAAAGAACTTAACGTATGTAATACTTTGGGGGTTAGAACCTGGCCTTCGGCATAAAATGGAAGTACTTCGAGTTGTGTGTAACTTGCCTATGTTTGCGTGTGATAGCCTTGTTGTGCAAGTATTGTATTTCTATACCACCGCGTCTCTCGATGGAGGGCCGGCTGATTTGTTATGTATGATTCTTTATCGAGTCCGTAGGATGGGCGGAGACACGTATTCCACGATTCTTTATCGAGTCGTGGGATGGGCCGAGACACGTATTCCGCCGATTCTTTATCGAGTCCGTGGGATGGGCCGAGACACGTATTCCACCGATTCTTTATCGAGTCCCGGGATTGGGCGAGACACGTATTCCACCTGATTCTTTATCGAGTCCCATGGGATGGGCCGAGACACGTATTCCACCTGATTCTTTATCGAGTCCCATGGGATGGGCCGAGACACGTATTCCACCTGATTCTTTATCGAGTCCCATGGGATGGGCCGAGACACGTATTCCACCTGATTCTTTATCGAGTCCCATGGGATGGGCCGAGACACGTATTCCACATGATTTAAACCTAGACTGCCGACAGTGAGGAAGGAGTTCCACGGGCATGAGGGATGACTTTGAGGGCGTGAGCCCCTGACTTGACATGATTGCTTTTATGTTATGAACTGTAGTTTGGTTATCATACATGTCTCCTGTTTTATATAGACTGTTATGATTTCATTTCTGATATTTTGATTTCACATACTTGGTACTGTTATCGACCTCCTTCGGGGCGTTCATGCCGCAGTAGAGGTACATCGGTTGTGGATCCTCGCCATGAGATCACGATTCACGTGTTGGGAAGCCCCGTTTATTCAGAGGCTTATCTTTTGGTATGTTACCCTGAGTCTGTAGGTTCTTGTACATTCAGGGGTATGGCAGGGCCTGTCCCGTCATAGTTGTTATCACTTCTTAGAGGTCTGTAGTACTGTTGTGGGCAGAGTTTGTAAAAAGGATAACTGTTCGGGTTTTTATGTATATATACAGAAGGCAACTGTTTTGGTTGGCCTGTTTATTTATCATGTCTCTTGTTTCATGTTTATGTTTTGTTTCCGCTGATTTTCTCTGATGTTGTATCACTAGGGTGCCCGGGGTAAGGCACCAGTCACGGGCCCCGGTTCGGGTCGTGACAAAAGTGGTATCAGAGCAGTTAGTCCTCGGAAAGTGTCTACAGACCGTATCTAGTAGAGTCTTGATTATCGATGTGTTGTGCACCACATCTATAATCAGGAGGCTGCAGGATATCTAGGATTGGTTTCCATTCTTCTCACTCTGAGATCGTGCCTTAGAGCTGTGTTATAAGTTGGTCTCCCTCTGGCGTATTCTTATGTACCAGTTATGCCTCCGCGCAAGGCAACCAGGGCCCAGATGGGCAAGGCAGCAGAGGGAGCTGCGAGTAGAACACAGAGGGTTACGAGAGCACAGGCCTGGTCATTACCTGAGATAGTACTTCAGACGACGAGTTTTATGACGCCGCTAGCCCCAGCAGAGTTTAGAGCGACAACAGTTTCTACGGAGGCCACGATACCTGAGCCTCCAGTTCCACGGCCAGGAGCCGAGGATATGAGTTACAAAGAGATGGCCCAGTTACTAGCTAGGGTCGTGGAAAGAAATGAGGACGGACGGGAGCCGGTGGTTCCAGCAGTACCAGTGATTCACCCTAGATCCGATAGTCTGAGACTTCGGGGTTTCTTGAGTTGCAGTTCGCCAGAGTTCTAGGGATAGAGAGCTGAGGATGGTCCTCAGGGTGTCGCACTAGTTGGGGAGATTGTTATGCTTGCGGCCAGCAGGGCCATTTGGTGAGAGTTTGTCCGATTAGCGGTAGCACAGATGTAGAGACTCAGCCTTCGGGATCAGTGGCTGGTTCATCGCCTTATATAGCTAGGCGCCCTGCAGGGCAGGATTATGGTTAGAGCGACAAAGAAGAAGTAAGGCAGTAGTTACAAAGATACCTTTAGCCCTTAAGAGACTTGGTTATGTTGTTATGGTGGGTACGTGTGAAGTGCTATACGGATAGCATTGTGTTAAGTGTAACTTAGAGAACATGACTAGTTGAAGAGGTAAGTTCGGGGTCATAGAAGGTGTGAACCTTAGAATATTATACGTAGAGACCTTAGATGCGAGGCCGTCTTGAGTAAAAGATTTGTTTACGATTGACCTTTGTCGGAGTGCATAGTATACGAGAGGTAAAATTTTGTGATAAGTCCCTGAGTGGTGTGAATTATAAGAGGGTAGTTGAGCTAAGAAGACCACTAGGTTTTCGTGACTTGATTAGTGAGATTGCTCCGGATCGGGGGAAACAAGAGTTTTGGCGCGGTTATGGGTCGGGTTGAGGACTATTCGCGGGTCAACCCGTAGCCCGGAATGTGGTGGGGTCAGTTCGAGGTGGTCCCTCCAGGTGGTAGGGTCACGAGGGTGCTAGGCCCAGGTTTAGGTAACCATCGTACGGGTTCGTGGATGCGTTCGACCAGAATCGGATCGTGAGGGCCGGGGATGGCCTTTGTGGGAATTGAAACTAGTGAGATGACCAAGTTTGGAGGTAGTGACTCCAAGGTTTTGGAAATAGAAGCGATGGATCAAGCGTGTACGATGCATTATCGAAAGAGTTCGGGTGTTCGAGAAGTGTACGACAAGTAAGGAAAGAAGTGAACGTGTGCTAAGAGATGGAAGTGATCATTTTTGTGAAGTAAAGGTGCGAAGGAAGTATCCTTTGGACCAGGAGCGAGAGTTGGTGTTGTTTTTACATCATCGAGGTGATTCCTCGTTGGCTTGGATTTGATTTTTGCGCACATGTTATATTCTGGCCATTGGTGGCATAATTGGTTTCGTAAGTATAGTAGTGAAGATTATACCGGCGCAAGTACGTTTGGAGACTTAGAAGGAACATTCGGGACGAATGTTTCTAAGGGGGGAAGAATGTTATACCCCGTAGTTCCAGGGTATGTATGTGAGGACGTGCGTACGAGAATACGACAGAAATTTTGGAAAGAAAGAAAGATGTGATTTTTCGACGGAAAAGTTTCCGGATTTCGTGAAGGAAAAAGGTTCGTTGATGGGAATTGGATTCCCAGATTTGGTATTTGGGCCTCTTGAATTATATTAGAATTATGGAATTTTATTTCCGGAATTGGTCACGTGGGGCCCACGGGAGAAATTTACGGTTTTGTGGGGCCCACTTTGTTTTCGAGATTTTTGCCTTTATGGATATTTTCGGAAGATGAAATATTTTGGACGAGTAGGAGGGCGACACGTGTCACCCCCCTAGGTGGCTCTTGGCCGAATTATGCTAGACAAGTGGCAAGACAAGTGGCCAAGTCTTGCTAGATATTTTGTGTGGACAAGTGGCTTGTGGGACCCACACACACTTGTCCCCAATCTCAACCACACACTTTCCTTCATCCTAGCCCTTGGTTGTCCTATATATACACTACTAGTTGATGAAAACTTCCACACTTAACCATTTCAAGACTTGAACAAATACTCTCTCCCTTGCCTTGTGGTTTCGGCCATGGTGCCATTCCTTGACCTAAATTTGTCCAACAATTCTTAAACTCTCAAGTGTTCTTCCCTAAGGTGTTAGGAAGATTGTGTACCAAGAGTTGGAAAAGATTTCACACCCCTAAACCTCTAAACTTCACCTTGGCCGAGAGCTCCATGAACAAAAACCCTAAGTGTTCTTCACTTTTTGGAGTTGAATCTTGATGAGAAGTTGGTTAGGAGCTTCTATGGGTTGCTTGTAGCGGATTGGAACGTAAATATTTGGAGCTAGGACTTGCTTGGAGCGACATTAAGTTCTTGGATAGATTTTGGGCTATTTGAGGTAGTAAATCTTAACCTCTTTGTGAATTGGTCATTATACATATATTATAAGTATATTATGGAGTATATAATATATGGAGTAAAGTTTGGAAGAGTTGGATCTTGTTAACTTGTTAAAAGAAAGGATTGGCCGTTAGCCATTAAAATGGTAAAAACGTATCTTACTTGTGAAGAAGTAATTAACAAAGTAACTATAACTTATATTAAGAATGGAAATATAAGTTGGATGACTAATGAGTAATTTGGATAAGTAAATGGACAAAGTTGGCCAAGGACCCCAACTTAAGGACTGTATTTACTTTGGACAGTATTTACTTTGGACTGTATTTACTTTGGACTGTATTTACATTTCTGTTAAGGGGAAGATTGTTCAATCGCGTTCCGTTTGGGCGTGTGATCCCCTTTTTTAATTATTATATTGTTATGAAGGCGTGATAGTAAACCGCGTTACCGTTTGGGCGTGTAATCCCCTTCTTTATGTTGTTTAATTATTACGCCTTATATATGGTATATATATTACGGTTATTCGGGCCTTGGAGAAAGATGGAAAAGTGAGTAAAAACGGGGGAAGTGCTGCCCAAATTTCCGTAGAATTAGAGGGCTTTTTATTGGTAAAAGTCTTCAATGGTAAGAAAGGTTTGATAGAAGTACTATGACCATTTTAGGAGTGGAGTACTACGTGTGGCGTGATCTACTTGGCTTAAGGAGTAGCCAACGGGTTGAAGTACTTGGAGCGTTTTGCTATTTGTCGATAATCATCGTGAGGTATGTGAACCTCTTCCTATCTTTTCTAGCATGATTGTTGTGAACTATGTAGTACGGTAGACGTACATGTGCTAAGTGATTTGGTTGGTTTAAAACATAGGGTGTTATAATAGCTTTATGGGAAGTTAGTTATAACGACTTTATGTAGGTAAAAGAATGGTTTATTGATTGTAGAAGTTAAGAGACTTGATCTTGAAAGATAAGAGACTTGACTTATAAACGACTTGATTTTGAAAGTTAAGAGACTTGATCTTAAAAGATAAGAGACTTGACTTAGTTTGACTTGTTATGAATTTTGTTAAAATGTTGTAAAAACCTCATTCGCGAGTAATGAATAGTTGGTTTTAAAAGAATAATGTTTTACTGATTTCGGAAATGAGAATAAGTGTCGAACAAACCACTGCAGCGTTAATAAAGGAAAATGTATTGACAAATAACTAATTGTTATTAAAACCAGTAGAAACCTCCATCTGCATAGAAGCTAAGATAAGACAAAATGGTATTACATTTCCTAGATCATGGCTGCTGTAGCAAGATTGTTATAAACAAGAATAAACGGCTCACGCATAAGACATATGTTATTCAATTGTTTTAAAAGAGATTAAGACTACGAGTTATGAAACCTTTCTAAAATATGAAACTTGAGCATTTGAAATTAGGCAAACTTGAACGTTTGGAAAATAATGTTGTTACTTGATTTTACAAAGGGAAGTGTTTTGGTTTACTTAAAAAGATAGTCACTCTATTTTTATACTACGGGTATTGTGTGACTTTTGTGAAATAAATGGATCTGTTAAAAGAACTTAACGTATGTAATACTTTGGGGGTTAGAACCTGGCCTTCGGCATAAAATGGAAGTACTTCGAGTTGTGTGTAACTTGCCTATGTTTGCGTATGATAGCCTTGTTGTGCAAGTATTGTATTTCTATACCACCGCGTCTCTCGATGGAGGGCCGGCTGATCTGTTATGTATGATTCTTTATCGAGTCCCATGGGATGGGCCGAGACACGTATTCCACCTGATTCTTTATCGAGTCCCATGGGATGGGCCGAGACACGTATTCCACCTGATTCTTTATCGAGTCCCATGGGATGGGCCGAGACACGTATTCCACCTGATTCTTTATCGAGTCCCGTAGGATGGGCGAGACACGTATTCCACCTGATTTTTATCGAGTCCCAGGATGGGCGAGACACGTATTCCACGATTCTTTATCGAGTCTCGTGGGATGGGCGAGACACGTATTCCACATGATTTATACCTAGGCTGGCGGTGAGGAAGGAGTTCCACGGGCGTGAGTGATGACTTTGAGGCGTGAGCCACGACTTGATCGCTTTTATGTTATGATCGTAGTTTGGTTATCATACATGTCTCTGCTTTATATAGCTATGATTTCATTTCTGATATTTTTAGTTTCACATACTTGGTACTGTTATGTGACCTCCTTGGGCTGCGTTCATCTGCAGTAGAGTACATCGGTTGTGGATCCTCGCTCATAGGATCACAGTTCAGCGTGTTGGGAAGCCTCGTTTCTTCGGAGGCTTATCTTTTGGTATGTTACCCTGAGTTTGTAGGTTCTTGTACATTCAGGGGTATGGCGGGGCCCTGTCCCGTCATAGTTGTTGTCACTTCTTGTCACGACCCGAACCCGGGCCCGTGACTGGTGCCTTACCCGGACACCCAAGTAGTCATACATCAGAGTAATCAGCGGAACATAAAAACAATACATGAAACAAAATGTGAAATGAGACACATTTTTACCTGAGAGAAAATCGCCTTTCGGCACATATATAAATAATTACAAAGTTGAACAGTTTAATCCTTACAACTCTGCCCACAACAGTGCTACAGACCTCTAAGATTTATACAACCACTATGACGGGACAGGGCCACGTACCACGAATGTACAAGAACCTACGGACTCGGGTAACATACCAAAAGATAAGCCTCCAAGAACGGAGCTTCCCAATACGCTGAAATGTGATCCTAAACGGGGATCGGCGGTAGATGTACCTCTACTGCGGCGTAAGAGCGGCCACGAAGGAGGTCGATAACAGTGCCAAGTATGAAATCGTAAAGGCGTAAATGAAATCATAATAGGCTATATAAAGCAGGAGACATGTATGATAACCAAACTACAGTTCACAACATAAAAGCAGTCATGTCAAGTCAGGGACTCACGCCCTCAAGTCATCCCTCATGCCCGTGGAACTCCTTCCTCACTGCCGGCAGTCTAGGTATAAATCGTGTGGAATACGTGTCCCGGCCCATCCCGTGGGACTCGGTAAGAATCATGTGGAATACGTGTCGGACCCGTCCATGGGACTCGGTAGAGAATCAGATGAAATACGTGTCCCGGCCCATCTCATGGGACTCGGTGAATAATCAGATGAAATATGTGTCCCGGCCCATCTCGTGGGACTCGGTGAATAATCAGATGGAATACGTGTCCCGGCCCATCCCATGGGACTCGGTGAAGAATCGTTCATAACAAATCAGCCGGCCCTCCATCGAGAGACGCGGTGGTATAGAAATACAGTATTTGCACAACAAGGCTATCAAACACAAACATAGGTAAGTTACACACAACTCAAGTTTATTTTAGGCCAAAGTCCAGGTTCTGACCCCAAAGTATTACATACGTTAAATTCTTTTTAAAAGATGCATTTCTTTTATAAAGGTCACCCGATACCCGTAGTATAAAAATAGGGTGACTCACATTTTTAGGTAAACCCAAACACTTTCCTTTTCAACATCAAGTAACAACATTCTTTTCCCTAAGTTCAAGTTTGCCTAATTTCAAGTACTTAAGTCTCTTATTTTAGAAAGGTTTCATAGTTCATAGTCTTAATCACTTAAGAATATGATTCTCTTTTAAACAATTTTGCGAAAACATATGCCTTATATGTGAGTAGGTTATTCTTGTTTATGATCAATCTTATTAAGCAGCCATGATCTAGGAAATGTAATATCATTTTGTCTCATCTTAGTTTCTATGCAGATGGAGGTTTCTACTAGTTTTAATAATACTTCATTATTCAATACATTTTCCTTTATTAACGCTGCAGTGGTTTGTCGATACTCATTCTGATTTCCGAAATCAGTAAAACATTTCTCCTTTAAAAAAACCAAGTACTCGTTACTCACGAATGAGGTTTCACACAAAATTCATATTAATTCATTCAAGTCAAGTCTCTTATCTTTTAAGATCAAGTCTCTTAACTTCTAAAAATCAGTAAATCATTCTCTTTACCACTCTTAAGACGTTATACCTAACTTCCCATAAAGCTAGTATAACTCTTATGTTTTCAAAACCAAGTATTACTCTTCTTTCAAAACGGTTTCTTAATCTTTTGAAATACTTCAAAATTCTTTATTATTCAGGCTTAAGTCAAAAGACATTGCCGTAACACTACATTCAGGTAACACACGTACGTCTACCGTACTATATATATGTTATACCCCGTATTTCCAGAGTATGTACGTAAGGACGTACGTAGAAAAGTTTGTGCCTTAAAGTGCTTGGCCGAAATTATTTTTGTGCACAACACCCGGTTAGAGTCGTTTTTAGACGAAACGTTTTACACAACTCGCGTAGGGTAAATTCCGGCTATGTCATTTCTAATTTTTGCGGATTTTTCCGAGAGTCGAAACGTGTTGGACCAACAAGAGGGCGCCACTTGGCACCCTCTCATTGGCGGAAATTGTGGGCGTCCCTTGGACGATTTTCCTTGACATTTTTGTCAAGTAGTAGGTAGGATATTTTGTGGTAGATGGATAAGGTGCACTTGGCATGATCTTGGCCCTACACTTGCACCACACTTGGCTTGATCTTGGCCATTGGTTAGCCATGGCTTGACCTATAAATACCCTCCCTTTGATGAACTTCTTCATCCAAAAATTGTGCTAAGTCTAAAATCCCTTCCCTCTCTTGTGGTGTTCGTCCAACACCCCTCCCCTTTTGGTGAGGCCCTTGGCGAGAGCCCTCCCCTTGGCCGAGGGTACCCCCTCCTAGTGGGGTTGGCGAGGTATACACCACTTGTGGTGTTGTCTCGTATAAATACACCCCATGGTAGAAATACTCTCAAAGTATTGTTACTATACCCAAATTACCTTAGCCGTATACCTTGTAGTATTCTAAGGTTATACCTATCTGAAAAGCCCGTAATACTATTATACTTCCGTCAGTCCACAAAACCGAAACCCTAAGGAAAATCTCCATAGTTAGTTGGAGTAGTATGTAGAAGTTGGTTAGAACTTCTAAGGGTGGTTTAGAGCGGGTTGGAGCACGAGTTGGAGCTAAACGTTGCGGGATCGACTTTATACTTGGATAATTTTGGGCTTATCGAGGTAAACACTTTTGACCTTCTTTGTAATTGGAAATTACATGTTGTTGAATATATAGTTAAAGTATACTATATATAGAATGGAACATAGTTGTGCGGCAATGTCTTTTGACTTAAGCTGAATAATACTTACGGCAATGTCTTGCGACTTAAGCCCGAATGTAAAGAAAATCTTGAATCGTAATTACATAGACGTATTACAATAGACTTGTGTAGCTTTTACGTGAGGTAGAATTGTGCACGTCGGATTAGGCGTATAACCCCCGGTTGGCTTGGTGGCCGGCCGATAGAGGAGGAGATTTCTGCTGTTGCGGGAGGTCTTTACAATTTTACGTAGAATGTTCTCTGAAGAGACCTAAATGTTAATAAAGCGCCTTGTGGCCTTATAGGTGGAAGTACTATGCGTGACGCGATCTACTTGGCTTAAGGAGTAGCCGCGGTTTGAGGTACTTGGGCGTTTTGCTATTAGTCGATAATCGTCGCGAGGTATGTGAACCTCTTCCTATCTCTTCTAGCATGATATGTGTGTAACTATGTAGTACGGTGAGCGTACATGTGTTAAATGTATTTGATTGGTCTAAAACATAAAGTGTTATAACGGCTTTATGGGAAGTTGGTTATAACGACTTTATGTATGTAAGAAAATACTTATGGTTTTAAAAGGTAATCGATTTGAACTATAAGCGCTGGTTATGTGATAATAAAGAACTTGAAGTATTTCAAAAGATTTTTGAATCATTTTGAAAGAAGAGTAATACTTAGTTTTGAAAACTTAAGAGTTATACTAGCTTTATGGGAAGTTAGGTATAACGGCTTAAGAATGTTTTCTTGAGTTCGGAAATCGAATGTGTATCGACAAACCAACTGGCGTTAATAAAAGGAAATGTTTGTGATTAAGTATTATTAAAACCAAGAGAAACTTCCATCTGCATGAAGCTAAGATGAGACAAAATGATATTTCTAGATCATGGTCAGTAATAAGATTGTTATAAACAAGAATATCCTACTCATATAAGGCTTATGTTTCTCGGATGGTTTAAAGAGAATTATATTCTTAAATGAATAAGACTATGAACTACTGAAACCTTTCTAAAATAAGAAACGTGAACATTTGAAATTAGGCAAACTTGGACGTTTGGAAAGTAATGTTGTTACTTGATTTTACAAAGGTAAGTGTTTTGATTTACTTCAAAAGATAATCACTCTATTTTCATATACTACGGGTATTGTGTGGTTTTTGTGAAAGTAACGTATCTTTTAAAGAGTTAATGTATGAAGTACTTTGGGGATAAAAACCCGATCTTGTTAATCATATAGTAGAAAGTACCTTGTGTATATAACTTGATTGTGTTGGTTTGTGATAGCCTTGTAATACTTTCTTGTTGATTTGTTAAGTAAACATGCTAGGATGCTACGTGTGTTAGTATCTTGTGATGGTTGTGTAAAGGGGTTTTCCCTTCGACTGCGCTTAAGTTGTTTGACTATCAGCCGTTATGTTGGTATTGTACCACTCACCTTGACTTGTTTCCGGAGGTTAAGCTGCCCTCCGATGCGGGGTAGACTCAGGCGGTCTGGGACCATGATTCGAGAATACCTCATGCGGGTCCTGGGGACCTATGCGGAGCTACGAGAGTTCCAGGTTAGTTTGCGGCCTTTATGGTCATGCGGTCTATGTGGCCATGCGGACTGCGAGTCCAGGACGATGCCGGGGAGTAGCTACCCTCGATGCGAGGAATACCTCATGCGGGCCATTGGAGTGGCCTATGCGGAGCTGCGGGAAGTTCCAGGACTAGACGCGCACATTAGATACTGCGGGCGAGTGGCCAGCTTCGATCATGTGGCGGTCTAGACAAATCTCATGATACAGTTTATGACCTTGTTAGTACTGTGGGTGTTAGTAGTCGGCTATGCCTTCGTACTTACCCCGTACGGTTTTATTATGACACAGGTGGGACCTGGTGTTCATGTGTATTCCTTGGTGCTTTTATATCATAGACTGCCGGCAGTGAAGAAGGTATTCCACGGGCATGATTGATGTTGTGGGCGTGAGACCCATTGTTATATTTGAGTGATGACTTGAGGGCGTGAGCCCCTGGCTTGACATGACTGCTTATTTAATTGTAAACTGTAGTTTGGTTATCATACATGTCTCCTGCTTTATAGACTATTATGATTTCATTTACAGTATTTTCAGTTTCACATACTTGGTACCTGTTGTACTGACCTCGCCCGGGGCTGCGTTCATCTGCGAGTTGAGGTACACCGATCGTTGATCCTAGCTCTCGAGTCACGATTCGGCGTTTGGGAAGCTCCGTTTCTCGAGGCTTATCGATGGTATAGTCCCCGTCGTAGTAGGTGTTTACATTCGGGGTTTGGCGGGGCCCGTCCCGCCATTGTTGTCGTATCATTCTTAGAGTGCATGAATCTTGTTGTGGGCGAGTTGTAGAAAGGGATATCGCTCAAATTGTTATATATTATGAAGGTACCGTTTTGGGTTGCTTTGTCTTCTTATTTCACTGTCTTATTGCATTGGTTTCATGTTATTGTTTTATGTTCCGCTGATTACTCTGATGTTGTATCACTAGGGTGCCCGGGGTAAGGCACCAGTCACGGGCCCGGGTTCGGGTCGTGACAATATATATTCCTTTAAAATATTTCAAGATTCTTATTATTCAGGCTTAAGTCAAAGGACATTGCCACACGTACGTCTACCGTACTATATATATATTCCGTTAAAATACTTCATGCTCAAGAGTATAGGAAGAATCACATACCTCGCGACGATTATCGACTATAAGCAAAACGCTCCACGGCTATAACCCGGCTAGCCTTGTCCACCTTCCAAGTAGCACATGCTACTCGCAGAACATTCAACCAAGAAAGGTTATCGATCTACATCAGAATACGATCCTATGTAAGTCTGATTAATCTTCTACTAATATTCTTCTGATGTGATTTCAGTTCAATTCTTTTCTGTAATATCCTTCTATTACAGTTCAATTCTCTTCTATGAATCTTATATTCATCTTTATACAACTACAGTATGTAATTTCCAATTACAATAGAAGGATAGGATTATTTACCTCGGTAAGCCCAAAATTATCCAAGTAAAAATGTCGATCCTGAGCGACGTTTAGCTCCTACTCGGCGCTCCAACCCACTCCAAACAACCCTTAGAAGTTCTACGCACTTACTTAACACTTCAACCGACTATGAAGGTTTTCCTTAGGGTTTCGTTTTTCTGACTGAGGGAAAGTATAATAGTATTTCCGGGCTCTACGTATAGAGGTAACTTTGGAAAGTACTACAAGGTATATGGGCTAAGGTATTTAGGTCATTATAACAATACTTGAAGAGTATTTCTATACCACAAAGGGGGAGGGGTATTTCTCGAAAACAACTAGGCTAGGGGACCTCTCTACCAAAGCTTTCTCGAGGGGGAGGGTAGGCTCTTGGACGAGAACTCTCACTAAGAGGGGGGGGGAGGATTTTAACACTTAGAAAATATTTAGGGATGAAGAAAGTCTTCAACTTAGGGGAGTATTTATAGGCCAACCAATGGCCAACCAATGGCCAAGATCAAGCCAAGTGCTATGCAAGTGTAGGGCTAGGATTCATCCAAGTGCACCTTATCCATCTACCACACCAACTACAAAAAATATCCTACCAACTTTGACCCACCCTTTCGTCCACTTGCCAACCTCACCTCGATATGAGTGACACATGTCACCCTCCCGTTGGTCCAAAATGTTTCGTCTCTCGGAAAAATCCGCAAAAATTATAAATGACATAGCCGTATTTTTCCCTTCGCGAGTCTTGTAAAACGTTTCGTCGAAAAACGATTCCTTTCTGTCACGACCCGAACCCGGGCCCGTGACTGGTGCCTTTCCCCGGGCACCCTAGTGATACAACATCAGAGAAAAATCAGCGGAAATAAAAACATGAACATGAATTAAGAGAAAAGATAAATAAACAGGCCAACCAAAACAGTTGCCTTCATCATATATACAGAAATACCCGAACAGTTATCCTTTTTACACGCCCTGCCCAAGCGATTACTGGACCTCTAAGATTTACAACGACTATGGCGGAGACGGGCCCAAACCCCTGAATGTACAAGAACCTACAACTCGTGGAACACATACGTAAGATAAGCCTCCGACGGGCGGAGCTTCCCAAGACGTTGAATGAGATCCTAGACGCGGATCGGCGGTAGATGTACTTCTACTGCGGCATGAACGCAGCCCCGAAGGAGGTCGATAACAGTACCAGTATGTGAAATCGCAACGTAAATGAAATCATAATAGCCTAAAAGCGAGACATGTATGATAACCAAAATACGATGCAGCAACATAAGCGATCAAGTCGTGGACTCACGCCAAAGTCACCACTCAAATATAACTATGGGTCTCACGCCCAACATCCATCATGTTCGCATCATGGCGCGTGCCCGAATCTTGCATCGGTGTAGACATGTCGTGATGCAACAATAATAACAAGGCGCGTGGCCACATGCCCCGAATCGTGACGGTGTAGACATGCCCATGTAACCTCAATAACAATATCTTGGGTGGTCAACCGCCGCGTGGCCACATGCCCCGAATCTGCGTCGGTGTAGAACCGTCCATGTTGCGGTAATAACCATATATCGGGTAATCAACCCGGACGCATGGCCGCATGCCCCCGGAATACTGCATCGGTGTAGACATGTCCATGAGGCAACAATAATAACAAGGCGCGTGGCCACATACCGAATCTGCGCCGGTGTAGACATGTCCATGTGACATCAACAAGACAAGAATCAAAATGGAAACATACGTGGAATTCTCCATCACCGCCAAAGACGCGTCAAGTAAGTTCTCAACAAGTCAACCGGCCCTCTATCGAGAGACGCGGTAACACAGAAATACCACACTTGCACAACAAACAACAAGCATAGGCAAGTTTCACAACAACAAGCATAGGCAAGTTTCACAACAACAAGCATAGGCAAGTTTCACAACAACAAGCATAGGCAAGTTTCACAACAACACAAAGTACTTTCATTTTATGCCAAAGTCCGGGTTTTTAACCCCAGAGTACTACATACGTTAAGTTCTTTTAAAAGAGATCCATTACTTTTATAAAAGTCACCCGATACCCGTAGTATTAGAATGACCAACCCACATTCCCTTTTCAAAATCAAGTAACAACATTCTTTTCCTAAGTTCGGTTTGCTAGTTTCAATTACTCAAGCTTCTCATTTTCAAATGGTTTCATAGTTTCCAAACTTAATCACTTGATTCCTTTTAGAACAATTGAGTAATATATGTCTCACGTGAGTAGGTTATTCTTGTTTACAACATTCTTATTACAAACCATGATCTAGAAAATGTATATCATTTTGTCTCATCTTAGTTTCTATGCAGATGGAGGTTTCTACCGGTTTTAATACAATTCATCATTATTCAATACATTTTCCTTTATTAACGCCGCGATGGTCTGTCGATACACATTACGATTTCAAATCGGAAACATTATCCCTTTAAATAAAACCAAGTACTCATTACTCACGAATGAGGTTTCACAAACATTCACATTAAAACAAATAAGTTAAGTCTCTTATCTTATAAGATCAAGTCTCTTAACTTCTAACATCGATAAACCATTTTCTTTACCTCTCTTAAGACATTATACCTAACTCCCATAAAGCTAGTATAACTCTTTTTAAAACCTTTTAAAACCAAGTGTTACTCTCCTTCCAAAACGATTTATAAATCTTTTGAAATACATCAAGTTCTTTATTATAACTAGCCGCTTATAATTCACATCGATTACCTTTTAAAACCACAAAGTATTTTCTTACCTACATAAAGTCGTTATAACCAACTTTCCATAAAACCGTTATAACACTTTATGTTTTAAAACAATCAAACACGCTTAACACGTATGCGTCACCGTACTACATAGTTCACACATATCATGCTAGAAGAGATAGGAAGAGGTTCACATACCTCGCGACAGTCTTAGACTAATAGCAAAAGCGCTCCAAGTACTTCAAACCGTCGGCTACTCCTTAAGCCACGTAGATCGCACCACGTAGTACTTCAACCTATAAGGCCACAAGCGCGACATTAACATCTAGATCTCATCGTTCCATATTCTACAGAAAATTCGCGGCCTCCCCGCACATGGCGGCGTTAATCTCCTCCTTTCGAGGCGGCTACCAAGCCAACCAAGGGGGTTTGCGTCTAACGGGCGTGTACAATTCTACTCACGAATACTACACAAGTCTCATGTCTGATCCTATGTAATTCTGATTCGATTCACTTCTTTAAATTCAGGCTTAAGTCGCAAGACATTGTCGTAAGTATTATGTTCAATTCTATCTATAGTAGACCTTAACGATATATTCCAACCACATGTACTTGCCCAGTACAACAGACGGTCCAGCGTGTTTACCTCGATAAGCCCAAAATTATCCAAGTTTAATGTCGCTCACGAGCAAGGTTTAGCTCTACTCGAGTGCTCCAATCCGCTCCAAGAAACCCTTAGAAGTTCTACTTATAACTTCAACTACGGGTGAAGATTTCCTTAGGGTTTCGTTTTGTGGCTAAAGGAAGTATAATAGTATTTTTAGGATTTTTCGTATAAAGGGTACTTTGGAAAGTACTACAAGGTATTTGGATAAAGTATTTTGGGCATTATAACAATACTTGAAGAGTATTTCTATACCACAAAGGGGGGGTATTTATACGAGGCAACTAGGCTAGGGGAGGGTTGCCCAGCTAACCACAAAGGGGAGGAAAGCTCTCGGCCGAGGGCCACTAGGAGGAGGGGAGAGGCTTTGGACGAGAACCACAAGAGGAGGAGTATTTTGAGACTTAGGTAGATTGCTCAATTTTTGGATGAAGAAAGTTCATCAACTAAGGGGGTATTTATAGGTCAAGTGAAGGCCAACCAATGGCAAGATGAAGACAAGTGCATAGCAAGTGTAAGGCAAGATTTAGCCATGTGCTACCTTATCCATCTACCACAAAATATCCTACCTAACCTCGACCAAGGGAAAGGCACAAAATCGCCCAACCTTGCCCCTTTGTTGCGTCCACTCCTTCCAATTAGAGGGTGACAAGTGTCGCCTCTCGTTGGTCCAAAATGTTTCGCCTCTGGAAAAATCCGCAAAAATTATTAATGACATAGCGAATTTTCCCTACGAAAGTGGAAAGCGTTTAGTCAACGACTCTGTCGGGTGTTGTGTACAATTTTCGAAACTAGCCAATCCTTAAGGCTTAAATTATTATACGTCGCCCTCACGTCATACTGCGGAAATACGGTATAACATTCTTCCTTAGAAACATTCGTCGAATGTTCCTTCTCGATCTCAAAACAAACACGTGCGGTATAGCCTTTACTACTATACTTACGAAACCAAACATGCCACGCCACAAAAATAACATGCGCGAAAACCCCAAATCGAGCCAACGAGGAATCACCTCTGTTTACCTCAAAAGTCCCACCAAGGTCTAAAAATATAATCTCTTCGCACCTTCATTTCTCAAAGAAAGCGATCACACGCGCGTTAACCTCCCTATCTCGTTGTACCATTCTCGAACACTCGAACTCTTTCTAGTATCGTACCATACTTGATTTCCAAAACTTTGGAGTCACTACCTCAAACTTGATCATCTTACTAGCCTCGATCTCCTAAGGCCATTCTCGGCCTTCACGACTGATTCTGGTCGAACGTATCCACGAACTCATACGATGGTCATCTAAACTTGGGCCTAGCACCCTCGTGACCTGCCTCTGGCGGGACCACCTGAGCTGACCCGCACCGAAGCAGTTGCGGGTTGGCCCGCAACATAGCCCAACCCGACCCACTATCGCGCCAACTCTTGCTCGCCGACCGCGAACAATCTTGCTAAAACACATCATAAGCTACCACTTTCATTTACCCAACCAGGACTTATCACACAATACATTCTAGGCATAAAATGCACTCAAAAGGATCACTCGCAAAATCTTGTACTCAGAGCGGCCTTACATCTAAGGTCTCAACTGTAATATTCTAAGGTTCATCATTTTCTCACCCCCAGGCTTACCCTTTCGCTAAGCATGTTTCTAAATCACATTTTAGCACCAAGCTATCCGAACATAACACTTAACACATTATCATAACATACAAAACTCTAGATGGTTAAGGATATACCTGAAAATAGGCGGTTCAAGGACCGCTAAAACTGGGAACTTCCCCCGCGACCTCTACCGTGGCCCGCAACTGCACTAGTAGTCTGTGCTATCCTACCAGCGCTACCCACAGTCGGTGAGTCCTCGTCATATGGCCTGTTGGCGCAAGAATAACAAGCTCCCTTGGTACTACGACACTCCCCGAAATGCGGTCTACCACATCGACCACACCGAGGTAGGGGTGACTGCATCTGGCCAACACCCCTACTCGCGAACCTCTGAACACAGGAGCCACGACGCTTCACTGAATATCCCAAGGTCCCGAAGCTGCGGAGGACCACTCTGCAATGGCGGAGTACATAACTAGTCTGCTGAGGTGGTCCGCCTCGAAAGTTGCCAAAATATCCGGCCGTCTTGGCGCCACCTGTGGCGGTCCACCGTCGATCTGCGCTCGCCGCGCAGTGCATGAGCCGGAATGCGGGCACTGTCCATGCCCGGCTGAAGAGAAACACCCGCACACCTCTCTGCGAGGTAATCATCGAGCCCTGTAATCTCTCGGGGCACTCGATCCTCCATACTAGCTACTAATGCGGGAACAGACCCGGCCCATGAGTCGAACTCACATTGTACTCCGAGCTATGCGCGGTTACGCCTCAACATCAAAAATCTGTCGGCGAGCCCTCGCCATTTGTGGAGGCAAGAAATGTGCGAAGGCCCCGCTTCGTCCCAAACGGTGGAAGTGCATGCTCTCCCGAAAGCTCCACGAGTCAAACCAATCGATCGCGGTATCACGCGGCCGTCGCGAACAAATGTCACGGACTCGGTCTCTGAAGCCTTGATCACCCGCGTGATCCTCTGCGACGGATGAACTCCTGTGGATCATCCTCCCTCGACCAGTAAAACTCAGGCGGGCTCTGACTAAGAAATCCAGTAGCCTCAAATGCGCCTCGGGTGCCTTACAGTCTTCTTTGGGCTGAACTGCTGCGTCGGCCTATCCTCATATCAGCCACTGACCACGGCGATAATCGGGCCATCTCGCGACCCATCTCCCGCTCGCTCGGTGTGGGGTGGAGGCTCAGTCTTGTAGTCTCGGCGACCGCTGCTGCGGCTCTAAACTCGCTTTGGTCTTTGGCGTCGCAAAACTCGCCGTCTGAGCACTACCTCAGTCTTGGCCAGGCTGCGCCCTCATACTCCTCCGAATCCACTAGCGGCTCCTCGGCTGCCTTGCCTTCAGGCCTGGTTGCCTTCGCAGGCATAAGCGGTAAAAACGAAACACGTCAGAGGGGTCCAACTTACAACACAGCTCTAAGGCACGATCTTAGAATGAGAAGAATAGAAACCAATCCTACATGTCCTATAGCCTCCTGATTATAGATGTGGTGCACAACACCGATAATCAAGACTCTACTGACACGGTGCGTAGACACTTTCCGAGGACTAATCGCTCGATACCACTTTTGTCACGGCGACCAACCGGGCGTGGTCGTGCCTTTCCGGGCACCCTGGTGATACAACATCGAGAGAAAAATCAGCGGAAATAAAAACATGAACATGAATTAAGAGAAAAGATAAATAAGCAGGCCAACCAAGCGATTTGCCTTCATCATATATACTGAAATACCGACGGTTATCCTTTTTACACGCCCGCCCACAAAGCTCTGCACTCTAAGATTTACAACGACTATGGCGGGGCGGGGCCGCCAAACCACGAATGTACAGAACCTACAACTCGGGAACACATACGAGAAGATAAGCCTCACGGAGCGGAGCTTCCCAGAGGCATGAATGAGATCCTAGACGGGGATCGACAATCGATGTACTTCTACTGCGGCATGAACGCGGCCCGAAGGAGTCGATCTGGCAGTACCAAGTATGTGGCGGCAAATCGTAAATGAAATCATAATAGCCTAAAAGCGGGAGACATGTATGATAACCAAAATACGATGCAACATAAAAGTAGTCAAGTCGAGGACTCACGCCTCAAAGTCACCACTCGAATATAACTATGGGTCTCGCCCACAACATCCATCATGTTCGCGTCATGGCGCGTGCCCCGAATCTGCGACGGTGTAGACATGTCCGTGATGCAACAATAATAACAAGGCGCGTGGCCACATGCCGAATCAGCATCGGTGTAGACATGCCCATGTAACCTCAATAACAATATACTGGGTGGTCAACCCTGCCGCATGGCCACATGCCCCCGGAATACTGCATCGGTGTAGACACGTCCATGTTGCAGTAATAACCATATATCGGGTAATCAACGGACGCGTGGCCGCGTACCGGAATCTGCGACGGTGTAGACATGTCCATGAGGCAACAATAATAACAAGGCGTGGCGCGTACCCGAATCTGCGCCGGTGTAGACGTGTCCATGTGACATCAACAACAAGACGATAATCAAAATGGAAACATACCGTGGAATTCTCCATCACCGCGGACGCGTCCAAGTAAGTTCTCAACAAGTCAACGGCCCTACTATCGAGACGCGGTATACGTAAATACCACACTTGCACAACAAACAACAAGCATAGGCAAGTTTCACAACAACAAGCATAGGCAAGTTTCACAACAACAAGCATAGGCAAGTTTCACAACAACAAGCATAGGCAAGTTTCACAACAGCACAAAGTACTTTCATTTTATGCCAAAGTCCGGTTTTTAACCCCAGAGTACTACATCGTTAAGTTCTTTTAAAAGAGATCCATTACTTTTATAAAAGTCACCCGATACCGTAGTATTAGAATGACCAACCCATATTCCCTTTTCAAAATCAAGTAACAACATTCTTTTCCTAAGTTCGGTTTGCCTAGTTTGATTACTCGAGCTTCTCATTTTCAAATGGTTTCATAGTTTCCAAACTTAATCACTTGATTCCTTTTAGAACAATTGAGTAATATATGTCTCACGTGAGAGTAGGTTATTCTTGTTTACAACATTCTTATTACAATGACCATGATCTAGAAAATGTATATCATTTTGTCTCATCTTAGTTTCTATGCGGATGGAGGTTTCTTGGTTTTAATACAATTCATCATTATTCAATACATTTTCCTTTATTAACGCTGCGGTGGTGCTGTCGATACACATTCGATTTCCAAATCAGTAAAACATTATCCCTTTAAATAAAACCAAGTACTCATTACTCACGAATGAGGTTTCACACAAACATTCACATTAAAACAAATAAGTTAAGTCTCTTATCTTATAAGATCAAGTCTCTTAACTTCTAACATCAAGAAACCATTTTCTTTACCTCTCTTAAGACATTATACCTAACTCCCTATAAAGCTAGTATAACTCTTTTTAAAACCTTTTAAAACCAAGTGTTACTCTCCCTTCAAAACGATTTATAAATCTTTTGAAATACATCAAGTTCTTTATTATAACTAGCGCTTATAATTCACATCGATTACCTTTTAAAACCACAAAGTATTTTCTTACCTACATAAAAGTTATAACCAACTTCCCATAAAACCGTTATAACACTTTATGTTTTAAAACAATCAAACACGCTAACACGTATGCGTCTACCGTACTACATAGTTCACACATATCATGCTAGAAGAGATAGGAAGAGGTTCACATACCTCGCGACGAGTCTTGACTAATAGCAAAACGCTCCAAGTACTTCAAACCGTCGGCTACTCCTTAAGCCACGTAGATCGCACCACACGTAGTACTTCAACCTATAAGGCCACAAGCGACTTATTAACATCTAGATCTCATCGTTCCATATTCTACGAAAATTCGTGACCTCCCCGCATGCGTTAATCTCCTCCTTTCTGCAGGCGGCTACCAAGCCAACCAAGGGGGTTTGCACGCCTAACCTGGCGTGTACAATTCTACTCACGAATACTACACAAGTCTCATGTCTGATCCTATGTAATTCTGATTCGATTCACTTCTTTAAATTGAGCTTAAGTCGCAAGACATTCAGTAAGTATTATGTTCAATTCTATATATAGTATACCTTAACTATATATTCCAACAACATGTAATTTCCAATTACAACGTAAGGTCAAGAGTGTTTACCTCGATAAGCCCAAAATTATCCAAGTTTAATGTCGCTCACGAGCAAGGTTTAGCTCTACTCAGAGTGCTCCATCCGCTCAAGAAACCCTGAAGTTCTACGCAACTTCTACTTATAACTTCAACTACGGGTGAAGATTTCCTTAGGGTTTCGTTTTGTGGCTAAAGGAAGTATAATAGTATTTTAGGATTTTTAGTATAAAGCGGTACTTTGGAAAGTACTACAAGGTATTTGGATAAAGTATTTTGGGCATTATAACAATACTTGAAGAGTATTTCTATACCACAAAGGGGTATTTATACGAGGCAACTAGGCTGGGGAGGGTACCCACGGCTAACCACTACAAAGGGGAGAGCTCTCGGCCAAGGGCACTAGGAGGAGGGGAGGCTTTGGGCGAGAACCACAAGAGGGAGGAGTATTTTGAGACTTAGGTAGATTGCTCAATTTTTGGATGAAGAAAGTTCATCAACTAAGGGGGTATTTATAGGTCAAGTGAAGGCCAACCAATGGCCAAGATGAAGACAAGTGCATAGCAAGTGTAAGGCCAAGATTTAGCCATGTGCTACCTTATCCATCTACCACAAAATATCCTACCTAACCCTTGACCAAGGGAAAGGCACAAAATCGTCCAACCTTTCCCCTTTGTTGCCGTCCACTCCTTCCAATTAGAGGGTGACAAGTGTCTCCCTCTCGTTGGTCCAAAATGTTTCGTCTCTCGGAAAAATCCGCAAAAATTATTAATGACATAGCCGGAATTTTCCCTACGAAAGCTGTGGAAACGTTTCGTCGAAAAACGACTCTAATCGGGTGTTGTGTACAATTTTCGAAACTAGCCAATCCTTAAGGCTTAAATTATTATACGTACGCCCTCACGTACATACTCTGGAAATACGGGGTATAACACTTTCGGTACTTGTGAACAAAAATTTCGGCCCTAGCCTACTTTAAAGCTCAAACTTTTCTACGTACGTCCTTACGTACATACTCTGGAAAATACGGGGTATAACACTTCTTAGAGGTCTGTAGTACTATTGTGGGCAGGGTTTGTAAAAAGGATAACTGTTCGGGTTTTTATGTATATATACAGAAGGCAACTGTTTTGGTTGGCCTGTTTATTTATCATGTCTCTTATTTCATGTTTATGTTTTGTTTCCGCTGATTTTCTCTGATGTTGTATCACTAGGGTTGCCTGGTAAGGCACGATCCACGGGCGAGTTCGGTCGTGATGTGGTATTGTTGAACTCAATGTGGCCGAATTTGGACTTGTAGTTTGTATTAGTTTGTTATCGGTTATGGGGAGGAATTTTACACGTCTAGTAGGCGTGTAATCCCCTATTGATTAATTGCTTTGATTGTGCCTTAAATGTGGCGTGTTTGGTTATTGTATTCGGCCTTGAAAAAGGTGGCAAGTTAGTAAAAACAAAGGAGGTCTTTGTCCGATTTTTACGTAGAATTTAGCGACTTGACACTTATAATATTCTACGTTTGACGTAAGGCCTTAATAGACGTATTGTGAATATTATAGGTTGACATATTACGGGCGGAACTTTGTACTTGGCAAGTGGTTGACCCGGCGAGGTATGTAGAACTTTTCATATCTTTTGAGCATGACTAGTTGTACGTATATAGTACTGATGAGCGTCTGATACCTTGATATCCTTTACTAGTTTTATGAATAGCCAAGTTGGGTGAGTTAGGAGATTAACTCACTTCTTTGAAAGTATTAAGGATGTCTAATGTTTTATTAAAGTTAAGGGACTTGAAGAGTTTTAAAGTATGTGATACTTGTTCCGTTTTAAACGTATAAGTCCCTTGGATAGGAAATTGTTTATGGCTAAGGTATAAAGCGAATGTAACGACTTTATGGGGAGTTGGTTATATTTGTTTTATGGAAAGATAAATGACTTAACTTTAATGAAAAGGCAATTTGATTTTTAAGGCGTCAATTGCCTAAGGTTTTATAATAAAAGGAGTCACTTGATTTTAGAAACCTAACTTTATGTTTAAAGGTATGGTGACTTGTCTTGAAAAGTAATTTTGACTTGATACTACGGATTATAGTATCTTGGAAGTTCTATATAACAATGAGTCATTTTTAAAAGGTTGAAGTACGTAGTACTTTGGGTTAAATTTCCGGATTTTTATAAAAGACATGTTAGTGCCTTAAGTAAACTAAAATGAGAGTGTAGACGAATACGACTAATAAGAAGTTAGGGGGATTTCTAACTTGCTTATTTATTGTATGATGGCCGGTTGAGATAGGGTAAGAGTATAAGTGAGGGGTAAACCCCCAAGACGCTATACCACCTTCTCCAGGATAAGAGTATAAATGAGGGGTAAACCCCCAAGACGTTATACCACCTGTTTTATTAGCTTTTCTAGGGTAAGAGTATAAATGAGGGGCAAACCCCCAAGACGTTATACCACCTGCTTCAGGGTAAGAGTATAAATGAGGGGTAAGAACCCTAAGACGTTATACCAACTGTTTTTATGGGTTCGCTACCCATGATTTGATCGGGAGTCTCCTATTGTGATGTTGTACGTATTCCCTTGATTTACTCTCATTGTTAGTAAGGCAACGTATCGTAATTCTGTTATCATACATGTCTCGGCTTTGTTTTAAACTTATGTTGTAATTACAGTACTTTCGATTTACATACTTAGTACATATTGTGTCTCGACCCCTTCCTCGGGTGCGTTCATCTGCGAGAAAGGAGTAGCGGTGGCGGATCCACATTCTTAGGATCACTTATCAGACGTCAGAAGCTCCATTTATCCGGAGGCTTGTCTCATTTTGGTACAATCTTTTCCCCGGTGTTGTAGATTTATATACATTCGTGGTATGGCGAACCCTTTCCCCACGATTATTATTCTGCAAGTGCGTATTCACATTTGTGGTTGGTATGAAGCGATAATGCGATTGTACTTTTGTGTATGTTATGGAAGGCGGCCTTATCGGCTAGCCTGTGATGTTTGATTGTTTACACATGGGCTTATATTGTGTACGTTTCGCTGCTATTCTCTGATGTATACCTGAACAGGGTGCCCAGGTAGGGCACCAGTCGTGACCCGGGGTCGGGTTGTGACACAATCTGTTCCCATTTTCTATGCAACACTTCGTCTTGCTATACTTTATATCTCTTCTTGTTTGGTACTTTGTAAATAAGTGGTATAGAGGAGATTTTTGTAAGGCAAATATAGTGAGTTTTACTTACAGGAGAAGGAGAAAGAGAAAGGATGCTAAACTTGAGAGTGAAATGCACGTATGGTATTAAAAAGGAAGAAAGACGGATATGGGCGGTGGGGGTACGGTGCGGGTAGCGTGGCGGGGCGGGTACGGTGCAGCCTTATATGAAATCCACCTCCGCCCCACTACCCATGGCGTGTAGCACTTTTGATATCCATACCTGCCCCACCACCCACCAAACCATCCTCCCGCCCATTTGGAGCGGGTGCGAGCGTACCGCGTTACCGCCCACTGACATCCCTATTACCTGTCAATCATTAAAAAAAGGATGTTAGATTAAGTTATTTGTTATTACATTACATTTATTTTATGAGGTACAAAATATTATTACGGAGTCGTTCATATTAATAATACTTTTTTAAAATAATTTAGCACAAAAAATATTCAGGGATTGGGTTACTATATTTTTTATTTATTGTCATTACAAGTATTGGAAACTTTACGATATAGAAGTTAAATAATGTAGGTCATTTTTTGCACGAAAAGTCGAGTTTTGATGAGAAAAATGCGTGATTCGTTTTATCGATCCATTAAAATTCCGCAAACATTATTGGGGCTAGCTGTTTGTCTAGGTCTAAATGGAGCTATATACTAAGCTATTCTAATTAGCAAGCAAAAGAGAGTACTATGCGATTAAGCTAGTAAGAGTACTCAGTGGATTGAGCTAAAATTATCTCTATGAGATTTAAGGTACTAAAGAAATCAAGAAAACAAAAAGAATAAAAAAATCATCGAAGTGTTCCGTGCATGTGTGAACAAAAGACATATTCCATTTAAAGACAGCTCCTTTAGCTCGCCACAATTATCACTTAGTTATACGGACTTATACCTTAATTGAAATATACCTATTAGATACTTAATCTCACTCAATGTACGGCTAGCGATTTTCAGTCCAAAATAATGATGGCCTTGTTGGGTTTTGATATTGGTGAATGAAAAATGGTGAGATAAAAAGTGAAAGAAATGTAAAAAGTCTCTTTTGGTTAAAACTTTTTGTCCCACATCAGAAAAAAGAGGAAAAGAGAGGTATATATTATATTACACCTTCTCTAGTTGCTAAAAGGGTTGAGGGGGCAACGACCCCTTGGGTCGTTGTCGTCGTCGCTCGCTCGATTTGGATCGATTGATTGATTATCTTTTTGGACAAACTTTTCTTTAATTATTTATTTATTTAATTAAATAACCAAAAACATCCAATACGGATCGACCCTGACCCGCGACTTGTGACCGACCCGGTCCGTTTTTCTCTTCCCGGATATTTTCGAATTTCCCTCCAAAAACCTGGTGACTGATCTGAATAGTTGCAAACATTCAGAATCGGTACCTCCAACTGCTATAAATTCTTGACTTGTTCCAGAATTCAACAACGAATTTTTTCTTTCCTTCTCTTAAAAAACTCTCTTGTTTATTTCGTGTGATACACTGTCGTTGAGTGGTTCGCCGCTACCTGAATTTGGAGTACTACTATTCTGGTAAGATAATCGTTCTATCTTGGGAGGGGATATTCCATCAACCTCGAGTACTGTGTGGGGAATAATTTCCTTAAGGACACACTTTGAACTAAGTGGCTCGATTATATTCTGAGAAAAATATTTTTATTCTTCCAACACTGATTCAGTTCATTTTCCAGTTTTTGTGATTTACTGGTTTTAAGTATTTTACTGTTAAGTATTTTATACTGTGTAATCTATTTTACTAAGTGTTTTACAGATTGTGTAGAAACTTTATTTAAACTTATACAGATTATTTTGCCAACAATCTTAAGGAAATTACTTGTTTTTATTAATCTGTATTCTGTATTGGAGACTAAAACCTGTGTGATTTTCTACTCCATATGAAATTTCGTATTCTGACTTGAAGACATAAAAACTTCGTTGGATATTAAAATTCATACTTGTACAACGATTTGAAGAACATAAAAACTTCATCGTTGCTGTTGTAAAAGTATTCTGACTTGAAGACATAAAAACTTCGTTGGAATACCAAAGTTCATAATTATACTGCGATTTGACGAAATAAAATCTTTATCGTTTAAGTTTTTGATTTAATTGCTATTCTGGTTTTATTAACTAAAAAAGTTTGTCGATTTGACAGTGACAAACAAATAATGGAAATTGAGACTGGAACTACCTCTACGAATATTGCACCAGCGGTTACTCGTAGAACCAGTACCAGTGTGCCACCGGCTGAGAATCTGCGAAGTTCACCGGTGCCAACTTTAAAGGATGGCAGCAAAGAATGTTCTTTTGGCTTACCACCCTTGGTATGCAAAAGTTAATCAGTGAGGACCCTCCCGTGCCTGACGCCACCAAAAGTTCATGGTTACTGAGGCTTGGAAACAGGCTGATTTTTTGTGCAAAGACTACATTTTGAGTGCCTTAGAAGATGACTTGTACAACGTCTACAGTGCAGTAGAGACCTCCAAAGAACTATGGAGTGCACTTGAAAAGAAGTACAAAACCGAAGATGCTTGCTTGAAGAAGTTTGTCGTTGTCAAATTCCTAGACTACAAAATGGTGGATGGAAAAATCGTTGGAACCCAAGTTCAAGATCTTCAACTTATATTCCATGACCTTATTGTTGAAGGTAAGGTAGTGAATGAAGCGTTCCAAGTGGCTGCAATGATTGAGAAGTTTCCGCCCTCGTGGAAAGATTTCAAGAATTATCTTAAGCACAAGAGAAAGGAAATGAAGTTCGAGGATCTTGTGATTCATTTCAAGATCGAGGAAGATAACAAAACTGCTGAGAAAAGGTACCGTAAGATTTCACCGACTGAAGAGGCAAACGTCGTTGAAGATGTTGCTCCGAAAAAGAACAAGAAAAGGAAGAGGCCTTCTGGAAAGGAGAAGGATCCTAACAAGAAAAAATTCAAGGAAAACTGCTATAATTGTGGGAAAGCTGGCCACAAGGCCCCAGATTGTCGTCTTCCGAAAAAGGACAAGGGAAAAGGACAAGCCAATATGGTGGAAAAGAATGATGATATAAATGATCTGTGTGCAATGCTATCGGAGTGCAATTTGGTTGGAAACCCAAAGGAGTGGTGGCTTGATTCTGGTGCCACTCGACATGTTTGCGCTGTAAAAGAGGCATTTGCAGCCTACGCTCCCGCTGGACCCGGAGAGGAACTGTTTATGGAAAATACTGCAACAACCAAGATTGAAGGATATGAGAAGATACTTCTAAAAATGAATTCTGACAAGGTGCTGACTCTCAACAATGTTCTGCACGTTCCAACAATTAGGAAGAATTTAGTTTCAACCGGACTACTCGTCAAAAACGGGTTTAAGTGCGTGTTGGTTAGTGAGAAAATTGTAATAAGTAAGAATGATATGTTCATAGGAAAGGGCTACCTCACCGATGGCCTTTTCAAACTCAATGTAATGGTTGTTGACAGTATTAATAAGAATTCAGCTTTGTCTTACTTATTAGAGTCAAATGATTTATGACATGTTCGTTTAGGACATGTCAACTACAAAACCTTGCGGAAATTGATTAATTAGAAGTATTGCCTAAATTCGAGTGTAATAAATCAAAATGTGAAATCTGTGTTGAATATAAGTTTGTTAAACATCCATATAAGTCTATTGATAGGAGTTCAAATCCTGTAGACTTAATCCACACAGATATATGTGATATGAAGTCAATACCATCTCGTGGTGGGAAAAAGTATTTTATAACCTTTATTGACGATTGCACTCGATATTGTTATGTGTATTTGCTTAATAGTAAGGATAAAGCAATTGATGCATTTAAGCAATACAAGAACGAAGTGGAAAATCAATTGAATACAAAGATAAAAATGATTAGAAGTGATAGGGGTGGAGAATACGAATCTCCTTTTGCAGAAATATGCTTAGAATATTGAATTATCCATCAAACTACTGCCCCTTACACACCACAATCAAATGGAATTGCGAAAAGGAAAAACCGAACATGAAAATAAATGATGAATGTTTTATTAATAAGTTCCGGTTTACCGCAGAGCTTGTGGGGGGAAGCTATCCTTACAGCTAATAGAATACTCAACAGGGTGCCCCACAGCAAAACATAATCTATTCCATATGAACTATGGAAAGGAAGAAAACCCAACTTGAAATATTTCAAAGTGTGGGGGTGTTTAGCAAAGGTCCAAGTACCTTTGCCCAAAAGGGTAAAAATCGGACCAAATAATGTGAATTGTGTTTTTATTGTCTATGTTATAAACAACAAAGCTTGTCGGTTTTTGGTTCACAAATCGGACAATCCCGAAATTCATGTTAATACGGTAATTGAATCAGATAATGCTGAATTCTTTGAAAACATTTATCCGTATAAAACTGAATGTGAGTCATCAAGTGAAAGATCTAAACGACCGCGGGACGAACCAAAGGAAAGTACATCAAGTAAAGAGGATCCAAGGTGTAGCAAACTGTTACACCCCGTAGTTCCAGGGTATGTATGTGAGGACGTACGTACGAGAATACGACATTAATATTGGAAAGAAAGAAATATGTGATTTTTCGACGGAAAAGATTCCGGGTTTTGTGAAGGAAAAAGGTTCGTTGATGGGAATTGGATTCCCAGATTTGGTATTTGGGCTTCTTGAATTATATTAGAATTATGGAATTTTATTTCCGGAATTGGTCACGTGGGGCCCACGGGAGAAATTTACGGTTTTGTGGGGCCCACTTTGTTTTCGAGATTTTGGCCATTATGGATATTTTCGGAAGATGAAATATTTTGGACGAGTAGGAGGGCGACACGTGTCACCCCCTAGGTGGCCTTGTGGCCGAAATCATGTGCCAAGTGGCGAGAGCAGTGGCCAAGTCTTGCAAGATATTTTAGTTGGACAAGTGGCTTGTGGGGCCCACACACACTTGTCCCCAATCTCAACCACACACTTGCCTTCATCCTAGCCCTTGGTTGTCCTATATATGCACCCTTAGTTGATGAAATCTTGCACAATTAGATATTTCAAGACTTGAGAAAGATGTTCATCTCCCTCACTCTCTCCTAGCTCTCGTCGAACACCCCCCCTCTCTAACCTAACCTTGTCCAATAATTCCTAAACTCTTAAGTGTTCTTCCCTAGTGTATTAGGAAGACTCTTAACCAAAAGTTAGAAAAGATTTCACCTCCCTAGCCACAAAAAGGCCACCTTGGCCGAGAGCTCTTATAAGGAAAACCTAAGTGTTCTTCACTTGTTTGAGTTGGTTCTTGAAGAGATGATGGTTAGGAGCTTCTTAGGGTGATTTGTGGTGGGTTGGAACACAAAGGATTTGGATCTAAGACTTGCTTGGAGCGACATTAAGTTCTTGGATAATTTTGGGCTATTTGAGGTAGTGAATCTTAAACCTCTTTGTGAATTGGTCATTATACATATATTATAAGTATATTATGTATTATGTAAAATATGGAGTAAAGTTTGGAAGAGTTGGATCTTGTTAACTTGTTAAAAGAAAGGATTGGTCGTTTGCCATTAAAATGGTAAAAACGTATCTTACTTGTGAAGAAGTAATTAACAAAGTAACTATAACTTATATTAAGAATGGAAATATAAGTTGGATGACTAATGAGTAAATTGGATAAGTAAAATGGACAAAGTTGGCCAAGGACCCCAACTTAAGGACTGTATTTACTTTGGACCGTATTTACTTTGGACTGTATTTACATTGGTATTTGTGTTACATTTACATTAAGGAAGATTTTTCAATCGCGTTAGTTTGGGCGTGTGATCCTTTTTAATTATTGTATTGTTATGAAGGTGTGATAGTAAACGCGTTACGGTTGGTAGCGTAATCCCCTTCTTTTACTTATTGTTGTTATGAAGGCGTGATAGTAAACCGCGTTACCGTTTGGGCGTGTAATCCCCTTCTTTATGTTGTTTAATTATTACGCCTTATATATATATATGGTATATATATTACGGTTATTCGGGCCTTGGAGAAAGATGGAAAAGTGAGTAAAAACGGGGGAAGTGCTGCCCAATTTTCCGTAGAATTAGAGGACTTTTTATTGGTATAAGTCTTCAATGGTAAGAAAGGTTTGATAAAAGTACTATGACCGTTTTAGGAGTGGAGTACTACGTGTGGCGTGATCTACTTGGCTTAAGGAGTAGCCGATGGATTGAAGTACTTGGAGCGTTTTGCTAGTTATCGATGTCGTCGCGAGGTATGTGAACCTCTTCCTATCCTTTCTAGCATGATTGTTGTGAACTATGTAGTACGGTAGACGTACGTGTGCTAAACGAGTTTTGGTTGGTTTAAAACATATAGTGTTATAATAGCTTTATGGGAAGTTAGTTATAACGACTTTATGTGAGTAATAGAATGATTTATTGATTTTAGAAGTTAAGAGACTTGATCTTGAAAGATAAGAGACTTAACTTATAAATGACGTTTTATGAAATGTTAAGAACTATGAATTTTGTTAAAAGTTGTGAAACCTCATTCGTGAGTAATGAGTACTTGGCTTTAAAGAATAATGTTTCTTGATTTGGAAATGAGAATAAGTATCGAACAAACCATTGCAGCGTTAATAAAGGAAATGTATTGACTAATTGTTATTTAAACCAAGAGAAACCTCCATCCTGCATAGAAGCTAAGATAAGACAAGATTGTATTACATTTCCTAGATCATGGTCTTTGTAACAAGATTGTTATAAACAAGAATAAGCGGCTCACACATAAGACTTATGTTACTCAATTGTTTTAAAAGAGATTAAGACTATGAGTTATGAAACCTTTCTAAAATAAGAGACTTGAGCATTTGGAATTAGGCAAATTTGAACGTTTGGAAAATAATGTTGTTACTTGATTTTTAAAAGAAAGTGTTCTGGTTTACTTAAAAATGTGAGTCACTCTGTTTTTAATACTACGGGTATCGGGTGACCTTTATAAAAGAATTGGATCTTTTAAGGAATTTAACGACGTAATACTTTGGGGTTAGAACCGGCCTTCGCGTAAAATGGAAGTACTTCAAGTTGTGTGTAGCACTATGTTTGCGTGTGATAGCCTTGTTGTGCAAGTATCTTGTATTTCTATACCACGTCTCTCGATGGAGCGGCTGATCTGTTATGTATGATTCTTTATCGAGTCCCATGGGATGGGCCGAGACACTTATTCCACCTGATTCTTTATCGAGTCCCATGGGATAGGCCGAGACACGTATTCCACCTGATTCTTTATCGAGTCCCATGAGATGGGCCGAGACACGTATTCCACCTTGTTCTTTATCGAGTCCCATGGGATGGGCCGAGACACGTATTCCACACGATTTATACCTAGACTGCCGGCAGTGAAGAAGGAGTTCCACGGGCATGAGGGATGACTTTGAGGGCGTGAGTCCCTGACTTGACATGACTGCTTTTATATTTGTGAACTGTAGTCTTCTTATCATACATGTCTCCTGTTTTTAGATAGACTGTTATGATTTCATTTACAGTATTTTCAGTTTCACATACTTGGTACCTGTTATCGACCTCCTTGGGCTGCGTTCATGCATGAGTAGGTACATCGGTTGTGGATCCTCGCCATAGGATCACGATTCAGCGTATTAGGAAGCCCCGTTTCTCGGAGGCTTATCTTTTGGTATGTTACCACAGTGCAGCAGGTTCTTGTACATTCAGGGGTATGGCGGGGCCCTGTCCCGTCATAGTTGTTGTCACTTCTTAGAGGTCTGTAGTACTGTTGTGGGCAGAGTTTGTAAAAAGGATAACTGTTCGGGTTGGCCTGTTTATTTATCATGTCTCTTGTTTTATGTTTATATTTTTATTTCCGCTGATTTTTCTCTGATGTTGTATCACGAGGGTGCCCGGGGTAAGGCACCAGTCATGGGCCCCGGTTCAGGTCGTGACAAAAGTGGTATCAGAGCAGTTAGTCCTCGGAAAGTGTCTACAGACCGTGTCTAGTAGAGTCTTGATTATCGGTGTGTTGTGCACCACATCTATAATCAGGAGGCTGCAGGACATTTAGAATTGGTTTCCATTCTTTTCATTCTGAGATCGTGCCTTAGAGCTGTGTTGTCAGTTGGACTCCCTCTGACGTATTCTTATGTGCCAGTTATGCCTCCGCGCAAGGCAATCGGGGCCCAGGAGGGCAAGGCAGCAGAGGGAGCTGCGAGTGGAGTAGCGGCGGTCTCTGCGAGGCCACGATGCACGAGACGTCGGACCGCGGCAAGCAGAGGAGATGGGTTACAAAGAGATGGCCCAGTTACTAGTGAGGCTGGTGGCTGGGAATGAGGACGGACGGGAGCCGGTGGTTCGGCGGTGCGATGATTCACCCAGATCCGATGATCCGAGACTTGGGATTTCTTGAGTTGCTATTCGCGAGTTCTATGGATAGAGAGGCGAGGATGGTCCTCGTGGTGTCGTGCTACTTGACGGACTTGTATGCTTCGCAGCGGGGCCATTTGGTGAAGTTTGTCAGGCAGGTAGCACAAATATAGAGACTCGACGCCGGGATCGGTGGTGGTTCATCGCCTTATACTGACTAGGCGCCTGCAGGCGTGATTATGGTTAGAGCGACAAAGAAGAAGTAAGGCAGTAGTTACAGAGATACCTTTAGCCCTTAAGAGGCTTGGTTATGTTGTTATGGTGGGTACGTGTGAAGTGCTATACGGATAGCATTGTGTTAAGTATAACTTAGAGAACATGACTAGTTGAAGAGGTAAGTTTGGGGTCATGGAAGGTGTGAACCTTAGAATATTATACGTGGAGACCTTAGATGCGAGGCCGTCTTGAGTAAAAGATTTGTTTACGATTGACCTTTGTCGGAGTGCATAGTATACGAGGGGTAAAATTGTGTGATAAGTCCCTGAGTGGTGTGAATTATAAGAGGGTAGTTGAGCTAAGAAGACCACTAGGTTTTCGTGACTTGATTAGTGAGATTGTTCCGGATCGGGGGAAACAAGAGTTTTTGGCGCGGTTATGGGTCGGGTTGAGGACCATTCGCGGGTCAACCCGTATCCCGGAATGTGGTGGGGTCAGTTCGAGGTGGTCCCGCCAGGTGGTAGGGTCACGAGGGTTCTAGGCCCAAGTTTAGGTAACCATCGTACGAGTTCGTGGATGCGTTCAACCAGAATCGGATCGTGAAGGCCGGGGATGGCCTTAAAGAATCTGAGGCGATAAGATGACCAAGTTTGGAGGTAGTGACTCGAGGTTTTGGAAAGCTGCAGCGATGCGGAAATATGGTGCGTGTACTAGAAAGAGTTCGGGTGTACGAGAAAGTGACGAGTAAGAAAGGAAGCGAACATGTGTTAAGAGGATGGAAGTGAACTTTTTGTGAAGTGAAGGTGCGAGAGAGTATCCTTTGGACCCGTGAGTGAGAGTTAGTTTTGTTTTACATCTTAGAGGTGATTCCTCGTTAGTTTGGATTTTGTGTTTCGCGCGTATGTGATATTATGGCCATGTGTGGCATAATTGGTTTTGTAAAGTATCGTAGTGAAGACTATACCGGCGCGTGTGTGTTTTGGAGACTTAGAAGGAACATTCGGACGAATGTTTCTAAGGAGAAGAATGTTACACCCGTAGTTCGGTATGTATGTGAGGGCGTGCGTGCGAGAATACGACATTAATATTGGAAAGAAAGAAAGATGTGATTTTTCACGGAAAAGTTTAGGGTTTTGTGAAGGAAAAAGGTTCGTTGATGGGAATTGGATTCCCAGTTTGGTATTTGGGCTTCTTGAATTATATTAGAATTATGGAATTTTATTTTAGGAATTGGTCACGTGGGGCCACGGAGAAATTCTGATTTTGTGGGCCCACTTTGTTTTGAGATTTTGGCCATTATGGATATTTTTGGAAGATGAAATATTTTGGGCAGTAGGAGGCGACACGTGTCACCCCTAGGTGGCCTTGTGGCGAAATCATGTGCCCAGTGGCGAGACAAGTGGCCAAGTCTTGCAAGATATTTTAGTTGGACAAGTGGCTTGTGGGGCCCACACACACTTGTCCCCAATCTCAACCACACACTTGCCTTCATCCTAGCCCTTGGTTGTCCTATATATGCACCCTTAGTTGATGAAATCTTGCACACTTAGATATTTCAAGACTTGAGAAAGATGTTCATCTCTCTCCCTCTCTCCTAGCTCTCGTCGAACACCCCCCTTTCTCTAACCTAACCTTGTCCAATAATTCCTAAACTCTTAAGTGTTCTTCCCTAGTGTATTAGGAAGACTCTTAACCAAAAGTTAGAAAAGATTTCACCTCCCTAGCCACAAAAAGGCCACCTTGGCCAAGAGCTCTTATAAGGAAAACCTAAGTGTTCTTCACTTGTTTGAGTTGGTTCTTGAAGAGATGATGGTTAGGAGCTTCTTAGGGTGATTTGTGGTGGGTTGGAACACAAAGGATTTGGAGCTAAGACTTGCTTGGAGCGACATTAAGTTCTTGGATAATTTTGGGCTATTTGAGGTAGTGAATCTTAAACCTCTTTGTGAATTGGTCATTATACATATATTATAAGTATATTATGTATTATGTAAAATATGGAGTAAAGTTTGGAAGAGTTGGATCTTGTTAACTTGTTAAAAGAAAGGATTGGCCGTTTGCCATTAAAATGGTAAAAACGTATCTTACTTGTGAAGAAGTAATTAACAAAGTAACTATAACTTATATTAAGAATGGAAATATAAGTTGGATGACTATGAGTAAATTGGATAAGTAAAATGGACAAAGTTGGCCAAGGACCCCAACTTAAGGACTGTATTTACTTTGGACCGTATTTACTTTGGACTGTATTTACATTGGACTGTATTTACATTTCTGTTAAGGGGAAGATTTTTCAATCGCGTTCCGTTTGGGCGTGTGATCCCCTTTTTAATTATTGTATTGTTATGAAGGCGTGATAGTAAACCGCGTTACCGGTTGGGCGCGTAATCCCCTTCTTTATGTTGTTTAATTATTACGCCTTATATATATATGGTATATATATTACGGTTATTCGGGCCTTGGAGAAAGATGGAAAAGTGAGTAAAAACGGGGGAAGTGCTGCCCAATTTTCCGTAGAATTAGAGGACTTTTTATTGGTATAAGTCTTCAATGGTAAGAAAGGTTTGATAAAAGTACTATGACCGTTTTAGGAGTGGAGTACTACGTGTGGCGTGATCTACTTGGCTTAAGGAGTAGCCGACGGATTGAAGTACTTGGAGCGTTTTGCTAGTTATCGATGTCGTCGCGAGGTATGTGAACCTCTTCCTATCCTTTCTAGCATGATTGTTGTGAACTATGTAGTACGGTAGACGTACGTGTGCTAAACGAGTTTTGGTTGGTTTAAAACATATAGTGTTATAATAGCTTTATGGGAAGTTAGTTATAACGACTTTATGTGAGTAATAGAATGATTTATTGATTTTAGAAGTTAAGAGACTTGATCTTGAAAGATAAGAGACTTAACTTATAAATGACGTTTTATGAAATGTTAAGAACTATGAATTTTGTTAAAAAGTTGTGAAACCTCATTCGTGAGTAATGAGTACTTGGCTTTTAAAGAATAATGTTTTACTGATTTCGGAAATGAGAATAAGTATCGAACAAACCATTGCAGCGTTAATAAAGGAAATGTATTGACTAATTGTTATTTAAACCAGTAGACACCTCCATCTGCATAGAAGCTAAGATAAGACAAGATTGTATTACATTTCCTAGATCATGGCTGCTGTAACAAGATTGTTATAAACAAGAATAAACGGCTCACACATAAGACTTATGTTACTCAATTGTTTTTAAAGAGATTAAGACTATGAGTTATGAAACCTTTCTAAAATAAGAGACTTGAGCATTTGGAATTAGGCAAATTTGAACGTTTGGAAAATAATGTTGTTACTTGATTTTTAAAAGAAAGTGTTCTGGTTTACTTAAAAATGTGAGTCACTCTGTTTTTAATACTACGGGTATCGGGTGACCTTTATAAAAGAATTGGATCTTTTTAAGGAATTTAACGTACGTAATACTTTGGGGGTTAGAACCTGGCCTTCGGCATAAAATGGAAGTACTTCAAGTTGTGTGTAACTGCCTATGTTTGCGTGTGATAGCCTTGTTGTGCAAGTACTATATTTCTATACCACCGCGTCTCTCGATGGAGGGCCGGCTGATCTGTTATGTATGATTCTTTATCGAGTCCCATGGGATGGGCCGAGACACGTATTCCACCTGATTCTTTATCGAGTCCCATGGGATGGGCCGAGACACGTATTCCACCTGATTCTTTATCGAGTCCCATGAGATGGGCCGAGACACGTATTCCACCTGGTTCTTTATCGAGTCCCGTAGGATGGGCGAGACACGTATTCCACACGATTTATACCTAGGCGCCGGCGGTGAGGAAGGAGTTCCACGGCGTGAGGATGACTTTGAGGCGTGAGTCACGACTTGACATATGGCTTTTATATTTGTGAATCGTAGTCTTGTTATCATACATGTCTCTGTTTTTAGATAGATTATGATTTCATTTCTGATATTTTCGTTTCACATACTTGGTACTGTTGTCTTGACCTCGCTTTGAAGCTGCGTTCATCTGCGAGTAGAGGTACATCGGTTGTGGATCCTCGCTCATAGGATCACGATTCAGCGTATTAGGAAGCCCCGTTTCTCGGAGGCTTATCTTTTGGTATGTTACCACAGTGCAGCAGGTTCTTGTACATTCGGGGTATGGCGGGGCCACTGTCCGTCATAGTTGTTATCACTTCTTAAGTGCATGTAATGCTGTTGTAGCGAGTTTGTAAAAAGGATAACTGTTCGGGTTTTTATGTATATTTACAGAAGGCAACTGTTTTGGTTGGCCTGTTTATTTATCATGTCTCTTGTTTCATGTTTATGTTTTATTTCCGCTGATTTTTCTCTGATGTTGTATCACGAGGGTGCCCGGGGAAAGGCACCAGTCACGGGCCCCGGTTCGGGTCGTGACACAAACGTCAAAGGACATCTACTTCCTTTGGACCAGATTTTGTGAAATTCTTGCTTGAAAATGAGCCTCAAACATTTAAAGCAGCAATGTCATCTTTTGATTCATCATTTTGGAAAGAGGCAGTCAGTAGTGAGATTGAATCAATTTTGAACAACCATACATGGAAATTTGTTGATCTTTCTCCTGGAAATAAACATTTAGGATCAAAATAGATTTTTAAAAGGAAAATGAAAGCTGATGACACTATTTACAAATATAAGGCAAGACTTGTGGTAAAAGGTTATAGACAAAAAGAAGGTCTTGATTACTTTGACACATACTCGCCGGTAACAAGAATAACATCTATTCGGGTGTTAGTGGCACTGGCGACCGTATATGGTCTTGAATTCCATCAAATGGATGTCAAGACAACTTTCTTAAATGGAGAATTGGAGGAAGAAATTTATATAGAACAACCTGAGAGTTTTGTGGTTCCTGGTAAAGAAAGGAAAGTGTGCAAACTTGTTAAGTCACTTTATGGACTTAAACAAGCACCCAAACAATGGCATGCGAAATTTGACCAAACAATGTTGGCAAATAGATTTAAGATTAATGAGTGTGACAAATGTGTTTACATTAAAAATACTCCAAATCATGAAGTCATTGTTTGTTTATATGTTGATGACATGTTGATAATGAGTATATATATTGCCGATGTAAATGCTACGAAGCGTATGCTCGCTAGAAAATTTGACATGAAAGACTTAGGAGTTGCTGATTTGATCTTAGGTATTAGGATCCATAAAACTCCACAATATCTAGCATTATCACAGTCACATTATATTGAAAAGGTACTTGACAATTTCAAGTATTTAAATTTCAATGTTGCAAAGACTCCAATTGATGTAAGTTTTGCACTTCAAAAGAATGAAGGTGAAAGTGACTCACAATTGGACTATGCACGAGTTTTGAAAAGTTTGATGTATATTATGAATTGTACACGACCAGATATAGCATGTGCTATAAGCAAGCTGAGTCGGTTCACGAGTAATCCTAATCAAACTCATTGGATGGCAATGAAACGAGTCTTGGGGGTATTTAAAACACACCTAAAACTATGCTTTGCATTATAATAAATATCCCGCAGTATTTGAGGGATATAGTGATGCAAACTGGATCACCAGATCATTTGAAGTTAAATTCACGAGTGGATATGTTTTCACCGTTGGTGGAGGAGCAGTATCTTGGAAATCATCAAAACAGACATGCATCGCCCGCTCTATAATGGAATATGAATTTATAGTTTTAGACAAGGCCGGTGAAGAAGCTGAATGACTCCGGAATTTCTTAGTAGATATTCCATTCTGGCCCAAACCTTTGGCTCTTATATGTATACATTGTGACAATCAAGCAGCAATAGGTAGGGCAGGGAGCGTAATGTATAACAGGAAATCTCATCACAAAAGATGGAGACACAATACCGTTAGACAACTCCTCTCTAGTGGAGTTTTCACGATTGACTATGTAAAGTCAAGAGATAACGTGGAGGATCCACTTACAAAATGCTTATCTAGAGAGGGAGTTAGTAGATCATCAATGAGAATGAGGTTAAGGCCGAGGATAAGTCATCATGGCGGTAACTCTACCTAGAAGACTGAAGATCCCAAGAGCTAGGTTCAAGGAGATCAAACAAAGTTGTGACTGACGGTTCAACATTGTCAAACAACTCAACCCATTCTCGGATGAAGACTGTGTTCAGAAATAAGGATAAAACTTTATGGCTTGTTAATGAGTTAATAAAGCATTAAGATTTTTAATGATTATCTAAAACTGACAGTGTATGACCAGATAATGTGGCTATAGGACCGCATGTTTAGAAATCACCTATGTGAGTGTTAAGTATAAACCGCTTTAAAGGAGAATGACAGTGAAGGCCCATTCTCTATGCACTCATGAAACCAGGCGGTGTTCATGGCTGAAACGAACACAACCGTGAGAACCATAAACGGTTGAAAGTTGATTGTGTGACTTATGTTGTCTAGATATACAACAAAGTTCGACGGTTCAAAGATATCAAATCTATCGATTGATCGATTATATCCGATATAAGTTCACTACGGAAAGTTCAAATGAAAACCTACTTATCCAGATGCAGTGAATCCTCGCTTGTATATCACACTTGTCCGCACATTCTTTTATATTATGGACATTCCCCATTCATGTGGGGGATTGTTGGATTTTGATATTGGTGAATGGGAAATGATGGAATAAAAAGTGAAGGGAATGTAAAAGGTCCCTTTTGCTTTGGTTAATTTTTTTTGTCCCACATCGGAAAAATGAGGAAAAGAGAGGTGTATATATTACATTACACCTTCTCTAGTTGCTAACATGGTTGAGAGGGCAAGAACCTCTCGCGTCGTCGTTGTCGCTCGCTCGACTCTGCTTCGACTTCAGATTCAGATCGATTGATTGATTATCTTTTTGGACAAACTTTTCTTTAATTATTTAATTAATTATTTATTTATTTAATCAATTAATTCTTTAATTAAATAACCAAAAACATCCAATACAGATCGACCCTGACCCGCGACTTGTGACCGATCTGAATGGTTGCAAACATTTAGAATCAGTACCTCCAACTACTATAAATTCTTGACTTGTTCCAGAATTCAACAACGAATTTTTTCTTTCCTTCTCTTCAAAAACTCTCTTGTTTATTCTGTGTGATACACTGTCGTTGAGTGGTTCACCGCTACCTGAATTTGGAGTACTACTATTCTGGTAAGATAATCGTTCTATCCTGGGAGAGGATATTCCATCAACCTCAAGTACTGTGAGGGGAATTTCCTTAATGACACAATTTGAAATAAGTGGGCTCGATTATATTCTGAGAAAAATATTTTTATTCTTCCAACATTGATTAAGTTCATTTTCCAGTTTCTATGATTTACTGGTTTTAAGTATTTTACTGTTAAATATTTTATACTGTGTAATCTGTTTTACTAAGTATTTTACAGATTGTGTAGAAACTTTATTTAAATTTATACAGATTATTTTGCCAACTGACCTAAGTCATCATAACTGATAATTGTTTCTATTGTTAAATATGAATCAAGAATTGGGGGAATCGGCTAGTCACTGAGATCATATGATAGAATATAAAAATATAGCTTTAAACAAAACATATTTTTGTAAACTTGGAATTGATGATCATTGATTGACATAACCCGCCAAAGGTAAGATTGAGAAAACAAATCATATAAATATTTTCAGAAGTCTTAAGAAAGCAATATCAATCTTACAACCAATCAAGAAATGATAATTTAAATAATTCAATATTCAACCAAATGTATCATTCAACAACAACAGTAGGGGGAATCAACTAGTCATTGAGATCATATGATAAAATATAATATAATCCAGTTGGAGGCCTACAACGTGGATTCGAATTCTGGTGGGAGCACTATGTTTTCTTCTGTGATAAGATATTATGATATCAGTTGCTCTGTTCTCAAACTCTGGTCATTCAGACACATTCCGCGATTTACTGATAGTAGTGTGGAGGGACCGATAGTACTATCTCCAGGAATAGTCTGGTGTAAGCCAGAAACCTGGATATCAACAAAAAAAAAGGTAAGTGAAAACTGAAAAGTGCAAATAGGATGAGACGTGAACGATAAAGTGAGAGCACCGCACGAGCCTTTAGCAGAGAGATAGACCCGATAACCATGTTTATCTCTTCAGAAGATTCATATTTGGCTTATAAACAAAAGATAAGTAGAATTGGACTTGTATGATTCTTATGTTGGAAATTTAATAACTTGAAATAAAGTTAATCCTATTTTTTATGACTCGGACAATTGAGGCCCCGTACGTCGGAAACCTCGTTTCCACACACGTGCACACGTTGTACCAAGAATCGTAAAATTCCTTAGTGAAATAGATATTGGTATGTATACAAAATGTTTGAGACATGAAATGATAGACAATTATTGGCCAAATGACGATGGTTTCACGTTGGTAAATGAAGGAAGAAGTGTACAATGTGTAAAAGATGAAACGAGTCGGAAAACGCCGTAGCGCCTCACCGTCGGATCCGTGGCGCTTGTGACGTGAAAAATTCATTGGAGGCTAGTGGAGTTTAGGCACCGCGGAGCCTCCCCAAAGGGACACGGCGCTTCGATTCCAGTAGCTACGATGGGAGACGAAAAGACATGACTCTTGGGCTGGTTTTGGAGCATTAGACATCCATTATTTCTAACATGAATTCAACCATTATTTGGTTGAATTGTCACCCCATATTAAGTGTCATTACATGGTCATTCAAGGCATTCTTGGCTAGATGGGAAGTCATCTTCATCACACTATAAATTGAGACTCAAAGCTCAATTCAAGAACACACTTGAAATCTGAAGCTTCTTCTTCTCTTGCTATCTTTCATACACTCAAAAGGTTCATCTTTTTAGTAAACACTTGAGCTATCCTTTATTCAATTGTTTGTTGTTGTTTTATCTTGAGAGATAAGTTGCCAATAGCCGTTAAAGGATTAATACGGGGCAATATTGTCTTAAGTACATGGTGCTAACACCCGACTCACCAAATTCTTATAGTAGTTGTTTCTTATTTCCATTTCCAGATTGTAATTCTTGTTCTTGTTGCTTCTTTCCCATTTCCTTGTAACCGCAATCACAACTCACAATTTGAAGACAATATATATTGTTAGCAATAACAACATGACTGGATTCAACACTGAAACATCCGCCACTGCTCAAGGCAATCCTAATGCATTCACCTCCACTACTCATGGCACAACTAGTGCCAATGTTATACCCCGTATTTCCAGAGTATGTACGTAAGGGAATACGTACAAAAGTCTAGCCTTAAAGTTTAGGCACAAGACGTTTTTTTTGGGCACAACTCACAAAACGAATAGTTTTCCGACTAAACGTTTCCACGGCTTCGTAGGGTAAATTCCTATGCCATTTCTAATTTTTGCGGATTTTTCCGAGAGACGAAACATTTTGGACCAACGGGAGGGCGACACTTGGCACCCTCCAATTGGTGGACTTGAAATCGTCCATTGGACGAATTGGACAAGGTTGGCACGTTTTTTGTGCCTTTGCACAATCGAGGAGTTGGTAGGATATTGTGTGTAGTAGATAGAATGGACACTTGCCTAAATCTTCACCCTACACTTGCCTTGCACTTGGCATCATCTTGACCCTTGGTTGGCCATGGCTTGACCTATAAATACCTCCTTAGATGAAGAGTTCTTCATCCACAAAATTACTTCAAGTCTTGAAAATCCTCTCCTCTCCCTTAAAGCCATTTCGTCCAAACACCTTCCCCCCTCTAGCCTAGCCGAAATCTACCCCCCTCCCTTGGTAGAAAAGTTGCCTTCTAGTATTGTTATAATGCCCAAAATACCCTATCCCAAATCCCTTAGTACTTAGTAGAAGTTGTGAAGAACTTCTAAGGTTTCCTTGGAGCGTACAACTTAGGAGCAAAACCTTGCTCAGGCGCGACTTTTATCTAGGATATTATTGGGCTTACCGAGGTAAATAATCCTAACCCTCTTTTGAATTAGAGAATGCATACTGTAGTAGTATAAGAATAAGTATAAAATACTTAGAAGAATATTGCAGAATAGAATTGAACTGTTATCACAGTAGAAGGGTTTAAAAGAAGAATAATCAAACTGTAATTACATAGAATTTGTTTTCACGATGAGCTTATATAGCTCACCGGGTAGGGAAGTGCTGCCCGACTTTCCATAGAATTGTGAACCCACTGTTTAGAATGACCTTCAGAGTAGTCTAGACTTTGATAGATATCTGTGACTATTATAGGCTGATTCTCTGCGCGCGACATATTCAACTTGGCAGGTGGTTTTCGCTGAGAAGGTATGTGATTCTTCCTAAAGCATGATATTTTACAATATATATGTAGTGCGGTAGACGTACATGTGTTAAGCGAATAATAACTACGGCAATGCCTCACGGCTTAAGCTGAATAATACTTACGGCAATGCCTCACGCTTAAGCACTGAATAATAAGAAGCGAAAGCATTTCAAAAGAATCTTGAATCATTTTTAACGAAGAGAACTAATTGGTTTTAAAGCGAAGCTTAAGAGTTATACTAGCTTTATGGGAAGTTAAGTATAACCACTTAAGAATGATAAAAGAAGCAGTTTGCCTATGTGTTTATAACGGACTTATATTGAATTGTGAAAGAATAATAAGATGGTTTGATAAGTAGACATGATATGATGCTATGTGTGTTAGTGTCTTGTAACGTTTGTATAAGAGAGTATTCTTGTTGTGTACATTTGTTTAAAGATAAGCTGTTATGTTAGTGTACTATCACTCGCTCTTGACATATTCAGGGGTTAAGGCGCCCTCCGATGCGGGGTAGACTTCGGGTGATGCAGGACCATGATTCGAGAATACCTCATGCGGTTGCAGTGGACCTATGCGGAGCTACGTGAGTTCGTGTTAGTGATGCGGGGTTATACCTCATGCGGTCTATGTGGCCATGCGAACTACGAGTCGGGGCGATGCGAGTAGCTACCCTCGATGCGGGGTTACATACCCTATGCGGGCCTATATGAGTGGCCTATGCGGACTACGGGAGTCCAGGATTAGGCTTGCATGGTGATACTACGGGCAATTGGCCCTGCTTCGATCATTCGCAGCCTAGAAAAGACCTGTTACAATTTACCTATTGTTGCTCTTGTTTATGATATGGCACTATGTGCGGTTACCTTGGTTGTTTCATACATACTTGCAAAGCGGTTTTAAAATGATATGTTTTCATTTAAGTATTTCTGATTTCATATACTTAGTACTGTTGTCGACCTCCTTGAAGCTGCGTTCATCTGCGGTAAGGCGGCAGTGCTAGATCCACATCCTTAGGATCTCTTGCGTTCTTTGTCGGGAGCTCCATCTTCTAGGAGGCTCTACTTTTGGGTATGATCTCCTGTTGTAGATAGTTTTATGCTGATCGAGGTATGGTGGGGCCACTGTCCGCCATAGTTGTATATTTCCTTAAGTGCAGAGTCATATTTATGCGATGTCGGATATGCTGCAAAACCATGTTTATATATATATGCGAAAAGCGGCGTTTTCTCATAAAGCGTGTCTTATTTTATAAACTGTTTCATGTCTTGTTTTATATTTCCGTGATTACTCGATGTATGACTACTTGGGTGCCGGTAAGACACGATCCACGGGCCGGAATGGAGTCGTGACAAAAGTGGTATCGGTCGCGATTAATCCTCGGAAAGTGTCTGACCGTATCTAGTAAGTCTTGATTATCGGTGTGTTGTGCACCACCAATGTCGAGAGGCTATAGGATATTTAGGATTGGTTTCCATTCTTTTCATTACGAGATCGTGCCTTAGAAGTGGGTTATAAGTCGGACCCTCTAACGTATTCCTTTTACCATGTGATTATGCCTCACGTAAGGCAACCCGGCCCCAAAGGGCAAGCGTAGGAGGCGCTAGTGGGACACCTAGAGTCACGAGGGCTCGGGCCCGGTCTATACGAGAGCGAGTTCTGACGCCGCCGATCCCAGCGAGACTACGATGCCGCCTCACTGTCCCACGGCACAGGGTGGAGAGATAGGGTACAAGAGATGGCCCGACTATTGGCTAGGATTGTGGCGAACACGAGGACATCTTTGGATCTGGCGGTTCAGTCCAGCCCGGTCGTGCAGTGGTTCACCCGAGGCGAAGTCGAGGCTACGAGACTTCCTGAGTTGTAGCCCGCGAGTTTTACTGGTCGGCGGAGGATGATCCGCGGAGTTCATCCGTCACTCTGAAGGATTTTGAGAGTGATCGGGCGTCGGAGACCGGTCCGTGATCTTTGGTTCACATAAGTGCGTGATACCGCGATCGATTGGTTTGATTCATGAGAGTTATCCGGGAGAGCACGCGTCCCCAACTACTTGGGATGAGTTCTCGGAGGCTTTCCTCACTCACTTGCCTCACGGATGAGGAGGCGCGGTGATAGATTTTTCTTCGAGGCGAGAGGGCGCCTTGTCGGGAGTACAATGTCGAGTTTGATTCATTGGTTCGATATGTCAGCGTTGGTAGCGAATATGGAGGATAGGGTGCACCGCTACATCAGGGCTGAAGCGATTATATGGCGAGTCATGTGCGGGTGTTTCTCTTCACCGTATGGACATTACCGCGTGCGAGCTCATGCTCTTGGATTTGAGGCGTCGAGACCGACGGGTTGTGACAGCAGCGAGAAGAAGGCCGGGGCAGCGAGGTCTTTTGGTGGCTATCGTGGTGGCGGCCTCGGCCGGCGATCGAGATTTGCACCACGGCCGGCTCGAGCTCTCTGCGCCGTCCTCGGCCTGGTAGGACATTCGAGCGAACCGGGGCCCAGGACTTGAGACATCGAGCAACAGAGTGCGGCGATCGGGACCACCCGCCGGTGTGGCGTCACGGTAGGTTCCACCGGGAGTTGTGGTACTACGGAGCTTGTTTGATTGTAGCCAGAGGTCATTTCAGAGATCGCCCAGGAAGCGGCGCGGGTGGTAGGAGCGACTACGAGTTCTTTCACGGTGTTCTTCATCCCAAGCGATTACTCGCTGGAGGCAAGGTACTCATGGACGGCCAGTCGCGGCAGGTCGTGGCGCGGGTCCCGATTCTAGCGGTCCTCGTAACCACATTTATGCTTTGTCCGGCCAGCGGATCGGGAGGCCTCACCGATGTCGTCACAGTACCTTATCGGTTCGGGTTTGATGTGTATGCTTTGATAGATCCGGTTCTACTGCATCCTATATATCTCCCTTGTTGCTAGTAGGATAGGGATAGAGCACGAGTCCATAGACCACTTTCGAGGTAGCTATGCGGTGGGTGATTCGGTGGTAGCTCGGCGGGTATATAGAGCTTGTCTGTGACCATTCTGATCGTCGGACCTGGCCGACTTGATAGAGTTGGAGATGATTGACTTCGACGTGATCATGGGGATGTATTGGCTAGCTTCTTGCTACGCCAATGTAGGCTGAGAGAGAGTAATGCAGTTCCGGTTTCACGAGGCCGGTTGTTGAGTGGGAGGAGCACGGTATCGCCGGAGGTAGGTTTATTTCCTACCTCAAGGCTAGGAAGATGGTGCGAAGGGTATATCTACCATCGTTCGGGTGTTTGATCTCAAGGCTGCGGTACAGATTTTCGTCGATTCGATGGTCGAGAGTTCCCAGACGTGTTTCAGGCGACCTCGGGTATCCCTCCCGAGAGGAGATTGAGTTTTGTATTGACATATTGCGGACACTCGGCTATTTCCATTCCGCCATACGTAATGGCTGCGAGTTGAGAGAGTTGATGGATCAGATTAGAGATTTGCTGTAGTAGGGCTTCATCATGCCTAGTGTTTCTCCACGGGAGCGGTATTGTTAAGTAGAAGAAGGGCGGGGCGCTGCGCATATGTGTTGATTACGGTGAACAAGGTGACCATTAAACAGATACCCTTCCGTGATTGATGATTTGTTCGACCCGATTGCGAGTGCGAGATGTTTCTCAAGATTGATGCGATCGGGCTATCATCAGTGCGAGTCGAGAGAGGTGGATGTCCCTAGATCGCATTTCGGACGATGCGGGCATTATGAGTTGGTCATGTCTTTTGGGTTGACCAATGCTCGTGGTATTCATGGATTTGATGACCGAGTGTTCAAACCATTTTTGAACCGCGTTGTGATAGTGTTCATTGATGATATCTTGGTTTATTCGCTCGAGCGAGAGCATGCGGAGCATTTGAGGCTGTCTTGTGATTCTCGGGACCAGCGGTTATCGCCAAGTTTTCCAAATGTGAGTTTTGGTTGACTTCGTGGCTTTTCTTGGGCATATTGTCGGGTGATGGCATTCGAGTGGATACGACCAAGATCGAGCGATCGGGACTTGGCCTGAACTCTTACTCAGCGAGGTTCGCGATTTTACGGGCCTTGCAGGATATTATCGGCGGTTCGTGGAGAAGTTTGCTTCTATCTCGCACCATTGACTAGGTGACTCGTAAGCGGCTAAGTTTGATGGATGATGCTTGTGGCGGGGTTTCGATTCTTTGAAAGAGAGTGACGACCGCCCCGTTCTTACTCTTCCGGAGGTCGGATGGTTATGTCGTGTCTTGTGATCGTCGGGCATCGGGCTGGGATGTGTGTTGATGCAGCGGGGTAGAGTTATAGCGTCATCGTCAGCGAAGAAACACGAGAGAACTACCCGCATGATTTGGAGTTGGCGTAGTGATTCACGCCAAGATCTGGAAACTATTTGTATGGGGTTCACGTGGATATTTATACGCACCACAAGAGCCTCCAAGTATATCTTCGACAGAGGAGCCGAACTTACGGCGAGACGGTGGTTAGAGTTGCTTAAGGATTACGATGTTGATATCTGTACCACGGGAAGGCCAATGTTGTGGCGTATGCTCTTAGTCGTAGGTCGATGGGAGCCTATCGGATGTGCGGCTAGAGAGGAGGACATGGTTCGTGATTTTCATCGATTAGCGAGCCTTGGTGCATTTGTTTGATTACGATAGCGATGGGGTTCGAGTTCGTGAGGTTGTCGAGTCTTCCATCGTCGAGGAGGTGAAGAGGCAACGATTCGAGATCCGATTTTGACACGTTATCGTGATCTGACTCTTCGTGAGGCAAGGGTCGCTTTTGAGGTAGCACCTGATGGGTGCTAAGGTTTGAGGCGAGTTGTGTGTTCCAGATGTTTGAGGACTTCGCGGCGGAGTTCTTGGGAAGCACACGGCGCGGCGTTACTCTATCCGTCGGTCGACCAAAATGTACCACGACCTTAGATCTATGTATTGGTGGGATGGCTTGAAGAGGGCGTTGCGAGTTCGTAGCTCGGTGCCCGTGTTGTCGGCCAGTGAAGGTAGAGCACGGAGGCACGGTGGTTTGTTGCAGCGATAGAGATCCCGACACGGAAGTGGGAGGTAATCAACATGGACTTCATCACGGGATTACCTCGCACTCGGAGGAGACATGATTCTATATGGGTTATCGTCGGACGGTGTGAAATCAGCCCACTTTCTTCCGTCGGGACGACTTTTTGGTGAGGATTATGCGGACTTTACATCCGAGAGATCGTCGATCGCATGGAGTCCCTATTTCGATCATATCGACAGAGAGCCCGGTTTCGGCTAACTGGAGGTCTTTCGAGAGGTTTAGGGACGCAGTGAGCACGAATCTGCATTCCATCCACGAGCAGACGGACGAGCGGCGCACTATCCGCACTCTTGAGGATATCTTTGCGAGCTGTGTTATCGACCGAGGGTAGTGGGAGGATCATTTGCCTCTAGTTGAGTTCGCGTACAATAATAGCTACCACTCGGTATTCGATGGCGCCTTATGAGGCCTTGTATGGGAGGAAGTGCGGATCGCCTATAGGTTGGTTCGATGTGGGCGAGTGCGGCTAGTGGGACGATTTGGTGCGTGCGATGGATAAGGTGAAGCTTATCCGAGGCGGCTATTGGCGGCTCGAGTCGGCGAAGTCGTATCACGGATCATCGTCGTCGGCATCCGAGTTCGCGATTGATGATTGGGTTTTCTGAAGGTGTCACCCATGAAGGGTGTGATGAGATTCGGGAAGAAAGGAAACTCGGCCCAAGTACATTGGGCGTTTGATTGTCGCGAGGTAGGCAAGGTTGCCTATGAGTTGGATCTGCCGTCAATCTGGAGGCGACATCCGGTTTTCACGTATCTATCTTTGAGAGATGTATCGGGGATCCATCTAGGGTGCACCGATTGACGATGTCGGTGACCAGGGGTTATCGTATGAGGAGGTTCCCATAGCGATAATCGATCGTCGAGTTAGCGTCTGCGGACGAGGGCGTGGCTTCCACAAAGTCTTGTGGCGGAACGAGCTCGGGAGGAGATGACTTGGGAAGCCGAGGAAGACATGAGGCAGAAGTATCCTCACCTATTCCCCACACCTCCAGGTAATTCACTTTCCTACTTGTAAATCTTCATTATCGTTTATGCCTAAGTGTTGTTCTGTGGCCGTGTGTGGCATTTGCTGTTTAAGTTATGAAGAATCTTATCGTTAATCGTCTTGGGAAGGAACATTCGGGCGAATGTTTCTAAGAGAATGTTATACCGTATTTCCAGTATGTACGTAAGGGAATACGTACAAAAGTCTAGCCTTAAAGTTTAGGCACAAGACGTTTTTTTTGGGCACAACTCACAAAACGAATAGTTTTCCGACGAAACGTTTCCACAGCTTTCGTAGGGTAAATTCCGGCTATGCCATTTCTAATTTTTGCGGATTTTTCCGAGAGACGAAACATTTTGGACCAACGGGAGGGCGACACTTGGCACCCTCCAATTGGTGGACTTGAAATCGTCCATTGGACGAATTGGACAAGGTTGGCACGTTTTTTGTGCCTTTGCACAAGTCAAGGAGTTGGTAGGATATTTGTGTGTAGTAGATAGAATGGACACTTGCCTAAATCTTCACCCTACACTTGCCTTGCACTTGGCATCATCTTGACCCTTGGTTGGCCATGGCTTGACCTATAAATACCCCCTTAGATGAAGAGTTCTTCATCCACAAAATTACTTCCAAGTCTTGAAAAATCCTCTCCTCTCCCTTAAAGCCATTTCGTCCAAACACCTTTCCCCCCCCCCCCCTTGAGTAAAGTTGGCCGAGGCCTCCCCCCTAGCCTAGCCGAAATCTACCCCATTGGTAGAAAAGTTGCCTTCTAGTATTGTTATAATGCCCAAAATACCCTAGCCCAAATCCCTTAGTACTTAGTAGAAGTTGTGAAGAACTTCTAAGGTTTCCTTGGAGCGTACAACTTAGGAGCAAAACCTTGCTCAGGCGCGACTTTTATCTAGGATATTATTGGGCTTACCGAGGTAAATAATCCTAACCCTCTTTTGAATTAGAGAATACATACTGTAGTAGTATAAGAATAAGTATAAAATACTTAGAAGAATATTGCAGAATAGAATTGAACTGTTATCACAGTAGAAGGGTTTAAAAGAAGAATAATCAAATCAGTAATTACATAGAATTTGTTTTCACGATGAAGCTTATATAGCTCACCGGTAGGAAGTCTTTGCCGACTTTCCATAGAATTGTGAACCCTCTGTTTAGAATGACCTTCAGAGTAGTCTAGACTTTGATAGATATATGTGACTATTATAGGCTGATTCTCTGCGCGCGACATATTCAACTTGGCAGGTGGTTTTCGCTGAGAAGGTATGTGATTCTTCCTAAAGCATGATATTTTACAATATATATGTAGTACGGTAGACGTACATGTGTTAACTGAATAATAACTACGGCAATGCCTCACGGCTTAAGCCTGAATAATACTTACGGCAATGCCTCACGGCTTAAGCCTGAATAATAAAGAACTGAAAGCATTTCAAAAGAATACTGAATCATTTTTAATAGAAGAGAACTAATTGGTTTTTAAAACAGAAGCTTAAGAGTTATACTAGCTTTATGGGAAGTTAAGTATAACCACTTAAGAATGATAAAAGAAACAGTTTGCCTATTTGTTTATAACAGACTTATATTGAATTGTGAAAAGAATAATAAGATGGTTTGATAAGTAGACATGATATGATGCTATGTGTGTTAGTGTCTTGTAACGTTTGTATAAGAGAGTATTCTTGTTGTACATTTGTTTAAAGATAAGTTGTTATGTTAGTGTACTATCACTCACCTCTTGACATATTACAGGGGTTAAGTCGCCTCCGATGCGGGGTAGACTTCGGTGATGCAGGACCATGATTCGAGAATACCTCATGCGGGTCCAAGGACCTATGCGAGCTACGGAGTTCGGAGTTAGTGATGCGGGGTTATACCTCACGCGGTCTATGTCGCCATGCGGACTACGAGTCGGGGCGATGCGAGAGTAGCTACCCTCGATGCGGGGTTACATACCCTATGCGGGCCTATATGAGTGGCCTATGCGGACTCTGGAGTCGAGATTAGGCTTGCATGGTGATACTACGGGCAATTGGCCTGCTCGATCATTCGCGACCTAGAAAGGACTATTCTGATTTACCTATTGTTGCTCTTGTTTATGATATGGCACTATGTGCGGTTACCTTGGTTGTTTCATACATCTTTGCAAAGCGGTTTTAAAATGATATGTTTTCATTTAAGTATTTCTGATTTCATATACTTAGTACACTGTTATCGACCTCCTTCGGGCTGCGTTCATGCCGCGGTAAGAGCGGCAGTGCTAGATCCACATCCTTAGGATCTCTTGCGTTGGTGTCGGGAGCTCCATCTTCTCGGAGGCTCTACTTTTGGGTATGATCTCCTGTTGTAGATAGTTTTGTATGATCGAGGGTATGGCGGGGCCCTGTCCGCCATAGTTGTATATTTCCTTAAGTGCAGTAGTCATGTTATGCGATATCGGATGTAGCTGCAAAACCATGTTTATATATATATGCGAAAGCGACGTTTTATCACATAAAGCGTGTCTTATTTTATAAACTTTCATGTCTTGTTTTATATTTCCGATTACTCGATGTATGACTACTTGGGTGCCGGAGGCACGATCCGGGCCGGAATGGGTCGTGACATCCAACCCCAATGCTGCTCAATGCGTTTATAACGCGTTTGCTACTGCTCATGAGAATGCTCTGTTATACTCCATATTTCCAGAGTATGTACGTGAGGACGTACGTAGAAAAGTTTGAGCCTTAAAGTAGGCAAGGGCCGAAAAGTTTGTGCACAACTACCAAAAAGAATCATTTTCCGACGAAACATCTTCCAAAACTTGCGAAGGGAAAATTCCGGCTATGTCATTTATTATTTTTGCGGATTTTTCCGAGAGATGAAATATTTTGGACCAACGAGAGGGCGACACTTGTCACCCTCTAATTGGCGGACTTGTGGGCGTCAATGGGACGAATTGAAGCCTTGGAGTTGGTAGGATATTTTGTGTAGTTTATGAGCAAGTGGGACCCACAAACACTTGTCCAAATCTTGACCTTACACTTGCCCACCACTTGTCTTGATCTTGGCCCTTGGTTGTCCTATAAATACCCCCCCTTTGTGAAGACTTCTTCATCCACAAAAATCTCTAAGTCTTGAAATCCCTCTCCCTCCCTCTCTATGGTTTCGTCCAAACCTCTCCCCCTCCCCATTTGAGAAGTCCCTTGGCCGAGGGGTACACCCCCCCCCTCCTAGTGGCCTTGGCCGAGAGTACCCCCCCCCTTGGTAGAAAAGTATTCTCCAAGTATTGTTACTATTCCAAAATACCTTGTAGTATTCCAAGGTTACCCCTATACTAAAAGCCCAGAAATACTATTATACTTCCTTGATCCACAAAACGAAACCACAGGAAAATCTTCATAGCCGGTTGAAGTATTAAGAAGAAGTTGCGTAGAACTTCTAAGGGTTGTTTGGAGCGGGTTGGAGCACCCAGAGTAGGAGCTAAACGTTGCTTAGGATCGACATTTAAACTTGGATAATTTTGGGCTTATCAAGGTAAATACTCTTGACCTTCTATTGTAATTGGAAATTACACTGTAGTTGTATAGAAATGAATATAAGATTCATAGAAGGATATTACAGAAGAGAATTGAACTGTAATAGAAGGATATTCTGAAAAGACTTGAATGAAATCACATCGTAAGAATATTAAAGAAGAAGATTAAAGCAGACTTACATAGGGTGTATTTCTGATGAACTTGTGTAGTTTATCGGGTAGGGAAGTGCTGCCCGATTTTCCGTAAAATAGAGAACCTACTGCTTAGAATATTCTCCAGAGTAGTCTAGACATTGATAGACTTGTTTAACCGTTATAGGTTGAAAGTTCTGCAAGTAGCATGTTCTACTTGAAAGGTGGACAAGGCTAGCCGGGTTATAAGCGAGTGGGCGTTTTGCTAATAGTCGATAATCGTCGCGAGGTATGTGATTCTTCCTATCCTCTTGAGCATGATATTTTAAAAAGAATATATATAGTACGGTAGACGTACGTGTGTTAACTGAACGTAGTTTTACGGCAATGTCTTTTGACTTAAGCCTGAATAATAAGAATCTTGAAGTATTTCAAAAGAATTAAGAAACCTTTTTTAAAGAAGAGAAATACTTGGTTTTAAAAGCTTAAGAGTTATACTAGCTTTATGGGAAGTTAGGTATAACGACTTAAGAGAGATAAAAAGAATGGTTTATTGATTTTAGAAGTTAAGAGACTTGACTTAATTAAATTAATATGAATTTTGTTAAAAAGTGTGAAACCTCATTCGTGAGAAATGAGTATTTTGGTTTTCAAAAGGAATGATGTTTTACTGATTTCAGAAATCAGAATAAGTATCGAACAAACCACAGCAGCGCTAATAAAGGGAAATGTATTGACTAATAAAGTATTATTAAAACCAGTAGAAACCTCCATCTGCATAGAAGCTAAGATGAGACAAAATGATATTACATTTCCTAGATCATGGCTGCTTTAATAAGATTTCTATAAACAATAATAACCTACTCACATATAAGGCATATGTTTCTCAAATCGTTTTAAAGGAGAATTATATCATTAAGTGATTAAAACTATGAACTACGAAACCTTTCAAAATGAGAAACTTGAGTATTTGAAATTAGGCAAACTTGAACGTTTGGAAAAGAATGTTGTTACTTGATTTTACAAAGAGAAGTGTTTTGATTAACTTAAGAAGATAAGTCACTCTATTTTTATACTACGGGTATTGTGTGACATTTGTGAAAGAAACGGATCTTTTAAAGAGTTAATGTATGAAGTACTTTGGGGATATAAACCCGAACTTGTTGACATATAGTAGAAAGTACCTCGTGTGATTAACTTGATTGTGTTGGTTTGTGATAGCCTTGTAATACTTCCTTGTTGATTTGATAATTAAACATGTTAGGATGCTACGTGTGTTAGTGTCTTGTGATGTTTGTGTAAAGGGGTTTCCCTTGTTATGCTTATGTTGTCTAACGGTAAGCCGTTATGCTAGTATTACATCACTCACCTCTTGACATGATTCCGGGGGTTAAGCTGCCCTCCGATGCGGGGTAGACTCAGGCGGTCTGGGACCATGATTCGAGAATACCTCATGCGGGTCCTGGGGACCTATGCGGAGCTACGAGAGTTCCAGGTTAGTGTGCGGCCTTTATGGTCATGCGGTCTATGTGGCCATGCGGATCGCGAGTCGGGGCGTTGCCGGAGTAGCTACCCTCGATGCGGGAATACCTCATGCGGGCCATTGGGTGGCCTATGCGAAGCTGGAAGTTCGGGGACTAGACGCGCATTAGATGCTGCGGCGAGTGGCGGCCGATCATGTGGCGGTCAGACAGATCTCATGATACGATTTATGACCTTGTTGGTGCGTAGGTTTTTAGTAGTCGGCTATGCCTTCGTACTTACCGTCACGGTTTTATTATGACACAGGTGGGACACGGTGTTCATGTGTATTCCTTGGTGCTTTTATATCATGAGCTGGCGGTGAGGAAGGTATTCCACGGGCATGATTGATGTTGTGGGCGTGAGACCCATAGTTGTATTTGAGTGATAACTTTGAGGCGTGAGTCACGACTTGATCTTATTTATTGTGATCGTAGTTTGGTTATCATACATGTCTCTGCTTTATATAAGACTACTATGATTTCATTTCTGATATTTTCGATTTCACATACTTGGTACTGTTGTCTTGACCTCCTTGAGGGCTGCGTTCATGCCGCAGTAGAAAGGTACACGATGTTGATCCTCGCTCTTAGGAGTCACGATTCGGCGTTTGGGAAGCTCGTTTCTCGGAGGCTTATCAGTAGATAGTCCCTGTCGTTGTAGGTACTTACATTCGGGGTATGGCGAACCTGTCCGCCATTGTTGTCATATCATTCTTAGAGTGCAGTATGCTTGTTGTGGGCGAGTTGTAAATGGGATGTAACGTTCGGTTTTAAAGTTTATACATTTATGCTTAGAAAGGCAAGTTTTCTCGAATAAGCTTTCACATTTCATATTATATCATGTCTTGCTTTATGTTCCGCTGATTACTCTGATGTATGTCTACTTGGGTGCCCGGGGTAAGGCACCAGTCACGGGCCCGGGTTCGGGTCGTGACAAAAGTGGTATCAGAGCAGTTAATCCTCGGAAAGTGTCTACAGACCGTATCTAGTAGAGTCTTGATTATCGGTGTGTTGTGCACCACACCAATAATCAGGAGGCTATAGGATATTTAGGATTGGTTTCCATTCTTCTTACTCCGAGATCGTGCTTAGAGCCGTGTTATAAGTTGAACCCCCTCTAACGTATTTCTTTCCCTTACCGTTATGCCTCCGCGTAAGGCAACCCGGGCCCAGAAGGGCAAAGCGGTAGGAAGGCTGCGAGTAAACACGAGAGGTTACGAGGCACAGCCCAATCATCACCTAGGGTGGTGCTTCATTCGGGAGTTCTGCGGCGTCGCGGCCCAGCGAGTTTAAGCGCGGCGGCGGCGATTCCTCTGCGGCCATGATACTTGAACCTTCAGTTCCACGACCAGTAGCAGAAAGTATAGATTGCAAAGAGACGACCTTGTTACTAACTAAGGATGTAACTACCGGAGAGTATATTATGTATCGATTTATCACGGGTCATGAGGACTATCTAAGAAAGGGTTGTGCAAGAGTAGCTCTTCAGTCAGGCTTGAGCATGGCCTGCGTACGAGCTTATGCGCAGCAGGCCGAGAAACTTAGAGATCGACAGATTAGTCAAGGACATCAGAAAAAGAGGGCCAAAACAGCAGGGTCCTTTGGTAACTTTCGAGGCGAATCGCCTCAGCAGCAGCAGACTGGATATGCGCCTCCGCCAGTGCAGAATGGTCCTCCACGGGGTTCAGGACGTTTGGGGTATGCCGGAGTTGGTCGAGCTCGTGGCTTCCGATTCACGAATCTGCGTCGGTTCGGCCACCGGATTCGATGGTTCGGAAAGGAAGGGTGCTAGCGAGAGGCCACCCCACCGGTGTGGCTGTTGTGGTAGATGTCATTGTGGGAGTGTCGCATTGCCCGACAACTTGTTTTGCTTGCGGCCAGCAGGGCCATCTTGCAAGAAATTGTCCGACCAGAGGTGGCGCGGATGTAGAGACTCAGCCTTCAGGATCAGTGGCTAGTTCATCACCTTCTTTAGCTATGCGCCCATTTGGGCAGATTTGATTAGAACGACAAAGGGGAGTGAAGTTGTAGATACAGGTAGATCCTTAACCCTCTAGAGATTAGTATGTGTGATAAGATGAGTATATCTTAAGTGTTATGTTCAGATAACTTAACTGTTAATTGTGATTAGAAATCATGGTTAGTTAAAAGGGTAATATTGGGGTTAGGGAAAGTGTGAGCCTAAGATTTTATATGTAGAGACCTTAGAGGTAAGGCCATCTCGAGTAAAAGACTTATTGTTATGTTAACCTTTATCGGAGTGCATAGTGCACGTGAGATATATATTGTGTGATAAGTCCCTGGGTAGTGTGGAATGAAATAGGGTAGTTGAGCTAAGAAGACCACTAGGTTTTCGTGACTTGATGGTGGGATTGTTCCGGATCGGGGAGCAAGAGTTTTTGCGCGATAGCGGGTCGGGTCGAGGGCCGATTGCGGGTCAACCCGCGGCCTGTAGTATGGTGGGGTCAGTTCGAGGTGGTCCCGCCAGGTGGTGGGGTCACGAGGGTGTTAGACCCAAGTTTAGTTAACCATCGTACGAGTTCGTGGATGCGTTCGACCAGTAGTCGGGCCGATGAGGTCAGCCCATCTTGTCCTTGATCGGGGGTATTTACTCGGCAGAGGGTTATGCGAGATGTTATTTATCAGGAAGGTTGTAAGGCTGCACGGGGTGCCTACTTTCACCTTATGACAAACAGTGAAGCCCCGGGTTGTGGCTATCTCTTTTTCTGGAAGTTTTACCAGGCAGGGTTAGGAACTCAGGTGAGTCTCAGTATCGCATTCGCCCTCGGGCCAGTGTTGGATTTCAGGGGTAGCTGTAAGGATTATTCGCCTCTTGGTTGAGGGTGTATTATAATAGCTACCATATCAGTATTCGGATATCGCCTTATGAAGCCTTGTAGGGGCGGAAGTGTAAGTTGCCGGTCGATTGGTTCGATGTTGGCAAGGTTCAGATAGTTGATTCATACTTGTTTCAGCAGGATGTGGATAGGGTAAAGCTTATCCAGAAGAGGTTATTGGCAGTTCAGAGTCAACAGAAGTCGTGCGGATAATCGGCGACGACGCTCAGAGTTCAGGTTGACGGTGGGTCTTCTTGAAGGTACCACCCCGGAGAGGGTGTGACGAGTTTTGGAAAACAGAGGAAACTTAGCCCGAGGTACTTTGGGCCTTTTCAGGTCATGTGAAGAATAGGCCAGGTTACCTATAAGTTGGCATTGCCATCCAACGTAGGGAGCAGTACGTCCGGTCTTTCATGTTGTTATGTTCGGAAAAGTATCGGAGATCCATCCAGAGTATTCCCAGTTAATGATGACCAAGTTGGAGGTAGTAACCCAGAGATTTGGAAATTGAAGCAGTAACAGAAATGTGGTAAGCTATGAGAAAGAGTTCGAGTGTACGAGAAGGGTACGACGAGTAAGGAAAGAAGCGAGCATGTGTTAAGAACATAGAAGTGATCATTTCGTTTGTAAAGAAAAGGTGCGAAGAGAGTATCTTTTAGCCCTTGGGTGGGAGTTTTTGTAGTGATAGAGGTGATTCCTCGTGGACTTGGATGTAAGTATTTGCGCGTGTTGTATTGTGGCCAGGTGTGGCATGACTGTTTTCGTAAGTATAGCAGTGAAGACTATACTGGCGCATGTTTGTTTTGAGACTTAGAAGGAACATTCGGGACGAATGTTTCTAAGGAGGGGAGAATGTTATACCCCGTATTTCCAGAGTATGTACGTGAGGACGTACGTAGAAAAGTTTGAGCCTTAAAGTAGGCAAGGGCCGAAAATTTTGTGCACAACTACCAAAAAGAATCATTTTCCGACGAAACATCTTCCAAAACCTGCGAAGGGAAAATTCCGGCTATGTCATTTATTATTTTTGCGGATTTTTCCGAGAGATGAAATATTTTGGACCAACGAGAGGGCGACACTTGTCACCCTCTAATTGGCGGACTTGTGGGCGTCAATGGGACGAATTGAAGCCTTGAAGTTGGTAGGATATTTTGTGTAGTTGATGAGCAAGTGGGACCCACAAACACTTGTCCAAATCTTGACCTTACACTTTCCCACCACTTGTCTTGATCTTGGCCCTTGGTTGTCCTATAAATACCCCCCCCCCCCCCCTTTGTGAAGACTTCTTCATCCACAAAAATCTCTAAGTCTTGAAATCCCTCTCCCTCCCTCTCTATGGTTTCGTCCAAACCTCTCCCCCCTCCCCATTTGAGAAGTCCCTTGGCCGAGGGGTACACCCCCCCTCCTAGTGGCCTTGGCCGAGAGTACCCCTGTTACACCCCATAAGTCCAGGACAGGTATAAGAGAATGTACGTAAGGAATCAAGACTTGGAAATTAGTACGAAAGGAAGAATTGTTTTTCCGACGGAAAATGTTCCGAACGTCGGAAAGGAAAAATGTTCGTTGTTAAGAATTGGATTCCCAAAATGCATTATTGAAGAGTATGGAACTCTTAACCTAATGGAAATTCATTTTTTGTGGATTTGGTCACGTGGGGCCCACCCGAGGAATTTTACGTTTTGCGGGGCCCACGAGGGTTACGGAATTTTATGGACGAATGAGAGGGCGACACGTGGCACCCCCTCATGTGGTCTGGGCGAAATGTTGCAAGGGTAAAATGGTCATTTGACCTATGTAGATGATAAGTCTTCTAAGCTTGATAATATTGACCAAGTCAACTTGCCACTTGGGCTTAATCCTAGTGAAACTCATCCTAGCCACTCATGTGTTGCAATCTAAGCCATCCAATGTGTTATATATACATACTAGTAGCAAGACTAAGTCTCCAACACTTAGAAAAATCACAACACATTGTTCTTGTCCAAAGAGTTGCTCTCGGGTTTGGAGAAGCTCCCACACAAAAAATTTGTAGTTTTTCTCCATTAGCCACAAGACTTTAACCCAATGTCCCTAAGGGTATTATAAGTGTTATACCCCGTAGTTCCAGTGTTATACCCCATATTTCCAGAGTATGTACGTGAGGACGTACGTAGGAAGTTTGAGCCTTGAGATTTGGCAAGTTTCGAAATTTGTACACAAGTGCCAAAAAGAATCGTTTTTCGACGAAACGTTTTACTAAACTTGCGAAGGGAAAATTCCGGCTATGTCATTTCTAATTTTTGCGGATTTTTCCGAGAGACGAAACATTTTGGACCAACGGGAGGGTGACAAGTGTCACCCTCACATTGGAGCACGTTTTGGGCGGCTTGGACGATTTGGGAGCACTTTAGTTGGTAGGATATTTTGTGCAAGTTGTGTGGTAGATGGATAAGGTCCACATGGTTAAAATCTAGCCCTACACTTGCACCACACTTGTCTTCATCTTGGCCATTGGTTGGCCTTTAGTTAGCCTATAAATACTCCCCTTACTTGAAGACTTTCTTCATCCAAAAAACTTGAGCAATCTTTCTAAGTCTCAAATACTCCCTCCCTCTTGTTTGCTTTCGTCCAAGCCCCTCCCCTTTGAGAAAGGCCATTGGCCGAGCCTCCCCCTCACTGTGGTGCCACTGGCCAGGGTACCCCACTAGCCTAGTTGTTTTCGTATAATACCCTTGTTGTGGTATATAAATACTCTCTAGTATTGTTATTATGCCCAAATACCTTGGCCCAAATACCTTGTAGTATTCCCAAGGTTACACTTATACAAAAGCCAGAAAATACTATTATACCTTCTTTAGCCACTAAACGAAACCACAGGAAAACCTTCAGTCGGTTGAAGTGTTAAGTAGAAGTTGCGTAGAACTTCCAAGGGTTGTTTGGAGCGGGTTGGAGCACTCGGAGTAGGAGCTTAACGTTGCTCAGGAGCGACATTATACTTGGATAATTTTTGGGCTCATCGAGGTAAATACTACTGTCCTTCTATTGTAATTGGAAATTACATCGTAGTAGTATAGAAATGAATATAAGATTCATAGAAGAGATTTGAACGTAATAGAAGGATATTACGTAAAAGGATTGAATCAAATCACTTGGAAGAATGCAAGTAGAAGTTAAAGCGCATTTACATAGGTGTATTCAGATGGTGATAACCTTTATTGGTTGAATGTTTTGCAAGTAGCATGTGCTACTTAGAAGGTGGACAAGGCTAGCGGGTTATAGCCGTGGGCGTTTTGCTTATAGTCGATAATCGTCGCGGTATGTGATTCTTCCTATACTCTTGAGCATGATATTTTAAAGGAAGATATATATAGTGCGGCAATGTCTTTTGACTTAAGCTGAATAATATATAGTACGGTAGACGTCGTGTGCTAATTGAGCGTAGTTGTGCGGCAATGTCTTTTGACTTAAGCTAATAATAAGAAACTTGAAGTATGTCACAAGAGTTAAGAAACCATTTTTGAAAGAAGAGTAACACTTGGTTTTAAAGGTTTTAAAAAGAGTTATACTAGCTTTATGGGAGTTAGGTATAACATCTTAAGAGGGTAAAGAAAATGGTTTATCGATTTTAGAAGTTAAGAGACTTGATCTTATAAGATAAGAGACTTAACTTAAATGAATTAATATGAGTTTTGTGTGAAACCTCATTCGTGAGTAATGAGTCGTGGTTTTAAAAGGAATAATGTTTCTTGATTTGAAAATCAGAATGTGTATCGACAAACCACTGCAGCGTTAATAAAGGAAAATGTATTGAATCTTGAAGTATTATTAAAACCGAGAAACCTCTATCTGCATAGAAGCTAAGATGAGACAAAATGATATTACATTTTCTAGATCATGGTACTTAATAAGATGGATTATGAACAAGAATAACTACTACTTTATGGCATATGTTACTCAATTGTTTTAAAAAAGAGATTAAGACATTGAACTATGAAACTTTTCTAAAAAGAGACTTGCGTAATTGAAATTAGGCAAACTGGAACTTTAGGGAAAAGAAGGGCATTGTGTTGTCTTAAAATGGTTTAAAACATAAAGTGTTATAACAAGCTTTATGGGAAGTTGGTTATAACGACTTTATGAAAACAAAAGAAGGGTTTTATCATTGGTTTTAATGTGGTAACTTGACTTTAAAAAGAGAAGTGTTTTGGTCTAAAAAAAAGGCATGGTATTGCCTTAATTGGTTTTAAAAAGGAAAGTATGGAAGTTGTTTTGGTTTACTTAAAAGATGTAAGTCACTCTATTTTTATACTACGGGTATCGGGTGACTTTTATAAAAGGAATGAATCTCTTTAAAAGGAATTTAACGTACGTAGTACTTTAGGGTTAAAACCCGGACTTTGACATAAAATGAAAGTACTTTGAGTTGTGTGAAACTTGCCTATGCTTGTTGTTGTGAAACTTGCCTATGCTTGTTGTGATAGCCTTTGTTGTGCAAGAATTGTGTTTCTATACTACCGCGTCTCTCGATGGAGGGTCGGTTGACTTGTTGAGAACTTACTTGGACGTCTTAAGCGGTGGCGGAGAAATTCCGCAGTGCGTTCGCTGATAGTGCTACTTTTGCTAAACGCTTTGGACATACTGACACGATGCGTAGCGCACGGGTATGCTTCCATTTGGAATGTCGTCTTATTGTTTCCCTTTGGACATACTGACACGATGCGTAGCGCACGGGTATGCTTCCATTTGGAATGTTGTCTTAGTGTTTCCCTTTGGACATACTGACACGATGCGTAGCGCACGGGTATGCTCCCATTTGGATTGTTGTCTTGTTGCTATCATATCATAGACTGCCGGCGGTGAGGAAGGAATTCCACGGGCACGAGTGATGATTTGGAGGGCGTGAGTCCCTGACTTGATATGACTGTTTATATGTTGTGTACTGTAGTTTGGTTATCATACATGTCTCCTGCTTTATATAGCGCTATGATTTCATTTCTGATATTTCTGATTTCACATACTTGGTACTGTTATCGACCTCCCCGGGGCTGCGTTCATCTGCGCAGTAGAAGTACATCACCGTCGATCCCAGCGTTTAGGATCTCATTTCAGCGTATTGGGAAGCTCCGTTCCTTCGGAGGCTTATCTTTGGTATGTTACCCTGAGTCTGTAGGTTCTTGTGCATTCAGGGGTATGGCGGGGCCCTGTCCCGTCATAGTTGTTGTATAAATCTTAAGTGCATGCTTTGTTGTGGGCGGGGTTGTAAGGATTATGCTGCTCAAATGTCTATATATATATGTTGAAAGGCAACCATTTTGGTTGGCCTATTTTCTTTATCTTGATCCATGTCTATTTAAATGTTTAAGTTTTTATTTCCGCTGGTTTTTCTCTGATGTTGTATCACTAGGGTGCCCGGGGTAAGGCACCAGTCACGGGCCCGGGTTCGGGTCGTGACAAGCGTCTTTTGTTTATATATATATTATGGCAGCCTTGTCGGCTTGCCGTTGCACGTATGTTGGTTTTAAAAAAAAAGAGGTATTATTTAAATTTCGCAGTTTACTTGTGTTGTTAAGGTAGAAGGGTGCCCGTGTAGGGCACCGATCCTGTTTGAGGTTGGGGTATGACAGTGGTATCGGAGCGATCGATCCTCGGAATGTCTACATACCGTGTCTAGTAGAGTCTTGATTATCGGTGTGTTGCGCGCCACACCCATAAACAGGAGGCTACGGGGACATTTAGCGATTGGTTTCTATTCTTCTCACTCTAAGATCGTGCCACAGAGCCGTGTTAGTAAGATAATTCCTCTCGACGTATTTTTGTGTTACGCTTATGACACGAGGAGAACAACGCCCGAGAAGGGCAAAGGAGTAGCGAGCTACTAGTCGACTCGAGAGAGTTGATAGGGCTTGTGCCGTGGTATACTAGATGATGTACCCGCGATCGGCGAGTTCTTCGCGCGAGTTTTGAGACCACAGCACTGAGCCTACGGTTTCTCGGTTAGGGAAGACTTTAGGGTCATGAAGGAAGCCATTATGTTATTGACCAAGATAACGATGCTACTGCTTTCCTCAACAGAGGTTATTCGGCGATGCAGACAGTGTACGGGGTAGAGGGCGGTAGCGGAGATCTGCGTAAGAGGCTAGACCGGTTGGTTATCCGGTGAGTTTTGGACGAGTGCCTCGGCGGCCGAGTGAGATATTCATCCCTACCCAGTACATACCCCGCAGCTCACGGTGGAGATTTGATCTCACAAGGTATTTAGGAGCCGGTCCAAGCTCCAGGGGTCGAGGTTCTCAGAGAAGCAGAGGATTTTCTCAGTCGAGGCCACTTATTCCTCAGTGTTTCCATTGTAGTAAGCGTCATTTGGGGAAATGTCGTCTTGGCACAGGTGTTTGTTATTATTGTGGCCGTCCGGGCCATATACTGAGGGTATGTCCTTTTAGAAGGAGCACCGGTGAGGTGGCTCAGTCTATGAGGCCGGTAGTTGGTTCCACTCCTCGCGGTATGTCGTCCCGAGCGGTGTTGGATGTCGACCACCGTGGTAGAGGTCAGGGTGGAGTTTATAGTTCTGGCGGTCCTTCGAACCGCAGAAATGACGTGACTACTGGGCAGGATCAGGAGGCGACATCGCACGGGGTTACAGGTATATCTCGATTCTTCTGAATCATGCGTGCATTGATAGATTCAGATTTCGCCCTAGCATATATGTTTTCCCTTTGTTGCTAGCAGTTGTAAGTGATAGTACCCCAGAGGTAGGGATACCTTGATTAGTAAAGTGAGAAGTTAAGAATGTTGACAAGAATGATAAGTGAACTGAGACTATAGTTGTGTAGAGTTCACAAGTTGTAATTACCCCGTAACAGTGTAAGACCGATAGGGAAGAATGTACAGTAGAAATACTTTGGCTTATGTGACTAACCTCTAAGTGAATAGGGGATAGGGTAAGGAGTACCTCGAGATAAGAGAGAGATTTATTCCAGACTAAGAATGAGAAGTTAAGTGTGACGATGAGTCGGGTTATGGACTCATTTCGGGTCAGCCGGTAGTGTGGAATGGGGTGATGTCAGTTAGAAATGGTCCCGCTTTGTGATAGGGTCACGAGGGTGCTAGGCCCAAGTCTAGTTGATCGTTGTACGATTTCGTGGATGCGTTCCACCGGAACTAGGTCGTAAGGACCGAGAAGAGCCTTAACGGGAATGTAAGTAGCATATGGCCAAGTTTGGTTAGTAACTCCAAGGATTGGGGAACAGAAACAATATTTGAGATGTTGTACGTTTACTATATAAGTTTAGAAGTACGAGAAAGAATGATAAGTAAGGAAAGAAAGGAACCTCTAAGGATCCCGTGTTTGGGGAAGACTGTAACCTTCGAGTTTTGTGAGAGGGGCCACGGACGGAAGGTCCATTATTATGTTCACGTATGTTATGTGGTGGCCCTATGTGGCATCGTTGGTCTTGTGCAGTGTTGATTGATAGGTATAGTATAGAGATTGTGCCGGAGTTTGTATAGCTTGACAACCGACTAAGAACATTCGGGGACGAATGTTTCTAAGGGGGGGAGAATGTTACACCCCATAAGTCCAGGACAGATATAAGAGAATGTACGTAAGGAATCAAGACTTGGAAATTAGTACGAAAGGAAGAATTGTTTTTTCGACGGAAAATGTTCCGAACGTCGGAAAGGAAAAATGTTCGTTGTTAAGAATTGGATTCCCAAAATGCATTATTGAAGAGTATGGAACTCTTAACCTAATGGAAATTCATTTTTTGTGGATTTGGTCACGTGGGGCCCACCCGAGGAATTTTACATTTTGCGGGGCCCACGAGGGTTACGGAATTCTATGGGCGAATGAGAGGGCGACACGTGGCACCCCCTCATGTGGTCTGGGCGAAATGTTGCAAGGGTAAAATGGTCATTTGACCTATGTAGATGATAAGTCTTCTAAGCTTGATAATATTGACCAAGTCAACTTGCCACTTGGGCTTAATCCTAGTGAAACTCATCCTAGCCACTCATGTGTTGCAATCTAAGCCATCCAATGTGTTATATATACATACTAGTAGCAAGACTAAGTCTCCAACACTTAGAAAAATCACAACACATTGTTCTTGTCCAAAGAGTTGCTCTCGGGTTTGGAAGCTCCACAAAAATTTTGTAGTTTTTCTCCATTAGCCACAAGACTTTAACCCAATGTCCCTAAGGGTATTATAAGTGTTATACCCCGTAGTTCCAGTGTTATACCCCATATTTCCAGAGTATGTACGTGAGGACGTACGTAGGAAGTTTGAGCCTTGAGATTTGGCAAGTTTCGAAATTTGTACACAAGTGCCAAAAAGAATCGTTTTTCGACGAAACGTTTTACTAAACTTGCGAAGGGAAAATTCCGGCTATGTCATTTCTAATTTTTGCGGATTTTTCCGAGAGACGAAACATTTTGGACCAACGGGAGGGTGACAAGTGTCACCCTCACATTGGAGCACGTTTTGGGCGGCTTGGACGATTTGGGAGCACTTTAGTTGGTAGGATATTTTGTGCAAGTTGTGTGGTAGATGGATAAGGTCCACATGGTTAAAATCTAGCCCTACACTTGCACCACACTTGTCTTCATCTTGGCCATTGGTTGGCCTTTGGTTAGCCTATAAATACTCCCCTTACTTGAAGACTTTCTTCATCCAAAAACTTGAGCAATCTTTCTAAGTCTCAAATACTCCCTCCCTCTTGTTTGCTTTCGTCCAAAGCCCCCTCCCCCTTTGAGAAAGGCCCTTGGCCGAGAGCCTCCCCCGCCCCCCGTTGGTGGGGCCCTCGCCGAGGGGGTCCCCCCCTAGCCTCGTTGTTTTCGGATAATACCCCTTGTTGTGGGATAGAAATACTCTCCTAGTATTGTTATTATGCCCAAATACCTTGGCCCAAATACCTTGTAGTATTCCCAAGGTTACACTTATACAAAAGCCCAGAAAATACTATTATACCTTCTTTAGCCACTAAACGAAACCCTAAGGAAAACCTTCATAGTCGGTTGAAGTGTTAAGTAGAAGTTGCGTAGAACTTCCAAGGGTTGTTTGGAGCGGGTTGGAGCACTCGGAGTAGGAGCTTAACGTTGCTCAGGAGCGACATTATACTTGGATAATTTTTGGGCTCATCGAGGTAAATACTACTGTCCTTCTATTGTAATTGGAAATTACATACTGTAGTAGTATAGAAATGAATATAAGATTCATAGAAGAGATTTGAACTGTAATAGAAGGATATTCTGAGAAAAGTTGAATCAAATCACTTGAGAAGAATGCAAGTAGAAGTTAAAGCAGACTTACATAGGGTGTATTCTGATGGTGATAACCTTTATTGGTTGAATGTTTTGCAAGTAGCATGTGCTACTTAGAAGGTGGACAAGGCTAGCCGGATTATAGCCGTGGAGCGTTTTGCTTATAGTCGATAATCGTCGCGAGGTATGTGATTCTTCCTATACTCTTGAGCATGATATTTTAAAGGAAGATATATATAGTACGGCAATGTCTTTTGACTTAAGCCTGAATAATATATAGTACGGTAGACGTACGTGTGCTAATTGAACGTGGTTATGCAGCAATGTCTTTTGACTTAAGCCTGAATAATAAGAAACTTGAAGTATGTCACAAGAGTTAAGAAACCATTTTTGAAAGAAGAGTAACATTTGGTTTTAAAGGTTTTAAAAAGAGTTATACTAGCTTTATGGGGAGTTAGGTATAACGTCTTAAGAGGGGTAAAGAAAATGGTTTACTGATTTTAGAAGTTAAGAGACTTGATCTTATAAGATAAGAGACTTAACTTAAATGAATTAATATGAGTTTTGTGTGAAACCTCATTCGTGAGTAATGAGTACGTCGTTTTTAAAAGGAATAATGTTTCTTGATTCGAAAATCAGAATGTGTATCGACAAACCACTGCAGCGTTAATAAAGGAAAATGTATTGAATACTGAAGTATTATTAAAACCAGTAGAAACCTCTATCTGCATAGAAGCTAAGATGAGACAAAATGATATTACATTTTCTAGATCATGGCTGCTTAATAAGATGGATTATGAACAAGAATAACTACTACTTTATGGCATATGTTACTCAATTGTTTTAAAAAGAGATTAAGACATTGAACTATGAAACTTTTCTAAAAGAGACTTGCGTAATTGAAATTAGGCAAACCGGAACTTTAGGAAAAGAAAGGGCATTGTGTTGTCTTAAAATGGTTTAAAACATAAAGTGTTATAACAAGCTTTATGGGAAGTTGGTTATAACGACTTTATGAAAACAAAGAAGGGTTTTATCATTGGTTTTAATGTGGTAACTTGACTTTAAAAAGAAGTGTTTTGGTCTAAAAAAAGGCATGGTATTGCCTTAATTGGTTTTAAAAGGAAAGTATGGAAGTTGTTTTGGTTTACTTAAAAGATGTAAGTCACTCTATTTTTATACTACGTATCGGGTGACTTTATAAAAGGAATGGATCTCTTTAAAAGGAATTTAACGTGACGTAGTACTTTAGGTTAAAACCGACTTTGGCATAAAATGAAAGTACTTTGAGTTGTGTGAAACTTGCCTATGCTTGTTGTTGTGAAACTTGCCTATGCTTGTTGTGATAGCCTTTGTTGTGCAAGAATTGTGTTTCTATACTACCGCGTCTCGCGATGGAGGGTCGGTTGACTTGTTGAGAACTTACTTGGACGTGCGAAGCGGTGGCGGAGAAATTCCGCAGTGCGTTCTCGCTGATAGTGCTACTTTTGCTAAACGCTTTGGACATACTGACACGATGCGTAGCGCACGGGTATGGTTCCATTTGGAATGTTGTCTTAGTGTTTCCCTTTGGACATCGCGACACGATCGTGGCGCGCGGGTATGCTTCCATTTGGAATGTTGTCTTAGTGTTTCCCTTTGGACATACCGACACGATGCGTAGCGCACGGGTATGCTCATTTGTATTCTTTGTCTTGTTGCTATCATATCATGTATCGCGCGGTGAGGAAGGAATTCCACGCACGAGTGATGATTTGGAGGCGTGAGTCCACGACTTGATATGATTTGTTTATATGTTGTGTATCGTAGTTTGGTTATCATACATGTCTCACGCTTTATATAGATCGCTATGATTTCATTCTGATATTTCTGATTTCACATACTTGGTACTGTTATCGACCTCTTGGGGCTGCGTTCATGCCGCAGTAGAAATCATCGGTTGTCGATCCGCGTTTAGGATCTCATTTCAGCGTATTGAAGCTCCGTTCCTTGGAGGCTTATCTTTGGTATGTTACCACTGAGTGCAGCAGGTTCTTGTGCATTCGGGGTATGGCGGGGCCCCGTCGTCATAGTTGTCAGATAAATCTTAGAGTGCATCCTTTGTTGTGGCGGGGTTGTAAGGATTATGCATTCAAATGTCTATATATATATGTTGAAAGGCAACCATTTTGGTTAGCCTATTTTCTTTATCTTGATCCATGTCTATTTAAATGTTTAAGTTTTTATTTCCGCTGGTTTTTCTCTGATGTTGTATCACTAGGGTGCCCGGGGTAAGGCACCAGTCACGGGCCCGGGTTCGGGTCGTGACAAGCGTCTTTTGTTTATATATATATTATGGCAGCCTTGTCGGCTTGCCGTTGCACGTATGTTGGTTTTAAAAAAAAAAAGAGGTATTATTTAAATTTCGCAGTTTACTTGTGTTGTTAAGGTAGAAGGGTGCCCAGGTAGGGCACCAGTCACGGGCCCAGGGTTCGGGGTATGACAACCCCCCCCCCTTGGTAGAAAAGTATTCTCCAAGTATTGTTACTATTCCAAAATACCTTGTAGTATTCCAAGGTTACCCCTATACTAAAAGCCCAGAAATACTATTATACTTCCCTTCAGTCACAAAAACGAAACCCTAAGGAAAATCTTCATAGTCGGTTGAAGTATTAAGAAGAAGTTGCGTAGAACTTCTAAGGGTTGTTTGGAGCGGGTTGGAGCACCCAGAGTAGGAGCTAAACGTTGCTCAGGATCGACATTTAAACTTGGATAATTTTGGGCTTATCAAGGTAAATACTCTTGACCTTCTATTGTAATTGGAAATTACACTGTAGTTGTATAGAAATGAATATAAGATTCATAGAAGGATATTACAGAAGAGAATTGAATTGTAATAGAACGATATTACAGAAAAGACTTGAACTGAAATCACATCAGAAGAATATTAAAGAAGAAGATTAAATCAGACTTACATGGGATTGTATTCTGAGACTTGTGTAGTTTACCGGGTAGGGAAGTGCTGCCCGATTTTCCGTAAAATAGAGAACCTACTGCTTAGAATATTCTCCAGAGTAGTCTAGACATTGATAGACTTGTTTAACCGTTATAGGTTGAAAGTTCTGCAAGTAGCATGTTCTACTTGAAAGGTGGACAAGGCTAGCCGGGTTATAGCCGTGGAGCGTTTTTCTAATAGTCGATAATCGTCGCGAGGTATGTGATTCTTCCTATTCTCTTGAGCATGATATTTTAAAAAGAATATATATAGTACGGTAGACGTACGTGTGTTAACTGAACGTAGTTTTACGACAATGTCTTTTGACTTAAGCCTGAATAATAAGAATCTTGAAGTATTTCAAAAGAATTAAGAAACCTTTTTGAAAGAAGAGAAATACTTGGTTTTAAAAGCTTAAGAGTTATACTAGCTTTATGGGAAGTTAGGTATAACGACTTAAGAGAGATAAAAAGAATGGTTTATTGATTTTAGAAGTTAAGAGACTTGATCTTAAAAGGTAAGAGACTTGACTTAATTAAATTAATATGAATTTTGTTAAAAAGTGTGAAACCTCATTCGTGAGAAATGAGTATTTTGGTTTTCAAAAGGAATGATGTTTCTTGATTTGAATCGAATAAGTATCGAACAAACCACAAATAGCTAATAAAGGGAAATGTATTGACTAATAAAGTATTATTAAAACCAGTAGAAACCTCCATCTGCATAGAAGCTAAGATGAGACAAAATGATATTACATTTCCTAGATCATGGCTGCTTTAATAAGATTTCTATAAACAAGAATAACCTACTCACATATAAGGCATATGTTTCTCAAATCGTTTTAAAGGAGAATTATATCATTAAGTGATTAAAACTATGAACTACGAAACCTTTCAAAAATGAGAAACTTGAGTATTTGAAATTAGGCAAACTTGAACGTTTGGAAAATAATGTTGTTACTTGATTTTACAAAGAGAAGTGTTTTGATTTACTTAAGAAGATAAGTCACTTTATTTTTATACTACGGGTATTGTGTGACTTTTGTGAAAGAAACGGATCTTTTAAAGAGTTAATGTATGAAGTACTTTGGGGATATAAACCCGAACTTGTTGACATATAGTAGAAAGTACCTCGTGTGATTAACTTGATTGTGTTGGTTTGTGATAGCCTTGTAATACTTCCTTGTTGATTTGATAATTAAACATGTTAGGATGCTACGTGTGTTAGTGTCTTGTGATGTTTGTATAAAGGGGTTTCCCTTGTTATGCTTATGTTGTCTAACGGTAAGCCGTTATGCTAGTATTACATCACTCACCTCTTGACATGATTCTGGGGGTTAAGCTGCCCTCCGATGCGGGGTAGACTCGAGCGATGCAGGACCATGATTCGAGAATACCTCACGCGGGTCCCGGGACCTATGCGGAGCTACGAGTTCGAGTTAGTGTGCGGCCTTTATGGTCATGCGGTCTATGTGGCCATGCGGTGCGAGTCGGGGCGTTCGGGGAGTAGCTACCCTCGATGCGGGGAATATCTCATGCGGGCCATTGGAGTGGCCTATGCGGAGCTGCGGGAAGTTCCAGGACTAGACGCACACATTAGATCTGCGAGCAGTGGCGGCCGATCATGTGGCGGTCTAGACAGATCTCATGATACATTTTATGACCTTGTTGGTGCGTGGGTTTTTAGTAGTCGACTATGCCTTCGTACTTACCGTGCGGTTTTATTATGACACAGTGGGACACGGTGTTCATGTTTATTCCTTGGTGCTTTTATATCATAGGCGCCGCGATGAGGAAGGTATTCCACGGGCATGATTGATGTTGTGGCGTGAGACCCATAGTTGTATTTGAGTGATGACTTTGAGGCGTGAGTCACGACTTGACATATTTGCTATTTATTGTGATCGTAGTTTGGTTATCATACATGTCTCCTGCTTTATATAAGACTACTATGATTTGATTCTGATATTTTTAGTTTCACATACTTGGTACTGTTATCGACCTCGCCTTGGGTGCGTTCATGCCGCAGGTAGAGGTACCCCAGTGTTGATCCTCGCTCTTAGGGTCACAGTTCAGCGTTTGGGAAGCTCCGTTTCTCTGGAGGCTTATCAGCGGTATAGTCCCCTGTCGTTGTAGGTACTTACATTCAGGGGTATGGCGGGGCCCTGTCCCGCCATTGTTGTCATATCATTCTTAGAGGTCTGTAGTACTGTTGTGGGCAGAGTTGTAAATGGGATGTAACTGTTCGGTTTTAAAGTTTATATATTTATGCCGAAAGGCAAGTTTTCTCAGATAACTGTTTCACATTTCATATTATATCATGTCTTGTTTTATGTTCCGCTGATTACTCTGATGTATGTCTTCTTGGGTGCCGGGGGTAAGGCACCAGTCACGGGCCCGGGTTCGGGTCGTGACATGCTCCCGTTCCACCACCCGCTGACTTTCATCATGAACACCCTGAGAAATTCATGGACACAAATTTCAAAATATGGCAACAAAGGATGTTGTTCTTCCTGACAGTTATGAGAATGTCTCGTTTCCTAACCGAAGACCCTCCAAAAGATGGAGATGAAGTGGACCCTCAGCCTAATGAAATGGTGGGAGGGGGCCAAGATATCCATGTCATTAATGGCATGAAGATGACTCAAGATGCTTGAAGTCATAGTGAGTTCCTTTGTCAGAACTATATCCTGAATTGTTTGTCTGATCCTCTTTACACGGTATATTTCACTGTTGGCACTACCAAAGAGTTGTGGTATAAACTTCAGAAGAAATACAACGCACAAGATGCGGGATCTAAGAAGTTCATCGTTGAGAAATTTCTGAAATTTCAATTGGTGGACAACAAAACTTTGGCATTCCAAGTTCAGGAATTTCAAATGAGTTTACATCACCTAGATTTGGAAGGATTGAATCCTAACGAGCAATTCTTGGTTACCTCGTTAATTGGGAAGTTACCTCATTTATGGAATGAGTTTATGAGTTACCTAAAATTCAAAACGAAAGAGATGACTTTAGAGGAACTTATTATCAAACTCCAGATTCAGGAGGATAATACCCGTTGAGGCTAAGGCAAACCTGGCAGAAGCCAAAGGGAGTTCAAGCAAGAAGCAAAAATTCCAGAAGGATGGTAAGGGCCCAACAACTGACAAGTTTAAGGGGACTTGTCATCACTGTGGTAAACCTGGTCACATGGTCAAGGATTGCCGCAAACTCAAGAATAAGAACAAGGCCAAGGGTAAGGCTAAGTCTAACATCATCGAAGATACGCTCGTAGATGATATGATTGAGGAGTTCTCGGTGGTGGTTCTTGAAGCTACCCTCGTTGAGAATCCAATGCAGTGGTGGATGGACACGAGTGTTACCTATCACATATGTTCCAACAAAGACGCCTTCTCCATATATACACCAGTCACGGATAAGAAGTTGTTCATGGGCAACAACGCTTCTAAAAATGTGCTGGGGGTAGGAAAGGTAAACCTGAAGATGACTTCCAGTAAGGAGCTTACTCTGAAGGAGGTGATGCATGTCCCAGAAATTTGATTTTTTTTAATTTCTGGACCTCTGTTGGTAAATGCTGGTTTTAGGCTAGTGTTTGAGGCCAACAAATTTGTAATCACTAAAACTGGAATATTTGTAGAAAGGGGCTTCGTCTGTGAATGCCTCTTTAAAGTTAAAACTTCATCTGTAACCGCTGCTTCTATTATTAATAAAATTGAGCCTTCTACTTATTTTCTTGAGTCTTCTAATTTATGGCATCATAGATTAGGACATGTAAACTATCAATCTATCTAAATATTGGTTAAGTTGGATTTGTTTCCATCTATCGACGTAAACCCTCAACGTAAGTGTGAGGTGTGCGTAGAGGCAAAACTTTGAAAATCCCTTTAGATCCGTCGAAAGGGAAACCACTCCTCTAGAACTCATACACACCGATATATGTGATTTGAAGTTCGCTCAAACTAGAGGGGGGAATAAGTATTTTGTGACTTTCATAGATGATAGCACAATGTATTGTTGCCTTTACTTACTAAAAAGTAAAGATGAAGCCTTTGAAACATTCAAACGCTACAAAGCAGAAGTTGAAAACCAACTAAGCGGACAGATTAAACTAATCTGTAGCGATAGAGGGGGATAATATGTAGTGCAATGTTACACCCCGTATTTACAGGACATGTATTAAGAACGTACGTAAGAACTCAAAAATGTTAAGATTAGAGACTTGTAAAAAATTTATCGGAATTATGGAATTGTCGGAAAACGAATATTGTGACGAATGGGAGGGCGACACGTGTCACCCCCCCATTATGGTTGCCTTGGAAGAAATGGGACATGGCCAAAATGGTCATTGGCCATAGTCTTAAGATGACAAGTCTTGCAAGTTGTGAGCTTGAGAAATTTGACTTAGTCAAAGGGTCCACAAGTCTTGATATTTAATTGAAACTCATCCAAGCCTCACATTTGTGCGCATCTTGGCCCTCCATTGTGCTATATAGTAGTACTAGTAGCAAGACTAAGTCCAACACTTAGAAAAAATTTCAAGAATTTCAAGAACACCCATAGTTGCTCTCGGGTTCATGCCCCGTTGAAAAGATTTTTTTTTTGTTTCTTGTCCATTAAGCTCCATACTTTAAACCAAGGTTCATGGGAGTATTGTGAGTGTATCTCAATAGAAAAATCCCGGAAAAAGATAGTTTTTGTATTAGTCGCAAGGTGAAAACCAAGTTGCTTTTCTAGGTTTTGTTTGGAAGTTTGAAGGAAAGTTGTTGGTATTGTTCTAAGGGTCTCAAGTAGAGGATTGAAGTGTCTTGAAGAGGCTCTAAGTTGCTAAGGAGCGACTTCGGATTTGGAGTTGGATTAAGATTCGTTGAGGTAATAATCTTGTCTCTTAAAAGTGTTACAAGATTATATATATTGTTGTTAGCTTTACATGTTGCTAGCATGAAGTTTATGTGTTGAAGTTTTATAAGTATTATGGATTGATTGTAGCCTTAAATCCGAAATGTCATTTAAGCCATGTGAAGTTGGATTACAATTTGGTCGTTTATTAGAATCGTCGCATGTTACTTACTTGAAGATTATAGTAGTTATAATCGATTGCGACTTGATATCATGTTATGCTAACAACTTGGATTGAAATGGAAATTGGATAATAATTGGTGTTATTGTACTCAATGTGGCCGAATTGGACTAGTAGTTTGTATTAGTTTGATATCTTTTGTGGGGCGGAATTTTACACGTCTAGTAGGTGTGTAATCCCCTATTGTTAATTGCATTGATTGGGCCTTAAATGTGGCGTGTTTGGTTATTGAATTCGGCCTTGAAAAAGGTGGCAAAGTAAGTAGAAACAAAGGAGGTGATGTCCGATTTTCCGTAGAATTTAGTGACCTTACACTTATAATATTCTACGTTTGAAGTAAGGCGTTAATAGACGTATTGTGGATATTATAGGTTGACATACTACGGGCGGGATATCAGACGTGGCAAGTGATTTGACCAAGAGGTATGTAGAACTTTCCTATCTTTTGAGCATGACTAGTTGCGTATATAGTACGGTGACGTCTGAGACCTTGATATCCTTTACTAGTTTTATGAATAGCCAAGTCGGGTGAGTTAGGAGATTAACTCACTTCTTTGAAAGTATTAAGGATGTCTTAAGTTTTATTAAAGTTAAGAGACTTGAAGAGTTTTAACGTATGTGATACTTGTTTCGTTTTAAACATATAAGTCCCTTGGATAGGAAATTGTATTTGGCTAAGGTATAAAGTGAATATAACGACTTTATGGGAAGTTGGTTATATTAGCTTTATGGAGAGATAAATGACTTGATTTAATGAAAGGCAATTTGATTTTAAGGCATCAATTGCCTATGGTTTTATAAGAAAAGGAGTCACTTGATTTAGAAACCTAACTTTATTTCTAAAGATATTGTGACTTGTCTTGAAAAGTAATTTTGACTTGATACTACGGTTAATAGTATCTTGGAAGTTTTATATGAAAAAGAGTCATTTTTAAAAGAGTGAAAGTATGTAGTACTTGGGTTAAATCCCCGGATTTTTATAAAAGACATGTTAGTGCCTTAAGTAAACTAAAATGAGAGTGTATATGAATAAGACTAATAAGAAGTTAGGGGGATTTCTTAACTTGCTTATTTATTGTATAATAAGCCGGTAGTGCTTATGTTATGTATGATAAGCCGGTAGGGCTTATGTTATGTATGATGGCCGGTTGAGATAGGGTAAGAGTATAAATGAGGGGTAAACCCCCAAGATCGTTATATCACCTTCTCCAGGGTAAGAGTATGAATGAGGGGCAAGCTCCAAGACGTCATACCACCTTCTTCAGGGTAAGAGTATAAATGAGGGGTAAATCCCCAAGATCGTTATACCACCTGTTCCGTGGATTTGCTACCCACTATGCGAGGAATACCTCATGCGAGTCCTTATGGGCTTATGCTGGTGAAATAGTCCCATGCGGTACTGACTATGCGAGAATACCTCACGCGTCCACACGACTACGCGTGAAATAGTCCCGCGAGTAGGATTGCTTAATGATCCGCGCGGATGGTCCGCTTGATCGTGAGCGTCCTATTTTTATGTTGTACGTATACTCTTAGTTACTCTCATTATTAGTAAGGCACTGCGTACTGTAATTTTATTATCATACATGTCTCCGGCTTTGCTTTAAACTTATGATGTAATTACAGTATTTTCCAGTTTTACATACTTGGTACATATTGTGTACTGACCCCCTTCCTCGGGGGCTGCGTTCATGCCGCAGGTAGGAGTAAGCAGGTGGTGGGTCCTCATTCTTAGGATCACTTATCAGACGTCAGAAGCTTCATTTCTCCGGAGGCTTGTCTTTTTGGTACAGTCTTTCCCTGATGTTGTAGATTTATGTACATTCAGGGGTATGGCGGGGCCCTGTCCCGCCTCAGTTGTTATTCTTAGAGGTCTGTAGTCACATATTGTGGTTTGGGCTGTAAGAACCGAGTTGTACAATTTTGCTTTTGATTATGCATATTTTATGGAAGTCGGCCTTATCGGCTAGCCTGTGATATTATTGTCTAAACATGTTGTATGTTGTGTATGTTCATTGTTATTCTCGATGTATACAGGCAGGGTGCCTAGGTAGGGCACGATCGCGGCCCGGGTCGGTCGTGACAAAAGTGGTATCGAGCGATTAGTCCTCTGAAAGTGTCTGACCGTGTCTAGTAGAGTCTTGATTATCGGTGTGTTGTGCACCACATCTATAATCAGGAGGCTGCAGGACATTTAGGATTGGTTTCCATTCTTCTCTCTCTGAGATCGTGCAGTAGAGCTGTATTATTAGGTTGAATCCTCTCTGACCTATTCTTATGAAACAGTTATGCCTCACGAACGCGACCGTGGCCTGGAAGGGCAAAGCGGCGGCGAGGCGCTAGCGGTACTCGAGGGTTACTCGGACTCGAGCACGCACTATGCCCGATGTAGTAGGCGGTCGGCGAGTTCAGCCACGCCGCGATATTAGAAGCCGAGAGCGGCAGTAGCTCCAGAGGTTCCTGCACTGAGCCTCCACCCCACGCTAGAGCCGAGTATAGAACTACTGAGGCGATCCGATTATTTACCAAGATAGTAGCGAGCGTGGCAAGCGAGAGCGGCGGCTAACCTAGAGGCGACAATTTGCGGATTCGGATTTTTCCGGGTTGTCATCCGCCCGAAGTTTTATGGTTCGAGGTCCGAGGAGGATCCGCAGGAGTTCATTCGGCACTACATGACTATGCAGTTCTTAGGGCTTGAGACAGAGTGCATTATGCTAGCCTCTTCTAAGTTCTGCGATATTGCGTTGAACTGGTTTGAGTAATGGGAGCTGTCGAGAGGTGATGATGCTCTTCTAGTTGTTTGGGAGGAGTTTACAGAGGCCTTCATGGATCACTTTTTGCCTCCTGAGATGAGGAGAGCCCGTGTAGATATATTCTTGACCTTGAGGAAGAATGGGAGGACTATCAGGGAGTACAGCCTGGAGTTTGACTCCTTGACCAGGCATGCGCACACCATTGTAGCTGACATGACAGATAGAGTTCATCGTTATGTGATGGGGCTAGACCGTCATATGATTACTGCATGCTTGGGGGTGGCTCTTCAGCCCGGTATGGACATTGCCGGAGATGCAGCGTATGCGAGGATAGAGGATAGAGAGGAGGATCGATTAACTCGTGCCACCAAGAGGCTGTGACAGCAGGTCTCTGGCGCTGAGGCGACAACCGGCCAGCAGACTAGGTCCACATTCCAACCCAGACAGAGTGCTCCTTCACGGTTTTCGCGGGAGGTCGATCAACGTGTCATTCAGAGAGCGGTCGTGGCTCCGGACTTGGGGTTTCGAGGAGGCGTAACCATCACCGATCGAGACCACCACATCTCGGTGTGCTCGATGCGGTAGGTCTCACTGCGAGAGTGTCGCGTGGCTCGGGAGCTTGTTACTCTTGTGGCAGCAGGCCATTTGAGGAGAGATTGTCCGTCTATATGCAGCATGGGTGGTCTGGTGCGGCAGCGGATCGATTCTTTGGGTCTTCCTCTTCGTGATTATGCGCCGGAGGCGTGGTACTCACGGGCCGTGGCCGTGGTAGAGGTCGTGGTGGTGGTTCCAGTTCTAGCGTTCCACAGAACCACATTTATTCCATAGCCAGCCGCCAGGATCAGGAGGCTTCCCCTGACGTCGTCACAGGTACATTATTGATTTCATGCTGTGACGTTTATGCTTTGATAGATCTAGGTTCTACCTTGTCCTATGTGTCCCCTCTTATTGCGGGTAGAATCGGGATAGAGCCGGTGTCGATAGAGCCTTTTAAGGTAGCTATGCCAGTGGGTGATTCGGTGTTAGCTGAGCGGGTGTATAGAGGTTGTCCGGTGTTTATTTACAGTCGTCAGACCCTTGCAGACTTGATAGAGTTGGAGATGACGGATTTTGATGTCATTATGGGTATGGACTGGTTGGCTTCTTGTTATGCCAACGCGTTGGTAAGGGCGAGGTTGGTTCGATTCGATTTCTGGCGAGCCAGTTATCGATTGGAAGGGCAACATAGCGTTGCCGAGGGGTAGGTTTATTTCTTACCTCAAGGCTAGGAAGATGGTGCAGAAAGGGTACATCTATCATCTGGTTTGGGTATTTGATACAGAGGCTGAGGTGCGCTTCTTGATCGATGCGGTCGTTAGGGAGTTTCGGATGTGTTCTCGCACGATCTTTCGTATCCCTCCCGAGAGGATATTGAGTTTTGTATTGACACGTTGCGCACACTCGACCTATTTCCATTCCGCCATACAGATGGCACTGGCCGAGTTGAGGAGGTGAAGGACCGGTGAAAGATTTCTTTGGAAAAGGCTTTATCAGCCTAGTGTTTCTCCCCGGGGCGCCGATTTTGTTTGTGAAGAAGAAGGATGGGGCAGCTGCGTATGTGTGTTGATTACGAAGGTGAATAAGGTAACCATCAAGAATAGGTACCCTCTCCCGTGATTGATGATTTGTTTGACCAATTGCGGTGCGAGGTGTTTCTCAAGATAGACTGCGGTCCAGTTATCATCAAAGTAGTTCGAGAGGCGAATATCCCAAAGATCGCATTCAGACCGGTATGGGCACTATGAGTTCGTGGTTATGTCTTTCGGTTTGACCAACGCTCCAATGTATTTATGAATTTGATGAACCGGTGTTCAAGCCATTTTGGATACATTTGTGATAGTATTCATTGATGACATCCTGGTTTATTCGCGACGAAGCGAGCATGCAGATCACTGGCGAGGCGGTACTTGGTCCTCCTGAGCCGCGATTATTCGCCAAGTTCTCTAGGTATGAGTTTTGGTTGGCCTCGTGGCATTCCAGGCACATTATCGGGGCGATGGTGTTGGTGGATACAAAGAAAGATTGAGGCGATCAAGTCTTGGTGAGACCTACTACTCCGGCCGAGGCGCGATTTCTTAGAAATGGCGAGTTATTATCGTAGGTTTGTGGAGCGGTTGCTTGATTTCAGACCGCTGACTAGGTGACTCGTAGCGGCCAAGTTCCGATGGACGAGAGGCTTGCGAGAATGGTTTCCGATTCTTGAAGGAAAGGTTGACTACGGCCCGGTTCTTACTCTTCTGAGGGTTAGGCGGCACGTGATCTATTGTGATGCCTCGGGTATCGGGCTGGGGTGTGTTTTGATGCAGCATGGCAAGGTTATAGCATATGCTTCCCGGTAGTTACGGAAGCATGAGAGGAATTACCCTACCCACGACTTAGAGTTGGCCGCAGTTATTCATGCCTTGAAGATTTGGAGACATTATTTGTATGGGGTTCATGTGGATATTTATACAGACCACAAGGGCCTCCAGTATAATACAGATCTAAGAGGGACGTGGCAGATTTTGTTGCACAGTGTCCTAATTGCCAGCAGGTCAAGGTCGAGAACCAGAGGCCTAGTGGATTATTGCAGGCTTTTGAGATTCCGACTTGGAAGTGGGAGGTGATCAACATGGACTTTGTTACAGGGTTACCTCGTACTCAGAGGAAGTACGACTCCATTTGGGTTATTGTTGACAAAGTGTGAAATCAGCCCATTTCCTTCCAACAGATGACGTTTTGGAGAGACTATGCCGGTGTACATCGAGAGATTGTGAGGAGGCCGCGGTGTCGGTGTCGATTATATCGGATAGAGAGCCCGGTTTACGGCTAACTTCTGAGGTCTTTCCGAAGGGATTAGGGACACAGTGAGTCTCGGACAACATTTCATCCTCGGTGTCGGCGGGCGTAACGCACTATCCGCATACACGAGGATATCTTTGCGAGCTGCGTGTTTGATTTCGAAGTGGTACCGGAGGATCATTTGCCTCTTGTGGAGTTTGCTTATAACACGGCTACCATTCCAAGATACGGATGGCGCCATACGAGGCTTTATATGGCGGAAATGTAGATCGGCCGATTGGTTGGTTCGATATGGCGAGTGCGCTTAGTTGGCAGACTTGGTTCACAGGTGTGGATAAGGTGAAGCTTATCCAGAGAGGCTGATAGCGGCTCGTAGCCGGCAGAAGTCATACGCGGATATTCGCGTCGGCATTTGGAGTTTCGTAGATGATTGGGTCTTGAAGGTGTCACCATGAAGGGTGTGATGAGATTCGGAAGAAGGAAACTCGGCCAAGGTAAATAGGGCCCTACCAGATCGTCAGTCGATAAGGCAAGGTTGCCTATGAGTTGGATCTCGCCATCGAGTTAGGCGGTACATCCGGTCTTCCATGTTTCTATGTTGCGGAAGTGTATCGGAGATCCAATGAGAGTTTTCCTCGCTAGTGAGGTCCAGTGTGAGTAGGGCTATTGTATGAGAGAGTCCCATACGATACTCGATTGCTGTCGGCGATCGCGACCAAGGATGTGGCTTCCGTCAAAGTCTTGTGGAGGAATGATAACCGGGAGGAGATGACATGGGAAGCGGAGGAGGACATGTTGAGGAAGTATCCTCACTTATTCCCTACACCTTCAGGTAATTCGTTTTCCCTTACTTGTCAAGTTTTGATTCAAGTATTTTATTTTGCTTAAATGCTATTATGTGGCCATGTGTGGCATTATTGGTATGGCGGGGTTGTGAAAGGAAACTATGTCGCTAATTATAAGTTTGACTCCGAAAGAACATTCGGGGACGAATGTTTCTAAGGGGGGAAGAATGTTACACCCCGTATTTACATGACATGTATTAAGAACGTACGTAAGAACTCAGAAATGTTAAGATTAGAGACTTGTAAAAAATTTATCGGAATTATGGAATTGTCGGAAAACGAATATTGTGACGAATGGGAGGGCGACACGTGTCACCCCCCCTTATGGTTGCCTTGGACGAAATGGGACATGGCCAAAATGGTCATTGGCCATAGTCTTAAGATGACAAGTATTGCAAGTTGTGAGCTTGAGAAATTTGACTTAGTCAAAGGGTCCACAAGTCTTGATATTTAATTGAAACTCATCCAAGCCTCACATTTGTGCACATCTTGGCCCTCCATTGTGCTATATAGTAGTACTAGTAGCAAGACTAAGTCCAACACTTAGAAAAAATTTCAAGAATTTCAAGAACACCCATAGTTGCTCTGGGGTTCATGCCCCTTTGAAAAGAATTTTTTTTGTTTCTTGTCCATTAAGCTCCACACTTTAAACCAAGGTTCATGAGTGTATTGTGAGTGTATCTCAATAGAAAAATCCCGGAAAAAGATAGTTTTTGTATTAGTCGCAAGGTGAAAACCTAGTTGCTTTTCTAGGTTTTGTTTGGAAGTTTGAAGGAAAGTTGTTGGTATTGTTCTAAGGGTCTCAAGTAGCGGATTGAAGTGTCTTGAAGAGGCTCTAAGTTGCTAAGGAGCGACTTCGGATTTGGAGTTGGATTAAGATTCGTTGAGGTAATAATCTTGTCTCTTAAAAGTGTTACAAGATTATATATATTGTTGTTAGCTTTACATGTTGCTAGCATGAAGTTTATGTGTTGAAGTTTTATAAGTATTATGGATTGATTGTAGCCTTAAATCCGAAATGTCATTTAAGACATGTGAAGTTGGATTACAATTTGGTCGTTTATTAGAATCGTCGCATGTTACTTACTTGAAGATTATAGTAGTTATAATCGATTGCGACTTGATATCATGTTATGCTAACAACTTGGATTGAAATGGAAATTGGATAAGAATTGGTGTTATTGTACTCAATGTGGCCGAATTGGACTAGTAGTTTGTATTAGTTTGATATCTTTTGTGGGGCGGAATTTTACACGTCTAGTAGGCGTGTAATCCCCTATTGTTAATTTCATTTATTGGGCCTTAAATGTGGTGTGTTTGGTTATTGAATTCGGCCTTGAAAAAGGTGGCAAAGTAAGTAGAAACAAAGGAGGTGTTGTCCGATTTTCCGTAAAATTTAGTGACCTTACACTTATAATATTCTACGTTTGAAGTAAGGCGTTAATAGACGTATTGTGGATATTATAGGTTGACATACTACGGGCGAGATATTGTACGTGGCAAGTGATTTGACCCGAAGAGGTATGTAGAACTTTCCTATCTTTTGAGCATGACTAGTTGCACGTATATAGTACGGTAGACGTACACGACCTTGATATCCTTTACTAGTTTTATGAATAGCCAAGTCGGGTGAGTTAGGAGATTAACTCACTTCTTTGAAAGTATTAAGGATGTCTTAAGTTTTATTAAAGTTAAGGGACTTGAAGAGTTTTAACGTATGTGATACTTGTTTCGTTTTAAACATATAAGTCCCTTGGATAGGAAATTGTATTTGGCTAAGGTATAAAGTGAATATAACGACTTTATGGGAAGTTGGTTATATTAGTTTTATGGAGAGATAAATGACTTGATTTAATGAAAGACAATTTGATTTTAAGGCATCAATTGCCTATGGTTCTATAAGAAAAGGAGTCACTTGATTTAGAAACCTAACTTTATTTCTAAAGGTATTGTGACTTGTATTAAAAAGTAATTTTGACTTGATACTACGGTTAATAGTATCTTGGAAGTTTTATATGAAAAAGAGTCATTTTTAAAAGAGTGGAAGTATGTAGTACTTGGGTTAAATCCCCAGATTTTTATAAAAGACATGTTAGTGCCTTAAGTAAACTAAAATGAGAGTGTATATGAATAAGGCTAATAAGAAGTTAGGGGGATTTCTTAACTTGCTTATTTATCAGATAATAAGCAGTAGTGCTTATGTTATGTATGATAAGCCGGTAGGGCTTATGTTATGTATGATGGCCGGTTGAGATAGGGTAAGAGTATAAATGAGGGGTAAGCCCCCAAGATCGTTATACCACATTCTCCAGGGTAAGAGTATGAATGAGGGGCAAGCCCCAAGACGTCATACCACCTTCTTCAGGGTAAGAGTATAAATGAGGGGTAAATCCCCAAGATCGTTATACCACCTGTTCTGTGGATTTGCTACCCACGATGCGAGGAATACCTCATGCGAGTCCTTATGGGCTTATGCGGGTGAAATAGTCCCATGCGGGCGGGTACAGCCTATGCGAGTAATACCTCATGCGGGTCCACACGACCTATGCGGGTGAAATAGTCTCAGGAGTAGGATTGCTTAATGATACTGCAGGCGGATGGTCCTACTTTGATCGTGAGCGTCCTATTTTTATGTTTTACGTATACTCTTAGTTACTCTCATTGTTAGTAAGGCACTGTGTACTGTAATTTTATTATCATACATGTCTCCGGCTTTGCTTTAAACATATGATGTAATTACAGTATTTTCCAGTTTTACATACTTGGTACATATTGTGTACTGACCCCCTTCCTCGGGGGCTGCGTTCATACCGCAGGTAGGGGTAAGCAGGTGGTGGATCCTCATTCTTAGGATCACTTATCAGACGTCAGAAGCTCCATTTCTCCGGAGGCTTGTCTTTTTGGTACAGTCTTTCCCTGATGTTGTAGATTTATGTACATTCAGGGGTTTGGCGGGGCCCTGTTCCGCCACAGTTGTTATTCTTAGAGGTCTATAGTCACATGTTGTGGTTTGGGCTGTAAGAACCGAGTTGTACAATTTTGCTTTTGATTATGCATATTTTATGGAAGACGGCCTTATCGGCTAGCCTGTGATATTATTGTCTAAACATGTTGTATGTTGTGTATGTTCCGCTGCTATTCTCTGATGTATACCTGAACGGGGTGCCCAGGTAGGGCACCAGTCGCGGCCCCGGGGTCGGGTCGTGACAATTTTGAAGAATATTGTGCCCAATCGGGCATTGTTCATCAAATGACGACTCCTTACTCACCTCAATCAAACGGTGTTGTTGAACGCAAGAACTGTACGTTAAAGGAAATGAATGCTTTGATCATCAATTCAGACCTTCCCCAAACCATGTGAGGAGAAGCTGTCCTTACCGCTTGAAAGACTCTTAACAGAGTCCCACATAAGGGCAATGACAAGACTCCATACCAGCTATGGAAAGGAAAGAAACCCGACTATAAATACTTTAAGGTATGGGGTTGTCTGGCAAAGGTTAAAGTGCCTACGCCAAAGCAGGTCAATATTGGACCTAAGATTGTATATTACATATTCATCAGATATGTAAATAACAGTAGTGCTTATCGCTTCTTAGTGCATAAGTCAGATGTACCCAACATTTATGTGAATACAATCATGGAATCAAGGAATGCTAGTTTCTTAGAAGACTCGTTTCCTATAAAAGAAAGTGACATAACCTCTCGCAAACGAAGTTATGAACAAAAATATCAAGATCCAGAAGTCGTTGACTGCCCGGATCTGAGCGGTTCAGATCTAGTGAACTCTGAAGTGGCTGACTATCCAGAATTAAGTATTCCAGATACTCAGGACCTGGAGGGTCCAGATATGGAACCGAGAAGAAGAAAAAGGGCCAGGATAGATAAATCCTATGGTATGGGCTTTGTAGCTTATATGGTTAATGATGAACTACATATAATTGCTGAAGAATTGTGTCACGACCCGATTCCGGGCCCGTGACTGGTGCCTTACCCCGGGCACCCTAGTGATACAACATCAGAGTAATCAGCGGAACATAAAACGATACAAGACATATTATGAAATATGAAACAATAATCTGAGAAAAACTTGCCTTTCGGCATATATGTAAATAACAACTTTTTCAACATGAACAGTTTAATCCTTTTTACAAACCCCGCCTACAGCATTACATGCACTTAAGAATGATATGACAACAATGGCGGGACGGGGCCCGCCAAACCCGAATGTAAACACTTACTACGACGAGGACTATACCACCGATAAGCCTCGAGAAACGGAGCTTCCCAACGCCAAATCGTGACCACGAGAGCTAGGATCAACGGCGGTGTACCTCAACTGCGGCATGAACGCAGCCCCGAAGAGTCGATAACAGTGCAGAGTATGTGAAACTAAAAATCGTAAATGAAATCATAATAGTCTATAAAGCAGAGACATGTATGATAAGCAAACTACGCTTCCACAACAAATAAGCAATCATGTAAAGTCGTGACTCACGCCTCAAAGTTATCACAATAAAACCGTGCGGGGCAAGTGCGAAGGCATAGCCGACTACTAAGACCCAGCATCAAAAATACCACAAATCGTATCCGAGGTCTTTCTAGACCGCACTATGATCGGCTGGCCACTGCGCGCAATATCAATGTGCGCGTCATCTCTGGAACTCGCACTTCGCATAGGTCACACGGACCCGCATGAGGTATTCTCGAATCATGGTCCTGCATCACCGAGGTATACCCGCATCGGCGCAGCCTAACCCTCGGTATCCGCTAGGCTCCGCAACCCGCATAGTCTCAAAAGACCGCATAGTCTCAGCAGACCGCATAGAATCCCCGCGTCGGGCTAAACACCCGAATGATCAATCCCGAGCTACCGCACTCGCATAGTCACGAGGACCGCATAGCCGTAAAGACCCGCGTCGGGTGGCAAGCCCTGTATAATAAGTCAAAGGGGTATGTGATACAATAATAGTACATGGGCTTAACGCTTAACAACGTAAGCACAACAAGAATGACCCCACATCACGATCACACAAGATACTAACACACGTAGCATCCTAACATTTTCACTTATCACATCAACAAGAAAGTATTTACAAGGCTATCTCAAACCAACACAATCAAGTTATTCACACAAGGTACTTTAAGCTAACAAGTTCGTATCTACCCAAAGTACTTCATACATTAAATCTTTTAAAAGATCCATTGCTTTCACATAAGTCACACAATACGTAGTATAAAATAGAGTACTGTCTTTTAAATAAACTAAAACAATTACCATTGTAAAATAAAGTAACAACATTATTTTTCAAAAGACAAAGATTCCCTAAATTCAAATGTTCACGTATCTTATTTTAAGAAAGCAATCGTAGTACATAGTCTTATTAATTTAAGAATATAATTCTCTTTTAAACAATCGAGAAACATAAGTCTTATATGTGAGTAGGATATTCTTGTTTATAACAATCTTATTACAATCGTGATCTAGGAAATATCATTTTGTCTCATCTTAGCTTCTACATGCGGATGGAAGTTTCTACCGGTTTTAATAATACTTAATTAGTCAAACATTTCCTTTTATTAACGCCGCAGTGGTTTGTCGATACACATTCGATTTCAAATCAAGAAACATTCTTAAGCCGTTATACCTAACTTCTCATAAAGCTAGTATAACCCTTAAGTTTTTCAAAACCAAGTATTACTTCTTCTTTCAAAATGATTCAAAAATCTTTTGAAATACTTCAAGTTCTTTATTAACACATAACAAGCGCTTATAGTTCAAATCGATTTACCTTTTAAAGACCACAAGTGTTTTCTTACCAACATAAGGTCGTTATAACCAACTTCCCATAAAGCCGTTATAACACTTTATGTTTTAAATCAATCAAATACGTTTAGCACACGTACGCTCACCGCACTACATAGTTCACACATATCATGCTAGAAGAGATAGGAAGAGGTTCACATACCTCGCGACGAGTATCGACTAATAGCAAAACGCCCAAGTACTTCCAACCGCGGCTACTCCTGCCGTAGATCGTGCCACACGTAGTACTTCAACCAATAAGGCCACAAGGCGCTTATTAACATTTAGATCTCATCGTAGAACATTCTACCGAAAATTCGTGACACCTCCCGCAAATGACGCGCAAATCTCCTCTCTATCGAGGCCGGCTACCAAGCCAACCAGGGGGGGGGGGTTATACTCCAAACCCTAACGGTTACAATTCTACACCACGGTACTACTACAAGTTCATGTCTGACACTCTATGTAATTACAGTTCAGTATTCTTCTTTAAATTCAGGCTTAAGTCGCAAAACATTGCCGTAAGTATTATTCAGGCTTAAGTCAAAATACATTGCCGATAACTACGTTCAGTTCTATATATAGTATACTTCAACTATATATTCTAACAATATGAAATTTCCAATCACAATAGAGGGACAAGATAATTACCTCGATAAGCCCATAATTATCCTAGTTTAAATGTCGATCCCGAGCAAGGTTTAGCTCCTACTCGTGCGCTCAGGCCACTCCAACAACCCTTAGAAGTTCTAACCAACTTCTACTTATGACTTCAACTACGGTGAAGATTTTCCTTAGGGTTTCGGTTTGTGGTAGCGGGAGTATAATAGTATTTTCTGGCTTTTCAGATAGGTATAACCTTAGAATACAACAAGGTATACGGCTAAGGTAATTTGGGCATTATAACAATACTTTTGAGAGTATTTCTACCAAGATGGGGGTATATTATACGAGAACAACACCACTAGGAGGGGGGGTGAAGTCTCGCCACAAGGCCACACAAGGGAGGGCTCTCGGCCATGGGAGGGACGAGAACAACAACAAGAGAGGGAGGATTTTAACACTTAGAGATTTGTGGAAAGGATGAAGAATTCATCAAAGGGAGAGGGTATTTATAGGTCAAGGGATGGCCAACCAAAGGCCAAGATTAAACCAAGTGTTAGGCAAGTGTAGGCTAGGATTTACTACACAAATATCCTACCAACCTCGACTTTAGCCAAGGCACAAAAACGTGCCTTACATAGCCTATTTCATTCAATTGGACGATTTCAAGCCACCAATTGGAGGTGCCAAGTGTCGCCCTCCGTTGGTCCAAAATGTTCGCCTCTCGGAAAAATCCGCAAAATACTAAATGACATAGCCGAAATTCCCCTACGAAAGTGTGGAAACGTTTACAAAAATGACTCTGTCGGGTGTTGTGAACAAATTTAATTCGGCCAAGCCACTTTGCCTACTCAAGGCTTTAAACTTTTATACGTGCGCCTCACGTACATACTGGAAATACTGGTATAACATTCTCCTCCTTAGAAACATTCGTCCGAATGTTCCTTCTAAATCTCAAGACAAACGCGCCAAAGATAGTCTTCACCGCTATACTTACGAAAACAATCCGCCACACATGGCCACGTAAACACCGCGCATACTTATCTAAGTCCACGAGGAAAACACCTCTAATCATCACCACAAAACACTTCTCACCGGGGTCTAAAATATACTTCCTTCGCACCTTCTCTTTACAAAAGAAATGATCACATCTATGCTCGCCATACATGCTCGCTTCTCTCTTTACTCGTCGTAGATACCACTTTGTCACTTTGCCTGAGGCATTAACCTTCTCAGGCGACCCAACAAATGGTACCACTTTGTCACTTTGTCGCGAGCCTTGCTCGACGATCCAACAAATGGTACCTGCCGCGATCCGGATGATGTCGTACTCGAACTCATACCACATTACGTCGGCGATATCAAAACTCGGGGTTACTATCTCTAACGTGGTCATCATTAACTGGGAACACTCTGGATGGATCTTCGATACTTCCCCGAACATCACAATACGAAAGACCGGACGCACTGCCTCCTACGTCGGACGGCAAATGCTAACATATAGGCAACCTGGCCTATCCTTCACATGAACTCACAAAGGCCCAAAGTAACTCGGGCTAAGTTCCCCCTGCTTTCCAAAACTCGTCGCACTCCAAACCGGGTGGTACCTTCAAGACCGACCGTCAACCTGAACTCTAAGCGTCGTCGCCGATTATCCGCACGATTTCTCAGAGCTGCCAGAACTTCTTCTAGACAAGCTTCTCACTATCCACAGTCTGCTGGAACAAGCCTGAACCAACTGTCTGAACCTTGCCAACATCGAACCAATCGACCGACAACTTACACTTCCGCCCTTACAAGGCTTCATAAGGCGATATCCGAACACTGAAATGGTAGCTTAAACACTCCTTCAACAGGAGACAACAATTTCTAACTATCCTCGAAATCAAACACCGGCGAGGGCGAATGTGATTCTGAGACTCACCTGAGTTCCTATCCTTGCCTGGTAAAACTTTTAGAAAACGAAAATAGCCACAACCTGGGCTTCACTGTCTGACATAAGGTGAAGGTAGGCACCCCGTGCAGCCTTTCAACCTTTCAGATAACTCAACACAGCCGAGTAAACGGTCCCGAACGAAGAACACGATGGGCTGCCCCCATCGACCCGACCACCGGTCGAACGTATCCACGAACTCGTACGCTGGTTAACTAAACTCGGGCCTAACACCCTCACAACCCTAACACAAGGCGGGACCACCACAACGACCCCACCACCAAACCTACCGCGGGTTGACGCAACGTGGCCTCAACCCGACCCGCAACGCCAAGACAATACTAGCTCCCGATCCGAACAATCTCACTAATCACGCTTGAAAACCTAGCGGTCTTCTTAGCTCAACTACCCCCTTTCATTCCACACTACTAGGAACCTATCCCAACATAACTCACGTGCACTATGCACTTCCGATAAGGGTCAAACATAACACTACACCTTTCTCGAGATGGCCTCACCTCTAAGGTCTTTACGTAGAAGCTCTAAGGCTCACACCTTCTCTATCCCCAAAATCTTACTCGGCTAAACAACCATGATCTAATCACGACTAACACACCGCTATCGTAACATAACACTTAAGGTATACTCACCTTATCACACATCGATCTCTGAGGTTAAAGATATATCTATATTCATCGCTTCACTCCCTTAGTCGTCTAATCAAACCCGCCTGTAGGCGATAGCTGGAAGGTGACGAACTACCCACCAGATCAAGGCAAAGTCCTCCTACTAGGTCACCCATTCGACACATGGCCCTCGACGCCGCAGTACAACAAGTACCAACTAAAGACGACATTCCCGATGACGTCACACACCGCAACCGAAGCCCCGAGTTCGACCAACTCCTCGCATACCCGAACGCATCAACCCCGCGAGGACCTCTTTCAGACCGTGGACGTGCATAATCTAATCACGCGAGGTGACTCGCCTGAAAGTTACCAAAGGATATTGCCGCCCGCCCTCTTCTCGCCCTTCGTTAACCCGCCGATCTACGCTTTTCGCCACGCGCATAAGCCCGCATACGTGCCATGCCAAGCCTAATCAAGAATTACTCTCGCACAACCTCTCTAGATAGTCATCAAGACCCGTGGTACATCGGTATACTCGTAGCCAAATCCATAGCTAGTAATGCGGTCGCCTTCTTGCAATCTAAATTCACCGTTTCGGCCGTGGAACCAAGCGTTCATATATCATGGCCGCAGAGGCATCGCCGCCGCATTTAAACTCTGGCTGGGCTAGTGACGCCGCAGAACTCCCGAATGAAGCACTACCCTAGGTAATGATTGGGCCCGTGCCTCGCCACCCTCCGAACTCTACTCGCAGCCTCCGCCGCTTTGCCCTCCCGGCCGGGTTGCCACTGCGCGAGGCATAACGGTGAGGAAAGAAATACGCCGAGGGTCCAACTTACAACATGACTCTAAGGCACGATCTAGAGTGAGAAGAATAGAAACCAATCCTAAATACCCTATAGCCTCCTCGATTATCGTGGTGCACAACACACCGATAATCAAGACTCCATCGATACGGTCAGACACTTTCCGATGATTAATCGCTCGATACCACTTTTGTCACGACGATTCCGGCCCGTGATCGTGCCTTACCCCGCACCCTAGTGATACAACATCGAGTAATCGTGGAACATAAACGATACAAGACATATTATGAAATATGAAACAATAATCTGAGAAAACTTGCCTTTCTAAGATATATGTAAATAACAACTTTTTCAACATGAATAGTTTAATCCTTTTTACAAACCCCGCCCACAACAAGATTACAGCACTTAAGAATGATATGACAACAATGGCGGACAGGCCCCGCCAAACCCACGAATGTAAACACTTACTACGACAGGACTATACCATCGATAAGCCTCCGAGAAACGGAGCTTCCCAAACGTAAATCGTGACTCGAGAGCTAGGATCAACGATCGGTGTACCTCAACTCAGCGCATGAACGCACTTCAAGGAGGTCGATAACAAAGTACCGAGTATGTGAAACTAAAAATACCGTAAATGAAATCATAATAGTCTATAAAGCAGAGACATGTATGATAAGCAAACTACGCTCACAACAAATAAGCAAATATGTAAAGTCGTGACTCACGCCTCAAAGTTATCACAATAAAACCGTGCGGGCAAGTACGAAGGCATAGCCGACTACTAAGACCCACGCACTAAAAATACCACAAATCGTATCCCGAGGTCTTTCTAGACCGCACCACATAATCGGCCGCCACTCGCCCGCAATATCAATGCGCGTCTATCTCGGAACTCGCACTTCGCATAGGTCACACACGACCCGCACGAGGTATTCTCGAATCATGGTCCTGCATCACCGAGGTATACCCCGCATCGGGCGCTAACCTCGTATCCGCCTAGGCTCCCGCAACCCGCATAGTCTCAAAAGACCGCATAGTCTCAGCAGACCGCATAGGAATCCCCGCGTCGTGCTAAACACCCGAATGATCAATCCCGAGCTACCGTGACTCGCGTAGTCACGAGGACCGCATAGCCGTAAAGACCGCGTCGGGTGGCAAGCCCTCGGTATAATAAGTCAAAGGGTATGTGATACAATAATAGTACACGGGCTTAACGTTTAACAACGTAAGCACAACAAGAATGACCCTTACATCACGATCACACAAGATACTAACACACGTAGCATCCTAACATTTTCACTTATCACATCAACAAGAAAGTATTTACAAGGCTATCTCGAACCAACACAATCAAGTTATTCACACAAGGTACTTTAAGCTAACAAGTTCGGGTATCTTCCCCTAAAGTACTTCATACATTAAATCTTTTAAAAGATCCATTGCTTTCACATAAGTCACACAATACCCGTAGTATAAAATAGAGTATCGTTTTTTTAAATAAACTAAAACACTTACCTTTGTAAAATAAAGTAACAACATTATTTTCCAAACGTCCAAGTTTGCCTAATTTCAAATGTTCACGCTTTCTTATTTTAGAAAGGTTTAGTAGTTCATAGTCTTATTCATTTAAGAATATAATTCTCTTTTAAACAATCTGAGAAACATAAGTCTTATATGTGAGTAGGATATTCTTGTTTATAACAATCTTATTACAAAGAAATAGTGATCTAGGAAATATCATTTTGTCTCATCTTAGCTTCTATGCAGATGGAAGTTTCTCCGGTTTTAATAATACTTAATTAGTCAAACATTTCCTTTTATTAACGCTGCAGTTGGTTTGTCGATACACATTACGATTCAAATCAAGAAACATTCTTAAGCCGTTATACCTAACTTCTCATAAAGCTAGTATAACCCTTAAGTTTTTCAAAAACCAAGTATTACTTCTTCTTTCAAAATGATTCAAAAATCTTTTGAAATACTTCAAGTTCTTTATTAACACATAACAAGTCAGTTATAGTTCAAATCAGTTACCTTTTAAAGACCACAAGTGTTTTCTTACCAACATAAGGCTGTTATAACCAACTTCCCATAAAGCCGTTATAACACTTTATGTTTTAAATCAATCAAATACGTTTAGCACACGTACGCTCACCGCTACATAGTTCACACATATCATGCTAGAAGAGATAGGAAGAGGTTCACATACCTCGCGAGTATCGCCTAATAGCAAACCGCTCCACGTACTTCCAACCGGCGGCTACTCCTTAAGCCACGTAGATCGCGCCCCACGTAGGACGTCACCCTATAAGGCCACAAGGCGCTTATTAACATTGAGATCTCATCGTAGAACATGCTACCGAAAATTCGGCAAAGACTCTCCTCCCCGCAATGAGCAAATCTCCTCCTCTATCGAGGCCGCTACCAAGCCAACCAGTGGGGTTATACGCCTAACCCTAATCGGTTACAATTCTACTCCACTACTACTACACAAGTTCATCAGTAATACAGCCCTATGTAATTACAGCTCAAGATTCTTCTTTAAATTCAGCTTAAGTCGCAAACATCGCTGTAAGTATTATTCAGCTTAAGTCAAAAGACATTGCCGATAACTACGCTCGATTCTATATATAGTATACTTCAACTATATATTCTAACAATATGTAATTTCCAATCACAATAGAGGACAAGATAATTACCTCGATAAGCCCATAATTATCCTAGTTTAAATGTCGATCCCGAGCAAGGTTTAGCTCCTACTCACAAGGCCCGACGCCTCCAAAAACCCTTAGAAGTTCTAACCAACTTCTACTTATGACTTCAACTACGGTGAAGATTTTCCTTAGGGTTTCGGTTTTGTGACCGGGAGTATAATAGTATTTTCTGGCTTTTCAGATAGGTATAACCTTAGAATACAACAAGGTATACTGCTAAGGTAATTTGGGCATTATAACAATACTTTGAGAGTATTTCTACCAAGATGGGGTATATTATACGAGAACAACACCACTAGAGTGGGTGAAGTCTCGCCACAAGGCCACACAAGGGGAGGGCTCTCGCGGGGAGGGACGAGAACAACAACAAGAGAGGAGGATTTTAACACTTAGAGATTTGTGGAAAGGATGAAGAATTCATCAAAGGGAGAGGGTATTTATAGGTCGGGATGGCCAACCAAAGGCCAAGATTAAACCAAGTGTTAGGCAAGTGTGTGGCTAGGATTTACTACACACAAATATCCTACCAACCCTCGACTTTAGCCAAGGCACAAAAACGTGCCTTACATAGCCTATTTCGTCCAATTTGACGATTTCAAGCCACCAATTGGAGGGTGCCAAGTGTCGCCCTCCCGTTGGTCCAAAATTTTTCGTCTCTCGGAAAAATCAGCAAAAATACTAAATGACATAGCCGAAATTCCCTACGAAAGTCAGGGAAACGTTTCACTAAAAATGACTCTAATCGGGTGTTGTGAACAAATCTAATTCGGCCAAGCCACTTTGCCTACTCAAGGCTTTAAACTTTTATACGTACGCCCTCACGTACATACTCTGGAAATACGGGGTATAACAAATTGTCAACTCCAGAAGCTCCGTTCTGAAAAGAAGCTATAGAGAGAGAGATATAATCCATCCTGCACAATCATACCTGAGAGTTGGTTGATCTTCCTCTGGGAAACAAACTGTTGGGGTGTAAATGGATCCTCAAACGGAAGTTGAAAGCAGATGGATCTATAGACAAGTACAAGGCCATGTTGGTAGTCAAGTGCTATCGACAAAATGAGGGCCTTGATTACTTTGACACATATTCTCCGGTGTCTAGTATGACATCCAAACGTATGTTCATAGTTATCGCCGTCTTGCGGGATCTTGAAATACATCAAATGGATGTCAAGACAGCCTTCCTAAATGGTGATTTAGATGAAGAAATCTATATGGACTAACCCGAGGGGTATGTGGTTCCTGTACAAGAGAATAAAGTATGCCGGCTTGTCAAATCTCTGTACGGGCTGAAACAGGCCCCAAAGCCATGAAACAAGAAATTTGATAATACCTTATTATTGAAAGAGTTCACCATTAATGAGTGTGACTGTCATGACCCGACCCCGGGCCCGCCTTACAGATAACCATCAGAGAAAATCAGCGGAACATACATAAAACACATAACTTAAATCAATATGAAGTACACAACAGGCTAGCCGATAAGGCTGCCCTCCTGGATATATATATAGATAGCCAAAAGCAGTTACATCCTTTTTTTTCTTTACAAGCCGACCCACAAGATATGACTACAGACCTCTATGAGTTTTGTCATAACAATTGTGACGGGACAAGGCCCCGCCATACCCCTGAATGTACAACAACCGACAATACCAGGGATCTGAACCAAAGATAAGCCTCCGGAGTAATGGAGCTTCTCAATAGCTGAACAGTGATCTTAAGAGTGAGGATCAACAACCTGTTTAACTCTACCTGCGACATGAATGCAACCCCCGAGGAAAGGGGGTCAGTACAAAATATGTACCAAGTATTTGAAATGAAAGTACTGCAATTTAAGTCATAAGTCTAGACATAAAGCTGGAGACAAGTATGATAACCAAATTAACAGTACACTTGTGCCTTATTAACAAAGAGAGTGAACAAGAATAAACTTTGCCGGTTTTAAAACAGGAAGCTTATGATTAACCTAGGGCCATCCGCCCGTAGTATCATTATGCAATCCTACTCCTGTGACTATTTCACCCGCATAGGCCGTATGGACCCGCTTGAGGTAATCTCCTCGCATAGGCTGTATCCGCCCGCATGGGACTGTTTCACCCGCATGAGCCCTACGGACTCGCATGAGGTAATTTCCTCGCATATGATCGTCCGCTCGCATAGATCAAGTTTCACCCAGATGAGCCCTACTGCACTACACGAGGTAATCTCTCGCATCGTGGGGAGCAAATCCACGGAATATGCAAATGCAACATGCCCCGGGGAATGACCCCGTAATGAATAATATATCACAAGCACAACCGGCTAACATAATCATGTAACATAAGCACAATCAACTATCATAATCACATAACATAAGCACAACCGACTATCATAATCACATAACATAAACACAACCAACTATTATAATCACATAACATAAGCACAACCGACTATCATAATCACATAACATAAGCACAACCGACTACCATAAATATCATAAGCAAGTTAAGAAATCCCTTAACTTTTATTAGACTTAATTAGCATGCACTCTCATTTTATTTAACTTAAGGCATTAACATGTCATGAAAAATCCGGGAATTTACCCCGAAGTACCACGTACTTATATTCTTTTCAAAAGACTCCGTTTTATATAAAACACCAAGATACTAACACCCTTAATATCAAGGCATGCTTACTTTTTCAAAACAAGTCACTACACCTTTAGAAATTCATTTCAAGACTTTTAAACCAAGTGACTTCTACTTTCAAAACTTAGGAAACTTATGCTTTTAAATCAAGTTGTCTTTCTTAAAACCAAGTCATTTATCCTTGTTTAAATCATTTGAGTAAACCACTCATTTAACTTCTCATAAAGTCGTTATAATTAACTTCCCATAAAGCCATTATGACATTTTATGTCTTTCTAAACCAAGCATTGCATTCTTTAAAATCACATGAGTTTAACTTTCCAACTCAACCAAACTTACATACTTTAAATAAAGTCAATGATATCAAAATGAAACTAGATCCATTTAAAGCCCGTACGTCTACCGTACTATACATTAATAAAACTCATGCTCAAGAGATAGGGAAAGTTCCACATACCTCTCCGACTTAATCCACTTGCCAAGTTGAATACGCCACATGTAGAATGTCAACCTATAATGACCATAATACGTCTATCAACTTCTAGCATTCTATCGTAGAATAATTCTAAGTATAAAGTCTCTTATTCTACGGAAAATTGGGCAGCACTTCCTTTGTTTCTACGTACTTTTCCACATTTTTCAAGGCCCGAAATCAATAACCAAACATGCCACATTTAAGACTCAACAATTCAGCTAACCAAAGGGGATTACACGCCTAACAGGACGTGCAAAATTTTGCCCCACAATTAATATCAATGAGTCCAATATTCAATGCCATTCTCGGCTACAGTCAATGCCAACAACAATATTAATTTCCTTTCAATTCCTTTTCAATCCAAGTTATTATTCTAACATGTTATATATATTGTAACAATTATAACAACTATATTCCCTTTTCTTATATAACATGCGACGATTATAACTATCGACCAAATTGATTTACAATCTTAATGGCTAACATGCCAATCTCGGATTCAAGCCCTCAAATCCTTTAAAATTATCAACCATCATTCTTTATATCTCAAGATCACTTACAAACTATCATAACATGTAATCGCTAATTACATTAAGAAGATGAAGATTATTACCTCGATAAGCCCAAATTTAATCCAAGATTTAAAGTCGATCCTTAGCAACTTTAGCTCCTCTTTTCGACGTTCCAATCCACTCCAAGAAACCCTTAGAAGCTTAGGAAGATCTCCTCTTCAAGTTCCAACTCCAACTATGGAAACCCCTTAGGTTTTCATGTTGCGACTAACGTAAAAACGTAGTATTTCTGGGATTTTTGTGTTGGGATATCCTTAGAATACCTCTAGGGGCCTTGGGTTTGAATATTGGGATTTATGAACAACAATTGAAGATTTTTTTTTTCTTCTTTTGAGGGCTAGCCGAGAGCTCCCTTTGGAGCACAAGAGTCTTTCCAATTTTTCTAAGTGTTGGAATGTCTTGCTACTAGTAGTAGTAATATATAATGAGACCAAGGGCTAGGATTAATCTAAATGGAAGGCTAGGATGTGGTCAATTATCTCAAGCTATCTTGACTACTTGACTTAGTCAATTTTATCAAGCCAAAATTTGGCTACACTTATCCATGATTTCGTCCAACATGACCCATGTGGAGGGTGACATATGTCGTCCTCCCATTGGTCCATAAAATTTCGTTTCCCGAAATATCCATAATTGGTCAAAATATCGAAAACCTTGTGGGCCCCACAAAAACGTAAAATTTCCCGAGTGGGCCCCACGTATCCAACTCTTAAGATAAAATTCCATACTTCCGATAAATTCTAAAAGTCTCAAATAACAAATTTGAGAACCCAATTCTCATTAACGAACAATTTCCTTCCCGAAGTTCGGAAGATTTTTCCTTTGAAAAACAATTCTTTTCTTTCGTTCAAAATTTTAAGTCTTGTGTTCTCCCGTCTATTCTCCTAAACATGTCCTGGAATTATGGGGTGTAACATTCTCCCCCCTTAGAAACATTCGTCCCCGAATGTTCTTTCGAGGTTCAACCTGTTAAGGCCCAATGTACCTTGGGCTAAGTATCTCTTTCTTCCCAAACCTCATCATACCCTTCATGGGTGATATCTCCAAGAAGATCCAATCGTTAATCTCAAACTCTAAGTGTCGACGTCAATTCTCTGCATAAAGCTTCTGTCGACTCTAAGCTTGCTAATAATCTTTCCTGGATAAGCTTCGCCTTATCCACAACCCGTTGAATCAAGTCTGGGCCAATTAACTGAACCTCGCCTATGTCGAACCAACCAACCGACGATCTACACTTTCTTTCATACAAAGCCTCATACAGGGCCATCTGAATACTGGAATGGTAACGGGTATCATACACAAAATCAACGAGAGGCAAAATATCCTCCCAGCTACCCCTGAAATCAATAACACATGCCCGCAACCTATCCTCGTTGTTCGATAACATACCTCGCCTCGTCCGCTTGGCCTCGAGGGTGAAATGCAACACTGAGACTCACCTGTGTCCCTAACCCCTTCTGGAAAACCTCCAGAAGTTAGCCGAAAACTGAGCTCATCTGTCTGACATCATAATGTAGGAATCCCGTGCAATCTCACAATCTTCCTGTTATATAATCTAGCATTATCCTCAGCCGAGTAAGTGGTCCTGACCGGAAGATAAATGGGCTGATTTCGTCAGCCTGTCTACTATAACCCATAAGGAGTCGCACTTCCTCTGAGTACAATGCAACCCTATAACATAATCCATATCAATCACCTCCCACTACCAAGTAGGGATCTCAATCGTCAATAATAGCCCACTGGGCTTCTGGTGCTCACCCTTGACCTGCTGCCAATTTGGACACTGAGCAATAACTCTGCTACGTCCCTCTTCAGGCCATCTTACCAATACATACATCTGTGGTCATGAAACATCTTAGTCGACCCCGAATAAATAGAGTAACGAGCACTGTGTGCCTCCCCTAAAACCTGTTGACGAAGTCTTGCAACATCGGGTACACACCACCTTCTCTCGTATCCTAGCACCTCATCAGGTGCTATCTCATACAGGTTCTTTTCCTTTCGGAGAGCCGTATCTCATTTCCGTACTAAAACTGGATCCTTATATTGTCGCCTTTTCACCTCCTCGACGAGAGAAGGCTCGACAACCTCCCGGAACCAAACTCCATTATCATCTGAAACAAACAACCGAACCCCTCGGCTCTCTAGCTGATGAATCTCACGGACTATGTCCGGTCTATATGGTTGTCCATCTGGCAGACTACCCATAGATCTATGACTAAGAGTATCTGCAGCCATATTGGATTTCCCTGGGTGGTATAGGATATCAACATCATAATCCTTAAGCAACTCTACCCACCGTCCCTGTCGCAAATTCAACTGCCTCTGTCTGAAGATATACTGGAGGCTCTTGTGGTCTGCATAAATATCCACCTGAGCTCCTCATAACTAATGCCTCCAAATCTTCAAGGCATGAATAACTGCTGCCAACTCTAAATCGTGGCTAGAGTAACTCTGCTCATGCTCCCGTAGTTGTCGGGAATCATAGGCTATAACCTTACCGTGCTGCATCAGCACACAACCTAGCCCAACACTCAAAGTGTTACAATAATAACCTAACCCTTTAGTCCATCAGGAGGGGTTACAACTGTAGTCGTAGTCAGCCTATCTCCCAATAACTGGAACCCTTTCTCACACTTCTGAAATATTCGGGTATAACCAAAATCTCAATTATGATTCATGTTTCCCATCCTGGGTGTTGTCACACCCAACTTGGTTACTATAATAGATTCAATTTCGTCGCTTGTCTCATGGCTAAGACTTCTTGCCAATCGCAATTTAGGGGGAGATTTCCTTTATCTCGTCAAGTAGTAATCCTATTATTCTTCCTAGCTCATAGAGCTTAAAGTCAGGTGTTCAAACCTCATCTCACGGTATTACATAATCCCATGTCTTGCTAAGATTTCTGGTTATAACCCTTCATTATACTTATTATTAACCAAAATATTTCTATCTTAATTCTTGATCATACAGTCTCATTCATGCTTACTACCTGCATTTCTATCCTTACGACACTTCTTCGACCATTTTCTAGTGTCGTCCTCAATTACCCCAACACAACACTTTTCCAAAGGTTAGGTAAATTTTTTAACCCATTGCATAACGAAACTGAAGACTTTACCAGTCTCATATCCATCGCCTAATAATATGGGTACGCATAACCCTCAAAGATACGTAAAACTATCCTTTACACGGGGGAGTGAGCTTGTCTCCCTTTCATAATCTTTCCTTGAAGTTACAACCCTATTCACAGGGTCCTGTTGCGGTATCCTCCATAATTCAAATCATCAAGCAATGCCTTAAAAATCGTGTAGATTTCAAAACCTACCTATGATATATTATGTTTTTCGTCGGTAGCACTCATACTTATCTTATTCTTACTATGCGCATTCTCTGGAGTTTATTCGGAAAGTCGTGGCCCTGACTGCCACACTAAGCCGACTCCAAGTACCTCCAAGTCTGTCATATCCAGCCCTACTAGGTCTGCTAGGGTCTGACGACTGTATCATCACCGGGAAATTCTTATATACCTACTCAGTTATCACCCAATCACCCACTGGTGTAGCTACCTCGAAAGGTTCTTCTGCCCTCAGGCTCTATTCCTTTACACTTGTTTGCTCCCTTTCTTACTGGTCGTACTCTTTTCGTACTTCCAAACTTATTCTAGTTATACGTACATGATTTCTATCACTGCTTCTGTCTTTCAAATCCTCGGAGTTAATACATCCGACATTTAAGGCCATTTCTGGCTCTCACAATCCGGTTCCGGTGGAACGCGTCCACGAACCCGTAACACGATTAACTAGACTTGGTGTCACGATCCATCCCCGAGCCCGCGACTGGTGCCCTACCTGGGCACCCTTACAAGTACACATCAGAGAAAATCAGCGGAACATAAGTAAACTAATAAATACACAGCAATGTGAAATAACAAAAGGCTAGCCGATAAGGCCACCTTCCTGAATATATACTTAGCCAAAAGCAGTTACATCTTTTTATACAAACTGACCCACGTACATTACTACAGACCTCTAAGAATTTTAACATAACAACTGTGACGGGACAGGGCCCCGCCATACCCTTGAATGTACAACAACCGACAATACCAGGGATCTGAACCAGAGACAAACCTCCGGAGTAATGGAGCTTCTCAACCGCTGAATAGTGATCCTAATCGTAAGGACTACCACTGCTTAGTTCTACCGCGGCAGATGAACGCACTTCGAGAAGCGGGTCACAAAATATGTACCAAGTATGTGAAACTGAAAGTACTGAAATGAAATCATATAGTCTAAAATAAAGCTGGAGACATTTATGATAACTAAAATAACATGTCACACCCCGAACCCCGGGCCTGTGACTGGTGCCCTACCTGGGCACCCTTCTACCTTAACAACTAAGTACATTGCGGAAATTAATAACAGCTCCCTTTTTTTTTAAAAACAACCGTACGTGTAAGGCAAAGCCGACTAGGCTGCCATATAATATACATAAACAAAAGACACTACACTGCATACGCAGTCCAATCCTACATATGAATACGCACTCTAGGAGTTAAACGGAATATGACGGACAAGGCCCCGCCAGACCCAAAACTGCATAAAGCATGTATCAAGGATATATACCAAAAGATAAACTCCCGACAGAGGAGCTATCCAAAACTCGAGTGGTCCTACACTGCCGATCACCAAATCAAGACCTAAACTCACGGATGAACGCAGCCCCAAAGGAGGTCAAGACGAAGAATGTACCAAGTATGTGAATGCGATGGCATCAGTAATGAAATCATAACAGTCTAAACAAAGCAGAGACATGTATGATAGCCAACCTACAAGATACAATACATAAGCAACATATCAAGTCAGGGACGCAGGCCCTCAAAGTCACTACTCAAATATAACTATGGGTCTCACTCCCATAATATCAATCATGCCCGTGGAATCCTTCCTCACTGCCGGCAGTCCATGATATAACATAGCACCAATAGGCATACATGAACACCAAGTCCCACCTGTGTTCTAAAATCAGACGCCAAGTAGGTAAACGAACAGTGGTATAACGCCTTGGGGTTTACCTCATTTATACTCGACCAAGGAGGTGGTAAAGCGGGTATAACGCCTTGGGCTTGCCTCATTTATACTCTTACTCGGAGGTGGTATAACGCCTGGGGTTTACCCTCATTTATACTCTTACCACGGAGAAGGTGGTATAACGCCTTGGGGCTTGCCCTCATTTATACTCCTACCCTATCTCAACCTGGCCACAAACAACACATAAAGGTGTGGTACAATGGCCTGGGTTTACCTCACTTATACTCTTACCCTATCTCGACCGACCATCAAACAAGACATAAGCACTACCATGTCTTCTATAAAATCCGAATTTAACCCAAGTACTACAAGTAATCTAAGCATACCCGTGGAATCCCACATCACCGCTTGACGTCCCAAGAATCTTACAACAAGATACCACCCTTCAACCGAGAGTCGCAAGAACTTAATAAAACATAATACTTGTACTCAAAGGCTATTACCAGACATATAGGCAAGTTCTCAATTAACCAAGCCAAAGTACTTATCAAGGCACACATAGGATAATTCTCATTTAACAAGCCAAAGTACTTATCGGAGCACAAATAGAATAAATTCTCATTTAACAAGCCAAAGTACTTATCGTGGCACAAATAGAATAAATTCTCATTTAACAAGCCAAAGTACTTATCAGCACAAATAGAATAAATTCTCATTTAACAAGCCAAAGTACTTATCAGCACAAATAGAATAAATTCTCATTTAACAAGCCAAAGTACTTATCAGTGGCACAAATAGAATAAATTCTCATTTAACAAGCCAAAGTACTTATCGAGGCACAAATAGAATAAATTCTCATTTAACAAGCCAAAGTACTTATCAGGGCACAAATAGAATAAATTCTCATTTAACAAGCCAAAGTACTTATCAGGGCACAAATAGAATAAATTCTCATTTAACAAGCCAAAGTACTTATCAGGGCACAAATAGAATAAATTCTCATTTTATCAAGCCAAAGTACTAATCAAGGCATACATAGAATAATTCTCTTTTAACAAGTCAAAGTAATTATCAAGGCACACTTAGACAAATTCTCAATTTATCAAGCCAAAGTACTTATCAAGGCACACTTAGACAAATTCTCAATTTATCAAGCCAAAGTACTACGTACGTACATTCTTTTATAAAAGACTCCTTTCTATGTAAAGCTCCAAGATACTAATACCCGTAGTATCAAGGCGTGTCTATTTTTCAAAGTAAGTTACTACACTTTTAGAAAACTCATTTCAAAGCTTGAAATCAAGTAACTCTAAATTTTCACAATCTAGGCAACTTATGCCGATTAATCAAAATAGACAACTTTCAAAACCTTCCATAAAGCCGTTATAACCAACTTCCCATAAAGCCGTTATAACCCTTTTACGGTTTTAGACGATCCATTCCTTCAATAACCAAGAGACTTATACTATTAAAACCAAGTATCACATACTTACAATTCAAGTTCTTAACCTTCAAAATACCTCAAGTCTCTTAATAGTTAGAAAACAAGTTTTCTTCTACTTTTTAAATCTCAAGTAACTTCACCCTTAACACGAGTTACTTCTCTTAAATCATGTCATTTCTCCTCTTTTAAATCAAATAAGTAAATCACTCCTTTGACTCCCCTAAAGTCATTATAATGACCTTTAGGTTTTAGAACTAAGGCCCTAGCCAAAAGATTTGGAAACCACTTCCTTTTTAAGACTACATGTACTTTAAGTAAAAATACCTTCACTTTTAAGAATCCAAACTTCATCAAGAAAATGGATTCTACAACTTACAATCTAAACATCAAAGTACAATCAAGGAAGTACATAGAACAAATTCTATTTTAGGCAATCCAAATACAACCAAGGAATGGATCATTTAAGGAGTAGAACCTACTTTCTTTATCTTTAGGAATCATGCTAGAAGAGGAGATAGTTCACATACCTTTTCGGCTAAATCCACAAGCTAAGCCGAATACGCCGTACGTAGAAGTGTCAACCTATAATGGTCACAACAAGACTATCAACTTCTAGTCTCTAACGTAGAATAATACTAAGTATATGGTCCCTAATTCTACGAAAAATCGGGCAGCACTTCCTTTGTTTCTACTCACTTTGCCACATTTTTCAAGGCCGAATACAATAACCAACAAGCCACATTTAAGGCTCCAAACAACAACCAACCAAAGGGGATTACACGCCTTACAATACGTGTAAAATTCCGCCCCACAATTCATACCAAAGTATAATACTTCACTAGCCATTCTCGGCCAACATATAACCAATAACACTACGTCTTTTCCAATCCTTTTCCAATTTCAAGTTCTTAGGTCAACATGTTATTTAGTCATAAACAACTACAATAACTATAATTTCCTTCTTTATTCAACATGCGACGACTTAAACTAATAATCAACTTGAATTCCAATCTTAAAGCTAAACATGCTAGTTTTCGGATTAGGGTTCCAATAGCCCATAAACATATCAAACTTCATACTATATAACACATGCTTGCTAAAATCCATAGCTACTACAATAAGTAAGTCTTAACTACTAAAACGACAAGAATATACCTTTCCAAGCCCTTAAAATTTCCAAGATCCAAAGTCGCCTTAGAAATTCTTAGCTCCTTTCCTTAAGTTCCAACCCGCTCCAAGCACTCCTAGAGGCCTATGAAGAACCCATCTTCAAGTTCCAACTTCAAAGTGAAGAACTCCTTTAGTTTCCGCCATGACTAACGTGAAAACTCCGCTTTTCCAAATCTTTCTATTGAGATAACCTTATAATACCCTTAGGGACATTGGTTTAAAGTCTTGTGGCTAATGGATCAAAACTACAAAATTTTTGTCTTTGAAAGCTCCTTTGGCCGAGAGCACCTTTCTTGAACAAGACTAGTTCTTGAAATTTTTTACTAAGTATAGAATGCTCAAGTCTTGCACTACTAGTATACTTATAACACATTGGAGGGCCAAGATTATAACAATTGTGTGGCTTAGATGAAGATCACATGGATTAAGCCTAAGTGGCAAGTTGACTAGTCAACAAAATCAAGCTTAGAAGACTTATCATCTACATAGGTCAAATGACCATAACACCCTTGCAATATTTCGTCCAACATCATGGAGGGGGTGCCACGTGTCGCCCTCTCATTCGTCCATAAAATTCCGTAACTCTCGTGGGCCCCACAAAAATGTAAAATTCCTCGGGTGGGCCCCACGTGACCAAATCCGAAAAAAAATAAATTTCCATAAGGTTAAAAGTTCCATACTCTTCAAATAATGCATTTTGAGAATCCAATTCTCAACAACGAACATTTTTCCTTTCCGACGTCCGGAAGATTTTCCGTCGGAAAAACGATTCTTCCTTTCGTACTAATTTCTAAGTCTCTATTCCTTTCGTACATTCTCTTATACATGTCCTGGACTTACGGGGTGTAACATAACAGTACATTGTGCCTTATTAATAATGAGAGTAAATGAGAATACACTTTACTGCTTATAAATAGGAAGCTTATGATCAAATTAGGGCCACCCGCCCGTAGTATCATTAGGCAATCCTACTCCTGGGACTATTTCACCCGCATAGGTCATGTGGACCCGCAATGGAGCAATTTGCTCCGCATGAGACTATTTCACCCGCATGAGACTATTTCACCCGCATGGGCCCGGTGGACCCGCAATGAGTACATACGCTGCACTCGCATCGTGGGGAGCAAATCCACGGAATAAGTAGTAACCCGGGGGTTTACCCCACAAGATTAACATAACACTAGCACCTAAGGCTACCATAAATATCATAACATAAGCACAACCGGCTATCGTAAATATCATAAGCAAGTTAAGAAATCCCTTAACTTCTCATTAAACTTAATTAGCATGCACTCTCATTTTATTTAACTTAAGGCACTAACATGTCATGAAAAATCCGGGAATTTAACCCAAAGTACTACGTACTTCAATTCTTTTCAAAAGACTCATTTTTATATAAAACCCAAGATACTAACACCCTTAGTATCAAGGCATGCTTACTTTTTCAAAACAAGTCACTACACCTTTATAAATTCATTTCAAGGCTTTTTAACCCAAGTGACTTCTACTTTCAAAACATCGGCAACTTATGCTTTTAAATCAAGTTGTCTTTCTTAAAACCAAGTCATTTATCCTTGTTTAAATCATTTGAGTAAACCACTCATTTAACTTCCCATAAAGTCGTTATAATTAACTTCCCATAAAGCCATTATAACACTTTCTGTCTTTTTAAACCAAGCATTTCATTCTTTAAAAATCACATGAGTTTAACTTTCCAACTCAACCAAACTTACATACTTTCAATCAAGTCAATGATATCAAAATGAAAATGAATTCATTTAAAGTCTGTACGTCTACCGTACTATACATTAATAAAACTCATGCTCAAGAGATAGGAAAAATTCCACATACCTCTCCGACTTAATCCACTTGCCAAGTTGAATATGTCGCACGTAGAATGTCAACCTATAATGACCATAATACGGCTATCAACTTCTAGCTTTCTATCGTAGAATAATTCTAAGTATAAAGTCTCTTATTCTACGGAAAATTGGGCAGCACTTCCTTTGTTTCTACGTACTTTTCCACCTTTTTCAAGGCCCGAAATCAATAACCAACATGCCACCTTTAAGGCTCAACCAATCAACTAATCAAAAGGGATTACACGCCTAACAGGACGTGTAAAATTCTGCCCCACAATTGTATAAAACATTCCAATAATTCAATGGCCATTCTCGGCTATAATGTGTAACAACATATAGTCTTTTTCATTTCCTTTCTAATCCAAATCGTTATTCCAACATGTTATATAAGTCACAAACAATTAAAACAACTATATTCTCGTCCTTATATAACATGTAACGAGTATAACCAACAACCAAATTGATTTACAACTTTAATGGCTAGCATGCCAATTTTTGGTTTTCAACATCTCAACATGATCCAAATCTTTCAAACTTCATTCTATATATCACATGCTCGTCTATCAACTACTATAACATGTAATCTTCAATTACATTAAGAAGACGAAGGTTTTACCTCAATAAGCCCAAATATTATCCAAGACTTCAAGTCTATCCTTAGCAACTTTAGCTCCTCTTTTTGTCGTCTCAATCCACTCCAAGCAACCCTTGGAAGCTTATGAAGAACTCCTCTTCAAGTTCTAACTCAATCTATGAAAAACCTCTTAGGTTTTCATGTTGCGACTAACGTAAAAACGTAGTTTTTCCGGCATTTTTGTGTTGAGATATCCTTAGAATACCTTTAGGGATCTTGGGTTTGAATATTGGGATTTATGAAGCAAGATTGCAAAAAATTTCTCTTCTTTTCCTCACTTGGCCGAGAGCTCTTAATGGAGCACCTAAAGTTTTGCAAAATTTCTAAGTGTGGAATTCATCCTTGCTACTAGTAGTAGTATGTATATATAACACCACCAAGGGCTAGGATTGAACCAATTGGATGGCTAAGATTGGTCAATTATATCAAGCCTCAACTTTCCCTTTGACTTGGTCCATTTTATCAAGCCAAATTGGCTACTCTTTTCTTGACATTTTCATCCAATATGATCATGTGGAGGGTGACACGTGTCGCCCTCCCATTGGTCCATAACATTCCATTTCCCGAAATTTCTATAATTGGTCAAGCTATCGAAAACCCTGTGGGCCCTACAAAACGTAAAATTTCCCGAGTGGGCCCCACGTATCCAATTCTAAAAATAAAATTCCATAATTCTGATAAATTTTAAAAGTCTTAAATAACAAATTTGAGAATCCAATTCTCCTTAACGAACAATTTTCCTTCCCGGGTTTCGGAAGATTTTTCCTTTGGAAAACAATTCTTTCTTTCGTTCAAATTTTTAAGTCTTGTGTTCTCCCGTCTATTCTCCTATACATGTCCTGGATTTACGGGGTGTAACATTCTCCCCCCCCCCCCTTAGAAACATTCGTCCCCGAATGTTCTTTCGGAGTCCAATCTAATTAGATAACGACATAGTTCCCTTTAACCATACCCAACATAATCGCATATGCCACATAATAATACTTAGGAAAAAACGGCAATTTAACATTGACAAGTAGGGAAGCGAATTTCCTGTAGGTGTAGAGAACAAGTGTGGGTACTCTTCCTCATGTCCTCCTCGGCTCCCCAAATCATCTTTTCTTTCAATATCATTCTGCCATAAACTTTGACGGAAACCACGTCCTTAGTCCGTAGTCGCCTGACCTGGCGATCAAGTATCGCTATGGGACTCTCCTCAAATGATAACCCCTCTGTCACTTGGACATCACTAACCGGGAAACACTGGACGAATCTCCGATACCCTCCCATAACATAACAACATGGAAGATCGGATGTACATGCCTCCCAAGCGGATGCATATCTAAATCATAGGCAACCTTGCCTACTCTACGGACAATCTGATAAGGCCCAATATACCTTGGGCTTAGTTTCTCTTTCTTTCCAAGCCTTATCACACCCTTCATGGGTGATGCCTTTAAGAAGATTCCATTGTCAATCTGAAACTCTAAGTGTCGACGTCGATTCTCTGCATAAAGCTTCTGTCGACTCTGAGCTTGCTAATAATCTTTCCTGGATAAGCTTTGCCTTATCCACAGCCCGCTGAATCAAGTCTGGGCCAATTAACTGAACCTCGCCTACGTCGAACCAACCAACCGGTGATCTACACTTTCTTTCATACAAAGCCTCATACAGGGCCATCTGAATACTGGAATGGTAACGGGTATTACACGCAACTCAACGAGAGGCAAAAGATCCTCCTGGCTACCCCTGAAATCAATAACACAGGCCCACAACCTATCCTCAAATGTCTGGATAACACGCCTGCTCGTCCGCTTGGTTCAAGGTGAAATGCAACACCGAGACTCACTGTGTCTAACCCTTCTCGAAAACCTCTAAGTTAGCCGAATCGAGCTCATATGTCTGACATCATAAATGTAGGAACCCCGTGCAGTATCACAATCTTCCTGCTATATAATCTAGCATAAACCTCAGCCGAGTAAGTGGTCCTGACCGGAAGAAAATGAGCTGATTTTGTCATCCTGTCTACTATAACCCATAAGGAGTCGCACTTCCTCTGAGTATGATGCAACCCTATAACATAATCCATATCAATCACCTCCCACTACCAAGTCGGGATCTCAATCATCGATAATAGCCCACTGGGCTTCCGATGCTCACCCTTGACCTGCTGCCAATTGGACACTGAGCAACAACTCTATCACGACCCGACCCTAGGCCCGCGACTGGTGCCCTACCTGGGCACCCTTACAGGTATACATCAGGGATAATCAACGGAACATACATAAACTCAACAAGAAATAAATAACAGGTTAGCCGATAAGGCTACCTCCCTGGACATATATAAATATACATAAATCCAAAAGCAATTACTTTTTTTTTTCAAACCGACCCACAAGATATGACTACAGACCTCTAAGAGTTTTGACGTAACAATTGTGACGGGACAGGGCCCCGCCGTACCCCTGAATGTACATAAATCTACAACCACAGGGAACTGTACCAAAAGACAAGCCTCCGGAGAAATGGAGCTTTCCAAGAACTGAACAGTGATCTTAAGAGTGAGGATCATCAAGATGTGTACCTCAACCTGCGGCATAAACGCAGCCCCCCGAAGGAGGTCAGTACAAAATATGTATCAAGTATGTAAAACTGAAAGTACTGTAATTTAAATCATAAAGTCTAGATATAAAAAGCTGGAGACAATCATGATAATCAAATTAATAAGATAACCGCTTCTGCCGAAACGAAAGTAATGAAAGTCAGTTTTACCTTTTAAAGACTATTTCAACACATGAACAATAGTCACACCATGGCTAGGGACACAAACCCTCAAAATCATCACACAGTCCAGTAAGGGTCTCAAGCCTGCAAAACATCAAAGCGTGCCCGTGGAATCCTCCATCACTGCCGACAGCCGTAAGTGTAAAATATATCCATGTAACACGCCCGTGGAATCCTACCTCACTGTCGGCGTGCACATATGCAATATATATATATATATATATCTCATGCCCGTGGAATCCCTCATCTCGGGTACATGACTTCATGGAGAGCTAATCCATGAGGTAATAATAATATATAACATGCCCGTGGAATCTCTCATCTCGGGTACATGTCTTCATGGGGAGCTAGTCCATGGAGTAATAGTATATAACATGGTCGCATGCCCCGGAATCCTTCATCGTATAAGCATGTCCATGGAGTAATAGTATATAACATGCCCGTGGAATCCCTCATCTCGGGTACATGTCTTCATGGGGAGCTAGTCCATGGAGTAATAATAGCATCCAGGAATTTAACTCGCCTCATGGTTGCATGCCCCGGAATCCCTCATCGTATAAGCATGTCCATGGATCAATCACAATGGAAGCATACCCGTGGAATCCTCCATCACTGTCGGTACGTCCAAGTAAATTCACAACAAGACAGTCGGCCCTCCAACTGAGAGACACGGCAGCGTAGAAATATAATACTTGCACTCAAAGGCTATCGCAAGCAAACATAGGCAAGTTCATAAAATCTTTTAGACTTTCATTAACATACAAAAATGAATTTCATTTTATAAACTCAAGGAACTTTCGTGTCACATAAAAATATGGGAATTTAACCCAAAGTACTACGTGCTTCCATTCTTTTCAAAAGACTCCTTTTTATATAAAACCTCAAGACACTAACACCCGTAGTATCAAGGCATGTCTATTTTTCAAATTAAGTTACTACACCTTTAGAAATTCATTTCAAGGCTTTGAAACCAAGTAACTTCTAATTTCACAACCTAGGTAACTCATGCCTATTAATCAAATAGACTACTCTCTTAACCTTTCATAAAGTCGTTATAACTAACTTCCCATAAAGCTGTTATAACTCTTTATGTTTTAGACAAATTCATTCTTTTTATAACCAAGAGACTTATACTTTTAAAAACCAAGTATCATAGACTTTCAAATCAAGTTACATAACTTTCAGAATACTTCAAGTCTCTTAACTTTAGAAATCAAGTTTCTTAACTTTAGAAATCAAGTTTCTTAACTTTAGAATAGTTCAAGTAATCAATACTTTCCAAATCAAGTATTCCATACATTTTCAAGTCAAGAAATCTTTGTTTACCTTATTAGAATAAACCATTCATTTAACTTCCCATAAAGTTGTTATAACCAACTTCCCATAAAGTCGTTATACTAACTTTATGCTTTAGAAACTAAGACATCTTTAACCTTTCATAAAGCCGTTAGAACTAACTTCCCATAAAGCCGTTATAACTCTTTATGTTTTAGACAAATTCATTCCTTTTTTTTATAACCAAGAGACTTATACTTATAAAACCAAGTATCATAACTTTCAGAATACTTCAAGTTTCTTAACTTTAGAAATCAAGTTTCTTAACTTTAACATAGTTCAAGTAATCAATACTTTACACGTCAAGATGTCTTTATACATAAGATCAAGTAACCTATACCTTTTAAAAGTCAAGTTACGACACTTTCAAGAATCAAGGCAAGGATACTAAAATGGAACCGAGTTCTCTTAATTTACGTACGTCTACCGTACTATACAGTTTACAAGATTCATGCTCAAGAGATAAGAAAAGTTTCCACATACCTCTCCGGCTCATTCCACTTGCCAAGTTGAATACGCCGCGCGTGGAATGTCAACCTATAATGACCACAATACGCCTATCAACTTCTAGCGTTCAACGTGGAATATTTCTAAGTATAAAGCTTCCTATTCTACGGAAAATTGGGCAGCACTTCCTTTGTTTCTACGTACTTTTCCACCTTTTTCAAGGCCCGAAAATCAATAACCAAATTCCACATTCAAGGCTCAACAATTTAGAAACTCCAAGGGGATTACACGCCTAGCCGGACATGTAAAATTCAGCCCCACAATCAATATAAAATTGTCCATTAATCCAAAGTCATTCTCGGCTACAAGTAATGCCACAACGATATCAATTTCGTTTCAATCCAAGTTGTTATTATAATATGTTATATACCCTATAACAATTATAACAACTATAAATCCTTTCTTTCTTAACATGCGACGATTGTAAGTATCAACCAAATTGATTACAACATAAATGACTAATTTGCCCATTTTCGGTTTTTAACATGTCGACATGATCCAAATATTTTCAAACTTCATTCTATATATCACATGCTCATTTATCAACTACTATAACATGTAATCTTTAATCACATTAAGAAGACGAAGATTTTACCTCAATAAGCCCTAAAAATATTCAAGCGTAAAAGTCGATCCTTAGCAACTTTTAGCTCCTTTTCTTACGTTCCAATCCGCTCCAAGCACTCCTTAGAAGCTCATGAAGAACTCCTCTTCAAGTTCCACCTTCAAAGTTGAAGAATACATTAGGTTTTCATCTTGCGACTAACGTAAAAACGTGGGTTTTCCGGGATTTTTGTGTTGAGATATCCTTAGAATAGCTTTAGGGACCTTGGGTTTGAATATTGGGATTTATGGAGCAAGATTGCAAAAATTCCTTGTTCTTGAGAGCTCAATGCCGAGAGCCTCTTAAACTCCACAAGGTTTTCTTGATTTTTTCTAAGTGTTGAAAATCATCTTGCACTAGTAGGTGATTGTCACGAGCCGATCTCGGGCCCGCGACTGGTGCCTTACCCCGGGCACCCTAGTGATACAACATCAGAGAAAATCAGCGGAAATAAAAACATGAATAGGAAACAAAAGACAACATAATAAAACAGGCTAACCAAAACGGTCACCTTCATGTATATACATATAACTGAACAGTTAAAATCCTTTACAAACCCTGCCCACAACAGTACTACAGACCTCTAAGAATGTAACAACATCTATGACGGGACAGGGCCCCGCCATACCCCTAAATGTACAAGTATCTACCATGACAGGGGACTATACCAAAAGATAAGCCTCCGGAGAAACGGAGCTTCCCAACGCTGAACTACGATCCTATGAGCGAGGATCAAAAACTGGTGTACCTACCATGCAGATGAACGCAGCCCCGGGCGAGGTCAATACAACAGTACCAAGTATGTGAAATCAAAATATCAGAATGAAATCACATTTCATCATTTTATAAAACCATTTCGTAATAAGTAAACAAGTTAGGTCAAGGCGGACGATATCCCTAATAATCACTCACACATAACTATGGGTCTCACGCCCATAATATCACTCATGCCCGTGGAACTCATTCCTCACTGCCGGCAGTACATGATGTAAAACAACACCCATATGTGAACCTTAACACTAGATCCTGCATGCGTCATCAAACCGATCGGGCCAAGTAGAATCTCCCACTACCAGTTCCAAAAGCTTGTCATATCCCTTCACGGGCAAAGTACGGAAGTCAACTACCAGATCCAAAAGCTAGCCACGCAACTGGCCGAGGCAAGTACCACAAGAGAACGTACCATAGCCTACCGTCTCACGAGATATGAACGAGGCAAGTATCTCAAGCTATCTACCAGAGCCTGCCGATACACGAGAAATGACCAGGACAAGTATCTCAAGTGTGCCTGTAACCACATGTACAAATCAAGCCCGTTATCGCTCGTCACCGCGGCAAGCTTCATAGATTAGCGGTCCATGGACAAATAACAAAACCCTCACAATGACCGCATGCCCCGGCATCTTACCTCGGAAAACATGGTCATGAAACTATCCAACTGGACGCATGCCCGTGGATCATCCATCGCGTCAGCATGTCCAAAGGAAATAACAAGATAATACTCAAAGTGGACGCATACACGTGGACCATCCAACGTGTCAGTATGTCCAAGCAATCAATCAGATAGCCGGCCCTCCCCGAGAGACACGGTAGCACAAAATCAAACACTTGCACAACAAAAGCTATCACAACAAGCATAGACAAGTTCAACGATTTCTTCCTTCACAAAAGACCTCTTGTTACGTAAAAACCACACGATACTAATACTGTAGTATATAAAGAAAACACGCTTTACTTTTAAAACCAAATTACTTCACCTTCAGAAAATCTTTACAAGGCTTTTAAAATCAAGTACTCTATACTTTTAAACCAAGTGCTTTTCTTTGAAACAACATCAAGTATACTCTTTAAAACCCAATTAACTTACTCTTTTCAAAACAAGTAACCTATACTTAAAGCAAGTTACTTCCTTTCCGAAAACAAATCGTTATAAGTCAAGTCTCTTATCTTTCAAGATCAAGTCTCTTAACTTTCAAAATCAAGTCGCTTTATCACAAACCAAATCTTTCTTTTATCTTCATAAAGTCGTTATAACTAACTTCCCATAAATCCATTATAACACTTTATGTTTTAAGCAAACAAAATTCATTTCACACACGTACGTCTACCGTACTATATAGTTCACAACAATCATGCTCAAGAGTATAGGAAGAATCACATACCTCTTCGGCTTAATCCACAAGCCAAGTCAAGTATGCCGCGCGTAGAAGATCCACTTATAATAACCACAATATATCTATCAATCTCTAGTTCTCTTCGTAGCATAATCTAAGCAAACAGTTCCCTATTCTACGGAAAATTCGCAAAGACCTCCCCCGCTATCACATAAATCTCCTCCCCTACCAAGGCCCGCTACCAGGCCAACAACTCCCAAGGGATTACACGTCTAACCGGACGTGTTCAATTCTGCTACACAATAAAACTACATAAGTCTACTGTAAGTACAGTCCAATGTAAATACAGTTCAATCCTTTATAATCATCCTTTCAATATAATATACTCATGTATAACTACTACAACATGTAATATCCAATTACAATAGGGGGACATAGATCATTACCTCGATAAGCCCAAAATTATCCAAGTTTATAAGTCGATCCTGAGCAACGTTTAGCTCCAAACTCCTTACGCTCCAACCCGCTCCAAGAAACCCTTAGAAGTTTCTAAACAACTTCTCTAAACACTTCAACCAAGCTATGAAGATTTTTCTAGGGTTTCGTTTTGCGACTATCGAATAAAGTAGTATTTCCTGCTCCTAGTATTGAAATAACTTTGGAAAACTACTAGGGATACTAGGCCAATGTATTTGGGATTATACAATAATACTCCAAGTATTTTCTACACAAGAGGGGAGGGACGAAATCAACTACAGCGGAGGGAAAATATTTCGCTTTGGAAAGCTTAAGTGTGGATGAAATTACTCTTGCACTAAGGGGTATTTATATAGAATTCAAGGGTCAAGATCTAAGAAATTGGGTGGTCAAGATTGGGCCATGTGTGGGTCCCACCGCACCACATGGCCAACGAACACGCATGCTGGCTTGCCACTGTTAGTCATTTCGCCGCCATGCCACATTTGGGGTGACACGTGTCGCCCCCCGACTCGTCAAATATTTCGTCTTCCGAAAATATCCAAAATACCGGAAACCTTAAAAACAAAGTGGGCCCCACAAAACCGTAAATTTCTCCCGTGGGCCCCACGTGACCATTTCCGAAAATAAAATCTCATAATTCTAATATAATCCAAGAAGCCCAAATACCAAATCTGGGAATACAATTCCCATCAACGAACCTTTTTCCTTCACAAAACCCGGAAACTTTTCCGTCGAAAAAAATCGCATCTTTCTTCCTTTCCAATTTTTCTGTCGTATTCTCGTACGTACATCCTCACATACATACCCTGGAACTACGGGGTATAACATTCTTTCCCCCTTAGAAACATTCGTCCTGAATGTTCCTTCTAAGCCTCTAATCAACCGTGTGCCGGTATAGTCTTCACTACTATACTTACAAAAACCGATCATGCCACCACTGGCCAGAATATAACATGTGCGCAAAACTCAAATCCAAGCCAACGAGGAAACACCTCTAATCTCACAAAAATCTCCCACCCATGGTCTAAAAGATATTCCCTTCGCACCTTCACCTCACAAAATAAATAATCACTTCCGTTCTCATAACGCATGTTCGCTTCTCTTCTTACTCGTCGTACCCTTCTCGAACACCCGAACTCTCTATAGCACGGTACAAACTTCAGTTACCGCTTCAATTTCCACAACCCTGGAGTTACTACCTCCAAACTTGGTCATCTTACTAGTTTCAATTTCCTCTAAGGCCATTCCCGGCCTTCACGATCCGATTCTGGTCGAACGCATCCACGAACCCGTACGATGGTTACCTAAACTTGGGCCTAGCACCCTCGTGACCCAATCACAAAGCGGGATCACCACAAATTGACCCCACCCCAAACCGGGCTACGGGTTGACCCGCGATCTTACCTCAACCCGACCCATTTCGCTCCAAACTCTCTCGTTCCCCAATCCGGAACAATCTCACTAATCAAGTCACGAAAACCTAGTGGTCTTCTTAGCTTAACTACTCTCTTATAATTCACACCACTCAGGGACTTATCACACAATTATACCCCTCGTATACTATGCACTCCGACAAAGGTCAATCGTAAACAAATTTTTTTTTTTTTACTCAAGACGGCCTCGCATCTAAGGTCTCCACGTATAATATTCTAAGGTTCACACCTTCCATGACCCCAAACTTACCTCTTCAACTATCATGTTCTCTAAGTCACACTTAACACAATGCTATCTCAGATATAGACTTCACACGCACTCCACCATAACAACATAACCAAGTCTCTTGGCTAAAAGTATCTCAGAATCACTGCCTTACTTCCTCTTTGTCGCTTCTAACCATAACCTCACGCAGGCGCTTTAGCTATAAAAGGTGATGAACCACCACCGATCCCGGCGTCGAGTCTCTACATCCGTGCTACTGCCTGACAACTCTCACCAAATGGCCCGCTGGCCGCAAGCATAACAATCTCCCAAACTAGCACGACACTCGAGGATCATCCTCGCCTCCTATCCATAGAACTCGCGAATCGCAACTCAAGAAATTCAAGTCTCGGACTCATCGGATCTAGGGTGAATCATCTGCATCGCGAACCACCGCCTCCCGTCCGCCTCATTCCCACCACCGCCTCACTAGTAATCGCCATCTCTCGAACTCATATCCTCGACTCCTAGTCGTGGAACTGAGGCTCGTATCGGGCCTCCGTAGAAATCGCTGCGCTCTAAACTCTGTGGTGCTAGCGCGCCATAAAACTCGCCGTAAGTACTATCTCGAGGTAATGACTGTGCTCGTGCCTCGCAACCCTCCGTGTTCAACTCGTAGCTCCTCGCCTTGCCCATTCGGCCTGCTGCCTTTCGCAAAGGCATAACTGGTACATATGAATACGTCCGAGGGAGTCCAACTTATAACACAGCTCTAAGGCACGATCTCAGAGTGAGAAGAATGGAAACCAATCCTAAATATCTGTAGCCTCGACATAGATGTGGTGCACAACACACCGATAATCAAGACTTACTACACTGCGTCATAGACACTTTCCGAGGATTAATCGCTCGATACCACTTTTGTCATGACCGATCTTGCCCGCGACTGGTGCCTTACCCCGGGCACCCTAGTGATACAACATCAGAGAAAATCAGCGGAAATAAAAACATGAATAGGAAACAAAAGACAACATAATAAAACAGGCTAACCAAAATGGTCACCTTCATGTATATACATATAACTGAACAGTTAAAATCCTTTACAAATCCCGCCACAACAAGATTACATGCACTTCTAAGAATGTAATAACATCTATGACGGACGTGGCCCGCCATACCCCGAATGTACAAGTATCTACCATGACAGTGGACTATACTAAAAGATAAGCCTCCGAGAAACGGAGCTTCCTAACGCTGAATCACGATCCATGAGCGAGGATCAACAATCGTGTACTCTACTGCGGCAGATGAACGCACTTCAAGCGAGGTCAAGCATAACAAGTATGTGAAACTGAAAATACTGTAATGAAATCATATTTCATCATTTTATAAAACCATTTCGTAATAAGTAAACAGTTAGGTCAAGTAAGGGGACGCATATCCCTAGAATAATCACTCACTTATAACTATGGGTCTCACGCCCATAATATCACTCATGCCCGTGGAACTCATTCTCATCGCAGCAGCATACGATGTAAAACAACACCCATATGTGAACTCGAACACTAGATCTCGCTGCTATCAAACCGACGGCCCAAGTAGAATCGCCACTACCAGCCTAAAAGCTAGTCATATCCACTTGTTAGGTCATTTCGCCAAGGATGTTGTTCAGCCACTGTCCCACCATTTCGCCAAGGTGCCACATTGGGGTGACACGTGTCGCCCCGACTGTCCAAAATATTTCGCCTTCCGAAAATATCCAAAATACCTAAACCTTAAAAACAAAGTGGGCCCTACAAAATCAGAAATTTCTCCTGGCCCCACGTGACCATTTCCGAAAATAAAATCTCATAATTCTAATATAATCCAAGAAGCCCAAATACCAAATCTGGGAATCCAATTCCCATCAACGAACCTTTTTCCTTCACAAAACCCGGAAACTTTTCCGTCGAAAAAAATCGCATCTTTCTTCCTTTCCAATTTTTCTGTCGTATTCTCGTACGTACGTCCTCACATACATACCCTGGAACTACGGGGTATAACAGTGATATATACAACAACCAAGGTCCAAGATCAAAACAAATGTGTGGCCAAGATGTGGTCAATAATATCAAGCTCACTTGACTATTTGACTTGGTCCATTATTTTCTTCATACAACAAGCCCATGTGGAGGGTGACACGTGTCGCCCTCCCATTGGTCTAAAATATTTCGTTTCCCGAAATTTCCATAATTGGTCAAAATATCGGAAACCTCGTGGGCCCCACAAAAACGTAAAATTTCTCGGGTTGGGCCCACGTATCCAACTCTAAAAATAAAATTTCATAATTCCGATATATTCTAAAAGTCTTAAATAACCAATTTGAGAGTTCAATTCTCCTTAACGAATAATTTTTCCTTCCCGAGGTTCGGAAAACTTTTCCTTAAGAATATCAAATCTTTCCTTCGTCCAAATTTATAAGTCTTGTGCTCTCACGTCTATTCTCGTATACACGTCCTGGAATTACGGGGTGTAACAAACTCTGCTACATCCCTCTCCAGGCCATCTTACCAATACATACATCTGGGGTCATGATACATCTTAGTCAACCCCGGATGGATAGAGTAACGAGCACTACGTGCCTCCCCTAAAACCTGCTGACAATTTCTGCAGCATCGGGCACACACAATCTATCCTCATATCACAGCACCCCATTCGGTGCTACTCAAACAGGCTCTTCTCCTCTTGGAGAGTCGTATCTCAATTCCGCACTAGAACTGAATCCTTATATTGTCGCCTCTTCACCTCCTCAACGAGGGAAGACTCGACAACCTCTCGTATCTGAACTTCACTATTATCGGAATCAACCAGTCGAACCCCTAGGCTCGCTAGCTGATGAATCTCACGGACCATGTCCTGACTATCTGGTTGTCCATCTGACAGACTACCCATAGATCTACGACTAAGAGCATCTGTAATCACATTGGCTTCCTCCGGATGGTATAGGATGTCAACATCATAATCCTTAAGCAACTCTAACTCGTGACTAGGGTAACTTCGCTCATGCTCCCGTAGCTGCCGGAAAGCATAGGCTATAACCTTACCGTGCTGCATCAGCACACAACCTAGCCCAACACTCAAAGTGTTACAATAATAACCTAACCCTCTAGTCCCTCAGGAGGGGTTAGAACTGTAGTCTTAGTCAACTTATCCTCCAATAACTGGAAGCCTTTCTCATACTTTTGAAATATTCGGGCATCACTAATCTCAATTATGGTTCCTGTTTCTAATTCTCTGTTGCAACCAGACTTGGTCACTATACTTAGATTCAATTCCTTCTCTTGTCTCATGGCTAAGACTTCTTGCCAATTGCACTTTAGGGGAAGATTTCCTTGATCTCGTCATGTAGTAATCCTATTATTCTCCCCAGCTCATAGAGCTTATAGTCCGGTGTTCAACCTCTATTCATGGTATTACCTAATCTAATGGCTTGCCAAGATTTCTTATCTTGTCATGATTATGTCTCTCATCGTTCGAGTGTCTGCTCGTCTTAGATTTATTTTCCATTTCACGTTGTCCTGGGATCTCTTATCTCCCCGTATTTCCTTCTATCTTGATTCTTAATCATACAGGTTCATTCATGCGTATTACCCGCATTTGTATCCTTACGACACTTTTCAACCATTTCCTCATGTCGTCCTTAATTACCCCAACCCAATTCCTTTTTCTAAGGTTATCTAAAATTGTAACCTATTGCATTACTAAGCCGGAGACTTTACCAGTCCCATATCTATGGCCTAATAATATGGGTACGCATAACCCTCAATAATACGTAAAACTATCCTTTTACATGGGGGAGAGAGCTTATCTCCCTTTCACAATCTTTATCATCAAGGGCCACCTTATAATCGTATAGATTTTTAAGACCTACCAATGATATCTTATGTTTTCCGCAGGCAGCACTCGTACTTATCTTATTCTTGCTTTGCGCATTTTTCCTGAAACCATTCGGAAGGTCGTGGCCCTGACTGCCACACTAAACCAACTCCAAGTACCTCCAAGGCACATAACATAAATGTCACGACCTGACCCCGGGCCCGTGACTGGTGCCATACCTGGGCACCCTTACAGGTACACATCAGAGAATAGTAGCGGAACATACATACATAAACTTAACAAGAATTAAATAATAGGTTAGCCGATAAGGCTACCTTCCTAGATACATATAAACATGTAAAACCAAAAGCAATTACCTCTTCTTTTTTTCTTACAAAGCGACCCACAAGATAAGACTACAGACCTCTAAGAATTTCTGATATAACCACTGTGACGGGACAGGGCCCGCCATACCCCTGAATGTACACAAAACTACAACCTCAGGGAACCGTACCAAAAGACAAAGCCTCCAGAGGAATAGAGCTTTCCAAGAAATGAACAGTGATCCTAAAAGTGCGGATCAGCAAGCTATGTACCTCAACTCGCAGATGAACGCACTTCAAGGAGGTCAAGATTTAAATATGTACCAAGTATGTGAAATCGAAAATATCAGAATGAAATCATAATACCATATAAAGCCGAGACATGTATGATAACCGTAACAACAAAGATAATCGTGGCCTCATCAAGTGAAAGTAATGAAAGTCGCTTACCTCAGACAGTGCTATTTCAACACATGAACAATAGTCACACTGGCTATGGACACAAGCCCTCAATTATCATCACATAGTCCAGGGGGTCTCAAGCCCACAAATATCAAAGCGTGCTGGAATCCCCATCACGATACCATAAGTGTAAAATATAACCACGTGACGCGCCTGGCATCCCACTCACCGCTTGCCACACATATAAAATACATATATATATATATATATATACCTCCTGCCCGTGGAATCACACATCACTGCCGACAGTCATAAGTGTAACATACAACCATGTGACGCGCCCGTGGCATCCCACCTCACCGCTTACACATACAATACATATATATATATATATATATATATATATATATATATCTCATGCCCGTGGAATCCCTCATCTCGGGTACATGACTTTATGGAGAGCTAATCCATGAGGTAATAATCGTATATAACATGTGTCACGACCCGATCCCGGGCCCGTGACTGGTGTCTTACCCCGGGCACCCTAGTGATACAACATCAGAGAAAAACCAGCGGAAATAAAACATACAGATATGAAACAAGAGATATGATAATAAAACAGGCCAACCAAAACGGTTGCCTTCTTGCATATATACAGAAATTGAACAGTTACATCCTTTACAACCCTGCCCACAACAGTACTACAAACCTCTAAGAATGTAACAACTATGACGGGACAGGGCCCCGCCATACCCCTGAATGTACAAGAACCTACAACTCAGGGAAACATACCAAAAGATAAGCCTCCGGAGAAACGGAGCTTCCCAATACTGAATCGTGATCCTATGAGCGAGGATCAACAACCAATGTACTTACCGCGGATGAACGCAGCCCAAGGAGGTCGACAACAGTACCAAGTATGTGAAATCGAAATATCAGAACGAAATCATAACAAATAAAATAAACAGAGACATGTATGATAACAAAACTACGATTCATAACATAAAAGCGATCATGTCAAGTCGTGACTCACGCCTCAAGGTCATCCTCACGTGCCCGTGGAATCGCTTCTCACCGCCAGCCTAGGTATAAATCGTGTGATACGTATAACATGTCTCGACCCATCTCATGGACTCGGTGTCGAATCGTATGGAATACATTCCCGGCCCATCTCATGGACTCGGTGTCGAATCGTATGGAATACATTCCCGGCCTATCTCATGGACTCGGTGTCAAATCGTATGGAATACATTCCCGGCCCATCACATGGACTCGGTACAAATCGTGGAATACATTCCGGCCCATCCATGGACTCGGTATAGAATCGTGGAATACATTCCCGGTCCATCCCATGGACTCGGTATAGAATCGGGTGGAATACATTCTCGGTCCATCCCATGGACTCGGTATAGAATCGGGTGGAATACATTCCCGGTCCATCCCATGGACTCGGTATAGAATCGTGTGGAATACATTCCGGTCCATCCCATGGACTCGGTATAGAATCGGGTGGAATACATTCCCGGTCCATCCCATGGACTCGGTATAGAATCGTGTGGAATACATTCCCGGTCCATCCCATGGACTCGGTATATAATCGGGTGGAATACATTCCCGGTCCATCCCATGGACTCGGTATAGAATCGGCCATAACATTTAAACGCTCTTTTAAGACAGATTAAGATAGTACCATGCTTTCCTTTTAAATCAAACTAAGGAAATATCATGCCCTCCTTTTTAAACCCAAAACACTTTCCTTTTTAAAATCAAGTAACAACATTCTTTTCCAAAAGTTCAAGTTGCCTAATTTCAAATACTCAAGTCTTTTAGTTTCGAAAGATTTCATAGTTCATAGTCTTAATCAAATAACGTAATCTCTCTTTTTAAAACAATTGAGTAACGTATGCCTTATGTGTGAGTAGGTTATTCTTGTTTATAACAATCTTATTAAAGCAGCCATGATCTAGAAAATGTAATACAATTTTGTCTTATCTTAGCTTCTATGCAGATGGAGGTTTCTACTGGTTTTAATATAATTAATTAGTCAATACATTTTCCTTTATTAACGCTGCAGTGATTTGTTCGATGATTATTCTCATTTTCGAAATCAGTAAAACATTATTCTTTAAAAACCAAGTACTCATTACTCGCGAATGAGGTTTTACAACTTTTTAACAAAATTCATATCAAGTCAATTAAGTCAGGTCTCTTAACATATAAAATCAGTAAACCATTCTTTTACCTACATAAAGTTGTTATAACTAACTTCCCATAAAGCTATTATAACACCTTATGTTTTAAACCAACCAAATTCATTTAGCACATGTACGTCTACCGTACTACATAGTTTACATCATGCTAAAAAGGATAGGAAGAGGTTCACATACCTCGCGACGATTATCGACAATTAGCAAAATGCTCCCAAGTACTGTAACCCTGCTAGCCTTTTCCACTCTTCAAGTAGAATACGCTACTCGTAGAACTTCAACCTATAAAGGTCACAAAACGTCTATCAACTTCTAGATCCCTTCGTAGAACATTTCTAAATACAAGGTTCCATATTCTACAGAAAATTCGGCAGCACCTCCCCCCCGCAACCACATAAATCTCCTCCTCTACTCAGGCCCGCTACCAAGCCAACAACTCCTAGGGGGGGGGGGTTACACGTCTAACCGGACGTGTACAACACTGCCCCACAATAATACTACAAGTCTCATCAGAATACACCCAATGTAAATACAGTTCAATTCTTATCCAAATTCATTCTACATATAGTATACTCAACTATACATTACTACAACATGTAATATCCAATTACATTAGGGGGACAAAGATAATTACCTCGACAAGCCCAAAATTATCCAAGATTATATGTCGATCCTGAGCAACGTTTAACTCCAATTCCTTACGCTCCAACACGCTCCAAGCAACCCTTAGAAGTTTCTAACAACTTCTCTTAAACACTTCAACTCCAAAAAGTGAAGAACACTTAGGCTTAAAATGTGGCAACTCTCGGCTAAGGGGAGGTTTCTAGGCTAGGGGTGTGAAATCTTTTCCAACTGTTGGTACACACTCTTCCTAACACTCTAAGGAAGAACACTTAAAACTTTAAGAATTTTTGGACAACTTTTGCTCAAGAAATCAAGGCAAAAACGAGATCTACACAACAAGGGAAGGGAGAGAATTTTTCAAGACTTGAAATCTCTAAGTGTGGAATGAATAAAGTCTTGCAAGCTTAAGGGTCTATTTATAAGCCAACCAATGGCTAGGATCAAAACAAGTGTGAGGTCTAAATTTAGCCATGTGTGTGTGGGTCCCACTTATCCATCTACTACACAAAATATCTTCAAGACTTTTGACCAAATGTTTTACCCCTTTAACATGTAAAAAACGTGCCCAACAAAGTCCATCAATTCGTCCAACCTTGCCACCTAGGGGTGACACATGTCGCCCACCTATTGGTCCAAAATATTTCATCTTCCGAAAATATCCGTAATGCCAAAAAAAAATCGAAAATAAAGTGGGCCCCACAAACCGTAAATTCCTCCCGTGGGCCCCACGTGACCAATTCTGGAAAAAATAATTCCATAATTCTCAAATATTCCAAAAAGTCCGAATACCGAATCCGGGAATCCAATTCCCATTAACGAACCTTTTTCCTTCACAAAATCCGGAAACTTTTCCGTCGAAAAATCACATCTTTTCTTCCTCTCAAATTTAATGTCGTATTCTCGTACGTATGTCCTCACATACATACCCTGGAAAATACGGGGTGTAACATTCTTTCACCCTTTGAAACATTCGTCCCGAATGTTCCTTCTAAGTCTCCAAACACGCTTGCGCCGGTATAGTCTCCACTACTACACTTACAAAACCGATCATGCCATCAATGGCCAGAATATAACATGTGCGCAAAACCCAAATCCAAGCCAACGAGGAATCACCTCTAACATCACAAAAAGCTCCCACCCATGGTCTACAGAATACTCCCTTCGCATCTTCACTTCACAAAAGAAAAGATCATTTCCATTCTCATAAAATATGTTCGCTTCCTTCCTTACTCGTCGTACCCTTCTCGTACACCCGAACTATTTCTAGTACACATACCATACTCCAGTCATCACTTCAGTTTCCAAAACCTTGGAGACACTACCTCCAAACTGGGTCATCTCACTAGCTTCACTTTCCTCTAAGGCCATTCCCGGCCTTCACGATCCGATTCCGGTCGAACACATCCGCGAACTCGTACGATGGTTACCTAAACCTGGGCCTAGCACCCTCGTGACCCTACCACCTGGCGGGACCACCTCGAACTGACCCCACCTCATTTCCGGGTTGCGGTTTGACCTGCAATCTTACCTCCACCCGACCCATTTCGCGCCAAACTCTCTCTCGTTCCCCGATCCGGAACAATCTTACTAAGTCACGTCATGAAAGCTACCACTTCCATCTCACACTACCCATGGAATTATCACACTAATACACCCTATGCGTATAATGCACTCCGACAAGGATCATCTGCAAAACCCTTTACTCAAGACGGCCTTACATCTAAGGTCCCAACGTGTAATATTCTAAGGTTCAAAATTTTCTCATCCCCAGACTTACCCTTTTCAACTACCCATGTTTTCTAACTCACCAATAACACAACGCTATCCATACATAACACACAATAATAAGATCATCATACCAAGCATACTAATCTCTAGAGGGTTAAGGATATACCTGTATCTACCGCTTCACTCTAGTCATAGGCCGGCCCTGCAGGGCGCATAGCTGTAGAAGGCGATGAACCAGCCACCGATCCCGGCGTCGAGTCTCTACATCCGCTACCTGGCCTGACAAACTCACCAAATGGCCCCGCTGGCGCAAGCATACAAGTCGTCGGCGAGACGACACTCCCATAATGGAGTCTATTACAACGCCACAACGAGGTGGGTGACCTCATCCGACTAACACCCCTTCTCCCGAACAATCGAACCCGAATCGACCGGTAGGTCGAGTCATCCTCTTGTATCCTCCTACTGACATCCTCCCATCACATGGCCCCGACGACCGCAAGTATAACAATCTCCCAAACTAGCACGACACTCGAGGACCATCCTCGCCTCTATCCATAGAACTCTGGCGAACTGCAACTCAAGAAATCCCGAAGTCTCAGACTATCGGATCTAGGGTGAACCACTGGCACTGCCGGAACCACCGGCTCCCGTCCGTCCTCATATCTTGCCACGATCCTAACTAGTAACTGGGCCATCTTCTTGCAACCCATATCCTCTGTTCCTGGCCGTGGGACTGGAGGCTCAGATATCGTGGCCTCGTGAGAAATCGCCGCTCTAAACTCACTGGGCTAAGGCCATAAAACTCGCCGCCGTAAGTACTATCTCAGGTAATGACCAGGCCGGTACCCTCGTAACCCTCTGTGCTCTATTCGCAGCTCCCTCTGCTGCCTTGCCCTCCTGGGCTCTGGTTGCCTTGCGTAGAGGCGTAACGGGTACATAAGAATACGCCAGAGGGAATCCAACTTATAACACAGCTCTAAGGCACGATCTCATAATGAGAAGAATGGAAACCAATCCTAAATGTCCTGCAGCCTCCTGATTATAGATGTGGTGCACAACACATCGATAATCAAGACTCTAATAGACACGACCTGTAGACACTTTCCGAGGGTTAACTGCTCTGATACCACTTTTGTCACGACCCGATCCCGGGCCCGTGACTGGTGTCTTACCCCGGGCACCCTAGTGATACAACATCAGAGAAAAACCAACGGAAATAAAGCATACAGATATGAAACAAGAGATATGATAATAAAACAGGCCAACCAAAACGGTTGCCTTCTTGCATATATACAGAAATTGAACAGTTACATCCTTTACAACCCCGCCACAAGATTACTGCACTCTAAGAATGTAACAACAACTATGACGGACAGGACCCATACCCCGAATGTACAAGAACCTACAACTCGTAGAAACATACCAAAAGATAAGCCTCGAGAAACGGAGCTTCCAATACTGAACCGTGATCCTATGAGCGAGGATCAACAACCGATGTACTTACCGCGGATGAACGCAGCCCCGGAGGTCCGCATAACAGTACCAAGTATGTGAAATCGAAATATCAGAAACGAAATCATAACAGTCTAAAATAAAACAGGAGACATGTATGATAACAAAACTACAGTTCATAACATAAAAGCAGTCATGTCAAGTCAGGGACTCACGCCCTCAAGGTCATCCCTCATGCCCGTGGAACTGCTTCCTCACTGCCGGCAGTCTAGGTATAAATCGTGTGATACGTATAACATGTCTCGACCCATCTCATGGACTCGGTGTCGAATCGTATGGAATACATTCCCGGCCCATCTCATGGACTCGGTGTCGAATCGTATGGAATACATTCCCGGCCCATCTCATGGACTCGGTGTCGAATCGTATGGAATACATTCCCGGCCCATCTCATGGACTCGGTGCCAAATCGTGTGGAATACATTCCCGGTCCATCCCATGGACTCGGTATAGAATCGTGTGGAATACATTCCCGGTCCATCCCATGGACTCGGTATAGAATCGGGTGGAATACATTCTCGGTCCATCCCATGGACTCGGTATAGAATCGGGTGTAATACATTGTCGGTCCATCCCATGGACTCGGTATAGAATCGTGTGGAATACATTCCCGGTCCATCCCATGGACTCGGTATAGAATCGGGTGGAATACATTCCCGGTCCATCCCATGGACTCGGTATAGAATCGTGTGGAATACATTCCCGGTCCATCCCATGGACTCGGTATAGAATCGGGTGGAATACATTCCCGGTCCATCCCATGGACTCGGTATAAAATCGGCCATAACATTTAAACGCTCTTTTAAGACAGATTAAGATAGTACCATGCTTTCCTTTTAAATCAAACTAAGGAAATATCATGCCCTCCTTTTTAAACCCAAAACACTTTCCTTTTTAAAATCAAGTAACAACATTCTTTTCCAAAAGTTCAAGTTGCCTAATTTCAAATACTCAAGTCTTTTAGTTTCGAAAGATTTCATAGTTCATAGTCTTAATCAAATAACGTAATCTCTCTTTTTAAAACAATAGAGTAACGTATGCCTTATGTGTGAGTAGGTTATTCTTGTTTATAACAATCTTATTAAAGCAACCATGATCTAGAAAATGTAATACAGTTTTGTCTTATCTTAGCTTCTATGCAGATTGAGGTTTCTACTGGTTTTAATATAATTAATTAGTCAATACATTTTCCTTTATTAACGCTGCAGTGATTTGTTCGATGATTATTCTCATTTCCGAAATCAGTAAAACATTATTCTTTAAAAACCAAGTACTCATTACTCGTGAATGAGGTTTTACAACTTTTTAACAAAATTCATATCAAGTCAATTAAGTCAAGTCTCTTAACTTCTAAAATCAGTAAACCATTCTTTTACCTACATAAAGTCGTTATAACTAACTTCCCATAAAGCTATTATAACACCTTATGTTTTAAACCAACCAAATTCATTTAGCACATGTACGTCTACCGTACTACATAGTTTACAAAACATCATGCTAGAAAGGATAGGAAGAGGTTCACATACCTCGCGACGATTATCGACAATTAGCAAAATGCTCCTGGCATCAGAACTCGCTAGCCTTTTCCACTCTTCAAGTAGAATACGCTACTCGTAGAACTTCAACCTATAAAGGTCACAAAACGTCTATCAACTTCTAGATCCATTCGTAGAACATTTCTAAATACAAGGTTCCATATTCTACGGAAAATTCGCAAGACTCTCCCGCAACCACATAAATCTCCTCCTCTACTGTGCCCGCTACCAAGCCAACAACTCCTGCGGGTTACATCGCCTAACCGGACGTGTACAACATCGCCCCACAATAATACTACAAGTCATCAGAATACAAATCAATGTAAATACAGTTCAATTCTTATCCAAATTCATTCTACATATAGTATACTCAACTATACATTACTACAACATGTAATGTCCAATTACATTAGGGGGACAAAGATAATTACCTCGACAAGCCCAAAATTATCCAAGATTATATGTCGATCCTGAGCAACGTTTAGCTCCAATTCCTTACGCTCCAACCCGCTCCAAGCAACCCTTAGAAGTTTCTAACAACTTATCTTAAACACTTCAACTCCAAAAAGTGAAGAACACTTAGGCTTAAAATGTGGCAACTCTCGGCCAAGAGGAGGTTTCTAGGCTAGGGGTGTGAAATCTTTTCCAACTGTTGGTACACACTCTTCCTAACACTCTAAGGAAGAACACTTAAAACTTTAAGAATTTTTGGACAACTTTTGCTCAAGAAATCAAGGCAAAAACGAGATCTACACAACAAGGGAAGGGAGAGAATTTTTCAAGACTTGAAATCTCTAAGTGTGGAATGAATAAAGTCTTGCAAGCTTAAGGGTCTATTTATAAGCCAACCAATGGCTAGGATCAAAACAAGTGTGAGGTCTAGATTTAGCCATGTGTGTGTGGGTCCCACTTATCCATCTACTACACAAAATATCTTCAAGACTTCTGACCAAATGTTTTACCCCTTTAACATGTAAAAAACGTGCCCAACAAAGTCCATCAATTCGTCCAACCTTGCCACCTAGGGGTGACACATGTCGCCCACCTATTGGTCCAAAATATTTCATCTTCCGAAAATATCCGTAATGCCAAAAAAAAATCGAAAATAAAGTGGGCCCCACAAACCGTAAATTCCTCCCGTGGGCCCCACGTGACCAATTCTGGAAAAAATAATTCCATAATTCTCAAATATTCCAAAAAGTCCGAATACCGAATTCGGGAATCCAATTCCCATTAACGAACCTTTTTCCTTCACAAAATCCGGAAACTTTTCCGTCGAAAAATCACATCTTTTCTTCCTCTCAAATTTAATGTCATATTCTCATACGTATGTCCTCACATACATACCCTGGAAAATACGGGGTGTAACAACATGGTCGCATGCCCCGGAATCCCTCATCGTATAAGCATGACCATAGGGTAATAATCGTATATAACATACCCGTGGAATCCCTCATCTCGGGTATATGTCTTCATGAGGAGCTAGTCCATGGAGTAATAGTCGTATATAACATGGTCGCATGCCCCGGAATCTCTCATCGTATAAGCATGGCCATGGGTAATAAAACAAATCCGGCAATCTAACCCGCCTCCTGGTCGTGCCGGAATCCTCATCGAGATAAGCATGTCCAATGAGTAATAAGAACAATCCGGGAATCTAACCCGCATCCTGGTCGCATGCCCCGAAATCCCACATCGTATAAGCATGTCCAAGGATCAATCACAATGGAAGCATACCCGTGGAAGCCTCCGTTACTGTCGGTACGTCCAAGTAAATTCATAACAAGACAGTCGGCCCTCCATCTGAGAGTCACGGCAGCGTAAACATATAATACTTGCACTCAAGACTATCACAAGCAAGCATAGACAAGTTCATAAAATCTTTAGACTTTCATTTTATATACTCAAGACACTCTTCGTTTTACATAAAACAAATCCGGGGATTTAACCCTAAGTACTACGTACTTCCATTCATTTCAAAAGATTCCTTTTCATATAAAACCCCAAGATACTAACACCTGTAGTATCAAGGCTTGCTTACATTTCACATAAGTCACTACACTTTTAGAAATACATTTCTCGACTTCTAAATCAAGTGACCCTTACTTTAAAACTTTAAGCAAGTGATACCTTTAAATCAAATTGCCCTTCCTTATTTCAAGTTATTTCTTTGTTTACCTTATTAGATAAAAACATTCTCTTAGCCTTCCATAAAACCGTTATAACCAACTTCCCATAAAGCCGTTATAACCCTTTATGGTTTTAGACAAGTTCATTCATTTTATAACCAAGAGACTTATACTTATAAAACCAAGTATCATATACTTTCAAATCATTTTTCTGAACTTTCAAAATACTTCAAGTCTCTTAACTTAGAAATCAAGTTTCTTAACTTTAAATCTCAAGTAACTTACATCTTTTAAAAACAAGTTACTTCCCTTAAATCATGTCATTTCTTCCTTTAAGAATCAAGTTTCATTACTTGAAAATAAAGTCTCTCAACCCTTTAAGAGTTTAAGGTTCATAATCTTAAAACTTCATAATGTAAACTCTTTAAATTAAGTACATATACTTTACGCGTTGTGAATAGGTTATACTCGTTTATAACGATCTTATTAAAGAAGCCATGATCTAGAAAATGTAATACAATTTTGTCTTATCTTAGTTTCTATGCAGATGGAGAATTCTACTCATTTTAATATAATCAATTGTCATTACATTTTCCTTTATTAAAGCTGCAATGGCTTGTTCGATACTTATTCTCATTCGTGTCGTAAATTAGCCAAGCCAACTTGGCTCCAAATACCTCCTAACGACTCTTACCAACATCCCCCATAAGACTTGGTAAGAACTTAGGATAATTTAGACATAACCTTTACATAGAGTAAATCACATACATACCTCTTAACTTCTAAGAGTAGAAGGGAACATGAATGTTAGACCCCGTAGTTCCAGAGTATGTATGTGAGGACGTACGTACGAGAATACGACAGTAATTTTGGAAAGGAAGAAAGATGTGATTTTTTTCGACGGAAAAGTTTCCGGTTTTTGTGAAGTAAAAAGGTTCGTTAATGGGAATTGGATTCCCAGATTTGGTATTCGGACTTTTTGGAATATTTTAGAAGTATTGAAATTTTAAATTCCGGAATTGGTCACGTGGGGCCCACGAGAGAATTTACGGTTTTGTGAGGCCCACTTTATTTTCGGATTTTTGGCATTACGGATATTTTCGGAAAATGAAATATTTTGGACCAATGGGAGGGCGACATGTGTCACCCTCAAGTGGACGGTTTGGTGGTCAATGTTTGGCACGTTTTTAATGTTTTAAAGGGCTTAAACATTTGGTCAATGTTTTGTAGATATTTGTGGAGTAGATAGATAAGGTGGGACCCACACAACACTTGTCCAAATCTCCACCACACACTTGCTTGAATCTTGGCCCTTCATTGTTCTATAAATACCCCCCTAAGTGCAAGACTTCTTCATCCACAAAACAATTTCCAAGTCTTAAAATACTCCCTTTGATGAAGTTCTCGTCCCACACCCCTCTCCCTTAACCAAACTTTGTCCAAAAATTCTTAAACTCTTAAGTGTTCTTCCTTAGTGTATTAGGAAGATTGTTAACCAAAATTTAGAAAAGATTTCACACCCTAGCCCCTAGAGCCTCACCTTGGCCGAGAGTTGTGAGGACAAGAACCTTAGTGTTCTTCACTTGTTTAGGTTGGTTCTTAAAGAGGAGTTGGTTAGGAGCGTATAAGGGTTACTTGGAGCGGGTTGGAGCGCACGGAGTAGGAGCTAAACGTTGCTCAGGATCGACATTAAAACTTGGATAATTTTGGGCTTGTCGAGGTAAATATCTTTGTCCTTCTATTGTAATTGGAGATTACATATCGTAGTAGTTTAGAATTAAGTATAAGATATATGTAAGGTTGGTAAAGAGAATTGAACTGCACTTACATGTATCGTATTTACAGTAGACTTGTGTAGTTTGACGGGTAGGGAAGTGCTGCCCAATTTTCCGTAGAATTAAGAACCTTCTGCTTAGAATATTCTACAGAGTAGTCTAGACGTTGATAGACTTATATGACCGTTATAGGTTGAAGTACTGCGAGTAGCGTATTCTACTTGAAGGGTGGAAAAGGCTAGCAGGATTACAGTACTTTGGAGCTTTTTGCTATTTATCGATAATCGTCGCGAGGTATATGAACCTCTTCCTATCTTTTCTAGCATGATATGTTGTGAACTATGTAGTACGGTAGACGTACATGTGTTAAATGAATTTGGTTGGTTTAAAACATAAAGTGTTATAACGGCTTTATGGGAAGTTGGTTATAACAACTTTATGTGGGCAAAGAAATGGTTTGTGGTTTTTAAAAGATAAAAGACTGGATGTGAATTAATAAGGACTTGGGTTGTGTTAAAAAGTTGTGAAACCGTTTTAATGAGAAATGGGTAATTGAGTTTTAAAAGGAATAATGTTATATTGATTTTGGAAATGAGAACAAGTATCGAACAAACCACTGCAGCGTTAATAAAGGAAAATGTATTGACTAATTAATTATTATTAAAACCAGTAGAAACCTCCATCTGCATAGAATCTAAGATAAGACAAAATTGTATTACATTTTCTAGATCATGGCTGCTTTAATAAGATTGTTATAAACAAGAATAACCTACTCACACATAAGGCATATGTTACTCAAATTGTTTTAAAAGAGAATTATGTTATTAAGTGATTAAGACTATGAACTACGAAACCTTTCGAAAATAAGAGACTTGAGTATTTGAAATTAGGCAAACTTGAACTTTTGGAAAAGAAGGTTGTTAATTGTCTTTAAAAAGGTGAAACTATTTTGGTTTACTTAAGATAATAGTTACTGCTTTGGATACTACGAGTGTTGGTATCAGTGACTTCGTGAAAGAATGGATATTTGTAAGGGAATCAAGTATGGTAATTTGCTTGTGTTTGCTTGTGATAGCCTTGTTGTGTGAAAAGTTGTATTCCTATGCTACCGCTGCGTCTCGAGGGCCGGTATATTGTTATTGTTGTTACATGGACATGTCTGCACCGATGAAGAATTCCGGGGGCATGCGGCCATACGGCGGGTTAATCACCCGGTATATTGTTATTGTTGTTACATGGACATGTCTGCACCGATGAAGAATTCCGGGTGCATGCGGCGGATTAATCACCAGATATATTGTTATTGTTCTTACATGGACATATCTGCACCGGCGCACTCCGGCATGTGGCTACGCGCAGGTTGATTACCCGATATATTGTTATTGTTGTTACATGGACATGTCCGCACCGGCGCAGACCGTACGCGCTACGCGGAAGCGGTTGATTACTCGATATATTGTTATTGTTACATGGACATGCTCGCACCGACGCACTCGGGCATGTGGCGCGCGCGAGGTTGATTACCCGATATATTGTTATTGTTGTTACATGGACATGTTCGCACCGATGAAGAATTCCGGCATGTGGCTACGCGGCAGGTTGATTACCCGATATCGTTATCGCATCTCGATACGCCTACACCGATGGAGAATTCCGGGGGCGTGTGGCCATGATGCGGGCATGATTGATATTGTGGGCGTGAGACCCTTGGTTATTGTTACACCCCGTAGTTCCAGGATATGTATGTGGGGACGTACGTACGAGATTACGACATTTAAAATAAAAAGAAGAAAGATGTGATTTTTCGACGGAAAAGTTTCCGAATTTTGTGAAGGAAAAATGTTCGTTAAAGGGAATTGGATTCCCAGATTTGGTATTTGGACTTTTTGGAATATTTAAGAATTATGGAATTTTATTTCCGGAATTGGTCACGTGGGGCCCACGGGGAAAATTTACGGTTTTGTGGGGCCCACTTTATTTTCGGATTTTTGGCATTCCGGATATTTTTCTAAGATGAAATATTTTGGACGAGTAGGGCGACACATGGCACTCCCACGTGTGGCCCTATGGCCGAAATTAGGGCCACTTGACGTTATGGTGGATGTTGGCAAGCCACTTGTCCACTTTTTGTGGTACATATGGTTGGTTAAATCCATACACACATGTCCCAAGATCTCCCACACACTTGCCTTGATCTTGACCATTTATTTCTCTATAAATAGACCCTTAAGCTTGCAAGACTTCTTCATCCATTCTTGAGATAATTTCAAGACAAAAATACTCCCTCCTCTCGAGTATAAATTTCTCGGCCATGGGCTGATTTTAGGAGCTAATGTTGTCCAAAACTCTTAAACTTTTAAGTGTTCTTCCTTAGGTGTTAGTAAGATTGTGTACCAAGAGTTGGAAAAGATTTCACACCCCTAGCCTAGAAACTCCTTGGCCGAAACTTGCCATAGTTTGAGCCTAAGTGTTCTTCACTTTTGGAGTCGATCTGAAGAAGTTGTTTAGAAACTTCTAAGGGTTGCTTGGAGCGGGTTGGAGCGTAAGGAATCGAGCTAAACGTTGCTCGTGATCGACTTATAATCTTGGATAATTTTGGGCTTATCGAGGTAATGATCTATGCCCCTATTGTAATTGGATATTACATGTCAGTAGTAGTTATACTTGAGTATATTATTTGAGGAAAGAAGATTGATAGAATTGAATCAGATTTACATTGACCGTATTTACTGAGACTTGTAGTATTATTGTGGCGGTGTTGTACACGCCCGTTAGACGGTAACCCCTCGAGTTGTTGGCTCGTAGCGGGCCTTGGTGGAGGAGATTTATGTGGTCATGTGGGAGGTGTCGAATTTTCCGTAGAATAAGGAACCTTGTACTTAGAATTATTCTACGAAGAGATCTAGAGGTTGATAGACGTTTTGTGAACTATGTAGTACGGTAGACGTACGTGTGCTAAACGAATTTTGGTTGATTTAAAACATAAAGTGTTATAATAGCTTTATGGGAAGTTAGTTATAACAACTTTATGTAGGTAAACGAATGGTTTGTTGAGTTTTTAAAAGATAAGAGACTTGACTTAATATGAAATGTGAAGAACTTTAATTGTGTTAAAAAGTGGTGAAACCTCATTCGTGAGTAATGAGTACTTGGCTTTTAAAGAATAATGTTTTACTGATTTCGGAAATGAGAAAGTATCGAACAACCACTGCAGCGTTAATAAAGGAAAATGTATTGACAAATAATTAATTATATTAAAACCAGTAGAAACCTCCATCTGCATAGAAGCTAAGATAAGACAAAATTGTATTACATTTCCTAGATCATGGCTGCTCTAATAAGAATTATTATAATCAAGTTTTGATTTTCTTAAAGTTCCAAAGTAAGGAACTTGATTTCTAAAAGAAAAGAGACTTGAGAATTTGAAGTGTTTTGGTTTAAAAGAAAGGCATGGTTTTGTCTTAAATTGGTTTAAAACATAAAGTGTTATAATAGCTTTATGGGAAGTTAGTTATAACGACTTTATGGAAACAAAAGAATGGTTTTATTATTGGATTTAAAATGGTAACTTGATTTTGGGAAAAGAGAAGTAACTTGAGTTTAAAAGTATAAGTAACTTATTTTCAAATATCGAACTTTTCTTGATGAGAAAATATAAGTGACTTGGTTTTAAAAGGTAGGAATACCTTGATCTTAAAAGAGTTGGTTACTTGGGTTTTTAAATGTATACTTGACGTTGTTTTAAAAATGTAAGCCACTTGGTTTAAAAAGTATAAAGTACTTGATTTAAACATGAACGTGTTTGGTACTACGGATAATAGTATCGAGTTGTTTTTACGTAAAAAGAGATCTTTTTTAAAAGAGTTAAAATATGTAGTACCTTGGGGTTAAAAATCCGGTTTTGTTGTAATAAAAAGAATGTCTAAAAGTATGTTGAACTTGCCTATGCTTGTGGTGATAGCCTTTGTTGTGCAAGTGTTGTATTTCATACCGCATCCCCGCCGAGGCGGCTATCTGGTTGATTGATGGACATACTGACACGATGGGTGGCCCACGAGTATGCTTCCACTTTGATTGTTACTTTGTTATTTCCTTTGGACATACTGACACGATGGGTGGCCCACGGGTATGCTTCCATTAGGATTATTCCATGGACTAGCTCTCCACGAGGTTTTACCGATTCGCTTGGTATCCGTAGTTGTTTCGTGATTTGCCCCAAGTCGTGGCTGATTTGGCTTGGTATCTGGTAGTTGGCTCTCGTACTTGCCCCGAAGTCATGGCTAATTTGGCTTGGTATCTGGTAGTTAGCCTTCGTATTGCCCTGCTTGGGCCAGGACGGTCTCGTGATTCCGCCAGATCCGGTAGTTAGTTCGTGATTGCCCGACCAGCTACGTGGCGCAGCTCGTATCCGTAGTTGGCTTCGTGCCCCGGGTCGCCCGTGGTATGGTTATGTAGATTTGTTGGTACGGCTTTGGTATCCGTAGTTGGCTTTCGCATTTGCCGCCGATTGATGATGCGCCTAGGTATCTGGTAGTTAGCCTTCGTACTTGCCCCGTACGGTTTTATGACACAGGTGGGGACCTGGTGTTCAGGTGTACTCCTTGGTGTTATTATACCATAGATCGCCAGCGAGGAAGGTATTCCACGCATGATTGATGTTGGGGCGTGAGACCCATAGTTATATTTGAGTGATGACTTTGAGGCGCGAGTCCCCGACTTGACGTGGATCGCCATATATTATGTATCGTAGTTTGGTTATCATATATGTCTCTGCTTTATATAGACTACTATGATTTCATTTACGTGATTTTCGCCACATACTTGGTACTGTTAGATCGACCTCTTCGGGGCTGCGTTCATGCCGCAGTAGAGGTACATCGGTTGTGGATCCTCGCCATGGGATCACAGTTCAGCTGGGAAGCTCCGTTTCTCGAGGCTTATCTTTGGTATAGTCCTCGGTGTAGTTACTTGTACATTCTGTGGGTATGGCGCCCCGTCCCGTCATAGTTATGGTTACATTCTTAAGTGCAGGTCCGTAGTAATCAAGTGTGGTTTGTAAAAGGATTTAATCGTTTCGCTTTGATATATATATGTATATATTCGTGAAGGTGACCGCTTTGGTTAGCCTGCTTTCATACTTTATGTCTTGTCTCATGTTTTAGTTTTTATTTCCGCTGATTTTCTCTCGATGTTGTATCACTAGGGTGCCCGGTAAGGCACTGCCATGCCCGAGGTCGGGTCGTGACAATTATATTTGAGTGATGACTTTGTGGCGTGAGTCCTCGCTGACATGATCGCTTTATGTCGTGGAATCGTAGTTTGGTTGTCATACATGTCTCCTGCTTTATTTAGACCGTTATGATTTTGTTTACGATTTTCGCCACATACTTGGTACATGTTGTGATCGACTCCTTCGGGCCGCGTTCATGCCGCAGTGAGGTACACCGATTGTTGATCCTCGCCATAGGATCACAATTGCTTTGGAAAGCTCCGTTTCTCGAGGCTTATCTTTCGTATAGTCCCGCCGTTGTAGGTACTTACATTCGTGGGTATGGCGGGCCCCGCCCGTCATTGTTGTTATAACACTCTGCAGGTCCAGTAGTACCGCTGCGGTGGTTGTAAAGGTTGTAAATCGCTCAATTTCTCGTATATACCAGAAGGCAACCGTTTTGGTTGGCCTGTTTTATTATCATATCTCTTGTTTCATGTTTAAGTTTTTATTTCCGCTGATTTTCTCTGATGTTGTATCACTAGGGTGCCCGGGGTAAGGCACCAGTCACGGGCCCGGGGTCGGGTCGTGACAATGAAATAATACCACATGTATATTCCATACATAGAATCATGCCAAAGGAAGGAAGAGGTTCACATACCTCGCGATGATTATCGACAAGTAGCAAAATGCTCCAAAGTACTTCAACCTTGATAGCCATTCCATCCTTCAAGTAGAATACGCTATACTTAGTACGTCAACCTATAATGGCCATAATACGTCCATTAACCTCTAGCTTCGGACGTAGAATATTCTAAGTGCAAAGTCACTAAATTCTACGGAAAATCGGACAACACTTCCTTTGTTTCTACATACTTTGCCACCTTTTTTAAGGCCGAATTCAATAACCAAACACCACATTTAAGGCTCAAATCAATTCCGCAAATACAAAGGGGATTACACGTCTTACAATACGTGTAAAATTCCGCCCCACAATTGATATCAAACTAGTCCAAAATACAATGTCATTCTCGGCTACAACAACATTAATTCTCTGTCAATTCCTTTTTCAATCCAAGTTGTTATTCCAACATTTTACATACATAATAACAATTACAACAACTATGAATCCTTTCTTCCTTAACATGCGACGATTGTAACTACCGTCCAAATTGATTACAACATTAATGGCTAACTTGTCCATTTTCGGTTTTTAACATGTCTACATGATCCAAATCTTTTAAAACTTCATTATATATACCACATGCTCATTTCTTAACTACTATAACATGTAATCTTCAATTACATTAAGAGGATGAATATTTTACCTCAATAAGCCCTAATAATGTCCAAGCGTATAAGTCAATCCTTAGCAACTTTTAGCTCCTCCTCTTATGTTCCAATCCACTCCAAGCACTCCTTAGAAGCTCATGAAGAACTCCTCTTCAAGTTCCATCTTCAAAGTTGAAGAACACCTTAGGGTTTCGCCTTGCGACTAACGTAAAAACGCCATTTTCCCGGGATCTTTCTATTGAGATATCCTTACAATACCCTTAGGGACGTTGGGTTAAAGTCTTGTGAATTATGGACAACAATTGAAATTTTTTTGTGTGGGAAAAAGCTCATTGCTGTGAGCTTCACTAAGCTAGCTCAAAGTTTCTTGAAAAATTTCTAAGTGTGAAGACTTGTCTTGCACTAGTGTGTATATATAATACAATGGAGGGTATATATTATAACACTTGTTAGGTTTTGGATGAAGGAGATCGAGCCAAGTGGCCCTTGGACTTAGTCAACAATATCAAGCTCTTTAATTAGCAAGACTTGGTCATCTTAACATTGGCCAAATGACTATTTTGCCCTTGGCAAATTCGAACAAGCCCATGTGGGGGGGGGGGGGGTGACACGTGTTGCCCTCCCATACGTCCATAAAATTCTGTAACCCTCGTGGGCCCCACAAAACGTAAAATTCCTCGGGTGGGCCCCACGTGACCAAATCCGTAAAAATAAATTTCCATAATGATAATAAGTTCCATACTCTTCAATTAATGCATTTTGAGAATCTAATTCTCACCAACGAACATTTTTCCTTTCCGACGTTCGGAAGATTTTCCGTCGGAAAAACAATTCTTCCTTTCGTACCCTTTTCAAGTCTTGTGTTCCTTACGTACATTCTCTTAAACATGCCTTGAATTACGGGGTGTAACAATAAACTCCTTTAATAATCGTACGTTCTTATCCCCGTCTCTTAACGTTCAAATTCAAATCAATCACTTCAATGAAACAAGTCACGTAGACTTCACAATTTATCATGTCAAAGAAGGAAGGAATAACTTACATATTACTAACACTTCCACTCATTCCCCATCGATAATCGGCTCACCGGGAAACTGGAATCGAACAAATCACTCTCTACAGTCAACTTTGGCATACAAGAAGCCAACTAGTCCATCCCCATAATGACCTCAAGGTCTGTCATATCCAGCTCTACTAGGTCTGCTAGGGTCTGACGACTGTATCATCACCGGGCAAATCTTATATACCCGCTCAGCTACCACCCAAACACTGACGGGTGTAGTTACCTCGAAAGGTTCTTATGGATTCAGGCTCTATTCTTTTACACTTGGTTGCTCTCTTTCTTACTGGCTGTACTCTTTCCATACTTCCAAACTTTTTCTAGCATACGTGCATAATTTCTATCACTGCTCTGTTTTCCAATCCTTGGAGTTACTACATCCGATATATTAAGGCCATTTCCGGCTCTCACGATCCGGTTCTGGTGGAACGCGTCCACGAACCCGTAAAATGATTAACTTGACTTGGGCCTTGCACCCCTGACTGCCACACAATGACAACCCTTAATCGACCCCACTTCATTACAAAGCATGGTCGACCTGCATAGGTCCATAACCCGACTCGGCGGCTATCAATGTTATAAGGCTCACAATTTCCATGCCCCAAGCCTACATTATCTTTCCCCGCATACGGGTAAGATAGCTTCTCATAATACCACAATCATGTTGTCTTGATCACAACAACCATACTTACTCCATACAGATCTCATCCGTACAATTCTCTTAAGCATACTACGTAGCTTAATCTATTAACATAGTCTTCCATTAAGTCCCTTAACATGATTTCTTAAGGGTTCATTATCTTCTCAGACATCTCATCATCTCCTAATTATCTCAAATTAGCACGTAAAAAATTGATGAGAATTCATTAAACTGTTTCATACCTTCCTGGTATCTATTTAGTCCTTACCAATTCCTGGTAATCTAAAATCATTCTAGGCAACACATATATGACCCTCACACATGAACCCGTATAGCCGTACATCATTATACCAACTATACAACAATTCTTACCAACCTGGATACGCAATCCATAATAATCTTTTCTGGGCTGCCGTTGCCTTTCTCATAGCTGCAACCAACATAACTCGTTAGGGAGAGATGACCCTAACAACATAGCTCTATCGCACGATCTTAGAATGAGAAGAATGGAAACCAATCCTAAATGTCCTGCAGCCTCCTAGTTATATATGTGGTACACAACACACCGATAATCAAGACTCTACTAGACACGGTCTGTAGACAGTTTCCGAGGACTAACTGCTCTGATACCACTTTTTTCACGGCCCGCGACTGGTGCCCTACCTGGGCACCCTTACAGGTACACATCAGAGAAAATCAGCGGAACATAAGTAAACTAATAAAATACACAGAAATGTGAAATAACAACAGGCTAGCCGATAAGGCCACCTTCCTGAATATATACTTAGCCGAAAGCAGTTACATCTTTTTATACAAACTGACCCACGTACATTACTACAGACCTCTAAGAATTTTAACATAACAACTGTGACGGGACAGGGCCCCGCCATACCCTTGAATGTACAACAACCGACAATACCAGGAATCTGAACCAGAGACAAGCCTCCGGAGTAATGAAGCTTCTCAACCGCTGAATAGTTGTCACGACCCGACCCCGGCCGCGAATCGTACTTACCGGTACCACTGTCGTATACATCGAGAATAGCAATGAACATACATAACACATAATTTATAAAAAGGTAAACATCACTGGCCATACGATAAGGCTGCCTTCCATAAAAACATACTTAATCAAAAGTATAGCAGTACAACTTGCTCTTACAGCCCAAAACACATACGTGACCACAGACCTCTAAGGATAACAACTGTGGCGGGACAGGGCCCCACCATACCCCTGAATATACACAATGCCTATAACATCAGGGAAAAACCGTACCAATAAAACAAGCTTCCGGAGGAATGGAGCTTCTGACACCGGAACAGTGATCCTAAGAACGAGGATCCACCACCCGCTTACCCTTACCTGCGACATTTAACGCAGCCCCGTGGAAGGGTCGACACAATATGTACCAAGTATGCAAAATCGAAAATATCAGAATGATGATATCATAAGTCTAAAAGTAAGCTGGAGTCATGGAAGAGAATCAAAATACAGTACATTGTGCCTTACTAACAATGAGAGTAACAAGTATATATAATACTGCATAAAAATAGGAGGCTCATGATCAAAACAGGGTACCTCGCCCGTAGTATCAATAAGCAATCCTACTCCTGGGACTATTTCACCCGCATGGGTCCTGTGGACCCGCATGAGGTATTCCTCGCATAGGCTATACCTGCCCGCATGGGACTATTTCACCCGCATAGGCCCATAGGACTAGCATGAGGTATTCCTCGCACCGTGGGTAGCAAATCCACTAATGTGGTATAACGATCTTGGGATTTACCCTCGATATACTCTTACCCCGGCGGTGGTATAACGATCTTGGGGATGTTCCTCGATATACTCTACCGTGAAGAAGGTGGTATAACGATCTGGGATGTACTTCGATATACTCTTACCCCCGAAGGTGGTATGACGATCTGGGCTTGCCTCATTCATACTCTTACCCTGAAGGTGGTATAACGATCTGGGCTTGCCCTCATTTATACTCTTACCCTAGCTCAATCAGTCATCATATCATAATCATATATACAAGTTACGAAAGCTCATACTTCTTATTAGTCTTGTTCATATACCCTCTCATTTTAGTTTACTCAAGGCACTAACATATTTAATGAAAGAAAATCCGGGAGTTTAACCCAAAGTACCACATACTTATATTCTTTAAAAATGACTCTTTTTCATATAAAACCTTTGGGCAATTGATGCCTTAAAATCAATTTGCCTTTCATAAATCAAGTCATTTGTCCTTACTTATCTTACTTAGAGTAAATCTCTTCTTATTAACCTTTTATAAAGCTAATAAACCAACTTCCCATAAAGTTGTTATATTAACCCTATACTTTAGTAAAATTATACTTTTCCCCTAACCAAGGGACTTATACTTCTTAAAACGAAACAAGTCTCTATATACTTAAAACAAGTAAGAATACCAAATCTTGTACGTCTACCGTACTACATAGATACAACTACTCATGCTCAAGAGATAGGAAAACTCCACATATCTCTTCGGTCAATCCACTTGCTAATTCTGAAATACCGTACTTAGTATGTCAATCTATAATAACCATGATACATTTATTAACCTCTAATTTCAATGTAGAATAATCCAAGTTCAAAGTTACTAATTTCTATGGAAAATTAGGCAGCATTTCCTTTGTTTCTACATACTTGCCACCTTTTTCAAGGCCGAATTCAACATCCAAACGCCACATCTTAGGCCCAAAAATCCAAACATTTCAAAGGGGATTACACACCTAAACTTGGGTGTGTAAAATTCTGCCCCATAAGGTACAACAATTCACTTAACAATTTCAAAGTAGTTTGTAGGCTACAACATGCTCATAATATCTTCTTAACCAATCTTTTCATATCCAAACCAATTGCTTACATGCAATAAATCTAAGAGCATTATTTACTACTACAAGTTCCTTCTTCTTCATATGCAACACAAATAACTAGCTACAAGAGAAGAATTGTTACCTTAAAGCTTTAGCCAAAATTATTCCAACAACTTTGCTAGCCTCCTTTCCAAGAACACCACCACAATAACTCCTACAAGCTAGCCACAAGCTTCCTTCTTGTCCTTAACTTTTCAGATTTTTCTTAGGCTTTGAATTCCTCTTGGAATTTTAGAGAGAAGTGAGAGATTTAGCTTAGAGAGAGAGAGGGATTTGAAAGATGACCAAGTCTTCAAGACTTGGTCAATATAAGAGACATGCAAAATCAGATGGGGGGGGGGGGGGAAACTTGTCCCCCCCCCATGACCTCTTTTAAAAAAAAACAAAGGCGAAATCCCACTCAACTCGCAGAACCCGCCGGCGCTGCCTCGCAGCGGCCAAGGCCGCAACTTCAGCGACCCTCGAATATCCGCCGCGCCCTATCGCCATCGTCCAAACGCATTTCTGTCCGTCACAAGACCGAACTTGTAACTCCCATAACTTCCTACTCCGACGTCCTATCGACGAACGGTTGGTTGTGTTGGAAACTAGACTCAACGAAATACGCACTAGGCCTTTGAAAGACTTAGTAACTCTCAATGTACCGGGTCATAACCCGCCTCAAAGTTGACTAGAATCCGTCCGAATAATTCGTCAACTTATCTTTCGAAAATTTTAAGTCTTACTCCCTTTCGCACGCTCTCACACGTATGGCCAGAAATACGGGGTATAACATTCTCCCCCCTTAGAAACATTCGTCCTGAATGTTCCTTCTAGGCTTACTCAAATCACGATATCGACATAGACCCTCTTAACTATTCTTTTTGCAATTAAAGACGCTCCACGAGCCACAACATTACTCAAGCATAATTTCCAAATAAAAACTAACAAGCAAGAAAGTAGGTTACCTGGAGGTATAAGAAATAAGTGAGGATACTTCTTTATCATGTCATCCTCAGCTTCCCACGTCATCTCCTCTCGGTTCTCGTTCCGCCATAATACTTTGACGGAAGCCACGTCTTTTGTCCGAAGTCGCCTAACCTGACGTTCGAGTATTGCTATGGGACCCTCCTCATACGATAACTCCTCTGTCACCTGGACATCATGAATTGGGTGCACTCTAGATGGATCTCCAATACATTTCCACAACATAGACACGTGGAAAACCGGATGTACCGCCTACAAATCGGACGGCAGATCTAACTCATAGGCAACCTTGTCTGCCCTACGGACAATCTAATAAGGCCCAATGTACCTTGGGCTAAGTTTCCCCTTCTTTCCAAATCTCATCACGCCCTTCATGGGCGATACATTTAGGAAAACCCAATCATCTATCTCAAATTCCAAGTGTCGACGCCGATGATCTGTATACGACTTCTGTCGACTCTGAGCTGCCAACAACCGCTCCTGGATAAGCTTCACCTTATCCACTGCCTGCTGAACCAAGTCTGGCCCGACTAACTGTACTTCTCCCAACTCGAACCAGCCTATCGGTGACCTGCACTTCCTCCTATATAAGGCCTCATAAGGCGCCATCTGAATACTAGAGTGGTAGTTGTTGTTATAAGCAAACTCCACAAGAGGTAAATGATCCTCCCAGCTACCCCTGAAATCAATAACACAAGCCCACAAAGATATCCTCGTTGTGCGGATAGTGCGCTCGGCTTGTCCGTCGGTCTGAGGATGAAACGTCGTACTGAGACTCACCTGCATCCCTAATCCCTTCTGGAAAGACCTCCAGAAATTAGCCGTGAACTGGGCTACTCTGTCTGAAATAATCGATACAGGCGCTCCGTGCAGTCTCACAATCTCCCTGATATACAGTCTAGCATAATCCTCGTAAAAAGTCGCCCCGATCGGAAGAAAATGGGATGATTTCGTCAGCCTGTCGACGATAACCCAAATGGAACCATGCTTCCTCTGAGTGGAAGGTAACCCTGTAATAAAATCCATATTTACCACCTCCCACTTCCAAGTCGGAATATCAATATCCTGCAACAGCCCACCGGGCTTCTGGTGCTCAACTTTGACCTGCTGACAATTCGGGCACTGCGCTACGAATTCCGCAACGTCCCTCTTCAGGCCATCCCACCAATACACACATCTGAGGTCATGATACATCTTAGTCGACCCCGGATGAATAGAATAACGAGCACTGTGTGCCTCACCGCCGACGGTCCTGTCACATCGGAAACGCACAACCGGCCCTCAAATCTTAGCACCCCATCCGGAGCTACCTCAAATAGACTTTTCTCTTTCTGAAAAGCGGCATCTTGATACCGTACCATAATCGGATCCTCATAATGTCGCCTCTTCACCTCCTCGACGATGGAAGACTCGGCAACCTCTCGAACCCGAACTTCATCACTATCAGAATCAACCAAACGAACCCCAAGGCTCGCTAGCTGATGTAACTCTCGGACTATATCCCTTTTCTCTGGCTGTACATCAGACGGACTACCCATCAATTTGAGACTAAGGGCATCTGTAACTACATTGGCCTTCCCTGGGTGGTATAGAATATCAACATCGTAATCCTTAAACAGCTCCAACCACCGTCTCTGTCGCAAGTTCAGCTCCCTCTGGCTGAAGATATACTGGAGACTCTTGTGGTCTGTGTAAATATCCACATGAACTCCATATAAATAATGACTCCAGATCTTCAAGGCATGAATCACTGCTGCCAACTACAAGTCATGTGTGGGATAGTTCTTCTCATGACTCTTAAGCTGTCGAGATGCGTAAGTTATAACCTTGCCGTGCTGCATCAGCACGCACCCAAGCTCGACACCTGATGCGTCACAATAAACCACATATCCATCTAAACCCTCTGGAAGAGTAAGAACTGGGGCAGTCGTCAACTTTTCCTTTAGCAACTGAAAACTTTCCTCACAAGTATCCGTCCACCGGAACATAGCTACTTTCTGAGTCAGCTTAGTCAAAGGTGCTGATATAGAAGCAAACTTCTCCACAAACCTCCGATAATAACCTGCAAGGCCCAAAAGTCGCGCACTCGTCGGTGTAGTGGGCCCGGCTAAGTCTTATCGCCTCAATCTTGCCAGATCAATCCGAATACCATCGGCCCCGATAACATGCCCCAAGAAAGCCACCGAAGCTAACCAAAACTCGCATTTCGAGAACTTGGCATACAACTGCCGGTCCCGGAGGACTCCCAATACCGTCCTCAAATGATCAGATGCTTCCGCTCAGGCGTATACACCAAGATATCATCAATGAAAACTATAACGAACATATCCAAGAATGGCCTGAACACCCTATTCATCAAATCCATGAATACCGCTGGAGCGTTGGTCAATCCGAAAGACATCACCCTGAACTCATAGTGCCCATACCGGGTCCTGAATGCGCTTTGGGATATCTCTCTCTAACTCGCACTGATGATAACTGCATCGCAGGTCTATCTTGGAAAAACACCTTGCACCCTGCAACTGGTCAAACAAATCGTCAATCCTGGGGAGGGGATATCTGTTCTTGATAGTTACCTTGTTTAGCTGCCTATAATCAATACACATACGCAGCGTCCCGTCCTTCTTCTTTACAAATAACACTGGCGCTCCCCAAGGAGAAACACCTGGCCTGATTAAGCCCTTCTCCAGCAAGTCCTTCAGCTGGTCTTTCAATTCTTTCAACTCGGCAGATGCCATCCTGTATGGCGGAATAGATATCGGTCGAGTATCTGGCGCCAAATCAATGCAAAACTCAACCTCCCTCTCAGGAGGAATACCCGGAAGCTCATCTGAGAATACGTCTGGAAACTCTCTAACGACCGGAATCGATCAAGGTCCAGATCTCACCTCGATGTCGAATACCCGAACCATATGGTAGATATACCCTTTCCGCACCATCTTCCTAGCCTTGAGGTAAGAAATAAACTTACCCTACGACGCAGATTCCCCTTCCACTGATAACTCGCCGCCAGAAATTGGAACCGAACTAATCTCTCTCATACTACATTGGCATAGCAAGACGCCAGCCAATCCATACCCATAATCACATCAAAGTCCATCATATCCAACTCTATCAAGTCCACGACCTCACAACATCGGGAAAGCTATATATATCCTCTCGGCTACCACCGAATCACCTACTGGCGTAGCCACATCAAAAGGTCTTATGGACTCGGGCTCTATCCCTATTCTATCAGCAATATTGGGAGATATATAGGACAAGGTAAAACCTGGATCTATCAAAGCATATACATCACAGCAAGAAGAAACCAACAATGTACGCGGCGACATCCGTGACGCCTCCGGTCCCGACTACCGACATAGCATAGATGCGGTTACGAGGACCGCTGAATCGGGACCCTACCACAACCTCTCGCCGCGGCCGCTGGCGTGAACACCCCGCCTCCAGGCGTCGACCATCGAAGATGAAGATCCAAAGAATCGACTCCCGCCGGTGAACCCTAACATTCCCGCCGCTGGGGCGGACAATCTTCTTCGGATGGCCCTGCCGCCACAAGAGTAACATGCTCCGAACCCATACGACACTCGCCGGATGAGACCTACCGCATCGAACGCACCGAGATGTGGGTGGTCTCGACAGTGACGGCCTCGCCTCGAAACTCGAAGTCCCGGAGCCACGACCGCCTCAATAACCCGGCCGATCGTAACTCCCGCGAAATCGAGAAGGGCACTCTGGCCGGTGAAATGTGGACCTAGTTCGGCCGAAATTGCCGCCTAAAATCGCCCCGAGACTTCATTGTCCGCCTCGGGCTGGCCTAAATCTAGTTGATCCCGCTCTCGCCTCAATCTCGCGCATACGCTGCATCTCCGGCAATATCCATCTCGGCCAAGAGTCACCCCAAGCATGCAGAATCATATGACGGCTAACCCCATCACATATCGATGAACCGCATGCGCCATGTCGGCAATGGTGCGCGATACGGACAAGGAGTCAAACTCAGTGTACTCACGATAGTCCTCCCGCCCCGCCTCAAGGTCAAGAATCTATCTACGCGGGCTCTCCTCACCTCAGGAGGTAAGAAGTGATCCAGGAAAGCCTCTGTGAACTCCTCCCAAACAGCTGGAAGAGCATCCTCACCTCTCGACAATACCCATGACTCAAACCAGTTCAACGCAATATCACGTAACCGGTAAGAAGCTAGCATAACGGAATCAGTCTCCGAGGCCCTAAGCACCTGAATGGTCCGCTGTAACTGCCGAACAAACTCCTGCGGATCCTCCTCGAATATCGAACCATAGAACTCGGGTGGATGACAACCTAGAAAATCCCGAATCAAGTAAGCTATCGGCTCTGGGTTGGCCGCTCGCTCGGCGCTGCTCGCCACTATATCTTGTCAATAAGCGGATGTTTCCCGTAATCTATACTCACCGATCGTGGATCGAGGCTCGTGCACCACGGTCTCGAGCCGCTCACGCCTCGAACTCACCTGAGGCCGGGCGACGCCAGGAACTCGCCACGGAAACATCATCTTCGTAAAGACTGGCTGTGCCCTCGTGACTCCGCGTCCCACTAGCGACCTCACCGCCTTGCCCTTCTGGGCCGCGGTTGCCTTGCGTGGAGGCATAACTGATACATAAGGGAAAACATCAGAGGAGGTTCAACCTATAACACAGCTCTATTGCACGATCTTAGAGTAAAATAATGGAAACCAATCATAAATATCCTGAAGCCTCCTAATTATAAATGTGGTGCACAACACACCGATAATCAAGACTCTACTAGATACGGTCTGTAGACACTTTCCGAGGACTAACTGCTCTGATACCACTTTTGTCACGACCCGACCCCGGGGCCGCGACTGGTACCCTACCAGGGTACCCTGTCAGGTATACATCAGAGAATAGCAGCGGAACATACATAACACATAGCGTATAAAAAGGTAAACATCACTGGCCAGCCGATAAGGCTGCCTTCCATAAAAACATACTTAATCAAAAGTATAGCAGTACAACTTGCTCTTACAGCCCAAAACACATACGTGACCACAAACCTCTAAGGATAACAACTGTGGCGGGACAGGGCCCCGCCATACCCCTGAATATACACAATGCCTATAACATCAGGGAAAAACCGTACCAACAAAACAAGCTTCCGGAGGAATGGAGCTTCTTGTTACACCCCGCATTTACAGGACATGTTTTAAGAACGTGCGTGAGAATTCCTAGTGTTAAGATTTGAGACTTGTAAAAATTTATCGGAATTATGAAATTGTCGGAAAACGTAATATTGTGGCGAATGGGAGGGCGACACGTAACCCCCTTAAGTGAGCTTGGCGGGTGGACATGGGCAAAAGGGTCATTTGACCCTTGTTAGGAAGACAAGTCTTGCAACTTGAAGAGCTTGACAAAATTGACTAAGTCAAAGGGTCCACAAAGTCTTGATATTTAGTAAGACCTCATCCAAGCCACCCATTTGTTTGCATCTTGACCCTCCATTGTGCTATATAACACTACTAGTAGCAAGACATAGTCCAACACTTAGAAAAATTTCAAGAAAATTGGATGAACAAGCTAAGAGCTCTCGGGTTCATGTTCATTGAAAAGAAAAAAAAATTTGTTTCTTGTCCATTAAGCTCCACACTTTAAACCAAGGTTCATGAGTGTATTGTAAGTGTATCTCAATAGAAAAATCTCTGGAAAAGATAGTTTTCGTATTAGTCGCAAGGTGAAAACCTAGTTGCCTTTCTGGGTTTTGTTTGGAAGATTGAAGGAAATTGGTTGGTATTGTTCTAAGGGTCTCTAGTAGCGGATTGAAGTGTCTTGAAGAGGCTCTAAGTTGCTAAGGAGCGACTTCGGATTTGGAGTTGGATTAAGATTCGTTGAGGTATAATCTTGTCTCTTAAGTGCTACAAGATTTTATATTGTTGTTAGCCTTACATTTTACTAGCATGAAGTATATGTGTTGAAGTTTTATAAGTGTTATGGATTGTTGTAGCCTAAAATCCAAAATGACATATTAGCCATTTGAAGTTGGATTACAATTTGGTCGTTTATTAGAATCGTCGCATGTTACTTACTTGAAGATTATAGTGGTTATAATCGATTGTGACTTGATATCATGTTATGCTAACAACTTGGATTGAAATGGAAATTGGATAAGAGTTGGTGTTATTGTACTCAATGTGGCCAAATTGGACTAGTAGTTTGTTTTAGTTTGATATCTTTTGTGGGGCGGAATTTTACACGTCTAGTAGGCATGTAATCCCCTATTGATTAATTGCATTGTTGGGCCTTAAATGTGGCGTGTTTGGTTATTGAATTCGGCCTTGAAAAAGGTGGCAAAGTATGTAGAAACAAAGGAAGTGCTGTCCGATTTTCCGTAGAATTTAGTGACTTAGCACCTAGAATATTCTACGTTTGAAGTAAGAGGTTAATGGACGTATTGTGGCCATTATAGGTTGAAGTACTAAGTATAGCGTATCCTACTTGAAGGATGGAATAGCTATCAAGGTTGAAGTACTTTGGAGCATTTTGCTACTTGTCGATAATCGTCGCGAGGTATGTGAACCTCTTCCTTCCTTTGGCATGATTCTATGTATGAAATATACATGTAGTAGTATTTCATGATTCCGTCTACTCTTAGAAGTTAAGAGGTAGTTATGTTGATTTACTCTATGTAAAAGCTACGCCTAAGAAATCCTAAGTTCTTACCAAGTCTTATGGGGGATGTTGGTAAGAGTCGTTAGGAAGTATTTGGAGTCGAGTTGACTTGGCTAATTTATGGCACGAATGAGAATAAGTATCGAACAAGCCATTGCAGCGTTAATAAAGGAAAATGTAATGACAATTAATTATATTAAAACAAGTAGAATTCTCCATCTGCATAGAAGCTAAGATAAGACAAAATTGTATTACATTTTCTAGATCATGGCTACTTGATTAAGATCGATATAAATAAGTATAACTTATTCACCACGCACCAAAGTATAGACTTTATTTTTTTTAGTTATGGGACTTGATTATTAAAGGAAGAAATGAATTGATTTACAAGTATAGAATATTTGATTTGGAAAGACTTGATTTCTAAAGTTAAGAAACTTGTTTTCTTAAAAGTTAAGAGACTTGAAGTAGTTTGAAAGCTATGAAATTCGATTTGAAAGTATAAATCTCTTGGTTATAAAAAAGGAATGAATTTGCCTAAGACATAAAGAGTTATAACGGCTTTATGGGAAGTTGGTTATAACAACTTTATGGAAGATTAAAAGAATGGTTTTCTTCAGAAATGCAAGCAAAGAAATGATTAAAAATAGAGAAGGGCAAATTGTTTTAAAGGTACCAATTGCTTAGGGTTTTTTTTTTAAGAAAGAAGTCACTTGATTTAGAAGCCGGTAATTGTATTTCTAAAAAAGTATTGTGCCTTGTCTTGAAAGGTAAATATGACTTGATACTACGGTTGTTAGTATCTGGGAAGTTTTATTTGAAAAAGAGTCTTTCTAAAGGGGTAGAGGTGCATAGTACGTTGGGTTAAATTCCTGGATTTCCATACAACATTATCGCGTCCCAGAAATGGGCCGGGCAGTATACCTTTATGGGCAGACTATATGACATTATCGCATCCCTGAAATGGGGCGGACAGTATACATTTATGGGCAGACTATATGACATTATCGCGTCCCAGAAATAGGCCGGGCAGTATACCTGTATGGGCAGACTATGTGACCTTATCGCGTCCCAGTTGGTAGGCGGTATAGCGTCCTCCGTAGCGGCGGATTAGGTTATGTAAGGTAAGTAAGTTATATGGTAATGAACTTGATGATTTTCCTAAGTATGTACGTAAGAAAGTGGCTATAACTTTTATTGAAAAATGGGAAAAGATAATGAGGTACGATTAAGTTCACGAGATGGTAATGACATGGTAGGTTCAGGTATTTACTTCTTTTACACTTACATCTGTCATGCTTTTATACAGATATGTTTTAATTGATGTACCTTACTTAGCTCCATATTAAATTTTTGTTATCGACCCACTGGGCTGCGTTCATGCCCGCAGGTAGTAGGTGCACAGGTTGGTGATCCTTGCTCTTAGGATCTCGGTTCAGTTTTTGGGAAAAAGCTTCATTTGCTCCGGAGGCTTATCTCTTGGTACGGTTTCCCATGAGGTAGTAGATTTATGTATATTCAGGGGTATGGCGGGGCCCTGTCCCACCACAGTTGTTATGTTAAAACTCTTAGAGGTCTGTAGTCACATATTATGGGTCAGTTTGTAAAGGAAATGAGGCGATATTGCGTTGAACTGGTTCGAGTCATGGGAGCTGTCGAGAGGTGAGGATGCTCTTCCAGCTGTTTGGGAGGAGTTCATAGAGGCCTTCATGGATCACTTTTTGCCTCCTGAGATGAGGAGAGCATGTGTAGATAGATTCTTGACCTTGAGGCAGAATGGGAGGACTATCAGGGAGTACAGCCTGGAGTTTGACTCCTTGGCCAGGCATGCGCACACCATTGTAGCTGACATGACGGATATAGTTTATCGTTATGTGATGGGGCTAGACCGTCATATGATTACTGCATGCTTGGGGGTGGCTCTTCAGCCTGGTACAGACATTGCTAGGATGCAGGCCTATGCGCAGGGGATAGATGATAGAGAGAGGAGAATCAGTTGACTCGAGCCAGGCCAAGAGGCCGGGGCAGTGGTCTCGGGCGATTTCGAGGCGGACCTCGGCAGAACTAGGTCTACATTACGGCCCAGACCGAGTGCTCGCCACGCTTTTTCGGTGGGTTTTACAACCCCGGGAATGCAGGGCGGTCAGTCTCTAGAGCTTGAGTCTCGCAGAGATGGGGTTCGATCGATCGAGGCCACATTTGCCTCAACGCGCCTTGATGTGGTAGGTTACATTCGGGTATGTCGCGCAGACGGTGCTTGTTTTTCTTGTGGACGTCTAGGCCATATGTTAAGAGAGTGTCCTTATAGAGGGGGTCCTGATGGGACAACACCGTCTACTGGATCAGTTGCGGGTTCTTCGCCTTCAATAGCTAGGCAGGAGGTTCATGCACCGACAGGCCGTGGCAGAGGTCGTGGTGGGAGTTCCCAGTTTTAGCGGTCCTTTGAACCGCCTATATAATTTCAGGTATGTCTTTGGCCCTTTAGAAACTTGTATGCCTGATAAAGTTGTGGTATGTTTAAGTGTCATGAACAGATTATATTGAGACTATGTATATGCTAGAAGGAGTTGGAAGTACGAAAAGATAATCCCTTTTTTTGGGCTTATGATGGACGAATTTGCGTGTGCGAGGTATTAGGACCATAAGTGGCATAACTAGGTTTCAGTAAAGTGTAGTTGTATGAGTTTATGCCGAGAAATGGTAAAGTGAACTCCGAAAGAACATTCGGGGACGAATGTTTCTAAGGGGGGAAGAATGTTACACCCCGCATTTACAGGACATGTTTTAAGAACGTGCGTGAGAATTCCTAGTGTTAAGATTTGAGACTTGTAAAAATTTATCGGAATTATGAAATTGTCGGAAAACGTAATATTGTGGCGAATGAGAGAGCGACACGTGTCACCCCCCCTTAAGTGAGCTTGGGCGAATTGGACATGGGCAAAAGGGTCATTTGACCCTTGTTAGGAAGACAAGTCTTGCAACTTGAAGAGCTTGACAAAATTGACTAAGTCAAAGGGTCCACAAAGTCTTGATATTTAGTAAGACCTCATCCAAGCCACCCATTTGTTTGCATCTTGACCCTCCATTGTGCTATATAACACTACTAGTAGCAAGACATAGTCCAACACTTAGAAAAATTTCAAGAAAATTGGATGAACAAGCTAAGAGCTCTCGGGTTCATGTCCATTGAAAAGAAAAAAAAATTGTTTCTTGTCCATTAAGCTCCACACTTTAAACCAAGGTTCATGAGTGTATTGTAAGTGTATCTCAATAGAAAAATCTCGGAAAAAGATAGTTTTCGTATTAGTCGCAAGGTGAAAACCTAGTTGCCTTTCTGGGTTTTGTTTGGAAGATTGAAGGAAATTGGTTGGTATTGTTCTAAGGGTCTCTAGTAGCGGATTGAAGTGTCTTGAAGAGGCTCTAAGTTGCTAAGGAGCGACTTCGGATTTGGAGTTGGATTAAGATTCGTTAAGGTATAATCTTGTCTCTTAAGTGCTACAAGATTTTATATTGTTGTTAGCCTTACATTTTACTAGCATGAAGTATATGTGTTGAAGTTTAATAAGTGTTATGGATTGTTGTAGCCTAAAATCCGAAATGACATATTAGCCATTTGAAGTTGGATTACAATTTGGTCGTTTATTAGAATCGTCGCATGTTACTTACTTGAAGATTATAATGGTTATAATCGATTGCGACTTGATATCATGTTATGCTAACAACTTGGATTGAAATGGAAATTGGATAAGAGTTGGTGTTATTGTACTCAATGTGGCCGAATTGGACTAGTAGTTTGTTTTAGTTTGATATCTTTTGTGGGGCGGAATTTTACACGTCTAGTAGGCGTGTAATCCCCTATTGATTAATTGTATTGTTGGGCCTTAAATGTGGCGTGTTTGGTTATTGAATTCGGCCTTGAAAAAGGTGGCAAAGTATGTAGAAACAAAGGAAGTGCTGTCCGATTTTCCGTAGAATTTAGTGACTTAGCACCTAGAATATTCTATGTTTGAAGTAAGAGGTTAATGGACGTATTGTGGCCATTATAGGTTGAAGTACTAAGTATAGCGTATCCTACTTGAAGGATGGAATAGCTATCAAGGTTGAAGTACTTTGGAGCATTTTGCTACTTGTCGATAATCGTCGCGAGGTATGTGAACCTCTTCCTTCCTTTGGCATGATTCTATGTATGAAATATACATGTAGTAGTATTTCATGATTCCGTCTACTCTTAGAAGTTAAGAGGTAGTTATGTTGATTTACTCTATGTAAAAGCTACGCCTAAGAAATCCTAAGTTCTTACCAAGTCTTATGGGGGATGTTGGTAAGAGTCGTTAGGAAGTATTTGGAGTCGAGTTGACTTGGCTAATTTATGGCACGAATGAGAATAAGTATCGAACAAGCCATTGCAGCGTTAATAAAGGAAAATGTAATGACAATTAATTATATTAAAACAAGTAGAATTCTCCATCTGCATAGAAGCTAAGATAAGACAAAATTGTATTACATTTTCTAGATCATGGCTACTTGATTAAGATCGATATAAATAAGTATAACTTATTCACCACGCACCAAAGTATAGACTTTATTTTTTTTAGTTATGGGACTTGATTATTAAAGGAAGAAATGAATTGATTTACAAGTATAGAATATTTGATTTGGAAAGACTTGATTTCTAAAGTTAAGAAACTTGTTTTCTTAAAAGTTAAGAGACTTGAAGTAGTTTGAAAGCTATGAAATTCGATTTGAAAGTATAAATCTCTTGGTTATAAAAAAGGAATGAATTTGCCTAAGACATAAAGAGTTATAACGGCTTTATGGGAAGTTGGTTATAACAACTTTATGGAAGATTAAAAGAATGGTTTTCTTCAGAAATGTAAGCAAAGAAATGATTTAAAATAGAGAAGGGCAAATTGTTTTAAAGGTACCAATTGCTTAGGGTTTTTTTTTTTAAGAAAGAAGTCACTTGATTTAGAAGCCGGTAATTGTATTTCTAAAAAGGTATTGTGCCTTGTATTGAAAGGTAAATATGACTTGATACTACGGTTGTTAGTATCTGAGAAGTTTTATTTGAAAAAGAGTCTTTCTAAAGGGGTAGAGGTGCGTAATACGTTGGGTTAAATTCCAGGATTTCCATACGACATTATCGCGTCCCAGAAATGGGCCGGGCAGTATACCTTTATGGGCAGACTATATGACATTATCGCATCCCTGAAATGGGGCGGACAGTATACCTTTATGGGCAGACTATATAACATTATCGCGTCCCAGAAATAGGCCGGGCAGTATACCTGTATGGGCAGACTATGTGACCTTATCGCGTCCCAGATTGGGCCGGGCAGTATAGGCGTCCCTCCGTAAAGGGCCGGATTAGGTTATGTAAGGTAAGTAAGTTATATGGTAATGAACTTGATGATTTTCCTAAGTATGTACGTAAGAAAGTGGCTATAACTTTTATTGAAAAATGGGAAAAGATAATGAGGTACGATTAAGTTCACGAGATGGTAATGACATGGTAGGTTCAGGTATTTACTTCTTTTACACTTACCTCTGTCATGCTTTTATACAGATATGTTTTAATTGATGTACCTTACTTAGCTCCATATTAATGTCTTGACCCACCGGGCTGCGTTCATGCCCGCAGGTAGTAGGTGCACAGGTTGGTGATCCCTGCTCTTAGGATCTCGGTTCAGTTTTTGGGAAAAAGCTCCATTTGCTCCGGAGGCTTATCTCTTGGTACGGTTTCCCATGAGGTAGTAGATTTATGTATATTCAGGGGTATGGCGGGGCCCTGTCCCGCCACAGTTGTTATGTTAAAACTCTTAGAGGTCTGTAGTCACATATTGTGGGTCATTTTGTAAAGGAAATGAGGCGACTGCTTCGGTTGTATATGTATGTCCAGGAAGGTAGCCCCATCGGCTAACCTGTTGTTTTATTTCTATTAAGTTATTTTATAAGTTTCATGTATGTTCCGCTGATTATCTCTGATGTATACCTGTAAGGGTGCCCAGGTAGGGCACCAGTCGCGGGCCCGGGGTCGTGTCGTGACAAAAGTGGTATCAGAGCAGTTAGTCCTCGGAAAGTGTCTACAGACCGTGTCTAGTAGAGTCTTGATTATCGGTGTGTTGTGCACCACATCTATAATCAGGAGGCTGCAGGACATTTAGGATTGGTTTCCATTCTTCTCTCTTTGAGATCGTGCAGTAGAGCTGTCATAGTAGGTTGAATCCTCTCTGACCTATTCTTATGAAACAGTTATTCCTCCACGGAAGGCGACCAGGGCCCAGAAGGGCAAGGCAGCAGCAGGAGCTTCTAGTGGTACGCAGAGGGTTACCAGGACTCGGGCACAGACTATGCCTGAGGTAGTAGGCGGATCGGCGAGTTCAGCCACGCCGGCAGTATTAGAGGAGCCGAGAGCGGCAGTAGCTCCAGAGGTTCCTGCACCGAGCCTCGATTCGCGGCCCGAGCGAGTTTAGAGACTACGGAGAGCAGATCAGGCTATTGACTAGCATAGTGGTAGGGCAGCGCCGACAGGAGCAGGTAGCTAACCCTAGAACTGGCAGTTTGAGGATTCGTGATTTCTGGGTTGTCATCCGCCCGAGTTTTATGGTTCGAGGTCTGAGGAGGATCCGCAAGAGTTCATTCGGCAGCTACAGTGGACTATGCAGGTTCTTAGGGCTTCGGAGACGGAGTCTGTTATGCTAGCCTCTTACTGGTTACGCGATATTGCGTTGAACTGGTTCGAGTCATGGGAGCTATCGAGAGGTGAGGATGCTCTTCCAGCTGTTTGGGAGGAGTTCACAGAGGCCTTCATGGATCACTTTTTGCCTCCTGAGATGAGGAGAGCCTGTGTAGATAGATTCTTGACCTTGAGGCAGAATGGGAGGACTATCAGGGAGTACAGCCTGGAGTTTGACTCCTTGGCCAGGCATGCGCACACCATTGTAGCTGACATGACGGATATAGTTCATCGTTATGTGATGGGGCTAGACCGTCATATGATTACTGCATGCTTGGGGGTGGCTCTTCAGCCTGGTATGGACATTGCTAGGATGCAGGCCTATGCGCAGGGGATAGAGGATAGAGAGAGGGAGGATCAGATTGACTCAGGCCAGCCCAAGAGGCCGTGATATCGTGGTCTCAGGCGATTTTGAGGCGACAGCCTCGGCAGACTAGGTCTACATTACGGCCCAGACCGAGTGCTCCTCCACGCTTTTCGGCGGGGTTTTACAACCCCGGGAATGCAGGGGCCGGTCAGGTCTCTAGAGCTTCAGAGTCTCAGAGAGATGGGGGTTCCAGTCAGTCGAGGCCACCTTTGCCTCAATGCGCCCAGTGTGGTAGGTTACATTCTGGGGTATGTCGCGCCGGTACGGGTGCTTGTTTTTCTTGTGGACGTCTAGGCCATATGTTAAGAGAGTGTCCTTATAGAGGGGGTCCTGGTGGGACAACACCGTCTACTGGATCAGTTGCGGGTTCTTCGCCTTCAATAGCTAGGCAGGAGGTTCATGCACCGACAGGCCGTGGCAGAGGTCGTGGTGGGAGTTCCCAGTTTTAGCGGTCCTTTGAACCGCCTATATGATTTCAGGTATGTCTTTGGCCCTTTAGAAACTTGTATGCATGATAAAGTTGTGGTATGTTTAAGTGTCATGAACAGATTATATTGAGACTATGTATATGCTAGAAGGAGTTGGAAGTACGAAAAGATAATCCCTTTTTTTGGGCTTATGATGGACGAATTTGCGTGTGCGAGGTATTAGGGCCATAAGTGGCATAACTAGGTTTCAGTAAAGTGTAGTTGTATGAGTTTATGCCGAGAAATGGTAAAGTGAACTCCGAAAGAACATTCGGGGACGAATGTTTCTAAGGGGGGAAGAATGTTACACCCCGCATTTACAGGACATGTTTTAAGAACGTGCGTGAGAATTCCTAGTGTTAAGATTTGAGACTTGTAAAAATTTATCGGAATTATGAAATTGTCGGAAAACGTAATATTGTGGCGAATGAGAGGGCGACACGTGTCACCCCCCCCCCTTAAGTGAGCTTGGGAGAATTGGACATGGGCAAAAGGGTCATTTGACCCTTGTTAGGAAGACAAGTCTTGCAACTTGAAGAGCTTGACAAAATTGACTAAGTCAAAGGGTCCACAAAGTCTTGATATTTAGTAAGACCTCATCCAAGCCACCCATTTGTTTGCATCTTGACCCTCCATTGTGCTATATAACACTACTAGTAGCAAGACATAGTCCAACACTTAGAAAAATTTCAAGAAAATTGGATGAACAAGCTAAGAGCTCTCGGGTTCATGTCCATTGAAAAGAAAAAAAATTTGTTTCTTGTCCATTAAGCTCCACACTTTAAACCAAGGTTCATGAGTGTATTGTAAGTGTATCTCAATAGAAAAATCTCGGAAAAAGATAGTTTTCGTATTAGTCGCAAGGTGAAAACCTAGTTGCCTTTCTGGGTTTTGTTTGGAAGATTGAAGGAAATTGGTTGGTATTGTTCTAAGGGTCTCTAGTAGCGGATTGAAGTGTCTTGAAGAGGCTCTAAGTTGCTAAGGAGCGACTTCGGATTTGGAGTTGGATTAAGATTCGTGGAGGTATAATCTTGTCTCTTAAGTGCTACAAGATTTTATATTGTTGTTAGCCTTACATTGTACTAGCATGAAGTATATGTGTTGAAGTTTTATAAGTGTTATGGATTGTTGTAGCCTAAAATCCGAAATGACATATTAGCCATTTGAAGTTGGATTACAATTTGGTCGTTTATTAGAATTGTCGCATGTTACTTACTTGAAGATTATAATGGTTATAATCGATTGCGACTTGATATCATGTTATGCTAACAACTTGGATTGAAATGGAAATTGGATAAGAGTTGGTGTTATTGTACTCAATGTGGCCGAATCGGACTAGTAGTTTGTTTTAGTTTGATATCTTTTGTGGGGCGGAATTTTACACGTCTAGTAGGCGTGTAATCCCCTATTGATTTATTGCATTGTTTGGCCTTAAATGTGGCGTGTTTGGTTATTGAATTCGGCCTTGAAAAAGGTGGCAAAGTATGTAGAAACAAAGGAAGTGCTGTCCGATTTTCCGTAGAATTTAGTGACTTAGCACCTAGAATATTCTATGTTTGAAGTAAGAGGTTAATGGACGTATTGTGGCCATTATAGGTTGAAGTACTAAGTATAGCGTATCCTACTTGAAGGATGGAATAGCTATCAAGGTTGAAGTACTTTGGAGCATTTTGCTACTTGTCGATAATCGTCGCGAGGTATGTGAACCTCTTCCTTCCTTTGGCATGATTCTATGTATGAAATATACATGTAGTAGTATTTCATGATTCCGTCTACTCTTAGAAGTTAAGAGGTAGTTATGTTGATTTACTCTATGTAAAAGCTACGCCTAAGAAATCCTAAGTTCTTACCAAGTCTTATGGGGGATGTTGGTAAGAGTCGTTAGGAAGTATTTGGAGTCGAGTTGACTTGGCTAATTTATGGCACGAATGAGAATAAGTATCGAACAAGCCGTTGCAGCGTTAATAAAGGAAAATGTAATGACAATTAATTATATTAAAACAAGTAGAATTCTCCATCTGCATAGAAGCTAAGATAAGACAAAATTGTATTACATTTTCTAGATCATGGCTACTTGATTAAGATCGATATAAATAAGTATAACTTATTCACCATGCACCAAAGTATAGACTTTATTTTTTTTAGTTATGGGACTTGATTCTTAAAGGAAGAAATGAATTGATTTACAAGTAGAGAATATTTGATTTGGAAAGACTTGATTTCTAAAGTTAAGAAACTTGTTTTCTTAAAAGTTAAGAGACTTGAAGTAGTTTGAAAGCTATGAAATTCGATTTGAAAGTATAAATCTCTTGGTTATAAAAAATGAATGAATTTTCCTAAGACATAAAGAGTTATAACGGCTTTATGGGAAGTTGGTTATAAAAACTTTATGGAAGATTAAAAGAATGGTTTTCTTCAGAAATGTAAGCAAAGAAATGATTTAAAATAGAGAAGGGAAAATTGTTTTAAAGGTACCAATTGCTTAGGGTTTTTTTTTTTAAGAAAGAAGTCACTTGATTTAGAAGTCGGTAATTGTATTTCTAAAAAGGTATTGTGCCTTGTCTTGAAAGGTAAATATGACTTGATACTACGGTTGTTAGTATCTGGGAAGTTTTATTTGAAAAAGAGTCTTTCTAAAGGGGTAGAGGTGCGTAGTACGTTGGGTTAAATTCCCGGATTTCCATACGACATTATCGCGTCCCAGAAATGGGCCGGGCAGTATACCTTTATGGGCAGACTATATGACATTATCGCATCCCTGAAATGGGGCGGACAATATACCTTTATGGGCAGACTATATGACATTATCGCGTCCCGGAATGCAGGAAATTCTCAGAAGTGGAAGCGCCGCGGCGCCGGCGGCGGGGCCGCGGCGCCAAGGCGGGATTTTTGACGCGGTAAGGGGCGAAAAACATGGGATATTTTGATAAAAGACCTATGGGAGGGTGACAAGTGTCCCTCCCATCTTTTTGACCAAAGGAGGGTCTTATTTTAGGGCCAAATCTTCAAGACTTGACCATTTGCAAGGGTTTCCCAAAGAAAAATCCCTCTCCTCTCTCTCAAATTGATGAACCCCGGTGAGATTTTTGGAAAGGCTTCAAGAAGGAAAAGTGTTGGCAAACTTGTAGGGAGTTCGTGTGGGTGATTTTAAAGTGAAGAAGATTTCGGAAAGAGGGCTTCTTGAGGTAAAATCTTTACCTTCTTGTGTAAATGAAGTTTTCAAGTTTTAGTAGTTAAGAAATGAGCCTGAGGCTGTTATATTAAAGTTTGAAAAGATATGGATCTTGTCGTCTTGTTGAAAACCGAAATGGGCATGTTAGCCACTCACGTTGTAATCAATTGGGTTGTTAGCTTAAAAATCATTGCATGTTATAAATAGGAGAGTATATAATTGGTTATGATTTTAGATAACATGATTGGGATAACGAGTTGGGTTAAAAGGAAATGGAAAGGAAATTGTTAATTGTTGGGATAATATAGTCGAATGTGGCTTGGAAGTTATTGGATTGTTTGGTATTATTGTGGGGCAGAATTTTACGCGTCCTGTAAAGGCGTGTAATCCCCTTTTGGTTAGCTGAATTGTTGTGCCTTAAATGTGGCGTTTGGTTATTGAATTCGGACCTTGAAAAAGGTGGTGAAGTACGTAGAAACAAAGGAAGTGCTGTCCAATTTTTCCCGTAGAACAAGGGACTTTACATTAGAATATTCTACGTTGAAGCTAGAAGCTAATAGACGTATTATGGTCATTATAGGTTGACATCTACGGACGGCATATTGGACTTGGCAAGTGGATTAAACGTAAGAGGTATGTAGAAACTTTCTTATCTCTTGAGCATGAGTAGTTATAACTGTATGGTACTGTAGGCGTACGTGATTTAAATAAGGTAAAGTCATTTGATATACTTGACTTGTTTTAAAGATGCCTAGTCGGTTGAGTTAGAGGATTAACTCACTTGTCCTTGAGAATGGGTTATGCTAATGGGGTAGACAAGGACTTCTTGATGTGAAAGGTATGGAATACTTGATTTGAAAGTATTGATTCTGGAACCTATTATAAAGATAAGAACTTGTTTTCTAAGTTAAGAATTTTGTCTTCTAAAGTAAAGAGACTTGAAGCGTTTTCGAAAGTTGTGTAACTTGATTCGAAGTACAAGTCTCTTGGTCAAAAAAAAAACAAAGTTGTCTAAGACATAAGGAGTTATAACGGCTTTATGGGAGGCTAGTTATGACGGCCTTATGAAAGGGTAATGATGTCTTAGTTTCTAATGCATAAAGTTAGTATAACGGCTTTATGGGAAGTTGGTTATATTAACTTTATGGAAGGTTAAAGGAACGGTTTTTCTCGAGTAGATAAACAATGATAAAAGAATGGAAGCTAAGAAAGGCAATTTGATTTAAAGGCATCACTTGCTTAAAGTTTAAATGAGGGTCACTTGATTTAGAAGCCGAAGCATATTTCTAATAGTATAGTGACTTGTTTGAAATGTAGATAAGCCTTGATACTACGGTGTTAGTATCTTGGGGTCTTATGTGAAAAAGGGATCTTGGAAAGAATAGAAATACATAGTACTTTGGGTTGAAATTCCCAGGACTTGTTAAGTGATATGGAAAGTGCCTTAAGGTCATAAAATGAGATCCATTTTGTATGTTAATGAAAGTCTAAAGAAGTTAGGAGTTTACTTGGACGTACCGTCAGTGATGGAGGATTCCACGGGTATGCCTCCATTGCCTCCTTATGAGTCTACCGGGACGTACCGGCAGTGATGTGGGATTCCACGGGTATGCCTCCATTGCCTCCTTATGAGTCTACCGGGACGTACCGACAGTGATGTGGGATTCCACGGGTATGCTTCCCTGGTCATAGTATGAGTTTACTTGGACGTACCGACAGTGATGTGGGATTCCACGGGTATGCTTCCATGGTCTTAGTATGAGTTTACCGGGACATACCGTCAGTGATATGGGATTCCACGGGTATGCACCGGGGACATGCTTACGATGAGGGATTCCGAGGCATGTAGTTTGAGGGGTAAGAGTATAAATGAGGGGTACACCCCCAAGATCGTTATACCACCTTCTTCAGGGTAAGAGTATAAATGAGGGGTAAACCCCCAAGATCATTATACCACCTGGTTCCGTGGATTTGCTACCCACGATGTGAGGGACACCTCATGAAGTCATGTACCCGAGATGAGGGATTCCACGGGCATGATATGTATGTATTGTGTATGTGTACGCCGACAGTGAGGTAGGATTCCACGGGCGCGTCACATGGTTGTATTTACTTTTATGGCTGTCGGCAAAGACGGGGGATTCCACGGGCAGAGGATATAGGTATATACGTGTTGTTTGGGTGTACGCTGACAGTGAGGTAGGATACCACGAGCGCGTCACATGGTTAGATTTTTGTGTACGCCGACAATGAGGAAGGATGCCACGGGCGCGTCACAGAGTTAGATTTTACACCTAGCGGTCGGCAGTGATGGGGAATCCCACGGGCGCGCTTGGATATTTGAGGGCTGGTGTTCATAGCCCTGGTGTGACTATGGTTCATATGCTGAGACAGGTTGTATAAGGTAAAACTGACTTTCATTACTTCCACTTCAGTAAGGCACAGTGTACTGTTAATTTGGTTATCATATATGTCTTCACCTGTATTTTTGACTATTATGATTTAAATTACGATTTCGATTTGCATACTTGGTACATATTTTGTACCGACCTTCGGAAGTGCGTTCATGCCGCAGGTTGAGGTACATAGCTTGTTGATCCGCACTCCTAGGATCACAGTTCAGTTTTGGAAAGCTCCATTTCTCCGGAGACTTTGTTTTTGGTATGGTTCCCTGAAGTCGTTGACTTTTGTACATTCAGGGGTATGGCGGGGCCCTGTCCCGTCACAGTTGTTATGTAAACTCTTAGAGGTCTGTAGTCATATCTTGTGGGTCACTTTACAAAAAACATTTGAGGTAACTGCTGTTGGATTTGTTTATATCCAGGGAGGTAGCCTTATCGGCTGACCTATTATTTATTTCATTGTTTAAGTTTATGTATGTTACGCTATATATCTCTGATGTATACCTGTAAGGGTGCCCAGGTAGGGCACCAGTCGCGGGCCCGGGGTCGGGTCGTGACAATACCTTTATGGGCAGACTATATTACATTATCGCGTCCCAGAAATGGGCTGGGCAGTATACCTTTATGGGCAGACTATATGACATTATCGCGTCCCAGAAATGGGCCGGGCAGTGTACCTGTATGGGCAGACTATGTGACCTTATCGCGTCCCAGTTGGTAGGCGGTATAGCGTCCTCCGTAAAGGGCCGGATTAGGTTATGTAAGGTAAGTAAGTTATATGGTAATGAACTTGATGATTTTCCTAAGTATGTACGTAAGAAAGTGGCTATAACTTTTATTGAAAAATGGGAAAAGATAATGAGGTACGATTAAGTTCACGAGATGGTAATGACATGGTTATTTACTTCTTTTACACTTACCTCTGTCATGCTTTTATACAGATATGTTTTAATTGATGTACCTTACTTCCGTTCCATATTCTGCACTGTTATCGACCCTTCGGGAGGCTGCGTTCATGCCCGCAGGTAGTAGGTGCACAGGTTGGTGATCCTTGCTATTAGGATCTCGGTTCAGTTTTTGGGAAAAAGCTCCATTTGCTCCGCAGGCTTATCTCTTGGTACGGTTTCCCCTGAGGTAGTAGATTTGTGTATATTCAGGGGTATGACGGGGCCCTGTCCCGCCACAGTTGTTATGTTAAAACTCTTAGAGGTCTGTAGTCACATATTGTGGGTCAGTTTGTAAAGGAAATGAGGCGACTGCTTCGGTTGTATATGTATGTCCAGGAAGGTAGCCCCATCGGCTAACCTGTTGTTTTATTTCTATTGAGTTATTTTATAAGTTTCATGTATGTTCCGCTGATTATCTCTGATGTATACCTGTAAGGGTGCCCAGGTAGGGCACCCGTCGCGGGCCCGGGGTCGGGTCGTGACACTTCTGACACCGGAACAGTGATCCTAAGAATGAGGATCCACCACTCGCTTACCCTTACCTGCGGCATGAACGCAGCCCCCGGGGAAGGGGGTCAGTACACAATATGTACCAAGTATGCAAAACTGGAAAATACTGTAATGATGATATCATAAGTCTAAAAGTAAGCTGGAGTCATGGAAGAGAATCAAAATACAGTACAATGTGCCTTACTAACAATGAGAGTAACAAATATATATAATACTGCATAAAAATAGGAGGCTCATGATCAAAACAGGGTACCTCGCCCGTAGTATCAATAAGCAATCCTACTCCTGGGACTATTTCACCCGCATGGGTCCTGTGGACCCGCATGAGGTATTCCTCGCATAGGCTATACCTGCCCGCATGGGACTATTTCACCCGCATAAGCCCATAGGACTCGCATGAGGTATTCCTCGCATCGTGGGTAGCAAATCCACGGAACAGGTGGTATAACGATCTTGGGGATTTACCCCTCAGATATACTCTTACCCTGAAGCAGGTGGTATAACGATCTTGGGGATGTTCCCCTCAGATATACTCTTACCCTGAAGAAGGTGGTATAACGATCTTGGGGATGTACCCCTCAGATATACTCTTACCCTGAAGAAGGTGGTATGACGATCTTGGGGCTTGCCCCTCATTCATACTCTTACCCTGGAGAAGGTAGTATAACGATCTTGGGGCTTGCCCCTCATTTATACTCTTACCCTAGCTCAATCTGTCATCATATCATAATCATATATACAAGTTACGAAAGCTCATACTTCTTATTAGTCTTGTTCATATACCCTCTCATTTTAGTTTACTCAAGGCACTAACATATTTAATAAAAGAAAATCCGGGAGTTTAACCCAAAGTACCACATACTTATATTCTTTAAAAATGACTTTTTTTCATATAAAACCTTTGGGAAATTGATGCCTTAAAATCAATTTGCCTTTCATAAATCAAGTCATTTGTCCTTACTTATCTTACTTAGAGTAAATCTCTTCTTATTAACCTTTTATAAAGCTAATAAACCAACTTCCCATAAAGTTGTTATATTAACCCTATACTTTAGTAAAATTATACTTTTCCCCTAACCAAGGGACTTATACTTCTTAAAACGAAACAAGTCTCTATATACTTAAAACAAGTAAGAATACCAAATCTTGTACGTCTACCGTACTACATAGATACAACTACTCATGCTCAAGAGATAGGAAAGCTCCACATACCTCTTCGGTCAATCCACTTGCTAATTCCGAAATACCGTACGTAGTATGTCAACCTATAATAACCATGGTACGTTTATTAACCTCTAATTTCAATGTAGAATAATCCAAGTTCAAAGTTACTAATTTCTATGGAAAATTGGGCAGCATTTCTTTTGTTTCTACATACTTGCCACCTTTTTCAAGGTCGAATTCAACATCCAAACGCCACATCTTAGGCCCAACAATCCAAACATTTCAAAGGGGATTACACACCTAAACTTGGGTGTGTAAAATTCTGCCCCATAAGGTACAACAATTCACTTAACAATTTTAAAGTAGTTTGTAGGCTACAACATGCTCATAATATCTTCTTAACCAATATTTTCATATCCAAACCACATTGCTTACATGCAATGAATCTAAGAGCATTATTTACTACTACAAGTTCTTTCTTCTTCATATGTAACACAAATAACTAGCTACAAGAGAAGAATTGTTACCTTAAAGATTTAGCCAAAATTATTCCAACAACTTTGCTAGCCTCCTTTCCAAGAACACCACCACAATAACTCCTACAAGCTAGCCACAAGCTTCCTTCTTGTCCTTAACTTTTCAGATTTTTCTTAGGCTTTGAATTCCTCTTGGAATTTTAGAGAGAAGTGAGAGATTTAACTTAGAGAGAGAGAGGGATTTGAAAGATGACCAAGTCTTCAAGACTTGGTCAATATACGAGACATGCAAAATCAGAGGGGGGGGGGGGGACACTTGTCACCCACCCATGACCTCTTTTAAAACAAAACAGTGCAGAAATCCCCACTCAACTTCGCAGAACCCGCCTCGCGCCGCCCCAGCCGGCCGGCGCTGCAACTTCAGCGACCTCAGAATATCCGCGCGCTCGCATCCGGCGCCGCGGCCCTCGCTGCCATCGTCTGTAACGCATTTATGTCCGTCACAAGACCGAACTTGTAACTCCCATAACTTCCTACTCCGACGTCCTATCGACGAACGGTTGGTTGCGTTGGAAACTAGACTCAACGAACTACGCACTAGGACTTTGAAAGACTTAGGAACTCTCAATGTACCGGGTCATAACCCGCCTCAAAGTTGACTAGAATCCGTCCGAACAATCCGTCAACTTATCTTTCGAAAATTTTAAGTCTTACTCCCTTTCGCACGCTCTCACACGTATGGTCAGAACTACGGGGTATAACAATAGTGATCCTAAGAGTAAGGACCAGCTACCTGTTTAGTTCTACCTGCGGCATGAACGCAGCCCCCGAGGAAGGGGGTCAGTACAAAATATGTACCAAGTATGTGAAACTGAAAGTACTGAAATGAAATCATATAGTCTAAAATAAAGTTGGAGACATGTATGATAACTAAAATAACAGTACACTGTGCCTTACTAATAATGAGAGTAAACGAGAATACACTTTACTGCTTAAAAATAGGAAGCTTATGATTAAATTAGGGCCACCCGCCCGTAGTATCATTAGGAAATCCTACTCCTGGGACTATTTCACCCGCATGGGTCCTGTGGACTCGCAATTGATCAATTTGCTCCGCATGGGACTATTTCACCCGCATGGGACTATTTCACCCGCATGGGCCCGGTGGACCCGCAATGAGTACATACGTCGCACTCGCATCGTGGGGAGCAAATCCACGGAATAAGTAGTAACCCGGGGGTTTACCCCGCAAGATTAACATAACACTAGCACCTAAGGCTACCATAAATATCATAACATAAGCACAACCGGCTATCGTAAATATCATAAGAAAGTTAAGAAATCCCTTAACTTCTCATTAGACTTAATTAGCATGCACTCTCATTTTATTTAACTTAAGGCACTAACATGTCATGAAAATCAGGGGAATTTAACCCAAAGTACTACGTACTTCTATTCTTTTCAAAAGACTCATTTTTATATAAAACCCAAGATACTAACACCCTTAGTATCAAGACATGCTTACTTTTTCAAAACAAGTCACTACACCTTTATAAATTCATTTCAAGGCTTTTAACCCAAGTGACTTCTACTTTCAAAACTTAGGCAACTTATGCTTTTAAATCAAGTTGTCTTTCTTAAAACCAAGTCATTTATCCTTGTTTAAATCATTTGAGTAAACCACTCATTTAACTTCCCATAAAGTCGTTATAATTAACTTCTCATAAAGTCATTATAACACTTTATGTCTTTTTAAACCAAGCATTTCATTCTTTAAAAATCACATGAGTTTAACTTTCCAACTCAACCAAACTTACATACTTTAAATCAAGTCAATGATATCAAAATGAAACTGAATTCATTTAAAGCATGTACGTCTACCGTAACATTAATAAAACTCATGCTCAAGAGATAGGGAAAATTCCACATACCTCTCCGACTTAATCCACTTGCCAAGTTGAATATGCCGCACGTAGAATGTCAACCTATAATGACCATAATACGGCTATCAACTTCTAGCTTTCTATCGTAGAATAATTATAAGTATAAAGTCTCTTATTCTACGGAAAATTGGGCAGCACTTCCTTTGTTTCTACGTACTTTTCCACCTTTTTCAAGGCCCGAAATCAATAACCAACATGCCACGTTTAAGGCTCAACCAATCAACTAATCAAAGGGAATTACACGCCTAACAGGACATGTAAAATTCTGCCCCACAATTGTATAAAACAATCCAATAATTCAATGGCCATTCTCGGCTATAATGAGTAACAACATATAGTCTTTTTCATTTCCTTTCTAATACAAATCGTTATTCCAACATGTTATATAAGTCACAATCAATTAAAACAACTATATTCTCTTCCTTATATAACATGTAACGATTATAACCAACAACCGAATTGATTTACAACTTTAATGGCTAGCATGCCAATTTTTGGTTTTCAACATCTCAACATGATCCAAATCTTTTCAAACTTCATTCTTGTCACGACCCGTTCCGGGGCCCGTGACTGGTGCCTTACCGGGGCACCCAAGTAGTCATACATCAGAGTAACCAGCGGAATATAAAACAAGACAGGAAACAGTTTATAAAATAAGACACAGTTTATCTGATGAAAAGCTTGCCTTTCGGCATAATATAAATAACTCAAGTTTTGCGATTCATCCCAACTGCATACAATAGTACTACAGCACTCTAAGGAAGTAAACAACTATGGCGGGACAGGCCCCGCCATACCCGATCAGACAAAACTATCTACAATACAGGAGATCATACCCAAAGTAGAGCCTCCGAGAAGATGGAGCTCACGACACCAACGCAAAGATCCTAAGGATGTGGATCTAGCACTGCTTGCCCCACTGCAGATTGAACGCAGCCCAGAAGGAGGTCGATAACAGTACCAAGTATGTGAAACTATAAAGTACTTAAAATGAAATCAAAGTATTTAAAACCTTTTCACAAATACAATCAGTTCAATTGCACATAGTGCCACATCACAAACAACAACAGAATAGAAAATCAGAATGTGTCTATTCTAGGCCGCGAATGATCAAGCAAGGCCAATCGCCATAGTATCATTCCCGCGTGCCTAGTCCTCGACTTCCGCACTCGCATAGTCCCACACGCACCCGCATGAGATATTTCGCGTCGGGGCAGCCAACCCCCGGCATCCGCCTAGGCTCCCGTAGCCCGCATAGCCTCAAAAAGACCGCATAGTCTCACAGACCGCATAGGAGTCCTCGTGATCAGCAACGCCGGAATGATCAATCACGAGCATACCGCTGCCCGCATAGTCTCACAGACCGCGTAGCCGTATAGACCGCGTCAGAGGGCAAGCCTCGTATAACGATCGAGGGTAGGTGATACAATAACAAGACAATGGACTTACCGTTAGCAACGTAAGCACAAGAAGAATGACCCCTTACACAAAGATTACAAGACACTAACACGGGTAGCATCATAACATGTCTACTTATCAAACAATCTTACTACACTTAATGTAAATCAATACAAGGCTTTTATAAACAAAACAAGTAAACAATTCCTTTTATCTTCTTAAGTTGTTATACCTAACTTCCCATAAAGCCAGATAACTCTTACGCTTTTGTTTTAAAACCAAATATTTATCTTCATTAAAATGATTGAGATTCTTTTGAAATGTTTTCGCTTCTTTGTTATTCAGCTTAAGTGAGGCATTGCCGTAAGTATTATTCAAAGCTTAAGCTCGAGGCATTGCCATAAGTATTATTCGTGCTTAAGTCAAAGACATTGCCGTAGTTATTATTCGATTAACACATGTACGTCTACCGTACTATATATTGTAAAATATCATGCTTTAGGAAGAATCACATACCTTCTCGAAAACCACCGCCAAGTCAATATGTCGCGCAGAGAGTCACCTATAATAGTCACAGATATCTATCAAAGATCGCTCTGAGGGTCATTCTAAACAGGGGTTCATAATTCTACTGAAAGTCGGCAGACAACCCTACCCTGAGCTATGTAAGTTCATCAGTGAAAACAAATCCTATGTGAGTACTGCTCAATTATTCTTCTTTAAACCCTTCTACTGTGATAACATTCAATTCTATTCGTGATATTCTTCTAAGTATCTAATACTTATTCTAATACTACAACAGAAGTATTCTCTAATTCAAAAGAGGGTTAGGATTAGTTACCTCGGTAAGCCCAATAATATCCTAGATAAAGTCGCTACCGAGCAAGGTTTAGCTCCTAAGTTGTGCGCTCCCAGAGTCTAAGAAACCTTAGAAGTTCTTCACAACTTCTACTAAGGACTAAGGGATTTGGGCTAGGTATTTTGGGCATTATAACGATACTAGAAGACAACTTTTCTACCAAGGAGGGGGTAGATTTCAGGCTAGGGGGTAGGCTCTCGCCACACTACACAAGGGAGGGAAGAGGTGTTGGACTAAAAGCTTAAGGGAGAGGAGAGGATTTTTAGACTTGGAAGATAACTTTGTGGATGAATAACTCTTCATCTCTAAGGGGTATTTATAGCTCAAGCCTTGGCCAACCAATGGCCAAGATGAAGACAAGTGCAAGGCAAGTGTAGGGTGAGGATTAACTAAACACAAATATCCTACCAACCTCGATTGTGCACAAGGCACAAAAACGTGCCTTGCTCTCCAATTTCGTCCATGGACGATTCAAGTCCACCAATGGGAGGGTGCCAAGTGTTGCCCTCCGTTGGTCCAAAATGTTTCGTCTCTCGGAAAAATCCGCAAAAATTAGAAATGGCATAGCCGTAATTTTCCCTACGAAAGCTGTGGAAACGTTTCGTCGGAAAACGCTTCTTTAAGCGAGTTGTGTACAAAAAATCGTCCAAGGCTAACTTTAAAGCCAAACTTTTATGCGTATTCCCCACGTACATACTCGGAAATACGGTATAACATTCTCCTCCTTAGAAACATTCGTCCCGAATGTTCCTTCTCAAGACGATTATCGAAGCTTAAACAGTTAGCAAATGCCACACACGGCCACAAAACAACACTTAGGCATAAATGATAATGGAAATTTACAAGTAGGAAAGTGAATTACCTGGAGGTGTGGGGAATAGGTGAGGATACTTCTGTCTCATGTCCTCCTCGGCTTCCCACGTCATCTCCTCTGCGAGCTCGTTCGCCACAAGACTTTGACGAAGCCACGCCCTTCGTCCGCAGACGCCTAACTCCGACGATCGACTATCGCTATGGGAATCTCCTCATACGATAACCCTCGGTCACCGACATCGTCAATCGGGTGTACCCTAGATGGATCCCGATACATCTCCTCAAAGATAGATACGTGAAACACCGGATGCATCGCTCCAGATCGGACGACAGATCAACTCGTAGGCAACCTTGCCTACCTCGCGACAATCTGAAACGCCCAATGTACTTGGGCCGAAGTTTCCTTCTTCCCGAATCTCATCACACCCTTCATGGGTGACACCTATAGGAAAACCCAATCATCTACTGCTAACTCCAGATGCCGACGACGATTATCCGCATACGACTTCTGTCGACTCTGAGCTGTCAATAGTCGCTCTCGGAAAAGCTACACCTTATCCATCGCTCACTGCACCAAATCTGGTCCCACTAGCCGCACTCGCCCACATCGAACCCACCTATAGGCGATCTGCACTTCCTCCCATACAATGCCTCATAAGGCGCAATCTGAATACTGGAGTGGTAGCTATTTTTATACGCAAACTCAACTAGAGGCAAATGATCCTCCCAACTACCATCGGTCAATAACACGGGCTCGCGGATATCCTCGAGAGTCCGGATAGTGCGCTCTGCCCGTCTGCATGCGTGGATGAAATGCGATTGTGCTCACTCGGCCCCTAAACCTCTCGAAGGACCTCCGGCTTAGCCGTAAACCGGGCTCTGCATGCGATATGATCGAGGTAGGGACTCCATGCGATCGACGATCTCTGATGTAAAGTCCGCATAATCCTCACCAAAAAGTCGCCCCGACGGAAGAAAGTGGGCTGATTTCACACCGTCGACGATAACCCATATAGAATCATGTCTCCTCCGAGTGCGAGGTAATCCCGTGATGAAGTCCATGTTGATTACCTCCCACTTCCGGTCGGGATCTCAATCGTCAGAACAAACCACCGTGCCTCCGTGCTCTACCTTCACCGCCGACAACACGCACCGAGCTACGAACTCGCAACGTCCTCTTCAAGCCATCCCACCAATACACGATCTAAGGTCGTGGTACATCTTGGTCGACCCGGATGGATAGAGTAACGCGCTACCGCAGTGCTTCCCAAGAACTCCGCCAAGTCCTCAAACATCCGGAACACATACCGCCTCAAACCTTAGCACCCCATCGTGCTACTCAAAAGGACCGCTTGCCTCACGAAGAGTCAGATCACGATATCGAATCAAAGCGGGATCCTCGAATCGCCTCTTCACCTCCTCAACGATGGAAGACTCGCAACCTCACGAACTCTAACCCCATCGCTATCGTAATCAATCAAACGGACACCAAGGCTCGCTAATCGATGCAAATCACGAACCATGTCCCTCCTCTCTAGTCGCACATCCGATAGGCTCCCATCGACCTACGACTCAAGAGCATCCGCCACAACATGGCCTTCCCGTGGTACAGATATCAACATCGTAATCCTTAAGCAACTCTAACCACCGCCTCGCCGCAAGTTCACTCCTCCGTCAAGATATACCGGAGGCTTTGTGGTCTGTATAAATATCCACGTGAACCCCATACAAATAGTGCCTCAGCATCTTCAAAGCGTGAATCACTACCGCTAACTCCAAATCATGGGGGTAGTTCCTCGTGTTTCTTCACCGCCGATGCATATGCTATAACCCCGCCATGCTGCATCAACACACATCCCAACCCGATGCCCGACGATCACAATACACGACATAACCATCCGACCTCCGGAAGAGTAAGAACGGCGGTCGTCGCCTCTCTTTCAAGAATCGAAACCCCGCCACAAGCATCACCATCAAACTTGGCCGCTTCTCGAGTCACCCTAGTCAATGGTGCGTAGATAGAAGCAAACTTCTCCACGAACCGCCGATAATATCCTGCAAGGCCCGAAATCGCGAACCTCGCGGAGTAAGAGGTTCAGGCCAAGTCCTCGATCGCCGATCTTGGCCAGATCCACTCGAATGCCATCCGCCCCGACAATATGCCCAAGAAACGCCACTGAAGTCAACCAAAACTCACATTTGGAAAACTTGGCGTACAATCACTGGTCTGGAGAATCACAAGACAGCCTCAAATGCTCCGCATGCTCCTGCTCTGGCGAGAATAAACCAAGATATCATCAATGAACACTATCACAAACGCGTTCCAAAAATGGTTTGAACACTCGGTTCATCAAATCCATGAATACCGGAGCATTCGTCAACCCAAAAGACATGACCACGAACTCATAATGCCCGCATCGTCCCGAATGCATCTAGGGACATCCACCTCTCTCGACTCGCACTGATGATAGCCCGATCGCAGATCAATCTTGAGAAACATCTCGCACCGCAATCGTCGAACAAATCATCAATCCCGGGAAGGGTATTCGTTTAATGGTCACCTTGTTCACCGTCAGATCAACACACATGCGCAGCGTCCCGTCCTTCTTCTTCACGAACAATACCGGCGCCCCCCAGGGAGAAACACTAGGCCTGATGAAGCCCTTCTCCAGCAAATCTCTAAGCTGATCCTTCAACTCTCTCAACTCGGCAGGTGCCATTCTGTATGGCGGAATGGAAATAGGCCGAGTGTCTGGCAATAGGTCAATACAAAACTCAATCTCCCTCTCAGGAGGGATACCCGGGAGGTCATCTGGAAACACGTCTGGGAACTCGACTATCGAATCGATCAAAATCTGGTACCGCAGCCTTCAGATCAAACACCCGAACGAGATGGTAGATATACCCTTCGCACCATCTTCCTAGCCTTGAGGTAGGAAATAAACCTACCCCTGCCGATACTGCGTGCTCCCACTCAACAACCGGCTCTCAGAAACGGAACCGCATTACTCTCTCTGCAGCTACATTGGCGTAGTGAAGCTAGCCAATCCATCCCCATAATCACGTCAAGTCAATCATCTCCAACTCTATCAAGTCGGCTAGGGTCCGACGATCAGAATAGTCACAGACAAGCTCTATATACCCGCCGAGCTACCACCGAATCACCATCGCGTAGCTACCTCGAAAGTGGTCTATGGACTCGTGCTCTATCCCTATCCTACTAGCAACAAGGGAGATATATAGACGAGTAGAACCCGGATCTATCAAAGCATACACATCAAACCCGGAACCGATAAGGTACCGTGGCGACATCGGTGAGGCCTCCGATCTGTCGCTTACCGGACAAAGCATATATGCGGTTACGAGGACCGCTAGAATCGGGACTCGCGCCACGACCTCGCCGCGACCCGCTGATCCATGTGTACCTTGCCCTCCGGGCGAGTAATCGTCGGGGATGAAGCGGCAATGCACTCGTAGGCCGAGCCCTACCACCGCCGCCCGGTCGGACAAACTCGCAAAGTGACCTGCCGCCACAAGTATAGCAAGCTCGGTACGACTCCCGAATGGTATTCGCCACAACGGGCACACCGAGCGACCTCGAGCAGTTAGCACCCCGCTACTCGAAATCAAGTCCCGCCCTGACACGCCCGACCGCTCTGGCCGTGGCTGAAAATGAGGTAGGAGCGCTCGCCGGCCGTGGTGCAACCGACTTCTGACGCCGCCACCCCGAGGACCACCAAAAGAACCGCCGTCTTGGCCTTCTTCTCGCCGCTGATATCGCTTACCCGGCGGTCTACGCCTCACAACCAGTGCATGAGCTGCATACGGTTATGTCCATGCTCGGTGAAGGACACACCCGCACAAGACTCGGCCATGTAATCATCTAGCCCAGATGACATAGCGATGCACTGCCCTCCATCTCTCGCTACAAGGCAGGACATATCGGGCCAAAGAATCAAACTCGACATTGTACTCCTCACCGGCCCTCCCCGCCAAAGAACAAGAATCTATCACTCGTGCCCTCCTCATCTGCGGAGGCAAGAAGTGTGTGAGAAAAGCCTCAAAACTCATCCCATACTGCTGAGTGCATGCTCTCCCGAAAGCTCCCATGAATCAAACCAATCGATTGCGGTATCACGCGGCCGATGCGAACCGAATGTCACAGCCTCGATCCTCAAGCCACGATCACCGCGATAATCCTCTGCGGTGACGGATGAACTCTGCGGATCATCCTCCCGCCTCGACCGTAAAACTCGCGGGCTACAACTCAAGAAATCTCGTAGCCTCAAACTATCTGCCCTCGGGTGCACTACGGGTGCGACTGGAGCTGGAGCTGGAACTGCCGCATCCAGCCTCTCCTCGTATCGGGCCACAACTTTAGCCAATAGTTGGGCCATCTCCTTGTACCCTAACTTCTCCGCCCCGTGCCGCGGGGATGCGCGGGTACTGTGGTCTCTTTGCCGCCAAGCGTCATAGAACTCGCCGTCTCGTATAGACGGGCACGAGCCCTCGTAACTCTGGGTGTCTCGCTAGCGCCTCCTGCCGCTGCCTTCTCGGGCCCGGTTGCCTTACGTGGAGGCATAATCACATAGAAAGGAATTCGTTAGAGGGTCCAACCTATAACACACTCTAAAGCACGATCTCGTAATGAGAAGAATGGAAACCAATCCTAAATATCCTATAGCCTCACCTGATTATTGGTGGTGCACAACACACCGATAATCAAGACTCTACTAGATACGGCCTAGACACTTTCCGAGGATTAATCGCTCGATACCACTTTTGTCACGACTGCCTGGGCCGTGGATCGTGCCTTACCGGGGCACCCAAGTAGTCATACATCAGAGTAACCAGCGGAATATAAAACAAGACAGGAAACAGTTTATAAAATAAGACACAATTTATCTGATGAAAAGCTTGCCTTTCGGCATAATATAAATAACTCAAGTTTTGCAGTTACATCCCAACTGTACAATAGTACTCTGCACTTAAGGAAGTAACAACTATGGCGGACAGTGGCCCGCCATACCCCGATCAGACAAAACTATCTACAATACAGGAGATCATACCCAAAAGTAGAGCCTCGGAGAAGATGGAGCTCCCGACACCAACGCAAAGATCCTAAGGATGTGGATCTAGCACTGCTTGCCTTACTGCGGCATGAACGCGGCCCGGGCGAGGTCAAGATAACAGTACCAAGTATGAGAAACTATAAAGTACTTAAAATGAAATCAAAGTATTTAAAACCTTTTCACAAATACAATCGCTTCAATTGCACATAGTGCCACATCACAAACAACAACGAATAGGAAAATCAGAATGTGTCTATTCTAGGCCGCGAATGATCGGGCAAGGCCAATCGCCCATAGTATCATTCTGCGTGCCTAGTCCTCGACTTCGCACTCGCATAGGTCCCACACGCACCGCATGAGATATTTCGCGTCGGGGCAGCCAACCCCCGGCATCCGCCTAGGCTCCCGCAGCCCGCATAGCCTCAAAAGACCGCATAGTCTCAACAGACCGCATAGGGAGTCCCCGTGATCAAAGCTAAACGCCGGAATGATCAATCACGAGCATACCGCTGCTCGCATAGTCTCACAGACGCGTGGCCGTATAGACCGCATCAAGGGGCAAGCCCTCGTATAACGATCGAGGGTAGGTGATACAATAAAGACAATGGACTTACCGGTTAGCAACGTAAGCCAAAGAAGAATGACCCTTACACAAAGATTACAAGACACTAACACAGTAGCATCATAACATGTCTACTTATCAAACAATCTTACTACACTTAATGTAAATCAATACAAGGCTTTTATAAACAAAACAAGTAAACAGCCTTTTTATCTTCTTAAGTTGTTATACCTAACTTCCCATAAAGCCGATAACTCTTACGCTTTTGTTTAAAAACTAAATATTTATCTTATGTTAAAATTATTCAGTATTCTTTTGAAATGTTTTCGATTCTTTGTTATTCAAAGCTTAAGCCGTGAGGCATTCCGTAAGTATTATTCAAGCTTAAGTGAGGCATTGCCATAAGTATTATTCAGCTTAAGTCAAAGACATTGCCGTAGTTATTATTCATTTAACACACGTATCGCCTACCGTACTATATATTGTAAAATATCATGCTTTAGGAAGAATCACATACCTTCTCATAAAACCACCGCCAAGTGAATATGTCGCAAGCAGAGTCACCTATAATAGTCACAGATATATATCAAAGACAGCTCTGAGGGTCATTCTAAACAGGGGTATCATAATTCTAAGGAAAGTCGGGCAAGACAACCCTACCCGGTGAGCTATGTAAGTTCATCATGAAAACAGTCATGTGAGTACTGATTCAATTATTCTTCTTTAAACCCTTCTACGTGATATGCTCAATTCTATTCTGTGATATTCTTCTAAGTATCTAATACTTATTCTAATACTACAACAATAAGTATTCTCTAATTCAAAAGAGGGTTAGGATTAGTTACCTCGGTAAGCCCAATAATATCCTAGATAAAGTCGCGCCTGAGCAAGGTTTAGCTCCTAAGTTGTACGCTCCGGTAGCTCCAAGAAACCTTAGAAGTTCTTCACAACTTCTACTAAGGACTAAGGGATTTGGGCTAGGGTATTTTGGGCATTATAACGATACTAGAAGACAACTTTTCTACCAAGGGAGGGGGGTAGATTTCGGCTAGGCTAGGGGGGGTAGGCTCTCGGCCACACTACACAAGGGGAGGGAAGAGGTGTTGGACGAAAAGCTTAAGGGAGAGGAGAGGATTTTTAGACTTGGAAGATAACTTTGTGGATGAATAACTCTTCATCTCTAAGGGGGTATTTATAGCTCAAGCCTTGGCCAACCAATGGCCAAGATGAAGACAAGTGCAAGGCAAGTGTAGGGTGAGGATTAACTAAACACAAATATCCTACCAACCCTTGACTTGTGCACAAGGCACAAAAAACGTGCCTTGGCTCTCCAATTTCGTCCATGGACGATTCAAGTCCACCAATGGGAGGGTGCCAAGTGTTGCCCTCCCGTTGGTCCAAAATGTTTCGTCTCTCGGAAAAATCCGCAAAAATTAGTAATGGCATAGCCGGAATTTTCCCTACGAAAGCTGTGGAAACGTTTCGTCGGAAAACGATTCTTTAAGCGAGTTGTGTACAAAAAAAACGTCCAAGGCTAACTTTAAAGCCAAACTTTTTGTACGTATTCCCTTACGTACATACTCTGGAAATACGGGGTATAACAATTCTATATATCACATGCTCATCTATCAACTACTATAACATGTAATCTTCAATTACATTAAGAAGACGAAGGTTTTACCTCAATAAGCCCAAATATTATCCAAGACTTCAAGTCGATCCTTAGCAACTTTAGCTCCTCTTTTTGTCGTCCCAATCCACTCCAAGCAACCCTTTGAAGCTTATGAAGAACTACTCTTCAAGTTCTAACTCAATCTATGAAAAACCTCTTAGGTTTTCATGTTGCGACTAACGTAAAAACGTAGTTTTTCCGGCATTTTTGTGTTGAGATATTCTTAGAATACCTTTAGGGATCTTGGGTTTGAATATTGAGATTTATGAAGCAAGATTGCAAAAAAAATCTCTTCTTTTCCTCACTTGGCCGAGAGCTCTTAATGGAGCACCTAAAGTTTTGCAAAATTTCTAAGTGTGGAATTCATCCTTGCTACTAGTAGTAGTATGTATATATAACACCACCAAGGGCTAGGATTGAACCAGTTGGATGGCTAAGATTGGTCAATTATATCAAGCCTTAACTTGCCCTTTGACTTGGTCCATTTTATCAAGCCAAATTGGCTACTCTTTTTTTGACATTTTCGTCCAACATGACCATGTGGAGGGTGACACATGTCTCCCTCCCATTGGTCCATAACATTCCATTTCTCGAATTTCCATAATTGGTCAAACTATCGAAAACTCCGTGGGCCCCACAAAACGTAAAATTTCCCGAGTGGGCCCCACGTATCCAACTCTGAAAATAAAATCCCATAATTTCGATAAATTTTAAAAGTCTTAAATAAAAAATTTGAGAATCCAATTCTCTTTAACGAACAATTTTCCTTCCCGGGGTTTGGAAGATTTTTCCTTTGAAAAATAATTCTTTCTTTCGTTCAAATTTTTAAGTCTTATGTTCTACCGTCTATTCTCCTATACATGTCCTGGATTTACGGGGTGTAATACTTGGGCCTTGCACCCTCATGACCCTGTCACACAGCGGGATAACTCTTAACTGACCCCGCTTCATTACAGGCTATGGGTCGACCCGTAATAGGTCCATAACCGACTCGGCGTCGCACTTAACTCTTATCCTTGGTATGACTTAAATTTTTACTACCCTAGAAGGCCTTATATACCTAAGGTCTCATCGGTTATCAATATTCTTAGGCTCGCAATTTCCATGTTCCAAGCCTACCTTATCAGTCCCCCCCCCCCGCGTACAGGGGTAAAATATCTTCTCATAACCTCTCAATCGTGTTGTCTTAATCATAACAACCATAATTACTCCCTACGGATCTCATCTGTATAATTCTCTTAAGCATACCTTGTAGCTTAATTCACCAATATAGTCTCCCATTAAGTCCCTTAACATGATTTCTTAAGGGTCCATTACCTTATGAGATAAATTCATCACGACCGATCCGGGCCGGATCGGTGCCTTACCCGGGCACCCAAGTAGACATACATCAGAGTAACCAGTGGAATATAAAAACAAGACATGAAACATAAGTAAAATGAGACACAGTTTATCTAAGAAAGGATTGCCTTTCGGCATGTATATATACATCAAAAGTGAGCGATACATCCCAACTTTACAACAGACTACTGCACTTCTGGAATGTAAACAACTATGGCGGGACAGGGCCCCGCCATACCCTGAATGTACATAAAGCTACAATGGCAGGGAGATCATACCCAAAAGACAAGCCTCCGGAGAAACGGGGCTTCCCAAAAGCAGAAACGGTGATCCTAGGAGCGGGGATCAATAACAGAAGTACCTCTACCTGCGGCATGAACGCAGCCAAGGAGGTCGATAACAGTACCAAGTATGTGAAAGCAGAAAGTACTTAAATGAAATCATATCATTTTAAAACCAATTTTTACAAATATGTACGAAACAACCAATGTAACCGCACACAGTGCCACAACATAACCTAGAGCAAAATAGATATAACATAACTGGTCTTTTCTAGGCCGCTAATGATCGAAGCAAGGCTATTCGCCCATAGTATCATTATGCGTGCCTAATCCTGGAACTCCCGTAGTCCGCATAGGCCACATAGGCCCGCATGAGGTATTCTTCGCATCGGGGGTAGCTAACCCGCGACATCATCCTGGACCCCCGAAGTCCGCATAGTCCTATGGACCGCATGAGGTATCCCTCGCATTGGCGTAACACACCCGGAGTGATCAATCCTGGAACTCTCGCAGCTCCGCATAGGTCACATGGACCCGCATGAAGTATTCCTCGCATCGGGGGTAGCTAACCCGCGGCATCATCCTGGACCCCCGAAGTCCGCATAGTCCTATAGACCGCATGAGGTATCCCTCGCATCGGCGTAACACACCCGGAGTGATCAATCCTGGAACTCCCGCAGCTCCGCATAGGTCACATGGACCCGCATGAGGTATTCCTCGCATCGAGGGTGGCAAGTCCTCGGCATAATAACAAGTCAGGGGGGTATGTGATATAATAGCAGTACAACAGGCTTATCGTTTAACAACGTAAGCACAACAAGAATAACCTCCTTACACAAACATCACAAGACACTAACACACGTAGCATCGTAACATGTTTACTTATCAAACCATCTTACTACACTTTCCAGAGATCAATACAAGACTTTCATAAACAAATAAGTAAACCGTTCCTTTTATCTTTCTTAAGTCGTTATACCTAACTTCCCATAAAGCTAGTATAACTCCTTAAACTTTTAAAACCAAGTATTACTTTTCTTTCAAAAATGATTTATAACTCTTTTGAAATATTTCCAAGATTCTTATCATTTAAAACTCAAGTCAAAAGACATCAAAGTAAAACCAAGTTTAGTTAACACATGTACGTCTACCGTACTATATATATTTCAAAAGTATCATGCTCAAGAGGATAGGAAGAATCACATACCTCCTCGGCTCAATCCACCTGCCAAGTCGAATATGTCGCGCGCAGAGTATCAACCTATAATAGTCAAATACGTCTATCAACGTCTAGACTACTCTGTAGAATATTCTAAGCAGAAGGTTCTCTATTCTACGGAAAATTGGGCAGCATTTCCCTACCCGTCAAACTACACAAGTCTACTGTAAATACAACCCAATGTAAGTACAGTTCAATTCTCTTCTTTATAATATCCTTCTATAAATCTTATATTCATTTCTATACTGCTACAGTATGTAATCTCCAATTACACTAGAAGGACACAGATTATTACCTCGATAAGCCCAAAATTATCCAAGATTAAATGTCGATCCTGAACAACGTTTAGCTCCTATTCTGCATGCTCCGATAGCTCCAAGAAACCCTTAGAAGTTTCTAAACAACTTCTACTTAAAACTTCAACCAACTATGAAGATTTTCCTAGGGTTTCGTTTTGTGACTAAAGGATATAAAGTAGTATTTCCGGGCTTTTAGTATAGGGGTAACTTTGGAATACAACAAGGGATTTAGGCTAAGGTATTTTGGAATAGTAACAATACTTGAAGACAATTTTTCTACCAAAGGGGGGGGGGGGTGTTGTTTCGGACGAGAGATAGGGAAAGGGGGGGGGGGGGAGTTTTTGGACGAGAACTAGCAACTAAGGGGGAAGGATTTTGTGACTTGGAAATGTTAAGTGAATGAAGAAGTCTTGCACTAAAGGGGGGGGGGGTATTTATAGAACCTTCAATGGCCAAGATTAAAGCAAGTGGAGGATGAAGATTTGGTTGCTTGTGTGAGTGGAGTCTTCCACCAAGTGTCCACCACAACATTGGGACATATGTCCACCACAATAATGAGCCATGTGGCAAGCAACTTGCTTCTCCAAAAAAACCGTCCAAGCTTCCCTCCCACTTGCCCACAAAATATCTTCCAAGACTTGACTATTTGACTTGGCCACTTGCCCAATATTTTCGTCCAAACATGCTGTTATACCCCGTATTTCCTGAGTATGTACGTGAGGACGTACGTAGAAAAGTTTGAACTTTAAAAGTAGGCTTGGCCGAATTATTTTTGTGCACAACACCCGATTAGAGTCGTTTTTCGTAAACGCGTTTACAAAATCGCGAAGGGAAAATTCCGGCTATGTCATTTTTAATTTTTGCGGATTTTTCCGAGAGACGAAACATTTTGGACCAACGAGAGGGCGACACTTGGCACCCTCTCATTGGCGGAAGTTTGGGGCGGTAAAGTGGACGATTGGAAGGTCAAGGGTTGGTAGGATATTTGTGAGGGTTTTAAGGAGTAGGGACTAGGGGCACTTCGGGCAAATCTTGGCCCTCCACTTGCCCCCCACTTGGCTAGATCTTGACCCTTGGTCTTCCTATAAATACCCCCCCTTTGAAGACTTCTTCATCCATTCCAAAACTTTCCTAAGTCTTGAGAGCTCTCCCCCCCCCCCCTTTGTGTTGATATCTCGTCCTAGCCTCCTCCCCTGTGAGGCCCCCTTGGCCGAGTGTCCTCCCCCCTTGGCCGAGTTTCCTCCTGGGGTTGGCCGAGGTACACCCCCCCCTTGTGGTGTTGTCTCGAATAAATACACCCCCCTCTTGGTAGAAATACTCTCCAAAGTATTGTTACTATACCGAAATTACCTTAGCCGTATACCTTGTAGTATTCCAAAGATACCTCTCTACGTAGAGCCCGAAAATACTACCTTATGTCCTTTTTGTCTCAAACCGAAACCCTAAGGAAAATCTCCATAGTTGGTTGGAGTATTAAGAAGAAGTTGCGTAGAACTTCTAAGGGTTGTTTGGAGCGGGTTGGAGCACCCGGAGTAGGAGCTAAACGTTGCTCAGGATCGACATTATACTTGGATAATTATGGGCTTATCGAGGTAAATATCTTGTCCCCCTATTGTAATTGGAAATTACATACTGTAGTAATATGGAAATGAATATAATATTCATAGAAGAGATTTGAACTGTAATAGAAGGATATTACAGAAAAGACTTGAACTGAAATCACATCAGAAGATTAACCTGCAGAGTAGTCTAGACTTTGATAGACTTGTATAACCGTTATAGGTTGAAGTACTGCGAGTAGCGTATTCTACTCGGAGGGTGGAAAAGGCTAGCCGGACTACAGTACTTTGGAGCGTTTTGCTAATAGTCGATAATCGTCGCGAGGTATGTGATTCTTCCTATACTCTTGAGCATGATATTTTAAAGAATATATATATAGTACGGTAGACGTACGTGTGTTAACTGAATAATAATTACGACAATGTCTTTTGACTTAAGCCTGAATAATAATTACGGCAATGTCTTTTGACTTAAGCCTGAATAAAAAGAATCTGAAGTATTTCAAAAGAATTAAGAAACCTTTTTGAAAGAAGAGTAACACTTGGTTTTAAAAGCTTAAGAGTTATACTAGCTTTATGGGAAGTTAGGTATAACGGCTTAAGAGAGATAAAAAGAATGATTTATTGATTTAAGAAGTTAAGAGACTTGATCTTAAAAGATAAGAGACTTGACTTAATTATATTAATGTGAATTTTGTTAAAAAGTGTGAAACCTCATTCGTGAGTAACGAGTATTTTGGTTTTCAAAAGGAATGATGTTTCTTGATTTGAATCAGAATAAATGTCGAACAAACCACAGCAGCGCTAATAAAGGGAAATGTATTGACTAATAAAGAATTATTAATAATCAGTAGAAGCCTCCATCTGCATAGAAGATAAGATGAGACAAAATGATATTACATTTCCTAGATCATGGCTGCTTTAATAAGATTGTTATAAACAAGAATAACCTACTCACGTATCAGACATATGTTTCTCAAATTGCTTTCAAAGAGAATTATATCATTAAGTGATTAATACTATGAACTACGAAACCTTTCGAAAATAAGAAACTTGAGTAATTAAAATTAGGCAAACTTGAACGTTTGGAAAAAGAATGTTGTTACTTGATTTTACAAAGAGAAGTGTTTTGGTTTACTTCAAAAGATAATCACTCTATTTTTATACTACGGGTATTGTGTGACTTTTGTGAAAGAAACGGATCTTTTAAAAGAGTTAATGTATGAAGTACTTTGGGGATAAAAACCCGATCTTGTTAATCATAAAGTAGAAAGTATCTTGTGTGAATAACTTGATTGTGTTGGTTTGTGATAGCCTTGTAATACTCTCTTGTTGGTTTGATAAGTAAACATGTTAGGATGCTACGTGTGTTAATATCTTGTGATGTTTGTGTAAAGGGGTTTTCACTCGATCGCGCTTATGTTGTTTAACTATCAGCCGTTATGTTGGTATTGTACCACTCACCTTGACATGATCCCGGGGGTTAAGCTGCCCTCCGATGCGGGGTATTTCTCAGCGATGCAGGACCATGATTCGAGAATACTGCATGCGGTCCAGGGACCTGCGCGAGCTACGAGAGTTCCGTGTTAGTGCGGCCTTTATGGTCATGCGGTCTATGTGGCCATGCGGATCGCGAGTCGAGCGGATGCCGGGAGTAGCTACCTCGACGCGGGAATACCTCATGCGGGCCATTGGAGTGGCCTATGCGAGTCGCGGAAGTTCGAGCTAGACGCGCGCATTAGATATCGCGCGAGTGGCGGCTTTGATCATGTGACGGTCAGACAGATCTCATGATACGATTTATGACCTGGTTTGTACTTGTGGTTTTAGTAGTCGGCTATGCCTTCGCACTTACCCCGCACGGTTTTATGATGACACAGTGGGACCGGTGTTCATGTGTATTCCTTGGTGCTTTTATATCATAGATCGCCGTGAGGAAGGTATTCCACGCATGATTGATGTTGTGGCGTGAGACCCATTGTTATATTTGAGTGATGACCTTGAGGCGTGAGTCCACGACTTGACATGATCGCTTATTTATTGTGAATCGTAGTTTGGTTATCATACATGTCTCCCGCTTTATATAGATCGCTATGATTTCATTTACGATTTTCGATTTCACATACTTGGTACCTGTTATCGACCTCCTTCGGGGCTGCGTCATGCCGCAGTTGAGGTACACGATCGTTGATCCTAGCTCTCGTGGTCACAGTCATTGGGAAGCTCCGTTTCTCGAGGCTTATCGGTGGTATAGTCCCTGTCGTAGTAGGTGCTTACATTCGGGGTATGGCGGGCCCTGTCCGCCATTGTTGTCATGTCACTCTTAGAGGTTTGTAGTAATCTTGCCAGGCGAGTTGTAAGTGGGATGTAATCGTCGGATTTAAGTTTTCATATATACATGCCGAAAGGCAATTTTTCTCAGATTATTATTTCATACTTCATGTTATTTCATGTTATTGTTTTATATTCCGCTGATTACTCTGATGTTGTATCACTAGGGTGCTCGGGGTAAGGCACCAGTCACGGGCACGGGTTCGGGTCGTGACACATGCCACCTAAGGGTGACACATGTCGCCCTCCTATTGGTCCAAAATATTTCATCTCTCGGAAAAATCCGTAATCGGTTAAAATATTAAAAACGTAAAATTTCCTTCACAAGGTTCGGAATCTTTTCCGTCGAAAGTTTACAATTTCATCCTTAACCTAATTAGGGCTTATACGATTGTACGTACGTCCTCACATACATACTCAGGAACTACGTGGTATAACATTCTCCCCTCCTTAGAAACATTCGTCCCGAATGTTCCTTCTAGATTCAATCAAATCAGAAACGACATAGCTCCTCACAACTTAAACAATTTGCAAATGCCACACATGGCCATAACACAACACTTAAGCACATATGAAAATTAAAACCAGCAAGTAGGAAAGGGAGTTACCTGGAGGTGTGGGGAATAGGTGAGGATACCTCTGCCTCATGTCCTCCTCTGCTTCCCACGTCATCTCCTCTCTGTTCTCGTTCCGCCATAAGACTTTGACGGAAGCCACATCCTTTGTCCGCAGCCGCCTGACCTGACGATCGAGTATCGCTATGGGACTCTCCTCATACGATAACCCCTCCGTCACCTGGACATCGTCAATCGGGTGCACTCTAGATGGATCCCCGATACATCTCCTCAGCATAGAAACATGAAAAACCGGATGCACTGCCTCCAGATCGGACGGCAGATCCAACTCATAGGCAACCTTGCCTACCCTGCGGACAATCTGATAAGGCCCAATGTACCTTGGGCTGAGCTTCCCTTTCTTCCCAAACCTCATCACACCCTTCATGGGTGATACCTTCAGGAAAACCCAATCATCAACCTCAAACTCCAGATGCCGACGACGATGATCTGCATACGACTTCTGTCGACTCTGAGCTGTCAATAACCGCTCCTGGATAAGCTTCACCTTATCCATCGTCAGTATCAAGTCCGCCCGACTAATCGCACTCGCCCACATCAAACCAGCCTATCGGTGACCTGCACTTCCTCCCATACAAGGCCTCATAAGGCGCCATCTGGATACTGGAGTGGTAGCTGTTATTATACGCAAACTCTACTAGCGGCAAATGATCCTCCCAGCTACCCCTGAAATCAATAACACAGGCTCGCAGCATATCCTCAAGAGTCTGGATAGTACGCTCTGCCTGTCCGTCTGTCTGAGGATGGAATGCAGTACTGAGGCTCACCTGCGTCCCTAATCCCTTCTGGAAAGACCTCCAGAAGTTAGCCGTAAACTGGGCTCCTCTGTCTGATATGATAGAAATAGGGACCTCATGCAGTCTCTGACGGGAAGAAAGTGGGCGGATTTCGTCAGCCTGTCGACGATAACCCAGATAGAATCATGCTTCCTCTGAGTGCGAGGTAACCCTGTGATAAAGTCCATGTTGATCACCTCCCACTTCCAGGTCGGAATCTCTATCGTCTGCAACAATCCACCAGGCCTCTGATGCTCTACCTTTACCTGCTGACAACACGGGCACTGAGCAACAAACTCTGCAACGTCCCTCTTTAGGCCATCCCACCAATACACAGATCTGAGGTCGTGGTACATCTTTGTCGACCCCGGATGGATAGAGTAACGCGCGCTGTGTGATTCCCCTAGAACCTGCTGTCGAAGTCCTGCAATATCTGGAACACACAACCTGGCCTCAAACTGTAGCACCCTATCAGGTGCTACCTCAAAAGGACCCTTCCCCTCACGAAGAGTCGTATCACGATACCGGGTCATACTCGGATCCTCAAATTGTCGCCTCTTCACCTCCTCGATGATGGAAGACTCGGCAACCTCTCGAACCCGAACCCCACTGCTATTAGAATCAATCAATTAGACTCCAAGGCTCTCTAGCTGATGTAACTCGCGGACCATGCCCCTCCTCTCTGGCTGCACATCTGATAGACTACCCATCGACCTACGACTAAGGGCATCTGCCACAACATTGGCCTTCCCTGGGTGGTACAGGATATCGACATCATAATCCTTGAGTAACTCTAACCACCGTCTCTGTCGTAAGTTCAGCTCCCTCTAGCTGAAGATATACTGGAGGCTCTTGTGGTCTGTGTAAATATCCACATGAACTCCATACAAATAGTGCCTCCAGATCTTCAAGGCGTGAATCACCGCTGCCAACTCCAAATCATGGGTGGGGTAGTTCTTCTCATGCTTCTTGAGCTGTCGAGATGCGTACGCTATAACCTTACCCTGCTGCATCAACACACATCCAAGCCCGATGCCTGACGCATCACAATACACCACATAGCCGTCTAGGCCCTCTGGAAGAGTAAGAACTGGGGCGGTCGTCAACCTCTCCTTCAGTAACTGGAAGCCCTCCTCACAAGCATCCGTCCACTGAAACTTAGCTGCCTTCTGAGTCAGCTTAGTCAAAGGTGCCGAAATAGAAGCAAACTTCTCCACGAACCTCCGATAGTAACCTGCAAGGCCCAGAAAGCTGCGCACCTCTGTCGGAGTAGTAGGTCTAGGCCAACTCCTGACTGCCTCGATCTTGGCCGTATCCACCCGAATACCATCGGCCCCGACAATATGCCCAAGAAATGCCACCGAAGTCAACCAGAACTCACACTTCGAAAACTTGGCGTACAACCGCTGGTCCTGGAGAACTCTCAGCACAGTCCTCAAATGCTCCGCATGCTCCTGCTCTGAGCGGGAATAAACCAAGATGTCATCAATGAATACTATCACAAACGTATCCAAAAATGGCTTGAACACTCGGTTCATCAAATCCATAAATACCGCCGGAGCATTGGTCAAACCGAAAGACATAACCCTGAACTCATAGTGCCCGTACCGGGTCCGGAATGCAGTCCTAGGGACATCCGCCTCTCTAACTCGCACCTGATGATAGCCCGATCGCAGATCAATCTTGGAGAAACATCTCGCACCCTGCAACTGGTCGAACAAATCATCAATCCTGGGAAGGGGGTATCTGTTCTTAATAGTCACCTTGTTCACCGTCAGTAATTGTTATACCAGTGGTTAGGCCGACCTCGGTCGGAGTCTCAGCGCGGCCCGAGGTACGCGCGCCAAGCGAGTAATTGTAGGTCGCGCGCCGGTCGGCCGCGCGCCGAAAACCCGGCGGTCGCTGAAGTTTCAGCGCGCCGGAAGCAGGCCGCGCACCTAAGATCCGAGGGTTCGCAGAGTTGCGGCGCCGCGCCGGAAGCGTGGCCGCGCCGAGGCGGAAATCAGCGGAAAAACTTAGGAAACGCAGTTTTTATTTTGAAAGGGCTGAGTGGGGACAAGTGTCCCCATCTGATTTTTTACATGCAATATATTGACCAAGTCTTAAAGACTTGGTCATTTGTCATCTCTCTCTTTGAAAAACCTCTTCCTTCTCTCTAAATATTTCAAGCTCCTCCTTCTCTCTAAAAATCCAAGAGGATTCTAGCCTTAAGAAAAATCTGAAAAATTAAAAGACAAGAAGGAAGCTTGTGGCTAGCTTATGTAGGTGATGGTGGTGGTATTCTTGGTAGAAAGGCTAGCAAATTGTTGGATAAAATTTGGCTAAAGCTCTAAGGTAATGATTCTTCCTCTATTATTAGTTTATAGAGTTGCATGTTATGAAGAAGATACTTATGGTGGTAAATAATGTTCTTAGAGTCATTGCATGCTAGAAATGTGGGTTGAATATGAAGGATTTGGCTAAAGAAATATTATGAGCATGTTGTAGCCTAAAAACCACCTTAGAATTGTTAAGTGTACTATTATAACTTATGGGGAAGAATTTTACACACCCAAGATTAGGTGTGTAATCCCCTTTGTGTTGGTTTGGTTGTTGGGCCTTAATAAGGCGTTTGAATGTTGAAAAATCGGCCTTTGAAGAGGTGGCAAAGTGAGTAGAAACAAAGAAAATGCTGCCCAATTTTCCTTAGGAATTGATAACTTGAATTTGGAATTTCTACATTGGAATTAGAGGTTAATAAACACACTATGGTTATTATAGGTTGACATATTACTTGCGGTAGTTGGACTTAGCAAGTGGATTGACCAATGAGGTATGTAGAGCTTTCCTATCTCTTGAGCATGAGTAGTTGTATCTATGTAGTACGGTATACGTACAAGATTTGATAATCTACACTTGTTTTAAAGTATATGATGCTTGTCTCATTTCAAAAGTATAAGTCGTTTGGATTTAAGGAAAATGTATTTGACAAAGGTATAACGCTAATATAATGACTTTATGGGAAGTTGGTTATATTAGTTTTTGGAAAGGTTCACAAAGAATGATTTACTCTAACTAAAACAAGTACGGGTAAAGGATTTGAAACTATGGAAGGTGGATTGATTTTTAGGCATTGGTTGCCTAAGGTTTTAAAGGAAATGAAGTCACTTGATTTAGAAGCCTATTATATTTCTAAAAGGAAATGTGACTTGTTTTGAAAAGAAATTGTAACTTGATACTATGGTGATTAGTATCTTGGAATCTTTGTATAAAAAGAGTTTTTCTTAAAAAGTTAGAAGTACATGGTACTTGGGTTGAATTCCCGAATTTTCTATTAAAAGACATGTTAGTGCCTTAGGATACTAAAATGAGAGGATATATTAATAATGTTAATAAGAAGTTAGGGGATTTCTTAACTTGCTTATGTTATGATAAGCCGGTAGTGCTTGTGTATGATATGATAGGCCGATAGTGCTTATGTATGATATGATAGGCCGGTAGTGCTTATGTTATGTATGATAGCCGGATGAGCTATGTTATATATTTGTATTATTACGGGGTAAACCCCGGGTTATTATCTATGCCATGGATTTGCTACCCATGATGCGAGTGCGGCGCTTGCACTCATGCGGATCCGGACCACAGGATCCATGCGGGTGAAATAGTCCCATGCGAGTACGGCGATGATACTCATGCGGATCCACAGGATCCATGCGGGTGAAATAGTCTCATGCGGGTGAAATAGTCCCATGACGAGGCAGATGACCTCATGCGGGTCCACAGGACCCATGCGGGTGAAATAGTCCTGCGAGTAGGATCGCTAACGATACTACGGGCGAGGTACCCTGTTTTGATCGTGAGCCTCCTATTTTTATGCTATAAGTTTTATACTTGTTACTCTCATTGTTAGTAAGGCACAGTGCAAGGAAATTGATTTTTATCTATGACTCCAGCTTATCTTTGACTTGTGATATTACTACAGTATTTTCCAGTTTTACATACTTGGTACGTTGTGTACTGACCCCCTTCCTCGGGGGTTGCGTTCATGCCGCAGGTAAGGGAAAGCAGGTGGTAGATCCTCATTCCTAGGATCTCTTACTCAGGTGTCAGGAGCTCCATTTCTTCGGAAGCTCGACTTTTGGTATGGTTCTCCCCGGTGTTGTGATATTTTGTACATTCAGGGGCATGACGGGGCCCTGTCCCGTCATAGTGTTACTTATTCTTAGAGGCCTGTAGTCTTGTCATAACTTGGGTTGTTTAAGGATATAGCTGTTCAATTTGATGTACTTTTGGGATAGCCATTTTGGGCTAGACTATTTATACCATTATGGTTGTTTTATTTTGAGTTTATATTCCGCTGGTTTTCTCTGATGTTGTGTCACAAGGGTGCCCGGGTCAAGGCACCGGTCACGGATCCGGGGTCGGGTCGTGACAAAAGTGGTATCAGAGCAGTTAATCCTCGGAAGGGGTCTACAGGCCGTATCTAGTAGAGTCTTGATTATCGGTGTGTTGTGCACCACATCTATAATCAGGAGGCTACAGGATATTTAGGATTGGTTTCCATTTCTTTCACTCTAAGATCGTGCAATAGAGCTGTGTTATAGGTTGAATTTCCTCTGACGTAAACTTTGTGTGTATCAGTTATGCCTCCACGCAAGGCGACCGCGGCCCAGAAGGGCAAGGCAGTGGAGGGAACTACTAGTAGGGCACCGAGGGTTACCAGGGCACAGGCCCAGTCCTTACCAGATGAGGTGTTTCGGACGGCGAGTTCTACCACGTCGCCAACCCCAGTAGAGTCTGAGGCAGCAGCAGCGGCTACTGAGACCGCGGTACCCGAGCCTCCAGTCCAGCAGCCGGGGGCAGAGGATATGGGCTACAAGGAGATGGCCCAGTTACTAGCCAGGATTGTGGCGATACGAGGATAAGTGGAGACAGCAATTCATTGCACGTAGTTCAGACAGAGTCGCTAGCTTGAGATCGAGGACTTTTGAGTTGCGCCCGCCGAGTTTTATGGATCGAGGCCCGAGGATGATCCTCGGGAGTTCATCAAGCGATTCTGTGGATCGTGAGGGTGATCGGGCTTGGAGACCGAGTCGATGGTACTAGGTTCGTGATCGGCCGCGGACACCGCAGCTTGGATCGGTATGATTCATGGGAACTGTCCCGGGGGGAGCATGCGCTTCCAGCTGTTTGGGACGAGTTCTCAGAGGCGTTACTTGGCCATTTCTTGCCTCCGCAGATGAGGAGGGCTCGGGCCGATAGGTTTTTGACGCTGAGACAGAATGGGCGGACGGTCCGGGAATACAACATGGAGTTTGATTCATTGGCTAGGTATGTGCCCGCTTTGGTAGCAGACATGGAGGACAGGGTGCACCGCTATGTCACAGGACTCGATGATCACTTGGCCGAGAGTTGCTCGGGGGTGGCTCTTCAGCCGGGCATGGACATTGCCCGCATGCAGGCACATGCACTTGGGTGTGAGGAACGCAGGGGCCGACGGATCGACAGGTATCAGCAGAAGAGGGCCAGGACAGCAGGGTCCTCTGGTAGTTTTAGGGGTAGACAACCCCAGCAGCAGACCAGATTTGCACCACAGCCGGTCCAGAGCGCTCCTCCACCATCTTCGGGACGTACAGAGTATTCAGGAGCAGGACAGGGTTCCAGGGCTTCGGGTTTTCAGAGGGACCAGAGTTCCAGTCAGATGAGGCCCCCTATGCCTCGGTGTGGTCGATGTGGTGATTGCCATTATGGGGGGTGTCGTATTCCTCCAGGAGCTTGTTACTCTTGTGGCCAGCAGGGCCATTTGAAGAGAGATTGTCCGTCCAGAGGCGGCGGGAGTGCCATGGCTCACCGCGAGTTCGATTCTTGCCGGGTCTTCATCTTGATGGTTGGCGCCCGAGGCAGGGTGTTCACGGGCCAACAGGCCGCGGCAGGGGTCGTGGCAGGGGTTCCAGTTCCAGCGGTCCTCAGAACCGCATTTATGCTATGTCCAGCCGCCAGGACCAGGAGGCGTCACCTGATGTCGTCACAGGTACATTGTTGGTCTCTTGCTGTGATGTTTATGCTTTGATAGATCCAGGTTCTACCTTGTCCTATATATCTCCTCATATTGCTGGTAGAATAGGGATAGAGCCCGAGTCCATAGAATCCTTTGAGGTGGCTACGCCGGTAGGTGCTTCGGTGGTAGCTGAGCGGGTATATAAGGCTTGCCCAGTGACTATAGATGGTCGTCAGACTCTAGCTGACTTGATAGAGTTGGATATGACAGACTTCGATGTGATTATGGGTATGGATTGGCTAGCGTCTTGCTATGCCAATGTGGACTGCAGAGAGGTTAGTTCGGTTCCGGTTTCCTGGTGAGCCGGTTATCGAGTGGAAGGGGAATACTGCATCGCCGAGGGGTAGGTTTATTTCTTACCTCAAGGCTAGGAAGATGGTACGGAAGGGGTATATCTACCATTTGGTTCGGGTATTCGATCATCGAGAGTGAGATACCGACCTTGATCGCCGGTTGTTAGAGAGTTTCCAGACGTATTCCCAGACGAGCTTCCGGGTATCCCTCCTGAGAGGGAGATTGAGTTTTGCATCGATTTGGCACCAGACACTCGACCGATATCTATTCCGCCATACAGGATGGCACCGGCCGAGTTGAAGGAATTGAAGGATCAGCTGAAAGATTTGCTGGAGAAAGGCTTTATTAGGCCAAGTGTTTCTCCTTGGGGGGCGCCAGTGTTATTTGTAAAGAAGAAGGATGGGACGCTGCGTATGTGTATTGATTACAGGCAGCTGAACAAGGTTACTATCAAGAACAGGTATCCCCTCCCCAGGATTGACGATTTGTTTGACCAGTTGCAGGGTGCAAAGTGTTTTTCCAAGATAGACCTGCGGTCTGGTTATCATCAGGTGCGAGTTAGAGAGATAGACATCCCAAAGACTGCATTCAGGACCCGGTATGGGCACTATGAGTTCAGGGTGATGTCTTTCGGGCTGACCAACGCCCCAACAGTATTCATGGATTTGATGAATAGGGTGTTCAGGCCATTCTTGGATATGTTCGTTATAGTGTTTATTGATGATATCTTGGTGTATTCGCGCACAGCGAGGATCATCTGATCATTTGAGGCGACGTGGGAGTCCTCCGAGACCGCAATTGTATGCCAAGTTCTCAAATGCGAGTTCCGTTAGCTTCATGGCTTTCTTGGGGCATGTTATCGGGCCGATGGTATTCGGGTTGATACTAAGATTGAGGATCGAAGACTTGGCCTGCACTCCACTACACCGACGGAGGTGCGCAACTTTTTGGGCCTTGCAGGCTATTATCGAAGGTTTGTGGAAAAGTTTGCTTCTATTTCAGCACCTTTGACTAAGCTGACTCAGAAGGCAGCTATGTTCCGGTGGACGGATACTTGTGAGGAAAGTTTCCAATTGCTAAAGGAGAGGTTGACGACCGCCCCAGTTCTTACTCTTCCAGAGGGTTTAGATGGATATGTGGTTTATTGTGACGCGTCAGGTGTCGGGCTTGGGTGCGTCTTTGATCGCAAAGACAAGGTTATAGCTTATGCATCTCGACAGCTTAGGAAGCATGAGAAGAACTATCCCACACATGACCTGGAGTTGGCAGCTGTGATTCATGCCTTGAAGATCTGGAGGCATTATTTATATGGAGTTCACGTGGACATTTACACAGACCACAAGAGTCTCCAGTACATCTTCAGCCAGAGGGAACTGAACTTGCGGCAGAGACGGTGGTTGGAGCTACTTAAGGATTACGATGTTGATATTTTATACCACCCAGGGAAGGCCAATGTAGTTGCAGATGCCCTTAGTCGCGGTCGATGGGTAGTCCGTTGTTCAGCCAGAGAAAAGGGATATGGTCCGAGAGTTACATCAGCTAGCGAGCCTTGGGTTCGTTTGGTTGATTCTGTTGGTGACGGAATTCGGGTTCGAGAGGTTGCCGAGTCTTCCATCGTCGAGGAGGTGAAGAGGCGACAGTATGAGGATCCGATTTTGGTACGGTACAGAGATGCCGCTGTTCAGAAAGAGAGGAGTCTGTTTGAGGTAGCGCCTGATGAGGTGCTAAGATTCGAGGGCCGGTTGTGTGTTCCCGATGTGACAGGACTTCGTCAGCAGATTCTGAGGGAGGCACACAGTTCTCGTTATTCTATTCATCCGGGATCGACTAAAATGTATCGTGACCTCAGATGCGTGTATTGGTGGGATGGCCTAAAGAGGACGCTGGAGTTCGTGGCACGCGTGCGAATTGTCAGCAGGTTAAGATTGAGCACCAGAAGCCCGGTGGGATGTTGCAGGATATTGATATTCCGACTTGGAAGTGGGAGGTGATAAATATGGATTTTATTACAGGACTACCTACCACTCAGAGGAAGCATGATTCCATTTGGGTGATTGTCGACAGGCTGACGAAATCAGCCCATTTTCTTCCGGTCAGAACGACGTTCTCAGCTGAGGACTATGCCAGATTATATATTAGAGAGATTGTGAGACTGCACGGTGTCCCGGTGTCGATTATATCAGATAGAGGAGCCCAGTTCTCGGCTAACTTCTGGAGGTCCTTTCAGAAGGGATTAGGGACACGGGTGAGTCTCGGACGACATTTCATCCTCGCATCGACGGACAGCCGAAGCGCACTATCCAGACACTCGAGGATATGATGCGGGCTTGTGTTATTGATTTCAGGGGTAGCTGGGAGGATCATTTGCCTCTTGTGGAGTTTGCTTACAACAACAGCTACCATTCCGGGATTCAGATGGCGCCTTATGAGGCCTTATACGGGAGGAAGTGCAGATCACCTATAGGCTGGTTCGAGGTGGGAGAAGTCCAGTTGGTCGGGCCAGACTTAGTTCAGCAGGCAGTGGATAAGGTGAAGCTTATCCAGGAGCGGTTGTTGGCAGCTCAGAGTCGGCAGAAGTCGTATGCAGATCATCGGCGTCGACACTTGGAATTTGAGTTAGGTGATTGGGTTTTTCTAAAGGTATCGCCCATGAAGGGCGTGATGAGATTTGGAAAGAAGGGGAAGCTTAGCCAAAGGTATATTGGGTCTTACCAGATTGTCCGGAGGGTAGGCAAGGTTGCTTATGAGTTGGATCTGCCGTCCGATCTGGAGGCGGTACATCCAGTTTTCCATGTGTCCATGTTACGGAAATGTATTGGAGATCCATCTAGAGTGCACCCGGTTCAGAATGTCCTAGTGACAGAGGAGTTATCGTATGAGGAGAGTCCCATAGCGATACTCGATCGTCAGGTTAGACGACTTCGGACGAAAGACGTGGCTTCCGTCAAGGTCCTATGGCGGAATGTGAACAGGGAGGAAATGACGTGGGAAGCGGAGGATGACATGAAGAAGAAATATCCTCACTTATTCCCTATACCTCCAGGTAACCCACGTTCTAAAATTGTTGGTCTTTAAATTTAGTATTTATGCTTGAGTTTTGTTGTGGCCGTGTGAAGCGTCTTTATTTGAGTCTATGCCGATATTGTAATTTGAGTAAGCCTAGAGGGAACATTCGGGACGAATGTTTCTAAGGGGGGGAGAATGTTATACCCCGTGGTTAGGGCCGGGACCTCGGTCAGGGGTCTCAGCGCCGCGGCGCCGGAGGCAGGGCCGCGGCGCCAAGGCGGGTAATTGTAGGGCCGCGGCGCCGGAAAACCTGAGGGGTCGCTGAAGTTTCAGCGCCGCGGCGCCGGGAAGCAGGGCCGCGGCGCCGGAAGATCCGAGGGTTCGCAGGAGTTGCGGCGCCGGGAAGCAGGGCCGCGGCGCCGAGGCGGGAAATCAGGCGGAAAAACTTAGGAAAAGTCAGATTTTTATTTTGAAAGGGCCTGAGTGGGGGACAAGTGTCCCCCCCCATCTGATTTTTACATGCAATATATTGACCAAGTCTTAAAGACTTGGTCATTTGTCATCTCTCTCTTTGAAAAACCTCTTCCTTCTCTCTAAATATTTCAAGCTCCTCCTTCTCTCTAAAAATCCAAGAGGATTCTAGCCTTAAGAAAAATCTGAAAAATTAAAAGACAAGAAGGAAGCTTGTGGCTAGCTTGTGAAGGTGGTGGTGGTGGTATTCTTGGTAGAAAGGCTAGCAAATTGTTGGATAAAATTTGGCTAAAGCTCTAAGGTAATGATTCTTCCTCTATTATTAGTTTATAGAGTTGCATGTTATGAAGAAGATACTTATGGTGGTAAATAATGTTCTTAGAGTCATTGCATGCTAGAAATGTGGGTTGAATATGAAGGATTTGTCTAAAGAAATATTATGAGCATGTTGTAGCCTAAAAACCACCTTAGAATTGTTAAGTGTACTATTATAACTTATGGGGCAGAATTTTACACACCCAAGATTAGGTGTGTAATCCCCTTTGTGTTGGTTTGGTTGTTGGGCCTTAATAAGGCGTTTGAATGTTGAAAAATCGGCCTTTGAAGAGGTGGCAAAGTGAGTAGAAACAAAGAAAATGCTGCCCAATTTTCCTTAGGAATTGATAACTTGAATTTGGAATTTTTACATTGGAATTAGAGGTTAATAAACACACTATGGTTATTATAGGTTGACATATTACTTGCGGTAGTTGGACTTAGCAAGTGGATTGACCAAGGAGGTATGTAGAGCTTTCTTATCTCTTGAGCATGAGTAGTTGTATCTATGTAGTACGGTATACGTACAAGATTTGATAATCTATACTTGTTTTAAAGTATATGATGCTTGTCTCATTTCAAAAGTATAAGTCCTTTGGATTTAAGGAAAATGTATTTGACAAAGGTATAACGCTAATATAATGACTTTATGGGAAGTTGGTTATATTAGTTTTTGGAAAGGTTCACAAAGAATGGTTTACTCTAACTAAAACAAGTACGGGTAAAGGATTTGAAACTATGGAAGGTGGATTGATTTTTAGGCATTGGTTGCCTAAGGTTTTAAAGGAAATGAAGTCACTTGATTTAGAAGCCTATTATATTTCTAAAAGGAAATGTGACTTGTTTTGAAAAGAAATTGTAACTTGATACTATGGTGATTAGTATCTTGGAATCTTTGTATAAAAAGAGTTTTTCTTAAAAAGTTAGAAGTACATGGTACTTGGGTTGAATTCCCTAATTTTCTATTAAAAGACATGTTAGTGCCTTAGGATACTAAAATGAGAGGATATATTAATAATGTTAATAAGAAGTTAGGGGATTTCTTAACTTGCTTATGTTATGATAAGCGGTAGTGCTTGTGTATGATATGATAGGCGGTAGTGCTTATGTATGATATGATAGGCAGAGTGCTTATGTTATGTATGATAGCCGGATGAGCTATGTTATATATTTGTATTATTACTGGTAAACCCCGGTTATTATCTATGCCATGGATTTGCTACCCATGATGCGAGTGCGCGCTTGCACTCATGCGGATCCGACCACGGGATCCATGCGGGTGAAATAGTCCCACGCGAGCAGCGATGGTACTCATGTGGATCCACAGATCCATGCGGTGAAATAGTCTCACGGGTGAAATAGTCCCATGGCGAGGCGGATGACCTCACGCGGGTCCACAGACCCATGCGGGTGAAATAGTCCCGGAGTAGATCGCTTAACGATACTACGGGCGAGGTACCCTGTTTTGAACGTGAGCCTCCTATTTTTATTCTATAAGTTTTATACTTGTTACTCTCATTGTTAGTAAGGAACAGTGCAAGGAAATTGATTTTTATCTATGACTCCATCTTATCTTTGACTTGTGATATTACTACAGTATTTTCCAGTTTTACATACTTGGTACGTTGTGTACTGACCCCCTTCCTCGGGGGCTGCGTTCATGCCGCAAGTAAGGGAAAGCAGGTGGTAGATCCTCATTCCTAGGATCTCTTACTCAGGTGTCAGGAGCTCCATTTCTTCGGAAGCTTGACTTTTGGTATGGTTCTCCCCGGTGTTGTGATATTTTGTACATTCAGGGGCATGACGGGGCCCTGTCCCGTCATAGTGTTACTTATTCTTAGTGGCCTGTAGTCTTGTCATAACTTGGGTTGTTTAAGGATATAGCTATTCAATTTGATGTACTTTTGGGATAGCCATTTTGAGCTAGACTATTTATACCATTATGGTTGTTTTATTTTGAGTTTATATTCCGCTGGTTTTCTCTGATGTTGTGTCACAAGGGTGCCGGGTCAACGCACCGGTCACGGATCCGGGGTCGGGTCGTGACAGTAATCAACACACATGCGCAGCGTCCCGTCCTTCTTCTTCACGAACAATACCGGTGCTCCCCAGGGAGAAACACTAGGCCTGATGAAGCCCTTCTCCAGCAAATCTCTCAGCTGGTCCTTCAACTCTCTCAACTCGGCAGGTGCCATTCTGTATGGCGGAATGGATATATGCCGAAGTTTCGCAAAGACATCGATACAAAACTCTATCTCCTCTCGGGAGGATACCCGGAGGTCGTCGGAAACACATCCGGGAACTCTCTCGACTACCGAATCGATCAAAATCTGGTACCGCGTCCTCGATCAAACACCCGAATGAGATGGTAGATATACCCTTCGCACCATCTTCCTAGCCTTGAGGTAAGAAATAAACCTACCTCGGCGACACGGTGTTTCCTCCCACTCAATAACCGGCCTCAGAAATCGAACCGTACCACTCTCTCCCTGCAGTCTACATTGGCGTAGCAAGAAGCTAACCAATCCATACCCATGATCACATCGAAATCAGTCATATCCAACTCTATCAAGTCGGTTAGGGTCTGACGACTGCATAAAGTCACTGGGCAAGCCCTATATACCCGCCGAGCTACCACCGAATCACCCACTGGCGTAGCTACCTCGAAAGGGTATGTGGACTCAGGCTCTATCCCTATCCTACTAGCAATAAGGGGAGATATATAGGACAGAGTAGAACCCGGATCTATCAAGGCATACACGTCACAACATGAAACTGATAAAGTACCTGTGACGACATCCGGTGACGCCTCCTGGTCCTGTCGGCTGGACAAGGCATAAATGCGGTTCTGAGGACCGCTAGAACTAGGACCCTGCCACGACCTCTGCCATGACCTGCTGGTCCCTGAGCACCGCCGCTCCGGGCGAGTAAATCAGAGGTGAAGAAGACCCGTGAAAGACCAGTGGTGACCCTACCATCTGTGCTTCCCAGTGGACGGTCTCCGTGATAGTGACCCTGCTGGCCGCAAGTGTAGCAAACTCCCGAAGTAGTACCACAACTCCCGTGATGGAATCTACCACACCGGACACACTGAGAGGACCTCGATCGGTTAGCACCCCTGCTACCCTGGAAGTCCGAAGTCCTGGGGCCCTGATCTGCCCCCGAATACTCTAGCTGTCCTGACGACGGTGTAGGAGTGCTCTGAGCTGGCTGTGGTGCAAATCTAGTCTGCTGCTGCGATCGTCCACCCCGAGAGCTACCAAAAGATCCGGCCGTCTTGGCCTTCTTCTGCTGATATCGGTCAACCCGTCGGCCTCTACGCTCCTCGCCGCACTGCCGCATGAGCACGAACGCGGCAATGTCCATGCCCGGCTGAAGAGCCACACCTGAGCAAGACTCTGCCAAATAATCATCTAGCCCGGTGACGTAGCGGTGCACCCGGTCCTCCATATCTGCTACTAACGCAGGGACATATCGAGCCAACGAATCGAACTCAACGTTGTACTCGAATCCGGCGCCTCTCTCGTCTCAAAGATAAAAATCATGCCCGTGCCCTCCTCATCTGCGGAGGCAAGAAGTGGCTGAGAAAAGCCTCCGAGAACTCGTCCCATACCGCTGGAAGTGCATGCTCTCCCCGGGACAGCTCCCACGAATCAAACCAATCGACTGCAGTATCACGCAGCCGATGTGAACCTAAGACCACTGACTCGGTCTCCGAAGCCCTGATCACTCTCATGATCCGCTGTAGCTGTCGGATGAACTCCTGCGGATCATCCTCAGGCCTCGACCCGTAGAACTCTGGCGGGCTACAACTCAGAAAATCCCGTAGTCTCAAGCTGTCCGATCTAGGATGAACTACGGGTGCTCTTTCGAACTCTGCGTCCCAGCCTATCTCACGTGTCGCCACAATCACGGCTGTAATCGCCATCTCTCAGTAACCCATCTCTCTCGCTTCCGGTGTGGGACTGAGGCGCAGTCTTGTGGTCTCGGTGGCACTCGCCGCGCTCTAAACTCGCTGGGCCGGCGGCGTCGTAGAACTCGCCGTCGAGGTATCGCCTCGGGTAAAGTGCAGGCTCGGGCCTCGTGACCCTCTGTGCGCTCTACGCCGCTCATTGCCTTGCCCTCGGGCACAGGTTGCCTTGCGTGGAGGCATAATCGCAGTAAAAGAAATACGTTAGAGGTCCAACCTATAACACGCCTCTAAGGCACGATCTCGAGTGAGAAGAATGGAAACCAATCCTAAATATCCTATAGCCTCCTCGATTATTGGTGTGGTGCACAACACACCGATAATCAAGACTTACTAGATACACGGTCTCAGACACTTTCCGAGGACTAATCGCTCGATACCACTTTTGTCACGACCCGATCCGGCCCGTGATCGTGCCTTACCCGCACCCAAGTAGACATACATCGAGTAACGGCGGAATATAAAAACAAGACATGAAACATAAGTAAAATGAGACACAGTTTATCTAAGAAAAGATTGCCTTTCGGCATGTATATATACATCAAAAGTGAACAGTTACATCCCAACTTTACAACAGGACTACTGCACTTAGGAATGTAAACAACTATGGCGGGACAGGGCCCCGCCATACCCTGAATGTACATAAAGCTACAATGGCAGGGAGATCATACCCAAAAGACAAGCCTCCGGAGAAACGAGGCTTTCCCAAAAGAAGAAACGGTGATCCTAGGAGCGGGGATCAATAACAGGAGTACCTCTACCTGCGGCATGAACGCAGCCCCCCGAAGGAGGTCGATAACAGTACCAAGTATGTGAAACTGTAAAGTACTTAAATGAAATCATATCATTTTAAAACCAATTTTTACAAATATGTACGAAACAACCAATGTAACCGCACATAGTGCCACAGCATAACCTAGAGCGAAGTAGATATAACATAACTGGTCTTTTCTAGGCCGCTAATGATCGAAGCAAGGCCATTCGCCCATAGTATCATTATGCGTGCCTAGTCCTGGAACTCCCATAGTCCGCATAGGCCACATAGGCCCGCATGAGGTATTCCTCGCATCGGGGGTAGCTAACCCGCGGCATCATCCTGGACCCCTGAAGTCCGCATAGTCCTATGGACGCGTAGGTATCCTCGACGGTGTAACACACCGAGTGATCAATCCGAACTCCGCAGACTCGCATAGGTCACATGGACCCGCATGAGGTATTCCTCGCATCGGGGGTAGCTAACCCGCGACATCATCCTGGACCCCGGTCCGCGATAGTCCTATGGACCGCATGAGGTATCCTCGCGACGGCGTAACACACCCGGAGTTATCAATCACGAACTCCCGCGACTCGCATAGGTCACATGGACCCGCATGAGGTATTCCTCGCATCGAGGGTGGCAAGTCCTCGTCATAATAACAAGTCAGGGGGGTATGTGATATAATAGCAGTACAACGGGTTTATCGTTTAACAACGTAAGCAGAACAAGAATAACCCCCTTACACAAACATCACAAGACACTAACACACGTAGCATCGTAACATGTTTACTTATCAAACCATCTTACTACACTTTCCAGAGATCAATACAAGACTTTCATAAACAAATAAGTAAACCGTTCCTTTTATCTTTCTTAAGTCGTTATACCTAACTTCCCATAAAGCTAGTATAACTCCTTAAGCTTTTAAAACCAAGTATTACTTTTCTTTCAAAAATGATTTATAACTCTTTTGAAATATTTCCAAGATTCTTATCATTTAAAACTCAAGTCAAAAGACATCAAAGTAAAACCAAGTTTAGTTAACACATGTACGTCTACCATACTATATATATTTCAAAAGTATCATGCTCAAGAGGATAGGAAGAATCACATACCTCCTCGGCTCAATCCACCTGCCAAGTCGAATATGTCGCGCGCAGAGTATCAACCTATAATAGTCAAATACGTCTATCAACGTCTAGACTACTCTGTAGAATATTCTAAGCAGAAGGTTCTCTATTCTACGGAAAATTGGGCAAGATTTCCTACCCACAAACTACACAAGTCTCTCAGAATACAACCCAATGTAAGTGCAGTTCAATTCTCTTCTTTATAATATCCTTCTATAAATCTTATATTCATTTCTATATCACTACAAGATGTAATCTCCAATTACACTAGAAGGACAAAGATTATTACCTCGATAAGCCCAAAATTATCCAAGATTAAATGTCGATCTGAACAACGTTTAGCTCATATTCTCGCACGCTCAGATAGCTCCAAGAAACCCTTAGAAGTTTCTAAACAACTTACTTAAAACTTCAACCAACTATGAAGATTTTCCTAGGGTTTCGTTTTGTGACTAAAGGATATAAAGTAGTATTTCCGGGCTTTTAGTATAGGGGTAACTTTGGAATACAACAAGGGATTTAGGCTAAGGTATTTTGGAATAGTAACAATACTTGAAGACAATTTTTCTACCAAAGGGGGGGGGTGTTGTTTTGGACGAGAGCTAGGGAAAGGGGGGGAGTTTTTGGAGGAGAACTAGCAACTAAGGGGGAAGGATTTTGTGACTTGGAAATGTTAAGTGAATGAAGAAGTCTTGCACTAAATGGGGGTATTTATAGAACCTTCAATGGCCAAGATTAAAGCAAGTGGAGGGTGAATATTTGGTTGCTTGTGTGAGTGGAGTCTTCCACCAAGTGTCCACCACAACATTGGGACATATGTCCACCACAACATTGGGACATATGTCCACCACAACAATGAGCCATGTGGCAAGCCACTTGCTTCTCCAAAAAAACCGTCCAAGCTTCCCTCCCACTTGCCCACAAAATATCTTCCAAGACTTGACTATTTGACTTGGCCACTTGCCCAATATTTTCGTCCAAACATGCCACATAAGGGTGACACATGTCGCCCTCCTATTGGTCCAAAATATTTCATCTCTCGGAAAAATCTGTAATCGGTTAAAATATTAAAAACGTAAAATTTCCTTCACAAGGTTCGGAATCTTTTCCGTCGAAAGTTCACAATTTCATCCTTAACCTAATTAGGGCTTATACGATTGTACGTACGTCCTCACATACATACTCAGGAACTACGGGGTATAACATCATCATCTCCCAATTATCTCAAATTAACACGTAAAACCTTGATGAGAATTTATTAAACTATTTCATACCTTCCCGGTATCTATTTAGTCCTTACCAATTCTTGGTAATCTAAAATCATTTTTAGGGAACACACATATGACCCTCACACATAAATCTGTATAGATGTACATCAATATACCAGCTATGCAACAATATTTACCAACCTGGATACGCAGTCCACATAATCCTTCCTGGGTCACTGCTGTCTTTCTCATAGCTGCAATCAACATAACTCGTTAGGGAGAGACGACCCTAACAACACAGCTCTATCGCACGATCTCAGAGTGAGAAGAATGGAAACCAATCCTAAATGTCCTGCAGCCTCCTGGTTATAGATGTGGTGCACAACACACCGATAACCAAGACTCTACTAGACATGGTCTGTAGACACTTTCCGAGGACTAACTGCTCTGATACCACTTTTTGTCACGACGCGACCCCGGGCCCGCGACTGGTACCCTACCTGGGTACCCTTACAGGTAACCATCAGAGAAAATCAGCGGAACATACATAAAACACATAACTTAAATCAATAGAATGTAAACAACAGGCTAGCCGATAAGGCTGCCCTCCTGGATATATATATAGATAGCCAAAAGCAGTAACATCCTTTTTTTCTTTACAAGCCAACCCACAAGATATGACTACAGACCTCTAAGAGTTTTGTCATAACAACTGTGACGGGACAGGGCTCTGCCATACCCCTGAATGTACAACAACCGACAATACCATGGATCTGAACCAAAGATAAGCCTCCAGAGTAATGGAGTTTCTCAACAGCTGAACAGTGATCCTAAGAGTGAGGATCAGCAACCTGTTTAACTCTACCTGCGGCATGAACGAAGCCCCCGAGGAAAGGGGGTCATTACAAAATATGTACCAAGTATGTGAACTGAAAGTACTGCAATTTAAGTCATAAGTCTAGACATAAAGCTGGAGACAAGTATGATAACCAAATTAACAATACACTTGTGCCTTATTAACAAAGAGAGTGAAAAAGAATAAAATTTGACGGTTTTAAAATAGGAAGCTTATGATTAACCTAGGGCCATCCTCCCGTAGTATCATTATGCAATCCTAATCCTGGGACTATTTCACCCGCATAAGCCGTATGGACCCGCATGAGGTAATCTCCTCGCATAGGTTGTATCTGCCCGCATGGGATTGTTTCACCTGCATGAGTTGTTACACCCCGTAGTTCTAGGGTATGTATGTGAGGACGTACGTACGAGAATACGACGGTAATTTTGGAAAGGAAGAAAGATGTGATTTTTCGACGGAAAAGTTTCCGGATTTTGTGAAGGAAAAAGGTTCGATAATGGGAATTGGATTCCCAGATTTGGTATTTGGACTTCTTGGATTATTATATAATTATGGAATTTTATTTCCGGAATTGGTCACGTGGGGCCCACGGGGAAAATTTACGGTTTTGTGGGGCCCACTTTATTTTCGGATTTTTGGCATTGCGGATATTTTTCGGAAGATGAAATATTTTGGACGAGTAGGGGGGCGACACGTGTCACCCCCATGTGGCCATGTGGCCGAATTGGTGAAGGACACTTGTCCTTGGACGGTTTGGTAGTGGACAAGTGGCTAGCCACTTGTCCAAATTTTGTGGTGGACATGTGGTTGGTAGAATCCACACCCACATGTCCCCAATCTACACCACACACTTGCCTAGATCTTGGCCATTGATTTCTCTATAAATACCCCTTTGTGCAAGACTAATTCTTCATCCACACTTAAGAATTTTCAAGGCTAAAATAATACTCCCTCCTTTGTAGTTCTCGTCCACCCCCCCCCCCCCACTTTGTGTAGAAAATACTTCAAGTATTGTTGTATTATCCCAAATATTTAGCCTAGTATTCCTAGTAGTATTCCAAAATTATTTCAATACTAAGAGCCCGAAAATTCTACTTTATTCCTTTAGTCGAAAAATGAAGCCCTAGGAAAATCTTCATAGTTGGTTGAAGTGTTAAGAGAAGTTGTTTAGAAACTTCTAAGGGTTGCTTGGAGCGGGTTGGAGTGTAAGGAATTGGAGCTAAGCGTTGCTCAGGATCGAATTATTAATCTTGGATAATTTTGGGCTTATCGAGGTAATGATCTTTGTCCCCCTATTGTAATTGGATATTACATATTGTAGTAGTTTAGAATTGAGTATAAGATATATTGGAAGGATAATTATAAAGAACTGAACTGTATTTACATTGGACTGTATTTACAGTAGACTTGTAGTATTATTGTGGGGTAGTGTTGTACACGTCCGGTTAGACGTATAACCCCCTTGGAGTTGTTAGCTTGGTAGAGGGCCTTGATAGAGGAGGAGATATATGTGGTTACGGGGGGGGAGGTGCTGCCGAATTTTCCGTAGAATAAGGAACCTTGTACTTTGAAATGTTCTACGAAGAGATCTAGAAGTTGATAGACGTTTTGTGGCCTTTATAGGTTGAAGTACTACGAGTAGCGTATTCTACTTGAAGGGTGGAAAAGGCTAGCAGGGTTATAGTGCTTTGGAGCATTTTGCTAATTGTCGATAATCGTCGCGAGGTATGTGAACCTCTTCCTATCTTTTCTAGCATGATATTGTGAACTATGTAGTACGGTAGACGTACGTGTGCTAAACGAATTTTGGTTGATTTTAAAAGATAAGAGACTGGACTTATATTTTGACTTGGTATGAAATGTGAAGAACTTGAATTGTGTTAAAGTAGTGAAACCTCATTCGTGAGTAATGAGTACTTGGTCTAGAAGAAGGAATAAGTTATATTAATTTCGGAAATGGGAATAACTATCGAACAAGCCATTGCAGCGTTAATAAAGGAAAATGTAATGACAATTAATTATATTAAAACTAGTAGAAACCTCCATCTGCATAGAAGCTAAGATAAGACAAAATTGTATTACATTTCCTAGATCATGGCTGCTCTAATAAGATTTATTATAATCAAGTTTTGATTTTCTTAAAATTCCAAAGTAAGGAACTTGATTTCTAAAAGAAAAGAGACTTAAGAATTTGAAGTGTTTTGGTTTAAAAGAAAGGCAGGGTTTTGTCTTAAATTTGTTTAAAACATAAAGTGTTATAATAGTTTTATGAGAAGTTAGTTATAACGACTTTATGAAAACAAAAGAATGGTTTTATTATTGGATTTAAAATGGTAACTTGATTTAGGGAAAAGAGAAGTAACTTGAGTTTAAAAAGTATACTTGACGTTGTTTTAAAAAGTGTAAAGTACTTGATTTAATCATAAACGTGGTTGGTACTACGGATAATAGTATCGAGTTGTGTTTTCGTAAAAAGAGATCTTTTTGAAAGGATTAACGTATGTAGTACTTTGGGGGTTAAAACCCGGATTTGTTGTCATAAAATGGAAGTCTAAGAGTATGTTAATTTACCTATGCTAGTTGTGATAGCCTTGGTGGTATTACTATGTTACCGCGTCTCTCGGTTGGAGGGCCGGCTGACTTGTTGTGAATTTGTTGGACGTACCGGCAGTGACGGAGGATTCCACGGGTATGTTTCCATTTTGTTTGATCTTGGCCATGCTTATACCGATGAGAGATGCCGGGGCATGCGACCAGGATGCGGGTTAGATTCCCGTACGTTTCATTGGATGTACCGGCAGTGACGGAGGATTCCACGGGTATGCTTCCATTGTTATTATCACATGGACATGTCTACACCGATGAGGGATTCCGGGGGCATAAGGCCATGCAGCGGGTTAAACTCCCGGTATATCATTATTGTCACATGGGCATGTCTACACCGATGAGGGATTCCGGGGGCATGTGACCATTACTATTATTCCATGGGCTAGCTCCCACGAAGACCTGTCTACATCGATGAGGATTAGGGGCATGGTATATGCGATCATTATTCCATGGGCTAGCTCCCCATGAACACCTGCACCTGCGATGAGGGATGCCGAGGGCACGTTATGGCCATGTTACACCGATGAGGATTCCGGCACGCGTCGCCAGACATATATATATGTGTGTGTTATGTATGTGTACGCCGACAGTGAGGTAGGATGCCACTGGCGGGTCACATGGTTATATGTTACACCTACGGCCAGCGATGATGGAGGATTCCACCGGCGAGGTATATATATATGTATTGTATATGTGTATGCCGGCGGTGAGGTAGGATACCACGCGCGTCACATGAGTATGATTTATGTCATAGATCGTGATGAGGAAGGAATTCCACGCATGAGTGATGACTTGAGGCGTGAGTCCCGACTTGACTGATTGTTTATATGTTGTGTCTTGTAGTTTGGTTATCATACATGTCTCTGCTTTATATAGACTATTATGATTTCATTTACGATTTTCGCCACATACTTGGTACTGTTATCGACCTCCTTCGGGGATGCGTTCATGCCGCAGTAGAGGTATACCGTTGTTGATCCTCGCTCATAGGATCACGATTCAGCGTTAGGAAGCTCTGTTTCTCGGAGGCTTATCTTTGGTATAGTCCCTGTCATAGTAGGTACTTGTACATTCGTGGTATGGCGGCCTGTTAGTCATAGTTATGGTTACATTCTTAGGTCTGTGTAATCGTTGTGAGCGTGGTTTGTAAGGGATTTAACTGTTCATGTTGATATTTATATATACAGGAAGGTAACCGTTTTGGTTAGCCTGTTGATTATTTTATGTATTGTTACATGCTTAAGGTTTTTATTTCCGCTGATTTTCTCTGATGATTGTATCACTAGGGTGTCCGGGGTAAGGCACCAGTCACGGGCCCGAGGTCGGGTCGTGACAAAAGTGGTATCAGAGCAGTTAGTCCTCGGAAAGTGTCTACAGACCGTGTCTAGTAGAGTCTTGATTATCGATGTGTTGTGCACCACATCTATAATCATGAGGCTGCAGGATATTTAGGATTGGTTTCTATTCTTCTTACTCTGAGATCGTGCCTTAGAGCTGTGTTGTAAGTTGGACTCCCTCTGACGTATTCTTTTGTACCAGTTATGCCTCCACGCAAGGCAACCAGAGCCCAGAAGGGAAAGGCAGCAGAGGGAGCTGTGAGTAGAGCACAGAGGGTTACCAGGGCACAAGTCCAGTCTTTACCTAAGATGGTACTACAGATGGGGAGTTCTGCGACGCCGCTAGCCCCAGGGGATTTTAGAGCAGCAGCAGTAGCTGCTGAGACCACGATACCTGAATCTCCAGTTCCACGGCCAGGGACAGAGGATATGGGTTACAAGGAGATGGCCCATTTACTAGCTAGGATGGTAGCTAGGAATGAGGACAGACGAGAGTCGGAGGTTCCGGTAGTACCAGTAGTTCACCCTAGATCCGATAGTTTGAGACTTCGGGACTTTCTGAGTTGCAGCCCAACCGAGTTCTATGGATCGAGAACTGAGGAAGATCCTCAGGATTTTATTCGACAGCTGCAGCGGATCATGAGAGTGATCAAGGCTTCAGAGACCGAGTCGGTGGTCTTAGGTTCGCATCGGCTGCGTGATACTGCAGTCGACTGGTTTGATTCGTGGGAGCTGTCCCGGGGAGAGCATGCACTTCCAGCTGCATGGGATGAGTTCTCAGAGGCTTTTCTTACACACTTCTTGCCCTCGCAGATGAGGAGAGCTCGGGAAGATAGATTTATGATGTTGAGGCAGAACGGGCGGACGGTTCGGGAATACAGTATAGAGTTTGGCTCGTTGGCTCGTTATGTCCCCGCTTTAGTGGCAGACATGGAGGATAGAGTGCACCGATATGTCACAGGACTTGACGATTATCTAGCAGAGAGTTGTACAGGAGTAGCTCTTCAGCCGGGCATGGACATTGCCCGTATACAGGCTTATGCACAGGGTATTGAGGAACGTAGAGACCGACGTAGGGACCAGGATCAGTATAAGAGGGCCAGGACAGCAGGTACCTTTGGTGACTTTCGAGGCGGGCCGCCTCAACAACATGCCAGTTATGCACCTCCGCCAGTACAGAGTGGTCCTCCACAGTCTTCGGGACGTTCGGGATGTTCAGGAGCAGGTCAGGTCTCCAGAGCTCCAGGTTTCCGGGGGAGGAGGGGTGTTAGCCAGATGGATCCACCCCTACCTCGGTGTGGTCGATATGGTAGACACCATCTTGGAGAGTGTCGTACCATTTCGACAGCTTGTTATGTTTGCGGCCAACAGGGCCATTTGGCGAGAGACTGTCCGACCAGAGGTGGCACTAGTGGGATAGCACAGACTACGAGATCAGTTGTGGGTTCTTCACCTTCCATAGCTAGGCAGGATGTTCATACACCGGCAGGCCACGACAGGGGTCGCGGTGGAAGTTCCCAGTTTTAGCGGTCCTTTGAACCGCCTATTTGATTTTCAGGTATATCCTTAACCCTCTAGAGACTAGTTTGTTTTGATGTTATGATGATGTGTTTAGTATTATGTTTGGTTGGATTGTGGTAAAATATGATTTAGAAGCCTGGTTAGTGAAAAGGGTAAGTCTGGGGATGAGACAATTGTGAACCTTAGAATTTATGACAGTTAAGACCTTAGATGTAAGGCCGTCTTGAGTAAAAGACTTTACGGTTAATCTTTGTCGGAGTGCATAGTATACGTGGAGTTTTGTGTGATAATTCCATGGGCAGTTTGATATAGAAGTGGTAGCTTCCATGACGTGGATTAGTAAGATTGTTCCGGATCGGGGAACGAGAGAGTTTGGCGCGATAGAGGGTCGGGTTGAGGCCAGATCGCGGGTCAACCCGCAACCCGTAATGAGGTGGGGTCGAGGTGGTCCTCCAGTGGTAGGATCACGAGGTGCAAGGCCCAAGTTTAGGTAACCGTTAGACGAGTTCGTAGACGCGTTCGACCGAATCGACCGTGAAGGCCGGAATGGCCTTAAAGGAATATGAGGCTAGTAAAATGACCAAGTTTGAGGTAGTGACTCAAGGTTTTGGGAACCAAGCGATGATCGAGTATGGTATGTGCTTTAGAGAGTTCGGGTGTACGAGAAGGGTACGACGGGTAAGGAAAGAAGTAAACGTGTGTTAACAGAATATAAGAGATCATTTTGTTGTGAAGTGAAGATGCGAAGGGAGTATCATTTAGACCTTGGGTGGGGGCTTTTGAGATGTTGGAGGTGATTCCTCATTGGTTTAGATTGGAGTTTTGCGCATGTGTTATATTATGGCCAGGTGTGGCATAATTGGTTTCGTAAGTATAGTAGTGAAGGCTATACCGGCGCATGTACGTTTGGAGACTTAGAAGGAACATTCGGGATGAATGTTTCTAAGGGGGGAAGAATGTTACACCCCGTAGTTCTAGGGTATGTATGTGAGGACGTACGTACGAGAATACGACGGTAATTTTGGAAATGAAGAAAGATGTGATTTTTCGACGGAAAAATTTCCGGATTTTGTGAAGGAAAAAGGTTCGATAATGGGAATTGGATTCCCAGATTTGGTATTTGGACTTCTTGGATTATTATATAATTATGGAATTTTATTTCCGGAATTGGTCACGTGGGGCCCACGGGGAAAATTTACTGATTTTGTGGCCCACTTTATTTTGATTTTTGGCATTGCGGATATTTTTGGAAGATGAAATATTTTGGGCGAGTAGGGGAGACACGTGTCACCCCGTGGCCACGTGGCGAATGGTGAAGACACTGTCCTCGATCGGTTTGGTAGTGGACAAGTGGCTAGCCACTTGTCCAAATTTTGTGGTGGACATGTGGTTGGTAGAATCCACACCCACATGTCCCCAATCTACACCACACACTTGCCTAGATCTTAGCCATTGATTTCTCTATAAATACCCCTTTGTGCAAGACTAATTCTTCATCCACACTTAAGAGTTTTCAAGGCTAAAATAATACTCCCTCCTTTGTAGTTCTCGTCCACCCCCACTTTGTGTAGAAAATACTTCAAGTATTGTTGTATTATCCCAAATACCTTAGCCTAGTATTCCTAGTAGTATTCCAAAGTTATTTCAATACTAAGAGCCCGAAAATTCTACTTTATTCCTTTAGTCGAAAAATGAAGCCCTAGGAAAATCTTCATAGTTGGTTGAAGTGTTAAGAGAAGTTGTTTAGAAACTTCTAAGGGTTGCTTTGAGCGGGTTGGAGCGTAAGGAATTGGAGCTAACCGTTGCTCAGGATCGACTTATTAATCTTGGATAATTTTGGGCTTATCGAGGTAATGATATTTGTCCCCCTATTGTAATTGGATATTACATATTGTAGTAGTTTAGAATTGAGTATAAGATATATTGGAAGGATAATTATAAAGAATCGAATCAGATTTACATTGATGTATTTTCTGATAGACTTGTAGTATTATTGTGGGGCAGTGTTGTACACGTCCGGTTAGACGTATAACCCCCTTGGAGTTGTTGGCTTGGTAGCGGGCCTTGATAGAGGAGGAGATGTATGTGGTAGAATAAGGAACCTTGTACTTTGAAATGTTCTACGAAGAGATCTAGAAGTTGATAGACGTTTTGTGGCCTTTATAGGTTGAAGTACTACGAGTAGCGTATTCTACTTGAAGGGTGGAAAAGGCTAGCAGGGTTATAGTGCTTTGGAGCGTTTTGCTAATTGTCGATAATCGTCGCGAGGTATGTGAACCTCTTCCTATCTTTTCTAGCATGATGTTGTGAACTATGTAGTACGGTAGACGTACGTGTGCTAAACGAATTTTGGTTGATTTTAAAAGATAAGAGACTGGACTTATATTTTGACTTGGTATGAAATGTGAAGAACTTGAATTGTGTTAAAGTAGTGAAACTTCATTCGTGAGTAATGAGTACTTGGTCTAGAAGAAGGAATAAGTTATATTAATTTCGGAAATGGGAATAACTATCGAACAAGCCATTGCAGCGTTAATAAAGGAAAATGTAATGACAATTAATTATATTAAAACTAGTAGAAACCTCCATCTGCATAAAAGCTAAGATAAGACAAAATTGTATTACATTTCCTAGATCATGGATGCTCTAATAAGAATTATTATAATCAAGTTTTGATTTTCTTAAAATTCCAAAGTAAGGAACTTGATTTCTAAAAGAAAAGAGACTTAAGAATTTGAAGTGTTTTGGTTTAAAAGAAAGCGTGGTTTTGTCTTAAATTTGTTTAAAACATAAAGTGTTATAATAGCTTTATGGGAAGTTAGTTATAACGACTTTATGAAAACAAAAGAATGGTTTTATTATTGGATTTAAAATGGTAACTTGATTTTGGGAAAAGAGAAGTAACTTGAGTTTAAAAAGTATACTTGACGTTGTTTTAAAAAGTGTAAAGTACTTGATTTAATCATAAACGTGGTTGGTACTACGGATAATAGTATCGAGTTGTGTTTTCGTAAAAAGAGATCTTTTTGAAAGGATTAACGTATGTAGTACTTTGGGGGTTAAAACCCGGATTTGTTGTCATAAAATGGAAGTCTAAGAGTATGTTAATTTACCTATGCTAGTTGTGATAGCCTTGGTGGTATTACTATGTTACCGCGTCTCTCGGTTGGAGGGTCGGCTGACTTGTTGTGAATTTGTTGGACGTACCGGCAGTGACGGAGGATTCCACGGGTATGCTTCCATTTTGTTTGATCTTGGCCATGCTTATACCGATGAGAGATGCCGGGGCATGCGACCAGGATGCGGGTTAGATGCCCGTACATTTCATTGGATGTACCGGCAGTGACGGAGGATTCCACGGGTATGCTTCCATTGTTATTATCACATGGACATGTCTACACCGATGAGGGATTCCGGGGGCATGCGGCCATGCAGCGGGTTAAACTCCCGGTATATTATTATTGTCACATGGGCATGTCTACACCGATGAGGGATTCCGGGGGCATGTGACCATTACTATTATTCCATGGGCTAGCTCCCCATGAAGACCTGTCTACACCGATGAGGGATTCCGGGGGCATGGTATATGCGATCATTATTCCATGGGCTAGCTCCCCATGAAGACCTGCACCTGCGATGAGGGATGTCGAGGGCACGTTATGGCCATGTTACACCGATGAGGGATTCCGGGACATGCGGCCGCATATTATATATATATATATATATGTGTTATATATGTGTACACCGACAGTGAGGTAGGATGCCACTGGCGGGTCACATGGTTATATGTTACACCTACGGCTGCCGACAGTGATGGAGGATTCCACGGGCAGGAGGTATATATATATGTCGTATATGTGTACGCCGATGAGGTAGGATGCCACGCGCGCGTCACATGAGTATGATTTATGTCATAGGCTGCCATGAGGAAGGAATTCCACGGGCATGAGTGATGACTTGAGGCGAGTCCCGACTAGACTGATCGCTTATATGTTGTGTCTTGTAGTTTGGTTATCATACATGTCTCTGCTTTATATAGACTATTATGATTTCATTTACGATTTTCGGGCCACATACTGATACCTGTTATCTCGACCTCCTTCGGGGGGATGCGTTCATGCCGCAGGTAGAGGTACACCGGTTGTTGATCCTCGCTCATAGGATCACAGTTCAACGTTTTGGGAAGCTCCGTTTCTCCGGAGGCTTATCTTTGGTATAGTCCCCTGTCATAGTAGGTAGTACTTGTACATTCAGGGGTATGGCGCGCCCGCCCCGCCGTGAGTTGTGGTTACATTCTGCAGGTCCGTAATGTAGGCGGGGTTTGTAAGGGATTTAACTGTTCGTGTTGATATTTATATATACAGGAAGGTAACCGTTTTGGTTAGCCTGTTGCTTATTTTATGTATTGTTACATGCTTAAGGTTTTTATTTCCGCTGATTTTCTCTGATGATTGTATCACTAGGGTGTCCGGGGTAAGGCACCGGTCACGGGCCCGAGGTCGGGTCGTGACATGAGCCCTACGGACTCGCATGAGGTAATTTCCCCACATAGGACTGGTCCACCCTGCATGGGACTGTTTCACCCGCATGAGCCCTACGGACTCGCATGAGGTAACTTCCTCGCATCGTTGGGAGCAAACCCATGGAATATGAAAATGCAACATGCCCCGGGGAATGACCCTGTTATGAATAATATATCACATGCACAACCGGCTAACATAATCACGTAACATAAGCACAATCGGCTATCATAATCACATAACATAAGCACAACCGGCTATCATAATCACATAACATAAGCACAACCGACTATCATAATCATATAACATAAGCACAACCGGCTATCATAATCACATAACATAAGCACAACCGGCTACCATAAATATCATAAGAAAGTTAAGAAATCCCTTAACTCTTATTAGACTTAATTAGCATGCACTCTCATTTTATTTAACTTAAGGCACTAACATTTCATGAAAAATCCGGGAATTTACCCCGAAGTACCACGTACTTCTATTCTTTTCAAAAGACTCTTTTTTATATAAAACCCCAAGATACTAACACCCTTAGTATCAAGGCATGCTTACTTTTTTAAAACAAGTCACTACACCTTTAGAAATTCATTTCAAGGCTTTTAAACCAAGTGACTTCTACTTTCAAAACTTAGGCAACTTATGCTTTTAAATCAAGTTGTCTTTCTTAAAACCAAGTCATTTATCCTTGTTTAAATAATTTGAGTAAACCACTCATTTAACTTCTCATAAAGTCGTTATAATTAACTTCCCATAAGGCCATTATGACACTTTATGTCTTTCTAAACCAAGCATTGCATTCTTTAAAATCACATGAGTTTAACTTTCCAACTCAACCAAACTTACATACTTTAAATCAAGTCAATGATATTAAAATGAAACTGGATTCATTTAAAGCTCGTACGTCTACCGTACTATAACATTAATAAAACTCATGCTCAAGAGATAGGGAAAGTTCCACATACCTCTCCGACTTAATCCATGTTATACCCCGTATTTCCAGAGTATGTACGTGAGGACGTACGTACATAGAAACTGGATTCATTTAAAGCTCGTACGTCTACGTAGAAAAGTTTGAGCCTTAAAGATTAGGCAAGGACGAAATTTTGTGCACAACACCCGAAAAGAATCGTTTTCCGACGAAACGTTTTACAAAACTTGCGAAGGGAAAATTCCGGCTATGTCATTTATATTTTTTGCGGATTTTTCCGAGAGATGAAATATTTTGGACCAACGGGAGGGTGACATGTGTCACCCTCATATTGGACGTTATTTGGGGCGGCAAGTGGACGATTTGAAGTCTTGGGTTAGGTAGGATATTTGTGATAGTTGTTGTGGTAGATGGATAAGGTACACATGGATGAATCCTCACCCTACACTTGCATACCACTTGGCTTGATCTTGGCCCTTGGTTGTCCTATAAATACCCCACCCTTAGTTGAAGACTTCTTCATCCTAAAATAGTTTCTAAGTCTTGAAAGCTCTCTCCCCCTTAGTGTAGTGTTTTCGTCCAAGCCTACCCCTCCCCCCTTTGTGAGGCCCCTTGGCCGAGAGCACCCCTCCCCCTTGGCCAAAAGTTTCCCCCCCCCCCTACCTTGAGTTGTCTCGTAAAATACTACCCCCCCTCTTGGTAGAAATACTCTCCAAGTATAGTTACTATTCCAAAATACCTTGGCCCAAATACCTTGTAATATTCCAAGGTTACACTTATACTAAAAGCCCAGAAATACTATTATACTTCCCTTCAGTCACAAAAACGAAACCCTAAGGAAAATCTCCATAGTTGGTTGGAGTATTAAGAAGAAGTTGCGTAGAACTTCTAAGGGTTGTTGGAGCGGGTTGGAGCACCCGGAGTAGGAGCTAAACGTTGCTCAGGATCGACATTAAACTTGGATAATTTTGGGCTTATCGAGGTTAATACTCTTGACCTTCTATTGTAATTGGAAATTACATACTGTAGTTGTATAAATGAATATAAGATTCATAGAAGAGAATTGAACTGTAATAGAAGGATATTACAGAAAAGACTTGAACTGAAATCGCATCAGAAGAATATTAAAGAAGAAGATTAAAACTGTACTTACATAGGACTGTATTTACAATAGACTTGTGTAGCTTAACGGGTAGGGAAGTGCTGCCCGATTTTCGGTAGAATAGTGAAGCCTCTGCTTAGAATGTTCTACAGAGTAGTCTAGACATTGATAGACTTTTATAACCGTTATAGGTTGAAGATCGCGAGTGGCGTGTTCATCGAAAGGTGGACAAGGCTAGCCGGGTTATAGCGGTGGAGCGTTTTGCTAATAGTCGATAATCGTCGCGAGGTATGTGATTCTTCCTATCCTCTTGAGCATGATATTTTAAAAGAATATATATATAGTACGGTAGACGTACGTGTGTTAACTGAACGTAGTTGTACGGCAATGTCTTTTGACTTAAGCTTGAATAATAAGAATCTTGAAGTATTTCAAAAGAATTAAGAAACCTTTTTGAAAGAAGAGTAACACTTGGTTTTAAAAGCTTAAGAGTTATACTAGCTTTATGGGAAGTTAGATATAACGACTTAAGAGAAGTAAAAAGAATGGTTTATTAATTTTAGAAGTTAAGAGACTTGATCTTAAGAGATAAGAGACTTGACTTAAATAAATTAATATGAAATTTATGTGAAACCTCATTCGTGAGTAATGAGTACTTAGTTTTTTTAAAAGGAATAATGTTTTACTGATTTCGGAAATCAGAATAAGTATCGAACAAACCACTGCAGCGTTAATAAAGGGAAATGTTTTGACTAATTAAGTATTATTAAAACCAGTAGAAACCTCCATCTGCATAGAAGCTAAGATGAGACAAAATGATATTACATTTCCTAGATCATGACTGCTTTAATAAGATTGTTATAAACAAGAATAACCTACTCACACATAAGGCATATGTTTCTCAAATTGTTTAAAAGGAAATTATATTCTTAAGTGATTAAGACTATGAACTACGAAACCTTTCGAAAATGAGAAACTTGAGTATTTGAAATTAGGCAAACTTGAACGTTTGGAAAATAATGTTGTTACTTGATTTTACAAAAGGAAGTGTTTTGGTTTACTTAAAAAGATAGTCATTCTATTTTTAGACTACGGGTGTTGTGTGACTTTTGTGAAAGATACAGATCTTTTAAAAAGTTAATGTATGAAGTACTTTGGGGATAAAACCCGAACTTGTTAACATAAAGTAGAAAGTACCTTGTGTGAACAAACTTGATTGTGTTGGTTTGTGATAACCTTGTAATACTTTCTTGTTGATTTGATAAATAAACATGTTAGGATACTACCGGTGTTAGTATCTTGTGATGTTTGTGTAAAGGGGTTTCCCTTGATTGTGCTTATGTTGTTTCAACGATAAACTGTTATGTTAGTATTATATCACTCACCTTGACTTGATACCGGGGGTTAAGCTGCCCTCCTATGCGGGGTAGAGTCAGGCGGGTCTGTGTGACCTATGATTCGAGAATACCTCATGCGGGTCCAGGGGGCCTATGCGGAGCTACGAGAGTTCCAGGTTAGTGTCCGGGGTTATACCTCATGCGGTCTATGTGGCCATGCGGACTGCGAGTCCAGGACGTTGCCGGGGAGTAGTGTTACACCCCGTAAATTCAAGAGGTTAAGTTAAGAACATACGAAAGGAAATAAGATTTGAATTTGGAAGTTTGGGTTGGAAAAAGGTGGTGGGCAGACTTTCAGTCAACTTTGGAGCGGTATATCTCCTAGTTCCTTAGGAGTTTTGAGGAGTTTTAAAATACTAGTATGAAGGTTGTTGAGTCTAGTTTCCAACGCAACAAACCACTCGTCGATTGGACATCGGGGTAGGAAGTTACGGGCGTTAGAAGTTACGTGGTGACGCAGGCGGAGTTTCCCAGCGTCGCAGGGTCGCGGCCGATATTTCGAAAGTCCTCTCGAGGTTGCAGGCCGCGCCAAATGCAGGAAATTCTCAGAAGTGAAGCGCGCTGGCGGCGGGGATTTTTGACGCGGTAAGGGGCGAAAAACAGGGGATATTTTGATAAAAGGCCTATGGGAGGGTGACAAGTGTCCCTCCCATCTTTTTTACCAAAGGAGGGTCTTATTTTAGGGCCAAATCTTCAATACTTGACCATTTGCAAGGGTTTCCCAAAGAAAAATCCCTCTCCTCTCTCTCAAATTGATGAACCCCGGTGAGATTTTTGGAAAGGCTTCAAGAAGGAAAAGTGTTGGCAAGCTTGTAGAGGGTTCGTGTGGGTGATTTTAAAGTGAAGAAGATTTCGGAAAGAGGACTTCTTGAGGTAAAATCTTTACCTTCTTGTGTAAATGAAGTTTTCAAGTTTTAGTAGTTAAGAAATGAGCCTGAGGCTGTTATATTAAAGTTTGAAAAGATATGGATCTTGTCGTCTTGTTGAAAACCGAAATGGGCATGTTAGCCACTCACGTTGTAATCAATTGGGTTGTTAGCTTAAAAATCATTGCATGTTATAAATAGGAGAGTATATAATTGGTTATGATTTTAGATAACATGATTGGGATAACGAGTTGGGTTAAAAGGAAATGGAAAGGAAATTGTTAATTGTTGGGATAATATAGTCGAATGTGGCTTGGAAGTTATTGGATTGTTTTGTATTATTGTGGGGCAGAATTTTACGCGTCCTGTAAAGGCGTGTAATCCCCTTTTGGTTAGCTGAATTGTTGTACCTTAAATGTGGTGTTTGGTTATTGAATTCGGACCTTGAAAAAGGTGGTGAAGTACGTAGAAACAAAGGAAGTGTCAATTTTTCCGTAGAACGCGGACTTTACATTAGAATATTCTACGTTGAAGCTAGAAGCTAATAGACGTATTATGGTCATTATAGGTTGACATCTACGGACGGCATATTGGACTTGGCAAGTGGATTAAACGTAAGAGGTATGTAGAAACTTTCTTATCTCTTGAGCATGAGTAGTTATAATCGTATGCATCAGAGGCGTACGTGATTTAAATAAGGTAAAGTCATTTGATATACTTGACTTGTTTTAAAGATGCCTAGTCGGTTGAGTTAGAGGATTAACTCACTTGTCCTTGAGAATGGGTTATGCTAATGGGGTAGACAAGGACTTCTTGATATGAAAGGTATGGAATACTTGATTTGAAAGTATTGATTCTGGAACCTATTATAAAGATAAGAACTTGTTTTCTAAGTTAAGAATTTTGTCTTCTAAAGTAAAGAGACTTGAAGCGTTTTCGAAAGTTGTGTAACTTGATTCGAAGTACAAGTCTCTTGGTCAAAAAAAAAAGAACAAAGTTGTCTAAGACATAAGGAGTTATAACGGCTTTATGGTAGGCTAGTTATGACGGCCTTATGAAAGGGTAATGATGTCTTAGTTTCTAATGCATAAAGTTAGTATAACGGCTTTATGGGAAGTTGGTTATAATAACTTTATGGAAGGTTAAAGGAACGGTTTTTCTCGAGTAGATAAACAATGATAAAAGAATGGAAGCTAAGAAAGGCAATTTGATTTAAAGGCATCACTTGCTTAAAGTTTAAATGAGGGTCACTTGATTTAGAAGCCGAAGTATATTTCTAATAGTATAGTGACTTGTTTGAAATGTAGATAAGCCTTGATACTACGGTGTTAGTATCTTGGGGTCTTATGTGAAAAAGGGATCTTGGAAAGAATAGAAATACATAGTACTTTGGGTTGAAATTCCCAGGACTTGTTAAGTGATATGGAAAGTTCCTTAAGGTCATAAAATGAGATCCATTTTGTATGTTAATGAAAGTCTAAAGAAGTTAGGAGTTTACTTGACGCATCACGGTGATGGAGGATTCCACGTATGCCCATTGCCTCCTTATGAGTCTACCAGACGCATCAGCAGTGATGTGGGATTCCACGTATGCCTCCATTGCCTCCTTACGAGTCCACCGACGCATCTGGCAGTTGTGGGATTCCACGTATGCTTCCTGGTCGTAGTATGAGTTTACTCGACGCATCGGCAGGATGTGGGATTACACGTATGCTTCCATGGTCTTAGTATGAGCTTACCGACATACCGTCGGTGATGTGGGATTCCACGTATGCACCGGGACATGCTTACGATGAGGATTCCGAGGCATGTAGTTGAGGGTAAGAGTATAAATGGCGGGTACACCCCCAAGATCGTTATACCACCTTCTTCAGGGTAAAAGTATAAATGAGGGGTAAACCCCAAAGATCGTTATACCACCTGGTTCCGTGGATTTGCTACCCACGATGCGAGGGACACCTCATAAAGTCATGTACCCGAGATGAGGGATTCCACGGGCATGATATATATATATATATGTATGTATTGTGTATGTGTACGCCGACAAATGAGGTAGGATGCCACGCGCCACACGGTCAGGTTGTATTTACTTTTATGGTTGTCAGCTGACGGGATTCCACGCGCAGGATATAGGTATATACGTGTTGTATGGTCAGACGACAAGCAGGTAGATACCACGAGCGCCACACGGTTAGATTTGCGTGTACGCCGACAAAGGGGCGATGCCACCGCGCGTCACGAGTTAGATTTTACACCTGGCTGGCGTTGATGGGAATCCCACGCGCGCTTGGATATTTGGCGGTGTTCATAGCCCCGCGTGACTATGGTTCATATGTTGAGACAGTGATAAGGTAAACCGACTTTCATTACTTCCACTTCAAGAGGCACAGCATCGTTAATTTGGTTATCATATATGTCTTCACCGTATTTTTGACTATTATGATTTAAATTACAAGATTTCGATTTGCATACTTGGTACATATTTTGTAATCGACCTCCTTCGGGCCGCTCATGCCGCAGTTGAGGTACATAGCTTGTTGATCCGCACTCCTAGGATCACGATTCAGCCTGGAAAGTTCCATTTCTCCGAGACTTTGTTTTTGGTATGGTTCCTCAAGTCGTTGACTTTTGTACATTCAGGTATGGCGGGCCCCGTCCACGATTGTTATGTAAACTCTTAGAGGTCTCAGAGTCATATCTTGTGGGTCACTTTACAAAAAAATTTGAGGTAAATCATTGGATTTGTTTATATCTGCGAGGTAGCCTTATCTACCGACCTATTATTTATTTCATTGTTTAAGTTTATGTATGTTCCACAGATATCTCTCGATGTATACTGTAAGGGTGCCTGTGTAGGCACCACCACGCCCGAGGTCGGGTCGTGACAAAAGTGGTATCGAGCGCTTAGTCTCTGAAAGTGTCTACAGATCGTGTCTAGTAGTCTTGATTATTGATGTGTTGTGCACCACATCTATAATCGTGAGGTCAGCAGGACATTTAGGATTTGTTTCATTCTTCTCTCTCTCAAATCGTGCAAGAGAGCCGCCCTACTAGGCCGAATCCTCTACGACCTATTCTTATGTATCGCTTATGCCTCCACGGCGACTCAGGCCCGTGGAAAGGCAAAGCAGCAAGAGTTAGTGGTACACAGAGGATTTCTAGGAATCAGGCCCAGACTATGCCTGAGGTTATGGGGGAATCGGCGAGATCAGCCACGCCGGCAGTATTAGAGGAGCCGATAGCGGCAAGAATACACCGTAAGTTCCTGCACTGAGCCTCCAGCTTCACACCAGGCTGAATATCGAGATTACGAGAGCGATCCGATTATTGACTAGCATTGTGGTAGGCGCACGACAGAGCCAGAGCTAACCCAGAGCCGATAGTTTGAGGATTCGGACTTTCTCGAGTTGTAATCCACCCGAGTTCTATGGTTCGAGGTCCGAGGAGGACCTCGGGAGTTCATTCGGCAGTGCAATGACTATGCAGTGCTTAGGGCCCTGAGACGAGTCCGTTGTGTTAGCTTCACCGTTACGCGATATCAGGTTGAACTGGTTTGAGTCGCGGTGTTGTCAGAGGTAGGGTGCTCCTCCAAATTGGGGTGAGTTCACGGGATCCTTCCTCGATCACTTTTTGCCTCCCGAGACGGCGAGAGCCCGCTGATAGGTTCTTAGCGTTAAGACAGAATCGGAGAACCATCGAGAGTACAACCCGAATTTGACTCATCGCTGTACGCACTCCACTATGTGGCGAATATGGCGATGCAGTTCACCGCTATGTGATGGGACTAGACCGATATATGGTTACCGATGTCCGGGAGCTCTTCAGATGGATATTGCCAGATGCGCAGCTTATGCACGCGAGGATTGAGGATAGGAGAGAGCCGCCAGATTCAGTCCCACCGGCCAGACGGCAGAGTTTCATGATAGTTTTCGAGGCGACAACCTCAAGAACAAAGTTAGACTACATTTCACCGACGCAGTGCTCCTTCTCGCCTTCCGCGGTGGTTTGATCGCCGTGATATTCGAGCGGTCGTGGCCCGGCCATCGTTCACGCATGTACGGGATAGTAGCCAGGGGAGGCCACCTTTGCCTCGGTGTGGTTACTGTGGTAGAGCTCATTTTGGGGAATGTCGGACTAGGTCGACAGCTTGTTATGCTTGCGGCCAACAGGGCCATTTGGCAAGGGACTGTCCGACCAGGGGTGGCGCCGCGGGTAGCACAATCTATCGGGTCATTAGGGTTCTCGCCTTCAACGGCTAGGCAGGATGTTCATGCACCGACAGGCCGCGACAGAGGTCGTGGTAGCAGTTCCCAGTTTTAGCGGTCCTTTTACCCGCCTATGCGATTTCAGGTATATTTTGATCCTTTAGAGACTTGTATGCATGACAAAGTTGTTGTATGTTTAAGTGCCACGAACGGATTACATTGAGACTATGTATGTATGCTAGAAGTAGGTGGGAAGTGCGATGAGAGAAGCATTTTAGGCCTTGAATGGGAGTAAATAGCGTTGGTGCACCCTTGGGATCTATTTTCTTGGTTGGCAATGATGAATGGGTATGCGAGTGCGATATCTTAGGGTCATAAACGACAAAATAAAGTTCCATTAATTGTAAGTACGAGGAGTATTAGATTGACTACAAAAGAACATTCGGGGACGAATGTTTCTAAGGGGGGAAGAATGTTACACCCCGTAAATTCAAGAGGTTAAGTTAAGAACATACGAAAGGAAATAAGATTTGAATTTGGAAGGTTGGGTTGGAAAAAGGTGGTGGGCAGACTTTCAGTCAACTTTGGAGCGGTATATCTCCTAGTTCCTTAGGAGTTTTGAGGAGTTTAAAAAGACTAGTATGAAAGTTGTTGAGTCTAGTTTCCAACGCAACAAACCACTCGTCGATTGGACATCGGGGTAGGAAGTTACGGGCGTTAGAAGTTCGCGTCGACGCAGGCGTGTTTCCGCCAGCGCCGCAGGGTCGCCGATATTTCCGAAAGTCCTCTCGAGGTTGCAGTGCGCGCCGAATGCAGGCGCGCCGAATGCAGGAAATTCTCGAGTGGAGCGCCGCGGCCGCGCGGGCCGCGCGGGCGCGGATTTTTGACGCAGAAGGGCGAAAAACATGGGATATTTTGATAAAAGGCCTATGGGAGGGTGACAAGTGTCCCTCCCATCTTTTTGACCAAAGGAGGGTCTTATTTTAGGGCCAAATCTTCAAGACTTGACCATTTGCAAGGGTTTCCCAAAGAAAATCCTCTCCTCTCTCAAATCATGAACCCTGAGACTTTTGGACAGGCTTCAAGCAGGAAAAGTGTTGGCCAGCTTGGAGAGGGTTCGTGGGGGTGATTTTAAAGTGAAGAAGATTTCGGAAAGAGGGCTTCTTGAGGTAAAATCTTTACCTTCTTGTGTAAATGAAGTTTTCAAGTTTTAGTAGTTAAGAAATGAGCCTGAGGCTGTTATATTAAAGTTTGAATAGATATGGATCTTGTCGTCTTGTTGAAAACCGAAATGGGCATGTTAGCCACTCACGTTGTAATCAATTGGGTTGTTAGCTTAAAAATCATTGCATGTTATAAATAGGAGAGTATATAATTGGTTATGATTTTAGATAACATGATTGGGATAACGAGTTGGGTTAAAAGGAAATGGAAAGGAAATTGTTAATTGTTGGGATAATATAGTCGAATGTGCCTTGGAAGTTATCGATTGTTTGGTATTGTGGGAAGAATTTTACGCCCCGTAAAGCGTGTAATCCCCTTTGGTTAGTCAATTGTTGTGCCTTAAATGTGGCTTGGTTATTGAATTCGACCTTGAAAAAGGTGGTGAAGACGAGAAACAAAGGAAGTGTTGTCCAATTTTTCCCGTAGAACAAGCGGACTTTACATTAGAATATTCTACGCCGTTAGAAGCTAATAAACGTATTATGGTCATTATAGGTTGACATCTACGACGGCATATCGACTTGGCAAGTGGATTAAACGTAAGAGGTATGTAGAAACTTTCTTATCTCTTGAGCATGAGTAGTTATAATCGTATGGCATCAGAGGCGACGTGATTTAAATAAGGTAAAGTCATTTGATATACTTGACTTGTTTTAAAGATGCCTAGTCGGTTGAGTTAGAGGATTAACTCACTTGTCCTCGAGAACGGGTTATGCTAATGGGTAGACAAGGACTTCTTGATGTGAAAGGTATGGAATACTTGATTTGAAAGTATTGATTCTGGAACCTATTATAAAGATAAGAACTTGTTTTCTAAGTTAAGAATTTTGTCTTCTAAAGTAAAGAGACTTGAAGCGTTTTCGAAAGTTGTGTAACTTGATTCGAAGTACAAGTCTCTTGGTCAAAAAAAAAAAGAACAAAGTTGTCTAAGACATAAGGAGTTATAACGGCTTTATGGGAGGCTAGTTATGACGGCCTTATGAAAGGGTAATGATGTCTTAGTTTCTAATGCATAAAGTTAGTATAACGGCTTTATGGGTAGTTGGTTATAATAACTTTATGGAATGTTAAAGGAACGGTTTTTCTCGAGTAGATAAACAATGATAAAAGAATGGAAGCTAAGAAAGGCAATTTGATTTAAAGGCATCACTTGCTTAAAGTTTAAATGAGGGTCACTTGATTTAGAAGCCGAAGCATATTTCTAATAGTATAGTGACTTGTTTGAAATGTAGATAAGCCTTGATACTACGGTGTTAGTATCTTGGGGTCTTATGTGAAAAAGGGATCTTGGAAAGAATAAAAATACATAGTACTTTGGGTTGAAATTCCCAGGACTTGTTAAGTGATATGGAAAGTGCCTTAAGGTCATAAAATGAGATCCATTTTGTATGTTAATGAAAGTCTAAAGAAGTTAGGAGTTTACTCGACGCATCACTGATGGAGGATTCCACGTATGCCTCCATTGCCTCCTTACGAGTCTATCGACGCATCTGCAGCGATGTGGGATTCCACGTATGCCTCCATTTCCTCCCATGAGTCTACCGACGCATCGCGGGATGTGGGATTCCACGTATGCTTCCTGGTCATAGTATGAGTTTACTTGACGCATCGACAAGGATGACGGGATTCCACGGTATGCTTCCATGGTCTTAGTATGAGTTTACCGGGACATACCGTCAGTGATGTGGGATTCCACGGATATGCACCAGGGACATGCTTACGATGAGGGATTCTGAGGCATGTAGTTTGAGGAGTAAGAGTATAAACGGCGGGTACACCCCAAGATCGTTATACCACCTTCTTCTGGTAAGAGCATAAACGGCGGGTAAACCCCAAGATCGTTATACCACCTGGTTCCGTGGATTTGCTACCCACCATGCGAGGGACACCTCATGAAGTCATGTACCCGAGATGAGGGATTTCACGGGCATGATATATATGTATGTATTGTGTATGTGTACGCCGACAAATGAGGTAGGATGCCACGCGCACACGGTCAGATTTACTTTTATGGTTATCGGCAGCGACGGGGATTCCACGCGCAGGATATAGGTATATACGTTGTATGGGTGTACGACAATGAGGTAGGATACCACGAGCTCACACATGGTTAGATTCAGGTGTACGCCGACAAAGGTGGGCGATGCCACGAGCCACGAGTTAGATTTTACACCTGGCGGTCAGCGGTGATGGGAATCCCACCGCGCTTGGATATTCGGGGGCCGTGTTCATAGCCCCGTGTGACTATGGTTCATATGTTGAGACAGGCTGTATAAGGTAAAACTGACTTTCATTACTTCCACTTCAGTAAGGCACAGTGTACTGTTAATTTGGTTATCATATATGTCTTCACCTGTATTTTTAACTATTATGATTTAAATTACAGTACTTTCAGTTTTGCATACTTGGTACATATTGTTATACCCCGTATTTCCAGAGTATGTACGTAAGGACGTACGTAGAAAATTTGAGCCTTAAGTTAGGCAAAGGACCGAATTTGGGCACAAGTGCCGAATAGAGTCGTTTTTCGACTAAACGCCAGACAGCCGTAGGAAAATTCCGCTATGTCATTTATAATTTTTGCGGATTTTTCCGAGACGTAACATTTTGGACCAACGGGAGGGTGACATGTGTCACCTCACATTGGAAGCAAATAGTGGCTTGGACGATCAAGGCCCAAGAGGATGGGTTGGCTCGCCGATGGTCCCTCCTTTTGTGCCTTGTTTTGTGGCTTGTTTTGTGGAGTGTTTTGTGGAGTGTTTTGTGGGTGCACTTGGCTTGATCTTGGCCTTACACTTGCCTAACACATGGATGGATCTTGGCCATTGGTTGGCCTTTGCTTGGCCTATAAATAGCTCCCTTTGTGAAGACTTTATTCATCCACAAATTGTTCTAAGTGATAAATCCCTTCCTCCCTCTCAGACTCTCGCCCAAGAGCTCCTCTCCTCTCTTGTGAGCTAGCCGAGAGCCTCCTCCCCTTAGCCAGGGTACACCCCCTCTAGTGGTGCTACCCGGGTACCCCTAGCCTAGTTGTTTTCGTATAATACCCTTTGTGGTATAGAAATACTCCCTAGTATTGTTATAATGCCCAAAATACCTTAGCCTTGTACCTTGTAGTATTCCAAAGATACCTCTATACGTAGAGTCTTAAATACTACCTTTGTCCTTTTAGTCTCAAACCGAAACCCTAAGGAAATCTTCATTGTTGTTTGAAGATTTAAGAGAAGTTGGTTAGAACTTCTAAGGGTTGTTTGAGCGGATTGAGCGCACGAGTAGAGCTAAACCTTGCTCAGATCGACATATAAACTCGGATAATTTTGGGCTTATCGAGGTAAACACTTGACCTTCTATTGTAATTGGAAATTACATGTTGTAGGAATATATAGTCAAGTATACTATATATGAAATCAACATTATAATTGTGCGGCAATGTCTCGCGACTTAAGCCCAATTTAAATAAGAGAATGAATCAGTAATTACATAGATCGACATTACAAGAGACTTGTGTAGCATTGCCGCTGTAGTAGAATTGTACACGCCCGGCCGACGCAGCACCCTCGTCAAGCTTGGTAGGCCTACCGATAGAGAGATTTGCGCTGCATGTGTGGGAGGTGCCGCCAATTTTCTCGTAGAATATTCTACGCCGATCTAAAGGTATTAATAGGCGCCATGGCCTCTATAGGTCAGAGTACTACGTGTGGAGTGATCCACTTGGCTTAAGGAGTAGCCGGCTTTGAGGTACTGAGCGCTTTTGCTATTAGTCGACAATCGTCGCGAGGTACGTGGACCTCTTCCTATCTCTTCTAGCATGATATGTGTGAACTATGTAGTACGGTAGACGCATACGTGCTAAATGTATTTGATTGATTTAAAACATAAAGTGTTATAACGGCTTTATGGGAAGTTGGTTATAATAGCTTTACGTGGATAAGCACATACTTTGTGGTTTTTAAAAAAAGTGGTAACGATTTGAATAATAACCGCTTGATATGTGTTAATAAAGAACTCAAGCATTTCAAAAGATCTATGAATCGCTTGAAAGAACGAGTATTACTGGTTTTGAAAGCTTAAGAGTTATACTAGCTTTATGGGAAGTTAGGTATAACGGCTTAAGAATGTTTTACCGATTTCTAAATCGTAATGTGTATCGACAAACCATCGCAGCGTTAATAAAGGAAAATGTATTGACTAAAGAAGTATTATTAAAACCAAGAGAAACCTCCATCCGCATGTAGCTAAGATGAGACAAAATGATATTACATTTCCTAGATCATGGTCGCTAATAAGATTGATTATAAACAAAGAATACCTACTCACTTATAAGACATAGGTTTCTCAAAACGTTTAAAGGAGAATTATGTTTGAAAGGATTTAAAACTATGAACTACGAAACCTTTTTCTAAAATGAGAAACTTGAGCATTCGAAGTTAGGCAACTCAACGTTTGGATAATAAGGTTGTCACTTGATTTTACAAAGGAAAGCATTTTGGTTTACTTAACAATGTTAGTCACTCAAATTTTATACTACGGGTATCGGGTGACCTTTGTAAAAGAAATGGATCTTAAAAGGAATTTAACGGACGTAGTACTTTAAGGTTAAAATCCGGACTTTGATATAAAATGAAAGTACCTTGAGTCGTGTAACTTGCTTATACTTGTTGTTATGAAACTTGACCATGTTACGTGTGATAGCCTTGTTGTAAAGATCGTGTTCTACTCGACTACCGGTCATCCGAATGTATTTCACTCGACTACGGCTCATCCGAATGTGTTTCACTTGATTACCGGCTCATCCGGAATGTATTTCACTGAGGACCGGTTCATCCGGAATGTATTTCACTTTAGGACCGGTTCATCCGGAATGTATTTCACTTGACTACGGCTCATCCGGAATGTATTCCACTTCGACTACGGCTCACGGGACGAACCGAATGTATTCCACCCTTTTCTATATCGGGTCCATAAGATGGGCCGAGACTCGTTATACGATCACATGATTTGTACCTAGATCGCCAAGGCGATGGAAGGAGTTCCACGTACGGAGGATGACTTTTGTGGCGCGAGTCCCCGACTTGACATACGATCGCTTCTATGTTGTGAATCAGAGTTTGGTTATCATACATGTCTCCCGCTTTATATAGACTATTATGATTTCATTTACGTGATTTTACAGCCACATACTGTACCGCAGATCGACTCCTTCGGGCCGCGTTCACGCCGCAGTAAAAGGTACATCGGCCGCCGATCCCCGCTTAGGATCACCTTTCAACAGATTGAAAGTCTGCCTTCCTGAGGCTTATCTTTTGTATGTTACCCGAGTCAGACGCTTATACATTCGTGGGTACGCGGGGCCCCGCCCCGTCATAGTTGTTGTAAATCTTAGAGGTCCAGTAATCGCTGTAAGCGTGGTTTGTAAAAAGGTTAACTGCTCGGGTTTTTATGTATATACCGCGCAACCGTGTTGCTGGGCCTGCTTACTTATTATATCTCTTGTTTCATGACTCGTTTTATTTTTCACGTTTTCTCGATGTTGTATCACCAGGTGCCCGGTAGGCACCGCCACGCCCGGATTCGGTCGTGACAAAAGTGGTATCGAGCGCTTAGTCTCTGAAAGTGTCTACGCATCGTGTCTAGAGAGTCTTGATTATCGCGTGTTCAGCACCACATCTATAATCGAGGCTATAGGACATTTAGGATTGGTTTCATTCTTCTCATTCCGAGATCGTGCCTTAGAGCCGTGTTGTAAGTCGACCCTCCGACGTGTTTCGCTTTTACCGCTTATGCCTCGCGAAGGCAACCAGTGGCCTGGGGCGGCAAGGCAACGAGGAGCCGCTAGCTGATTCAGGAGCGCGAGGCGCAGCCCGCCAAGACTGAGGTAGTACTCCGACGGCGGGTTTCGCGACGCCGCCAAAGACCAAAGAGAAGCTTAGAGCCGCAGCAGCGGGCCGAGACTACAAGACTGAGCCTCCACCCCACACCGAGCCGATGAGACGGGTACAAGGGATGGCTCGCCATCGCCGTGGTCGTGGCCGATGAGGATAGGTCGATGCAGCAGCCCACTTCGCAGCACCCGTAGTACACCCCGAGCGCATGGGCTGAGGCTACGTGACTTCGAGTCAGAGCCTCCGTTGTTCTATGGATCGAGAGCCGAGGACGACCGTGAGTTTATCCGACACCTACATGATCATGAGAGTGATCGAGCCTCGCAGGCGTAGTCGGTGGTATTGGGTTCGCATCACCGCGCGATACCGCAGCTGACCGGTTTGATTCGCGAGCCGCCCCGGAAGAGCATGCACTTCCAGCAGCTTGGGGACGAAGTTCTCGAGGGCATTTGCACATTTCTTGCCTCCACATGGCGAGGGCTCGCCGGCGATTTTTGACGCTGAGGCGTGATCGCGACGGTTAGAGAGTACAATGTGGAGTTCGACTCATTAGCTCAGATGTTCCCGCCAGAGTAGCGATATGGAGGATGAGTACACCGCCACGCCACCGGCCGACGATTACTTCGCGAGGCTTGTACGGTGTAGCTTCACCGCATGGACATTGCCCGCACGCAAGCTCATGCACCAGGACGCGAGGCACGAGAGGTCGACGAATGACCGAGATCGCAGAAGAGGCCGTAATGCAGGTCCTTTGGTAACTTTCGAGGCGGACCGCCTCAAAGCTAGCCTAGTTATGCACTCCACCAAGACAGAGTGGTCCCCCGCCTTCGGACGCTCAGGTATTCGAGCCGGTCGAGCTCCGTGGCTTCGTTCACAGTATACGCGAGTGCTAGCCACGGATTCATGCCCTCTCGCCACAGACGATGTGGCAAACATCATCCCGGAATGTCGCTTTTTATCGTGCTTGTTTCACTCGCGCCGTGGCCATGTGACGAGATCGTGGCTTATAGGAGAGGTACCGCAGCGGCGCAGCCACCGGATCGCAAGGCGTTCATCGCTTTCTACGCATACCGCAGGCGCATTTATGATTAGAGTGAGCGGTAGCTTCGTGCATATCCTTAACCATCTAGAGTTTTGTTTGTCATGATAATGTGTTAAGTGTTGTGTTCGGATAGCTTCGTGCTAAAATGTGATTTAGAAACATGCTTAGTGAAAGGGTAAGCCCGGGTGAGAAAATGATTAACCTTAGAATATTACAATGAGACCTTAGATGTAAGCGCCGCTCGAGTACAAGATTTTGCGAGTGATCCTTGTCGAGTGCATTTTATGCCTAGAATGTATCAGGTGATAAGTCCTGGTTGGGTAAATGAAAGTGGTAGCTTATGACGTGTTTTAGCAAGATTGTTCCGGTCGGCGAGCAAGAGTCGCGCGATAATGGTCGGGTCAGCCATGTCGGGCCAACCCGCCCCGCTTCGAGGAAAGGTCACTCGGGGTGGTCCCGCCAGTGGCAGTGGTCACGGTGCTAGGCCCAAGTTTAGATGACCATCTTATGAGTTCGTGGATACGCTCGACTGATCAGTTCGAAGGCCGAGAGTGGCCTTAGAGGAAATCGAGGTTAGTAAGATGACCAAGTTTGAGGTAGTGACTCGAAGGGTTGGAAACAAGCGTTGGATCAAGTGCAGCGCAGATCGAAGCGGTCTGATTGTTCGAACAGGTACGACGACGTAGGGAGAAGTGAACGAGCGTGATCGCTTTCTTTTGTGAAACGAATGCGCGGGCGGTATCTTTCGACCGGGTGAGAATTTGTTTTGTATCTTCGAGGTGGATCCTCGGACTCGGGATTACGATTTTGTGCAGTGTTATTTTGTGGCCAGCGTGGCATGTTTGATTCTCGTAAGTATAGAGTGAAGACTATACCGCGCACGCTTGTTTTGAGATTTAGAAGGAACATTCGACGAATGTTTCGGCGAGGAGAATGTTATACCTCGTATTTCCGCAGTATGTACGTAAGGACGACGTAGAAAATTTGAGCCTTAAGTTAGGCAAAGGATCGAATTTGGGCACAAGTGCCGAATAGAGTCGTTTTCGACTAAACGCTTGCAGACAATTTCGTAGGGAAAATTCCGCTATGTCATTTATAATTTTTGCGGATTTTTCCGAGAGACGAACATTTGGACCAACGGAGGGTGACATGTGTCACCTCACATTGGAAGCAAATAGGGTGGCTTCGACGATCAAGGCCCAAGAGGACGGGTTGGCCTCGCCGATCGGGTCCCTCCTTTGTGCCTTGTTTTGTGGCTTGTTTTCATGGAGTGTTTTGTGGAGTGTTTTGTGGGTGCACTTGGCTTGATCTTGGCCTTACACTTGCCTAACACATGGATGGATCTTGGCCATTGGTTGGCCTTTGCTTGGCCTATAAATAGCTCCCCTTGTGAAGACTTTATTCATCCACAAATTGTTCTAAGTGATAAATCCTTCCTCCTCTCAGACTCTCGCCCAAGAGCTCCTCTCCCCTCTCGTGAGCTAGCCGAGAGCCTCCCTCCCCTTAGCCAGTGGTACACCCCCTCTAGTGGTGCAGCAATGGGTACCCCCTAGCCTAGTTGTTTTCGTGATAATACCCCTTGTGTGGTATAGAAATACTCCTAGTATTGTTATAATGCCCAAAATACCTTAGCCTTGTACCTTGTAGTATTCCAAAGATACCTCTATACGTAGAGCCCAAATACTACCTTTGTCCTTTTAGTCTCAAACCGAAACCCTAAGGAAATCTTCATTGTTGTTTGAAGTACTTAAGAGAAGTTGGTTAGAACTTCTGGGTTGTTTGAGCGGATTGGAGCGCACTTGAGTAGAGCTAAACCTTGCTCAGATCGACATATAAACTCGGATAATTTTGGGCTTATCGAGGTAAACACTCTTGACCTTCTATTGTAATTGGAAATTACATGTTGTAGAATATATAGTTGAAGTATACTATATATAGAATCAACATTATAATTGTGCGGCAATGTCTCGCGACTTAAGCCCAATTTAAATAAGAGAATCGAATCAGAATTATATAGGACCGTATTACAAGAGACTTGTGTAGCATTGCTGTAGTAGAATTGTACACGCCCGGCCGACGTGTTAACCCCGGTCGGATTGGTAGCCTACCGATAGAGAGAGAGATTTGCGCTGCCATGCGGGAGCGCCGAATTTTCTCGTAATATTCTACGCCGATCTAAAGGTATTAATAGGCGCCAGGGCCTCTATAGGTCAGAGTACTACGTGGAGTGATCCACTTGGCTTAAGGAGTAGCCGCGGTTTGAGGTACTTGAGCGCTTTGCTATTAGTCGACAATCGTCGCGAGGTACGTGGACCTCTTCCTATCTCTTCTAGCATGATATGTGTGAACTATGTAGTACGGCAGACGCATACGTGCTAAATGTATTTGATTGATTTAAAACATAAAGTGTTATAACGGCTTTATGGGAAGTTGGTTATAATAGCTTTATGTGGATAAGCACATACTTTGTGGTTTTTAAAAAAAAGGGTAACTGATTTGAATAATAACTGGCTTGATATGTGTTAATAAAGACTCAAGCATTTCAAAAGATCTATGAATCGCTTGAAAGAATGAGTATTACTTGGTTTTGAAAGCTAAGAGTTATACTAGCTTTACGGGAAGTTAGGTATAACGCTTAAGAATGTTTTACCGATTTCGAAATCGTAATGTGTATCGACAAACCACCGCAGCGTTAATAAAGGAAAATGTATTGACTAAAGAAGTATTATTAAAACCAGAAACCTCCATCCGCATGAAGCTAAGATGAGACAAAATGATATTACATTTCCTAGATCATGGTCGCTTAATAAGATTGATTATAAACAAAGAATACCTACTCACTTATAAGACATAGGTTTCTCAAAACGCTTAAAGGAGAATTATGTTTGAAAGGATTTAAAACTATGAACTACGAAACCTTTTTCTAAAATGAGAAACTTGAGCATTCGGTTAGGCAACTTGAACGCTTGGATAATAAGGTTGTCACTTGATTTTACAAAGGAAAGCATTTTGGTTTACTTAACAATGTTAGTCACTCAAATTTTATACTACTGTATCGGGTGACCTTTGTAAAAGAAATGGATCTTAAAAGGAATTTAACTGACGAGTACTTTAAGGTTAAAATCCGGACTTTGATATAAAATGAAAGTACCTTGAGTCGCGGTGTAACTTGCTTATACTTGTTGTTATGAAACTTGACCATGTTACGTGTGATAGCCTTGTTGTAAGTACCGTGTTCTACTCGACTACGGTCATCCGAATGTATTTCACTCGACTACCGGCTCATCCGAATGTGTTTCACTTGATTACCGGCTCATCCGGGAATGTATTTCACTGAGGACCGGCTCATCCGAATGTATTTCACTTGAGGACCGGTTCATCCGGAATGTATTTCACTTGACTACGGCTCATCCGAATGTATTCCACTGACTACCGGTTCATAGGACGAACCGAATGTATTCCACCCTTTTCTATATCGGGTCCATAAGACGGGCCGAGACCGTTATACGTATCACATGATTTGTACCTAGATCGCGGCAAGGAAGGAGTTCCACGCACGGAGGATGACTTTTGTGGCGTGAGTCCTCGACTTGACATGATCGCTTCTATGTCAGGAATCGTAGTTTGGTTATCATACATGTCTCCCGCTTTATATAGACTATTATGATTTCATTTACGATTTTACAGCTTCACATACTGTACCGCCAGATCGACTCCTTCGGGCCGCTCATGCCGCAGTAAAAGGTACATCATTGCCGATCCCCGCTTTAGGATCACCTTTCAGATTGAAAGCTCCGTTTCCTTCGAGGCTTATCTTTGGTATGTTACCCTCGAGTCAGACGCTATACATTCGTGGTATGGCGGCCCCCGTCTCCGTCATAGTTGTTGTAAATCTTAGAGGTCAGAGTAATCTGTGGCGGGGTTTGTAAAAAGGTTAACTGCTCGGTTTTTATGTATATACCAAGGCAACCGTGTCGTTGGCCTGCTTACTTATTATATCTCTTGTTTCATGACTCGTGTTTTATTTTCCGCCGTTTTCTCGATGTTGTATCACTAGGGTGCCCGGTAGGCACCACGCCCGGATTCGGTCGTGACACATATTTTGTATCGACTCCTTCGGGCTACGCTCATGCCGCAGTTAAGGTACATAGCTTGTCGATCCGCACTCCTAGGATCACGTCAGCTCGAAAGCTCCATTTCTCCGAGACTTTGTTTTTGGTATGGTTTCTCAAGTCGCTGACTTTTGTACATTCTGGTATGGCGGGCCCCGTCGCCACAGCTTGTTATGTAAACTCTAGAGGTCTGTAGTCATATCTTGTGGGTCACTTTACAAAAAAAAATTGAGGTAACTGCTGTTGGATTTGTTTATATCCAGGGAGGTAGCCTTATCGGCTGACCTATTATTTATTTCATTGTTTAAGTTTATGTATGTTTCGCTGTATATCTCTGATGTATACCTGTAAGGGTGCTCAGGTAGGGCACCAGTCGCGGGCCCGGGGTCGGGTCGTGACAAGTAGCTACCCTCGATGCGAGGAATACCTCATGCGGGCCATCGAGCTTCATGCGAGTCGCGGAAGTTCTGTGACTAGACGCACACATTAGATACTGCGGGCGAGTGGCCAGCTTCGATCATGTGGCGGTCTAGATAGATCTCATGATACAGTTTATGACCTTGTTGGTACTGTGGGTTTTAGTAGTCGGCTATGCCTTCGTACTTACCCCGTACGGTTTTATTTTGACACAAGTGGGACCTGTTGTTCATGTGTATTCCTTGGTGCTTTTATATCATAGACTGCCGGCAGTGAGGAAGGTATTCCACGGGCATGATTGATGTTGTGGGCGTGAGACCCATAGTTGTATTTGAGTGATGACTTTGACCGCGAGTCCCCGACTTGACATAATCGCTATTTATCGGAATCAGATTTTGGTTATCATACATGTCTCCCGCTTTATATAGACTACTATGATTTCATTTACGATTTTCAATTTCACATACTGTAATTGCCAGATCGACCTCCTTCGGCCGCTCATGCCGCAGGTAGGTACACCATCGCCGATCCCCGCCTTAGGATCACAAGCGTTTGGGAAGCTCCGCTTCTCGAGGCTTATCAGTATAGTCCCCGTCAGTAGGTACTTACATTCGTGGGTATGGCGGGGCCCTATCCCGCCATTGTTGTTATATCATTCTTAGAGGTCTGTAGTACTGTTGTGGGCAGAGTTGTGAAAAGGATGTAACTGTTCGGGTTTAAGTTTTTATTTATATATGCCGAAAGGCAACTTTTCTTCAGATAATTTGTTCCATATTTCATGTCTTGTTTTATATTCCGCTGATTACTCTGATGTATGTATCACTAGGGTGCCCGGGGTAAGGCACCAGTCACGGGCCCGAGTTCGGGTCGTGACAAAAGTGGTATCAGAGCCAGGTTATCCTCGGAAAGTGTCTACGCATCGTATCTAGTAGTCTTGATTATCGGTGTGTTGTGCACCACACCAATAATCGTGAGGCTATAGGATATTTAGGATTGGTTTCCATTCTTCTCACTCGAGATCGTGCTTAGAGTCGTGTTATAAGTTGGACCCTCTAACGTATTTCTTTCCTTACCGCTATGCCTCCGTATAAGGTAACCCGCCTGGCAAGGCGGCAAATGGCGGAGCTACGAGCAGAGCATGTAGAGGTTACGAGGCATGTGCCCAATCATCACCGTGGTGCTTCATTCGGGAGTTCTCACACGCCACCCCAAAGCAGAGTCTAGCACAGCAAGAATTCCATCGCGCCATGATATTTGAACCTTCAGTTCCACGACCAGTAGCAGGAGGTATGGATTGCAAAGAGAGGACCCTGTTTCTAACTATGGAATTAGCAACCAGAGAGTATTTTATGTATCGATTTATCGCGGGCCTTGATGAATATCTAAGAAAGGGTGGTGCAAGAGTAGCTCTTCAGTCAGGCCTAAGCATGGCCTGTGTACGGGCTTATGCGCAGCAGGCCGAGAAACGTAGAGATCGACGGATTAACCAAGATCAGCAGAAGAGGGCCAGAACAGCAGGGTCCTTTGGTAACTTTCAAGGCGAATCGCCTCAGCAGCAGATTGGTTATGCGCCTCCGCCAGTGCAGGGTGGTTCTCCACAAGGTTCAGGACGTTCGGAGTATGCAGGAGTTGGTTAAGGCTCCAGGGCTTCTGGTGCACAGATACACGAAGGTCCAGCCAGCCGGATTCAGTTTTTCCCCAGTGTTCACAGCAGGACAGCGCCATCCCGGAATGTCATCTTTGTTGATGCTTGTTTTACTGCGCGTCGCCGTACGTGTCGAAAGGGTGTCCTAGTAGGAGGGATGCAAGTAGGAGGACTCAGCCTACCAGATCAGTTGCGGATTCAGTAGTTCGGGGAGGAAGGGGTGTTAGCCAGAGGAGGCCACCCCCACCTCGGTGTGGCCGTTGTGGTAAGTGTCATTGTGGGGAGTGTTGTACTTCTTCGACAGCTCGTTATACTTGCGCCCAGCAGAGCAGGATTAATTGGAACGACAGAGGGTAGTGAAGCAGTAGATACAGGTGTATCCTTAACCCTCTAGAGATTGTATGTGTGATAAGATAAGTATATCTTAAGTGTTACGTGCAGTAATCATTTGGTACTTTGTGATTAGAAATCATGGTTAGTTAACCAGGTAAGACTAGGGGATAGAGGAAGTGTGAGCCTTAGAGTTTTTACGTAGAGACCTTAGAGGCGAGGCCAACTCGAGTAAAAAATGTATTTTTATGTTTGACCCTTATCAGGGTGCATAGTACACGTGAGATATGTTTGTGTGATAAATCCCTGAGTGGTATGAAATGAAAGAGGGTAGTTGAGCTAAGAAGACCACTAGGTTTTTCATGACTTGATTGTGAGATTGTTCCGGATCGGGGAACAAGAGTTTGGCACGATAATGGTCGGGTTGAGGACCACCGCGTCAACCCGCGACTGCTTTTGTGGTGGGTCAGTTTGTGGTCCCGCTTTGTGATAGGATCACGGGGTGTTAGGCCCAAGTTTAGTAAACCAACGACGAGTTCGGGATGCGTCGCCAAAGAGTCGGGCCGATGAGGTCACCCTCTTGTCTTTCAACAGATACTTTACTCGGCAGAGGGTTATGCGAGATGTTATATCAGGAAGGTTGTAAGGTTGCACGAGGTGCCTACTTTCACCTTATGACAGAAGTGGAGCCTGTGTTATGGCTATTTCTTTTCTCGAAGTTTTACCAGCAGGTTAGGAACTCAGTGAGTCTCATGACGCATTCACCTCGGCCGGTGTTTGGATTTCAGGTAGTACTGAGGATTGTTGCCTCCGTTGAGGGAGTGTTTTTATAACTACCATTTCAAGATTCGATATCGCCCACGGCCTCGTAGGGCGGAAGTGTAAGCTTGGCCGATTGGTTCGATGTTGGCAAAGTTCAGATAGTTGGTTCATACTTGTCTCGGCAGATACGGGTAGGGTGAAGCTTATCCGTAAGAGGTTATTGGCAGCTCGAGTCACCGTGGTCGTGCGGACAATCGCGATTTACGATTGAGTTCAGGTTGACGGTGGGTCTTCTTGAAGGTACCACCCCGGAAAGGGTGTGACGAGTTTTGGAAAACAGAGGGAACTTAGCCCGAGTTACTTTGGGCCTTTTCAGATCATTTGGAAAATAGGCCAAGTTGCCTATAGTTAGCATTGCCTTCCGACGTAGGAGGCAGTACGTCCGGTCTTTCATGTTGTTATGATCAGAAAATATCGGAGATCCATCCAGAGTGTTCCCAGTTAATGATGACCAAGTTGGAGGTAGTAACCCAGAGATTTGGAAACTGAAGCAGTAACAGAAATGTGGTAAGTTATGAGAAAGAGTTCGAGTGTACGAGAAGGGTACGACGAGTAAGGGAAGAAGCGAGCATGTATTACGAGCATGGATGCGATCATTTCTTTTGTAAAGTGAAGGTGCGAAGGGAGTATATTTTAGACCTCGGGTGGGAGCTTTTGTAGTGATGGAGGTGATTCCTCGTGGACTTGGATTAAGTATTTGCGCGGGTGTTTTCTGTGGCCAGGTATGGCATGTTTATTTTCATAAGTATAGTAGTGAAGACTATACGGGCGCATGTGTGTTTTGAGACTTAGAAGGAACATTCGGGACGAATGTTTCTAAGGAGGGGAGAATGTTATACCCCGTATTTCCAGAGTATGTACGTGAGGACGTACGTAGAAAAGTTTGAGCCTTAAAGATTAGGCAAGGACGAAATTTTGTGCACAACACCCGAAAAGAATCGTTTTCCGACGAAACGTTTTACAAAACTTGCGAAGGGAAAATTCCGGCTATGTCATTTATATTTTTTGCGGATTTTTCCGAGAGATGAAATATTTTGGACCAACGGGAGGGTGACATGTGTCACCCTCATATTGGACGTTATTTGGGGCGGCAAGTGGACGATTTGAAGTCTTGGGTTAGGTAGGATATTTGTGATAGTTGTTGTGGTAGATGGATAAGGTACACATGGATGAATCCTCACCCTACACTTGCATACCACTTGGCTTGATTCGCCCTCGTTGTCCTATAAATACCCCCCCCTTAGTTGAAGACTTCTTCATCCTAAAATAGTTTCTAAGTCTTGAAAGCTCTATCCCCCTTAGTGTAGTGTTTTCGTCCAAGCCTACCCTCCCCTCATGAGGCCCCTTGGCCGAGAGCACCCTCCCTTGGCCAAAAGTTTCCTACCTTGAGTTGTCTCAGAAATACTACCCCTCTTGGTAGAAATACTCCAAGTATAGTTACTATTCCAAAATACTTGGCCCAAATACCTTGTAATATTCCAAGGTTACACTTATACTAAAAGCCCGTAAATACTATTATACTTCCTTCACTACAAAAACGAAACCCTAAGGAAAATCTCCATAGTTGGTTGGAGTATTAAGAAGAAGTTGCATAGAACTTCTAAGGGTTGTTTGGAGCGGGTTGGAGCACCCGGAGTAGGAGCTAAACGTTGCTCAGGATCGACATTAAACTTGGATAATTTTGGGTTTATCGAGGTAAATACTCTTGACCTTCTATTGTAATTGGAAATTACATACTGTAGTTGTATAAATGAATATAAGATTCATAGAAGAGAATTGAACTGTAATAGAAGGATATTACAGAAAAGACTTGAACTGAAATCGCATCAGAAGAATATTAAAGAAGAAGATTAAAACTGTACTTACATAGGACTGTATTTACAGTAGACTTGTGTAGCTTAACGGGTAGGGAAGTGCTGCCCGATTTTTGGTAGAATAGTGAAGCCTCTGCTTAGAATGTTCTACAGAGTAGTCTAGACATTGATAGACTTTTATAACCGTTATAGTCAAGATCGCGAGTAGCATGTTCTACTGGAAAGGTGGACAAGGCTAGCCGGGTTATAGCGGTGGAGAGTTTTGCTAATAGTCGATAATCGTCGCGAGGTATGTGATTCTTCCTATCCTCTTGAGCATGATATTTTAAAAGAATATATATATAGTACGGTAGACGTACGTATGTTAACTGAACGTAGTTGTACGGCAATGTCTTTTGACTTAAGCCTGAATAATAAGAATCTTGAAGTATTTCAAAAGAATTAAGAAACCTTTTTGAAAGAAGAGTAACACTTGGTTTTAAAAGCTTAAGAGTTATACTAGCTTTATGGGAAGTTAGGTATAACGACTTAAGAGAAGTAAAAAGAATGGTTTATTAATTTTAGAAGTTAAGAGACTTGATCTTAAGAGATAAGAGACTTGACTTAAATAAATTAATATGAAATTTATGTGAAACCTCATTCGTGAGTAATGAGTACTTGGTTTTTTAAAAAGGAATAATGTTTTACTGATTTCGGAAATCAGAATAAGTATCGAACAAACCACTGCAGCGTTAATAAAGGGAAATGTTTTGACTAATTAAGTATTATTAAAACCAGTAGAAACCTCCATCTGCATAGAAGCTAAGATGAGACAAAATGATATTACATTTCCTAGATCATGGTCGCTTAATAAGATTGTTATAAACAAGAATAACCTACTCACACATAAGGCATATGTTTCTCAAATTGTTTAAAAGAGAATTATATTCTTAAGTGATTAAGACTATGAACTACGAAACCTTTCGAAAATGAGAAACTTGAGTATTTGAAATTAGGCAAACTTGAACGTTTGGAAAATAATGTTGTTACTTGATTTTACAAAAGGAAGTGTTTTGGTTTACTTAAAAAGATAGTCATTCTATTTTTAGACTACGGTGTCAGGTGACTTTTGTGAAAGATACGGATCTTTTAAAAAGTTAATGTATGAAGTACTTTGGGGATAAAACCCGAACTTGTTAACATAAAGTAGAAAGTACCTTGTGTGAACAAACTTGATTGTGTTGGTTTGTGATAACCTTGTAATACTTTCTTGTTGATTTGATAAATAAACATGTTAGGATACTACCGGTGTTAGTATCTTGTGATGTTTGTGTAAAGGGGTTTCCCTTGATTGTGCTTATGTTGTTTAAACGATAAACTGTTATGTTAGTATTATATCACTCACCTTGACTTGATCCCGGGGGTTAAGCCGTCCGACGCGGTAGACTCAAAGTGTCCGTGACCTATGATTCGAGAATACCTCACGCGTCCGTGGGCCTATGCGAGCTACGAGAGTTCCGTGTTAGTGTGCGGGTTATTGTCACGACCCGCCGGCCCGTGGATCGTGCCTTACTCGCACCCAAGTAGTCATACATCGAGTAATCGGAATATAAAACAAGACATGAAACTTGTAAATGAGACACGCTTTACGTGAGAAAATGTCGCTTTCGCATATATATATAACATAGTTTTGCGCTACATCCCAACCGCATAATAGGACTACGCACTTCTAAGGAAGTAAACAACTATGGCGGACAGGGCCCCGCCATACCCTCGAATGTGCAAAACTATCTACAACAACATGGAGATCATACCCAAAAGTAGAGCCTCCTAGAAGATGGAGCTCCCGACACCAAAGCAAAGATCCTAAGGATGTGGATCTAGCACCGCTGCCCTTACTCGCGCATGAACGCAGCTCAAGGAGGTCGCATAACAGTACTAAGTATGTGAAATCAGAAAGTACTTAAATGAAATCATATCATTTTAAAACCAATTTTACAAATATGCACGAAACAACCAATGTAACCGCACATACAGTGCCACATCATGAATAAGAGCAACAATAGGTAAATCAGAATGTGTCTTTTCTAGGCTGCGAATGATCGAAGCAGGGCCAATCGCCCATAGTATCATTATGCAAGCCTAATCCTGGACTCCCGTAGTCCGCATATGCCACTCACATAGGCCCGCATGGGGTATAACCCCGCATCGAGGGTAACTACTCCGGCATCGCCCCGACTCAGTCCGCATGGCCACATAGACCGCATGAGGTATAACCCCGCACACTAACCTGGAACTCTCGTAGCTCCGCATAGGTCCCCTGGACCCGCATGAGGTATCCTCGCATCATAGTCACACAGACTGCCTGAGGTATACCCCGCATCGGAGGGCAGCTTAACCCCCGGTATCATGTCAAGAGGTGAGTGATATAATACTAACATAACAACTTATCGTTAAACAACATAAGCACAACAAGAATACCCTCTTACACAAACGTTACAAGACACTAACACCCATAGTATTATGTCTACTCATCAAACCATCTTATTATGTTTTCCAGAAATCAATATAAGTCTTTTATAAACACATAAGTAAACCGTTCCTTTTATCTTTCTTAAGTTGTTATACCTAACTTACCATAAAGCTAGTATAACTCTTAAGCTTTTTGTTTAAAAACCAAATATTTTTCTTCTGTTAAAAATGATTCAGTATTCTTTTGAAATACTTCAAGATTCTTATTATTCAGGCATAAGTCAAAAGACATTGCCGTAATTATTATTCAGGCTTATGTCAAAAGACATTGCCGTAATTATTATTCAGGCTTAAGTCAAAAGACATTGCCGTAATTATTATTCAGTTAACACACGTACGTCTACCGTACTATATATATTTTAAAATATCATGCTCAAGAGTATAGGAAGAATCACATACCTTCTCGGCGAAATCCACCTGTTAAGTTGAATATGTCGCGCGCAGAGAATCAGCCTATAATAGTCAAATACGTCTATCAACGTCTAGACTATTCTCAGAAATGCTTCTAAGCAGGTTCTTTATTCTACGGAAAATTGGGCAGCACTTCCTACCCACAAGCTACTCAAGTCTCATCAGAAAACAAATTCTATGTAAGTACAACAATTCTATTCTTATACTCAAGTCTTAACTATTCTTATGTGTAATATCCAATTACAATAGAAGGACAAGAGTATTTACCTCGATAAGCCCAAAATTATCCAAGTAAAAATGTCGATCCTGAGCAAGGTTTAGCTCCTAATTTGTACGCTCCGATAGCTCCAAGAAGCCCTTAAGTTCTACACAACTTCTACTAAAATACTATATGGATTTGGGCTGTGGTATTTTGGAATAGTAACTTAAACTTGGAAGACAACTTTCTACTGTGGGGTTTGCCAGAGCTACTAGGCTAGAGGGGGGGTGTTTCGGCCAAGGCCTTCTCAAGGGGGAGGGGGAGTGTTGGACGAAACACAACAAGAGAGGGGGAAGGATTTTCAAGACTTGGAGAATGGATTTGTGGATGAAGAAAACCTTCAAGTTAGAGGGGTATTTATAGGCCAACCAATGGCCAAGATGAAGCCAAGTGCTATGCAAGTGTAGGGTGAGGATTTAGGCAAGTGTCCTTATCCATCTACTATACAAAAATATCCTACCAACTCCTTGACAAAACAAGCGACCAATCGTCCCCTTTACCGCCCATTCTTCCTCCAATTAGAGGGTGACAAGTGTCGCCCTCTCGTTGGTCCAAAATGTTTCGTCTCTCGGAAAAATCCACAAAAATAATAAATGACATAGCCGTAATTTTCCCTACGCAAAGTTTGGAAAACGCTTCTGAAACGATTCTTTTGGTAGGTGTGCACAATTGTTTTTCGTCCAATGCCTAACCTTAAGGCTAAACTTTTGTACGTATGCCCTCGCGTACATACTCTGGAAATACGGGGTATAACATTCTCCCCTCCTTAGAAACATTCGTCCCGAATGTTTCTTCCCAAGACAGATAATGATAAGGTTCTTCATAACTTAAACAGTTTGCAAATGCCACATACGCCACAAACAACATTAGGCATATATGACAATGAAAATTTACAAGTAGGAAAGTGAATTACCCGGAGGTGTGGGAATAGGTGAGGATACTTCATCATGTCCTCCTCGCCTTCCCACGTCATCTCCTCTTCGAGCTCGCTCCGCCACAAGACTTTGACTAAGCCACGCCCTCGTCCGCAGACGCCTAACCCGACGATCGATTATCGCTATGGAATCTCTCATACGATAACCCCTCGGCCACCGACATCGTCAATCGAGTGCACCCTAGATGGATCCTCGATACATCTCTCAAAGATAGAAACATGAAACACGGATGCACCGCCTCCGGATCGGACGGCAGATCCAACTCGTAGGCAACCTTGCCTTACCTCGCGAAAACTGATAGGCCCAATGTACTGGATCGAAGTTTCCTTTCTTCCCGAATCTCATCACACCCTTCATGGGTGACACCTTCAGAAAACCCAATCATCAACTCGAACTCTGATGCCGACGACGATGATCTCGCATGACTTCGCCGACTCGAGCCGCCAAGAATCGCCTTCCCGATAAGCTTCACCTTATCCACCGCCACGCACCAAATCTGGTCCCGCTAATCGCACTCGCCTACATCAAACCAGCCTATCGGGCGATCCGCACTTCCTCCCATACAAGGCCTCATAAGGCGCCATCAATACCGGAGTGGTAGCTATTATTATACGCAAACTCAACTAGAGGCAAATGATCCTCCCGCCTACCCTCGGTCAATAACACAGCTCGCAGATATCCTCAAGAGTCCGATAGTGCGCTCGCCTTCGTCTGCTCGTGGATGGAATGCAGACTGTGCTCACTCGCCCCTAAACTCTTCTCGAAAGACTCTAAGTTAGCCGTAAACTGGGCTCCTCTGTCTGATATGATCGAAATAGGGACTCCATGTAGTCTGACGATCTCTTGGATGTAAAGTCTGGCATAATCCTCAGCCGAAAAAGTCGTCCTGACGGGAAGAAAGTGGGCTGATTTTGTCAGCCTGTCGACGATAACCCAAATAAAATCATGCTTCCTCGGAGTGCGAGGTAATCCTGTGATAAAGTCCATGTTGATCACCTCCCTCTTTCAGGTCGGGATCTCTATCGTCTGCAACAAACCACCAGGCCTCTGGTGCTCTACCTTCACCTGTTGACAACACGGGCACTGAGCTACAAACTCTGCAACGTCCCTCTTCAAGCCATCCCACCAATACACGAATCTAAGGTCATGGTACATCTTGGTCGACTTCGACGGATAGAGTAACGCTACGCAGGTGCTTCCCCAGAACTCCGATGCCAAGTCCCGCAATATCCGGAACACACAACCTCGCTCAAACCTTAGCACCCCATCGTGCTACCTCAAAAGGACCCTTCCTCACGAAGAGCCGTATCACGCATCGTCAAAATCGATCTCAACCGCTTTCTTCACCTCTCGACGATGGAAGACTTGGCAACCTCTCGAACTCGAACCCCATCGCTATCGTAATCAATCAAACGGACACCAAGGCTCGCTAATCGATGCAAATCGCGAACCATGCCCCTCCTCTCCGGCCGACATCCGATAGGCTGCCCATCGACCTACGACTAGCGGCATCCGCCACAACATCGCCTTCCCGGGTGGTACAGATATCGACATCATAATCCTTAAGCAACTCTAACCACCGCCTCGCCGTAAGTCCAGCCTCCTCCGGTGAAGATATACCGAGGCTCTGTGGTCCGTATAAATATCCACACGAACCCCATACAAATAGTGCCTCCAGATCTTCAAGGCGTGGATCACCACGCTAACTCCAAATCATGCGGGTAGTTCCTCTCATGCTTCTTAAGCCGCCGACGCTGTGACGCTTATAACCTTACCCACCGCATCAACACACATCCCAACCCGATGCCCGATGCATCACAATACACGACATATAACCGTCTGGACCTCCGAAGAGTAAGAACGGGCGGCCGCCTCTCTTCAAGAATCGAAACCCCCGCTCACAAGCATCACCATCAAACTTAGCCGCTCGAGTCACCTAGTCAATGGTGCGAGATAGAAGCAAACTTCTACGAACCGATAATAACTCGCAAGGCCCGTAAAATCGCGAACCTCTGGCTTGAGTAAGAGTTCAGGCCAACTCGATCGCTTCGATCTTGGCCAGATCCACCAATACCATCACCCATAATATGCCCAAGAAAAGCCACCAAGCTAACCAAAACTCACATTTGGAAAACTTGGCGTATAATCTGCTGGTCTCGAGAACTCTCAAAGACAGCCTCTCAAATGCTCCGCATGCTCCTGCTCTGAGCGAGAATAAACCAAGATGTCATCAATGAACACTATCACAAACGTGTCCAAAAATGGTTTGGACACTCGGTTCATCAAATCCATAAAAACTGCCGGAGCATTGGTCAAACCGAACGACATAAACCTGAACTCATAGTGCCCGTACCGGGTCCGGAATGCAGTCTTAGGGACGTCCGCCTCTCTGACTCATACCTGATGATAGTCCGATCGCAGATCAATCTTGGAGAAACATCTCGCACCCTGCAGCTGGTCGAACAAATCATCAATCCTGGGAAGGGGGTATATGTTCTTAATAGTCACCTTGTTCAGCTGCCTGTAATCAACACACATGCGCAGCGTCCCATCCTTCTTCTTCACGAACAATACCGGCGCTCTCCAGGGAGAAACACTAGGTCTGATGAAGCCCTTCTCCAGCAAATCTCGCAGCTGGTCCTTCAACTCTCTCAACTCAGCAGGTGCCATTCTGTATGGCGGAATGGAAATAGGCCGAGTGTCTGGCAGCACATCGATACAAAACTCTATCTCCCTCTCTGGAGAGATACCCGGGAGGTCGTCTGGAAACACGTCTGGGAACTTTCGACTACCGAATCGATCAAAATCTGTACCGCAGCCTCGATCAAACACCCGAACGAGATGGTAGATATACCCTTCTCGCACCATCTTCCTAGCCTTGAGGTAAGAAATAAACCTACCTCTACGATACTGATGTTCCTCCCACTCAACAACCGGCCCCGAAAATGGAACCGCATCACTCTCTCTCTCAGCCTACATTGGCATAGCAGGAAGCTAACCAATCCATACCCATGATCACGTCGAAATCAGTCATATCCAACTCTATCAAGTCGGCTAGGGTCTGACGACTGCATATGGTCACTGGACAAGCCCTATATACCCGCCGAGCTACCACCGAATCACCCATCGCGTAGCTACCTCGAAGCGGTCTATGGAATCGTGCTCTATCCCTATCCTACTAGCAATAAGGGAGATATATAGATGCAGTAGAACCCGATCTATCAAGGCATACACATCAAACCCGTAAACCGATAAGGTACTGTGGATTTACATCGTGAGGCCTCCTAATCTCGCTGGCCGACAAGGCATAAATACGGCTCGAGGACCGCTAGAATCGATCCGCGCCACGACTCCGCCGCGACTGGCCGCCCACGAGTACCTTTCTCCGGGCGAGTAAATCGTAGGAGACGCGAAGATCCGCGAAAGAACTCAGGGTCGACCCTACCACTCGCGCTGCTCCTAGTCGGACAGTTCCTCACAAAGTGACCCGACCGCCGCGAATCAGAATAAACTCTGAGGAGTACCACAATTCCCGAATGGTATCTACCGTGACGGCCACACCGGCGGGGTGGTCCCGACCGCCAGCACTCTCGCCACCCCGAAAGTTCAAGTCCCGGGCCCCGACCGCCCGAATACTGTCAGGCTGAGGACGGCGCAGAGTGCTCAGCCGGCCGTGGTGCGACCCAGATCGCCAAGCCGCCCACCTCGATAACTACCAGCGACCTCGCCCCCGTCCTCTTCGCCGTCACAACCCGCCGGCCTCGACGCCTCGCATCCCAAAGGTAATGAGCTCGCATATGGGTAATATCCATGCTCGTCAAGAGCTACACCCGCAAGACTCGCCATATAATCATCTAGCCCTGACGTGGCGATGCACTCGCCCTCCATATTCGCACAACGCAGTGGACATATCGAGCCAATGAATCAAACTCAATATTATACTCCCTAATCGCGCCCTCTCTGCCTCAAAGAACAAAATCTATCGCCCGCGCCTCCTCATCCGCGAGGCAAGTGAGTGAGAAAGGCCTCCGATAACTCGTCCCAAGTAGCTGGGGACGCGTGCTCTCCCCAAGATAACTCCCACGAATCAAACCAATCAACTGCGGTATCACGCAGCCTATATGAGCTGAAGACCACGGACTCGGTCTCTGAAGCCTTGATCACTCGCATGATCTTCTCAGAATCGACGGATGAACTCGCGGATCATCTTCGTGCCTCGACCCGTAACTCGGGCGGCTACAACTCAGAAAATCCCATAGCCGCAAACCGCTCGATCTCGTGAACTACGTGCCGCTGAATCGAACCGCAAAGATTCAGCCTTATCTCACGTTCGCCACGATCTCGCCAAGAATCGCCATCTCTCAGAACCCATCTCATCCGCTCCAGCCGTGGACGAGGTGCAGTATCGTGGTTCGCTGGGCCGGGCGGCGCTATGGAACTCGCCGCCTCGTATAGATCGGGCTCGAGCCCTCGTGAATCCGGTGTCCTACTAGCGCCTCCGGCCGCTTTGCCCTTCTCGGGCCCGGTTGCTTTACGTGAGGCATAATCATATGTAAAAGGAATACGTTAGAGGGGTTCAACTTATAACACAGCTCTAAGGCACGATCTCAGAGTGAGAAGAAAGGAACCAATCCTAAATATCCTATAGCCTCCTGATTATAGGTGGTGCACAACACACCGATAATCAAGACTTACTAGATACGGTCAGACACTTTCCGAGATTAATCGCTCGATACCACTTTTGTCACGACTGCCCGGCTCGTGGATCGTGCCTTACCCGGGCACCCAAGTAGTCATACATCAGAGTAATCAGCGGAATATAAAAACAAGACATGAAACAGTTGTAAAATGAGACACAGTTTTACGTGAGAAAATGTCGTCTTTCGGCATATATATATAACATAGTTTTGCAGTTACATCCCAACCGCATAATAGACTACGCACTTCTAAGGAAGTAAACAACTATGGCGGGACAGGGCCCCGCCATACCCTGAATGTGCAAAACTATCTACAACAACAGGGAGATCATACCCAAAAGTAGAGCCTCCGGAGAAGATGGAGCTCCTGACACCAAAGCAAAGATCCTAAGGATGTGGATCTAGCACCTGCTTGCCCTTACCTGCGGCATGAACGCAGCCCCCGAAGGAGGTCAGTACAACAGGTACTAAGTATGTGAAACTGTAAAGTACTTAAATGAAATCATATCATTTTAAAACCAATTTTACAAATATGCACGAAACAACCAATGTAACCGCACATAGTGCCACATCATAAACAAGAGCAACAATAGGTAAACTGTAACAGGTCTTTTCTAGGCTGCGAATGATCGAAGCAGGGCCAATCGCCCATAGTATCATTATGCAAGCCTAATCCTGGACTCCCGTAGTCCGCATAGGCCACTCACATAGGCCCGCATAGGGTATAACCCCGCATCGAGGGTAGCTACTCCTCGGCATCGTCCTGGACTCGTAGTCCGCATGGCCACATAGACCGCATGAGGTATAACCCCGCACACTAACCTGGAACTCTCGTAGCTCCGCATAGGTCCCCTGGACCCGCATGAGGTATCCTCGCATCATAGTCACACAGACTGCCTGAGGTATACCCCGCATCGGAGGGCAGCTTAACCCCCGGTATCATGTCAAGAGGTGAGTGATATAATACTAACATAACAGCTTATCGTTAAACAACATAAGCACAACAAGAATACCCTCTTACACAAACGTTACAAGACACTAACACCCATAGTATTATGTCTACTCATCAAACCATCTTATTATGCTTTCCAGAAATCAATATAAGTCTTTTATAAACACATAAGTAAACCGTTCCTTTTATCTTTCTTAAGTTGTTATACCTAACTTCCCATAAAGCTAGTATAACTCTTAAGCTTTTTGTTTAAAAACCAAATATTTTTCTTCTGTTAAAAATGATTCAGTATTCTTTTGAAATACTTCAAGATTCTTATTATTCAGGCTTAAGTCAAAAGACATTGCCGTAATTATTATTCAGGATTAAGTCAAAAGACATTGCCGTAATTATTATTCAGGCTTAAGTCAAAAGACATTGCCGTAATTATTATTCAGTTAACACACGTACGTCTACCGTACTATATATATTTTAAAATATCATGCTCAAGAGTATAGGAAGAATCACATACCTTCTCGGCGAAATCCACCTGCCAAGTCGAATATGTCGCGCGCAGAGAATCAGCCTATAATAGTCAAATACGTCTATCAACATCTAGACTATTCTGTAAACAGTTCTAAGCATAGGGTTCTTTATTCTACGGAAAATTGGGCAGCACTTCCCTACCCGTCAAGCTACTCAAGTCTACTGTGAAAACAGTCCTATGTAAGTACAGTTCAATTCTATTCTTATACTCAAGTCTTAACTATTCTTATGTGTAATATCCAATTACAATAGAAGGACAAGAGTATTTACCTCGATAAGCCCAAAATTATCCAAGTAAAAATGTCGATCCTGAGCAAGGTTTAGCTCCTAATTTGTACGCTCCGATAGCTCCAAGAAGCCCTTAGAAGTTCTACACAACTTCTACTAAAATACTATAAGGGATTTGGGCTAGGGTATTTTGGAATAGTAACTTAAACTTGGAAGACAACTTTCTACCTGTGGGGTTTCTAGAGCTACTAGGCTAGAGGGGGGGGTGTTTCGGCCAAGGCCTTCTCAAGGGGGAGGGGGAGTGTTGGACGAAACACAACAAGAGAGGGGGAAGGATTTTCAAGACTTGGAGAATGGATTTGTGGATGAATAAAACCTTCAAGTTAGAGGGGTATTTATAGGCCAACCAATGGCCAAGATGAAGCCAAGTGCTATGCAAGTGTAGGGTGAGGATTTAGGCAAGTGTCCTTATCCATCTACTACACAAAAATATCCTACCAACTCCTTGACAAAACAAGCTACCAATCGTCCCCTTTACCGTCCATTCTTCCTCCAATTAGAGGGTGACAAGTGTCGCCCTCTCGTTGGTCCAAAATGTTTCGTCTCTCGGAAAAATCCGCAAAAATAATAAATGACATAGCCGTAATTTTCCCTACGCAAAGTTTGGAAAACGTTTCGTCGGAAAACGATTCTTTTGCACGTATGCCGCGCATATTACCGGAAATACGGTATAACGCGCTTATACCTCACGCGGTCTATGTGGCTACGCGATCGCGAATCCGTGACGTGCCGGGAGTAGCTACCCTCGATGCGAGGAATACCTCACGCGGGCCATTGGAGTGGCCTATGCGGAGTCGCGGAAGTTCGTGACTAGACGCGCGACATTAGATATCGCGCGAGTGGCCGCTGATCATGTGGCGGTCTAGACAGATCTCATGATACGCTTTATGACCTTGTTGGTACTGGGTTTTAGTAGTCGGCTATGCCTTCAGATTTACCCCAGACGGTTTTATTATGACACAGTGGGACCCGTGTTCATGTGTATTCCTCGTGCTTTTATATCATAGATCGCCAGCGGTGAGGAAGGTATTCCACGCATGATTGATGTTATGGGCGTGAGACCCATAGTTGTATTTGAGTGATGACTTTGAGGCGTGAGTCCTCGACTTGACATAATCGCTATTTATCAGTGAATCGTAGTTTGGTTATCATACATGTCTCCCGCTTTATATAGACTACTATGATTTCATTTACGATTTTCGCCACATACTGGTACTGCAGATCGACTCCTTCGGGCCGCGCTCATGCCGCAGTAGAGGTACACCGCCGCCGATCCTCGCCTTAGGATCACGCTCAGCTTTGGGAAGCTCCGTTTCTCCGAGGCTTATCACGTATAGTCCCCGCCGTTGTAGGTACTTACATTCGTGGTATGGGGCCCCGCCCCGCCATTGTTGTTATATCATTCTGAGGTCCGTAGTAATCGTTGTGGGCGAGTTGTGAAAAGGATGTAATCGCTCGTGTTAAGTTTTTATTTATATATGCCGAAAGGCAACTTTTCTTCAGATAATTGTTCCATATTTCATGTCTTGTTTTATATTCCGCTGATTACTCTGATGTATGTATCACTAGGGTGCCCGGGGTAAGGCACAAGTCACGGGCCCGAGTTCGGGTCGTGACAATCCACTTGCCAAGTTGAATACGCCACACGTAGAATGTCAACCTATAATGACCATAATACGTCTATCAACTTCTAGCATTCTATCGTAGAATAATTCTAAGTATAAAGTCTCTTATTCTACGGAAAATTGGGCAGCACTTCCTTTGTTTCTACGTACTTTTCCACCTTTTTCAAGGCCCAAAATCATTAACCAAACATGCCACATTTAAGGCTCAACAATTCAGCTAACCAAAGGGGATTACACACCTAACAGGACGTGCAAAATTCTGCCCCACAATTAATATCAATAAGTCCAATATTCAATTCCATTCTCGACTACAGTCAATGCCAACAACAATATCAATTCCTTTTCAATCCAAGTTGTTATTCCAACATGTTATATATATTGTAACAATTATAACAACTATATTCCCTTTTCTTATATAACATGCGACGATTATAACTATCGACCAAATTGATTTACAATCTTAATGGCTAACATGCCAATCTCGGATTCAAGCCCTCAAATCCTTTAAAATTATCAACCATCATTTTTTATATCTCAAGATAACTTACAAACTATCATAACATGTAATCACTTATTACATTAAGAAGATGAAGATTATTACCTCGATAAGCCCAAATTTAATCCAAGATTTAAAGTCGATCCTTAGCAACTTTAGCTTCTCTTTTCGACATTCCAATCCACTCCAAGCAACCCTTAGAAGCTTATGAAGAACTCCTCTTCAAGTTCCAACTCCAACTATTAAAAACCCCTTAGGTTTTCATGTTACGACTAACGTAAAAATGTAGTATTTCCGGGATTTTTGTGTTGGGATATCCTTAGAATACCTCTAGGGGCCTTGGGTTTGAATATTGGGATTTATGAACAACAATTGAAGAAATTTGTTTTCTTCTTTTGAGGGCTAGCCGAGAGCTCCCTTTGGAGCACAAGAGTCTTGCTAATTTTTCTAAGTGTTGGAATGTCTTGCTACTAGTAGTAGTAATACATAATGAGACCAAGGGCTAGGATTAATCCAAATGGAAGGCTAGGATGTGGTCAATTATCTCAAGCTATCTTGACTACTTGACTTAGTCAATTTTATCAAGCCAAAATTTGGCTACACTTATCCATGATTTCGTCCAACATGACCCATGTGGAGGGTGACACGTGTCTCTCTCCCATTGGTCCATAAATTTTCGTTTCCCGAAATTTCCATAATTGGTCAAAATATCAAAAACCTTGTGGGCCCCACAAAAACGTAAAATTTCCCGAGTGGGCCCCACGTATCCAACTCTGAAGATAAAATTCCATACTTCTGATAAATTCTAAAAGTCTCAAATAACAAATTTGAGAACCCAATTCTCATTAACGAACAATTTCCTTCCCGAAGTTCGGAAGATTTTTCCTTTGGAAAACAATTATTTCTTTCGTTCAAATTTTTAAGTCTTGTGTTCTACCGTCTATTCTCCTAAACATGTCCTAGAATTACGGGGTGTAACAGTGACAAATGTGTTTACACGAAAGGAAATATCGACTTGTTCGTCATGATTTGCCTTTACGTAGACGATATGTTGATCACAGGGAGCAGTCATAGGATGATCCTAGAGGCTAAGAACATATTGAAATAATGTTTTGACATGAAAGATGTCACGACCCAACCCCGGGCCCGCGACTGGTGCCCTACCTGGGCACCCTTACCGGTATACATCAGAGAAAATCAGCGGAACATACATAGAACTCTTAATAAAAAAAAATCAATAATGAATAAACAACAGGTTAGCCGATAAGGCTACATCCCTGGATATATAATTACATAACCGAAAGCAGTTACCTCCTTTCTTTTACAAACTGACCCACAAGATATGACTACAGACCTCTAAGAATTTTGACATAACAACTGTGGCGGGACAGTGGTTCGCTGCACTCGAATGTACATAAATATACAACATCAGGGAAACCGTACCAAAAGACTAGCCTCCGGAGAAATGGAGCATCGACAATCGATCGTTGATCCAAGAGCGAGGATCCATAACTCGCTACTCCCTACTGCAGATTTAACGCAACCCCCGAGGAAAGGGGGTCAGTACAAAATATGTACCAAGTATGTAAAACTGGAAACACTATAATTTACATCATAAGTCAAAAATAAAGCTGGAGACATGTATGATAATCAAATTAACAGTATAATGTGCCTTACTAACAATGAGAGTAACAAAATAAACATTTTCGATTCTTAAAATAGGAAACATGTGATTAACCTAGGACCATCCGCCTGTAGTATTATCACGCAATCCTACTCCTGGGACTATTTCACCCGCATAGGCCGTGTGGACCCGCATGAGGTAATTTCCTCGCATAGGACTGGTCCGCCCCGCATGGGACTATTCACCCACATGAGCCCTATGGACTCACATGAGGTAACTTCCTCGCATCGTGGGGAGCAAATCCGCGGAATATGCAAAATGCAACATACTCGGGGAATGACCCCGTAAAGAATAATATAACACAAACACAACCGGCTACCATAAACAACATAATCAAGTTAATAAATCCATAAACTTCTCATTAGACTTAATTAGCATGCACTCTCATTTTATTTAATTTAAGGCACTATCATATCATGAAAAATCCGGGAATTTGACCCGAAGTACTACGTACTTCTATTCTTTTAAAATGACTATTCCTCGTATAAAACCCCAAGATACTAACACCCGTAGTATCAAGGCTTATCTACTTTTCAAAACAAGTCACTATACCTTTAGAAATAAATTTTTAGGCTTCTAAACCACGTGACTTTTACCTTAAACCTTTAAACAATTGATGCCTTTAAATCAATATTTGTCCTTCTTCATTTCAAGTCATTTATCTTTGTTTACATTACTAGAGAAAATCATTCATTTAACTTTCCATAAAGTTGTTATAACCAACTTCTCATAAAGTCGTTATAGTAACTTTATGCTTTAGGAACTAAGACAGTTTCATTCTTTTAAAAATCAAGTGAGTTAATTATCTAACTCAACCAAACTTAGACATTATTATATCAAGTTAATGATATCAAAACAAAAACTGAATTCCTTTAAAACTCGTACGTCTACCGTACTATACATTTATAAAACTCATGCTCGGTCCACTTGCTAAGTCCAATATGCCGCACGTAGTATGTCAACCTATAATGACCATAGTACGGCTATCAACTTATAACTTTTAATGTAGAATATTCTAAGTGTAAAGTCACTTATTCTACGGAAAATTGGACAACACTTCCTTTGTTTCTACGTACTTTTCCATCGTTTTCAAGGCCCGAAATCAATAACCAATATGCCACATTTAAGGCTCAACACATCAACCAATCAAAGGGGATTACACACCTTACAGGACATGTAAAATTCTGCCCCACAATTAATACCAAGTAGTTCAATAGACAATGCCATTCTCGGCTAATAGGTGCAACAACATATAATCATTTCCAATTCCTTTTCAATCCATATTTTCGTCCTAACATGTTATATAGTCGCAACCAATTTTAACAACTATAATCCTTCCTTTATATAACATGCGACGATTATAACTATCGACCAAATTGAATTACAATCTTAAGGGCTAAACATGCTAGTTTCGGATTTTTGCTTCCAAATATTCCATAACACCTATCAATCTTCATTATATATATCTTATGCTTGTTTATGTATATAACTACAACAACATGTAATCTTTAATCACTAAGAGGACAAGATTGCTACCTTGACAAGCCCTAATATAACTTCAAGATCCAAAGTCGCTCCTTAACAACTTAACTCATTTCCTTCACGCTCCAATTCACTATTTGAAGCCCTTAGAAGTTCATAAACAACTTCCCTTCAATTTCCAAACAAAACTTATGAAAACAACTTAGGTTTTCATCTTGCGACTAATGTAAAAACGTAGCTTTTCCGGGATCTTTGTATTGAGATATCCTTATAATACCCCTAGGAACCTTGGGTTTAAGTATTGTGAATTATGAACAACAAACGAAAAAAAATTCTTCTCCTTCAAGAGCTTAGCCGAGAGCTCACTTTCTCATGCTCAAGTTTCTCTAATTTTTTCTAAGTGTTGAGACTTGTCTTGCTACTAGGATGAATATATAATAAAATGTAGGGTCAAGATTAAAACACTTGTGGGGATTGGATGAAGAAGATTTAAATATCTTGTGTCACTTGACTTAGTTGACTTGGTCAATTTTCTCAAGTTTGTTCATCCACCTTAGGCTACTTAACCTTGGTCACTAGACGACTTAACCTTGGTCAATTATTTCGACCAAGCCTATGTAGGGGGTGACACATGTCACCCTCCCATTCGTCACAACATTTCGTTTCCCGACATTTCCATAATTCTGATAAATTCTACAAGTCTCAAGTCTTAAAGTCATGTTTTCTTAAGTACGTTCTTATATACATGTCCTGGAATTACGGGGTGTAACATTCTTCCCCCTTAGAAATATTCATCCCCGAATGTTCTTTCGGAGACAATCGAATTAGATAGCGACATAGTCTCTTTTATCTACACCCAACATACCAAAATATGCCACACATGGCCACATAATAGCACTTAAGCAAATACGTCAATTAAAACTGACAAGTAAGGGAAAAGGATTACCTGGAGGTGTAGGGAATAAGTGAGGATACTTCTCCATCATGTCCTCCTCTGCCTCCCAAGTCATATCCTCTCTATTATCATTCCGCCACAAGACTTTGACGGAAGCCACATCTTTGGTCCGCAGTCGCCTGACCTGGCGATCGAGTATCGCTATGGGACTCTCCTCATACGATAACCCCTCTGTCACCTGGACATCGCTAGCTGGGAAAACTCTCGATGGATCTCCGATACACTTTCGTAACATAGAAACATGGAAGACCGGATGTACTTCCTCCAAGTCGGACGGCAGTTCCAACTCATAGGCAACCTGGCCTACTCTACGGACGATCTGATAAGGCCCAATGTACCTTGGGATAAGTTTCCCCTTCTTCCCGAACCTCATCACACCCTTCATGGGTGATATCTTCAAGAAGACCCAATCGTCAACCTAAAACTCCAAGTGTCGACGTCGATTATCTGCATAAGATTTATGCCGACTCTGAGCTGCTAAAAGTCTCTCCTGGATAAGCTTCACCTTATCCACAGCCTGTTGAATCAAGTCTGGGCCAACTAACTGAACCTCGCCCACGTCGAACCAACCAATCGGCGACCTACACTTCCGCCCATACAAAGCCTCATATGGCGTCATCTGAATACTAGAATGGTAGTTGTTGTTATATACAAGCTCAACAAGAGGCAAATGATCCTCCCAGCTACCCCTGAAATCAATAACACAGGCCTGCAGCATATCCTCAAGTGTCTGGATAGTACGATTTGCCTGTCCGTTGGTCTGAGGATGAAATGCGGTACTGAGACTCACCTGTGTCCCTAACCCCTTCTGGAAAGACCTCCAGAAGTTAGTCGTAAAATGGGCTCCTATGTCTGATATAATAGATATAGGAACTCCATGCAGTCTCACAATCTCCCTGATATAAAGTCTAGCATAATCCTCAGCCGAATACGTAGTCCTGACTAGAAGAAAGTGGGCTGATTTCGTCAGCCTGTCTACAATAACCCAGATGGAATCAAACTTCCTCTGAGTATGAGGTAACCATGTAACAAAATTCATGTTGATCACCTCCCACTTCCATGTCGAAATATCAATCGCCTGCAATAGCCCACCGGGCTTCTGGTGCTCAACCTTGACCTGCTGACAATTCGGACACTGAGCAACAAACTCTGCTACATCCCTCTTCAGGCCATCCCACCAATACATACATCTGAGTTAATGGTACATCTTAGTCGACCCCGGATGAATAGAGTAACGAGCACTGTGTGCCTCCCCTAGAACCTGCCGACGAAGTCCTGCAACATCGGGACACACAATTTGCCCTCGTATCTTAGCACCCAATCAGGAGCTACCTCAAATAAACTCTTCTCCTCTCGAAGAGCCGTATCTCGATACCGTATCAGAACTGGATCATCATACTGTCGCCTCTTCACCTCCTCAATGATGGAAGACTCGGCAACCTCTCGAACCCGTATCCCACTATCATCGGTATCGACCAATCGAACCCCAAGGCTCGCCAGCTGATGGATCTCATAGACCATGTCATGTCTATCTGGTTATACCTATGACAGACTCCCCATATATCTACGACTCAGAACATCTGCAACCACGTTGGCTTTTCCCGGATGGTATAGGATATCAACATCATAATCCTTCAGCAACTCTAACCACCGCCTCTGTCGCAAGTTCAGCTCCCTCTGCCTGAAGATGTACTGGAGGCTCTTGTGGTCTGTATAAATATCCACATGAACTCCGTATAAATAAAGCCTCCAAATCTTCAAGGCATGAATAACTGCGGCCAACTCTAAGTCGTGAGTAGGATAATTCCTCTCATGCTTCCGTAGCTGTCGGGAAGCATAGGCTATAACTTTGTCGTGCTGCATCAACACACACCCCAGCCCGATACTCGAGGCATCACAATAAATCACATAACCCTCTAATCTCTCGAGAAGAGTAAGAACTGGAGCCGTCATCAACTTTTCCTTCAATAACTGGAAGCCCTTCTCACAAGCTTCCGTCCACTGGAACTTAGTCGCTTTCTGAGTCAGCCTAGTCAAAGGCGCTGATATCGAAGCGAACTGCTCCACAAACCTACGATAATAACCCGCCAGCCCTAAGAAGCTGCGCACTTCCGTCGGAGTAGTAGGTCTCGGCCAAGTCTTGACTGCCTCAATCTTTGTCGTATCCACCTGAACACCGTCGGCCCCTATAATGTGCCCCAAGAATGCCACTGAGGATAACCAAAACTCACACTTGGAGAACTTGGCGTACAACTTCCGGCTCCGGAGGACTCCAAGTACCGTCCTCAAGTGATTTGCATGCTCCTACTCTGTGCGAGAATAAACCAGGATGTCATCAATGAATACTATAACAAACGTATCTAGAAATGGCTTGAACACCCGGTTCATCAAACCATAAATACCACTGGAGCGTTAGTGAAACCGATAGACATCACCCTGAACTCATAATGCCTATATCGGGTCCTGAATGCAGTCTTCGGGATATCTGCCTCTCTAACTCGCACCTGATGATAACCGGACCGTATGTCTATCTTGGAGAAACACCTCGTACCATGCAACTGGTCAAACAAATTATCAATCCTGGGGAGGGGGTATCTATTTTTGATGGTTACCTTATTCAGCTGTATGTAGTCAACACACATACGCAGCGTCCCATCCTTCTTTTTTACAAACAAAACAGGCGTTCCTCAGGGAGAAATACTAGTCCTTATAAAGCCTTTTTCCAGCAAATATTTCAGCTGGTCCTTCAACTCCCTCAACTCAGCAGATGCCATCCTGTACGGCGGAATAGATATAGGCCAAGTGTCTGGCAGCAGATCAATACAAAACTCTATCTCCCTCTCTGGAGGAATACCTGAGAGATCATCTGGGAATACATCCGGAAACTCTCTAACCACCGAATCGATCAAGAATCGGCACCTCACCAGATCAAATACCCAAACCAGATGATAGATGTACCCTTTCTGAACTATCTTCCTAGCCTTGAGGTAAGAAATAAATCTACCCCTCGACGACGATGTATTGCCCTTCCACTCGATAACCGGCTCACCGGGAAACTGGAATCAGACCAACTTGTCTCTACAGTCAACATTGGCATAACAAGAAGCCAACCAGTCCATACCCATAATGATATCAAAATCTGTCATCTCCAACTCTATCAGGTCTGCTAGGGTCTGACGACTGTTTATGAATACCAGACAGTTCTTATACACCCGCTCAGCTAACACCGAATCACCCACTAGCGTAGCTACCTCAAACGACTCTTTCGACACCATCTCTATCCCTATTCTACCAGCAATAAGAGGGGACACATAGTACAAGGTAGAACCTGGATCTATCAAAGCATAAACATCACAGCATGAAATCAACAATATACCTGTGACGACATCCGGTGAAGCCTCCCGTCCCGCTTACCGCTAAAGAATATATACGGTTCTGTGGACCGCTAGAACTAGGACCTCTGCCACGACTGCGCCATGACTCCGCCCGTGAACTCCTCGCCTCGAAGATGAAGACCAAAGAATCGACCTGTAGGCTGAACCATACCTCCCACGTCGCCTCTGGTCGGACAATCCCTCTTCATATGGCCCTGCTGGCCACAAGAGAAACAAGCTCCCAAAGCAGTATGACACTCACCAGGTTTAGATCTACCGCACCGAACACACCGAGATAGGGGTTGTCTCGATCGGCTAAGATCTCTGCCTCCCTGAAACCCCGAAGCCCTGGAGACTGACCGCTTCCCGAATGACCTGATTAAACCTCCCGCCGTAAAATCAAAGGAGCACTGCGTCGCTGAAATGTAGAACTAGTTCAGCCGAGGCCGCTCGCTCGAAAGTTACCTCAAACCCCGCCTCGCCTTCGGGCCGCCTCGACCGCCGGGTCCTCTCTCTGGCCTCAATCTCGCAGATATGCTCGCATCTCCGCAATATCCATACCGGGTCAAGGGCTACCCTGTGCATGCACAACCATATAGCGATCTAGCCCCATCACATAGCGATGAACTCACCATGTCACCCACAATAGTGAGCGATACCGCCATTGAGTCAAACTCCGTGTCAGACTCACGGGTCCTCCCATTCTGTCTCAATGTCAAGAACTTATCCACGCGGGCTCTCCTAATCTCAGAAGGCAAAAAGTTATCAAGAAAGGCCTCTGTGAACTCATCCCAAACAGCTGGAAGAGCACTCACACCCCTCGACAGTTCCCACAACTCAAACCAGTTCAACGCAATATCGCGTAACCGGTAAGAAGCTAACACAACTGACTCTGTCTCCGAGGCCCTAAGTATCTGCATAGTCTGATGTACCTGCCGAATGAACTCCTGAGGATCATCCTCAGATCATGAACCATAGAACTCGGGTGGATTATAACCCAGAAAATCTCGAATCCTCAAACCGCTTACGTGGTTAGCTACTACTCGCTTGCCCGCTCGCCACTACGCCGTCAATAACCCGACCGCTTCTCCATAATTCTATACACCGCCCGCCGGTGGATCGAGGCTCGTATCGGAACCTCTCGAGTTGCGGCCGCTCTCGGCCTCTAATACCGCGGTGGTCAACTCGCCGATCGCCCACAACCTCGTGCATAGTCCGGGCTCGAGTCCTAGTAACCTCTGCGTTCACTAGCGCCTCGCCACGCTTTGCCCTTCTGGGCCCTGGTCGCCTTCCGTGGAGGCATAACTGAATAGGTCAGAAAGGATTCAACCTAATAAGACAGCTCTATTGCACGATCTCAGAGAGAGAAAAATGGAAACCAATCCTAAATGTCCTGCAGCCTCCTGTTTATAGATGTGGTGCACAACACACCGATAACCAAGACTCTACTAGATACGGTCCAGAGACACTTTCGAGGACTAATCGCTCGATACCACTTTTGTCACGACCGACCTCAAGCTCATGATCGTGCCCTACCTGGGCACCCTTACCGGTATACATCAGATAAAATCAGCAGAACATACATACAACTCTTAATAAAAAAAATCAATAATAAATAAATAACAGGTTAGCCGATAAGGCTACCTCCCTGGATATATAATTACATAACCGAAAGCAGTTACCTCATTTCTTTTACAAACTGACCCACAAGATATGACTACAGACCTCTAAGAATTTTGACATAACAATCGTATGACATGGCCCGCTGCACTTCAATGTACATAAATCTACAACATCAGGGAAACCGTACCAAAAGACTAGCCTCCGGAGAAATGGAGCTCCTGACAACTGATCAGTGATCCTAAGAGTGAGGATCCACAACCTACTTACCCCTACCTGCGGGATGAACGCAGCCCTCGAGGAAAGGGGGTCAGTACAAAATATGTACCAAGTATGTAAAACTGGAAACACTGTAATTTACATTATAAGTCTAAAATAAAGCTGGAGACATGTATGATAATCAAATTAACAGTATATTGTGCCTTACTAACAATGAGAGTAACAAAATAAACATTTCCGGTTCTTAAAATAGGAAATATGTGATTAACCTAGGACCATCCGCCTGTAGTATTATCACGCAATCCTACTCCTGGGACTATTTCACCCGCATAGGCCGTGTGGACCCGCATGAGGTAATTTCCTCGCATAGGACTGGTCCGCCCCGCATGGAACTATTTCACCCGCATGAGCCCTACGGACTCGCATGAGGTAACTTCCTCGCATCGTGGGGAGCAAATCCACGGAATATGCAAAATGAAACATACCCGGGGAATGACCCCGTAAAGAATAATATAACACAAACACAACCGGCTACCATAAACAACATAATCAAGTTAAGAAATCCCTTAACTTCTCATTAGACTTAATTAACATGCTCTCTCATTTTATTTAACTTAAGGCACTATCATATCATGAAAAATCCAGGAATTTGACCCGAAGTACTACGTACGTCTATTCTTTTAAAATGACTCTTCCTCGTATAAAACCCCCAAGATACTAACACCCGTAGTATCAAGGCTTATCTACTTTTCAAAACAAGTCACTATACCTTTAGAAATACATTTTTAGGCTTCTAAACCACGTGACTTTTACCTTAAACCTTTAAGCAATTGATGTCTTTAAATCAATATTTGCCCTTCTTCATTTCAAGTCATTTATCTTTGTTTAGATTACTAGAGAAAACCATTTCTTTAACTTTCCATAAAGTTGTTATAATCAACTTCCCCTAAAGCCGTTATAATAACTTTATGCTTTAGGCACTAAGACATTTTCATTGTTTTAAAAATCAAGTGAGTTAATTATCTAACTCAACCAAACTTAGACATTATTATATCATGTTAATGATATCAAAACAAAAACCGAATTCCTTTAAAACTCGTACGTCTACCGTACTATACATTTATAAAACTCATGCTCAGTCCACTTGCTAAGTCCAATATGCCGCACGTAGTATATCAACCTATAATGACCATAATACGGCTATCAACTTATAGCTTTTAATGTAGAATATTCTAAGTGTAAAGTCACTTATTCTATGGAAAATTGGACAGCACTTCCTTTGTTTCTACGTACTTTTCCACCGTTTTCAAGGCCCAAAATCAATAACCAATATGCCACATTTAAGGCTCAACACATCAACCAATCAAAGGGGATTACACGCCTTACAGGACGTGTAAAATTCTGCCCCACAATTAATACCAAGTAGTTCAATAGACAATGCCATTCTCGGGTAATAGGTGCAACAACATATAATCCTTTCCAATTCCTTTTCAATCCATATTGTCGTCCTAACATGTTATATAGTCGCAACCAATTTTAACAACTATAATCCTTCCTTTATATAACATGCGACGATTATAACTATCGACCAAATTGAATTACAATCTTAAGGGATAAACATGCTAGTTTCGGATTTTTGCTTCCAAATATTCCATAACACCTATCAATCTTCATTATATATATCTCATGATTGTTTATGTATATAACTACAACAACATGTAATCTTTAATCACTAAGAGGAAAAGATTGCTACCTTGACAAGCCCTAATATAACTTCAAGATCCAAAGTCGCTCCTTAGCAACTTAGCTCATTTCCTTCACGCTTCAATCCGCTATTAGAAGCCCTTAGAAGTTCATAAACAACTTCCCTTCAATTTCCAAACAAAACTTATGAAAACAACTTAGGTTTTCATCTTGCGACTAATGTAAAAACGTAGCTTTTCCGGGATCTTTGTATTGAGATATCCTTATAATACCCCTAGGAACCTTGGGTTTAAGTATTGTGAATTATGAACAACAAACGAAAAAAATTTCTTCTCCTTCAAGAGCTTAGCCGAGAGCTCACTTTCTCATGCTCAAGTTTCTCTAATTTTTTCTAAGTGTTGAGACTTGTCTTGCTACTAGGATGAATATATAATAAAATGTAGGGTCAAGATTAAAACACTTGTGGGGATTGGATGAAGAAGATTTAAATATCTTGTGTCACTTGACTTAGTTGACTTGGTCAATTTTCTCAAGTTTGTTCATCCACCTTAGGCTACTTAACCTTGGTCACTAGACCACTTAACCTTGGTCAATTATTTCGACCAAGCCTATGTAGGGGGTGACACATGTCACCCTCCCATTCGTCACAACATTTCGTTTCCCGACATTTCCATAATTTCGATAAATTCTACAAGTCTCAAGTCTTAAAGTCCTGTTTTCTTACGTACGTTCTTATATACATGTCCTGGAATTACGGGGTGTAACAAAAGATATGGGTATTGCAGATGTCATCTTAGGGATCATGATCTCTAAGACAACTGACGGACAAGTATTATCTCAATCTCACTACATCGAGGACGTGTTGAAGAAGTTGAGATGTTCGATAGTTCATCGATAACGACACTATTGGATATAAATCAAAAGATTGTGAAACATCATGGTGCGCCTGTACGCCAGGAGTGGTATGCGCAGGTGATTGGTAGTTTGATGTATATCAAAAATTGCACTCGACTTGATCTCACTTATACAGTCAACAAATTAGCTAGGTTCACCTGTAATCCGAGTGATGATCACTAGAAAGCATTAAATTGGGTACTATGATACCTGAAATACATGCTAGCTTACGGGTTGCATTATTCGAGATATCCAACTGTACTAGTGGGGTACTGTGATGCAAACTGAATTTCTGATATAGAGAATACCAAGTCCACCAGTGGGTATATATTTACAATTGGTGGCGGGATGTGTCTTGGAAATCCTCTAAGCAAACTTGCATCGCCAGATCCACGATGAAATCGGAGTTTATCGCTTTAGACAAAACAGGAGAAGAAGCTGAGTGACTTCATGACTTCTTAGAGGATATCCCATGTTGGGATAAACACGTACCTTCTGTAATGATCTACTACGACAGCCAGTCGACTCTAGGAAGGGCACAGAGTTCTATGTACAATGGCAAATCTCGTCATATTCAACGGAGACATAAGACCGTTAGGTAACTAATCACCACGAGTGTTATTTCTATTGATTACATAAAATCAAAGGAGAACATAGCAAATCCCTTGACGAAGGGTATACCCTGAGATCAAACATTCTTCCTTTCTAGAGGAATGGGCCTAAAACCCAAACAATAAGAACTGATATGGTGGATACCCAACCTAACAGACTGGAGATCCCATGAATTAGGTCCAATGGGCAAATTAAATTATAAAGGTTCATTTGAGAGCTTCGGTGGAAGCAAGATCACTTCGGATAATGATTTCTTTATAGAAAACATGAATCCAAGGTCGTTCTCGTGATAGACATTAAGTGCCACCTGCAGAGTGGGTAAAGGTTAAGTTTCCAAAATCTTCAAGATTCTCAACATTTGAGGTTAGGTTTGGGAAAACTTTTAATGGTTCCTAACACTCGTGGAGTGGGGTATAGAAGGATACCTTATAGGATACCGCCTATTTAAGTGTGAGGATTGGCCGCCTCAAATGAATGTGCTTAAGAATCCAAGACGTGTCCATGGCCACAACAAACAAAACCTTAAAGAAGAACAGAGTAAGGAAAGGTGTTATGTTGGTACCATTGTCTTGGCTTACACTAAATACTGACAGTTCAAGACATCGCGTTTACTGCGTAGTAAGTAAGTCTGATGGTATTCTACTATGGAAGGTTCAAAGCCACGACTACATATCCAGATGCAACATCAATTCGCCGAAAGATTGCTAGAAAGGCACCATATGTGTGCGTCAAATCTCTCTCAAGAGGGGATTGTTGGAAATTTATTAACGTGAATAAAGTTAATCCTATTATTTATGACTCAAACAATTTGGGCCCCGCATGTCAGAAACCTCATTTCCACACACGTGCACACATTGTACCAAGAATCGTAAATTTCCTTAGTGAAAGAGAAATTGGTACGTATACAAAATGTTTGAGACATGAAATGATAGACGGTTATTGGCCAAATGATGATGGTTTCATGTTGGTAAATGAAGGAAGAAGTGTACAATGTGTAAAAGATGAAATGAGTCAGAAAATGTCGTGCAACCTCGAAGGGTCGCGACGCTTGTGACGTGAAAAATTCACTGGAGGCTACTGGAATTTAGGCACCGCGGAGCCACCCCGAAGGGCCGCGACGTTTCGATTCTAGTAGCTACGACGAGAGACGAAAAGACATGACTCTTGGGCTGGTTTTGGAGCATTAAACCTCCATTATTTCCCACATGAATTCAGACATTATTTGGCTGAATTGTAACCCCGTATTAAGTGTCATTACATGGTCATTCAAGACCATTACTTGGCTAGATGGGAAGTCATCTTCATCACACTATAAATTGAGACACAAAGCTCAATTCAGGAACACACTTGAAATCTGAAACTTCTTCTTCTCTTGCTATCTTTCATACACTCAAAAGGTTTTTATTTTTAATAAACACTTGAGTTATCCTTTGTTCAATTGTTTGTTGTTGTTTTATCTTGGAAGACAAGTTGCCAATAGCTGTTAAAGGATTAATACAGGACAATATTGTCTTAAGGACAGAGTGCTAACACCCAACTTAGTAAATTCTTGTAATAGTTGTTTCTTGTTTCCATTTCTAGATTGTAATTCTTGTTCTTTGTTAGGCGTATTTTATATACACCTTTTGAGTCATTTTTAGTTAGTCTTTGGCCCATTTATGTACAAATATGTGTCATGTTAGGATAGATTCTCTTTCTTTTGAGTCACAGTGGTTTAAAATGGCACATTGGCGAAAAGAAGCAAAAAGAGGGCAAAAACAAAGGTTCCAGAGCACAACGAGACAAAAAGCTGACACCCCGGGCAAAGTACAGGGCGGCGCCGTGGCGCCAGTCCATCAGGAGCAGCAGGGCCACGGCGCCGGATCTGGACAGTGCAGTTTCGGCGCCACGGCGCCGGTCTCAGGGCCGTGGCGCCGACGCGGGTTTTCTGCCAAATCCGAATGGGAATGGGCCAAGACCAAGAGGGAAAAGTTGGAAAAGTTTTTGGAGGATATAAAAAGGCCTTAGGGCAGATTTTTGAAGGGTTTCACAATCCCTAACTCTACACAACACATAGTTCTTGAAAGCTTTATGATTTGAGGCTTGTTCTTGAGTAATTTGTTTTCTTACTTTATTTATTTTTCAGTTTATGTTGGATAATCTTTTAGTTTTTAGCATGCCTATGACTAAGAGCTAAACTTTAATTAGGGCTTTCCATTCGAATCACTTGAACCTCGTTTTATGATTTAATGCATGATTTTGGTTTCTTCTTTATATAGTTGAGATTTATTCAATAATTGCTTTGATTGCTTGATAATTAATTGATCACTAATTATCATCACATATATGATTTCTAATCGAGATCCGAAAGGGGATATTGTGAATATGCAATATTTGAATAAACATAAGTTAAAATCGTGGACGAAAGTACCCCGATACTTGGGTAGTTTAATAGGTTATTGTTCTTAATCCTCATTTGTGGTAAATCTTATCATCGAAAGATAAAAGGGTTCTGCATCGGGGTTGAGTGTTTATATATCCTAACCGGAATATAAAACGGCTTAGTTAACCTGCTATCTTAATATAGAAGAAGAACCTTTATCATTGCATTAAAGATTAAAGCGAGCGGATAGTTGAGGAGATTGGAAGCCCTATTTCCACCATATTTGATTTAAGTAAAGTAATTTAGTTAACTTTTATAATTATTTAGTAGTCATAGATACAAACAACCATCAAAATATCGATCACCAAATAGATACCATATGATAGAAATTGGTAATTGAACACTAATCCCTGAAGACGATATTCGGTCTTACCCAGACTATATTACTTGTCACGATACGTGCACTTGCGTTAAGCGTGTGGATAAATCGCTAACAAGTTTTTGGCTCCGTTGTCGGGATTGGCGTAGTTCAATATTAGATTATCTATTCTAAATTTCTAATTTGGTTTTTATTTTTCTTTATTTTATTTTCTTTTATTTGTGGAATCGTGCGCCGTGATTTGTTTGTTGTTTTTTATTAGTCTCAGGAACTTAGTTTATGCGAAGTAAGAGAGGAGCTGACATTCCCATCCCTCAGAATCCTGAGACTGAGAGATTGTGCAGACAGAACAGAAAAGCGAAAAGAGCAGATTCCTTAGCAATGGGAGATCAGCGGAACAATAATTTGGGGGATGATGAGTTACCACCGGTTTTAAGACAAGTCCCTGCAGAAAAGAGCTTGGGGGACTATGTGATGCCAACCATTACAGGGGTACAGACTTGCATAAGGCTTCCAGCTGTTGAAGCCAACAATTTTGAAATCAAACCAGCCATATTACACATGGTTCAAAGTTCAGTTCAGTTTGGGGGATTACCGTCTGAAGATCCTTACTTGCATCTAGCAAATTTTCTGGAGATGTGTGCAACCTTCAAATATAATGGCGTTACTGATGATTCCATGTCACGACCCGACCGGCGCGGATCGTGCCCTACCGGGCACCCTGCTCGTATACATCGTAGAATAGCAATGAACATACACAACATATAACATGTTTAGATAAACATCACAAAGCAACCGATAAGGCCGCTTTCCATAAAATATACATACTCAACAAGAAACAAGATAACTCGTTTCTTACAAAACCACTAAATGACAGATGTGGCGGGACAGGCCCGCCATACCCTGAATGTACATAAAATCTACAACATCGTGGAAAAGGAAAATCAGACTAAAAAGACAAGCCTCCGAGAATGAGCTTGAGAGATCCTACGATCCACCACCGTTACTGGCACTACCGAGAAGGGGGTGTGCAATATGTACTAAGTATGTAAAGTAAAATAATCAGAATTACATCATAAGTCTAAAACAAAGCCGAGACATGTATGATAATCAAATTACAGTTCATCAGGCCTTACTAACAATGAGAGTAAAATAAGAGTATACTTAATGCATAAAAATAGGAGGCTCTCGATCAAAGCAGACAACCCGCCCGCAGATCATTAAGCAATCCTACTCGGGACTATTTCACCCGCAAGGGTCGTATGACCACACGAGGTATTCCTCGCATCATGGGTAGCAAATCCATGGAGTGGTATAATGTCTTGGGGGTTTACCCCTCAATCATACTCAGAAGGTGGTATAACGTCTTGGGGGTTTACCCCTCATTTATACTCTTACCCTGGAGAATGTGGTATAACATCTTGGGGGTGTACCCCTCATTTATACTCTTTCCCTGGAGAAGGTGGTATAACGTCTTGGGGGTGTACCCCTCATTTATACTCTTACCCTAGCTCAACCGGCCATCATACATAACATAAGCCCTACCGGCTTATCATACAATATATAAGCAAGTTAAGAAATCCCCTAACTTCTTATAAGTCTTGTTCATATACACTCTCATTTTAGTTTACTTAAGGCACTAACATGTCTTTATAAAAATCCGGGAATTTAACCCAAAGTACTACATACTTCTATTCTTTTAAAATGACTCTTTTTCATATAAAACTTCCAAGATACTTATAACCGTAGTATCAAGTCACGACCCGAACCCGGGCCCGTGACTGGTGCCTTACCCCGGGCACCCAAGTAGACATACATCAGAGTAATCAGCGGAACATAAAACAAGACATGGAATATCAAGAAGTGTAAAAACAGTAATCTGAGAAAACTTGCCCTTCGGCATATATATAAATCAACTTAAAACCGAACAGTTACATCCCATTACAACTCTGCCCACAATAGTACTACAGACCTCTAAGAATGATATGACAACAATGGCGGGACAGGGCCCCGCCATACCCCTGAATGTAAATACCTACAACGACAGGGGACTATACCACTGATAAGCCTCCGAAGAAACGGAGCTTCCCAAAACGTTGAACTGCGATCCTGTTATACCCCGTATTTCCAGAGTATGTACGTGAGGGTGTACGTATAAAAGTTAAGCCTTAAAGATTAGGCATAGGACGAATTTGGGCACAACTCATTAAACGAATGGTTTTCCGACGAAACGTTTTACAAAACTTGCGAAGGGAAAATTTCGGCTATGTCATTTATATTTTTTGCGGATTTTTCCGAGAGATGAAATATTTTGGACCAACGGGAGGGTGACACTTGTCACCCTCATTGGACGGCAACTTGAGGCTTTGATTGGCACGTTTTTTGTGCCCTTGCACAAAGTCAAGGAGTTGGTAGGATATTTGTGTAGTAGATGGATAAGGACACTTGCCTAAATCTCCACCTTACACTTGCCTACCACTTGGCTTCATCTTGGCCATTGGTTGGCCTATAAATACCCCCCTTAAGTTGAAGAAGTTCTTCATCCACAAATATTTTCCAAGTCTTGAAAAACTTCCCCCTCCCCTTAGCAAGCTTTCGTCCAAAGCTCTCCCCCCCCCCCCCTCTAAAGAAGGCCCTAGCCGAAACACTACCCCCCCTTGGGTAGAAAAATACTCTCCAAAGTATTGTTACTATTCCCAAATACTTTAGCCTATACCTTGTAGTATTTCCAAAGTCACCTCTATACTAAAAGCCTAGAAATACTACCTTATCTCCATTTGTCACTAAACGAAACCCTAAGAGAAACTTCATTGTTGGTTGAAGTAGATAGTAGAAGTTGTGTAGAAACTTCTAAGGGTTTCTTGGAGCTATCGGAGCGTGCAAATTAGGAGCTAAACCTTGCTCATGATCGATATTTATACTTGGATAATTTTGGGCTTATCGAGGTAAATACTCTTGTCCTTCTATTGTAATTGGATATTACATATAAGAATAGTTAAGACTTGAGTATAAGATATAGAAGGATATTAAAGAATAGAATTGAAATGTAATCACAGTAGGCGGTATAACGTAAGAAGAATTAAATTGTACTTACATAGACTGCTTACAAGAGACTTGTATAGCTCACCTGTAGGGAAGTCGCCCGATTTTCCGTAGAATTAAGAACCCTCTGCTTAGAACTTCCTACAGAGTAGTCTAGACGTTGATAGACGTATTTGACTATTATAGGTCGATACTCTGCGCGCGATATATTCGACTTGGCAGGTGGATTTCGCCGAGAAGGTATGTGATTCTTCCTACACTCTTGAGCATGATATTTTAAAGTATATATATATAGTACGGTAGACGTACGTGTGTTAACTGAACGTAGCTTTACGGCAATGTCTTTTCACTTAAGCCTGAATAAATAAAATCTTAAAGTCTTTCAAAAGAATTATAAAACAGTTTTGAAAGAAGAAGAATATTTGTTTTTAAAACAAGAAGCTTAAGAGTTATACTAGCTTTATGGGAAGTTAAGTATAACGACTTAAGAAAGATAAAAGGAACAGTTTACTTATGTGTTTATAAAAGACTTATATTGATTTCTGGAAAGTATAATAAGATGGTTTGATAAAGTAGACATGATATGATGCTATGTGTGTTAGTGTCTTGTAACGTTTGTATAAGAGGGTATTCTTGTTGTGCTTATGTTGTTTAACGATAAGCTGTTATGTTAGTATTATATCACTCACCTCTTGACATGATACCGGGGGTTAAGCTGCCCTCCGATGCGGGGTAGACTCAGGCGGTCTGGGACCATGATTCGAGAATACCTCATGCGGGTCCAGGGACCTATCGCGAGCTACGAGTTCCGTTAGTGTGCGGCCTTTATGGTCATGCGTCTATGTGGCCACGCGGACTACGAGTCTAGGGCGATGCCGGAGTAGCTACCCTCGATGCGAGGAATACCTCACGCGGCCTAGGTGGCACGCGACTACTGAGTCCGAGATTAGGCTTGCATAATGATACTATGGGCGATCGCTCGCTCGATCATTCGCACCTAGAAAAGACTTGTTACATTTACCTATTGTTGCTCTTGTTTATGATGCTGCACTATGCGTTACATCGTTGTTTCGCATATTTGTAAAATTGGTTTTAAAATGATATGATTTCATTTAAGTACTTTACGCTGCATACTTAGTACATGTTGTCTCGACCTCCTTTTCTGGGCGTTCATGCCGCAGGTGGAAAGCAGTGCTAGATCCACATCCTTAGGATTTTTGCTTTGGTGTCGTGAGCTCCATCTTCTCCGAGGCTCGACTTTTGGGTATGATCTCCCGTCAGGTAGATAGTTTTGTACATTCAGGTACGGGCCCCGTCCCGCCATAGTTGTTTACTTCTAGAGGTCTCAGAGTCCTATTGTACAGTTGGGATGTAAACTGCCAGATTTATATATATATGCCGAAATGCACCCTTTTCTCAGATAAAATGTGTCTCATTTACAATTGTTTCATGTCTTTTGTTTTTATATTCCGCTGATTACTCTGATGTATGACTACTTGGGTGCCCGGGTAAGGCACCAGTCACGGGCCCCTTAACGGGTCGTGACAAAAGTGGTATCAGAGCAGTTAATCCTCGGAAAGTTTCTACAGACCGTATCTAGTAGAGTCTTGATTATCGGTGTGTTGTGCACCACATCAATAATCAGGAGGCTATAGGATATTTAGGATTGGTTTCCATTCTTCTCACTCTGAGATCGTGCCTTAGAGTCAGATTATAAGTTGGACCCTCTAACGTATTCCATTTTTGTACGCTTATGCCCACGTAGGCAACCCGCCCGTGGCGGCAAGGCACCGGAGAGTTTGTTATAGTGGCCGCAGGTCACTTTGCGGAACCGTCCACGCGGCGGCCGATGGTAAGGTCACCCTACAGTTCTTTCGTCGTCTTCTTCATCTCCTACGCTACTCGCCCGAGGCAAGGTACTCATGGGCGCCAGGTCGCGGCAGGTCGTGGCGCGGTCCTAGCTTCTAGCGGTCCTCGAACCGCATTTATGCCTTGTCCACCGGGCAGATCGTGAGGCCTCACCGATGTCGCCACAGTACCTTATCGGGCTGGATTTGATGTATGCCTTGATAGATCCGGTTCTACTGGCCCCATATATCTCCCTTATTGCTGTAGAAGGATAGGGATGAGCCCGAGTCCATAGACCCTTTCGAGGTAGCTACGCCAGATGGTAATTCGTGGTAGCTCGGCGGGTATATAGGGCTTTTCCGGTGACCATATGCAATGTCGCACTCCTAGCCGACTTGATAGAGTTGGATATGACCGATTTCGATGTGATCACGGGTATGGATTGGCTAGCCTTGCTACGCCAATGTAGACTGCAGGAGAGAGTGGTACGCGGTTCCGCTTCTGAGAGCCGGTTGTTGAGTGGGAGGAACAACAGACGCCAGCGGTAGGTTTATTTCCTACCTCAAGGCTAGGAAGACGTGCGCAGGGGTATATCTACCATCTCATTCGTGTGTTTGATCTCGAGGTCATGCACTGCATTTTCACGGCCCAGAGTCGAGATTTCCGATGTATTTCCGCATCGACCTCCCGTATCCTTCCTGGAGAGGAGATAGAGTTTTGTATCGATGTCTTTGCAAGACACTACCTATTTCCATTCCTCCATACGTAACGGCACCCGCCGAGTTGAGAGAGTCAAGGATCGACTTAGAGATTTCTTTGGAGAAGCGGCTTCATCGACCTAGTGTTTCTCCCGGGAGCGCCGATTGTTCGTGAAGAAGAAGGATGGGGCCGCGCACGTGTGTTGATTACGGGAAGTGAACAAAGTGACTATTAAGAACAGATACCCCTTCCCAGATTGATGATTTGTTCGACCAGCGAGTGCGAGATGTTTTCCAAGATTGATCTGCGATCGCTATCATCAGTGCGAGTCGAGAGGCGGATGTCCCTAGATCGCATTCCGACCCGACGCATTATGAGTTCGTGGTCATGTCTTTCGTTGACCAATGCTCCGCAGATTCATGGATTTGATGAACCGAGTGTTCAAGCCATTTTTGGACACGCTGTGATAGTGTTCATTGATGATATCTTGGTATATTCTCGCCAGAGCGGGAGCATGCGAGCATTTGGCGATCTTTGCCGAGTTCTCAGACCAACAGTTATACGCCAAGTTTTCCAAATGTGAGTTTTGGTTAGCTTCGGTGGCTTTTCTTGGGCATATTGTCGGGGCTGATGGTATTCGGGTGGATACGGCCAAGATCGAGGCAGTCAGGACTTGGCCTAGACCTACTACTCCGACAGAGGTGCGCAGCTTTCTGGGCCTCGCAGGTTATTATCGGCGGTTCGTAGAAGTTTGCTTATCTCTCGCACCATTGACTAGGTGACTCGTAAGGCGCTAAGTTTGATGGATGATGCTTGTGGCGGTTTCCATTCTTGAAAGAGAGACTGACGACCGCCCCCGTTCTTACTCTTCCAGAGGGTCCAGACGGTTATGTTGTGTATTGTGATGCGTCAGACGTCGGGTTGGGATGTGTGTTAATGCAGCAGGGCAAGGTTATAGCGTACGCATCCCGACAGCTTAAGAAGCATGAGAGGAACTACCCCACCCATGATTCGAGTCGCGCCGGTGATTCACGCCAAGATCCGAGGCACTATTTGTATGGGGTTCATGTGGATATTTATACGCACCACAAGAGCCTCCAAAGATATCTTCACCAGAGGAGCCGAACTTACGCGAGACGGTGGTTAGAGCCGCCAAGGATTACGATGTTGATATCCTGTACCACCCAAGGCCAACGCCAGGCGTATGCCTTAGTCGTAGGTCGATGGGAGTCTATCGATGTGCGCATGCAGAGAGAGAGCCATGGTCCGCGAGTTACACCGCTAGCGAGCCTCGAGTCCGACCGATTGATTACGATAGCGGTGGGTTCGAGTTTGAGAAATTGCCGAGTCTTCCATCGTCGGCGAGGTGAAGAGGCAACAGCTGAGGATCCGTTTTGATTCGTATCGTGATACGGCTCTTCGTGAGGGGAAGGGTCCTTTTGAGGTAGCACCTGATGGGGTGCTAAGGTTTGAGGGCAGGTTGTGTGTTCCAGATGTTTCAGGACTTCGGCAGCAGGTTCTAGGGGAAGCACACAGCGCACGTTACTCTATCCATCCGGGGTCGACCAAGATGTACCACGACCTTAGATCTGTGTATTGGTGGGATGGCTTGAAGAGGGACGTTGCAGAGTTTGTAGCTCAGTGCCCGTGTTGTCAGCAGGTGAAGGTAGAGCACCGAGGCCCGTGGTTTGTTGCGCATTTATAGAGATCCCGACCTGGAAGTGGGAGGTGATCAACATGGACTTTATCACAGGATTACCTCGCACTCAGAGGAGACATGATTCTATATGGGTTATCGTCGACAGGCTGACGAAATCAGCCCACTTTCTTCCCGTCAGGACGACTTTTTCGGCTGAGGATTATGCCAGACTTTACATCCGAGAGATCGTCAGACTGCATGGAGTCCCTATTTCGATCATATCGCATGCAGGAGCCCGCTTTTCGGCTAACTTCGGAGGTCTTTCCGTAAGGGTTTAGGGACGCAGTGAGCTCGAGTAATCGTATTCCATCCACGAGCACGGACAGTGCCGAGCGCACTATCCGCACTCTCGAGGATATCTGCGAGCCCGGTTATTGACTTCGTGGTAGCCGAGGATCATTTGCCTCTAGTTGAGTTTGTGTATAATAATAGCTACCACTCCAAGACTCGATGACGCCTTATGAGGCCTTGTATGAGGAAGTGCAGATCGATAGCTGGTTTGATGTGGGCGAGGTGCGATTAGGGACCAGATTTGGTGCAGCAGTGCGGATAAGGTGAAGCTTATCCAGAGTGGTCACGATGTACCGAGTCGATGGTCATACGCAGATCATCGCCGTCGGCATCCGGAGTTCGAGGTTGATAATTGGGTTTTCTGGTGTCACCCATGGCGGTGTGATGAGATTCGGAGGAAAGGGAAACTCACCCCAAGGTACATCGGGCCGACGTATTGTCGCAGTAGGCAAGGTGCCTATGAGTTGGATCTGCCGTCCGACCGAGGCGGCATCCGGTGTTTCATGTTTCTATGTTGAGGAGATGTATCGGGATCCATCTAGAGTGCACCCGATTGACGGTGTCGGTGTGACCGCGGGTTATCGTATGAGAGATTCCCATAGCGATAATCGATCGTCGTGTTAGGCGTCATGACCGCGACGTGGCTTCCGTCAAAGTCTTGTGGCGGAACGAGCTCAGGGAGGAGATGACGTGGGAAGCAGAGGAGGACATGAGGCAGAAGTATCCTCACCTATTCCCCACACCTCCAGGTAACTCACTTTCCTACTTGTAAATTTTCATTGTCATTTTTGCTTAAGTGATGTATTGTTGTCATGTGTGGCATTTGCAACTGTTTAAGTTATGAGAAACCTTATCGTTATCTGTCTTGGGAAGGAACATTCGGGACGAATGTTTCTAAGGAGGGGAGAATGTTATACCCCGTATTTCCAGAGTATGTACGTGAGGGTGTACGTACAAAAGTTAAGCCTTAAAGATTAGGCATAGGACGAATTTGGCAACACTCATTAAACGAATGGTTTTCCGACGAAACGTTTTACAAAACTTGCGAAGGGAAAATTCGGGCTATGTCATTTATATTTTTTGCGGATTTTTCCGAGAGATGAAATATTTTGGACCAACGGGAGGGTGACACTTGTCACCCTCATTTGACGGCAACTTGAGGCTTTGATTGGCACGTTTTTTGTGCCCTTGCACAAAGTCAAGGAGTTGGTAGGATATTTGTGTAGTAGATGGATAAGGACACTTGCCTAAATCTCCACCTTACACTTGTCTACCACTTGACTTCATCTTGGCCATTGGTTGGCCTATAAATACCCCCCTTAAGTTGAAGAAGTTCTTCATCCACAAATATTTTCCAAGTCTTGAAAAACTTCCCCCTCCCCTTAGCAAGCTTTCGTCCAAAGGTCTTCCCTCAAAGAAGGCCCTAGCCAAACACTACCCCCTCTAAAGAAGGCCCTAGCCGAAACACTACCCCCCCTTGGGTAGAAAAATACTCTCCAAAGTATTGTTACTATTCCCAAATACTTTAGCCTATACCTTGTAGTATTTCCAAAGTCACCTCTATACTAAAAGCCTAGAAATACTACCTTATCTCCATTTGTCACTAAACGAAACCCTAAGAGAAACTTCATTGTTGGTTGAAGTAGATAGTAGAAGTTGTGTAGAAACTTCTAAGGGTTTCTTGGAGCTATCGGAGCGTGCAAATTAGGAGCTAAACCTTGCTCAGGATCGACATTTATACTTGGATAATTTTGGGCTTATCGAGGTAAATACTCTTGTCCTTCTATTGTAATTGGATATTACATATAAGAATAGTTAAGACTTGAGTATAAGATATAGAAGGATATTAAAGAATAGAATTGAGCTGTAATCACAGTAGAAGGGTATAACAGAAGAAGAATTAAACTGTACTTACATAGGACTGTGTTTACAGTAGACTTGTATAGCTCACCGGGTAGGGAAGTGCTGCCCGATTTTCCGTAGAATTAAGAACCCTCTGCTTAGAACTTCCTACAGAGTAGTCTAGACGTTGATAGACGTATTTGAATATTATAGGTCGATACTCTGCGTGCGACATATTCGACTTGGCAGGTGGATTTCGCCGAGAAGGTATGTGATTCTTCCTACACTCTTGAGCATGATATTTTAAAGTATATATATATAGTACGGTAGACGTACGTGTGTTAACTGAACGTAGATTTACGGCAATGTCTTTTGACTTAAGCCTGAATAAATAAAATCTTAAAGTCTTTCAAAAGAATTATAAATCAGTTTTGAAAGAAGAAGAATATTTGTTTTTAAAACAAGAAGCTTAAGAGTTATACTAGCTTTATGGGAAGTTAAGTATAACGACTTAAGAAAGATAAAAGGAACAGTTTACTTATGTGTTTATAAAAGACTTATATTGATTTCTGGAAAGTATAATAAGATGGTTTGATAAAGTAGACATGATATGATGCTATGTGTGTTAGTGTCTTGTAACGTTTGTATAAGAGGGTATTCTTGTTGTGCTTATGTTGTTTAACGATAAGCTGTTATGTTAGTATTATATCACTCACCTCTTGACATGATACCGGGGGTTAAGCTGCCCTCCGATGCGGGGTAGACTCAGGCGGTCTGGGACCATGATTCGAGAATACCTCATGCGGGTCCAGGGGACCTATGCGGAGCTACGAGAGTTCCAGGTTAGTGTGCGGCCTTTATGGTCATGCGGTCTATGTGGCCATGCGGACTACGAGTCCAGGACGATGCCGGGGAGTAGCTACCCTCGATGCGAGGAATACCTCATGCGGGCCTAGGTGGCCTACGACTACTGAGTCGAGATTAGGCTTGCATAATGATACTATGGGCGATTGGCTCTGCTCGATCATTCCCACCTAGAAAAGACACATTACGCTTACCTATTGTTGCTCTTGTTTATGATGTGGCACTATGTGCGGTTACATTGGTTGTTTCGCATATTTGTAAAATTGGTTTTAAAATGATATGATTTCATTTAAGTACTTTACGATTTCGCATACTTAGTACTGTTATCGACTCCTTCTCGGTCCGCTCATGCCGCAGTAAGGGAAAGCAGTGCTAGATCCACATCCTTAGGATTTTTGCTTTGGTGTCGTGAGCTCCATCTTCTCCTGAGGCTCGACTTTTGGGTATGATCTCCTGTTGTGTAGATAGTTTTGTACATTCGGGGTATGGCGGGCCTGTCCGCCATATTTGTTTACTTCCTTAGAGGTCTGTAGTCCTATTATACGGTTGGGATGTAAACCGCGGTTATATATATATGCGAAAGACACCCTTTTCTCAGATAAAATGTGTCTCATTTACAATTGTTTCATGTCTTTTGTTTTTATATTCCGCTGATTACTCTGATGTATGACTACTTGGGTGCCCGGGTAAGGCACCAGTCACGGGCCCCGGAAGGGGTCGTGACAGATCCTAAGAGCGAGGATCAACACTGGTGTACCTCTACCTGCGGCATGAACGCAGCCCCCCGAAGGAGGTCAGTACAACAGGTACCAAGTATGTGAAATCAAAATATCAGAATGAAATCATAGTAGTCTATATAAAACAGGAGACATGTATGATAACCAAACTACAGTTCACAAAAAATAAGAACTCATGACAAGTCAGTGACTAACGCAATCTCAGTCATCACTCAAATATCACTATGGGTCTCACGCCCATAACATCGCCATGCCCGTGGAATACATTCCTCACCGCCGGCAGCCTATGATATCAAAGCACCAAGGAATACATGAACACCGGGTCCCACTGTCATAATAAAACCGTGACGGGTAAATACGGTCATAGCCGACTACTAACACCCACGGCATTAACAAGGTCATAAATCAGATCATGAGATCTGCTTGCACCGCCATGATCGGCCGCCACACGCACGCAGTATCAAATGTTCGCGTCTAGCCCTGGAACTTCCCGCAGCTCCGCATAGGCCAAGCTCATAGGCCCGCATGAGGTATTCCCGCATCGGTAGGTACTCCCCGATCCGCTCGACTCGCAGTCCGCATGGCCACATGACCGCGTGACCATAAAGGCCGCACACTAACACGGAACTCTCGTAGCTCGCATAGGTCCCGGGACCCGCATGAGGTATCCTCGAATCATAGTTACTGCATCGCTCGAGTATTACCGCGTCGGAGGCGCCTTAACCTCCGGATCATGTCAAGGTGAGTGGTACAATACCAACATAACGGCTGATCGTTAAACAACTTAAGCGCAATCGAGGGAAACCCCTTTACACAATCATCACAAGATACTAACACACGTAGCATCCTAGCATGATTACTTATCAAATCAACAAGAAAGTATTGCAAGGCTATCACAAACCAACACAATCAAGTTATTCACACAAGGTACTTTCTACTATATGATTAACAGGATCGGGTTTTATCCCCAAAAGTACTTCATACATTAACTCTTTAAAAGATCTGCTTCTTTCTCAAAAGTCACACAATACCCGTAGTATAAGAATAGAGTGACTATCTTTTGAAGTAAATCAAAACACTTTTCTTTGTAAAATCAAGTAACAACATTCTTTTCCAAACGTTCAAGTTTGCCTAATTTCCATTACTCAAGTTTCTCATTTTCGAAAGGTTTCGTAGTTCATAGTATTAATCACTTAATGATATAATTCTCCTTTAAAACAATTTGAGAAACATATGACTTATATGTGAGTAGGTTATTCTTGTTTATAACAATCTTATTAAAGCAGCCATGATCTAGGAAATGTAATATCATTTTATCTCATCTTAGCTTTTATGCAGATGGAGGTTTCTACTGGTTTTAATAATACTTTAATAGTCAATACATTTCCCCTTTATTAGCGCTGTTGTGGTTTGTTCGATACTTATTCTGATTTCCGAAATCAGTAAAACATTATTCCTTTTAAAAAAACCAAGTACTCATTACTCATGAATGAGGTTTCACACTTTTTAACAAAATTCAATTAAGTCAAGTCTCTTATCTTTTAAGATCAAGTCTCTTAACTTCTTAAATCAATAAATCCTTCTTTTTATCTCTCTTAAGTCGTTATACCTAACTTTCCATAAAGCTAGTATAACTCTTAAGCTTTTAAAACCAAGTATTACTCTTACATAAAAATGATTCAGTATTCTTTTGAAATACTTCAAGATTATTCAGGCTTAAGTCAAAAGACATTGCCGTAATTATTATTTAGGCTTAAGTCAAAAGACATTGCCGTAATTATTATTCAGTTAACACACGTACGTCTACCGTACTATATATATTTTAAAATATCATGCTCAAGAGTATAGGAAGAATCACATACCTCGCGACGATTATCGACTATTAGCAAAACGCTCCACGGCTATAACCCGGCTAGCCTTGTCCACCTTTCAAGTAGAACATGCTACTTGCAGAACTTTCAACCTATAAAGGTTATACAAGTCTATCATCGTCTAGACTACTCGGTAGAATAAATCTAGATACAAGTTTCTACGGAAAATTGGGCAGCACTTCCCTACCCGTCAAACTTCACAAGTCTACTGTAAATACAGTCCTATGTAAGTACAGTTCATTACCCTTCTTATATACCTTCCTTGTATACAACTTATACTTATTCTTATACTTCAATAGTATGTAAACTCAATTACAATAGGGAGACAAGATATTTACCTCGATAAGCCCATAATTATCCAAGTTAAAATGTCGATCCTGAGCAACGTTTAGCTCCTACTCTGGGTGCTCCAACCCGCTCCAAACAACCCTTAGAAGTTCTACGCAACTTCTTCTTAATACTTCAACCAACTGTGAAGATTTTCCTTAGGGTTTCATTTTGAGAAACAAAAGGACATAAGGTAGTATTTCCGGGCTCTACGTATAGAGGTATCTTTTGGAATACTACAAGGTATAAGGCTAAGGTATTTTGGCATAGTAACAATACTTTGAGGAGTATTTTCTACCAAGAGGGGGGGTATTTTCACGAGAACAACACCACAAGGAGGGGGGGTGTACCCCTCGGCCAAGGCCACTAGGAGGGGGGGCGTACCCTTCGGCCAAGGGCCTTCTCAAGGGGAGAGGAAGAGGCTTGGACGAGAACTCAACACTAAGGGGAAAGAGGGCTTTCAAGACTGAGATTTATGGAATGGATGAAGAAGTCTTCAAAGTGGGGGTATTTATAGGGAAACCAATGGTCATGATCAAGCCAAGTGGGGGGAAAGTGGAGGGCCAAGATTTGCCCAAGTGCCCCCTATCCCTACTCCACAAAACCCTCACAAACATTGACCCATGGATTAGGCAAGAAAACATGGCACAAAACGTGCCAAGAAACAAGCACCCAATCGGCCACACAAACCGCCAACTTGAGGGTGACAAGTGTCGCCCTCTCGTTGGCCCAAAACATTTCGTCTCTCGGAAAAATCCGCAAAAAATATAAATGACATAGCCGGAATTTTCCCTTCGCAAGTTTTGTAAAACGTTTCGTCGAAAAACGATTCTAATCGGGGGTTGTGAACAAAATTTCGGTCCTATGCCTAACTTAAGGCTCAAAATTTTTACGTACGTCCTCACGTACATACTATGGAAATACGGGTATAACATTCTCCCCTCCTTAGAAACATTCGTCCCGAATGTTCCTTCTAAGTCTCAAGACACACATGCGCCAGTATAGTCTTCACTGCTATACTTACGAAAACAATCACGCCACGTCTGGCCACAATACAACACGCGCAAATACTTACATCCAAGTCCACGAGGAATCACCTCCATTATCTACAAAAACTCCCACCCAAGGGCTAAAAGATACTCCCTTCGCACCTTCTCTTTACAAACGAAATGATTACTTCTATTCTCTTACTCGTCGTACCCTTCTCGTACACTCGAACTCTTTCTCATAACTTACCCCATTTTCGCCATCGCTTCGCCAAAATCTGGGTTACTATCTCCAACTTGGTCATCATTAACTGGGAACACTCTGGATGGATCTCCGATACTTTCCCGAACATAACAACACGAAAGACTGGACGCACTGCCTCCCACGTTGGACGGCAATGCCCACTATAGGCAACCTGGCCTATCCTTCAAAGGATCTGAAAACCATCCAAGTACCTCAGGCTAAGTTTCCTCTGTTTTCCAAAACTCGTCACACCCTAACCACATTCTGCTGAAACAGGTATGAACCAACAATCTGAACCTTGCCAACATTGAACCAATCGACCGGCAACTTACACTTCCGCCCCTACAAGGCTTCCTAAGGCGATATCCGAATACTGAAATGGTAGTTATAAAAACACTCCCTCAACAGGAGGCAACAATACTCACAGCTACCCCTGAAATCCAAACTCTGGCCCGAGGGCGAATGCGCTACTGAGACTCATCTGAGTTCCTAACCCTGCCTGGTAAAACTTCCAGAAAACGAAATAGCCACCTCCTGGGCTTCACTGTCTGTCATAAGGTGAAAGTAGGCACCCCGTGCAGCCTTACAACCTTCCTGATAAAAACATCTCGCATAACTCTCTGCCAAGTAAACAGTCCTGACTGAAGGACAAGATGGGCTGACCTCATCGGCCCGACTACTGGTCGAACGCATCTATGAACTTGTACGATGGTTAACTAAACTTGGGCCTAACACCCTCGTGACCCTATCACAAAGCGGGACCACCCCAAACTGACCCCACCACCAAATAGGTCGCGGGTTGACCCGCGATCGGTCCGCAACCCGACCCACTATCGCGTAAAACTCTTGTCCCCCGATCCGGAACAATCTCATAATCAAGTCACGAAAACCTAGTGGTCTTCTTAGATCAACTACCCTCATTCATTCCACACTACCCAGGGACTTATTACACAAATATATCCCACTTATACTATGCACTCCGATAAGGGTCAAACATAAAAATATAGATCTCTTACTCGAGATGGCCTTGCCTCTAAGGTCTCCACGTATAAAACTCTAAGGCTCACACTTTCCCTTATCCCCAATCTTACCCTTTTAACTAACCATGATTTCTAATCACAATTATCACACATACAATCTCTAGAGGGTTAAGGATATACCTGTGTCTACTGCTTCACTCCCCTTAGTCGTTCTAATCAAACACGCTCGTAGGCGATAGCTAGGAAGATGATGAATCGTCATCGATCATGGCGCTGAGTCCTCCTACTTACATCCCTCCTACTAGGACATCCTTTTGACACATGGCCCTGACGGCCGCAGGTAAAACAAGTATCAACTAAAAGACGACATTCCCCGGGATGATGTCTGTCACATTGTGAACACTGGGAAAATCAATCCGGGCCGGAACCTACGTAGTGGAACCTAAGCTCGAGCTCTGACCAACTCCGGCTTATCCCCAACGTCCTGAACTCCGTGGAGGACCACTCTGCACTGGAGGATGTGCATATCTAATCTGCTGCTGAGGTGGTTCGCCTCGAAAGTTACCAAAGGACCCTGCTGTTCTGGCCCTCTTCTGCTGTCCTTGGTTAACCCATCGATCTCTACGTTTCTCGGACTGCTGTGCATAAGCCCGTACACAGGCCATGCTCAAGCCTAACTGAAGAATTACTCCTGCACGACCCTCTCTTAGATATTCATCAAGACTCGCGGTACATCGGTATACTCTCTGGTAGCCAAATCCATAGCTAGTAACAAGGTCGCCTCTTTGCAATCTATATTCTCCGTTCCCGGTCGTGGAACTGAAGGTTCATATATCATGGTCGCAGTAGGCAGCCATTGCGTGCTAAACTCTGCTTTGGCCGTGACGAGCGTAACTCACCGAATGAAACACCACCCCAGGTGATGATTGGGCCTGTGCCCTAGTAACACTCTGTTCTCTACTCGCAGCTCCCTCGGCTGCCTTGCCCTCCTGGGCCCGGGTTGCCTTACGCGGAGGCATAACGATAAGGGAAAGAAATACGTTAGAAGGGTCCAACTTTTACCACAGCTCTAAGGCACGATCTCAGAGTGAGAAGAATGGAAACCAATCCTAAATATCCCATAGCCTCCTGATTATTGGTGTGGTGCACAACATACCGATAATCAAGACTTCTTGAATCGATACGGCCTCAGACACTTTCCGAGGATTAATCGCTCACGATACCACTTTTGTCACGACCAACCGGGCCGGATCGTGCCTACCCCGGGCACCCAAGTAGACATACATAAGAGTAATCAGCAGAACATAAAACAAGACATGGAATATCAAGAAGTGTAAAAACAGTAATCTGAGAAAACTTGCCCTTCGGCATATATATAAATCAACTTAAAACCGAACAGTTACATCCCATTACAACTCCGCCCACAACAGCATTTCTGCACTTAAGAATGATATGACAACAATGGCGATGTGGCCCGCCATACCACGAATGTAAATACCTACAACGACAGCGGACTATACCATCGATAAGCCTCCGAGAAACGGAGCTTTCCCAAAACGCCGAATCGCGATCCTAAGAGCGAGGATCAACACCGTGTACCTACTGCGGCATGATTAACGCAGCCCGGGCGAGGTCGACAACAGTACCAAGTATGTGAAATCAAAATATCAGTAAATGAAATCATAGTAGTCTATATAAAACAGAGACATGTATGATAACCAAACTACGATTCACAATAAATAAGCGATATGTCAAGTCGTGACTCACGCCTCAAAGTCATCACTCAAATATCACTATGGGTCTCACGCCCATAACATCGCCATGCCCGTGGAATACCTTCCTCACCGCCATAGCCTATGATATCAAAGCACCAAGGAATACACATGAACACCGTGTCCCACTGTCATAATAAAACCGTCACGGTAAGTACGAAGGCATAGCCGACTACTAACACCCATGCACTAACAAGGTCATAAATCGTATCATGAGATCTGTCTAGACCGCCACATGATCGGCCGCCACACGCCCGCGGTATCAAATGCGCGTCTAGCCTCGAACTTCCCGCAGCCGCGATAGGCCAACCTCATAGCCCGCATGAGGTATTCCCGCATCGAGGGTAGCTACTCCCAAGATCCGCCGACTCGCATCGCACGCCACATAGACCGCATGACCATAAAGGCCGCACACTAACTCGAACTCGTAGCTCGCGATAGGTCCGGGACCCGCGAGGTATCCTCGAATCAAAGTCACACGATCGCTCGAGTATTACCCCGCGTCGGAGGCGCTTAACCTCCGGGATCATGTCAAGGTGAGTGGTACAATACCAACATAACGGCTGATCGTTAAACAACTTAAGCGCAATCGAGGGAAACCCCTTTACACAATCATCACAAGATACTAACACACGTAGCATCCTAGCATGATTACTTATCAAATCAACAATAAAGTATTACAAGACTATCACAAACCAACACAATCAAGTTATTCACACAAGGTACTTTCTACTATATGATTAACAGGATCGGGTTTTTATCCCCAAAAGTACTTCATACATTAACTCTTTAAAAGATCTGCTTCTTTCTCAAAAGTCACACAATACCCGTAGTATAAGAATAGAGTTACTATCTTTTGAAGTAAATCAAAACACTTTTCTTTGTAAAATCAAGTAACAACATTCTTTTCCAAACATTCAAGTTTGCCTAATTTCCATTACTCAAGTTTCTCATTTTCGAAAGGTTTCGTAGTTCATAGTATTAATCACTTAATGATATAATTCTCCTTTAAAACAATTTGAGAAACATATGCCTTATATGTGAGTAGGTTATTCTTGTTTATAACAATCTTATTAAAGCAGCCATGATCTAGGAAATGTAATATCATTTTGTCTCATCTTAGCTTCTATGCAGATGGAGGTTTCTACTGGTTTTAATAATACTTTAATAGTCAATACATTTCCCCTTTATTAGCGTTGTTGTGGTTTGTTCGATACTTATTCTGATTTCCGAAATCAGTAAAACATTATTCCTTTTAAAAAAACCAGGTACTCATTACTCATGAATGAGGTTTCACACTTTTTAACAAAATTCAATTAAGTCAAGTCTCTTATCTTTTAAGATCAAGTCTCTTAACTTCTTAAATCAATAAATCATTCTTTTTATCTCTCTTAAGCCGTTATACCTAACTTCCCATAAAGCTAGTATAACTCTTAAGCTTTTAAAACCAAGTATTACTCTTCATTAAAAATGATTCAAGATTCTTTGAAATACTTCAAGAATATTCGCTTAAGTCAAAAGACATTGTCGTAATTATTATTCAGCTTAAGTCAAAAGACATTGCCGTAATTATTATTCGCTTAACACACGTCGCCTACCGTACTATATATATTTTAAAATATCATGCTCAAGAGTATAGGAAGAATCACATACCTCGCGACGATTATCGACTATTAGCAAAACGCTCAATCGCTATAACCCGCTAGCCTTGTCCACCTTTCAAGTAGAACATGCTACTTGCGTAACTTTCAACCTATAAAGGTTATACAAGTCTATCATCGTCTAGACTACTCGGAGAATAAATCTAGATACAAGTTTCTACGGAAAATTGCAAGACTTCCCTACCACAAACTTCACAAGTCTCATCAGAATACAAATTCTATGTAAGTACAGTTCATTACCCTTCTTATATACCTTCCTTGTATACAACTTATACTTATTCTTATACTTCAATAGTATGTAAACTCAATTACAATAGGGAGACAAGATATTTACCTCGATAAGCCCATAATTATCCAAGTTAAAATGTCGATCCTGAGCAACGTTTAGCTCCTACTCTGGGTGCTCCAACCCGCTCCAAACAAACCTTAGAAGTATTACGCAACTTCTTCTTAATACTTCAACCAACTGTGAAAATTTTCCTTAGGGTTTCGTTTTGAGAAAAAAAAGGACATAAGGTAGTATTTATGGGCTCTACGTATAGAGGTATCTTTTGGAATACTACAAGGTATAAGGATAAGGTATTTTGGCATAGTAACAATACTTTGGGGAGTATTTTCTACCAAGAGGGGGGGTATTTTCACGAGAACAACACCACAAGGAGGGTGTACCTCGCCAAGGCCACTGGAGGGGGCATACCTCGCCAAGGGCCTTCTCAAAGGGGAGGGAAGAGGCTTGGACGAGAACTCAACACTAATGGGGGAAGAGGCTTCAAGACTTGGAGATTTATGGAATGGATGAAGAAGTCTTCAAGGGGGGGGGGGGGTATTTATAGGGAAACCAATGGCCATGATCAAGCCAAGTGGGGGGCAACTGGAGGGCCAAGATTTGCCCAAGTGCCCCCTATCCCTACTCCACAAAACCCTCACAAACATTGACCCATGGATTAGGCAAGAAAACATGGCACAAAACGTGCCAAGAAACAAGCACCCAATCGGCCACACAAACCGCCAACTTGAGGGTGACAAGTGTCGCCCTCTTGTTGGCCCAAAACATTTCGTCTCTCGGAAAAATCCGCAAAAAATATAAATGACATAGCCGGAATTTTCCCTTCGCAAGTTTTGTAAAACGTTTCGTCGAAAAACGATTCTAATCGGGGGTTGTGAACAAAATTTCGGTCCTATGCCTAACTTAAGGCTCAAACTTTTTACGTACGTCCTCACGTACATACTCTGGAAATACGGGGTATAACAACAACATCATCTTTAGAAATAAAATTAGGCTTCTAAATCAAGTGACTTCTTTTCTTTTAAAACCTTAGGCAATTGATGCCTTAAAATCAATTTGTCTTTCCTTAATTCAAGTCATTTATCCGTACTTATTTTACTTAGAGTAAATCTCTCTTTTTATCTTTCCATAAAGCTAATATAACCAACTTCCCATAAAGTCGTTATATTAACTTTATACCTTAGCGAATTACAATTTCCTATCCAAGGGACTTATATGTTTAAAACGAAACAAGCATCATATACTTTAAAACACTTCAAGCCCCTTAACTTTGAAAACTTAAGACATCCTTAATACTTTTTAAAGAAGTGAGTTAATCTCCTAACTCACCCAACTTGGCTATTCTTAAAACAAGTAAAGGATATCAAGCTCTTGTACGTCTACCGTACTATATACGTGCAACTATTCATGCTCAAGAGATAGGAAAGTTCTACATACCTCTTCGGGTCAATCCATTTGCCAAGTACAATATCCCCCACGTAGTATGTCAACCTATAATGACCATAATACGTCTATTAAATTCTTACTTCAAACGTAGAATATTATAAGTACAAAGTCACTAAATTCTACGGAAAATCGGACAACACTTCCTTTGTTTCTACATACTTTGCCACCTTTTTCAAGGCCGAATTCAATAACCAAACACGCCACATTTAAGGTCCAACAATGCAATTAACAATAGGGGATTACACGCCTACTAGACGTGTAAAATTCCGCCCCACAATTGATATCAAACTAATACAACTACAAGTGTAAATTCGGCAACTTGAGATACAACAACACCAATTCTTATCCAATTTCCTTTTCAATCCAAATTGTTAGCATAACATGATATCAAGTCGCAATCGATTATAACTACTACAATCTTCAAGTAAGTAACATTCGACGATTCTAAATAACGACCAAATTGTAATTCAACTTCAAAAGACTTATATGACATTTCAGATTTTAGGCTACAACAATCCATAACACTTATAAATCTTCAACACATATACTTTATGCTAGCAAACATGTAAGGCTAACAACAATATATAATCTTGTAACACTTTAAGAGACAAGATTATTACCTCAACGAGTCTTAGTCCAACTTCAACCAAGTCGCTTCCTAGCAACTTAGAGCCTCTTCTTGACACTTCAATCCGCCACTTGAGACCCTTAGAACAACACAAACAACTTTCCTTCAATCTTCCAAACAAAACCTAGAAAAGCAACTAGGTTTTCACCTTGCGACTAATACGAAAATGCTATTTTTCCGGGATCTTTCTATTGAGATACTCTTACAATACCCTCATGAACCTTGGTTTAAAGTGTGGAGCTTAAAGGACAACAAACAAAAAAATTCTTTTACTTGGAAGTGAACCCGAGAACTCCCAATAATGTTCTTCAAATTTCTTGAAATTTTTCTAAGTGTAGAAGTTAGTCTTGCTACTAGTACTACTATATAGTAACATGGAGGGTCAAGATGTGCACAAATGTGTGGCTTGGATGAAGTTCTTTTAAATATCAAGACTTGTGGCCCCATTGACTAAGTCAATTTTATCAAGCTCTTCAACTTGCAAGACTTTGTCATCCTAACAATGGTCAATGACCCTTATATCCATGCTTATTTTCGTCCAAGACAACATATGGGGGTGACACGTGTCGCCCTCCCATTCGTCACAATATTACGTTTTTCGACAATTCCATAATTCCGATAAATTTTTACAAGTCTCTAATCTTAACATTTGGGATTCTTACGTACATTCTTAAAATATGTCCTGTAATTATGGGGTGTAACATTCTTCCCCCCTTAGAAATATTCGTCCCCGAATGTTCTTTCGGAGTCAGACTTATAATTGGCGACATAGTTTCCTTTTACCACCCCGACATACCAATAATGCCACACATGGCCACATAATAGCATTTAAGCAAAAATACTTCAATTAAAACTTGACAAGTAAGGGAAAATGAATTACCTGAAGGTGTAGGGAATAAGTGAGGATACTTTTTCAACATGTCTTCCTCCGCTTCCCAAGTCATCTCCTCCCGGTTATCATTCCTCCATAAGACTTTGACGGAAGCCACATCCTTGGTCCGCAGTCGCCTGACCTGGTGATCGAGTATCGCTATGGGACTCTCCTCATACGAAAACCCCTCTGTCACCTGGACCTCATTAGCTGGGAAAACTCTAGACGGATCTCCGATACACTTCCGCAACATAGAAACATGGAAGACCGTATGTACCGCCTCTAACTCTGATGGCAGATCCAACTCATAGGCAACCTTGCCTACTCTACGGATGATCTGGTAGGGCCCAATGTACCTTGGGCTGAGTTTTCCCTTCTTTCTGAATCTCATCACACCCTTCATGGGTGACACCTTCAAGAAGACCCAATCGTCTACCTGAAACTCCAAATGTCGACGCCGATTATCTGCATATGACTTCTGCCGACTCGGAGTCGCATCGCCTTCTCTGGATAAGCTTCACCTTATCCACGGCCTGCTGAATCAAGTCTGGGCAACTAACTGTACCTCGCCCACGTCGAACCAACCAATCGGCGACGTACATTTCCGCCCATATAAAGCCTCGTATGGCGCCATCTGTATACTGGAATGGTAGATGTTGTTATAAGCAAACTCCACAAGAGGCAAATGATCCTCCCAGCTACCCCTGAAATCAATCACGCAGGCTCGCAGATATCCTCGTGTATGCGGATAGTACGCTCTGCCGCCGTCGATCGAGGATGAAATGTTGTCTCGAGACTCACTGTGTCCCTAATCCCTTCGGAAAGACCTCCGGTTAGTCAGAACCAGGCCTCTATCTGATATAATCGACCACGGGGACTCGTGCGGTCTCACAATCTCACCGATATACACGGCATAGTCTCACCAAAACGCCGCCCCGATGGAAGGAAGTGGGCTGATTTCACACCACAACAATAACCCAAATAGAGTCGTACTTCCTCTGAGTACGAGGTAACCCTGTAACAAAGTCCATGTTGATCACCTCTCACTTCCACGTCGGAATATCAATAGCCTGCAATAATCCACTGGGCCTCTGGTGCTCGACCTTGACCTGCTGGCAATTAGGACACTGTGCAACAAAACCTACAACGTCCCTCTTCAGGCCATCCCACCAATACAAACATCGAGGTCATGGTACATCTTGGTCGACCGGATGAATAGAATAACGAGCAACCGTGCCTCCCAAAATCTGTGCGAAGTCTGTCACATCGGGAACACACAACCGACCCTCAATCGAGCACCCATCAGCGCTAACTCGAATAGACTCTTCTCTCCGAAGAGCTGCGTCGATACCGTGCGTACCAACACGGTCCTCATCATCGCCTCTTCACCTCATCAACGATGGAAGACTCGGCAACCTCACGAACCCGTACCCCACTATCATCGGTATCGATCAATCGAACCCCAAGGCTCGCTAGCCGATGGATCTGACGGACCATGTCCTGTCTCTCTGGATGTACCTCAGCGGGCTCCCATCAATCTACGACTCAAGGCATCAGCAACTACGTTGGCTTTCCCCGGATGGTATAGAATATCAACATCATAATCTTTCAACAACTCTAACCACCGTCTGCATGAGTTCGACTCCTCTTCCCGAAGATATCTGGAGGCTCTTGTGGTGCGTATAAATATCCACATGAACCCCATACAAATAATGTCTCCAAATCTTGAGGCATGAATAATCGCGCCAACTCTAAGTCGTGGGTACGGTAATTCCTCTCATGCTTCCGTAGCTGGGAAGCATAGGCTATAACCTTGTCGTCTTTGCATCAAACACACCTCCCGATGCAGGCATCACAATAGATCACATACCCGTCTAACCTCTCAGGAAGAGTAAGAACTGGAGCCGTTGTCAACCTTTCCTTCAGCAACTGGAAGCCCTTCTCGCAAGCCTCTGTCCACTGGAACCTGGATGCGCCACGAGTCGGCTAGTCAGCGGTCTTTGAAATCGAAGAAAACTGCTCCACAAACCTACGATAATAACCTGACAGCCCTAAGAAACTGCGCACCTCGGTCGGAGTAGTAGGTCTCGGCCAAGACTTGACTGCCTCAATCTTTGTCGTATCCACCTGAACACCATCATTGATAATGTGCCCGGGAATGCCAGAGGCCAACCAAAACTCACACTGAGAACTTGGCGAATAGCTGGCTCGAGGACCCAATCACCGTCGCCAGTGATCTGCATGCTCGCTCAGACGCGAATAAACCGGGATGTCATTAATGAATACTATCACAAATGTATCCAAAAATGGCTTGAACACGGTTCATCAAATCCATAAATACCGCTGGGCGTTGGTCAAACCGAAAGACATAACCACGAACTCATAGTGCCCATACGGGTCTGAATGCGATCTTTGGGATATCTGCCTCTCGCACTCGCACCTGATGATAACCAGACCGCAGGTCTATCTTGGAGAAACACCTCACACCCTGCAATTGGTCAAACAAATCATCAATCCTGGGGAGGGGGTACCTATTCTTGATGGTTACCTTATTCACGTATGCGTAATATGTTGACACCAATTTTGACCCTCCGCCTGATCATTAACTATAAAATTACACCAATTTTCAAATAATTTTAAATAATAAAAAATGCAGCGATAAAACATTAATACAGGCATAAATAAGCAATTTAATAATAACACCGCATTTTACGTAGAGTATTAAGCACTTAGAGTCCCGCGCCCGCATTGATTAATTTTAAGTCTTCACATGATTCTTAATTAATAATAAATACGTCAAAATTGACAATGACGTCGTGTCAAAATAGCATAGCCGCATTTATTAATACGCAAAGAAATTTCATAATTATTGTAATAATTTAAAGCATAAATTAAATAAATAATATTTTAAATAACAGCACTGCATTTTACGCAAAAGCATTAAGCAATCCTTAAATTATCATATCTGCATTTAACATTTAAATAATTTAATAGTTCAATCTAAACCCCATTCAATTTAATAATATAACATCGCAATACTCATAATAAAAGTTTTAATAATAGCGTCGCATTATAAAATATTAAGCACTAATTAAATAGCACGCACGTCTTTATTTTTGTAATATTTTTAAACTCAGGCTTAGACTAATAAAACACCTAAATAATTTAATCACAATCTGTTAATTTAAATTATCACTAATTAATTAAAACTATTAATACATCTACTAACACCTAAAACTAGTACCCAATTAAATACATAATACCTAAATAATACCACAAATTCACCCTTTAAACTCGCTCATTCACATGAGCCCAACAACCGCGGCCACTCTCTATCTTATACGCAGCCCATCCCCTTTATCCTCTCCTCAGCCCAGAACCCACGCCCCAGCAGCCTCAGCCTTTATCCCTTCGCCCATCTTCATCCCTAAAAAACGAGAACCCTAAAAGTTTCAACCGCCGCATCTCGTCCCAACACCCATGCCGGGATTCTCGCCGGAGAATCCGGCGAATCACCTCGTGAACCAGCTACCATATCGACACCCTGTTCTTACCATAACTAAACCAAATCCTTCAAATCATTTACCTTACCATAACCTGTTCAAATCGCACGAATCAAGCACAAATCTCGTCCAAAATCAGCCAAAATCGCACCTTGATTACTTACCAATATTAGAACCCAAACCATGGCCATATAAAGCACATGCAAAGCGTAGCGAGAGGCGAGCTCGATCGGAGAGCGATCAAATAGCAATAAACAATTTAAGGAAACAGGACTAAAGGGAAGCGATGCAGTAGCGATTGGCTTTCGCGGCATAGGAACCCATTAAGTATCCGGGGAGTAGCGTCGAGGAATGGCGTCGATTCGCGTCTTCAAACAACGATAGTCGAAACATTTTCTTACATGCATTTAGCGACCTTGACTTGAGTTAGGGATTCAAAGATTCGTAAATTAGCGGCTAAGAAAGAGCGAAGTTCAAGCCTTTTTTAATACTAGTCGAATCGAAAAAAAACCCTGCCTTTTAATTCGCATAGAAATACAACCCCGAGTGAATCAACGACTTGATACGCTGCCCCGGTTCGCTGTCCGGTGAAGGTAAACCCGTTCTCTTTCAGATTTCTTGGACGATTTACGCTTTATAATCTGTTTGAATGATGTGTTCTGTTAGTTGTGTTTAATACCATTTGCGTATGATTTGAAGTGCATTTGTTTATGTCGAATCTGTTTAGTCAGAATTAATCGCTATTAGTATTCGTAATATGTCTTGTTAATGTGATTAGTTTGATACCAGCATCGGTAGCGTATTTTTATGACAGATAATATTCGATCTCATTTGTGTCTTGTTAAGATGATTAATATGATGTAGTTGTGGGTATCCATTCAGTCTACTGAGCATTCTCTGCATATTTGAGTGACCTCTTTTGGTATTAGTGTGTTGATCTCAATATCCCTATATACTCACAAAACTAGTAATCCAATGTGTTTTTGTATCTGGTCACATCTCTCGAGCTATTTTTGCGCCATGTGAGTCTCTGTCGCATCTCATACTTATGATATAATGATGCATCAATGTAGTGGCCATAATCTATCCTGTTAACTTGAAATTGAATATGAATCTTGCCTTGATTTGTTGAGGCCATAATTGCTTGATGGTTTGAGCCTAGTTTCTATGTGCATTTATTGAGTATTTTGCCAAGTTTAATGGTACGTTCTGCAGACAAAGCCATGTTTTTTTTTAAAAAACATCAAAAAACGATTTTTGGGCCTGATATAGTTATTAAGGCCAAATCTGGGTTATTCTTCAAAAGTTAGTATAATCAATGTGGCCCAAATATGATTGTGTATGCCTGCTTTAAAACCTGAAATCCAACATTCTGCTGATGTTGGTTCATTGTCGATTACAAAGCCCGATTTGAAATTTGAATAACGTTGGGCCCTTGGTCAACTTCTATTATTTTAGAGGATAAATTAATTAAATGTTAGCTAGAATATGCACATGTCCATTTATATTGTTAGATTATATACTAATCCTTATCTTTCTTTTGTTACATGAAATGCATCGGAGCAAAATGAAGAGTCTCACGGCAAGACTCATCACGAGCTACTTCAAATGGCAACCCGCATCTATGTACATTCGCATTCCCGCTTCAGAAATTCCTAAACAAAAAAAAATATGACAAGATGACGTTGTCATCCATCTCAACTCTTCTCACTCTTTAAATCTAATCGCCTCATTTATGCCTTTATTTGTTTATTGCAATTTTATTATTTAATTTTGTAATTAATAGGAGAGCTAGTTCAATTAGTCCTTGAACATAAAAGGTGGGAAGGTGATTTAAAATTAAATGCACTTCTAATTATTTATCTTAGGCTTGTCATTTATATCTAATCTTTGGCCTAATCATTAAAATTGCATATCTAAAACTAACGCACCACCTCTTTGATTTCGCAGATAAATGCATATCCATAGTCCATAAATCAACTCTGCACCGCTTACATCATAAACAATATAAATGCACACTTTAAAACTTTATATATATTTTTTATAGCATTAGTCTTACAAACTTTATTCAACGTGCCCCTTTTATAAAATATTTTGAAGCATCTTTTGTATTTTCAAAACACGCATTTTTAACATAATAATTACCTTAGTTTTGAACGGACAACCGCAAGTTAGCGGATCCTTTAGGGTGCCTAACCTCTTCCCTTTAGGATAATAAAGAACCCTTGCCCAGAATCTCACAATTTTGCAGACCATTAAAATGAAGTTAATTTTTACTTTAAACTAGTTAACATTTAGGTGTCCTAATTCACCCAAATTAATTAGGTGGCGACTCCGCGAACCCCTTTTCATGATTTTAGCACTTTTAACCCTTTTATATGCTAGCACCTTTTAAGTACCCTTTAACATTTTAGCACCTTTTTAACATTTTGCTCTTTTATTTATTTTCTAACATTTTTATTTAAGCAGAAGATTCGCTAAATAAATGCCGCGGTCGGAAAAGGGCGTGACAGAAATGGCGACTCCACTGGGGATTTAAGGCTCTTAACCACAACAGACCTAGGGTTATTATTTGGCATTATTTTTGCATTTAAATTTTGTGTGCTGTATTTTGTTATTTTAATTGCTATTTGCTTTACTGCTTTCCTTAAACTGGCATTCCGCTCATATTTCTTCCACTCTGGAAAATTCACACTATCACACACTACATGCGAGGTGCGCTTGGTGCATCAGCAAAATTCTTTCTTCAAAACCCAAATTTAGGAGAGTTGGTAATATACGTGGAGTGTCCGGTCTAACCGGTGGCCGCGTAGCCTTCTCACTCGAGTTGTCCGCTCGGGAACCTTGCGTCTAGTAAAGCCAAATCTTAGAAACTCAGGATAGAGCTATACCACCCTTTATTTTAAGGCATGCATGCATTTACCTTAGGTGGGTCGGTCCTTGGCATCGACACCACAATTAGGAAGACACCAAACTTGTCGACGGGTTTCTCAACCCAACGGTCAACCAGCATATTATGTGTAGCGTGACAATGATAGACAAATCCAAACCTAATCATGACATGCTGAAATTGGAAAAAGTGCACCGTCATTTGGTCGCCATTTCCAACAAAAGCATTACAGTTGGACGACTTGGACAAATCCATCATAATCTCGCATAAGTGACGTTTAGGCCTACCTCTGGCATAAAAGGGTCCCCATGCATATTAGGACTCACTTGCAATGTGACAATTTACGTGCAACATGTACTTGCTAAATGTTTTTACACTTCTGCAAAGTCATGTGCTTTACACTACTTTGATTTCTTTGCATTTTGTCTAAAAGGATTTATCATCTTCCCCAAAGGTCGATTTGTATTTGACTAAGAAATGGCAGAGCATCGATATCTCACAAGATCAAAGGCACGGTCCAGCGACATGACTGATTCAAGGGCATTTGAGCGAGCAGTGAACTGTCTTGGTTCCTATAGGCAAAGCAGGGGTCTCAGAAAAGAAAAGCAGTGTAGATCCGATCGAACACCTCGCCCAATTACCGCAGCAAATGGCAACCCTGCAGGCCGAAATCAGAAGGCTCAGAAACATCACTAAAGAACTCGTCACTGCAAATAACCAAAATCCTCCAAATTATTACGGTACCCTCTTTTACATATCCCATTCAGCCAATATACAATGCATCCATATATCCCACACAAAACCAAATGCCTACCATACTCCAGCCAAACACAAACCAAAGGCCACCACAAACCTACTTTCGCAGTGCATACGACAACCCCTTGCGATACCCGCCCGTGTATACGCCACAGCCAAAGGCCCGTCCACTAAACATCTTCAAACCCCGCATAGATGCTGAGAGAAATCCAACCAGAACCTATACACCTTTAGCCGAACCCATAACCCAAGTGTATGAGAAGCTGAAAGCTGCAAGAATACTCCAGCCAATTCCCAGAAATACCCCCAGGCCTACTTCCCGAGGGCATGATAAAACCAAACATTGCGCATACCACTCCGGTGTTGAGGGGCACGACATCGAAAATTGTTATACACTCAAGGACAAAATAGAGAAGTTAATCAAAGAGGGAGTCATTCAGGTGGAGGAGGCCTCCCCCAATAAGTACAATGAACCCCAAAGGAAGAGAGGTGTTCCCCGGCCAGAACCCGCTCCGCATGAATCAGTCATTTATCTAAGCATGCACCGTGCAAGAAGGAGGTACTGATAGCAGAGCATGAAGACCCAGCCAGCCATGATGCAGAGCAAGAAGACGTATTGGTTGGATTTGCACCCTTGTTCTAGTCCGCCTAGAGCCCGGATAAGAAAGAGCAATTTAGTTTAGCAGAATAACTTAAGACTCATATTTAAGTTTTCATAATGTTTTGCTTAAGTTTTCATTGTAATGAACTACGTCATGACCTGATTCCCTCATGAGGATATGTAGGCGGCCTAAATCGGCTTCGGTCACACCATTAGGAAACTTTTCCTTCGTTTTGAAAATAACGAGAATACACATAATATACAAGCAACTTTATTGAGACCCACTTTTAGGCCAAACGCCCTTTGCACATTCAAAACTGGGACAAGGTAGGAAACCAGACAGGGGTTGCAGGTCCAAGCAGGCCAGGGACGCAGATGTCAAGGAACAAGGCGGCGAAGTCAAATACGAATCGACCCCCCCAAAAAAAAACTCACAAATTTTCTTTGAGCGCTGATTTTTCATATTAACAGAAGCAGAAAGTGCAATAGCCGAAGCAGAAAATACGGCAAAAAGTTTCTTCGCAGAAAAGCGTGACGAGGCAGAGGCAGGATATGACAACAATCCAAAATTCAAAGTCGCGTTAGAAGCGAAGCGAGAAAAAGGGCATCGATAATCAGCGATCGAGTGCGAATTCCGCAACAAAGGCTAGCGCATCAGCTCGGGCATAAAGTCAAATTTGCAACCCACGCATCGCACACAACAAAGGCATCATGGCAATTCGTCAGTTGCAGCGTTTAGCATGTCCGTGCAAGGACAACACCTCAGTATCCATCTGGCGCATCAGGGACGACATCCCTACCCATAGGATTGCACTTCTCATATGTATTTATCATTTCGTTTAAACAGGTATACACTAATCTTTCTCAAACTTAGCTTGCAGGAGCATTTATTCTACAGGAAGCGGCAGCGTACGCCCAGCGGCGGCGTCGTGACGTGCGTCACGCAACGACGCCCGGCGGAATACGTCGAGCAACGGCGTTATCAACGTATGTCCAGCAACGACATCGCCGGCGTGCGTCACGCAACGACGCCCATCAGCGTCGTCGAGCAACGACGTTATCGGTATTATGTCGAGCAACGACATCGCCGGCGTGCGTCTACGCAACGACGTCATCAGCAATACGTCGAACGCGGCGTTATCGGCGTATGTCGTGCAACGACATCATCGGCGTGTGTCTACGCAGGGCGCCCGTGAGCAATACGTCAAGCAAAGACGTCGCCGGCGTGCGTCTACGCAACGACGCCAGCAGCAATACGTCTAGGCAACGACGTTATCAGCATTATGTCCACGCAACAACATCATCAGCATTGCGTCTACGCAACGACGCCATCAGCAATACGTCCAGGCAACGACGTTATCAACATTATGTCCAGGCAACGATATCATCAGCATTGCGTCTACGCAACGATGCCAGCAGCAATACGTCCAGGCAACGACGTCATCAGCATTGCGTCTACGTAACAACGCCAGCAGCAATACATCTAGGCAACGATGTCAGCATCAACACGTCCAGACAACGACGTCATCAGCATTGCGTCTACGCAACGACGCCAGCAGCAACACGTCCAGGTAACAACGTTATCAGCACAACAAGTCCAAAAATGACGTCAAGTCCGAAAACGACGCTAACAACAATACGTCCAGACAACGACATCATCAAGCGTCGCTCACGCAACGACGAAGCGAAACACGCCGAGCAACGACGTTATCAACACAACAAGTCCAAAAACGACGCCACGTCCAAAACGACGTCATCGACATATCACATCTACGCAATGACGATTTCTATACTCTCGAAATTGCATTTCTTACTCATGCTTTATTATTATGTCTTAGCAGTTATGCACTAACTCTTTCTTGAGTTTTAGTCTACAGGGACAGTTGCAGCAAGGACAACATATCCGCATTCACAATTGCAACACGTCCGTACAAGGGCAAAATCACAGCATTTGCAGCGGGCATCACATTGTTATAGAATAACCTCTCTATTCTTAGAATTACATTACTTATAAATTCCTGCGTTATCATTTTGCCTTAACAGTTATGCACTAACCGTTTGTTTAAGTCTTAGCATGCAGGAGCAGGAGCACGACGTGGATTTTTTCTTACAGCGAACCGGGACAATTTGTTGGGGGGCCAACCTTCCCAACAAATGGCAGAAGCGGCCTCAAGCGTCGGTCCACTCGTTCCACATCACCACAAAACCCAGCATCATAAGCCGATAGCGGTACACGTGTTCAAGCGCTTATTTTATTTTTACTTATTTTAGCACCACAGCCCAGTGTCGTCATAACTCGACCTCGACAAAATTTTGAGTCGCGTCGGCCGCCGCAGTGTTTTGACCATGGTAGCCCAGTGTCGTCATAACTCGACACTGGGACAAGCTTTGAGTCCGCATTAGCCCGCCTTGGTGTTTTGACCATGGTAGCCCAGTGTCGTCATAACTCGACACTGGGACAAAATTTGAGTCCACGTTAGCCCACCTTGGTGTTTTGACCATGGTAGCCCAGTGTCGTCATAACTCGACACTGGGACAAATTTTGAGTCTGCATTAGCTCACCTTGTTGTTTTGACCATGGTAGCCTAGGGTCGTCATAACTCGACACTGGGACAGTTTTGAGTCCGCGTCAGCCTTGTCTTAATTGCCCAGCATTTTTTGCAATTCTTTGGATCGAGACAAAATTGGCTATGAGTCAACGTCTTTGTCCGAAGATTCTTCCATCATCTCCATACAAAGAGGGACAAGTTGTTGATACCCAATTTTGACCCTCCCGCCCAGTCATTAACTATAAAATTACACCAATTTTCAAATAATTTTAAATAAAAAAAATGCAGCGATAAAACATTAATACAAGAATAAATAAGCAATTTAATAATAACACCGCATTTTACGTAGAGTATTAAGCACTTAGAGTCCCGCGCCCGCATTGATTAATTTTAAGTCCTGTCATGATTCTTAATTAATAATAAATACGTCAAAATTGGCAATGACGTCGTGTCAAAATAGCATAGCCGCATTTATTAATACGCAAAGCAATTTCATAATTATTGTAATAATTTAAAGCATAAATTAAATAAATAAGATTTTAAATAACAACACTGCATTTTACGCAAAAGCATTAAGCAATCCTTAAATTATCATATCTGCATTTAGCATTTAAATAATAGTTCAACTAATTAAATAGCACGCACGTCTTTATTTTTGTAATAACTTTAAACTCAGGCTTAGACTAATAAAACACCTAAATAATTTAATCACAATATGTTAATTTAAATTATCACTAATTAATTAAAACTATTAATACATCTACTAACACCTAAAACTAGTACCCAATTAAATACCTAATACCTAAATAATACCACAGCCCACCCTTTAAACTCGCCCAGCCCACACCCGCAGGCTCAACAACCCGCAGCCCACTCTCTATCTTATACGCAGCCCATCCCCTTTATCCTCTCCTCACCCGTAACCACGCCCAAATTTCAGCCTTTATCCCTTCGCCCATCTTCATCCCTAAAAAATGAGAACCCTAAAAGTTTCAATCGCCGCACCTCGTCCCAACACCCATGTTGGGATTCTCGCCGGAGAATCCGGCGAATCACCTCGTGAACCAGCTACCATATCGACACCCTGTTCTTACCATAACTAAACCAAATCCTTCAAATAATTTACCTTACCATAACCTGTTCAAATCGCACAAATCAAGCACAAATCTCGTCCAAAATCAGCCAAAATCGCACCTTGATTACTTACCAATATTAGAACCCAAACCATGGCCATATAAAGCACATGCAAAGGCAGAATGAGAGGGGCAGAGCTCAGTTGGGAGAGCAGTCAAATAGCAATAAACAATTTAAGGAACATGACTGAAGGGGAAGCAGTCTGGTAACAATTGGCTTTCCGCAGCATAGGAACCCCATTAAGTATCCAGGGGTGTAGCATCCAAAGGGGAATGGGCGTCGATTCGCGTCTTCAAACAACGATAGTCGAAACATTTTCTTACACATGCATTTAGCAGCCTTCAACCTCAGAGTTAGGGATTCAGCATTCAGAAATTAGCAGCCTAAGAGAAAGAGCAGAAGTTCGAAGCCTTTTTTTAATACTAGTCCAGAAATCAGCAAAAAAAACCCTGCCTTTTAATTCGCATAGCAATACAACCCCGAGTGAATCAACGACTTGATAAGCTGCCCCAGTTCGCTGTCCGGAGAAGGTAAACCCGTTCTCTTTCAGATTTCTTGGACAATTTACGCTTTATAATCTGTTTGAATGATGTGTTCTGTTAGTTGTGTTTAATACCATTTGCGTATGATTTGAAGTGCATTTGTTTATGTCGAATCTGTTTAGTCAGAATTAATCGCTATTAGTATTCGTAATTATGTCTTGTTAATGTGATTAGTTTGATACCAGCATCGGTAGCGTATTTTTATGACAGATAATATCCGATCTCATTTGTGTCTTGTTAAGATGATTAATATGATGTAGTTGTGGGTATCCATTCAGTCTACTGAGCATTCTCTGCATATTTGAGTGACCTCTTTTGGTATTAGTGTGTTGATCTCAATATTGATCTCAATATCCCTATATACTCACAAAACTAGTAATCCAATGCGGTTTTGTATCTGGTCACATCTCTCGAGCTATTTTTGCGCCATGTGAGTCTCTGTCGCATCTCATACTTATGAGATAATGATGCATCAATGTAGTGGGATATATATAGGGAACAATCCAGCATGGAAGCTGTCTAAATAAGCATGAAAGAACCTAGAAAATAACTTGAATAGACCCCACTCTGAAGACAAAATGTTTCTGCCTCTTTTAGTTGCACATATATAATTAAACTAGCTACTGGTATGAGTTGAGGTCATGAAGTATGTTACTCAAAGTTGTGTGCTATCAGTGTGCTCCCATAAAGTCTCCCAGTTATCAGGTACCCTGGTCTATATCTGTTGAAGTTACACTTGTTGAATCTAATCATTATGCTTGTAGTTAGAGTTGGATGTGTTGAGTCTGCCTAAAATATTATTTAGAATAGTTTATTTGATCATTTACTTCTAACAGTAAGTTTCTTTATAAGTTGTCTTTATCTCAGTCTAACTATGCTTTCCACTGCCCAGCACCTCATCAGTCTAATGCAGCTATTGGATTGCCCCTGCATACATCCTGTTTTGTGTGTCTATATTGTTAATTTGGAATTGAATATGAATCTTGCCTTGATTTGTTGAGGCCATAATTGCTTGATGGTTTGAGCCTAGTTTCTTGTCACACCCCGAACCCCGGGCTCGTGACTGGTGCCCTACCTGGGCACCCTTCTACCTAACAGACACAAGTAAACTGCGGAATTTAAATAACACCTCATTTTTTTTTCTTTAAAACCAACGTACGTGCAAGGGCAAAGCCGACAAGGCTGCCATATAATATACATAAACAAAAGACATTACACCGTATATGAGTCCAATCCCACATATGAATACAGACCTCTAAGAGTTTTACTGAAATATGACGGGACAAGGCCCCGCCGTACCCATAACCGTACAAAAGCCTGTACTGAAGGAACCATACCAAAAGATAAACTCCTGAACAGAGGGAGCTATCCAAAACTCGGAAGGTGGTCCTACACTGCAGATCACCAAATCTGCGTGCTTAAACTCGCGGATGACGCAGCCCGAAGGTCAAGACGAAGAATGTACCAAGTATGTGAGCGATAAATCAGAATGAAATCATGTGATCTAAACAAAACAGAGACATGTATGATAGCCAACCTACGAAGACACAATACATAAGCGGTCATATCAAGTCGTGGACGTATGCCTCAAAGTCATTACTAAAATATAACCACGGGTCTCGCCCATAATATCAATCACGCGTGGAAATCCTTCCTCATCGCGATCCATGATATAATATAACACCAATAGGCATACATGAACAACAAGTCCCACTGTGTCCTAAAAGCGCTGCGGGCAAGTAGGAAAACGAACCACGAGATCCAACTCAGATCATAAACCGACGGGGCAAGTACAAAACCAACTACCAGATCCAACTGCGTCAACAATCGACGGGGCAAGTACGAAGCTAACTACGGATCTAACTCGTCACGAGATATGACCGGCAAGTCGCAAGCTATCTAGAGCCTATCGTACTAAATCGCGTATAGCACCGACGGGGCAAATCGAAGCCAACTACGAGCCATCTGCGCCGACCACCGACGGGGGCAAGTACGAAAGCTAACTACCAGATCCATCCTACGTCACTAAATCACATGGAGGGCTAATCCATGGAATAACAATATCCCACGTGGTCGCATGCCCCGGAATCCCACATCATATAAGCATGACCATAGGGTAATACAAACAAATCCGGGAATCTAACCCGCCTCCTGGTCACATGCCCCGGAATCCCACATCGTATAAGCATGTCCAAGGAGTATCCCTCGTGGTCGCATGCCCTGGAATCCCACATCGTATAAGCATGACCATGGGGTAATACAAACAAATCCAGGAATCTAACCCGCCTCCTGGTCACATGCCCCAGAATCCCACATCCTATAAGCATGTCCAAGGAGTATCCCTCGTGGTCGCATACCCCGGAATCTCACATCGTATAAGCATGACCATGGGTTAATACAAACAAATCCGGGAATCTAACCCGCCTCCTGGTCACATGCCCCGGAATCCCACATCGTATAAGCATGTCCAAGGAGTATCCGTCGTGGTCGCATGCCCCGGAATCCCACATCGTATAAGCATGACCATGGGGTAATACAAATAATGGAAGCATACCCGTGTAATCCCACATCACCGTCGGTACGTCCAAGTAAACTTACAATAAGACAGTCGACCCTCTAACCGAGAGTCGCGACAACGTACAAATATAATACTTGCACTCAAAGGCTATCACCAGCACACATAGGCAAATTCATAAAATCTTTAGACTTTCATTTTATAAACTCAAGGCACTTATAGAATACTCCTCAATTAAACAAGCCAAAGTACTTATCAAGGCACACATAGAATAATTCTCAATTAAACAAGCCAAAGTACTTATCAAGGCACACATAGAATAATTCTCAATTAAACAAGTCAAAGTACTTATCAAGGCACACATAAAATAATTCTCAATTAAACAAGCTAAAGTACTACGTACGTACATTCTTTTCAAAAGACTCATTTTTATGCAAAACCCCAAGATACTAACACCCGTAGTATCAAGGTGTGTCTATTTTTCAAAGTAAGTTACTACACTTTTAGAAAACTCATTTCAAAGCTTGAGATCAAGTAACTTCAAATTTTCACAATCTAGGCAACTTATGACCATTAATCAAAATAGACAACTTTCTTAACCTTCCATAAAGCCGTTATAACCAACTTCCCATAAAGCCGTTATAACCCTTTATGGTTTTAGACATATTCATTCCTTTTATAACCAAGAGACTTATACTTTTAAAACCAAGTATCACATACTTACAAACCAAGTTTCTTAACTTTCAAAATACGTCAAGTCTCTTAATCTTTAGAAATCAAGTTTCTTCTACTTTTAAACCTCAAGTAACTCACACCTTTAAAACAAGTTACTTCTCTTAAATCATGTCATTTCTCCTCTCTTAAAACAATTAAGTAAATCACTCCTTTGACTCCCCTAAAGTCATTATAACGACCCTTAGGTTTTGGAACTAAGGCACTAGCCAAAAGATTTGGAAACTACTTCCTTTTCAAGACTCTATGTACTTTAAGTAAAATACCTTCACTCTTAAGAATCCAAACTTCACTAAGGCAATGGATTATACAACTTACAATTTACACATCAAGGTACAATCAAGGAAGTACATAGAACAAATTCTATTTTAGGCAATCCAAATACAACCAAGGAATGGATCATTTAAGGAGTAGGACATACTTTCTTTATCTTAAGGAATCATGCTAGAAGAGGAGATAGTTCACATACCTTTTCGGCTAAATCCACAAGCTAAGCCGAATACGCCGTACGTAGAATTGTCAACCTATAATGGTCACAACATGTCTATCAACTTCTAGTCTCCAACGTAGAATAACACTAAGTAAACGGTCTCTTATTCTACGGAAAATCGGGCAGCACTTCTTTTGTTTCTACATACTTTGCCACCTTTTTCAAGGACGAATACAATAACCAACACGCCACAATAATGTACCTGTGACGACGTCAGGGGAAGCCTCCTGATCCTGGCGGCTGGCTAAGGAATAAATGCGGTTCTGTGGACCGCTAGAACTGGAACCACCACCACGACCTCTGCCGCGGCCTGCCGGTCCGTGAACACCCTGCCCTCCAGGGCGCATAACCACAGAAGAAGAGGAATACCCGGCAACTGATCCTGTCGGCTGCACCATACCACTCCCGCCGCCTCTGGACGGACAATCTCTCCTCAAATGGCCCTGCTGGCCACAAGAGTAACAAGCTCCCGAAGCCATACGACACTCGCCCGGGTGAGACCTACCGCATCGAGCACACTGAGATGTGGGTGGTCTCGATCGGTGACGATTCGCCTCGCGAAACCCGAAGTCCGGAGCCACGACTGCTCCTGAATGAACCGACTGATCAGACCTCCTGCCAGAAAATCATGAAGGAGCACTCTGGGCTGGCTGAAATGTGGACCTAGTCTGCTGCTGAGGCTGTCCGCCTTGAAAAATTCCCTGAGACCCTGCTGTCCTGACCCTCTTGGGCTGGCCGGGGTCAAGCTGATCCTCCATCTCTCTGTCCTCTATCCCCTGCGCATAGGCCTACATCCTGGCTATATCCATACCGGGCTGAAGAGCCACACCCAAGCATGCAGTAATCATATGACGGTCTAGCCCCATCACATAACGATGAACTTTGTCCGCCATGTCAGCTACAATGGTGTGCGCATACCTGGCCAATGAATCAAACTCCAGGTTGTACTCCCTGATAGTCCTCTCATTCTGCCTCAAGGTCAAGAATCTATCTACGCGGGCTCTCCTCATCTCAGGAGGAAAAAAGTGATCCAGGAAGGCCTCTGTGAACTCCTCTCAAACAGCTGAAGAGCATCCTCACCTCTCGACAGCTGCCATGACTCAAACCAGTTCAACGCAATATCGCGTAACCGGTAAGAGGCTAGCATAACTGACTCTGTCTCTGAGGCCCTAAGCACCTGCATAGTCCGCTGTAACTGCCGAATGAACTCATGCGGATCCTCCTCAGACCTCGAACCATAAAACTCGGGTGGATGACAACCCTAAAAATCCGAACCGCAAATCGGCTCACGGGGTTAGCTACCGCTCACCGTTGCCGCCTGCTACTATGTTGGTCAATAACCGGATCTGCTCCCCGTAGTCTCTATACTCAGCTCCTGGCTGTGGAACTGGAGGCTCTGGTACCGGAACCTCTGGAGCTACTGCCGCTCGGCTCTCTATCTGCCGCGTGGGTGAACTCGCCCGACTACAACTACCTCGTGCATAGTCGTGCTCGAGTCCTAGTAACCCTCTGATACCGCTAGCGCCTCTGCTTTGCCTCTTTGCCTTGCCCCGCCTTCCTTCCGTGGAGGCATAAATGTTACATAAGAATAGGTCAGAGAGGATTCAACCTAATAAGACAGCTCTACTGCACGATCTCAGAGAGAGAAGAATGGAAACCAATCCTAAATGTCCTGCAGCCTCCTGATTATAGATGTGGTGCACAACACACCGATAATGAAGACTCTACTAGACACGGTCTGTAGACACTTTCCGATGACTAACTGCTCTGATACCACTTTTGTCACGACCCGACCCCGACATCACATGCTAACCGATAAGGCCGTCTTCCATAAAATATACATACTCAACAAGAAGCAAGATAACTCGTTCTTACAGCCCAAACCACTAATGTGACTACAGACCTCTAGGAATAACAATTATGGCGGGACAGGGCCCCGCCATACCCCTGAATGTACATAAAATCTACAACATCAGGGAAAAACTGTACCAAAAAGACAAGCCTCCGGAGAAATGGAGCTTCCGACACCTGATCAGTGATCCTAAGAATGAGGATCCATCACCTGCTTACCACCTACTGCGCATGAACGCGGCCAGGAAGGAGTCGATGACACAATATGTACTAAGTATGTAAATCGAAAAAATCGTAATTACATCATAAGTCTAAAACAAAGCCGGAGACATGTATGATAATCAAATTACAGTTCACTGTGCCTTACTAACAATGAGAGTAAAATAAGAGTATACTTACTGCATAAAAATAGGAGGCTCTCGATCAAAGCAGGACAACCCGCCCGCAGTATCATTAAGCAATCTTACTCCTGGGACTATTTCACCCGCAAGGGTCGTGCGGACCCGCATGAGGTATTCCTCGCATCATGGGTAGCAAATCCATGGAGTGGTATAATGTCTTAGGGGTTTACCCCTCAATCATACTCAGAAGGTGGTATAACACCTTGGGGGTTTACCCCTCATTTATACTCTTACCCTGGAGAAGGTGGTATAACGTCTTGGGGGTGTACCCCTCATTTATACTCTTTCCCTGGAGAAGGTGGTATAACGTCTTGGGGGTGTACCCCTCATTTATACTCTTACCCTAGCTCAACCGGCCATCATACATAACATAAGCCCTACCGGCTTATCATACATAACATAAGCACTACCGGTTTATCATACAATATATAAGCAAGTTAAGAAATCCCCTAACTTCTTATCAGTCTTGTTCATATACACTCTCATTTTAGTTTACTTAAGGCACTAACATGTCTTTATAAAAATCCGGGAATTTAACCCAAAGTACTACATACTTCTATTCTTTTAAAATGACTCTTTTTCATATAAAACTTCCAAGATACTAATAATCGTAGTATCAAGTCACAACATCTTTAGAAATAAAATTAGGCTTCTAAATCAAGTGACTTCTTTTCTTTTAAAACCTTAGGCAATTGATGCCTTAAAATCAATTTGCCTTTCCTTAATTCAAGTCATTTATCCGTACTTATTTTACTTAGAGTAAATCTCTCTTTTGATCTTTCCATAAAGCTAATATAACCAACTTCCCATAAAGTCGTTATATTAACTTTATACCTTAGCCAATTACAATTTCCTATCCAAGGGACTTGTATGTTTAAAACGAAACAAGCATCATATACTTTAAAACACTTCAAGCCCCTTAACTTTGAAAACTTAAGACATCTTTTTTAAAGAAGTGAGTTAATCTCCTAACTCACCCAACTTGGCTATTCTTAAAACAAGTAAAGGATATCAAGCTCTTGTACGTCTACCGTACTATATACGTGCAACTATTCATGCTCAAGAGATAGGAAAGTTCTACATACCTCTTCGGGTCAATCCACTTGCCAAGTACAATATCCCTCACGTAGTATGTCAACCTATAATGACCATAATACGTCTATTAACTTCTTACTTCAAACGTAGAATATTATAAGTACAAAGTCACTAAATTCTACGGAAAATCGGACAGCACTTCCTTTGTTTCTACATACTTTGCCACATTTTTCAAGGCCGAATTCAATAACCAAACACGCCACATTTAAGGCCCAACAATGCAATTAATAATAGGGGATTACACGCCTACTAGACGTGTAAAATTCCGCCCCACAATTGATATCAAACTAATACAACTACAAGTGTAAATTCGGCAACTTGAGATACAACAACACCAATTCTTATCCAATTTCCTTTTCAATCCAAATTGTTAGCATAACATGATATCAAGTCGCAATCGATTATAACTACTACAATCTTCAAGTAAGTAACATGCGACGATTCTAAATAACGACCAAATTGTAATTCAACTTCAAAAGACTTATATGACATTTCAGATTTTAGGCTACAACAATCCATAACACTTATAAATCTTCAACACATATACTTTATGCTAGCAAACATGTAAGGCTAACAACAATATATAATCTTGTAACACTTTAAGAGACAAGATTATTACCTCAACGAGTCTTAGTCCAACTTCAAATCCGAAGTCGCTTCCTAGCAACTTAGAGCCTCTTCTTGACACTTCAATCCGCCACTTGAGACCCTTAGAACAACACAAACAACTTTCCTTCAATCTTCCAAACAAAACCTAGAAAAGCAACTAGGTTTTCACCTTGCGACTAATACGAAAATGCTATTTTTCCGGGATCTTTCTATTGAGATACTCTTACAATACCCTCATGAACCTTGGTTTAAAGTGTGGAGCTTAAAGGACAACAAACAAAAAAATTCTTTTACTTGGAAGTGAACCCGAGAACTCTCAATAATGTTCTTCAAATTTCTTGAAATTTTTCTAAGTGTAGAATTTAGTCTTGCTACTAGTACTACTATATAGTAACATGGAGGGTCAAGATGTGCACAAATGTGTGGCTTGGATGAAGTTCTTTTAAATATCAAGACTTGTGGCCCCATTGACTAAGTCAATTTTATCAAGCTCTTCAACTTGCAAGACTTTGTCATCCTAACAATGGTCAATGACCCTTATATCCATGCTTATTTTCGTCCAAGACAACATATGGGGGTGACACGTGTCGCCCTCCCATTCGTCACAATATTACGTTTTTCGACAATTCCATAATTCCGATAAATTTTTACAAGTCTCTAATCTTAACATTTGGGATTCTTACGTACGTTCTTAAAACATGTCCTGTAAATACGGGGTGTAACATTCTTCCCCCCTTAGAAATATTCGTCCCCGAATGTTCTTTCGGAGTCAGACTTATAATTGGCGACATAGTTTCCTTTTACCACCCCGACATACCAATAATGCCACACATGGCCACATAATAGCATTTAAGCAAAAATACTTCAATTAAAACTTGACAAGTAAGGGAAAATGAATTACCTGAAGGTGTAGGGAATAAGTGAGGATACTTTTTCAACATGTCTTCCTCCGCTTCCCAAGTCATCTCCTCCCGGTTATCATTCCTCCATAAGACTTTGACGGAAGCCACATCCTTGGTCATGATCGCTGACACAGTGATCGAGTATCGCTATGGGACTCTCCTCATACGAAAACCCCTCTGTCACCTGGACCTCATTAGCTGGGAAAACTCTAGACGGATCTCCGATACACTTCCGCAACATAGAAACATGGAAGACCGTATGTACCGCCTCTAACTCTGATGGCAGATCCAACTCATAGGCAACCTTGCCTACTCTACGGATGATCTGGTAGGGCCCAATGTACCTTGGGCTGAGTTTTCCCTTCTTTCTGAATCTCATCACACCGCCATGGGTGACACCTTCGAAGACCCAATCGCTTCACGAAACTCCAAATGTCGACGCCGATTATCTGCATATGACCTGAGGCCGGAGTGTGCGGTCTCTCTGGATAAGCTTATCACGGCTTTCTGTGAATCAAGTCAGGCAACTAATCGTACCTCGCCCGCCGAACCAACCAATCGGCGACGTCATTTCGCCCATATAAAGCCTCGTATGGCGCCCGTCGTATCTTTGGAATGGTAGATGTTGTTATAAGCAAACTCCACAAGAGGCAAATGATCCTCCGGCTACCACGAAATCAATCACGCAGCTCGCAGATATCCTCGAGTGTTGCGGATAGTACGCTCGCTGCCGTCGATCGAGGATGAAATGTTGTCTTGAGACTCACTGTGTCCTAATCCCACGGAAAGACCTCCGAAGTTAGTCGAATCCGGGCTCTCTGCTCGATATAATCGACCACGGGGACTCGTGCGGCCTCACAATCTCACCGATATACAATCGGCATAGTCCTCGGTAAACGTCGTCTGACCGAAGGAAGTGGGCTGATTTCGTCAGCCTGTCAACAATAACCCAAATAGAGTCGTACTTCCTCTGAGTACGAGGTAACCCTGTAACAAAGTCCATGTTGATCACCTCTCACTTCCACGTCGGAATATCAATAGCCTGCAATAATCCATTGGGCCTCTGGTGCTCGACCTTGACCTGCTGGCAATTAGGACACTGTGCAACAAAACCTACAACGTCCCTCTTCAGGCCATCCCACCAATACATACATCTGAGGTCATGGTACATCTTGGTCGACCCCGGATGAATAGAATAACGAGCACTGTGTGCCTCCCCCAAAATCTGCTGACGAAGTCCTGTCACATCGGGAACACACAACCGACCCTCAAATCTGAGCACCCCATCAGGCGCTAACTCGAATAGACTCTTCTCCTCCTGAAGAGGCTGCGTCGATCTGCGTACCAACACTGGGTCCTCATACTGTCGCCTCTTCACCTCATCAACGATGGAAGACTCGGCAACCTCACGAACCCGTACCCCACTATCATCGGTATCGATCAATCGAACCCCAAGGCTCGCTAGCCGATGGATCTGACGGACCATGTCCTGTCTCTCTGGATGTACCTCTGACAGGCTCCCCATCAATCTACGACTCAAGGCATCAGCAACTACGTTGGCTTTCCCCGGATGGTATAGAATATCAACATCATAATCTTTCAGCAACTCTAACCACCGTCTCTGTCGCAAGTTCAGCTCCCTCTGCCTGAAGATATACTGGAGGCTCTTGTGGTCTGTATAAATATCCACATGAACCCCATACAAATAATGTCTCCAAATCTTCAAGGCATGAATAACTGCGGCCAACTCTAAGTCGTGGGTAGGGTAATTCCTCTCATGCTTCCGTAACTGCCGGGAAGCATAGGCTATAACCTTGTCGTGCTGCATCAAAACACACCCCAGCCCGATACCCGAGGCATCACAATAGATCACATACCCGTCTAACCTCTCAGGAAGAGTAAGAACTGGAGCCGTTGTCAACCTTTCGCCAAAGAATGGAAGCCCTTCGCAAGCCTCGTCGGCTGGAACTGGATGCCTTACGAGTCGGCTAGTCAGCGGTCTTTGAAATCAAGAAAAGCGCTCCACAACCTACGATAATAACTTTGTGACCACTAAGAAAGCTGCGCACTCGGTCGGAGTAGTAGGTCTCGCCAAGACTTGCCTCGATCTTTGTCGTATCCACCACGAACACCATCAGCCCGATAATGTGCCCCGGGAATGCCATCGAGGCCACCAAAACTCACACTGGAGAACTTGGCGAATAGCTGCGGCTCCGAGGACCCAATCACCGCCTCGCCAGTGATCTGCATGCTCCTGCTCTGTACGCGAATAAACCAGGATGTCATTAATGAATACTATCACAAATGTATCCAAAAATGGCTTGAACACCCGGTTCATCAAATCCATAAATACCGCTGGAGCGTTGGTCAAACCGAAAGACATAACCCTGAACTCATAGTGCCCATACCGGGTCCTGAATGCAGTCTTTGGGATATCTGCCTCTCGCACTCGTACCTGATGATAACCAGACCGCAGGTCTATCTTGGAGAAACACCTCACACCCTGCAACTGGTCAAACAAATCATCAATCCTTGGGAGGGGGTACCTATTCTTGATGGTTACCTTATTCAGCTGTCTGTAATATGTTGACACCCAATTTTGACCCTCCCGCCCAGTCATTAACTATAAAATTACACCAATTTTCAAATAATTTTAAATAATAAAAAATGCAGCGATAAAACATTAATACAGGCATAAATAAGCAATTTAATAATAACACCGCATTTTACGTAGAGTATTAAGCACTTAGAGTCCCGCGCCCGCATTGATTAATTTTAAGTCCTGTCATGATTCTTAATTAATAATAAATACGTCAAAATTGACAATGACGTCGTGTCAAAATAGCATAGCCGCATTTATTAATACGCAAAGAAATTTCATAATTATTGTAATAATTTAAAGCATAAATTAAATAAATAATATTTTAAATAACAGCACTGCATTTTACGCAAAAGCATTAAGCAATCCTTAAATTATCATATCTGCATTTAACATTTAAATAATTTAATAGTTCAATCTAAACCCCATTCAATTTAATAATATAACATCGCAATACTCATAATAAAAGTTTTAATAATAGCGTCGCATTATAAAATATTAAGCACTAATTAAATAGCACGCACGTCTTTATTTTTGTAATATTTTTAAACTCAGGCTTAGACTAATAAAACACCTAAATAATTTAATCACAATCTGTTAATTTAAATTATCACTAATTAATTAAAACTATTAATACATCTACTAACACCTAAAACTAGTACCCAATTAAATACATAATACCTAAATAATACCACAGCCCACCCTTTAAACTCGCTCAGCCCACACCCGCAGGCCCAACAACCCGCAGCCCACTCTCTATCTTATACGCAGCCCATCCCCTTTATCCTCTCCTCAGCCCAGAACCCACGCCCCAGCAGCCTCAGCCTTTATCCCTTCGCCCATCTTCATCCCTAAAAAACGAGAACCCTAAAAGTTTCAACCGCCGCATCTCGTCCCAACACCCATGCCGGGATTCTCGCCGGAGAATCCGGCGAATCACCTCGTGAACCAGCTACCATATCGACACCCTGTTCTTACCATAACTAAACCAAATCCTTCAAATCATTTACCTTACCATAACCTGTTCAAATCGCACGAATCAAGCACAAATCTCGTCCAAAATCAGCCAAAATCGCACCTTGATTACTTACCAACATTAGAACCCAAACCATGGCCATATAAAGCACATGCAAAGGCAGAACGAGAGGGGCAGAGCTCAGTCGGAGAGCAGTCAAATAGCAATAAACAATTTAAGGAACAGGACTAAAGGGGAAGCAGTCTGGTAGCAATTGGCTTTCCGCAGCATAGGAACCCCATTAAGTATCCAGGGGGAGTAGCATCCAAAGGGGAATGGGCGTCGATTCGCGTCTTCAAACAACGATAGTCGAAACATTTTCTTACACATGCATTTAGCGACCTTGACTTGAGTTAGGGATTGACGTTGAAATTAGCAGCCTAAGAGAAAGAGCAGAAGTTCGAAGCCTTTTTTTAATACTAGTCCAGAAATCAGCAAAAAAAACCCTGCCTTTTAATTCGCATAGAAATACAACCCCGAGTGAATCAACGACTTGATACGCTGCCCCGGTTCGCTGTCCGGTGAAGGTAAACCCGTTCTCTTTCAGATTTCTTGGACGATTTACGCTTTATAATCTGTTTGAATGATGTGTTCTGTTAGTTGTGTTTAATACCATTTGCGTATGATTTGAAGTGCATTTGTTTATGTCGAATCTGTTTAGTCAGAATTAATCGCTATTAGTATTCGTAATATGTCTTGTTAATGTGATTAGTTTGATACCAGCATCGGTAGCGTATTTTTATGACAGATAATATTCGATCTCATTTGTGTCTTGTTAAGATGATTAATATGATGTAGTTGTGGGTATCCATTCAGTCTACTGAGCATTCTCTGCATATTTGAGTGACCTCTTTTGGTATTAGTGTGTTGATCTCAATATCCCTATATACTCACAAAACTAGTAATCCAATGTGTTTTTGTATCTGGTCACATCTCTCGAGCTATTTTTGCGCCATGTGAGTCTCTGTCGCATCTCATACTTATGATATAATGATGCATCAATGTAGTGGGATATATATAGGGAACAATCCAACATGGAAGCTGTCTAAATAAGCATGAAAGAACCTAGAAAATAACTTGAATAGACCCCACTCTGAAGACAAAATGGTTCTGCCTCTTTTAGTTGCACATATATAATTAAACTAGCTGCTGGTATGAGTTGAGGTCATGAAGTATGTTACTCAAAGTTGTGTGCTATCAGTGTGCTCCCATAAGGTCTCCCAGTTATCAGGTACCCTGGTCTATATCTGTTGAAGTTACACTTGTTGAATCTTATCATTATGCTTGCAGTTAGAGTTGGATGTGTTGAGTCTGCCTAAAATATTATTTAGAATGGCTTATTTTTGATCATTTACTTCTAACAGTAAGTTGCTTTATAAGTTGTCTTTATCTCAGTCTAACTATGCTTTCCACTGCCCAGCACCTCATCAGTCTAATGCAACTATTGGATTGCCCATGTATACATCCTGTTTTGTGTGTCTATCCTGTTAACTTGAAATTGAATATGAATCTTGCCTTGATTTGTTGAGGCCATAATTGCTTGATGGTTTGAGCCTAGTTTCTATGTGCATTTATTGAGTATTTTGCCAAGTTTAATGGTACGTTCTGCAGACAAAGCCATGTTTTTTTTTAAAAAACATCAAAAAACGATTTTTGGGCCTGATATAGTTATTAAGGCCAAATCTGGGTTATTCTTCAAAAGTTAGTATAATCAATGTGGCCCAAATATGATTGTGTATGCCTGCTTTAAAACCTGAAATCCAACATTCTGATGTTGGTTCTTTGTCGATTACCAAAGCCCGATTTGAAATTTGAATAACGTTAGCCGCGTCAACTTCTATTATTTTAGAGGATAAATTAATTAAATGTTAGCTAGAATATGCACATGTCCATTTATATTGTTAGATTATATACTAATCCTTATCTTTCTTTTGTTACATGAAATGCATCGGAGCAAAATGAAGAGTCTCACGGCAAGACTCATCACGAGCTACTTCAAATGGCAACCCGCATCTATGTACATTCGCATTCCCGCTTCAGAAATTCCTAAACAAAAAAAAATATGACAAGATGACGTTGTCATCCATCTCAACTCTTCTCACTCTTTAAATCTAATCGCCTCATTTATGCCTTTATTTGTTTATTGCAATTTTATTATTTAATTTTGTAATTAATAGGAGAGCTAGTTCAATTAGTCCTTGAACATAAAAGGTGGGAAGGTGATTTAAAATTAAATGCACTTCTAATTATTTATCTTAGGCTTGTCATTTATATCTAATCTTTGGCCTAATCATTAAAATTGCATATCTAAAACTAACGCACCACCTCTTTGATTTCGCAGATAAATGCATATCCATAGTCCATAAATCAACTCTGCACCGCTTACATCATAAACAATATAAATGCACACTTTAAAACTTTATATATATTTTTTATAGCATTAGTCTTACAAACTTTATTCAACGTGCCCCTTTTATAAAATATTTTGAAGCATCTTTTGTATTTTCAAAACACGCATTTTTAACATAATAATTACCTTAGTTTTGAACGGACAACCGCAAGTTAGCGGATCCTTTAGGGTGCCTAACCTCTTCCCTTTAGGATAATAAAGAACCCTTGCCCAGAATCTCACAATTTTGCAGACCATTAAAATGAAGTTAATTTTTACTTTAAACTAGTTAACATTTAGGTGTCCTAATTCACCCAAATTAATTAGGTGGCGACTCCGCGAACCCCTTTTCATGATTTTAGCACTTTTAACCCTTTTATATGCTAGCACCTTTTAAGTACCCTTTAACATTTTAGCACCTTTTTAACATTTTGCTCTTTTATTTATTTTCTAACATTTTTATTTAAGCAGAAGATTCGCTAAATAAATGCCGCGGTCGGAAAAGGGCGTGACAGAAATGGCGACTCCACTGGGGATTTAAGGCTCTTAACCACAACAGACCTAGGGTTATTATTTGGCATTATTTTTGCATTTAAATTTTGTGTGCTGTATTTTGTTATTTTAATTGCTATTTGCTTTACTGTTTTCCTTAAACTGGCATTCCGCTCATATTTCTTCCGCTCTGGAAAATTCACACTATCACACACTACATGCGAGGTGCGCTTGGTGCATCAGCAAAATTCTTTCTTCAAAACCCAAATTTAGGAGAGTTTGTAACATACGTGGAGTGTCCGGTCTAACCGGTGGCCGCGTAGCCTTCTCACTCGAGTTGTCCGTTCGGGAACCTTGCGTCTAGTAAAGCCAAATCTTAGAAACTCAGGATAGAGCTATACCACCCTTTATTTTAAGGCATGCATGCATTTACCTTAGGTGGGTCGGTCCTTGGCATCGACACCACAATTAGGAAGACACCAAACTTGTCGACGGGTTTCTCAACCCAACGGTCAACCAGCATATTATGTGTAGCGTGACAATGATAGACAAATCCAAACCTAATCATGACATGCTGAAATTGGAAAAAGTGCACCGTCATTTGGTCGCCATTTCCAACAAAAGCATTACAGTTGGACGACTTGGACAAATCCATCATAATCTCGCATAAGTGACGTTTAGGCCTACCTCTGGCATAAAAGGGTCCCCATGCATATTAGGACTCACTTGCAATGTGACAATTTACGTGCAACATGTACTTGCTAAATGTTTTTACACTTCTGCAAAGTCATGTGCTTTACACTAACGCAGTTTGCTGCATTTTTGTCTAAAAGGATTTATCATCTTCCCCAAAGGTCGATTTGTATTTGACTAAGAAATGGCAGAGCATCGATATCTCACAAGATCAAAGGCACGGTCCAGCGACATGACTGATTCAAGGGCATTTGAAGCGAGCAGTGGAACTGTCTTGGTTCCTATAGGCAAAGCAGGGTCTCGAAAAGAAAAGCGATGTAGATCCGATCGAACACCTGCGATTACGCGACAAATGGCAACCTGCGGCGAAATCGAAGGCTCGAAACATCACTAAAGAACTTCGTCGCAAATAACCAAAATCCTCCAAATTATTACGGTGCCCTCTTTACTACATATCCCATTCACCAATATACAATGCATCCATATATCGCACAAAACCAAATGCCTACCATACTCCACCAAACACAAACCAAAGGCCACCACAAACCTACTTTCGCGGTCGTACGACAACCCTTGCGATACGCGGTGTATCGCCCACGGCCAAAGGCGCCCACTAAACATCTTCAAACCCCGCGTAGATCTTGAGAGAAATCCAACGAACCTATACACCTTTAGCCGAACCCATAACCCAAGTGTATGAGAAGGCGAAAGGCTGCGAGAATACTCCACCAATTCGAAATACCCCGTGCCTACTTCCCGAGGCGCATGATAAAACCAAACATTGCGCATACCACTCCGGTGTTGAGGGGCACGACATCGAAAATTGTTATACACTCAAGGACAAAATAGAGAAGTTAATCAAAGAGGGAGTCATTCAGGTGGAGGAGGCCTCCCCCAATAAGTACAATGAACCCCAAAGGAAGAGAGGTGTTCCGGCGAACCGCTCGCATGAATCAGTCATTTATCTAAGCATGCACCGTGCAAGAAGGAGGTACTGATAGCAGAGCATGAAGACCCAGCCAACCATGATGCAGAGCAAGAAGACGTATTGGTTGGATTTGCACCCTTGTTCTAGTCCGCCTAGAGCCCGGATAAGAAAGAGCAATTTAGTTTAGCAGAATAACTTAAGACTCATATTTAAGTTTTCATAATGTTTTGCTTAAGTTTTCATTGTAATGAACTACGTCATGACCTGATTCCCTCATGAGGATATGTAGGCGGCCTAAATCGGCTTCGGTCACACCATTAGGAAACTTTTCCTTCGTTTTGAAAATAACGAGAATACACATAATATACAAGCAACTTTATTGAGACCCACTTTTAGGCCAAACGCCCTTTGCACATTCAAAACTGGGACAAGGTAGGAAACCAGACAGGGGTTGCAGGTCCAAGCAGGCCAGGGACGCAGATGTCAAGGAACAAGGCGGCGAAGTCAAATACGAATCGACCCCCGAAAAAACTCACAAATTTTCTTTGGCGCTGATTTTCATATTAATGAAGCGAGAAAGTGCAATAGCCAAGCGTAAAATACGGCAAAAGTTTCTTATGCGAAAAAAAAGCGTGACGGCGAGAGGATATGACAACAATCCAAAATTCAAAGTCGCGTTAGAAGCGTGAAGCGAGAAAAAGGGCATCGACAATCAACGATCGAGTGCGAATTCCGCAACAAAGGCTAGCGCATCAGCTCGGGCATAAAGTCAAATTTGCAACCCACGCATCGCACACAACAAAGGCATCATGGCAATTCGTCAGTTGCAGCGTTTAGCATGTCCGTGCAAGGACAACACCTCAGTATCCATCTGGCGCATCAGGGACGACATCCCTACCCATAGGATTGCACTTCTCATATGTATTTATCATTTCGTTTAAACAGGTATACACTAATTTTTCTCAAACTTAACTTGCAGGAGCATTTATTCTACGAGGCGGCAGCGATACGTCGAACGCGGCGTCGTCAACGTGCGTCTACGCAACGACGCCCGGCAATACGTCCGAGCAACGGCGTTATCGGCGTATGTCGAACAGCGACATCATCGGCGTGCGTCTATGCAACGACGCCATCAGCAATACGTCCAGGCAACGACGTTATCAGTATTATGTCGAACGGCGACATCGCCGGCGTGCGTCTGCGCAACGACGCCATCGGCCAATACGTCCGAACGCGGCGTTATCGGCGTATGTCGAGCAACGACATCAAGCGTGTGTCTGCGCAGGGCGCCCGAGCAATCGTCGAGCAAAGACGTCATCAGCATTGCGTCTACGCAACGACGCCCGGCGAATACGTCTGCAACGGCGGCGTTATCGGCGTATGTCCACGCAACAACATCGCGATTGCGTCTGCAACGGCGCCATCGGCCGTCGTCCGAACGGCGGCGTTATCAACATTATGTCGAGTAACGATATCGCCGGCGTGCGTCTGCAACGATGCGGCGGCAATACGTCGAACGCGGCGTCGTCGGACGTGCGTCTGCGTAATAACGCCAAGGCAATACATCTAGGCAACGATGTCAGCATCAACACGTCGCACAACGGCGTCGTCGGCGTGCGTCTACGCAACGACGCCAGCAGCAACACGTCCAGGTAACAACGTTATCAGCACAACAAGTCCAAAAATGACGTCAAGTCCGAAAACGACGCTAACAACAATACGTCCAGACAACGACATCATCAGCATTACGTCTACGCAACGACGCCGACAGAAACACGTCCAGGCAACGACGTTATCAACACAACAAGTCCAAAAACGACGCCACGTCCAAAACGACGTCATCGACATATCACATCTACGCAATGACGATTTCTATACTCTCGAAATTGCATTTCTTACTCATGCTTTATTATTATGTCTTAGCAGTTATGCACTAACTCTTTCTTGAGTTTTAGTCTACGAGGGCGATTGCTGTGAAGGACAACATATCCGCATTCACAATTGCAACACGTCCGTACAAGGGCAAAATCACAGCATTTGCAGCGGGCATCACATTGTTATAGAATAACCTCTCTATTCTTAGAATTACATTACTTATAAATTCCTGCGTTATCATTTTGCCTTAACAGTTATGCACTAACCGTTTGTTTAAGTCTTAGCATGCGAGGCGGGAGCACGGCGTGGATTTTTCTTCAAATGACGGGACAATTTGTTGGGGGGCCAACCTTCCCAACAAATGGCAGAAGCGGCCTCAAGCGTCGGTCACTCGTTCCACATCACCACAAAACCCAGCATCATAAGCCGATAGCGGTACACCCTGAGTTGAGCCGATTATTTTTATTTTTACTTATTTTAGCACCACGGCCGGTGTCGTCATAACTCGACATCGACAAAATTTGAGTCGCGTCGGCCGCCACAGTGTTTTGACCATGGTAGCCCAGTGTCGTCATAACTCGACACTGGGACAAGCTTTGAGTCCGCATTAGCCCGCCTTGGTGTTTTGACCATGGTAGCCCAGTGTCGTCATAACTCGACACTGGGACAAAATTTGAGTCCACGTTAGCCCACCTTGGTGTTTTGACCATGGTAGCCCAGTGTCGTCATAACTCGACACTGGGACAAATTTTGAGTCTGCATTAGCTCACCTTGTTGTTTTGACCATGGTAGCCTAGGGTCGTCATAACTCGACACTGGGACAGTTTTGAGTCCGCGTCAGCCTTGTCTTAATTGCCCAGCATTTTTTGCAATTCTTTGGATCGAGACAAAATTGGCTATGAGTCAACGTCTTTGTCCGAAGATTCTTCCATCATCTCCATACAAAGAGGGACAAGTTGTTGATACCCAATTTTGACCCTCCCGCCCAGTCATTAACTATAAAATTACACCAATTTTCAAATAATTTTAAATAAAAAAAATGCAGCGATAAAACATTAATACAAGAATAAATAAGCAATTTAATAATAACACGCATTTCGTAGAGTATTAAGCACTTAGAGTCCGCGCGCATTGATTAATTTTAAGTCTGTCATGATTCTTAATTAATAATAAATCGTCAAAATTGGCAATGACGTCGTGTCAAAATAAGCATAGCGCGTTTATTAATACGCAAAGCAATTTCATAATTATTGTAATAATTTAAAGCATAAATTAAATAAATAAGATTTTAAATAACAACACTGCATTTTACGCAAAAGCATTAAGCAATCCTTAAATTATCATATCTGCATTTAGCATTTAAATAATAGTTCAACTAATTAAATAGCACGCACGTCTTTATTTTTGTAATAACTTTAAACTCAGGCTTAGACTAATAAAACACCTAAATAATTTAATCACAATATGTTAATTTAAATTATCACTAATTAATTAAAACTATTAATACATCTACTAACACCTAAAACTAGTACCCAATTAAATACCTAATACCTAAATAATACCACAAATGCCTTTAAACTTCGCCCACACCCGCAGCTCAACAACCAGACCACTTCTACATCTTATATCGCGGCCCATCCCTTTATCCTCCTCGGCCCAGACCACGCCCCTGACCTCGGCGCTTTATCCGCCGCCCATCTTCATCCCTAAAAATGAGAACCCTAAAAGTTTCAATCGCGCCTCTCGTCAACACCCGTGTTGGGATTCGCCGGAGAATCCGGCGAATCACCTCGTGAACCGGCTACCATATCGACACCTGTTCTTACCATAACTAAACCAAATCCTTCAAATAATTTACCTTACCATAACTGTTCAATCGCACAAATCAAGCACAAATCTCGTCCCAAAATCGGCAAAATCGCACCTTGATTACTTACCAATATTAGAACCCAAACCATGGCCATATAAAGCACATGCAAAGCGAGAATGAGAGAGCGAGCTCGATTGGGAGAGCAGTCAATTAGCAATAAACAATTTAAGGAACATGGTGAAGGAAGCGATGCAGTAACAATTGGCTTTCCGCAGCATAGGAACCCCATTAAGTATCCAGGGGTGTAGCATCCAAAGGGGAATGGGCGTCGATTCGCGTCTTCAAACAACGATAGTCGAAACATTTTCTTACACGTGCATTTAGCGACCTTGACCTCGAGTTAGGGATTCAAAGATTCAGAAATTAGCAGCCTAAGAGCAATAGCAGAAGTTCGAAGCCTTTTTTTAATACTAGTCCAGAAATCAGCAAAAAAAACCCTGCCTTTTAATTCGCATAGCAATACAACCCCGAGTGAATCAACGACTTGATAAGCTGCCCCAGTTCGCTGTCCGGAGAAGGTAAACCCGTTCTCTTTCAGATTTCTTGGACAATTTACGCTTTATAATCTGTTTGAATGATGTGTTCTGTTAGTTGTGTTTAATACCATTTGCGTATGATTTGAAGTGCATTTGTTTATGTCGAATCTGTTTAGTCAGAATTAATCGCTATTAGTATTCGTAATTATGTCTTGTTAATGTGATTAGTTTGATACCAGCATCGGTAGCGTATTTTTATGACAGATAATATCCGATCTCATTTGTGTCTTGTTAAGATGATTAATATGATGTAGTTGTGGGTATCCATTCAGTCTACTGAGCATTCTCTGCATATTTGAGTGACCTCTTTTGGTATTAGTGTGTTGATCTCAATATTGATCTCAATATCCCTATATACTCACAAAACTAGTAATCCAATGCGGTTTTGTATCTGGTCACATCTCTCGAGCTATTTTTGCGCCATGTGAGTCTCTGTCGCATCTCATACTTATGAGATAATGATGCATCAATGTAGTGGGATATATATAGGGAACAATCCAGCATGGAAGCTGTCTAAATAAGCATGAAAGAACCTAGAAAATAACTTGAATAGACCCCACTCTGAAGACAAAATGTTTCTGCCTCTTTTAGTTGCACATATATAATTAAACTAGCTACTGGTATGAGTTGAGGTCATGAAGTATGTTACTCAAAGTTGTGTGCTATCAGTGTGCTCCCATAAAGTCTCCCAGTTATCAGGTACCCTGGTCTATATCTGTTGAAGTTACACTTGTTGAATCTAATCATTATGCTTGTAGTTAGAGTTGGATGTGTTGAGTCTGCCTAAAATATTATTTAGAATAGTTTATTTGATCATTTACTTCTAACAGTAAGTTTCTTTATAAGTTGTCTTTATCTCAGTCTAACTATGCTTTCCACTGCCCAGCACCTCATCAGTCTAATGCAGCTATTGGATTGCCCCTGCATACATCCTGTTTTGTGTGTCTATATTGTTAATTTGGAATTGAATATGAATCTTGCCTTGATTTGTTGAGGCCATAATTGCTTGATGGTTTGAGCCTAGTTTCTTGTCACACCCCGAACCCCGGGCTCGTGACTGGTGCCCTACCTGGGCACCCTTCTACCTAACAGACACAAGTAAACTGCGGAATTTAAATAACACCTCATTTTTTTTTCTTTAAAACCAACGTACGTGCAAGGGCAAAGCCGACAAGGCTGCCATATAATATACATAAACAAAAGACACTACACCGTATATGAGTCCAATCCCACATATGAATACAGACCTCTAAGAGTTTTACTGAAATATGACGGGACAAGGCCCCGCCGTACCCATAACCGTACAAAAGCCTGTACTGAAGGAACCATACCAAAAGATAAACTCCTGAACAGAGGGAGCTATCCAAAAACTCTGAGCAGGGTCCTACACCTGCAGATCACCAAACTGCGTACTTAAACCTGCGGCATGAACGCAGCCCCGAAAGGTCGATGCGAAGAATGTACCAAGTATGTGAGCGATAAATCTGTAATGAAATCATGATCTAAACAAAGCGAGAGACATGTATGATAGCCAACCTACGATTACCTGATACATAAGCGATCATATCAAGTCGTGGGCGTATGCCTCAAAGTCATTACTAAAATATAACCATGGGTCTCACGCCCATAATATCAATCATGCGTGGAAATCGCCCATCACTGCGGATCCATGATATAATATAACACCAATAGGCATACATGAACAACAAGTCGCTGTGTCCTAAAAGCATGCGGGCAGTAGGAAAAGCGAACCACGGATCCAACTGTATCATAAAAAGCGGGGCAAGTACGAAAACCAACTACGAGATCAACTGCGTCAACAATCGACGGGGCAAGTACAGCTAACTACGGATCTAACTTTGTCGTCACGAGATATGGCCAGGGCAAGTCGCAGCTATCTACGAGCCTATCGTACCAAAGCGTGCAATAGCACCGACGGGGCAATCACGAAGCCAACTACGAGCCGTCTGCGTCGACCACCAGCGGGGCAAGTCGAAGCTAACTACGGATCCATCCTACGTCACTAAATCACATGGAGGCTAATCCATGGAATAACAATATCCCACGCGTGGTCGCGTGCCGAATCCACATCATATAAGCATGACCGTAGGGTAATACAAACAAATCCGGGAATCTAACCCGCTCGCAGTCACGTGCCGGAATCCCGCATCGTATAAGCGTGTCGAGTATCCTCGTGGTCGCGTGCCACGGAATCCCACATCGTATAAGCATGACCGTGGGGTAATACAAACAAATCGAGAATCTAACGCCTCACGGTCACGTACCCTAATCCCACGTCCTATAAGCGTGTCGAGTATCCTCGTGGTCGCGTACCGGAATCTCACATCGTATAAGCATGACCATGGGTTAATACAAACAAATCAGAATCTAACCCGCTCGCGGTCACATGCCCGGAATCCACATCGTATAAGCATGTCGAGTATCCGTCGTGGTCGCGTGCCGGAATCCCACATCGTATAAGCGTGACCATGGGGTAATACAAATAATGGAAGCATACCGTGTAATCCCACATCACCGTCGATGCGTCGAGTAAACTTACAATAAGACAGTCGACCCTCTAACCGAGAGTCGCGACAACGTACAAATATAATACTTGCACTCAAAGGCTATCACCAGCACACATAGGCAAATTCATAAAATCTTTAGACTTTCATTTTATAAACTCAAGGCACTTATAGAATACTCCTCAATTAAACAAGCCAAAGTACTTATCAAGGCACACATAGAATAATTCTCAATTAAACAAGCCAAAGTACTTATCAAGGCACACATAGAATAATTCTCAATTAAACAAGTCAAAGTACTTATCAAGGCACACATAAAATAATTCTCAATTAAACAAGCTAAAGTACTACGTACGTACATTCTTTTCAAAAGACACATTTTTATGTAAAACCCCAAGATACTAACACCCGTAGTATCAAGGTGTGTCTATTTTTCAAAGTAAGTTACTACACTTTTAGAAAACTCATTTCAAAGCTTGAGATCAAGTAACTTCAAATTTTCACAATCTAGGCAACTTATGACCATTAATCAAAATAGACAACTTTCTTAACCTTCCATAAAGCCGTTATAACCAACTTCCCATAAAGCCGTTATAACCCTTTATGGTTTTAGACATATTCATTCCTTTTATAACCAAGAGACTTATACTTTTAAAACCAAGTATCACATACTTACAAACCAAGTTTCTTAACTTTCAAAATACGTCAAGTCTCTTAATCTTTAGAAATCAAGTTTCTTCTACTTTTAAACCTCAAGTAACTCACACCTTTAAAACAAGTTACTTCTCTTAAATCATGTCATTTCTCCTCTCTTAAAACAATTAAGTAAATCACTCCTTTGACTCCCCTAAAGTCATTATAACGACCCTTAGGTTTTGGAACTAAGGCACTAGCCAAAAGATTTGGAAACTACTTCCTTTTCAAGACTCTATGTACTTTAAGTAAAATACCTTCACTCTTAAGAATCCAAACTTCACTAAGGCAATGGATTATACAACTTACAATTTACACATCAAGGTACAATCAAGGAAGTACATAGAACAAATTCTATTTTAGGCAATCCAAATACAACCAAGGAATGGATCATTTAAGGAGTAGGACATACTTTCTTTATCTTAAGGAATCATGCTAGAAGAGGAGATAGTTCACATACCTTTTCGGCTAAATCCACAAGCTAAGCGAATCGCGTCACGTAGAAGTGTCAACCTATAATGGTCACAACATGTCTATCAACTTCTAGTCTCCAACGTAGAATAACACTAAGTAAACGGTCTCTTATTCTACGGAAAATCGGGCAGCACTTCTTTTGTTTCTACATACTTTGCCACCTTTTTCAAGGACGAATACAATAACCAACACGCCACAATAATGTACCTGTGACGACGTCAGGGGAAGCCTCCTGATCCTGGCGGCTGGCTAAGGAATAAATGCGATTACGTGGACGCTAGAAGCTGAACCACCACGACCTCTGCGCGGCTGCGGTCCGTGAACACCACGCCTCGAGCGCGCATAACCTGAAGAAGAGGAATACGACAAGCGATCACATCGGTGCACCATACCACTCCCGCCGCCTCTGGACGGACAATCTCTCCTCAAATGGCCCTGCTGGCCACAAGAGTAACAAGCTCCCGAAGCCATACGACACTCGCCCGGGTGAGACCTACCGCATCGAGCACACTGAGATGTGGGTGGTCTCGATCGGTGACAGTTTCTGCCTCCCTGAAACCCCGAAGTCACGAGCCACGACGCTCTGAATGAACGTGATCAGACCTCCTGCCAGAAAATCATGAAGGAGCACTCTGGGCTGGCTGAAATGTGGACCTAGTCTGCTGCGAAATTTGTCGCTTGAAAAATTCCACGAGACCTGCTGTCACGACCTCTTGGGCTGGCGGGTCAGCGATCCTCCATCTCTCTGTCCTCTATCCCCTGCGCATAGGCCTACATCCTGGCTATATCCATGCAGGTGAAGAGCCCACCTGAGCATGCGATAATCATATGACGGTCTAGCCCCATCACATAACGATGAACTTTGTCCGCCATGTCAGCTACAATGGTGTGCGCATACCTGGCCAATGAATCAAACTCCAGGTTGTACTCCCTGATAGTCCTCTCATTCTGCCTCAAGGTCAAGAATCTATCTACGCGGGCTCTCCTCATCTCAGGAGGAAAAAAGTGATCCAGGAAGGCCTCTGTGAACTCCTCTCAAAGCGGTGAAGAGCATCCTCACTCTCGGCGGTGCCGTGACTCAAACAGTTCAAACGATATCGGCGTAACGGTAGAAGGCTAGCATAACTGACTCTGTCTCTGAGGCCCTAAGCACCTGCATAGTCCGCTGTAACTGCCGAATGAACTCATGCGGATCCTCCTCAGACCTCGAACCATAAAACTCGGGTGGATGACAACCCAGAAAATCCCGAATCCGCAAGCCCATCGGCTCTGGGTTAGCTACTGCTCTGTCGTGCTGCCACTGCTACTATGATGGTCAATAACCGGATCTGCTCCCCGTAGTCTCTATACTCGGCTCACGGTGTGGGCGGAGGCTCTGATGCAGGAACCTCTGGAGCTCTTGCGGCTCGGCTCCTCTGTCTTTGTCGGCGTGGCTGAACTCGCCGACCCTCCAACTACCTCAGGCATAGTCTGTGCCTGAGTCCTAGTAACCCTCTGCATACCGCTAGCGACTCTGCTGTCGCTTTGCTCTCGGGCCACTGCGCCTTCTTCGGAGGCATAAATGTTACATAAGAATAGGTGAGAAGGTTCAACCTAATAAGAGCGGCTCTCTTTGCACGATCTCGGAGAGAGAAGAATGGAAACCAATCCTAAATGTCCTGCGACCTCACGATTATAGATGTGGTGCCTGACACACCGATAATGAAGACTCTACTAGACACGCGATGCGTAGACACTTTCCGATGACTAACTGCTCTGATACCACTTTTGTCACGACCCGACCCCGACATCACATGCTAACCGATAAGGCCGTCTTCCATAAAATATACATACTCAACAGTAAAACAGTATAACTCTGTTCTTACAGCCCAAACCACTAATGTGACTACAGACCTCTAGGAATAACAACTGTGGCGGGACAGGGCCCCGCCATACCCCTGAATGTACATAAAATCTACAACATCAGGGAAAAACTGTACCAAAAAGACAAGCCTCCGGAGAAATGGAGCTTCTGACACCTGATCAGTGATCCTAAGAATGAGGATCCATCACTACCTTACCACTGCGGCGTGAACGCGGCCCAGGAAGAAAGTCGATTACCTGATATGTACTAAGTATGTAAAGCGGAAAAATCGTAATTACATCATAAGTCTAAAACAAAGCGGAGACATGTATGATAATCAAATTACGATTCAACTGCCTTACTAACAATGAGAGTAAAATAAGAGTATACTTACTGCGTAAAAATAGGAGGCTCTCGATCAAGCGGACAACCGCGCGATGTCATTAAGCAATCTTACTCACGGGACTATTTCACCGCATGGTCGTGCGGACCCGCATGAGGTATTCCTCGCATCATGGGTAGCAAATCCATGGAGTGGTATAATGTCTTAGGGGTTTACCCCTCAATCATACTCAGAAGGTGGTATAACACCTTGGGGGTTTACCCCTCATTTATACTCTTACCCTGGAGAAGGTGGTATAACGTCTTGGGGGTGTACCCCTCATTTATACTCTTTCCCTGGAGAAGGTGGTATAACGTCTTGGGGTGTACCCCATTTATACTCTTACCCTAGCTCAATGGCCATCATACATAACATAAGCCCTACCGGCTTATCATACATAACATAAGCACTACCGGTTTATCATACAATATATAAGCAAGTTAAGAAATCCCCTAACTTCTTATCAGTCTTGTTCATATACACTCTCATTTTAGTTTACTTAAGGCACTAACATGTCTTTATAAAAATCCGGGAATTTAACCCAAAGTACTACATACTTCTATTCTTTTAAAATGACTCTTTTTCATATAAAACTTCCAAGATACTAATAATCGTAGTATCAAGTCACAACATCTTTAGAAATAAAATTAGGCTTCTAAATCAAGTGACTTCTTTTCTTTTAAAACCTTAGGCAATTGATGCCTTAAAATCAATTTGCCTTTCCTTAATTCAAGTCATTTATCCGTACTTATTTTACTTAGAGTAAATCTCTCTTTTGATCTTTCCATAAAGCTAATATAACCAACTTCCCATAAAGTCGTTATATTAACTTTATACCTTAATTACAATTTCCTATCCAGGACTTGTATGTTTAAAACGAAACAAGCATCATATACTTTAAAACACTTCAAGCCCCTTAACTTTGAAAACTTAAGACATCTTTTTTAAAGAAGTGAGTTAATCTCCTAACTCACCCAACTTGGCTATTCTTAAAACAAGTAAAGGATATCAAGCTCTTGTACGTCTACCGTACTATATACGTGCAACTATTCATGCTCAAGAGATAGGAAAGTTCTACATACCTCTTCGGGTCAATCCACTTGCCAAGTACAATATCCCTCACGTAGTATGTCAACCTATAATGACCATAATACGTCTATTAACTTCTTACTTCAAACGTAGAATATTATAAGTACAAAGTCACTAAATTCTACGGAAAATCGGACAGCACTTCCTTTGTTTCTACATACTTTGCCACATTTTTCAAGGCCGAATTCAATAACCAAACACGCCACATTTAAGGCCCAACAATGCAATTAATAATAGGGGATTACACGCCTACTAGACGTGTAAAATTCCGCCCCACAATTGATATCAAACTAATACAACTACAAGTGTAAATCCGGCAACTTGAGATACAACAACACCAATTCTTATCCAATTTCCTTTTCAATCCAAATTGTTAGCATAACATGATATCAAGTCGCAATCGATTATAACTACTACAATCTTCAAGTAAGTAACATGCGACGATTCTAAATAACGACCAAATTGTAATTCAACTTCAAAAGGCTTATATGACATTTCAGATTTTAGGCTACAACAATCCATAACACTTATAAATCTTCAACACATATACTTCATGCTAGCAAACATGTAAGGCTAACAACAATATATAATCTTGTAACACTTTAAGAGACAAGATTATTACCTCAACGAGTCTTAGTCCAATTTCAAATCCGAAGTCGCTCCCTAGAAACTTAGAGCCTCTTCTTGACACTTCAATCCGCCACTTGAGACCCTTAGAACAACACAAACAACTTTCCTTCAATCTTCCAAACAAAACCTAGAAAAGCAACTAGGTTTTCACCTTGCGACTAATACGAAAATGCTATTTTTCCGGGATCTTTCTATTGAGATACTCTTACAATACCCTCATGAACCTTGGTTTAAAGTGTGGAGCTTAAAGGACAACAAACAAACAAAAAATTCTTTTACTTGGAAGTGAACCCGAGAACTCCCAATAATGTTCTTCAAATTTCTTGAAATTTTTCTAAGTGTAGAAGTTAGTCTTGCTACTAGTACTACTATATAGTAACATGGAGGGTCAAGATGTGCACAAATGTGTGGCTTGTATGAAGTTCTTTTAAATATCAAGACTTGTGGCCCCATTGACTAAGTCAATTTTATCAAGCTCTTCAACTTGCAAGACTTTGTCATCCTAACAATGGTAAATGACCCTTATATCCATGCTTATTTTCGTCCAAGACAACATAAGGGGGTGACACGTGTCGCCCTCCCATTCGTCACAATATTACGTTTTCCGACATTTGGGATTCTTACGTACGTTCTTAAAACATGTCCTGTAATTACGGGGTGTAACATTCTTCCCCCCTTAGAAACATTCGTCCCCGAATGTTCTTTCGGAGTCAGACTTATAATTGGCGACATAGTTTCCTTTTACCACCCCGACATACCAATAATGCCACACATGGCCACATAATAGCATTTAAGCAAAAATACTTCAATTAAAACTTGACAAGTAAGGGAAAATGAATTACCTGAAGGTGTAGGGAATAAGTGAGGATACTTTTTCAACATGTCCTCCTCCGCTTCCCAAGTCATCTCCTCCCGGTTATCATTTCTCCACAAGACTTTGACGGAAGCCACATCCTTGGTGCATGATCGCGACTGGCGATCGAGTATCGCTATGGGACTCTCCTCATCGATAACCCCTCTGTCACTGGACCTCACTGTGGGAAAACTCTAGATGGATCTCCGATACACTTCCAACATAGAAACATGGAAGACGGATGTACCGCCTCTAACTCGATGGCGGATCCAACTCATAGCAACCTTGCCTACTCTACGGATGATCTGGTAGGGCCCGATGTACCTTGGGTTGAGTTTCCCTTCTTTCAATCTCATCACACCGCCGTGGGTGGCTTCAAGAAGACCCAATCGGCTACCTGAAACTCCAAATGTCGACGCCGATTATCTGCATATGACTTCTGCCAACTCTGAGCTACTAATAGTCTCTCCTGGATAAGCTTCACCTTATCCACGGCCTGTTGAATCAAGTCTGGGCCAACTAACTGTACCTCGCCCACGTCGAACCAACCAATTGGCGACCTATATTTCCGCCCATATAAAGCCTCGTATGGCGCCATCTGTATACTGGAATGGTAGCTGTTGTTATAAGCAAACTCCACAAGAGGCAAATGATCCTCCCAGCTACCCCTGAAATCAATCACGCAGGCTCGCAGCATATCCTCAAGTGTATGCGGATAGTGCGTTACGCTGCCGTCGATCGAGGATGAAATGTTGTACTGAGACTCACCTGTGTCCCTAATCCCTTCTGGAAAGACCTCCAGAAGTTAGTCGTAAACTGGGCTCCTCTATCTGATATAATCGACACAGGGACTCCGTGCAGTCTCACAATCTCACTGATATACAATCTGGCATAGTCCTCAGCCGAAAACGTCGTCCTGACTGGAAGGAAGTGGGCTGATTTAAATCGACTGTCATGATAACCCAAATGGAGTCGTAATTCCTATGAGTACGAGGTAACCCTGTAACAAAGTCCATGTTGATCACCTCTCACTTCCACGTCGGAATATCAATAGCCTACAATAATCCACTGGGCCTCTGATGCTCGACCTTGACCTGCTGGCAATTAGGACACTGTGCAACAAAACCTGCCACGTCCCTCTTCAGGCCATCCCACCAATATATACATCTGAGGTCATGGTACATCTTGGTCGACCCCGGATGAATAGAATAACGAGCACTGTGCGCCTCCCCCAAAATCTGCGGCGAAGTCTGTCCATCGGGAACACACTGGCCGCCTTCAAATCGAGCACCCGTGGCGCTAACTCGAATAGACTCTTCTCCTCCCGAAGAGCTGCGTCGATCTGCGTACCAACCTGGTCCTCATCATCGCCTCTTCACCTCATCAACGATGGAAGACTCGGCAATCTCACGAACCCGTACCCACTATCATCGGTATCGATCAATCGAACCCCAGGTTCGCTGGCGATGGATCGGCGGACCGTATCTGTCTCTCAGCCGTACCTCCGGGCTCCCGTCGATCTACGACTCAAGGCATCATCAACTACGTTGGCTTTCCCCGGATGGTATAGAATATCAACATCATAATCTTTCAACAACTCTAAACACCGTCTCTGTCGCAAGTTCAGCTCCCTCTTCCTGAAGATATACTGGAGGCTCTTGTGGTCTGTATAAATATCCACATGAACCCCATACAAATAATGTCTCCAAATCTTGAGGCATGAATAATCGCGCCAACTCTAAGTCGTGGGTAGGGTAATTCCTCTCATGCTTCCAGAGCTGCGGGAAGCATAGGCTATAACCTTGCCGTCTTTGCATCAAACACACCCCACCGATGCAGTCATCACAATAGATCACGTGCCGTCTAACCCCTCAGGAAGAGTAAGAACCGGAGCCGTTGTCAACCTTTCCTTCAGTAACTGGAAGCCCTTATCGCAAGCCTCTCCATCGGAACTTGGCTTCGCCGAGTCGACCTAGTCAGCGGTCTTGAAATCGAAGCAAAGCGCTCCACAAACCTATGATAATAACACCGAAATTTCTAAAAGCTGCGCACCTCGGTCGGAGTAGTAGATCTCGGCCAAGACTTGACTGCCTCAATCTTTGTCGTATCCACCTGAACACCATCAGCCCCAATGTTATACCCCGTAGTTCCAGGGTATATAGGTGAGGATGTACGTGCGAGATTACGACAGAAATTTTGGAAAGGAAGAAAGATGTGATTTTTTTCGACGGAAAAGTTTCCGGTTTTTGTGAAGAAAAAGGTTCGTTAATGGGAATTGGATTCCCAGATTTGGTATTCGGACTTCTTAGAATATTTGAGAATTATGGAATTTTATTTCCGAAAATGGTCACGTGGGGCCCACGGGTGAAATTTACGGTTTTGTGGGGCCCGCTTAGTTTTTGAGATTTTGGCCATTATGGATATTTTCGGGAGATGAAATATTTTGGACGAGTAGGAGGGCGACACGTGTCACCCCCCTAGGTGGCCCTTGGCCGAAATTAGCTAGACAAGTGGCAAGACAAGTGGCCAAGTCTTGCTAGATATTTTGTGTGGACAAGTGGCTTGTGGGTCCCACCCACACTTGTCCCCAATCTCAACCACACACTTGCCTTCATCCTATCCCTTGGTTGTCCTATATATGCACCCTTAGTTGATGAAATCTTCCACACTTAGACATTTGAAGACTTGAAAAACCCTCCCTTCTCCCTTGACCTAGAGCTCTCGGTTTTGCCCCATTTCTTGAGCAAAATTTGTCCAACAATTCTTAAACTCTCAAGTGTTCTTCCCTAAGGTGTTAGGAAGATTGTGTACCAAGAGTTGGAAAAGATTTCACACCACAGCCTTGAAGGGATGCCTTGGCGAAAGTTGTCATCTTGAAACCCTAAGTGTTCTTCACTTTTTGGAGTTGAATCTTGAAGAGAAGTTGGTTAGGAGCTTACATGGGTTGCTTGTAGCGGATTGGAACGTAAAGATTTGGAGCTAAGACTTGCTTGGGCGACTTTAAGAACTTGGATATTTTGGGCTATTTGAGGTAGTGGAACTTAAACCTCTTTGTGAATTGGTTGTTATACATATATTATAAGTATATTATTGATTATATAATATATGGAGTAAGTTTGGAAGAGTTGGATCTTGTTAACTTGTTAAAAGAAAAGTTGGCCGTTTGCCATTAAAATGGTAAAAACGTATCTTACTTGCTAAGAAGCTAATAACAAAGTAACTATAACTTATATTAAGAATGGAAATATAAGTTGGATGACTAATGAGTAAATTGGATAAGTAAAATGGACAAAGTTGGCCAAGGACCCCAACTTAAGAATTTGTATTTACTTTGGACCGTATTTACTTTGGACTGTATTTACATTGGACTGTATTTACATTTCTGTTAAGGGGAAGATTTTTCAATCGCGTTCCGTTTGGGCGTGTAATCCCCTTCTTTATGTTGTTTAATTATTACGCCTTATATATATATATGGTATATATATTACGGTTATTCGGGCCTTGGTAAAAGATGGAAAAGTGAGTATAAACGGGAAGTCTTTGCAAATTTCCGTAGATTTTGAGGGCTTTTTATTGGTATAAGTCTTCAATGATAAGAAAGGTTTGATAGGAGTACTATGACCATTTTAGGAGTGGAGTACTACGTGTGGCGTGATCTACTTGGCTTAAGGAGTAGCCGACGGGTTGAAGTACTTGGAGCGTTTTGCTTATTGTCGATAAATCGTCGCGAGGTATGTGAACCTCTTCCTATCTTTTCTAGCATGATTGTTGTGAACTATGTAGTACGGTAGACGTACATGTGCTAAGTGATTTGGTTGGTTTAAAACATAGGGTGTTATAATAGCTTTATGGGAAGTTAGTTATAACGACCTTATGTAGGTGAAAATGGTTTACTGATGTTAGAAGTTAAGAGACTTGATCTTATAAGATAAGAGACTTAACTTATTTGTTTTAATGTGGATGTTTGTGTGAAACCTCATTCGTGAGTAATGAGTACTTGGTTTTTAAAGGGATAATGTTTCTTGATTTGGGAATCGAATGTGTATCGACAGACCATTGCGGCGTTAATAAAGGAAAATGTATTGAATAATGATGTGTTGTATTAAAACCAGTGAAACCTCCATCTGCAGAAGCTAAGATGAGACAAAATGATATTACATTTTCTAGATCATGGTCTTTGTAATAAGATCGTTATAAACAAAGAATAAACTACTCACATATATGACATATGTTACTCAATTGTTTTAAAAGAGATTAAGACTATGAGTTATGAAACCTTTCTAAAATAAGTGACTTGAGCATTTGAAAATGAGAAGTTTGAGTAATTGAAACTAGGCAAGCCGAACTTAGGAAAAGAATGTTGTTACTTGATTTTGAAAAGGAATGTGGGTTGGTCATTCTAATACTATGGGTATAGGGTGACTTTTATAAAAGTAATGGATCTCTTTTAAAGAACTTAACGTATGTAGTACTTTGGGGTTAAAAACCCGACTTTGGCATAAAATGAAAGTACTTTGAGTTGTGTGAAACTTGCCTATGCTTGTTGTTGTGAAACTTGCCTATGCTTGTTGTTGTGAAACTTGTCTATGCTTGTGATGATAGCCTTTATTGTGCAAGTGTGGTATTTACGTATTCTGGCGTCTCTCGATGAGGCGGTCGACTTGTTGAGAACTTACTTGGGCGTCTTTGGCGGTGATGGAGAATTCCACGGGTATGTTTCCATTTTGATTCTTGTCTTGTTGTTGATGTCACGTGGACGTGTCTACACCGTCTGATATTCGGGCATGCGGCCGTGCGGCGGGTTGATTACCGATATATTGTTATTGTGGTTACATGGACATGTCTACACCGAGGTAGAATTCGGGCATGTGGCCGTGCGGCGGGGTTGATCACCAAAGATATTATTGTTGATGTCACGTGGGCGTGTCACAGAGGTAGAATTATGGGCATGTGGCCGTGGGGCATTGGTATTATTGTTGTATCATGGACATGTCTACACCGATGCAGTATTCCGGGGGCATGCGGCCATGATGCGAACATGATTGATGTTATGGGCGTAAGACCCATAGTTATATTTGAGTGATGACTTGAGGGCGTGAGTCCACGATGGACATGGCTTTTATGTTGTGAGCGTAGTTTGGTTATCATACATGTCTCTGCTTTATATAGACTAGTATGATTTCATTCTGATATTTTCTGATTTCACATACTTGGTACTGTTGTCTTGACCTCCTTGAGTGCGTTCATCTGCGGTAGAGTACATCGATCGTGGATCCTCGCTCTTAGGATCTCGGTTCGGCGTTTTGGGAAGCTCCGTTTCTCGGAGGCTTATCTTTTAGTATGTGTTCACGAGTTGTAGGTTCTTGTACATTCGGGGTATGGCGAAGCCCTGTCCGTCATAGTTGTTGTAAATCTTAAGTGCATGTAATCTTTGTTGTGGCGGGGTTTGTAAAGGGATTAAAGCATTCGTTTTGAAAGAGTTGTATTTATTATGTTATTGGAAGGTAACCGTTGGGTTGGCCTGTTTTATGTTCATATATCATTTCTTGTTTAAGTTTTATTTTCATTTGGTTTTCTCGATGATTGTATCACTAGGGTGCGGGATAAGGCACGATGCGGGCCGGGCAGTCGTTACAAAAGTGGTATCGAGCGATTAATCCTCGGAAAGTGTCTGCACCGTGTCTAGTAGAGTCTTGATTATCGATGTGTTGTGCACCATCTATAATCGAGAGAGGCAGGACATTTAGGATTAGTTTCCATTCTTCTCATTCGAGATCGTGCCTTAGAGTCGTGTTGTAAGTTGGACCCTCGACGTATCTCGTTTTACCGATTATGCCTCCGCGCAGCAACCAGAGCCACGAAGGGCAAGACAGTAGGGAACCGCTAGTGAGATACTGAGAGAAGTGCAGCGCAGCCCGACGATGCACGAGGTTGTGCTTGAGGCGGGTTTTGTGGCGCCCGGCCCAGCGAGGTTAGAGCGCGGCAATGGCTGCTGAGACCATGATACACAGCCTCCAGTCCCACGATGCAGGCGGAGAGATGGGTTATAAGGAGATGGCCCGATTCTTGGCGAGTCGTGGCAGATATGAGGATAAATTTGAATCTGGCGATTCCATTCGATGCACCGATGGTTCACCCGGCGAATAGTTTGAGGCTACGGGACTTTACGAGTTGTAGCCGCGAGTTTTATGGGTCGAGGCACGAGGATGATCCGAGGAGTTCATCCGGCGATTCTGGATCATGCGGGTGATAAAGGCTTAAGAGACCGAGTCTGTGACCTTTGCTTCGCATCGGCTGCGTGATACCGCAGTCGATTGGTTTGATTCATGGGATCTTTCCAGGGGAGAGTATGCACCTCAGCGGTGTGGGATGAGTTTTGGGCGTTCTCACGCACTTCTTGCCTCCGCGGATGAGGAGCACGCGCGACAAATTTTGATGCTTAGACAGAGCGGGCGTACGGTTCGGGAGTACAATGTGGAGTTCGTCTCATTGGCACGGTACGTACCAGCGTTGGTAGCTAGTATGGAGGATCGAGTTCACCGATATGTTCTGAGGCTCGATGATTACATGTCGAGGCATGTTCGGGAGTAGCTCTTGATAGGGCATGGACATTGCCGCACGCAGCTCATGCGACAGGATGTGAGGCACGGAGAGGTCGGCGGAATGACGAATCGGCGAGAAGGGGCGAACAACGAGGTCCTTTGGTGACTTTCGGCGGACCGCCTCAAAGAGATACTAGTTTTGTACCTCCGCCCGGTGCGAGTGGTCCTCCACAACCTTGAGTATTCGGGAGCGGTCGGGCTCGAGGTTGAGTTTCGAGGAAGTAAGGGTGTTGGCGGATGCGGTCACCCTACCTCGGTGTGGTCGATGTGGTAGACCGCATTTCGGGAAGTGTCGTGGTGCGGGGAGCTTGTTATTTTGCGGCGGCGGGCCATTTGCGAACTGTCAGGCGAGGGTAGCACGGATGTTCTGACTCACCTCTGGATCGATGGTGGTTCATCACCTTCTACGATTATCGCCTGCGAGTGTGCCTATGATTAGAGTGGGCGGTAGCTTCGGTATATCCTTAACCCTCTAGAGTTTGGTTTTGCGCGATATGATGATCTTATTATTGTGTGCTATATGCGGATAGCGTTGTGTTGTTTGTAAGTTAGAAAACATGGTTAGTTGGAAGGATAAGTGTGGGGGCATGGAAAGTGTGAACCTTAGAGTTTTATACGTGGAGACCTTAGAGGCGAGGCCGTCTTGAGTGGGTGATTTTACGGTTGGTCTTTGCCGATGTACTTGGTATGCGGGAAATATTGTGGGATAATTACATGGGTAGTGTGAGATGGAAGTGGTAGCTTTCATGACGTGAATTAGTAAGATTGTTCGGATCGGGAACAAGAGTTGGCGCGTTTAGGGGCGGGTTGAGGGCCATTTGCGGGTCAACCGCAGCCCATATTGAGGTGGGGTCGGTTCGAGGTGGTCGCCGGTGGTAGGGTCACGAGGGTGCTAGGCCCAAGTTTAGGTAACCATCGTGCGAGTTCGTGGATCGTTCAACCGAATCGGATCGTGAAGGCGGGAATGGCCTTAGAGTAAATTGAAGCTAGTGGGAGCCGTTGTAAGATTAGAAATGATTCCTCGTTGGCTTGGATTTGAGTTTTGCGCACATGTTATATTACGGCCATTGGTGGCGTGATCGGTTTGTAAGTATAGTAGTGAAGACTATCTGCACACAAATGCGTTTGGAGACTTAGAATGAACATTCGGGACGAATGTTTCTAAGAGGAAGAATGTTATACCCGTAGTTCGGGGTATATAGGTGAGGATGTGCGTGCGAGATTACGGCGTAAATTTTGGAAAGGAAGAAAGATGTGATTTTTTTAACGGAAAAGTTTAGGTTTTGTGAAGAAAAGGTTCGTTAATGGGAATTGGATTCCCAGTTTGGTGTCGGACTTCTTAGAATATTTGAGAATTATGGAATTTTATTTAGGAAATGGTCACGTGGGGCCACGGGTGAAATTCTGGTTTTGTAGCCCGCTTAGTTTTTGAGATTTTGGCCATTATGGATATTTTCGGAGATGAAATATTTTGGGCAGTAGGAGGCGACACGTGTCACCCCTAGGTGGCCCTTGGCGAAATTAGCTAGACAAGTGGCAAGACAGTGGCGAGTCTTGCTAGATATTTTGTGTGGACAAGTGGCTTGTGGGTCCTACCACACTTGTCCCCAATCTCAACCACACACTTGCCTTCATCCTATCCTTGGTTGTCCTATATATGCACTTAGTTGATGAAATCTTCCACACTTAGACATTTGAAGACTTGAAAAACCCTCCTTCTCCCTTGACCTAGAGCTCTCGGTTTTGCCCCATTTCTTGAGCAAAATTTGTCCAACAATTCTTAAACTCTCAAGTGTTCTTCCCTAAGGTGTTAGGAAGATTGTGTACCAAGAGTTGGAAAAGATTTCACACCACAGCCTTGAAGGGATGCCTTGGCGAAAGTTGTCATCTTGAAACCCTAAGTGTTCTTCACTTTTTGGAGTTGAATCTTGAAGAGAAGTTGGTTAGGAGCTTACATGGGTTGCTTGTAGCGGATTGGAACGTAATGATTTGGAGCTAAGACTTGCTTGGAGCGACTTTAAGAACTTGGATATTTTGGGCTATTTGAGGTAGTGGAACTTAAACCTCTTTGTGAATTGGTTATTATACATATATTATAAGTATATTATGGATTATATAATATATGGAGTAAGTTTGGAAGAGTTGGATCTTGTTAACTTGTTAAAAGAAAGGATTGGCCTTTTGCCATTAAAATGGTAAAGCGTATCTTACTTGCTAGAAGCTAATAACAAAGTAACTATAACTTATATTAAGAATGGAAATATAAGTTGGATGACTAATGAGTAAATTGGATAAGTAAAATGGACAAAGTTGGCCAAGGACCCCAACTTAAAGACTGTATTTACTTTGGACTGTATTTACTTTGGGTATATTTACATTGGAATGTATTTACATTTCTGTTAAGGGGAAGATTTTTCAATCGCGTTCCGTTTGGGCGTGTAATCCCCTTCTTTATGTTGTTTAATTATTACGCCTTATATATATATATGGTATATATATTCTGATTGTCGGACCTTGGTAAAAGATGGAAAAGTGAGTATAAGCGGGAAGTCTTTGTAGAAATTTCCGTAGATTTTGAGGGCTTTTATTGGTATAAGTCTTCAATGATAAGAAAGGTTTGATAGAGTACTATGACCATTTTAGGAGTGGAGTACTATGTGTGGCGTGATCTACTTGGCTTAGGAGTGGCCACGGGTTGAAGTACTTGGAGCGTTTTGCTTATTGTCGATAAATCGTCGCGAGGTATGTGAACCTCTTCCTATCTTTTCTAGCATGATTGTTGTGAACTATGTAGTACGGTAGACGTACATGTGCTAAGTGATTTGGTTGGTTTAAAACATAGGGTGTTATAATAGCTTTATGGGAAGTTAGTTATAACGACCTTATGTAGGTGAAAATGGTTTACTGATGTTAGAAGTTAAGAGACTTGATCTTATAAGATAAGAGACTTAACTTATTTGTTTTAATGTGGAAGTTTGTGTGAAACCTCATTCGTGAGTAATGAGTACTTGGTTTTTAAAGGGATAATGTTTCTTGATTTGGGAATCGAATGTGTATCGACAGACCACTGCAGCGTTAATAAAGGAAAATGTATTGAATAATGATGTGTTGTATTAAAACCAGTAGAAACCTCCATCTGCATAGAAGCTAAGATGAGACAAAATGATATTACATTTTCTAGATCATGACTGCTGTAATAAGATCCTTATAAACAAAGAATAAACTACTCACATATATGACATATGTTACTCAATTGTTTTAAAAGAGATTAAGACTATGAGTTATGAAACCTTTCTAAAATAAGTGACTTGAGCATTTGAAAATGAGAAGTTTGAGTAATTGAAACTAGGCAAAGCGGAACTTAGGAAAAGAATGTTGTTACTTGATTTTGAAAAGGAATGTGGGTTGGTCATTCTAATACTATGGGTATAGGGTGACTTTTATAAAAGTAATGGATCTCTTTTAAAAGAACTTAACGTATGTAGTACTTTGGGGTTAAAAACCCGGACTTTGGCATAAAATGAAAGTACTTTGAGTTGTGTGAAACTTGCCTATGCTTGTTGTTGTGAAACTTGCCTATGCTTGTTGTTGTGAAACTTGCCTATGCTTGTGATGATAGCCTTTGTTGTGCAAGTGTGGTATTTACGTATTCTGGCGTCTCTCGATAGAGGCGGTCGACTTGTTGAGAACTTACTTGGGCGTCTTTGGCGGTGATGGAGAATTCCACGGGTATGTTTCCATTTTGATTCTTGTCTTGTTGTTGATGTCACATGGACATGTCTACACCGTCTGATATTAGGGCATGCGGCCATGCGGCGGGTTGATTACGATATATTGTTATTGTGGTTACATGGACATGTCTACCGAGGTAGAATTCGGGGCATGTGGCCGTGCGGCGGGGTTGATCACCCGGATATTATTGTTGATGTCACATGGGCGTGTACACTGAGGTAGAATTAGGGGCATGTGGCCATGGGGCATTGGTATTATTGTTGCATCATGGACATGTCTACACCGTCACGAATTCGGGGCATGCGGCCATGATGCGAACATGATTGATGTTGTGGGCGTAAGACCCATAGTTATATTTGAGTGATGACTTGAGGCGTGAGTCCACATTTGGACATATTTGCTTTTATGTTGTGATCGTAGTTTGGTTATCATACATGTCTCTGCTTTATATAGACTAGTATGATTTCATTCTGATATTTTCTGATTTCACATACTTGGTACTGTTATGCTTGACCTCGCCCGGGCTGCGTTCATCTGCGGTAGAGGTACATCGGTCGTGGATCCTCGCTCTTAGGATCTCAGTTCAGCGTTTTGGGAAGCTCCGTTTCTCCGGAGGCTTATCTTTTGGTATGTGTTCCCTGAGTTGTAGGTTCTTGTACATTCAGGGGTATGGCGGGGCCCTGTCCCGTCATAGTTGTTGTAAATCTTAGAGTTCTGTAGTACTGTTGTGGGCAGGGTTTGTAAAAAGGGATTAAACTGTTCGTTTTGAAAGAGTTGTATTTATTATGTTATTGGAAGGTAACCGTTGGGTTGGCTTTGTTTATGTTCATATATCTGTTTCTTGTTTAAGTTTTATTTTCCGCTGGTTTTCTCGATGATTGTATCACTAGGGTGCGGGATAAGGCACGATGCTTGAACCGGGCAGGTCGTTACACCCAATAATGTGCCCCAGGAATGCCACTGAGGCCAACCAAAACTCACACTTGGAGAACTTGGCGAATAACTGTCGGCTCCGGAGGACCCCAAGTACCGTCCTCAAGTGATCTGCATGCTCTTGCTCTGTACGCGAATAAACCAGGATGTCATCAATGAATACTATCACAAATGTATCCAAAAATGGCTTGAACACCCGGTTCATCAGATCCATAAATACCTGTTGGGCGTTGGTCAAACCGAAAGACATAACCACGAACTCATAGTGCCCATCAGGGTCTGAATGCGATCTTTGGGATATCTGCCTCTCGCTCGTGCACGATGATAACGGACGCAGTCTATCTTGGAGAAATACCTCGCACTCTGCAACTGGTCAAACAAATCATCAATCCTGGGGAGGGGGTACCTATTCTTGATGGTTACCTTATTCAGCTGCCTGTAATATGTTGACACCCAATTTTGACCCTCCCGCCCAGTCATTAACTATAAAATTACACCAATTTTTAAATAATTTTAAATAATAAAAAATGCAGCGATAAAATATTAATACAGGCATAAATAAGAAATTTAATAATAACACCACATTTTACGTAGAGTATTAAGCACTTAGAGTCCCGCGCCTGCATTGATTAATTTTATGTCATGTCATGATTCTTAATTAATAATAAATACGTCAAAATTGGCAATGACGTCGTGTCAAAATAGCATAGCTGCATTTATTAATACGCAAAGCAATTTCATAATTATTGTAATAATTTAAAGCATAAATTAAATAAATAAGATTTTAAATAACAGCACTGCATTTTACGCAAAAGCATTAAGCAATCCTTAAATTATCATATATGCATTTAGCATTTAAATAATTTAATAGTTCAATCTAAACCCCATTCAATTTAATAATATAACATCGCAATACTCATAATAAAAGTTCTATTATGAGAAAGCCTTGTACCATATGGAAGATGACCTGCAAGCAAGCCTTGTGTGATTTGGGGTCAAGTGTCAACCTAATGCCCCTTTCGGTGTTTAAAAGGCTTGGTTTAGGGGAAGCAAGACCAACAACAGTCCACCTGCAGCTAGTTGATCGCTCTATTGTGCATCCTAGAGGAATAATTGAAGATGTGTTGGTAAAAGTGGGAAAATTCCTCTTACCGGCTGACTTCTTCATTCTTGATATGGAGGAAGATGAAAATATGTCCATGATCCTTGGGAGACCATTTCTAGCCACAGGGAGAGCCCTCATTGATGTTGAAAATGGGGAGTTAAAACTCAGAGTCCAAGGTGAGGAAATGGTGTTCAAAGTTTTCAAGCAGCACATTGAACCTCAAGTTGATGCTAGATGTTTTTCTATTGGAGTAGTTGACAAGGTTGAGCCTGAGAAAAGCCTCACAAGTACTGATGTTCGTGGGGTACCACCAAAGAAGCATGAAAAACCTCATGGTAAGACTGCTGAACTAGCTCTTGATGAAAAAGAATTGAACTCCTCTGAAATTGGACTTGGGAAAAAGAAGAAGAGGAGGAGAAAAAGAAAGGTGCTAAAATGGAGATGCGGAGGAGATATTCTACCCCCTTGATTTAGTAAGTAACCTGCATCCGGCTAAAAGACGTTAAAGACAGCGCTACTTGGGAGGCAACCCAAGGTTTTAAATTTATGCATTTTTAGCTTAGTTAGAACAGTCTCACGTCTGGTATTGTTTTTGATGTTGTGATGCTAGGTACAAGGCCAAAAACGTCGTTTAAAATAAAATGAGATGGGAGAAAAAGAGTGCAGTGCCTCGGCGCCCAATCTCAGGGCCGTGGCGCCGAAAATCAGAAAGTCGCAGAAGTTTGGGCGCCACGGCGCCGACATGCAGAGTCGCGGTGCCACCCAGAAATTATCTGTCATGCATTACCCGCCGCCACCGCCACCATTTTAAACCACAAGTCTGTAAGTTGTCTCGTCTTTCTTTTATTTTTGAGTCTTGCACACATTAGGACAATGTGTGATTTAAGTTTGGGGGGGTTCTTAGTTTATTTTTGATAGTTTATTTTTAGTCTATTTTTGTGTGTTTGAGTCCTGTTATTGTTTATTTTTATGTCTTATATGAGTCTAATTTTTTTTATATGATCATGCATGTTGTAGTTACTTGAAACGCTTAATGAAGTAAAGTGGGATAATGTAATGGAATTAGAAGTAGAAAATCTGAACGCATAAGTTAGATATGCCAAGAATTCTTGAAATCAAATTATTTGGGGTATCTTGCTTGATTTATGCATTTGTTAATGATTAAACCTATGTGTCTGCTTACTTGTTATTTGAGGCGAAATAGTTAGGATATACATGTTAGAGATATGACTCATGCATTTCTTTGTTAGCCCTTATTTACCATTCATTGCCTATCTCTGACATTAAAATTGTATCCCTAGTCAGCCACTTTGAGCCAAAAATAAGATATTTCTTTGACACCCTATAATTCCATAATTGTGTCATAAGTGAAAAATTAAGATGTTTGGAATGAAAAGTGTTGAAAAGGGACAAAAAGAGAAGTGGAAAAAAATTGATGCACCCCAATGAAAAAAATGCAAAAGCTTAAGTTTGGGGGTGCCTGTTATTCACAATGCACCTCATTTTCTCTAAAAAAAAAAAAGGGGAAAGATAGGTACGAGATTAAAGAGGAAAAGGGAAGAAAAGGGAAGAGTTGAAAGAAAAAGAGCTTATGGTACGTAAGTTGAGCCTAAATGCCTATTTTTTACCTACTCCTGCCTAAGCCTACATTACAACCCTGAAAAGTCCTCAAGATCTCTAGTATGTGTACCCATGATTAGTAGAGAATAACAAGTAAACAGACCATAAAATTTTGATATTGACATGCATAGGTTAAGTTTTCTTACGTCCATTAAGAATGATTGAATTGAATTTGCGAAATATCTGACTTAAGAGTTTTAGAATGCTAAAAATTCATGCTATATGTTTCTGCATATTATCCTACTAACCTTCATACTTTTCTAGTGGCAATTGTGCAGCAGATTGATCAGTGTCTTTGAGTCCTTTTATTTTATTTTCTTTCGTGTCTTTGTCTCTATTTCTAATCTTTACTCGAGGGCGAGCAAAGGTTAAGTTTGGGGGTGTTTGTTAGGCGTATTTTATATACACCTTTTGAGTCATTTTTAGTTAGTCTTTGGCCCATGTTTGTACAAATATGTGTCATGATAGGATAAATTTTCTTTCTTTTGAGTCACAGTGGTTTAAAATGGCACATTGGCGAAAAGAAGCAAAAAGAGGGCAAAAACAGAGGTTCCAGAGCACAAAGAGATGAAAAGCTGGCACCAGAGCAAAGTGCGCGGCGCGTGGCTATCCATCAGAGCAGCAGGCCACGACGCCCGGATCATTTGGACAAGCTGAGAGTTTCGCGCCACGGCGCGGTCTCAGGCCGTGGCGTAGCGGGGTTTTCAGCCAAATCCGAATGGGAATGGGCCAAGACCAAGAGGGAAAAGTTGGGAATGTTTTTTGAGGATATAAAAAGGTCTTATGGCAGATTTTTGAAGGGTTCCACAATCCCTAACTCTACACAACACATAATTCTTGAAAGTTTCAAGATTGGAGGCTTGTTCTTGAGTAATTCTTTTTCTTGCTTTATTTATTTTTCAGTTTATGTTGGATAATTCTTTTAGTTCTTAGCATGTCTATGCTTAAGAGCTAAACTTTAATTAGGGCTTTCCATTCAAATCACTTGAACCTCGTTTTATTATTTAATGCATGGTTTTGGTTTCTTCTTTATATAGTTGAGATTTATTCAATAATTGTTTTGATTGGTTGGTAATTAATTGATCACTAATTATCATCACATATATGATTTCTAATCGAGATCCGAAAGGGGAGATTGTGAATATGCTATAGTTGAATAAACATAGGTTAAAATCGTGAACGAAAGTACCCTGATACTTGTGTAGTTTAATAGGTTATTGTTCTTAATCCTCCTTTGTGGTAAATCTTATCATCCAAAGATAGAAGGGTTCTGCATTGGGGTTGAGTGTTTATATATCCTAACCGAAATATAAAACGGCTTAATTAACCTGCTATCTCAATATAGAAGAAGAACCTTTATCATTGCATTAAAGATTAGAGCGAGCGGATAGTTGAGGAGATTGGAAGCCCTATTTCCACCATATCTGATTTAAGTAAAGTAATTTAGTTAACTTTTATAATTATTTAGTAGTCATAGATACAAACAACCATAAAAATATCGATCACCAAATAGATACCATAGGATAGAAATTGGTAATTGAACACTAATCCATGAGGACGATATTCGGTCTTACCCAGACTATATTACTTGTCATGATACGTGCACTTGCGTTAAGCGTGTGGATAAATCGCTAACATTCTTGTTGCTTCTTTCTCATTCCCTTGTAACCGCAATCCCAACTCATATCGTATTCATCCCCCAACCCCCATCCGTATCTTTTCAAAAATTTAATTTGAAGTCCAAAATATTAAAGAATATGTACGTGACATAAGTTGGAGCATAACTAAGATTAGAATCTCATGCAAATTAATAGTAGGCCAAGTTTAAACAATACAGTGTTATTCGACATGCAATTATATTTAGAAGAAATTGTTTAGCTTTTGAAGGTCAAAAGAACTGTTTAATATTTGAAGGATATTTTGGTCAACCAACATTTATATTCATGCTTTTAAAAGAATATATATATATATATATATATATATATATATATATATATATATATATATATAGTGTAGAATAGTGTAATTCTCCTTGGTTGGAGGCTTCTCATTAATACAATATATCCTGTTTACAATTAAAATACCTAATTGGAGAAGGATCTCTAAATCTAATTGGAGAAGGATCTCTACTTTACATAATTATACTAGAATAATAATAATAGAATATATGAAGAATATTAATGTATTCTCTATCACACCCCTCAGTCGGAGTGAGAAGAGGTCGGATGCTGAGACTGAATCGGAAGTCAAGGAATAGCTGTCGAGAAAGTCCATTAGTGAATATATTTGCGTACTGATAGGAAGATGGAACATGTAACACCCGAACATGGCCCATGGCATTCTTCTCACGAACAAAATGAATATCTATCTCAATATGTTTGGTTTACTCATGCTGAACCGGGTTACGAGACAAGTAAACAACAGATATATTATCACAGTAGAAAAATATATCTTATGTAAGGGACAATTAAGCTCTAGAAGAAGGTTTCTGAGCAAATAAATTTCAGCAACAACGTGCGCAACACCTCTATATTTTGCTTCTACACTCGAACAAGAAAGTGTGGCTTGCCATTTTACAGACCATGAGATGAGGTTATCACCTAAAAATACATAATAGCCGGAAGTAGATTGTAGTGTGTTTGGATAGTCATCCCAATCTTCGTCCGTATATGATATCAGTCTTGTCGGTGCAGATATATAAATATGTATCCCATAGTTAAGAGTACCCTTAACATACCAAATGATATATTTAAGGGTCGTGAAGTGAGGATCCTTGGGATCATGCATGAACAAAAACACATGCTGAACTGCATAGGCAATATCGGGCCTAGTGAAAGTAAGATATTGAAGTACACCAGTGAGACTCATATAAATAGTAGAATCAAGTCGCTCTAAGCTTCGACTTTGAGTCGACTGGAGTGAGCATGATTGTTATACCCCGTATTTCCAGAGTATGTACGTGAGGGCGTACGTACAAAGTTTAAGTCTTAAGTTGGCATTAGGGACGAAAAATTTTGTTCACAACTACCGAAAAGAATCGTTTTTCGATGAAACGTTTTACAAAACTTGCGAAGGGAAAATTACGGTTATGTCATTTATATTTTTTGCGGATTTTTTCGAGAGATGAAATATTTTGGACCAACGAGAGGGCGACACTTGTCACCCTCAAATTGGCGGATTCATGGGCGTTTCTTGGACGATTTCAATGTCTTGGAGTAGGTAGGATATTTGTGATATTTTGTGTGGTAGATGGATAAGGTACACTTGCCCAAATATCCACCCTACACTTGCCCACCACTTGTCTTGATCTTGGCCATTGACTGGCCTATAAATACCCCCCCTTTGTTGAAGACTTCTTCATCCACAAAAATTTCTAAGTCTTGAAAACCCTTCCCCCCTTTGGAGAGTTTCTCGTCCAAGCCTCCCCCTCCCCCCCTTTGTGAGGCCTTTTGGCCGAGAGTACCCCCCCCCCTCTCTTGAGTGTTGTCTCGTATAAATACCCCCCCTTGGTAGAAAGTATTCTCCAAGTGTTGTTACTATTCCAAAATACCTTGGCCCAAATACCTTGTAGTATTCCAAGGTTACCCCTATACTAAAAGCCCAGAAATACTATTATACTTCCCTTCAGTCACAAAAACGAAACCCTTAGGAAAATCTTCATAGCCGGTTGAAGTATTAAGAAGAAGTTGCGTAGAACTACTAAGGGTTGTTTGGAGCGGGTTGGAGCACCCAGAGTAGGAGCTAAACGTTGCTCAGGATCGACATTAGAACTTGGATAATTTTGGACTTATCGAGGTAAATACTCTTGTCCTTATATTGTAATTGGAAATTACATACTGTAATAGTATAGGAATGAATATAAGATTCATAGAAGAGAATTGAACTGTAATAGAACGATATTACAGAAAAGACTTGAACTGAAATCACATCAGAAGAATATTAAAGAAGAAGATTAAACTGTACTTACATAGTTGTATTTCTGATGAGACTTGTGTAGCTTAACGGGTAGGGAAGTGCTGCCCGATTTTCCGTAGAATAGAGAACCTACTTCTTAGAATGTTCTACAGAGAAGTCTAGACTTTGATAGACTTGTATAACCGTTATAGGTTGAAGTACTGCGAGTAGCGTGTTCTACTTGAAAGGTGGACAAGGCTAGCCGGGTTATAGCGGTGGAGCGTTTTGCTAATAGTCGATAATCGTCGCGAGGTATGTGATTCTTCCTATCCTCTTGAGCATGATATTTTAAAAGAATATATATATAGTAAGGTAGACGTACGTATGTTAACTGAACGTGGTTTTACTCCGATGTCTTTTGACTTGAGTTTTAATAATAAGAATCTTGAAGTATTTCAAAAGAATTAAGAAACCTTTTTGAAAGAAGAGTAATACTTGGTTTTAAAAGCTTAAGAGTTATACTAGCTTTATGGGAAGTTAGGTATAACGACTTAAGAGAGATAAAAAGAATGGTTTATTGATTTTAAAAGATAAGAGACTTGACTTAATTGAATTAATATGAATCTTGTTAAAAAGTGTGAAACCTCATTCGTGAGTAATGAGTACTTGGTTTTAAAAAAAAGGAATAATGTTTTACTGATTTCGTAAATCAGAATAAGTATCGAACAAACCACTGCAGCGTTAACAAAGGGAAATGTTTTGACTAATTAAGTATTATAAAAACCAGTAGAAACCTCCATCTGCATAGAAGCTAAGATGAGACAAAATGATATTACATTTCCTAGATCATGGCTGCATTAATAAGATTGATATGAACAAGAATAATCTACTCACACATAAGGCATATGTTTCTCAAATTGTTTTAAAGTAGAATTATATTTATTAAGTGATTAAAACTATGAACTACGAAACCTTTCGAAAATGAGAAACTTGAGCATTTGAAATTAGGCAAACTTGAACGTTTGGAAAATAATGTTGTTACTTGATTTTACAAAGGGAAGTGTTTTGGTTTACTTAAAAAGATAGTCACTCTATTTTTATACTACGGGTATTGTGTGACTTTTGTGAAAGAAACGGATCTTTTAAAGAATTAACGTACGTAGTACTTGGGGGTTTGAAAGCCCGAACTTTTTGACATAGAATAGAAAGTACCTTGTGTGAATAACTTGACTATGTTAGTTTGTGATAGCCTTGTAATACTTTCTTGTTGGTTTGATAAATAAACATGTTAGGATGCTACGTGTGTTAGTGTCTTGTAATGTTGTGTAAGGGGGTTTCCCTTGATTGTGCTTATGTTGTTTAACGATAAGCTGTTATGTTAGTATTATATCACTCACCTTGACTTGATCCCGGGGGTTAAGCTGCCCTCCGATGTGGGGTAGACTCGAGCGATGCAGGACCATGATTCGAGAATACCTCATGCGGGTCGGGGACCTATGCGAGCTACGAGTTCGAGGTTAGTGTGCGGGGTTATACCTCATGCGGTCTATATGGCCATGCGGATCGCGAGTCGGGGCGTTGCGGGAGTAGCTACCCTCGATGCGGGAATACCTCATGCGGGCCTATGTGAGTGGCCTATGCGAGTGCGGGAAGTTCGGGACTAGACGCGCACATTAGATCTGCGGCGAGTGGCGGCCGATCATGTGGCGGTCTAGACAGATCTCATGATACGATTTATGACCTTGTTGATGCGTAGGTTTTAGTAGTCGGCTATGCCTTCGTCTTACCGTGCAGTTTTATTATGACACAGTGGGACTGGTGTTCATGTATTCCTTGGTGCTTTTATATCGAGGCTCGCGGTGAGGAAGGTATTCCACGGGCATGATTGATGTTGTGGGCGTGAGACCCATAGTTATATTTGAGTGATGACTTTGAGGCTTGAGTCACGACTTAACATATTTGTTTATTTATTGTGAATCTGTAGTTTGGTTATCATACATGTCTCGCTTTATATAGACTACTATGATTTCATTTCTGATATTTTTGATTTCACATACTTGGTACTGTTATCGACCTCCTTCAAGTGCGTTCATGCCGCAGGTAGAAGTACACCAGTCGGCGATCCTCGCTCTTAGGATCACAGTTCAGCATTTTGGGAAGCTCCGTTTCTCCGGAGGCTTATCAGTGGTATAGTCCCCTGTCGTTGTAGGTACTTACATTCAGGGGTATGGCGGGCCTGTCCGTCATTGTTATTATATCATTCTTAAGTGCAGTAAATCTTGTTGTGGCGAGTTTGTAAAAGGGATGTAACTGTTCGGATTTAAGTTATATATATATATATGCCGAAAGGCAACTTTTCTCGGAAAAACTGTTTCTCACTTCATTTATGTCATGTCTTGTTTTATATTCGATTACTCGATGTATGTCTACTTGGGTGCGGGGTAAGGCACGATCCGCAGGTTGGTCGTGACAAAAGTGGTATCAAAAGCAGTTAATCCTCGGAAAGTGTCTGAGGCGTATCTAGTAAGTCTTGATTATCGGTGTGTTGTGCACCACAACAATAATCGGTAGGCTATAGGATAGTTAGGATTGGTTTCCATTCTTCACACTATGAGATCGTTCCTTAGAGCTGTGTTATAAGTAGGACCCCTCTAACTTATTTATTTCCTTACGATTATGCCTCGCGTAAAGCAACCGGGCGAAGGAAAAGCGTGAGGAGGCTGCGAGTAGAGCATAGAGATTCTGAGGCACAGGCCCAACCATCACCTGAGTTGGTGCTTCATTCGGGGAGTTCTGCGACGTCGCCAGTCCCAGCAGAGTCTAGCACAGCGGCAGCAGTTCCTACTGCGGCCATGATATTTGAACCTTCAGTTCCACGACCAGTAGCAGGAGGTATGGATTGCAAAGAGACGACCCTGTTTCTAGCTATGGATTTAGCAACCAGAGAGTATTTTATGTATCGATTTATCGCGGGCCTTGATGAATATCTAAGAAAGGGTTGTGCAAGAGTAGCTCTTCAGTCAGGCATGAGCATGGCCTGCGTATGCGAGCTTATGCACAGTGGCCGAAAACGTAGGATCGACGGGTTAACCAATCGGCGAGAAGAGGGCGAGCAGGTCCTTTGGTAACTTTCGGCGGACCTTCGGCCAAGATTGGTTATGCGCCTCCGCCCGATGCAGTGGTCCTCGCGGGGTTCGGACGTTCGGGTATGTAGGAGTTGGTCGAGCTCGAGTGCTAGTTCGCGGCTCACGTAGGTTTTGACGGCCGGATTCGATTTTCCTCGGTGTTCCACGGTGTGGCAAACGTCATCCCGGGGAATGTCGTCTTTTTGTTGGTACTTGTTTTACCTGCGGCCGTCAGGGCCATGTGTCGAAAAGATGTCCTAGTAGGAGGACTCGGTCTACGGTCGATTCTTGAGTCGGTGGTTCGGTGAGGAAGGGTGTTAGCTGAGAGGCCACCCCCACCTCGGTGTGGCCGTTGTGGTAGATGTCATTTTGGGGAGTGTCGTGCTTCTTCGACAGCTTGTTATGCTTGCGGCCAGCAGGGCCATTTTGCGAGAAATTATACGACCAGAGGTGGCGCGGATGTAGAGACTCAGCCTTCAGGATCAGTGGCTAGTTCGTCACCTTCCCTAGCTATGCGCCCAGCCGGGCATGATTGACTAGAACGACAAAAGGGGAGTGAAGCAGTAGATACAGGTATAACCTTAACCCTCTAGAGATTAGTATGTGTGATACGATAAGTATATCTTAAGTGTTACGTTCAGATAATATTGTGTAAATTGTGATTAGAAATCATGGTTAGTTAAAAGGGTAAGATTGGGGATAGGGAAAGTGTGAGCCTTAGAGTTTTATACGTGGAGACCTTAGAGGTAAGGCCATCTCGAGTTAGAGATTTATATTTTTATGTTTGACCCTTATCGGAGTGCATAGTATAAGTGGGATATATTTGTGTAATAAGTCCCTGAGTAGTGTGTAATGAAAGAGGGTAGTTGAGCTAAGAAGACCACTAGGTTTTCGTAACTTGATTAGTGAGATTGTTCCGGATCGGGGAACAAGAGTTTTGCGCGATAACGGGTCGGGTTGCGGACCGATTGCGGGTCAACCCGCGGCCTGTAATTTGGTGGGGTCACGAGGGTGTTAGGCCCAAGTTTAGTTAACCATCGTACGAGTTCGTGGATGCGTTCGACCAGTAGTCGGGCCGATGAGGTCAGCCCATCTTGTCTTTCAGTCAGGACCGTTTACTCGGCAGAGGGTTATGCGAGATGTTATATCGGGAAGGTTGTAAGGCTGGACGAGGTGCCTACTTTCACCTTATGTCAGGCAGTGGAGCCCAGGTTACGGCTATTTTCTTTTTCCGGAAGTTTTACTAGGCAGGGATAGGAACGCAGGTGAGTCTCAGGATTGCATTCACCCTCGGACCAGTGTTTGGATTTCAGGGGTAGCTGTGAGGATTGTTGTCTCCTGTTGAGGAAGTGTTTTATAGCTACCATTTCAGTATTCGGATGTCGCCTTATGAAGCCTTGTAGGGGCGGAAGTGTAAGTTGCCGGTCGATTGGTTCGATGTTGGCAAGGTTCAGATAGTTGGTTCATACTTGTTTCGGCAGGATGTGGATAGGGTGAAGCTTATCCAGAAGAAGTTATTGGCAGCTCAGAGTCAACAGAAGTCGTGCGGATAATCGGCGGCGGCAGGTTGAGTTGACGGTGGGTTTTCTTGAAGGTACCACCCCGGAAAGGGTGTGACGAGTTTTGGAAAACAGAGGAAACTTAGCCCGAGGTACTTTTGGGCATTTTCAGATTGTTGGTAGAATAGGCCAGGTTGCCTATAGTTAGCATTGCCATCCGACGTAGGAGGCAGTATGTCCGGTCTTTCGTGTTGCTATGTTCGGAAAGTATCGGAGATCCATCCAGAGTGTTCCCAGTTAATGATGACCAAGTTGGAGGTAGTAACCCAGAGATTTGGAAACTGAAGCGATATGAAATGTGGTAAGTTATGAGAAAGAGTTCGAGTGTGCGAGAAGATGCACGACGAGTAAGGGAAGAAGAGAGCATGTGTTAAGAACATAGGAGTGATCATTTCGTTTGTAAAGAAAAGATGCGAAGGGAGTATCTTTTAGACCTCGGGTGGGAGCTTTTGTGACGCTAGAGGTGATTCCTCGTGGACTTGGATGTAAGTATTTGCGCATGTGTTATTTTATGACCAGGTGTGGTGTGATTGTTTTCGTAAGTATAGCAGTGAAGACTATACTGGCGCATGTATGTTTTGAGGCTTAGAAGGAACATTCGGGATGAATGTTTCTAAGGAGGGGAGAATGTTGTACCCCGTATTTCCAGAGTATGTACGTGAGGGCGTACGTACAAAGTTTAAGTCTTAAGTTGGCATTAGGGACGAAAAATTTTGTTCACAACTACCAAAAAGAATCGTTTTTCGATGAAACGTTTTACAAAACTTGCGAAGGGAAAATTACGGCTATGTCATTTATATTTTTTGCGGATTTTTCCGAGAGATGAAATATTTGGACCAACGAGAGGGCGACACTTGTCACCCTCAAATTGGCGGATTCATGGGCGTTTCTTGGATGATTTCAATGTCTTGGAGTAGGTAGGATATTTGTGATATTTTGTGTGGTAGATGGATAAGGTACACTTGCCCAAATCTCCACCCTACACTTGCCCACCACTTGTCTTGATCTTGGCCATTGATTGGCCTATAAATACCCCCCATTTGTTGAAGACTTCTTCATCCACAAAAATTTCTATGTCTTGAAAACCCTTCCCCCCTTTGGAGAGGTTCTCGTCCAAGCCTCCCCCTCCCTCCCTTTATGAGGCCTTTTGGCCGAGAGTACCCCCCCTCTCTTGAGTGTTGTCTCGTATAAATACCCCCCCTTGGTAGAAAGTATTCTCCAAGTGTTGTTACTATTCCAAAATACCTTGGCCCAAATACCTTGTAGTATTCCAAGGTTACCCCTATACTAAAAGCCCAGAAATACTATTATACTTCCACTTGATCCAAAACGAAACCCTTAGGAAAATCTTCATAGCCGGTTGAAGTATTAAGAAGAAGTTGCGTAGAACTACTAAGGGTTGTTTAGAGCGGGTTGGAGCACCCAGAGTAGGAGCTAAATGTTGCTCAGGATCGACATTAGAACTTGGATAATTTTGGGCTTATCGAGGTAAATACTTTTGTCCTTATATTGTAATTGGAAATTACATACTGTAGTAGTATAGGAATGAATATAAGATTCATAGAAGAGAATTGAACTGTAATAGGAGGATATTACAGAAAAGACTTGAACTGAAATCACATCAGAAGAATATTAAAGAAGAAGATTAAACTGTACTTACATAGGACTGTATTTCTGATGAACTTGTGTAGCTTAACGGGTAGGAAGTCTTTGCCCGATTTTCCGTAGAATAGAGAACCTACTTCTTAGAATGTTCTACAGAGAAGTCTAGACTTTGATAGACTTGTATAACCGTTATAGGTTGAAGTACTGCGAGTAGCGTGTTCTACTTGAAAGGTGGACAAGGCTAGCCGGGTTATAGCGGTGGAGCGTTTTGCTAATAGTCGATAATCGTCGCGAGGTATGTGATTCTTCCTATCCTCTTGAGCATGATATTTTAAAAGAATATATATATAGTACGGTAGACGTACGTATGTTAACTGAACGTGGTTTTACTCCGATGTCTTTTGACTTGAGTTTTAATAATAAGAATCTTGAAGTATTTCAAAAGAATTAAGAAACCTTTTTGAAAGAAGAGTAATACTTGGTTTTAAAAGCTTAAGAGTTATACTAGCTTTATGGGAAGTTAGGTATAACGACTTAAGAGAGATAAAAAGAATGGTTTATTTATTTTAAAAGATAAGAGACTTGACTTAATTGAATTAATATGAATCTTGTTAAAAAGTGTGAAACCTCATTCGTGAGTAATGAGTGCTTGGTTTTTAAAAAAAGGAATAATGTTTTACTGATTTCGGAAATCAGAATAAGTATCGAACAAACCACTGCAGCGTTAATAAAGGGAAATGTTTTGACTAATTAAGTATTATAAAAACCAGTAGAAACCTCCATCTGCATAGAAGCTAAGATGAGACAAAATGATATTACATTTCCTAGATCATGGCTGCATTAATAAGATTGATATGAACAAGAATAACCTACTCACACATAAGGCATATGTTTCTCAAATTGTTTTAAAGGAGAATTATATTTATTAAGTGATTAAAACTATGAACTACGAAACCTTTCGAAAATGAGAAACTTGAGCATTTGAAATTAGGCAAACTTGAACGTTTGGAAAATAATGTTGTTACTTGATTTTACAAAGGGAAGTGTTTTGGTTTACTTAAAAAGATAGTCACTCTATTTTTATACTACGGGTATTGTGTGACTTTTGTGAAAGAAACGGATCTTTTAAAGAATTAACGTACGTAGTACTTGGGGGTTTGAAAGCCCGAACTTATTGACATAGAATAGAAAGTACCTTGTGTGAATAACTTGACTATGTTGGTTTGTGATAGCCTTGTAATACTTTCTTGTTGGTTTGATAAATAAACATGTTAGGATGCTACGTGTCACACCCCGAACCCCGGGCCCGTGACTGGTGCCCTACCTGGGCACCCTGCTACCTTAACAACACAAGTAAACTGCGGAAATTTAATAACACCTCATTTTTTCTTTTCTTTTTTTTAAACCAACGTACGTGCAAGGCAAAGCCGACAAGGCTGCCATATAATATACGTAATAAAAGACACTACACTGTACATGAGTCCAATCCCACATATGAATACAGACCTCTAGGAGTTAACTGAAATATGGCCAGGACAAGGCCCGCATTACCCAGCCTACAAAGCACATCTTGAAGGATATATACCAAAAGATAAACTCACGAGAGGAGCTATCCAAAAACTCTGAGCAGGATCCTACACCTGCTGATCACCAAACAACGTACCTAAACACAGGCATGAGCGGCCCAGAAGGAGGTCGATCTGAAGAATGTACCAAGTATGTGAACAATAAATGCGTAATAAAATCATAACGATCTAAACAAAATAGGAGACATGTCGATAGCCAACCTACGATGCATAACACATAAGGATCATATCAAGTCGGGGGCGAGCTCTCAAGTCACTACTCAAATATAACTATGGGTCTCACGCCCATAATATCAATCATGCCCGTGGAATCCTTCCTCACCGGCGATCCATGATGTAATAACACCAATAAGGATACATGAACACCAAGTCCCACCCGTGTCCTAAATACCACGTGGTCTCATGCCGGAATCCCACATCGTAAGCGTGCCCATAGGGTAACACAAACAAATCCGGGACATATATGATAATCAAATTACAACACATTGTGCCTTACTAACAATGGGAGTAAGCGATGAGTATCCTTACAATATGAAATAGGAAGCTCATGATCAAAAGCAGACCATCCGCGCGCGGTATCATTTAGCCATCCTACCTGCGGGACTATTTCACCGCGTAGGTCGCGTGGACGCGTGAGGTATTCCTCGCATGGGACTATTTCACCGCGTAAGCCCTTACGGACTCGCGTGAGGTATTCCTCGCATAGGTTGGACCCGCGCGTGGGATTATTTCACCGCATAAGTCATACGGACCGCGTGAGGTATTCCTCGCATCGTGGGTAGCAATTCCACAAACGAAATGCCACCTGAGCAGGGAATGACCGAAACAAGCGATATACCAATAGCACAACTGGCTATTTCCGGCACATAGGCAATTCTCAACTAATCGGGCCAAGTACTTATCAAGGCACATGGAAAAATTCTCATTTAGCAAGCCAAAGTACTTACAAGGCACCTTAGACTAATTCTCAATTAATCAAGCCAAAGTACTTATCAAGGCACAAATAGAATAATTCTCAATTAACAAGCCAAAGTACTTATCAAGGCACAAATAGAATAATTCTCATTTAGCAAGCCAAAGTACTTTCCAAGGCACCCTTAGACTAATTCTCAATTAATCAAGCCAAAGTACTTATCAAGGCACAAATAGAATAATTCTCAATTAACAAGCCAAAGTACTTATCAAGGCACAAATAGAATAATTCTCAATTAACAAGCCAAAGTACTTATCAAGGCACAAATAGAATAATTCTCATTTAGCAAGCCAAAGTACTTTCCAAGGCACCCTTAGACTAATTCTCAATTAATCAAGCCAAAGTACTTATCAAGGCACAAATAGAATAATTATCAATTAACAAGCTAAAGTACTTATCAAGGCACAAATAGAATAATTCTCATTTTATCAAGCCAAAGTACTAATCAAGGCACACTTAGACAAATTCTCAATTTATCAAGCCAAAGTACTAATCAAGGCATCACATAGAATTATTCTCAATTAAACAGGCCAAAGTACTACGTACGTACATTCTTTTCAAAAGACTCCTTTCTATGTAAAGCCCCACGATACTAACACCCGTAGTATCAAGGCGTGTCTATTTTTCAAAGTAAGTTACTACACTTTTAGAAAACTCATTTCAAAGCTTGAAATCAAGTAACTCCAAATTTTCACAATCTAGGCAACTTATGCCCTTAATCAAAATAGACAACTTTCTAAACCTTCCATAAAGCCGTTATAACCAGCTTCCCATAAAGCCGTTATAATCCTTTATGGTTTTAGACATATCCATTCCTTTTATAACCAAGAGACTTATACTATTAAAACCAAGTATCACATACTTACAAATCAAGTTCTTAACTTTCAAAATACTTCAAGTCTCTTAACTTTCAAAATACTTCAAGTCTCTTAATATATAGAAAGCAAGTTTCTTCTACTTTTAAACCGTAGTAACTCACTCCTTTAAAACAAGTTACTTCTCTTAAATCATGTCATTTCTCCTCTGTTAAAACAATTACGTAAAACACTCATTTGACTCCCTAACGACATTATAATGACCTTTAGGATTTTGGGACTAAGGCACTAGCCCAAAAGATTTGGAAACCACTTTCTTTTCAAGACTCTATGTACTTTAAGTAAAATACTTTCACCTTTAAGAATCCAAACTTCACTAAGAAAATGGATTTTACAACTTACAATTTAAACATCAAAGTACAATCAAAGTACATAGAACAAATTCTATTCTAGGCAATCCAAATACAACCAAGGAATGGATCATTTAAGGAGTAGAACATACTTTCTTAATCTCGAGGAATCATGCTGAAGAGGAGATAGTTCACATACCTTTCGCTAAATCCATAAGCTGCCGAATACGCGTGCGTAGAAGTGTCAACCTATAATGGTCACAACAAGACTATCAACTTCTAGTCTCAACGTAGAATAATACTAAGTATACGATCTAATTCTCTACGGAAAAATCGGGCAAAGACTTCCTTTGTTTCTACTCACTTTGCCACCTTTTCAAGGCCGAATACAATAACCAACAAGCCACATTTAAGGCTCCAAACAACAACCAAACAAAGGGGATTACACGCTTACAATACGTGTAAAATTCCGCCCACAATTCATACCAAATAGTATAATACTACACTAGCCATTCTCGGCCAACATATAACCAATAACACTACGTCTTTTCCAATCCTTTTCCAATTTCAAGTTCTTAGGTCAACATGTTATTTAGATATAAACAACTTCAACAACTACAATTTCCTTCATACACAACATGCGACGACTTAAACGAATAATCAACTTAAATTGTAGTCTTAAGGCTAACATGCTAGTTTTTCGGATTAGGGTTCCAATAGACAATACACTAATCCAACTACATAATATATAACTCATGCTTGCTAATATCCATAGCTACAATGATAAGTAAACTTAATTACTAAAACGACAAGATTATACCTTTCAAAGCCCTTAAAAATTTCCAAGATTCAAAGTCGCGCCTTAGCAATTCTTAGCTCCTTTCCTTAAGCTCCAATCCGCTCCAAGCACTCCTTAGAGGCCTATGAAGAACCCATCTTCAAGTTCCAACTTCAAAGTTGAAGAACTCCAATAGTTTCCGCCTTGCGACTAACGTGAAAACTCCGTTTTTCCGAAATCTTTCTATTGAGATATCCTTACAATACCCTAAGGGACATTGGGTTAAAGTCTTGTGGCTAATGGATCAAAACTACAAAATTTTTGTGTGGGAGATAGGTCAAACCCGAGAGCATGTCTTGCTAGCTCTAAGTACTCTCAATTTTTTCTAAGTGTAAAATGCCAAGTCTTGCACTAGTATGATATATAAAACACATTGGAGGGTCTAGATAATCACACTTGTTAAAATTGGAGGGAAGAGATCAAGCCAAATGGCTCTTGACTTGGTCAACAATGTCAAGCTCTTAATTAGCAAGACTTTGTGATCTACACAATTGTCAAATGACCCTTTTGCCCTTGCAACATTTCGACCAAGGCCATGTGGGATGAGTGCCACGTGTCGCCCTCTCATTCGTCCATAAAATTCCGTAACCCTCGTGGGCCCCACAAAATTAAAATTCCTCGGGTGGGCCCCACGTGACCAAATCCGTAAAAATAAATTTCCATAGTGTTAATAAGTTCCATACTTTACAAATATTGTCTTTTGAGAATCCAATTCTCAACAACGAGCATTTTTCCTTTCCGTCGTCCGGAAGATTTTCCGTCGGAAAAACAATTCTTCCTTTCGTACTAATTTCCAAGTCTTGTTTCCTTTCGTACATTCTCTTATACATGTTCTGGACTTACGGGGTGTAACATTCTTCCCCCCTTAGAAACATTCGTCCCCGAATGTTCTTAGTCGGTTTTCAAGCCATACAAACTCCGGCATAAACTCTATACTATGCCTCTCAATCAAAACTGCACAAGACCAATGATGTCACACATGACCACCACATAACATACGTAAACATATCAATGGACCTTCCGCCCGCTACCCCTTCTCATAAACTCGAAAGTTACAGTCTCCTAGAACACGGGATCCTTAGAGGTTCCTTTCTTTCCTTACTTGTCATACTTTCTCGTACTTTCAAACTCATCTAGTACACGTACAAAATCTCAAATCTTGTTTCTGTTCTCCAATCCTTGGAGTTACTAACCAACTTGGCCATATTGTTACTTACCTTCCCGTTAAGGCTTTTCTCGGTCCTTACGACCTAGTTCCGGTGGAACGCGTCCACAAACTCGTACAACGATTTACTAAACTTGGGCCTGGCATCCCCGGGACCCTATCACATAACGGGACCATTTCTAACTGATATCACCCCATTCCATACTACCGGCTAACCCGAAATGAGTCCATAACCCGACTCATCGTCACACTTAACTTGTCATTCTTAGTCTGAAATAAATCTTTCTCTTATCTCAAGGTACTTCTTACCCTATCCCCTATTCACTAGAGGTTCGTCACATAGGCCAAAGTATTTCTACTGCACAATCCTCCCTATTGGTCTTACACTGTTACGGGGTAAATACAACTTGTGAACTCTACACAACTATAGTCTCAGTTCACTTATCATTCTTGTCAACATTCTTAACTTCCCACTTTACTAATCAAGGTATCCCTACCTCTGGGGTACTATCACTTACAACTGCTAGCAACAAAGGAAAAACATATACGCTAAGGCAAAATCTGAATCTAACAATGCACGTATGATTCAAAAGAATCGAACTATACCTGTAACCCCGTGCGATGTCGCCTCCTGATCCTGCCCAGTAGTCACGTCGTTTCTGCGGTTCGAAGGACCGCCAGAACTATAAACTCCACCCTGACTTCCACCACGGCTGGCTGACATCTGAACACCCTGCCCCGGGGGACGCACAGCTGTGGAGGAAAGGGAACCAACTACCGGCCTCATAGGCTGAGCCACCTCACCGGTGCTCCTTCTAAAAGGACATACCCTCAGAATATGGCCCGGACGGCCACAATAAAAACAAAGACCCGTGCCATAACGGCATTTCCCCGAATGACGCTTACCACATCTGGAACACTGAGGAATAAGTGGCCTCGACTGAGAAAATCCTCTGCTCCTCTGAGAACCTCGATCCCTGGAGCTTGGACCGGCTCCTAAATACCTTGTGGGGTCAAATCTCCCACCTGTGAGCTGCGGGGGTATGTACTGGGTAGGCTGGGACGAATATCTCACTCGCTGCTGAGGCAGCTCGTCCAAAAACTCACCGGAATAACCAACCGGTCTAGCCCTCTTACTCAGATCTCCGCGCTGGCCCTCTACCCTCTGTACACCTGTCTGTACTGGCCGAATAACCTCCTGCTGACGAAACTGCAGCACCGCTATCTTGGTCAATAACATAATGGCTTCCTTCATGACCCTAAAGTCTTCCCTTAACTGAGAAACTGGAGGCTCTGGTGCTGGGGCCTCAAAACCTGGCGAAGAAGAACTCGCCGACTGCGGAACAACATCCGGTGTGCCCTGGGCATAAGCCCTATCAACTCTCTGAGTCTGACTAGTAGCTCCTGCTACTCCTTTGCCCTTCTGGGCGGCTGTTGCCCTCCTTGGAGGCATAACTGTAACACAACAATACGTCAGAGAGGAATTATCTTACTAACACAGCTCTATGGCACGATCTTAGAGTGAGAAGAATAGAAACCAACTCCTAAATGTCATGTAGCCTCCTGTTTATGGGTGTGGCGCGCAACACACCGATAATCAAGACTCTACTAGACACGGTCTGTAAACATTCCGAGGACTGACTGCTCTGATACCACTTGGTATTTAGGACACGGGTGGGACTTGGTGTTCATGTATCCTTATTGGTGTTATTACATCATGGACTGCCGGCAGTGAGGAAGGATTCCACGAGCATGATTGATATTATGGGCGTGAGACCCATAGTTATATTTGAGTAGTGACCTTGAGGGCCTGCGTCCCTGACTTGATATGACTGCTTATGTGTTATGTACTGTAGGTTGGCTATCATACATGTCTCCTGTTTTGTTTAGACTGTTATGATTTTATTACAGTACTTATTGTTCACATACTTGGTACATTCTTCGTACTGACCTCCTTCGGGGGGCTGCGTTCATGCCGCAGGTTTAGGTATGTTGTTTGGTGATCAGCAGGTGTAGGATCCTGCTCAGAGTTTTTGGATAGCTCCCTCTGTCCAGGAGTTTATCTTTTTGGTATATATCTTTCGATCTGAGCTTTATGCAGTTTTGGGTACGGCGGGGCCTTGTCCCGTCATATTTCAGTTAACTCCTAGAGGTCTGTATTCATATGTGGGATTGGACTCATGTACAGTGTAGTGTCTTTTATTACGTATATTATATGGGTCGGCTTTGCCTTGCACGTACGTTGGTTTTAAAAAAAAAAGAAAAAATGAGGTCTTATTAAATTTCCGCAGTTTACTTGTGTTGTTAAGGTAGCAGGTGCGGGTAGGGCACCGATCCACGGCCCGGTTCGGTGTGATACTCGTGTGTTAGTGTCTTGTAATGTTGTGTAAGGGGTTTCCGCGATTGTGCTTATGTTGTTTAACGATAAGTCGTTATGTTAGTATTATATCACTCACCTTGACTTGATCCCGGAGGTTAAGCTGCCCTCCGTCTGCGGGTAGACTCGGTGATGCAGTACCATGATTCGAGAATACCTCATGCGGGTCGGGGACTATGCGAGCTACGAGAGTTCGTGTTAGTGTGCGGGGTTATACCTCACGCGGTCTATGTGGCCATGCGGATCGCGAGTCCGGGGCGTTCTTGGGAGTAGCTACCCTCTGTTATACCCGTATTTCCAGTATGTATGCGAGGGCGTGCGTGCGAGAATCTGGCGTAAAGATTGGAAAGGAAGAAAGAGGTGATTTTCCACGGAAAAGTTTCGGTTTTGTGAAGGAAAAAGGTTCGTTAATGGGAATTGGATTCCCAGTTTGGTATTCGGACTTCTGGAATATTAGAGAATTATGGAATTTTATTTTGGAAATGGTCACGTGGGGCCCGGGAGAAATTCTGGTTTTGTGGGGCCCACTTTGTTTTGAGATTTTGGCCATTGTGGATATTTTTGGAAGACGTTTTTGAGGGCCAATAGGAGGTGACACGTGTCACCCCGCTGCGTGGCTCGTAGAATGACATTTGTGCACAACACGGTTAGAGTCGTTTTTCGACCAAACGTTTTGCGTTACTTTCGAGGGGAAAAATACGGCTATGTCGTTTAGTATTTTTGCGAAATTTTGCGAGCGACGAAATGTTTTTGAACAAACGGAGGGTGAAACTTGTCACCTCCAGTGGCGTTTTGGGTTGGCGATTGGGTCACGTTTATGGCCTATTGGCTCGCTTGTTTTGGCCTTGTTTTGTGCAATGTTTGGTGCAATGTTTTGTGGCTTGTTTTGTGGAGTAGGGTCTAGGGTGCACTTGGCTTGATCTTGGCCTTACACTTGCCTTGCACGTGGCTTGATCTTGGCCATTGGTTGGCTTTGGTTTTGCTATAAATACCCTTATGTTGATGAACTCTTCATCCACAAATGAAACCTTCAAGCCTAAAATCCTCCCCTTTAGTGTTGTTCTCGTCCAAAGGTCTACCCCCTTTTTGAGGAGCTTGGCGAGGCTTCCTCCTTTGTGAGGCTTGGCGTGGGGTACCCACTAGCCTAGTTGTTTTCATGTAATACCTTGTTGTGGTATAGAAATACTCCTAGTATTGTTATAATGCCCAAAATACCTTAGCCTTGTACCTTGTAGTATTCCAAAGATACCTCTTTCGTAGAGTCGGAAATACTACCTTTTGTCCTTTTAGTCTCAAACCAAACCCTAAGGAAATCTTCATAGTTGGTTGAAGTATGTGAGTAGAAGTTGGTTAGAACTTCTAAGGGTTGTTTGGAGTGGTTTGGAGCGCACGAGTGGAGCTAAACCTTGCTCAGATCGACATTATAACTTGGATAATTTTGGGCTTATCGAGGTAATTATCTTGTCCTCTTGTAATTGGAAATTACATGTTTGTTAGAGTATATAGTTGAAGTATACTATATATGGAACTACTTAGTATTCGGCAATGTCTTTTGACTTAAGCTGAAGAATAAAGAACTGAATCAGTATTTACATAGGGTGTATTGCGATGAGACTTGTGTAGAATTGTACACGTCAGGTTAGGCGTGTAAACCCCGGTTGGCTTGGTAGCCGGCCTCGATAGAGGAGGAGATTTACTGTTGCGGGAAGTCTTTGAATTTTCTATAGAAAGATAGAAACTTGTGTTTTGGGGTTAATAGACGTTTTGACCTTTATAGGTGAAAGTACTAAGAGTAGCGTATTCTACTCGAGAGTGGAAAGGGCTAGCAAGGTTGTAGTACTTGGAGCATTTTGCTTATTGTCGATAAATCGTCGCGAGGTATGTGAACCTCTTCCTATCTTTTCTAGCATGATTGTTGTGAACTATGTAGTACGGTGACGTCATACGTGCTAAGTGATTTGGTTGGTTTAAAACATAGGGTGTTATAATAGCTTTATGGGAAGTTAGTTATAACGACCTTATGTAAGTGAAAATGTTTCTTGATGTTAGAAGTTAAGAGACTTGATCTTATAAGATAAGAGACTTAACTTATTTGTTTTAATGTGGATGTTTGTGTGAAACCTCATTCGTGAGTAATGAGTACTTGGTTTTAAAGGGATAATGTTTCTTGATTTGGGAATCGTAATGTGTATCGACAGCACCAACTGCGGCGTTAATAAAGGAAAATGTATTGAATAATGATGTGTTGTATTAAAACCAGTATAAACCTCCATCTGCATAGAAGCTAACAAGAGACAAAATGATATTACATTTTCTAGATCATGGCTCATGTAATAATATCGTTATAAACAAGAATAAAATACTCACATATATGACAAATGTTAATCAATTGTTCTAAAAGGAATCAGTGATTAAGTTTGGGAACTATGAAACCATTTGAAAATGAGAAGCTTGAGTAATTGAAACTAGGCAAAGCCGAACTTAGGAAAAGAATGTTGTTACTTGATTTTGAAAAGGAAGGTGGGTTGGTCATTCTAATACTACGTATCGGGTGACTTTTATAAAAGTAATGGATCTCTTTTAAAAGAACTTAACGTATGTAGTACTTTGGGGTTAAAAACCTGACTTTGGCATAAAATGAAAGTACTTTGAGTTGTGTGAAACTTGCTATGCTTGTTGTTGTGAAACTTGCCTATCTTGTGATGATAGCCTTTATTGTACAATCGTTGTGTTTTACGTATTACCGCGTCTCGATAGAGGTCGGTTGATAGTTGAGAACTTACTTGGGCGTGCGGCGGTGTGGAGAAATTCCGCAGTGCGTTCGCTGATAGTATTATTGTTGTTAATCGCTTTGGACATCGACACGATCGTAGCGCACGGGTATTCTTCCATTTGGGTTAAGGTCTTGTGGTTAATCGCTTTGGATATACTGACACGATGCGTAGCGCACGGGTATGATTCCATTTTGATTAAAGGCTTGTGATTTCCCTTTGGACATACCGACACGATCGTGGCGCGCGGGTATGCGTCCATTTGGAATGTTGTCTGATTTTTCCCTTTGGACATACTGACACGATACGTAGCGCACGGGTATGCTTCCATTTGGATTTCTGTCTTGTTGTTGAGGTCACATGGACATGTCTACACGATCTGAATTCGGGCATGTGGCCATGGGACATTGGTATTATTGTTGCATCATGGACATGTCTACCGTCACGTATTCCGGCATGCGCCATAATGCGAACTGATTGATGTTGTGGGCGTGAGACCCATAGTTATATTGGAGTGATGATCGTTTTATGTTGTGGCGTAGTTTGGTTATCATACATGTCTCTGCTTTATATAGACTAGTATGATTTCATTTCTGATTTTATGCAGATTTCACATACTTGGTACTGTTATCGACCTCCTTGAAGTGCGTTCAATCCGCGGTAGGTACATCGGTCGTGGATCCTCGCTCATAGGATCACGATTCAGCATTTAAAGCTCCGTTTCTCGGAGGCTTATCTTTTAGTAGGTGTTCCCCGAGTTGTAGGTTCTTGTACATTGGGGTATGGCGAAGAACCTGTCCGTCATAGTCATTGTATATCTTAAGTGCATGATCTTGTGTAGGCGGGGTTGTAAAAGGATTAAAGCTGTTCGAGTTTTATTTATATCTTGAAGGCAACTGTTTTGGTTGCTTTGTTTATTTATTATATCTCTTGTTAAATGACTCATGTTTTATGTTCGCTGATTTTCTCGATGTATGTATCACTAGGGTGCCCGTGGTAAGGCACGATGCGCCCCGGGCGGTCGTTACAAAAGTGGTATCGAGCGATTAATCCTCGGAAAGTGTCTACTGCATCGTGTCTAGTAGAGTCTTGATTATCGGTGTGTTGTGCACCACATCTATAATCGTGAGGCTATAGGACATTTAGGATTGGTTTCCATTCTTCTCATTACGAGATCGTGCCTTAGAGTCATGTTGTAAGTTGGACCCTCGGCGTATCTCGTTTTTACGATTATGCCTCCGCGAGCAACCAGAGCCCGAAGGGCAAGCGGCGAGGAGCCGCTAGTGAGATCTGAGAGGAGTTCGGCGCGAGCGGTCGATGCACGAGCAGTGCTTCGAAGCCCGAGTTTCGCGACGCCGCCCGGCCAGCGAGTTTAAAGTCGCGGCGGTGGCTGCCGAGACTCTGATACTGAGCCTCGGTCCACCGATGCAGGCGGGAGATGGGTCACAAGGAGATGGCGATTCTTGGCGGTCGTGGCGGATATGAGATAAATTTGGATCTGGCAGTTCGATTCGAGCACCATGGTTCACCCGGCGAGATAGTTTGAGGCTACGGGACTTTACGAGTTGTAGCCCGCGAGTTTTATGGGTCGAGGCACGAGGATGATCGCGAGGAGTTCATCCGGCGATTCTGACGGATCATGCGGGTGATCAAGGCTTGAGCAGTGCGTGACGCTTTGGTTCGTCGGCTGCGTGATACCGCGATCGATTGGTTTGATTCATAGGAGCTTTCGGGAGAGCATGCACCTCAGCAGTATGGGATGAGTTTTGGGGCTTTCCTCACGCACTTCTTGCCTCCGCGGATGAGGAGCACGCGGTAAATGATTTTTGTTCTTGAGGCAGAGAGGCGACCGTCGTGGAGTACAATGTCGAGTTCGATTCTTTGGCTCGATATGTCCCTGCGCTAGTTGCAGATATGGAGGATAGGGTGCATCGCTACGTCACCGGGCTAGATGATTATATGGCTGAGTCTTGTGCGGGTGTTTCTCTTCAGCCGGGCATGGACATTGCCCGCATGCAGGCTCATGCACTAGGATGTGAGGCACGGAGGGGTCGACGGAATGACCTGGATCAGCAGAAGAGGGCCAGGACGGCAGGGTCCTTTGGTGGCTTTCGAGGCGGACCGCCTCGGCCAGTGACTAGTTATATACCCGCGATGCAGTGGTCCTCCACCGTCTTGAGATCTGGTCGTGGCTCGAGGTTCAGATTTTGGGAAGCGAGGGTGTTAACGGTGAAGCCACCCACCTCGTTGTGACCATTGTGGTAGACTCCATTTTGGAGAGTGTCGTGCTAGATTGGGAGTTTGTTTTGCATGCGGCCAGCGGGGCCATTTGCGAGCTGTCAGGCCAAGGGAAGCGCGGATGTTACGACTCACGCCCGGGATCTGTGGTGGTTCATCACCTTCATACTATGCGCCTGCGGTGTGGCTATGATTAGAGTGGGCGGTAGCCGTGTATATCCTTAACCCTCTAGAGTTTTGGTCTGCTTGTTATGATGATCTCATTATTGTGTGCTATGTACGGATAGCATTGTGATATGTGTGAGTTAGAATACATGGTTAGTTGGAAGGATACGTATGGAGGCATGGTAAGTGTGAACCTTAGACTATTTCACGAGACCTTAGAGGTAAGGTCGTCTTGAGTAAAGGATTCGTTTTATGTTTGACCTTTATAAGGGTGAGTAGTATCGTGGGATTTATTTGTGTGATAAGTCCGTGGGTAGTGTGAGATGGTAGTGGTAGCTTTACGATGTGAATTAGTAAGATTGTTCGAATCGGGAACAAGAGTTTCGCACGGTTGGGGTCGGGTTTAGGACCATTTGGGTCAACCGTAACCCGGTTTTAGGTGGGGTCAGTTCGGTGGTCCGCCAGGTGGTAGGGTCACGAGGGTGCTAGGCCCGAGTTTAGACGACCATCGTATGAGTTTGTGGATGTGTTCGACCGAATCGTTCGTGAAGGCGGTAATGGCCTTGGGGATATTACGGCTAGTAAGGCGACCAAGTTTGGAGGTGGTGACTCCAAAGTTTTGGAAAGCAGGCGATGACTAAAGTGTGGTACGATACTAGAAGAGTTCATGTGTTCGAGAAGGGCACGACGAGTAAGGAAGGAGGAGAACGTGTGTTATTTCGTGACAGTGTGGCGTTGGCAATTTGTTAGAAGAGCTTCATCGATATCCGTCTTGTGAAGGAACATTCGGACGAATGTTTCTAAGGAGGAGAATGTTATACCCGTATTTCCAGTATGTATGCGAGGGCGTGCGTGCGAGAATCTGTGAGAAAGATTGGAAAGGAAGAAAGAGGTGATTTTTCCACGGAAAAGTTTCCGGTTTTGTGAAGGAAAAAGGTTCGTGAATGGGAATTGGATTCCCAGTTTGGTATTCGGACTTCTGGAATATTAGAGAATTATGGAATTTTATTTTGGAAATGGTCACGTGGGGCCCACGGAGAAATTCTGGTTTTGTAGAAGCCCACTTTGTTTTGAGATTTTGGCCATTGTGGATATTTTTCTGAAGACGTTTTTGAGGGCCAATAGGAGGTGACACGTGTCACCCCGCCTAGGTGGCTCGCCGAATGACATTGTCTGTGCACGGTTAGAGTCGTTTTTCGACGAAACCTTTTGCGTAACTTTCGAGGGGAAAATTACGGCTATGTGGTTTAGTATTTTTTCGAATTTTTACGAGAGACGAAATGTTTTTGACCAAACGGAGGGTGACACATGTCACCGCCGTGGCGCTTGGGTTGGCCGGATTGGGTCACGTTTACATGGCCTATTGGCTCCTTGTTTTGGCCTTGTTTTGTGCAATGTTTGGTGCAATGTTTTGTGGCTTGTTTTGTGGAGTAGGGTCTAGGGTGCACTTGGCTTGATCTTGGCCTTACACTTGCCTTGCACATGGCTTGATCTTGGCCATTGGTTGGCTTTGGTTTTGCTATAAATACCCCCCTTATGTTGATGAACTCTTCATCCACAAATGAAACCTTCCAAGCCTAAAATCCCTCCCCCCTTTAGTGTTGTTCTCGTCAAGGTCTACCCCTTTTTGAGAGCTTGGCGAGAGGCTTCCCTCCTTTGTGAGGCTTGGCGTGGGGTACCCCACTGCTAGTTGTTTTCATGTAATACCCCTTGTTGTGGTATAGAAATACTCCCCTAGTATTGTTATAATGCCCAAAATACCTTAGCCTTGTACCTTGTAGTATTCCAAAGATACCTCTTTACGTAGAGTCCGGAAATACTACCTTTTGTCCTTTTAGTCTCAAACCGAAACCCTAAGGAAATCTTCATAGTTGGTTGAAGTATGTGAGTAGAAGTTGGTTAGAACTTCTAAGGGTTGTTTGGAGTGGTTTGGAGCGCACGGAGTGGAGCTAAACCTTGCTCAGATCGACATTATAACTTGGATAATTTTGGGCTTATCGAGGTAATTATCTTGTCCTCTATCGTAATTGGAAATTACATGTTTGTTAGAGTATATAGTTGAAGTATACTATATATGGAACTACTTAGTATTCGGCAATGTCTTTTGACTTAAGCCTGAAGAATAAAGAACTGAACTGAACTGTATTTACATGGGTGTATTGCGATGAGACTTGTGTAGAATTGTACACGTCAGGTTAGGCGTGTAAACCACACCGGTTGGCTTGGTAGCCGGCCTCGATAGAGGAGGAGATTTACGCTGTTGCGGGAAATCTTAAATTTTCTATAGAAAGATAGAAACTTGTGTTTTGGGGTTAATAGGCGTTTTGACCTTTATAGGTGAAAGTACTAAGAGTAGCGTATTCTACTCGAGAGTGGAAAGGGCTAGCAATGTTGTAGTACTTGGAGCATTTTGCGTATTGTCGATAAATCGTCGCGAGGTATGTGAACCTCTTCCTATCTTTTCTAGCATGATTGTTGTGAACTATGTAGTAAGGTAGACGTACATGTGATAAGTGAATTGGTTGGTTTAAAACATAGGGTGTTATAATAGCTTTATGGGAAGTTAGTTATAACGACCTTATGTAAGTGAAAATGTTTCTTGATGTTAGAAGTTAAGAGACTTGATCTTATAAGATAAGAGACTTAACTTATTTGTTTTAATGTGGATGTTTTGTGAAACCTCATTCGTGAGTAATGAGTACTTGGTTTTAAAGGGATAATGTTTCTTGATTTCGAATCGTAATGTGTATCGACAGACCACTGCAGCGTTAATAAAGGAAAATATATTGAATAATGATGTGTTGTATTAAAACCAATAGAAACCTCCATCTGCATATAAGCTAAGATGAGACAAAATGATATTACATTTTCTAGATCATGGCCTTTGTAATAAGATCGTTATAAACAAGAATAAACTACTCACGTATATGACATATGTTACTCGATTGTTCTAAAAGGAATCAAGTGATTAAGTTTGGGAACTATGAAACTATTTGAAAATGAGAAGCTTGAGTAATTGAAACTAGGCAACCGGAACTTAGGAAAGAATGTTGTTACTTGATTTTGAAAAGGAAGGTGGGTTGGTCATTCTAATACTACTGTATCGGGTGACTTTTATAAAAGTAATGGATCTCTTTTAAAAGAACTTAACGTATGTAGTACTTTGGGGTTAAAAACCCGACTTTGGCATAAAATGAAAGTACTTTGAGTTGTGTGAAACTTGCCTATGCTTGTTGTTGTGAAACTTGCCTATGCTTGTGATGATAGCCTTTATTGTACAATCGTTGTGTTTACGTATTCTGGCGTCTCGATAGAGGCGGTTGGTAGTTGAGAACTTACTTGGGCGTCTTGCGGCGGTGTGGAGAAATTCCGCAGTGCGTTCGTTGATAGTATTATTGTTGTTAATCGCTTTGGACATACCGACACGATGAGTAAGCGCGCGGGTATGCTTCCATTTTGGTTAAGGTCTTGTGGTTAATCGCTTTGGATATATCGACCACGATGCGTAGCGCGCGGGTATGTTTCCATTTTGATTATCGCCTTGTGATTTCCCTTTGGACATACCGACACGATCGTGGCGCTGCGGGTATCGTCCATTTGGAATGTTGTCTTATTTTTCCCTTTGGACATACCGACACGATCGTAGCGCGCGGGTATGCTTCCATTTGGATTCTTTGTCTTGTTGTTGAGGTCACATGGACATGTCTACACCGATCTGAGTCCGGCATGTGGCCATGGGACATTGGTATTATTGTTGCATCATGGACATGTCTACACCGTCTGATATTAGGGCATGCGGCCATAATGCGAACTCGATTGATGTTGTGGGCGTGAGACCCATAGTTATATTGGAGTGATGATCGTTTTATGTTGTGAGCAGTAGTTTGGTTATCATACATGTCTCGCTTTATATAGACTAGTATGATTTCATTTCTGATTTTATGCATTTCACATACTTGGTACTGTTGTCTTGACCTCGCCCGGGCTGCGTTCATCTGCGGTAGAGGTACATCGATCGTGGATCCTCGCCATAGGATCACGATTCGGCGCATTTAAAGCTCCGTTTCTCGGAGGCTTATCTTTTAGTAGGTGTTCCACGAGTTGTAGGTTCTTGTACATTCGGGGTATGGCGGGCCCTGTCCGTCATAGTCGTGTATATCTTAAGTGCAGTAATCTTGTTGTGGGCGGGGTTGTAAAAGGATTAAAGCTGCTCGTGTTTTATTTATATCTTGAAGGCAAGCTGTTTTGGTTGCTTTGTTTATTTATTATATCTCTTGTTAAATGACTCATGTTTTATGTTCCGATTTTCTCGATGTATGTATCACTAGGGTGCGGGTAAGACACGATGCGGGCCGAGCAGGTCGTTACACCCTCGATGCGAGGAATACCTCATGCGGGCCTATGTGAGTGGCCTATCGGAGTCTGCGGGAAGTTCGGGACTAGACGCGCATTAGATCTTTGCGGGCGAGTGGCGGCCGATCATGTGGCGGTCTAGACAGATCTCGTGATCTGATTTATGACCTTGTTGGTGCGTGGGTTTTAGTAGTCGGTTATGCCTTCGTACTTACCGTCACGGTTTTATTATGACACAGTGGGACCGGTGTTCATGTGTATTCCTTGGTGCTTTTATATCATAGGATCGCGGTGAGGAAGGTATTCCACGGGCATGATTGATGTTGTGGGCGTGAGACCCATAGTTATATTTGAGTGATGACTTTGAGGCGTGAGTCACGACTTGACATGATCGCTTATTTATCAGCGTAGTTTGGTTATCATACATGTCTCTGCTTTATATAGACTACTATGATTTCATTTCTGATATTTTGATTTCATATACTTGGTACTGTTGTCTTGACCTCCTTGAAGTGCGTTAAATGTCGCGGTAGAAATACACGATCGGCGATCCTCGCCTTAGGATCACGATTCGGCATTTTGGGAAGCTCGTTTCTCGGAGGCTTATCGATGGTATAGTCCACTGTCGTTGTAGGTACTTACATTCGGGGTATGGCGGCCCTGTCCTCCATTGTTGTTGTATCATTCTTAAGTGCATGAAATCTTGTTGTGGGCAGAGTTTGTAAAAGGGATGTAATTGTTCGGATTTAAGTTATATATATATATATATGCCGAAAGGCAACTTTTCTCGGAAAAACTGTTTCTCACTTCATTTATGTCATGTCTTGTTTTATATTCCGCTGATTACTCTGATGTATGTCTACTTGGGTGCCCGGGGTAAGGCACCAGTCACGGGCCCGGGTTCGGGTCGTGACAATGATTTTGCAGTTTTTCATTTTAGTCCTGTAAATAATCTCTTTGGCATAATTACGCTGACATAGGAGTATTGCATTCTCGGATCTGCTCAAGGAAATCCCCTAAAAATAACTTAACTTACCCAAGTCTGTCATGGAAAATTCAGATTTGAGCATGGTAATAATCTCATTTTTCAACACATCAGAGGAGGCAGTCATGATAATATCATCGACGTATAGCAAAAGGTATGCGGTGTCATTATCTCGATGAAAAATAAAAAGTAAGTTATCCGTTTTGCTGCATGTGAACCCAATCTGCAAGATGTAAGTGGAAAAATGGTCATACCAAGCCCTAAGGGCTTGTTTCAAGCCATAAAGTGACTTTCGAAGCCGACAAACATAGTGAGGAGCTAAAGTATGCATAAAGTCATGTGGTTGATGCATGTATACAATTTCTTTGAAATCCCCATATAATAATGTGTTTTTCACATCAAGCTGATGAATTAGCTAATTTCCCCCTAACTATCCCCAAAACAGTGTGAATGGTGACTGATTTAACCACTTGACTGAATGTCTCACTACAATCAAGTCACTTTTGTTGCCCCATGTCATTAGCTACAAGTCTCGCCTTATGGCGTTCAAGCTCACCACTATCTCTGAATTTGTGACGATATAGCCACATATAATGAATCATATTCACCCCTCTAGTCTCGGAACAATATCCCAAGTGTGTTGTATAGTGAGCGCATTAAATTCCTCACGTATGGTCGTATTCCAATTCTGGTCAAGCTTGGCTAATTTTTTATTTTTAGGTATATGTGAGATGGTCTGAGTGGATAAGTTAAAGTGGACTTTCAGTTTTAAAATCCCGTGTTGAGCATGGGTTTCCATACGCTGGGTCGGAAGTGAGACTTTTAGGCTGACAAAAAGTGGGGATAATGGGGATGGCGGGGGTTGTGGGGCTATTGGGGGCGATGGGTGGTTTACTGATGTTGCTAGGATGTCGACGGGGGGTTGGGGCAGTGAGGCATGGGACTAGTCAATAGAGACAAGGGACTGGTCGACGGAGGCGGGGTTGGGGCGATGAGGCGGGGTCCACCGAGACGAGGAGGATGGCGGAAGCGAGATATTGGGGAGGGTGTTTGACGGGACTTGGGGGAAGGGGAACTGCAACTGAACAATCGGAATATTAACACTATGTATGGCATTTTGCAGGAGAGGGGAAGTGTCCAGGTCATTAAAAATAGTAATCAGTGACTTAAAGTTGTTGGACGTTTGCAAATGGGAAAATATTTCCCTCGAACGTGACATGGCGAGAGACTAAGATTTTATGCATGGACAAATCATATCATAAGTACCCCTATGGTTTGATATTAAACTTAAGAAGACACAAGGAGAGGTACGAGGTGCTAATTTGTGAGGGGTCATGGAGGCAAGATTTGAGTAGCATAGACATCCGAAAATTCGAAGGTGATCATATAAAGGGATCCAACGGAATAGAATTTCGGTAGGGATTTTATTTTGAAGGGCACGGGTAGCTAATATATTAAGAAGGTATTCTACCATTTTTAACGTGTATACCCAAAAGGGAGGGGGAAAAGAGGCATGAAAGAGCATTTTACGATTCATATTGTTAATATTGCAGAGTATTCTTTCGGCTTTATCATTTTGAGGTGAGGTATGAGGGCACGAGAATCAAAACACCATGCCATTATCCGAACAAAATTTTTGAAAGGGGGAATTGTTGAACTCACTATCATTGTCACATTGAAACGATTTTATGGCATTTTCAAACTGTGTTTTAACACATGTTCAATTCAAGAAACGTGGAGTAAACTTGACACTTATATTTGAGTGGATAGACCCAAAGAAAGTGAGGGAAGTTATCTAATAATACCAAATAATATTTATGACTCAGTTTGCTATTAATGGGAGATGTACATAAATCTGCATGAATGATGTCAAAAGGAGAAAAAGTAATACTTAAAGATGACGTAAATGGAAGTCTAACATGCTTTCCTAGAGGACAAGAATAGCAATTTTGGGAAAATTTCCCTTTTATTACATTGAATTAAATTGTGACTTCTAATAAAGTTAAAAATTGGTGCTCCCGGGTGTCCAAGTCTACTGTGCCAAGTTGATAGAGAGATTGCAGCTAGGGAGGTAGGTGGATTGACACTTGCGACGAAATTGGATGAGAAAAGATATAGGTCCCCCACACCATTACATCTCGTAAGAGTTGTCCCCGTACGTAGGTCTTCAAATAAAAACCAAAAGGGTCAAACTCTATAGATACGGAATTGTCACTAGCAAATTTTCTAATAGAGATTAAATTTTTAATGATGTTAGGAGCATATAGAACATTTTTGAGGATAAAAGGTGGGTGATGTGATTGTGTTTGAGTGGTGCCGTAGTCTTGAATAAATATAGTCCGTTATTTATAATTTTTAAAGTATTATATATATCAGGCTTTATATAAGAAAATCCCACTTAATTAATAAGAAAATCCCATTTATTAATTTCTTTTTAAAAAATTACACCTTATTATGTAACTATTTTTACATCATTAATGCACTGAACATAATCTATTAAAAAACCGACCGGGAATCAATTAAGTGCAGAATTTCATGGTAATTTCTTTATTCAATTAAGTGCAGAATTCCAATGTTTTCATTTCTTTTTAATGTTTCTCTTTGTCAACCCAACCAAAACTATGATGTTCCCTTTAGGAACACCCCACCTAAGTTTGCTAATAAGTAATAGATCAAATTTTGTTACACTATTAATGTATTATAATTTAACTCGGTGATTCATTATCTACAGTATTTTGTAAGTTACTAATTACACTTATTATTTACCGTTCATGTAATTATCTTTTAGATGATTGATAGAATAAACAATTTAAATTACTAGTGTACAGAAATTAATCTTGTAAGTTATTAGTTGTACAAACTATAAAAAAAAAGAAAGAGAGGGTACTATTCGTATTAACTCATGTGGTCTAAAATTCAATAATAACATCATACCTGGGAACTTGGAGGTTGGCACGTGGATTACTATGATCTTGATCATCATTATGTGCATGATGTATATATGTATTAATTATGCAAAGGAATAACTACTTAGTGGTCCTAAGGCCAAAACTATCATCAGAAAAAGAGGAAGCTTCCAAATGACGTAGCACTCAATTACGGAATATATAGGATCACGAGAAAGAAAGACTAAAGAAATTAAAGCATGATCGATCGTGAATTTCCATATGCATAGGATCATTGATTAGGAGGATACTCTTTGTTGTAAGTAACTTGTAACCATAAAAGTTGTAACCTTGTGATCAGAAAGCTAATTATGAGTTCAAATTGTAAAAAGATTTAACAGAAATACAAAATAAAATTGTGTATAGTAAATTAAAAACGTAGTTCGGTCATTTTCTGAACCGTGCGCATAGACAGTGATAGATGAAACGTATAATCAACAGGTTCAAATATGTAACTTATCACTAAAGTTTTCTTTTGAAAAATTAAGGATTAGACTTATAATTTCAAAAGTGTGAGGGGGTTTAGTGCAAGAATTTAAAGATATTGAATCTATCACATTTAAATTTTGAAGTCATTCTGCTTTACGTAAAGCAGGAATTTTATTTATCGCACCAGCAACATATTGCCTTTTTATTAATATTGCTCGAACTCTTCGAAAATGCTAAAAAATATGTGTCGGATTCTTCAAAAATAATGCATTTTAGAGGACTCAACACGACTGAGGCACATGACCGACCAGAGGATCAAGCTACCAGAGCAAGGGCTTTAGGCCCCCAAATTTTAGGGTCCCCAATGGTGTTCAATACTTGTATTGGATTTTCTGATTAATTCGATTTCGAGATACGCAAGGTCAATTAAAGAGGAAAGTTCTTCCTAGAAATCATTCCGAGGCTCAAATTAGGGTTTCTTATCCGATGGTTAAGTTCGGTTTTGAATATTATCGGTTCGGCTTATTGATTATCGATTTGTAGATATGTTAAACCGTTATAGAACGGTTTCAAATAAAATTACATATAATTATTTTTACAAAAAAAAATAAAGCCTCGCGTTAAAATTTAATTTTAGGCCACCGATCTTATTGAGCTGCCCCTGGTGAGTCATCACTTTTGAAGAATCCAAGCAACCTTTTTTGTATGATCATTAATTGATTAAGTCCTTTAGCATGATATATAGCGTGCCCTTTCTAAAGGCTGCCTTTGGTACGATTAGGAATGATCACATATATATAAGTTTTACTCTGCAGAAAACTTGATCTCCTAGAGTTTTGTGTGATATGCACATGCATCCCACTGCCAATTGGAGTGGATTTGTGGTCCAAAATCTTGGATTCAAAGAAGATGGGAGTACACTGTCACCATCATGTCACTCTTACTGAGATTGAATGGACCACAAGCAAACACTTTCTATGCATTTATCACCTGCTCATGATTCTCTCATGCTTGATTCAACATATTTGGCTGAGAAATGCAACCTTTACGCAGTTGTAGGACTCTCATATTTCCTCCATATATACTCTCATTTTAGAGTAGCAACTAATCTAGATTTATGCCGCGTAAGATCCATTAAAGGGGAAAACTAAAGGGGAAACCGCTTATATCATGAAATTTTCATCGACTCGAACTCAAGACGTCTGATTAGGGAGTGGTGAGATTCTATCCGTCCCACCAATCCTTTATTGTTAATTATTCTATTCCATGTTTTAAAAAATAGTTTTTTTTATGAAAAGGTAAATGTGTATTAAAATCATCAAAATGTACATGTATGATGGGCATACCCACGAACTCAGTGACAATATAAATCTAGCGCGTCCCTGCTAGGCAAATCAACACCAGATTTAATCACGTCAATAACAAAACTCTAGCTAGTCCCACAAGCTGGGTAGTCAAGAGTACAAAACTATGATGCAAGAAGGAGATCAATGAGAAAGTCCTAAGCTATGGAAATTCCCCTATGTAACCATAAGGTTGCAGCTGTGGCCTCCTTAAACCCTTGTCATGGTAAACCCAAAGGAAAAAATCCACGGTCAAGGGAAGAGTACCTATTCGAACATGGGTTGAGCCCACCCTCGTCACGTTATGCTGCTAAAAGATAATCGTCATAGTACCTAAGACCTATTGATCAGTGTATTTCATACACACTTTTTGAGTCATTTTTAGTTAGTATTTTACTCATTTTGTTTATGTTTAGTATAGTATTAGGGTCGTTTTCCTTTCTTTTGTGTCACAGCGGTCAGAAATTGAGAAATGACAAAAAGGAGATGAAATGAGCATAAATGAGATGAAATTGCACACAAAAGGGCCAAGAAATGAAGTCTAAGAAGTTCCGGAAAGTATAGGAGATCGGGCCAAGTCGGACGAAAAAAGGACGTCAAGCAAAAATCAAGAAAACAATGCCTCAGCGCCACGGCGCTGGCAGTGGCCATGGCGACCACTGAAATTTCCAAAACTCTCGATTTTGGTAGCGCCGTGGCCGATCGCAGCCACGGCGCCGATGCGGTATTTTTGACGTTTTGGGCCGAATTTGACACGTTTCCAGAGTCCAAAAGGGATAACTTTTCCTACCTACAAAACCTATATAATTCCTAAAACCCTGCTCATTATTGAATCCATCCATTGTACATACAACACAACTCTAGGAGGCGAAGATTTGAGACCTAGTTCAAGTATTTTCTTTTCTTTCTCTTTTCTTTGTTTATTGAAGTTCATGTATGAGATTGTATTAGTTCTTAGCGTGACTATGGCTAGGAGCTAATTACTTTATTAGGGATTTCCTTGTGATTCGCTTGAAACTCTTATTCATGAATTAATACATTAGTTTGTTTTCTTCTTCACTTGATTAAGGTTTATTCAATAATTGCTTTGATTGCTTGATAATTAATTGATCACTAGTTATCATCACTTATATGAGTTCTAATCGAAATCCGAAAAGGGAGATTGTGAATATGCTATAGTTGAATAAACATAGGTTTAAATCGTAGACGAAAGTACCCCGATACTTGTGTAGCTTAATAGGTTATTGCTCTTAATCATCCTTTGTAGTCAATCTTGTCATCGAAAGATAGAAGGGTTCTGCATCGGGGTTGAGTGTTTATAAATCCTAACCAGAATATAAAACGGTCTAGTTAACCTGCTATCTTAACGTAGAAGAAGAAGTCAGTCTAATTGTATTAAGGATTGAATAGAGTGGATAATTGATGATCTTGGAAGCCCTAATTCTCCGTCATAACTGATTTAAATCAAAGTATTTTCATAATTAGTTTATTTCCTGCATTATTAGTCTAGAATTTCAAACCAATTAACGTTAACCAAATAGAAACTAAAGCATAGATAATCGGTACTTTAAAACCAGTCCCTGAGGACGATATTCGGTCTTACCCAGACTATATTACTTGTAACGATACGTGCACTTTCTTTTAGCGTATGTATAAATCGCGTATCACCTACAAGACCTAGGTTCTCGCGCTTACCCACAATCTGGAATTCACGCGGTACAACAAAATAGGAAGAACCCCTCCAATCCCACACGCCGGGTGGTCAGGAGACTCCAGCTGATCCCATAGGTCGGGTAGTCTGGAGATTTACATGTGACTAACCAAGACATACATATCATCCAGTAACCTAGCCCGCGGCCAAAGTAACGAAGTTGTCTTGGAATAGGGGGTACAAAGCAAACAAGATTTTGTAGATGCTGGTCTTGATCCTAAAAAGAATAGCTTCTCTATCGAGTCTAGACCCGTAAAAAATAATCTTGTTCCTCTCTGTCCAAATGTGGTAGACGGTGGTGGCTAACCCAACCCGTTTTGCTTTAGCTTGCCAACCCGTACCACGCCCCTCTTTCTTAATATATTTCAAAGCGCTATCGATTGTGGTCATAGCCCTCCGGATGCCAAGCCATGTCTTAACCCTGGACCAAAGGTAACTACTGACCGTGCAACTGAAGAATAAGTGCACTATTGACTCATCAGAATAGCCGCAAAGGGAGCACCTTCTATCAATGTCCATATAAGAGACTCTATCCTTTATTCGTAATCTCTTCCTCGCATAAAGCCACAAAATGAAAGACTGCTTTGGAATGATACAGGCACTCCAAACATCCTTCGCCCAAATCACCGGCTGCCCATGTGTCCTGAAGTAATCATAGGCATTATGATTGCTACAGAAGTCCATATACCATGTCGCCATGGTAGTAGCCACCCATTCATGGGACCCTTCACGGTCAAGAATGATGTCACGAATAATGAGAAACCGCTTGATCAAAGGTGAGTCGTCCTTCTTTGCAACCCACGTCCAAATATTGTTGTTTTTGCTAAGATACTTGTGATTGATCCATTTAATCCAGAGCGTGTCCTTCTTTTGATGGATGTTCCAAAGGCATTTAGCAATAAAAGCAAGATTCCAGGCCTTGAGATCCCTGATTCCGAGGCCACCCTCGGCTTTCGGCCTGGTACACTCCTTCCAGGCTATAAGATGGTGGTTGGAACGCCATAAGAAGGTCCTACATAGCCCGTAAACTTTTTTACAAACCGCAACAGGCACCGGCAGCATAGATAACCAGAAGCATTCCACACCTTGGAGGACAGACTTGATGAGCTCAAGCCTGCCCGCATAAGATAAAGTAGCGCTCATCCACGAGTCAGTGTATCTGGTAATTTTGTTCACAAAAGGGTCATAGTGTACCAGCCTCATCCTCTCAGCAGCTAGGGGAATACCGAGATAGCGGAAAGTCATAGTGCCGGTGTTGAAACTAGTAATATGCTTAATATCATCAAGGTCGTGTTTCGTAATACCAGTCGTGTACAAGATGGATTTGAGGGCATTGGAGCTAAGACCCGAGCATTACTGAAAGTCTCGAAGGCATTCCATGAGGATCCAGACGAAAGTAGTGTCCCCTCTTGACATAAGAAGCAAATCATCGGCGAAAGCAAGGTGGGTGATCCTTAAGCTTTTGCACTTTCGGTGGTAGTTAAAAACTGGCGTCCGAGTGTTCTTGTTGATCATCCTCGAGAGATATTCCAAGTAAATAACAAATAAGGTAGGGGAGAGAGGGTCCCCCTGTCTGATTCCCTTTCAGCCCTTAAAGTGGCCGTGTAAGCTCCCGTTGATAGAAATCGAATATGAAGTCATGGGACTCACTCCATAATCCAAGCCACCAGCCTTTCCGGGAAATTCAAACCAATTAAAATAGTTATGAGGAATTCCCAATTCACCGAGTCGAAGGCCTTACGGAGATCAACTTTGAGCATGCATCTACTTGAGACCCTTTTGTGATTGTAACCCCTCAAAAGCTCTTGAGCTAGGTGTATGTTGTCAGACATACTTTTGCCCTGGACAAAAGCCGCCTAAGCTGGATCAATGAGAGAATCCAAAACCGACACCAACCGTGAAGCAAGAATCTTGGTGATGACCTTGTATAAGATGTTGCAGCACGAAATAGGTCTATAGTCGCCCACCGTTGAGCAGTGGGTAGATTTAGGAATAAGGGCGATGGTAGTGTGATTGATCTGTTTGAGAAGCTTTCTGGAACTGAAGAACTCTTTAACCGCGGCACAGAACTACCCGCCGACAATGTTCTAAGCTTTCTTAAAGAAACCCGAAGAGTAGCCATCCGGACCAGGAGCTTTGTCTTCCCCAATACCGAATAATGCCCCTTTAATCTCTGCGTCTGTGACATTTCTAATGAGATTTTCCCCTTGTTCCGCCGAAAGACAATATCCCCCGGAGATGACACCAATATCAATAGGTTCACAAGCGTCCCTAGTTCCAAGCAACCCTTTATAATAATTGATGAATTCAGCCATAACTTGGGAGTTCGTAAGAGAACCATCACTCTTGGTAGTGGCCGCAATGAAATTCCTTTTGGAGTTGCGCTTGACCATACCATGAAAGAACTTCATGCACCTATCATTGTGCTTGAGATGCTCGCATTTGGCAAGCTGTCTAAGGAAACTAATTTCTACGTCAATAAGAACTATGGACTTGTGCCTGAGCTCGGTAACCCTAGTGTGTAAGTGGTCAAGATGCGGGTTGCTCATAGCATCCTGTTGAGCAATATCAAGCTCCTCCTTTGCCCTTTTGACCCAAGAAGAGATATGCGAGAAGTCTTTCTCATTGAGCTACTTCAAGGGTCCCTTAAGGATAAGTAACTTCCGGCATAACCCGAATTGGGCATTGCCGTCAATATTCTGCTCCCAAGAATCTGTCACAATCCTTCTGAAGTTCTTGTGTGTAGCCCACATGTTGAAGAACTTGAAGGATCCACCACCGAACTTGTTTGTATCGGGTAAACTTTGAGGACGGTAGGTCATGCTCATTCATTTGACACTCCCAGCAGATGTAAATACACCTAGTACTTTTTGTTCGATGTGTATATATTGATGTTATAATTAAGATAAAAGAAGTGTACTAAATTAGAAGTAGCAAAAACAGAGATAAAACGAAGAAACTTTTCTATTCTTCTAGTGTATCATTTCATTACCATTTGCAATACCTTTTCTATAGGCATAAAAAGATAACAGGTCATGACTTGTAAAATTCACCCTGTAGGGATTTGTCGGGTTCGTGTACACAGCGGAATTTGAAAATTTGTGTTTCAAACCCAACAAACGACGAACTGTAGGATGATTATGCAGTAATATAAAATACATGTAAATCATATGACATGTAAATAACCGTAATGTATCGAAAGAACACTTAAGATTTGAATAAATCTGGAGTCTTTTATTATTATCCGAGGGTGCGCACACAATTGATCCTCGATTGCAAGTTCCTAGAACTTTGATGTATTCCTCTTTCGAACAACTAGGAAATTCGGTAGAGGTTCAAGAGAATATTTTGATTCTAGGTCTCTAAGACTTATAATAATATAAATGAACTGTGTATTGAATAATGAATTAAACCACTTATTGTTGCGTTTTAAACCTAAAATGCAGCCAGGGTTACACGTGGGCCAGGCCTAGAAAACGAGGTGCAGTGGGTCAGTCAAATTGACCCACTTTCTTGGCGGCGGCGCGACTCAAATAGGAGGCTCCGTGGCCCTAGTTCAGTGTGGGACGTCGTCTCGTTTTTAATTTTAATTAAATCTGAAATCCAATTTCAACTTAATTAAATAATCATTATTCATTCAAATATCTCGATCATAAATCGAACATTTATATTCTCTCATTACATCCTTAGATCGAAGGAACAATTGACATAGTGTTACCCTACAAGTCTTCACATATCGACACTAATCATATTAGGGTCTACACGGAACTCCTAGACGGCGCCGGAAGACAAACTCAATATGTGAAGTGTATCTACACGAATCCGGTAAAATGAACCTCTACGTGGGAAGATAAAATCCTTTCATTCACGACACAATCGATCAAGCTTAGGATTTTCTAAGTTTCTATCCAAATGACTTGATCATTATATCTCATCTATATTGGTTGATAACAAGACCATATCTTGCATATGTCTATTGCATTGGCCAACTACATAGTCAACCTAATATCACTGAGAAACTGAGTGCTCTCTCGAATATACATTCGAGGAATGAATCCTAATCTTGGCTCAACTACCACCTTTAATCCACATCGTAATGTACCCAATACAAGTCGTATCTTAACCTATGAGGCATTTGAGCATAGGGCAGGATCAAAGTACATTACTCTGTAGATAAGGTGCGTATCGACCTCAAGTCTAAGGACTTCTATCTCCCACACACTGATCATACTTTAGAAATGTATAACACACAATATATCAGCGGGGTATACCAATATTTCCAAAGTATCCATGTGTCCATAACGAGTATCTGTTACTCATAGCAGGTGAGACATACTACATCCTCCAAGGATGTGATGCAGGCCACATGTCGACTTATCACATATCATCGATATTTCATTCTATTTTAAGAGTTATGTTATAATATTAATATCTCACACTATTAATAACATCGTAACCTCTAGGGATGCATATTATAAAATATCATAAACAATCAACTAATAATTTAATAATTGCAAATGCCAAAATGTTAATCTCCAATAATAATAATATGAATGTGTATAATGTACATTTGTCCTAATACAGATTGTCTCTAGGACATAAATATACTTTTAATCTCTCACTTGGCCTAGAGCCAATCTCCAACATATCTAATGCCCATATTCTCAAAATGACCATTATGCTTGACTAAGATTAATGGTTTAGTGAATGAGTCAGCTAGATTATTATCTGTGGGGACATATTCTAATCTAATCTCTTTAGTCTCCACTATCTCCCTGAGTATGTGGTACTTTCTTGGTACATGCTAGTTTCTGTTCGTTGATCTTGGTTCCGTAGCTTGTGTAATCGCACCAGTGTTGTCATAATAAATAGTTATTGGACAACTGGCACTCGGAACTACCCCTAGTTCCTTCAGGAACTCATAAATCGTGATAACTTCTTTACCAGCTTCTGATCCAGCAATGTACTCAGCTTCTGTTGTCAAATCAACAATTGTAGCTTGTTTGGAACCTTTCCTGCTCACTAATCCACAAGTGAAAATGAACGTGTATCCAAACTGAGACTTGAAGTCACCAAGATCCGTCTGGAAGCAAGCATCAGTGTACCCAGTAGCAGCTAGATTTTCTTCCCTACCATAGACTAAGAAGTAATATTTACTTCGTCTAAGATACTTAAAAATACTCTTGACTGCTTTCCAGTGTTCTTCCCTAGGATTCTGCTATAATTTCCAAGTCATACTAAGTGCAAATGCCATATATGGCTTATTATAGGTCATGGCATACATGATCGATCCTATAGCCGAATCATGTAGGGATCCTCTTCTTGCTCTCAAGTTCTATAGCATTAGAAGGACTATCCTTCTTAGATAACTTGTAGCCTTTACCCATAGGTAGACCACTTTTCTTGGAATTTTCCATAGAAAAATGTCTAAGCACTTTGTTTATGTAGACTGATTGTGACAACCCTAACAATATATTATGTTTATCTCTATAGATCCTAATTCTCATAATGTAGCAGGCTTCACCTAAATTCTTCATCATGAAGGTACTGGACAACCACTCCTTGACTGACTGCAAGAAATTCTTATTGTCTCATATTATCAATATTTCATCCACATATATAATAATTAATACAATACTCACATCCTTGCATTTACTATAAACACAAGGATTCTTTTTTCTTCTGACGAAATCAAATGACTTGATAGACTTGTCGAAGCAAATTTTCCAACTCTTTAAGGCTTGCTTAAGCCCATAAATGGACTTATGTAGCTTGCATATAGCATTGGCTTGGACTCAAATGAAAAACCCTCAGGTTTTTTCATATACACTTCCTCAATTAAATTACCATTGGTGGCTAAGTCTGTACCTTGCTAAATGCATCGATCTTCTTCTTGAAGACATATTTGCATCCTATGGGTTTAAACCCAGCTGGAAGATCAACCAAGTTCCACACTTGATTGATGTACATAGATTCCATCTCATATTTCATGACTTTTTGCCATCTCTTCGAATCAATGTCCAACATTGCTTCGCTATAGGTTGTAGGCTCATCGTTAACGGGAATATCTATCTCACTGTGTGTTTCCACATGTAGATTCAGTCTTTCAGGAGGAAGATGAGTCATAGTGGACCTACAGAGTTAATTATTTTGCAGTTCAATACTTGATATGTTCTGACTGTGAGAGGGTTCTTGTGTGTTGGATAATCCACCCACTCGAGAGCTTTCAGGAATATCATTTTCATGTCTTTCCTGAATGGGAGGAGGTGAAACCATTGTATTCACTTCCAAGGGTTGTGCATGAGGATCTTACATTTCTGCATTGTTCCTCGTAACACTCCCACTGGCCGAAGGGCATACTCGAAGTACCCAATTTTCGCCAAATACTCCCACTGAATTCTTGCCTTAGTCAATCGGCAAGGATTCAACTTCTATGTTATCTCGTGATTCTTGAATTTCTTCAAGTTCTATCTTTGTGCAACTCTTTTCTTTGTAGGCATATTCTTCTACAAGGAAAGTTGCGTTCCTAGAAATAATGACCTTTTGTTCTCCAGGAAGATAAAAGTAGTATCTCTTAGTTTCCTTTTGGATACCCCACGAAGTAACATTTCTCACTTTTGGATTCCAACTTGTTAGTGAGCATCTTCTTAACATATGCAGGGAACCCCAGGGTCTCATATTAAGAGTTGGCTTCTTGCCACAACACATCTCATAGGGTGTCTTTTCTACTAACTTGGAAGGAACCCTGTTCAGAACATATATTGAGGTTTGTATAGCATGTCCCCAAAGGTATGTCGGTAGAGTTGAGAAGATCATCATGGATCGAACCGTATCCAATAAGATTCAATTTCTCCTTTCGACAACACCATTCATTTGTGGTATTCTAGGAGGTGTCCATTCTGAACAGACTCCATATAGCTTTAAGTAATCTAGAAACTTCTTGCTCAAGTATTCACCTCTTCAATCAAATCGAAGGGTCTTGATACTTGTTGCGAGTTGTTTCTCCACTTCAGACTTGTACTCCTTAAACTTTTCAAAGGCCTCGAATTTGTGTTTAATAAGATAGACATATCCATACCTTGTCAAGTCGTCAGTAAAAGTAATGAAGTAAGGGAAACCTCTCTTATCTTGAGTAGAGAATGGCCCACATACGCTAGTATGTACTAACTCAAGCACCTCCTTGGGTCGCACAACTTTCCCAGAAAGTGGCTTGTTGGTCATCTTACCTTTTAAACAGGACTCGCAGTTACCATAAGACTCCAAGTCAAATGGTTCGAGGTAGTCAAGCTTCCTCAACCTTGCTATCCTTATTTCATTGATATGACCAAGTCTACAATGTCATAGGTAGGTAGAGTTTCTATTACTTTTCTTAGCTCATTTATTTTGTACATTGAATATTTCTCGACTACAGTTTAGTGTATATAATCCATCCACAAGAAGCGCAGTTCCATATTAATATTATCAAAAGACAGTACTTGACTGCTATTATAAATATTTGAGGAAAACCCCTTCATGTCCAGAACAGGGATAGAAATGATATTCCTCATTAACGAGGGTACATAGTAACAATCATTCAACACTAAACAACAACCAGAAGGTAAATTTAATCTATAAGTTCCTATGCGCTCAACATTCACTCGTGCTCCATTTCCAATACGTAGGTCCACCTCTCTTGGTCCAACTTTTCTGCTGTCAGTTAGCCCCTACACATTTGTACAAATATGTAATCCATAAGCGGTATCCAATACCCAGGAATGAGAGTTATTTATAGACATATGTATTTCAATGAAGTACATACCTTGTCCACCTGAGGTAGAAGAACCTGGTGTTTTTCCTCCTCCTGGTGTAGTGTAGTCCATCTTCCAATGCCCCTTCGTGTTACAGTTGAGGCATACATCCTTAGCTGGGATCACCTTCTTATTCTTTACACCTCCCTTAGGCTTCATAGCTGAGGGCGTAGCGACTGTTTTTCCCTTCTTCTTCTGCCATTCCTTACCTTTCAGCTTGGGCCGACTAGAAGAGCTCACCATGAGCACAACTTTGCCTTTATTAGTTGAAGATTCAAAGGTCTTGAGCATATTGTGCAGCTCCGACAGACTCACCTTCATTCCGTTCATATTGTAGTTAACAATAAAATTCTCGAACGAACGAGGGAGTGAGTTCAGTATGTAGGTAGAAGCGACGTTACTCTATAGCTTTATACGAATCAAAGCTATCCTTTCTACCTGCCCTATCATCTTCAACACATGCTGAGAAACTTGGCCCCCTTCAATTAACTTACACTTGAAGAGTTTTATTAACAGCTCATATTCCATAGTTTGGGACTGGGAGTCATAGAGGATATTCAAATGTTTGAGCATCTCGTTAGGGCCTATGTTCTCGTGTCGTCTCTGAAGTTCTACTGACATGGAATATAGCATGACGCATTGTGCTGAAGTGGTGTCATCTAGGTGTTTCTGGTAGGGTACCTTATCAAATGTGGAATATTCCACATAATCTATGGCATGGATTGTGGGGAATACATTGTCCAACACGTATTCTATCCTTTCTTGCCTTAGGACAATTCTCAGATTCCTAAGACAGTCTAGATAGTTTGGTCCACTGAGTTTGTTCAATTCCATCAGCATTTTTAATGATAGGCTCGACATTTTGATAATTTGAAGAGTTAGATAGACAAGAAATTAAACTCAAATTTATTTCCTATTATACACATTCGTTTAGGCTAATTAACATGATCTTTTGTTTAATTATCTCTCACTATTTTAACATACTTCTACAACCCCATGATACAATACAAACCTGTTTCAATTTAAAGTCATAATGGGCCAAGATCCAAGCCTATGTTATCTCCGCATTTAATTTGGATGATAACTTCAATAACACGTCTTGGTAGGTTCTAAACCAATTGCAAAACTTATTTGCAACTCTTGGTTGATCAAATATTTTATTTAATCTTGCGTCTTTAGATTAGTCCGACACTTTGGCGCCAAAATTTGTCTAAGCAAGTCAACCCCATTACACAACTGCGTTTATGTATCTAAGTAAATTTTGCCTTTGTGAGCAAACACTTTGGTGCAAATACCCACAAAATTTTATCATTTACTTTTACATCACATCTATGAAAGAGTATGAGTCCCCGTAGACTTGGAGCAAATGCTTTGACATAAATACTCGTATCACCGAAAAGGATTTTGCACGATAACAATTATAATGGAAGACACTTTTAATTTAGGCTTGTATTTAAAATTTGGGAAACATTTCAGTTTCGGGGTTCAACCAAGATCAACAATTTATGTCATATCAAATACGACATCTTATCATGCAATTTCTAAAACACTTTTAGTTGGGAACCATCAACCCAATAGGCATGATATAAGATAGTTTTGATAAATTACTGGATGTCGCCTATCCATACATTTATAGCAGACATTATGCTAATATTTAAACGTATTCATTAAAACACTTAGCATATATTTCGTATATTATTCAATAATATACAATTAATAATAATCATGGGTTAATTTGTCTAAACTCTAAAATCTAAGCCTAATCGAAATAATCCCTAAACATTTTCTGATTTTAAAAACAGATTTCAGGATATTTCTGTAAATTCCAGATATTCAAAATTTATAGTTTAGTCCCTCAAGAATTTAAAATTTCAATTTTGAACCCCTTTAAATTCAGAAAATCCAATTTTAATATTTAGAAAATATTTTCAAATTTTAGGGACCTATCTACAATTTTCAGAATTTAAAATTAATTACAGATTTGGCCCCAAGGACCAAAACTATTTTTCAGAAACTTATTTTAAATATAGATTTACCACAAAGGAACAAATCTGTCTATTTTAAAAAGTTTTTATTTTAGATTCTGAAACTTTTAAACTTCAGAATCAGAATCTGAAAATTCTAAAACATCAGTTTCTGATTCTGGAATTATATTTTGTTACTTCAGCCTCAGTGTCGCGACCATAATTAAGTGGCGCCGCAGCGCCCTAGAGGTAGTGTCCCAAAAATTATTTCAAGCTCTCGGGATGATCAGCGTCGCGGCGCCCCGGAATGGAGTCGCGGCGCCTCGTCAAATCCTAGGTAGCGTTGTGGCGCCTCTACAAAACCCTAGGTGGCGCCGCTGTGCCTGCTTCTCAGAAACACAAAATCTGCATTTTCGAAACCCTAAAATTGGTTCCGGGTCAGATTTGCAGATTCATCTTTGTCACCATTCACTATCAAACAACACGTTCATCGACCATCATCCAATCCCTTCTCAGTCTTCGTCTCAGTGCACCATGTTCGCAATAAACCGGTTACGCACATCAACTTAGAAGAGTTTGATTGGAATGACTTCCTCGATTACATCATTGTTTAACAGTTCTGGAGACAAGGATTATGCGTTCTTAGGATATTAGGTTTTCAAGCTTCAAAATACATAAAATTCAGATTTAAAAAAATGCTAACTCATATTATCATTAATCATTACTACATAATCACACAAAACAACTCAGACTCTAATACTAATGTAGAGATTTGTCATGTTCGTATACGTAGCAGAAGTAGAAAATTTGTGTTTCAAACCCAATAAACGACTAACTGTAGGATGATCATGCAGTAATATAATGTCACGACCCGTTCCGGGGCCCGTGACTGGTGCCTTACCGGGGCACCCAAGTAGTCATACATCAGAGTAATCAGCGGAAATATAAAGCAAGACATGAAACAGTTTATAAATAAGACACAGTTTATGTGAGAAAACATCGCCTTTCGGCATATATATACAAACAGGGTTTAGCAGTTACATCCGACACTGTACAACATGACTACAGACCTCTAAGGAAATATACAACTATGGCGGGACAGGGCCCCGCCATACCCTGACTGTACAAAACTATCTACAACAGGGAGATCATACCCAAAAGTAGAGCCTCCGGAAAAGATGGAGCTCCTGACACCAACGTAGAGATCCTAAGAATGTGGATCTAGCACCTGCTTGCCCTTACCTGCGGCATGAACGCAGCCCAGAAGGTCGATAACAGTACTAAGTATATGAAATCAGAAATACTTAAATGAAACATATCATTTTAAAAACAGTTTTGCAAGTATGTATAAAACAACCAGAAACCCATATAGTACACATCACAAACAAAGCAACAATAGGTAAATCGTAATGGTCTTTTCTAGTGCGAATGATCGAAGCAGGCCAATTGCGTAGTATCACCATGCAAGCCTAATCTCGACTCAGTAGTCGCATAGGCCAATCACATAGGCCCGCATAGGTATATAACCCCGCATCGAGGTAGCTACTCCTCGCGATCGCCCCGACTCGTCGTCGCGTAGCCACATGACCGCATGAGGTATAACCCGCACACTAACTCGAACTCCGTAGCTCCGCATAGGTCCCTTGGACCCGCATGAGGTATTCTCGAATCATGGTCCTGCATCACGAAGTCTACCCGCGTCGGGCGAGCTTAACCCCTAATATGTCAAGAGGTGAGTGATGTTACACTAACCTAACAATTATCGTTAACAACATAAGCACAACAAGAATACTCTTTTACACAAACGTTACAAAACACTAACACATAGCATCATATCATGTCTACTTATCAAACCATCTTATTATTCTTCTTCACAATTCAATATAAGTCCGTTATAAACACATAGGCAAACTGTTTCTTTTATCGTCTTAAGTGGTTATACTTAACTTCCCATAAAGCTAGTATAACTCTTAAGCTTCGCTTAAAAACCAATTAGTTCTCTTACATTAAAAATGATTCAAGATTCTTTTGAAATGCTTTCGCATCTTTATTATTCGTGCTTAAGCGTGAGGCATTACCGTAAGTGTTATTCGTGCTTAAGCGTGAGGCATTGCCATAAGTATTATTCAGCTTAAGTCAAAGACATTGCCATAGTTATTATTCGCTTAACACGTATGCGTCACCGCACTATATATATTGTAAAATATCATGCTTTAGGAAGAATCACATACCTTCTCAAATAAAACCACCGCCAAGTCAATATGTCGCGCAGAGAGTCACCTATAATAGTCACGCACATCTATCAAAGACTACTCAAGGTCATTCTAAACAGAGGGTTCACAATTCTATGGAAAGTTGGGCAGCACTTCCTACCCGGTGAGCTATATAAGTTCATGTGAAAACAAATTCCATGTAAGTACTGATTTGATTATTCTTCTTTTAAACCCTTCTACTGTGGTAACAGTTCAATTCTATTCTGTGATATTCTTCTAAGTATTTATACTTATTCTTATACTACAACAGTATATATTCTCTAATTCAAAAGAGGGTTAGGATTAGTTACCTCGGTAAGCCCAATAATATCCTAGAAAAGTCGCTACTGAGCAAGGTTTTGCTCTAAGTTGTATGCTCAGAAACCATAGAAGTTCTTCACAACTTCTACTAAGTACTAAGGTATTTGGGCTAGGGTATTTTGGGCATTATAACAATACAAGAAGGCAACTTTTCTACCAAGGGAGGGGGGGTAGATTTCGGCTAGGCTAGGGGGGGTAGGCCCTCGGCCAAACTTCACAAGGGGAGGGGGGAGGTGTTGGACGAAAAGGCTTAAGGGAGAGGAGAGGATTTTCAAGACTTGGAAAGCTTTGTGGATGAAGAACTCTTCATCTTAAGGGGGGTATTTATAGGTCAAGAAGTGGCCAACCAATGGCCAAGATTAAGACAAGTGCAAGGCAAGTGTAGGGTGAGGATTAACTATACACAAATATCCTACCAACTCCTTGACTTGTGCACAAGGCACAAAAAAACGTGCCATTGCTAGTCCAATTCGTCCAAATGGACGATTTGAAGTCCACCAATTGGAGGGTGCCAAGTGTCGCCCTCCCGTTGGTCCAAAATGTTTCATCTCTCGGAAAAATCCGCAAAAATTAGAAATGGCATAGCCGGAATTTACCCTACGAAAGTGGAAAGCGTTTCGTCGGAAAACTATTCGTTTTGTGAGTTGTGCCCAAAAAAACGTTTTGCCTAAACTTTAAGGCTAGACTTTTTGTACGTATTCCCTTACGTACATACTCTGGAAATACGGGGTATAACATTCTCCCCTCCTTAGAAACATTCGTCCCGAATGTTCCTTCCCAAAACAGTTAACGATAAGATTCTTCATAACTAAAACAGTTGCAAATGCCACACACGGCCACAGAACAACACTTAGGCAGAAACGATAACGAAAATTTACAAGTAGGAAAGTGAATTACCTGGAGGTGTGGGAAATAGGTGAGGATACTTCTGCCTCATGTCCTCCTCGGCTTCCCACGTCATCTCCTCCCTGAGCTCGTTCCGCCACAAGACTTTGACGGAAGCCACGTTCTTGGTCCGCAGACGCCTAACCTGACGATCGACTATCGCTATGGGAATCTCCTCATACGATAACCCTCGATCACTGGACATCGTCAATCGGGTGTACCCTAGATGGATCACCTATACATCTCCTCCGCATAGATAAGTGAAAAAACGGATGCAATGCATCAAGATCGGAAGGCAGATCCAACTCATAGGCAACCTTGCCTACCTGCGGACAATCAAAGCGGCCCAATGTACCTAGAAGTGAGTTTCTTCTTCCCGAATCTCATCACACCCTTCATGGGTGACACCTAGGAAAACCCAATCATGAACCTCGAACTCAAGATGCCGACGACGATGATCTGCATACGACTTACATGCGACTCGAAAGTCGATAGCCGCCTCGGATAAGCTTCACCTTATCCATCTGCTGTAAATCTGGTCCCACTAGCCGCACTCGCCCATATTGAACCAACCTATAGGCGATCTGCACTTCCTCCCATACAAGGCCTCATAAGGCGCCATCCGAATCGGAGTGGTAGCTATTATTATACGCGAACTAAACTAGAGGCAAATGATCCTCCCAACTACCATCGAAGTCAATAACACAGCTCGCAGATATCCTCGAGAGTGCGGATAGTGCGCTCTGCTGTCCGTGCATGCGTGGATGAAATGCGATTACTCGTGCTCACTGCGTCCCTAAACCCTCTGGAAGGACCTCAAGTTAGCCGTAATCGGGCTCCACATGCGATATGATCGAGTAGGGACTCCATGCGATCGACGATCTCTGATGTAAAGTCCGTATAATCCTCGGTGAAAGGTCGTCTGACGGAAGAAAGTGGGCTGATTTCGTCGACCACAACGATAACCCATATAGAATCATGTCTCCTCCGAGTGCGAGGTAATCCGTGATGAAGTCCATGTTGATTACCTCCCACTTCCGTGTCGGGATCTCAATCGTGCGTAACAAACCACGTGCCTCGGTGCTCTACCTTCACCACTGCTGGCAACACGCACCGAGCTACGAACTCGCAACGCCCTCTTCAAGCCATCCCACCAATACACGGATCTAAGGTCGTGGTACATCTTGGTCGACCCGGATGGATAGAGTAACGCGCTACCGTGCTTCCCCAAGAACCTGCTGCGAAGTCTCAAACATCCGGAACACACAATCGCCCTCAAACCTTAGCACCCCATCGTGCTACCTCAAAAGGACCGCTTGCCTCACGAAGAGTCGTATCACGATATCGAATCAAAGCCGATCCTCGAATTGCCTCTTCACCTCCTCAATGATGGAAGACTTCGGCAACCTCGAACTCAACCCTAACCCTGCTATCGTAATCAATCAAACGGACACCAAGGCTCGCTAATCGATGCAAATCACGAACCATGTCCTCCTCTCTAGCCGCACATCCGATAGGCTCCCATCGACCTACGACTAAGAGCATCCGCCACAACATTGGCCTTCCCGGGTGGTACAGATATCAACATCGTAATCCTTAAGCAACTCTAACCACCGCCTCGCTGTAAGTTCACTCCTGGTGAAGATATCTTGGAGGCTCTTGTGGTGCAGTAAAATATCCACGTGAACCCCATACAAATAGTGCCTCAGATCTTCAAAGCGTGAATCACACCGCCAACTCCAAATCATGGGTGGGGTAGTTCTCTCGTGTTTATTCATTGTCGGGATGCATATGCTATAACCCCGCATGCCGCATCAACACACATCCCAACCCGATGCTGACGATCACAATACACGACATAACCATCCGGACCTCGGAAGAGTAAGAACGGGGCGTCGTCGCCTCTTTCAAGAATCGGAAACCCGCCACAAGCATCACCATCAAACTTGGCCGCTTCGAGTCGGCTAGTCAATGGTGCAGAGATAGAAGCAAACTTCTCCACGAACCGCCGATAATATCCTGCAAGGCCCAGAAAACTGCGAACCTCTGTCGGAGTAGTAGGTCGAGGCCAAGTCCTGACTGCCTCGATCTTGGCCGTATCCACTCGAATGCCATCAGCCCCGACAATATGCCCAAGAAACGCCATCAAGTCAACAAAACTCACATTTGGAAAACTTGGCGTATAATCGCTAGTCTGGAGAATCACAAGATCGCCCTCAAATCGCCCGCTCGCTCTGGCGAGAATAAACCAAGATATCATCAATGAACACTCGCACAAACGTGTCCAAAATGGTTTGAACACTCGGTTCATCAAATCCATGAATACCACGAGCATTGGTCAACCTAAAAGACATGGCCCGAACTCATAATGCGTCTGGGTCCCGAATCTGATCCTAGGGACATCCACCTCTCTGACTCGCACCTGATGATAGCCCGATCGCAGATCAATCTTGGAGAAACATCTCGCACCCTGCAACTGGTCGAACAAATCATCAATCCTGGGAAGGGGGTATCTGTTCTTAATGGTCACCTTGTTCACCGTCAGAATCAACACACATGCGCAGTCGCCCTTCTTTTTACGAACAATCTGGCGCTCCCAGGGAGAAACACTAGGCCTGATGAAGCCCTTCTCCAGCAAATCCCTCAGCTGGTCCTTCAACTCTCTCAACTCGGCAGGTGCCATTCTGTATGGCGGAATGGAAATAGGCCGAGTATCTGGCAACACATCTATACAAAACTCGATCTCCTCTCGTGAGGATACCGAGGTCATCCGAAACACGTCCCGGGAACTCGTGACTCACTGGCGATGAAAATCTGGTACCGCAGCTTCAGTATCAAACACCCGAACGAGATGGTAGATATACCCTTCGCACCATCTTCCTAGCCTTGAGGTAGAAATAAACCTACCTCTCGGCGATACCGTGCTCCCTCCCACTCAACAACCGGCTCGCCGAACTGGAACGTACTACTCTCTCTGCGGTCTACATTGGCGTAGCAGAAGCTAGCCAATCCATCCCCATGATCACGCGTCGAAGTCAATCATCTCCAACTCTATCAAGTCGGCTGGTCCGACGATTGTAAATGGTCACAGGACAAGCTCTATATACCCGCCGAGCTACCGAATCACCCATCGCGTAGCTACCTCGAAAGGGTCTATGGACTCGTGCTCTATCCCTATCCTACTAGCAACAAGGGAGATATATGGGACAGTAGAACCGGATCTATCAAAGCATACACATCAAACCCGTGAACCGATAAAGTACACTGGCGACATCGGTGAGGCCTCACGATCTGTCGGTGGACAAAGCATAAATGCGGTTCGAGGACCGCTAGAATCGGGACCGAGCCACGACCTGCGCGACCTGGCCGACCCACGAGTACCACGCCCTCGGGCGAGTAATCGTAGGAGATGAAGAAGACGGCGAAAGAACTCGTAGTGACCCTACCATCAAGATCGCCTTGGTGGACAGTTCTCGCATAGTGACCTGCGCCGCCACAATCAAACAAACTCCGTACCCAACTCCCGGGTGGGATCTACCGTCGACCACACCGAGGGTGGTCCGACGCCGTAACCTCTGCCGCTGGATGTCTCAAGTCCTGGGCCTGTGCGCCTCGAATATCTCCGGCCGTGAGGGCGGCGCAGAGTGCTCGGGTGGCCGTGGTGCAAATCTAGGCTAGCTGAGGCCGCCCACCACGATAGCCACCAAAAGACCCTGCCGTCCTGGTCTTCTTCTGCTGCTGCCTGTCAACCCGGCGGTCTCTACGCTCTTCACATCCAAGAGCATGAGCCTGCATGCGGGTAATGTCCATACCCGGCTAGAGAGAAACCCCCGCACATGACTCGGCCATATAGTCGTCTAGCCCGGTGACATAGCGGTGCACCCTATCCTCCATATCTGCTGCAATCTTTGGAACATATCGAGCCAATGAATCAAACTCGACATTGTACTCCCGACGGTCGTCCTCTGCGCCTCGATGGTAAAAATCTATCGGCCGCGCCCTCGCCATCGTGGAGGCAAGAAGTGAGTGAGGAAAGCCTCGAGAACTCATCCCAGTAGTGGGGACGCGTGCTCTCCCGGATAACTCCCATGAATCAAACCAATCGATCGCGGTATCACGCGCGGACGCGAACCGGGTCACAGACTCTGTCTCGAGGCCTTGATCACCCTCATGATCCTCTGGCGACGGATGAACTCCTGCGGATCATCCTCCGGCCTCGACAGTAAAACTCGCGGGCTACAACTCAAGAAATCTCGTAGCCTCAAACTATTCGCCTCGGGTGTACCACGGGTGCGGCCGTGGCTGGGCTGAACTGCCGCATCCAGCCTCTCTCGTATCGGGCCTGACTTTAGCCAATAGTGGGCCATCTCCTTGTACCTAACTCCTCCGCGGTGTGGGGCGGGAGGTGTGGAGTGCTGTGGTCTCTTTGGGCGGCGTCATAGAACTCGCCTCTCGGTATAGACCGGGCCCGAGCCCTCGTGACTCTGGGTGTCTCGCTAGCGCCTCCGCCATTGCCTTGCCTCGGGCCCTAGTTGCCTTACGTGGAGGCATAATCATTCGAGAAAGGAATACGTTAGAGGGTCCAACCTATAACACGACTCTAAAGCACGATCTCGTAATGAGAAGAATGGAAACCAATCCTAAATATCTTATAGCCTCATGATTATTGGTGTGGTGCACAACACACCGATAATCGAACTACTAGATACGGTGCGTAGACACTTTCCGAGGATTAATCGCTCGATACCACTTTTGTCACGACCGTTCGGGGCGTGGATCGTGCCTTACGGGCACCCAGTAGTCATACATCGAGTAATCGCGGAAATATAAATCAAGACATGAAACGCTTTATAAATAAGACACAGTTTATGTGAGAAAACACCGCCTTTCGGCATATATATACAAACAGGGTTTAGCAGTTACATCCGACACTGTACAACATGACTACAGACCTCTAAGGAAATATACAACTATGGCGGGACAGGGCCGCCATACCTCGATCGTACAAAACTATCTACAACAGGAGATCATACCCAGTAGAGCCTCGGAAAGATGGAGCTCTGACACCAACGTAGAGATCCTAAGAATGTGGATCTAGCACACTTGCCCTTACCTGCGGCATGAACGCAGCCCAGAAGGAGGTCAAGATAACAGTACTAAGTATGAAATCAGAAATACTTAAATGAAACATATCATTTTAAAAGCAGTTTTGCAAGTATGTATAAAACAACCAGAAGCCGCATAGTGCCACATCACAAACAAGCGCAATAGGTAAGCGTAGCAGTCTTTTCTAGGCTGCGAATGATCGGGCAGGCCAATTTCCGTAGTATCACCATACAAGCCTAATCCTCGACTCCGTAGTCCGCATAGGCCAATCACATAGGCGCGTAGGGTATATAACCCGCGTCGAGGTAGCTACTCCTCGGCGTAAATCCCCGACTCGTCGTCCGCATGGCCACATAGACGCGTGAGGTATAACCCGCACACTAACACGGAACTCCGTAGCTCCGCATAGGTCCCTTGGACCCGCATGAGGTATTCTCGAATCATGGTCCTGCATCGCTCGAGTCTACCCGCGTCGGAGGCGACTTAACCCCTGTAATATGTCAAGAGGTGAGTGATGTTACACTAACCTAACAACTTATCGTTAACAACATAAGCACAACAAGAATACTCTTTTACACAAACGTTACAAAACACTAACACACATAGCATCATATCATGTCTACTTATCAAACCATCTTATTATTCTTCTTCACAATTCAATATAAGTCCGTTATAAACACATAGGCAAATGTTTCTTTTATCAGTCTTAAGTGGTTATACTTAACTTCCCATAAAGCTAGTATAACTCTTAAGCTTCGCTTAAAAACCAATTAGTTCTCTTCATTAAAAATGATTCAAGATTCTTTTGAAATGCTTTCATCTTTATTATTCAAAGCTTAGCCGTGAGGCATTCTGTAAGTGTTATTCAAAGCTTAAGTGAGGCATTGCCGTAAGTATTATTCAGCTTAAGTCAAAGACATTGCCGTAGTTATTATTCGCTTAACACATGACGTCTAACGTACTATATATATTGTAAAATATCATGCTTTAGGAAGAATCACATACCTTCTCGTGAAAACCACCGCCAGTTGAATATGTCGCGTGAGAGTCACCTATAATAGTCACAGACATCTATCAAAGACTACTCAAGGTCATTCTAAACAGAGGGTTCACAATTCTATGGAAAGTTGGGCAGCACTTCCTACTACTCGGTGAGCTATATAAGTTCATCGTGAAAACAATCCTATGTAAGTCTGATTTGATTATTCTTCTTTAAACCCTTCTACTTGTGGTAGCAGTTCAATTCTATTCTGTGATATTCTTCTAAGTATTTATACTTATTCTTTTAGTACAACAAAGATATATTCTCTAATTCAAAAGAGGGTTAGGATTAGTTACCTCGGTAAGCCCAATAATATCCTAGAAAAAGTCGCGCCTGAGCAAGGTTTTGCTCATAAGTTGTATGCTCCAAGGAAACCTTAGAAGTTCTTCACAACTTATACTAAGTACTAAGGTATTTGGGCTAGGGTATTGTGGGCATTATAACAAGACAAGAAGGCAACTTTTCTACCAAGAGAGGGTAGATTTCGCTAGGTTGGGGTAGGCCTCGCCAAACTTCATGAGGAGGGGAGGTGTTGGACGAAAAGGCTTAAGGGAGAGGAGAGGATTTTCAAGACTTGGAAAGCTTTGTGGATGAAGAACTCTTCATCTTAAGGAGGGTATTTATAGGTCAAGAAGTGGCCAACCAATGGCCAAGATTAAGACAAGTGCAAGGCAAGTGTAGGGTGAGGATTAACTATACACAAATATCCTACCAACTCCTTGACTTGTGCACAAGGCACAAAAACGTGCCATTGCTAGTCCAATTCGTCCAAATGGACGATTTGAAGTCCACCAATTGGAGGGTGCCAAGTGTCGCCCTCCCGTTGGTCCAAAATGTTTCGTCTCTCGGAAAAATCCGCAAAAATTAGAAATGGCATAGCCGGAATTTACCCTACGAAAGCTGTGGAAACGTTTCGTCGGAAAACTATTCGTTTTGTGTGTTGTGCCCAAAAAAAAACGTTTTGCCTAAACTTTAAGGCTAGACTTTTTGTACGTATTCCCTTACGTACATACTCTGGAAATACGGGGTATAACATATAAAATACATGTAAATCATATGACATGTAAATAACCGTAATGCATCGAAAGAACACTTACGGTTTGAATAAATCTGGAGTCTTTTAGTATTATCCGAGGGTGCGCACCCAATTGATCCTTGATTGCAAGTTCCTAAAACTCCGATGTATTCCTCTTTCGAACAGTTAGGAAATTCGACAGAGGTTCGAGAGAATATTTTGATTATAGGTGTCTAAAACATAGAATAATATAAATGAATTGTGTATTGAATAATCTGTTACACCCCGGAATTTCAGGATATGTTTATAAGAACGTACGTAAGAACTCAAAAATGTTAAGGTTTGAGACGAGTAAAAATTTATCGGAATTGTCGGAAACGATTATTGCGACGAATGAGAGGGCGACACGTGTCACCCCCCCCCCTTAGTGGTCTTGGTCGAATTTGTGCATGGGTAGAATGGTCATTTGACCATAATTATGAAGAAAGTCTTGCTAGACTAAGAGCTTGACAACATTGACCAAGTCAATGAGCCCACATAGCATGATATTTTAATAAAATGCATCCAAGCCATCCATTTGTTTTAATCTTAACCCTTCCTTGTGTAATATAAGCTTACTAGTAGTGCAAGACTTAGTCATTCTCAACACTTAGAGAAATTTGAAATATCTTGAAGAACTTATTGTGAGGCTCACGGGTTTGGGTGCAAAGAGCAAGAAATTTTTTCATTTTTTGTCCAATAATCCCCATACTTTAAACCAAGGTTCCTAAGTGTATTGTAAGGGTATCTCTATAGAAAGATCCCGGAAAATGGTGTTTTCGTATTAGTCGCAAGGCGAAAACCTAAGAAGTTATTCAACTTTGAAGATGGAACTTGAAGAAGAGTTCTTCATAGGCATCTAAAGGTTGCTTGGAATGGTTTGGAACGTCGAAAGGATGAGCTAAAGTTGCTAAGGATCGACTTGCAATCTTGGATCATATTTGGGCTAAATGAGGTATAATCTTCGTCTTACTTTTGTAATTGAAGATTCCATGTTATTACAAGTTAGAAATGATCATGTGATATGTGTTATGAAGTTTGATAAGTGTTATGGAAATTTGGAAGCTCAAATCCGAAAATGACATGTTGAGTCATTTGAAATTGAATTACAATTTGGTCGTTAACTAGAATCGTCACATGTTATCTACTTGAAGATTATAGTTGTTATAATCAATTGCGGCCTTATAACATGTTATACTAAACAACTTGGATTGAAAAGAAATTGGAAGAAGAATTGGTATTATTGCCCTAATTGCCGAATTGACATTGTAGTTTAGACTAGTTTGTTATATATTGTGGGGCGGAATTTTACATGTCTTGATTAAGCGTGTAATCCCCTATTGTTAACTACTTTGTTGAGTCTTAAATGTGGCGTGTTTGATTATTGAATTCGGCCTTGAAAAAGGTGGCAAAGTATGTAGAAACAAAGGAAGTCTTTGTCAGATTTTCCGTAGAATTTAGTGACTTTGCACTTGGAATATTCTACGTTTGAAGTAAGAAGTTAATAGACGTATTATGGTCATTATAGGTTGACATACTACGTACGGCGAATTGGACTTAGCAAGTGGATTAAACCGAAGAGGTATGTGGAACTTTCTTATCTCTTGAGCATGAATAAGTTGTAAATGTATAGTACGGTAGACGTACAAGGTTTTGACAATCTAGGTCCATTTGATATCCTTGGCTTATTTTAAGAATGTCCAAGTTGATTGAGTTAGGGAATTAACTCACTTGTTTAAATATTAAGGATATCTTGGTTTTCAAAAGTTAAGAGACTTTAAGTATGTTGAAAGTATTATTGATACTTGTTTTGTTGGAAAGTAAGTCTCTTGGTTATAAAGAAGTATGTAATTGCTAATGTATAAAGCTAGTATAACGGCTTTATGGGAAGTTGATTATAATATCTTTATGGAAAGTTAAAAAGAGTGGTTTACTCTAAGTAATTTAAGTATGTTAAATGACTTGAAATAACGAAAGGCAAATTGGTTTAAAGGCATCAATTGCTTAAGGTTTTAAAAGAAAAAAGTCACTTGATTTAGAAGCCCGAAAATGTATTTTTCTAAAAAGGTGTTGTGACTTGTCTTAAAATGTAGTTATGACTTGATACTACGGTTATTAGTATCTTGGAAGTTTTATATGAAAATGAGTCATTTTAAAAGAATAGAAGTACGTAGTACTTTGGGTTAAACTCCCGGATTTATAATGACACGTTAGTGCCTTAAGTAAACTAAAATGAGAGTGTATATGAATAAGACTAATAAGAAGTTAGGGGGATTTCTTAACTTGCTTATTTATTGTATGATAAGCCGATAGTGCTTATGTTATGTATGATAAGCCGGTAGGGCTTATGTTATGTATGATGGCCGGTTGAGATAGGGTAAGAGTATAAATAAGGGGTAAACCCCCAAGATCGTTATACCACCTTATCCAGGGTAAGAGTATAAATGAGGGGTAAACCCCCAAGATCGTTATACCACCGCCTGTGGTAAGAGTTTAAATGAGGGGTAAATCCACAAGATCGCTATACCACCAGTTTCCGTGGATTTGCTACCCATGATGCGAGGAATACCTCATGCGAGTCCTTATGGGCTTATGCGGGTGAAATAGTCCCATGCGGGCGGGTACAACCTATGCGAGGAATACCTCATGCGGGTCCACGACTATCACGGGTGAAATAGTCCACGAGTAGGATTGCTTAATGATCTGCGGGCGGGTGGTCTGCTTGATCGCGAGCTTCTATTTTTATGTTGTAAGTATACTTTTGATTACTCTCATTGTTAGTAAGGCCTTTGTGTCATTAATCGAGTTATCATACCGTCTCGATTTTATTATAGACTTATGATTTCATTCTGATTTTCGATTTCACATATTTGGTACATGTTGTCTTGACCTCCTTGGCCGCGTTCATCGCAGTAGAGTATAGGTTCTTGATCCTCGCTCTTGGATCACTGTTCGGTGTTGAAGCTCCTTTATTCCGAGGCTTATCCTCGGTATTGTCGGTTGTTGTACATTCGGGGTATGGCGGGGCCCGTCACTTGAGTTGTTATTCTTAAGTGCGTAGTCACATTGTGGTTTGGGTTGTAAAAACAAATGTGTCTTGTTTTATTTGTATAGTTTACTGGAAGGTGGCCTTATCTCTTTGTTGTTATTTTATGTTTAAGCATTTTATCAGTTGTGTATGTTCCGCTGCTATTCTTTGATGTATACCAAAATGGGTGCCCAGGTAGGGTACCAGTCGCGGGCCCGGGGTCGGGTCGTGACAAAAGTTGTATCAGAGCAGTTAGTCCTCGGAGAGTGTATCTACAGACCGTGTCTAGTAGAGTCTTGATTATCGGTGTGTTGTGCACCACATCTATAATCAGGAGGCTGCAGGACATTTAGGATTGGTTTCTATTCTTCTCACTCTAAGATCGTGCGATAGAGCTGTATGGTTAGGGTCGTCTCTCCCTAACAAGTTATGATTGTTTGCAGCTACGAGAAAGCGTGATGACCAGAAAGATTATGTGGATTGCGTATCCGTGTTGGTAATGTTTGTAGTTGGTATTGTGACATACAACTATACGGATTTATGTATGAAATTCGACAGCGTGTTGCCTAGAATGATTTTAGATTACCAGGATTTGGTAAGGACTAAATAAATACCGGGAAGGTATGAAACAGTTTAATGAATTCTCATCAAGGTTTTACGTACTAATTTAAGATAATTAGGAAATGATGAGCTGTCTGAGAAGGAAATGGACCCTTAAGAAGTTGTTATTAAGGGAATTAATGGAAGACTATGTTAATAGATTGAGCTACGTAGTAGGATTTCGAGAATGGTACGGGTGAGATCCGTATGGAGTAAGTATGGTTGTTGTGGTCAAGACAACACGATTATGGTATTACGATAAGTTTTGTACCCATTTACGGGGGACTGATAAGGTAGGCATGGAGCATGGAAATTGCGAGCCTAAGAATGTGATAACCACCGAGACCTTAGGTATATAAGGCCTTCTCGGGTAGTAAAAAGTTAAGACAGACCAAGGAAAAGAGTTAAATACGATGTCGAGTCGGGTTGGGGACCTATTAAGGGTCGCCCCATAGCTTGAAATGAAATGGGATCAGTTGGTAGTAGTCCCGCTACGTGACAGGGTCACGAGGGTGCAAGGCCCAAGTTTAGTTAATCATTTTACGGGTTCGTGGACGTGTTCCACCGGAACCAGGTTGTGAGAGACGGAATGGGCGGAATGGGCCTTATATTGTTTAATTTAGTAACTCCAAAGAGTGGAGGCCAGAATTAGTATGGAATTTATGTACGTATGCTAGTATAAGTTTGGAAGTACGGAAAGATTACGACCAGTGAAAAAGAGAGCAACCAAGTGTAAAGAAATAAAGCCTGAATCTATGAGAACCTTTCGAGGTGACTACACTGTGAGTGTTGGGTGGTAGCTGAGCGGGTAGATAATAGTTGCGTAACGATCGATCGTTGGACCCTAGCGCACCTAGCGAGCCGCATGACGCATATTGAGGTCAATATGAGTACGGGCTAGTTGACCTCTTGTTATGCCAACGTTGACTGCAGAGAGAGATTGGCTCGATTCGAGTTTTCTGGTAAGCTGATTATCCAGTGTAAAGGAAGAGAAGTGGTAGTAACCAGTGAATTATCCTTCCTTCTTTGGCATCATTGTTTTTCTTTTTAAGCCTGTGTGACTTGTTCACTTGAGGTAAATTGACGCAGAAAGTAAGTAATAATTGAATTTGAAGGAATTTATGTTAAGTGCCCTTGGAGGTACTTGGAGTTGGTTTGGTGTGGCGGTCAGGGCCACGACCTTCCGGATAATTTCAGGAAAATGTACAAGGCAAGAATAAAATAAGTACGAGTGTTGCCGGCGGAAAGCTGAGGGAATCTTTGGTAGGTTGGAAAATCTACACGAACTTAAAGGCGGTGCGTGATGATTAGATAATTACTGGACCGCAAGAGGACCCTGTGATTAGGGTTGTGACTCCAAGGAAAGTTTAAGAAAGGGAGATAAGTTCTCTCCCCCACGTAAAAGGACAGTTTTACGTATTATGGGGTTGCGTGTACCCATGTTGTTAGACGCAGGATATGAGATCGTAAGGTCTTGATATCGTCGTCATGCCAGGTTCTGATTGTAGATAGTGGAAAAAGTGTTGTGTTGGGGAAATTAAGAACGACGTACGAATTGGTCGATGAAGTATCGTAAAGATATAAATGCAGGTTGTACGCATGTTTGAAACTGTACGATTATGAATCAAGATAGAAATACTTTTGCTAATAATAAGCCTAAGGTAAGGATATGGCCGGAATGATAAAGGAGAATACGACTATGGTTATGTAAGTTGCACGAGATATGACTACCCGCACTAGTGTAAAGACCATTAGTAAATAATGGGAAGTAAGAACATTTCGAGGAAATGTGGTAACACCTAGCTATAGGCTCTACAACAGGAAAGGAAAATCGGGTTACTACTTTACGAGATCAGAAATCCCCCTAAATTGTGATTGTGAAGTCTTAGCCATGGGGCAAGCAAATGAATCAAATCTAAGTTTAGTGACCAAGTTTGGTTACCAAGAGAAAGGAAAGCAGAACCATAAGTGAGATTAAGGATACCCGAATATTTCGCAGGAATGAGAAAGGCTTCCAGTTATTGGAAGATAAGTTGACTCGACTACAGTTCTAACTCCTCCTGAAAGACTAGAGGGTTAGGTTATTATGATAGCACGTTGGGTGTTGGGCTAGGTTGTGTGCTGACGCAACCCGATAAGGATAGAGCCTATGTTTTCCCGGTAGTTAGGGAAGCAGGAAAGGAAATTACACCACTTTCGATTTAGAGCTGGCGGCAGTTAAATCATGCCTTGAAGATTTGGGGGCATGACGTATATATAGACTTCATATGGATATTTGTGCAGACCACAAAAGCCTCCGGTATATCTGCAGACTGAGGCAGTAGAATTTGCGACAGCGACGGTGGTTAGAGTTATTCAAGGATTGTGATATCGATATCCTATACCACCCAGGGAAAGCCAAGATAGTTAAAGATACTCTTAGTCGCGGATCTAAGGGTAGTATGCCAGATGGGCAGCCAGATAGACTAGACGTGGTCCGTGAGATTCTTCAGTTACCGAGCCTAGGGGTTCAATTATTTGTTTCCAAGGTTAATGAAGTTTAGATCCGAGAGGTTTCCGAGTCTTCCGTCGTTGAGGAGGTAAAGAGGCGACAGTATGAGGATCCAGTTATGATACGGTATCGAGATACGGCTCTCCGAGAAGAGTAGCGGCCCGGTGCTCTACCGGCACCTGTCAGTATACATCGAGAGAATAGCGTGAACATACATAACACATAAACACGTAAATAGTAAACATCACCGCCAAGCAAAGCGCGCCTTCCATAGAATATACTTAATCAAAAGTAAAAGCAAGACAACTTGTTTTTCTGACCCAAACCACAAATGTGACTACAGACCTCTAGGAATAACAACTGTGACGGGACAGGGCCCCGCCATACCCCCTGAATGTACAAAAGTCTACAACCTCAGGGAACCCTACCAAAAGACAAAGCCTCTGGAGAAATGGAGCTTTCCAAGAACTGACAGTGACCCTAAGAGTGCGGATCAGCAAGCTACGTACCTCAACCTGCGGCATGAACGCAGCCCCCCGAAGGAGGTCGATCTGCAGTACAGTATGCGAATCGGAAAAATCAAAAATACCTCATAAGTCTAAAATAACTGGAGACATGTAAAATAATCAGTTTACAGAACACTGTGTCTTACTAACAATGAGAATATCAAGTATATACCATACTGCATGAAAATAGGAAGCTCATGATCAAAGTCAGGTCACCTACCCGCAGTATCATTAAGCACTCCTACTCCTGGGACTATTTCACCCGCATGGGTCATGTGGACCCGCATTAGGTATTCCTCGCATAGGCTGTACTCACCCGCATGGGACTATTTCACCTGCATAAGCCTCAACGGACTCGCATGAGGTATTCCTCGCATCGTGGGTAGCAAATCCACGGAATACTCAGAAGGTGGTATAACGTCTTGGGGGTGTACCCCTCATTTATACTCTTACCCCTCAAGAAGGTGGTATAACGTCTTGGGGACTTACCCCTCATTTATACTCTTACCCCTCATACTGCATGCCTCGGAATCCCTCATCGTAAGCATTTCCAAGGTGCATACCCGTGGAATTTCACATCACTGACGGTACGTCCAAGTAAACTCATAACTAGACAATGGAAGCATACCCGTGGAATCCTCCATCACTGACAGTACGTCCAAGTAAACTCATAACTTCTTTAGACTTTCATTAATCTACAAAATAAATCTCATTCTTGACCTTAAGGCACCTTCTTATTGCTTAATGAAATCCGAAGAAATTTAACCCGAAGTACTATGTACTTCTACTCTTTCAAAAAATCCTCTTTTCACATAAAAATTCCCATTTTACACTCTAAGCAATTGATGCCTTTTAAATCAAATTGCCCTACTTAATTTCGATTCTTTCATCTTTGTTTACCTTATTCAAGGAAACCAACTCTTTAACCTTCCATAAAGTTATTATAACAAACTCCCCATAAAGCCGTTATACTAACTTTATGCTTTAGAAATTAAGACATTCTTATCCTTTCATAAGGCCGTTATAACTAACTTCCCATAAAGCCGTTATAACTCCTTATAAACAATTTCGTCCTTTTATTAACCAAGAGACTTATACTTCAAATCAGTTTACACAATTTTCAAAATACTTCAAGTATACCAAAGGATTTACTTAATTCAAAACACGTACGTCTACCGTACTATATAGTATAACTACTCATGCTCAAGATATAAGAAAGTTCCACATACCTCTCCGGTTAATCCACTTGCTAAGTCCAATACACCACACGTAGTACGTCAACCTATAATGACCATAATATGTTTAATAACCTCAAGCTACAACATAGAATATTCCAAGTTCAAAGTCACTAAATTCTATGGAAAATTGGGCAGCGTTTTCTTCGTTTCTACATACTTTGCCACCTTTTTCAAGGCCGAATTAAACATCCAAACGCCACATTTAAGGCCCAACAATCCAAACATTTCAACGGGGATTACACACCTAATCTTGGATGTGTAAAATTCTGCCCCACAATGTACAACAACTAACTTAACAAGTTTAAGGTAGTATTTAGACTACAACATGCTTACATAACCTCTTTATCCAATTCTTTCATATCCAAACCATATTTCTTACATGCAATGTATCTAAGGGCAATATTTACCACTACAAAATCTTTCTTCTTCACATGCAACACTAAAAACTAGCTACAAGAAACGAATTGTTACCTTAGAGCTTTAGCTAAATTATTCCAACAAGTTTGCTATCCTCCTCTCCAAAAACACCACCACAATAACTCCTACAAGCTAGCCAACAAGCTTCCTTCTTGCCATACTTTTCAGATTTCCTCAAGCTTTGATTTCCTCTTGAAATTCTAGAGAGAAGGGAGAGCTTCTAATTTAGAGAGAGAGAAGAGCTTTGAAAGATGACCAAGTCTTCAAGACTTGGTCAATATATAGGACATGCATAAGATCAGATGGGGGTGGGGGACACTTGTCACCCTCCCATGGCACTTTTAAAAGAAGAATCTGATTTTCCTCGCTTTTCGCCAAATCCCGCCTCGCGCGCGGCCTGGCGGCGCGCTGAAACCTCAGCTTCTGCGAACTTCCGCGCAGCCTGCTTCCCGGCGCGGCCACTGTGCTGGCCCGACCGAGATATTCTTCTGTCCGACTGCGCACTGAACTTGTAACCTCCATAACTTTCTACTCCGACGTCCTATCGACGAACGGTTGGTTGCGTTGGAACCTAGACTCAGCGAACTACGTACTAGGCCTTTAAAACTCCTAGGAACTCATAATGCAATTGGATAAAAACCGCCTCAAAAATGACTAAAAACCTGTCCGAAACAATCCGTCAACCTATCTTTCGAAAATTTTAAGTCTGAACCCCTTTCGTACGCTCTCATACGCATGGCAAGAACTATGGGGTATAACATTCTCCCCCCCTTAGAAACATTCGTCCTCGAATGTTCTTTTTGAGCCAATCTAATATTCCTTGGTACATCCTCGTACTTTACACTAATGGAACTTCATTATGCCACCTATGGTCCTAAGATATCGCACACGCATATCCATCCATCACCATCACACAAGGAAACAGATCCCAAGGGTGCATCAACGCTATCTTACTCTCATTCAAGGCCTAAAGGATTCTCTTATCGTACGTCCAACCTACTGCTAGCATACATACTTAACCTTAATATTATCCATTCATGAAATTCCACCCTACAACAATCCCATCATGCATACTAATCTCTAAAGGGTCAAAGATATACCTGACGTCACATAAACGGGTCAAGGGACCGCTAAAACTGAGAACTGCTACCACGACCTCTGCCGCGGCCTGCCGGTGCATGAACATCCTGCCTAGCCATTGAAGGTGAAGAACCCGCAACTGATCCAATAGACTGCGCCATCCCACCAGTGCCACCTCTGGTCGGACAGTCTCTCGCCAAATGGCCTTGTTGGCCGCAAGCATAACAAGCTGTTGATCTAGTCCGACACTCCCCAAAATGAGATCTACCACAGTGACCACACCAAGGCAAATGTGGCCTCCCCTGGCTGCTATCTTCGGACACCTGTGAACCTGCAACCCTGGAGCCTTGACCTGCTCCCGAATATCCCCGGCGGTCAAACCACCCGTCGGAAGACCGGGAAGGGGCACTCTGCGTCGGCGAAAATGTAGATCCAACCTGCTGCTGAGGCGGTCCACCCTAAAAGCTATCCACGAAACCACATGCCCCGGCCTCTTGGTGGCTGACTGGCCGCCTCACTCTCCTTGTCCTCAATCCTCGTGCATACGCTGCATCCGGCAATATCCATACTGGTCAAGAGCCACTCCGCATACGCAAGAACCATGTAACGATCTAACCCCATCACATAGCGGTGAACTCGGTCCGCCATGTCCGCCACAATAGTGGGTGCATACCTGGCCAATGAATCAAACTCCAGGTTGTATTCTCTGATGGTCCTCCCATTATGTCTTAATGCCAAGAACCTATCCAAGCGGGCTCTCCTCGTCTCGGGAGGCAAAAAGTGACTGAGGAAGGCTTTCGTGAACTCATCCCAAACAGCTGGAGGGGCACCCACACCTCTTGACAACACCCACGATTCAAACCAGTTCAACGCAATATCGCGCAACCGGTAAGAAGCTAACACAACGGACTCCGTCTCCGAGGCCCTAAGCACCTGCATAGTCCGCCGCACCTGCTGAAGGAACTCCTGAGGATCCTCCTCAGACCTCGACCCATAGAACTCGGGTGGATTACAACTCAGAAAGTCCCGAATCCTTAAACTGTCGGCTCTAGGGTTAGCTATCGGCTCCTGGTGGTGCTGCCCTGCCACAATGCTAGTCAACAACCTGATCTGCTCCCCGTAATCTCTATACTCAGCTCCTGACTATGGGACTGGAGGCTCCGTCCGCGGTCTCGATGGCCGCCGCCGCCTCAAACTCACTGAGGCGACGTCGTGGAACTCGCCGCCCGAAACATCATCTCCGGTAAAGACTGTGCCTGTGCACTCGTAGCCCTCTGCGTCCTACTTGCAGCTCCCTCAACTGCATTGCCCTTCTGGGCTATGGTTGTCTTGCGTGGAGGCATAACTGGTACATAAGAAGAGGTCAGTGAGGATTCAACCTAGTAGGACAGCTCTACTGCACGATCTCAGAGAGAGAAGAATGGAAACCAATCCTAAATGTCCTGCAGCCTCCTGATTATAGATGTAGTGCACAACACACCGATAATCAAAACTCTACTAGACACGGTCTGTAGACACTTTCCAAGGACTAACTGCTCTGATACCACTTTTGTCACGACCCGACCCTGGGGAAGCGACTGGTGCCCTACCGAGGCAACCTGTCAGGTATACATCAGAGAATAGCAGCGGAACATACATAACACATAAACCTGTAAATAGTAAACATCACAGGCTAGCCGACAAGGTCGTCTTCCATAGAATATACTTAATCAAAAGTAAAACAGTACAACTTGTTTTTACAGCCCAAACCACAAATGTGACTACAGACCTCTAGGAATAACAACTGTGACGGGACAGGGCCCCGCCATACCCCCTGAATGTACAAAAGTCTACAACCTCGGGAACCTACCAAAAGACAAAGCCTCGGAGAAATGGAGCTTTCAGAACCGGTGATCCTAAGAGTGCGGATCGGCAAAGCATTACCTCAACTGCGGCATGAACGCGGCCCAGGAGGTCGATCTGGGGTACCAGTATGCGGCGGAAAAATCTTGAAAAATACCTCATAAGTCTAAAATAATCGAGACATGTAAAATAATCGGTTACGTAACACGTGCCTTACTAACAATGAGAATATCAAGTATATACCATATCGCATGAAAATAGGAAGCTCATGATCAAAGCCAGTCACCGCGCAGATCATTAAGCACTCCTACTCCTGGGACTATTTCACCCGCATGGGTCATGTGGACCCGCATGAGGTATTCCTCGCATAGGCTATACTCACACGCATGGGACTATTTCACCCACATAAGCCTCAACGGACTCGCATGAGGTATTCCTCGCATCGTGGGTAGCAAATCCACGGAATACTCAGAAGGTGGTATAACGTCTTGGGGGTGTACCCCTCATTTATACTATTACCCCTCAAGAAGGTGGTATAACGTCTTGGGGACTTACCCCTCATTTATACTCTTACCCCTCATACTGCATGCCTCGGAATCCCTCATCGTAAGCATATCCAAGGTGCATACCCGTGGAATTCCACATCACTGACGGTACGTCCAAGTAAACTCATAACTAGACAATGGAAGCATACCCGTGGAATCCTCCATCACTGACAGTACGTCCAAGTAAACTCATAACTTCTTTAGACTTTCATTAATCTACAAAATAAATCTCATTCTTGACCTTAAGGCACCTTCTTATTGCTTAATCAAATCCGAAGAAATTTAACCCGAAGTACTATGTACTTCTACTCTTTCAAAAGATCCCTTTTTCACATAAAAATTCTCATTTTACACTCTAAGCAATTGATGCCTTTTAAATCAAATTGCCCTACTTAATTTCGATTCTTTCATCTTTGTTTACCTTATTCAAGGAAACCAACTCTTTAACCTTCCATAAAGTTATTATAACAAACTCCCCATAAAGCCGTTATACTAACTTTATGCTTTAGAAATTAAGACATTCTTATCCTTTCATAAGGCCATTATAACTAACTTCCCATAAAGCCGTTATAACTCCTTATAAACAATTTCGTCCTTTTATTAACCAAGAGACTTATACTTCAAAACAGTTTACACAATTTTCAAAATACTTCAAGTATACCAAAGGATTTACTTAATTCAAAACACGTACGTCTACCGTACTATATAGTATAACTACTCATGCTCAAGAGATAAGAAAGTTCCACATACCTCTCCGGTTAATCCACTTGCTAAGTCCAATACACCACACGTAGTACGTCAACCTATAATGACCGTAATATGTTTAATAACCTCAAGCTACAACATAGAATATTCCAAGTTCAAAGTCACTAAATTCTATGGAAAATTGGGCAGCGTTTCCTTCGTTTCTACATACTTTGCCACCTTTTTCAAGGACGAATTCAACATCCAAATGCCACATTTAAGGCCCAACAATCCAAACATTTCAACGGGTATTACACACCTAATCTTGGATGTGTAAAATTCTGCCCCACAATGTACAACAACTAACTTAACAAGTTTAAGGTAGTATTTAGGCTACAACATGCTTACATAACCTCTTTATCCAATTCTTTCATATCCAAACCATATTTCTTACATGCAATGTATCTAAGGGCAATATTTACCACTACAAAATCTTTCTTCTTCACATGCAACACTAAAAACTAGCTACAAGAAACGAATTGTTACCTTAGAGCTTTAGCCAAATTATTCCAACAAGTTTGCTATCCTCCTCTCCAAAAACACCACCACAATAACTCCTACAAGCAAGCCAACAAGCTTCCTTCTTGCCATACTTTTCAGATTTCCTCAAGCTTTGATTTCCTCTTGAAATTCTAGAGAGAAGGGAGAGCTTCTAATTTAGAGAGAGAGAAGGGCTTTGAAAGATGACCAAGTCTTCAAGACTTGGTCAATATATAGGACATGCATAAGATCAGATAGGGGGGGGGGGGACACTTGTTACCCTCCCATGGCCTTTTTAAAAGAAGAAATCTGATTTTCCTCAGTTTTTCCGCCAGAAATCCCGCCGCGGCGCTGAAACCTCCGCAGCTTCTCTGAACTTCCGGCGCCGCAGCCCTGCTTCCCGGTGCTGCGGCGTTGTGGCCCCCGACCGAGATATTCTTATGTTCGACTGCGCACTGAACTTGTAACCTCCATAACTTTCTACTCCGATGTCCTATCGACGAACGGTTGGTTGCGTTGGAACCTAGACTCAGCGAACTACGTACTAGGCCTTTAAAACACCTAGGAACTCATAATGCAATTGGATAAAAACCGCCTCAAAAATGACTAAAAACCCGTCCGAAACAATCTGTCAACCTATCTTTCGAAAATTTTAAGTCTGAACCCCTTTCGTACGCTCTCATACGCATGGCCAGAACTATGGGGTATAACAGTCCAGGCCTAGAAAATGAGGAACAAATGGATCAGTCAGACTGGCCCATTGCCTTAGCGGCGACGCCGTTCAAATAGGAGGTGTCGCGGACCTATGTCCCATGCGCCATGGCCCTAGTCCAGTGTGGGATGTCGTCTCATTTTTCATTTTAATTAAATCCAAAATCCAATTTCGACTTAACTAAATAATCATTATTAACTCAAATGTCATGATCATAAATCGAACATTTATATTCTCTCATTACATCCTTAGATAGAAGGAACAATTAACATAGTGTTACCCTACATGCCTTCACATATCGAGACTATTCATATTAGGGTCTACACGGAACTCCTAGACGGCGCCAGAAGACGAACTCAATAAGTGAAGTGTATTTACATGAATTCGGTAAACTGAATCTCTATGTGGGAAGATAAAATCATTTCATTCACAACATACTCGATCAAGCTTAGGATTTGCCAAGTATCTATCCAAATGGCTTGATCATTATATCTCATCTATATTGGTCGACAATAAGACCATATACTAGATATGTCTATTGTGTTGGCCAACGACTTAGGAAACCTAATATCAATGAGAAACTGAGCGCTCTCTCGAATATACATTCAAGGAATGAATCTTAATCTTGGCTCAACTACCATCTTTAATCCACATCGTAATGTACCCAATACAAGTCGTATCTCAACCTATGAGATATTTGAGCTTAGGACAGGATCAAAATACATTACTCTGTAGACAAGGTGCGTATTGACCTCAAGTCTAAGCACTTCTATCTCCCACACGCTGATCATACTTTAGACATGTATAACAAAAAATATATTGGTAGGGTATAACAATAATTCCAAAGTATTCATGTGTCCATCACGGGTATCTATTACTCGTAGCAAGTGATACATACTACATCCTTCAAGGATGTGATGCAGACTACATGTCGACTTATCACATATCATCGATATCCCATTCTCGATGATCATTAGTCGGGGCTATTTTAAGAGTTACATTATAATATTAATATCTCACAAAATTAATAATAGTGTAACCTCTAGGGATGCATATTATATAATATCATAAACAATCAACTTATAATTCAATAATTACAAATGCCAAAATATTAATCTCCATTAATAATAATACGAATGTGTATAAAGTATATTTGTCCTAATACAAATTGTATCTAGGACATAAATATACTTTCACACTCTTCTAGTATTGTAGTAAGAATGGGTGTTCATCACATAAGCATCCATTATATGAATTATTTATAACCTCTTTCTTAAATGTCTATGCAAAAAGAAATTCTAGCAAAAAGAAAAATTGTATAGTTATTCGTAATATGCATTGATTGTTGTCTCCTTAAAATATTATCACAAAAACCCAGTGGAAAACATATTGGTCAAGAAAACAAAAGTGTAGCGCGTATTTTACTCCCCTAATAAAAATATCAATTAATATCTCGGAGAGAGTGCATTCCAATCATGTATATCGGCTTCTCAAATGTTCAGGTTGGCAATGCCTTAGTAAACATATCCGCCAAATTATTACTTGAACGAGCTTGTTGATAACTTCTATTTCATTTTTTTAAGATCACAAGTGAAGAAATAATTTTGGTGAACTGTGTTTTGTCTCCTCTTAGTTGAGCTATGAACGTAACATTATCTTCATAGAATGTTGTTGGAATATTCCTTTCCAAAGTAAGACCACATGTTTTCTGGATGTTTTGAGTGATTGATCTTAACCAAATGCATTCTTGACCTGCTTCATGAATGATTGTCATCTCTATAAGATTTGAAGAAGTAGCCATGATATGGTTGTATTTTCACATTTTAATAAATTGTTCGGCTTTAAAGTCACCCAAGTAGTGTACTTTAAAGATGAAGTGTGAATTGAAAACAACAATAATAACAACAACATACCCAGTGAAATCCCACAACGTGGGTCTGAAGTGTGAATTGGAAAATGAAGGAAAATACAATTTAAAAAAGTAACTTTTTCAAGTGATATTTACCCCACATTGGTGGTGGAAAGGAACATTTATATACTTATATGTAGAAGCACATCTTCTATCTAATAAAGAGTTGAGAAGAGAAGCCCCCCTCGCGCCGTCGTCGTCGCTCGACTTCGGCTTCGGTCAAATGATATGATTAATTGATAAGCTTTTTATACTAAATTGTATTTTTCATTTTCAATATTTAATTTCTTTTTCCTAATATTAGTTCGCATGAAATTTAATTAGTTAATTTAAATTCACATAATTCCTTTTCCCAATGGTCATGTTGCAAATTTGTGACCAAACCTAAATGTCGTCTTTTTCCCGAACATGTGCCTTTCCATCTGTTCATGGCTTCTATCTTTTCTTTCCCGCTTCATGCATCATATTTTCAAAGAGAAACACAGTAAGTGTCGTGCGATTACTGTCGTTTGTTAAGTTCGTTGTAGTTCTGCAATTTCCATTACTAGTATTGCAGAATAGAGTTTCGTTATATCCTGGGAGGAATTAATTCAAACTTTGGACAATTGTGAGAGGATTAAATTTCTTAAGAAAACACAATTTTTTGTGGGCGCGAAACTAAACATTTTATTTAACGCTTTCTGATTTTACAGTACATAGTTTGATTACAGGGAGAACAAACTTAAAAATTTAATTATATATTTATGTTGCATCTTATATTCTGTTTTGGTTGAAGATTAAAGTCTTCGAATTTTCTACTTGAAAGGAATTGTCGAACTTAAACTATGGAATAAATAATTTCAGCAAAGAAGAACAGAGGTAAACTTAAAGACAGTAAAGAATGTTCCCAAAAATGTTCTGTGACATGAACTGGAACATTAACAAAAACGCAGAACTAAAAACACGAATTAAGATGCAGCGGAAATAAATCAAGGACACCCAAGATTGTTTTTCATAAGTTATATAATTGTATATAACTTATAGTGGTCTCATGACCAAAAATTTATTGTATAAGAATTATACAATCTTACAAATCCCTTGAGAATGAACAGTAATCCGTAAAACAAGAAAGGGATTAAAAAGAAGTTAAATCCTAACTTCTAAGCCTGAAAAATCTATCTAAAATAGAAGTGAAAAACACCCTATTACAATTGCTTGAATTGAAAGTACCAGTATAGATCTAAGGAAGCAATTCGTAATTTTGAACAAGTGTAATCACAAAACCAGGCTGCTCGATCCAGCTGTGTTTGAGGCAATATTTGAGACGTCTCAGATCTGAATTTTCTTCTGCAAAAACTGGATGATAAAGCCTTGGAGTGAACCCTCTATTTATAGTGAAGAGTTCACCCGAGACGCTCCTTGATTCTCGGTGGAGGTTGAGCAGAATAGGGTTGGCTGGGGCTGTTCTTCAGCCTTAAAATTCTCAACAGATTTGACTTTGTCTTCCTGAGAATGCTCCTTCCGTTATGCACTCTCCTTGGACTTGGTCTTGTTAAGTATTATCGTGTTTTCCTTAGCTCCTAACCAAGCCAAACATTCACGTGATAAAATCTTCTCAGCTTCAGAAATCTGCCCGTGAAGATAGGCAAAACTCTTGCCAGAAATGTCCTCCCAGATGTCACGACATTTGGGATGACATTTTCCTGTTTTTACTTAACACCAAAAAGAGACATGTTACGGAAAATGTTAGGACACAGAACCTAACACTAACACTACTTAATGAAGTCACTTGATTTGAAGATATAAAAACTTTATCAAGTGAATAAAAAAATTGGATTTGGTTTGATGAATATAAAAACTTCGCTATTAATTATGTATGTGTTTTCCTTTTCAAATAGAATTTTTTAATCCAACTAACGCTGACAATGCTACCACACCCACTGCAACTAATGTTGTCATACCACGCCTGCAATAGCAGCGGATGAAAAGCCCAAAAAGTTTTCCGGCATTGACTTTAAGAGATGGCAACAAAAGATATTTTTCTACTTAACGACCCATAATTTGTAAAACATTATTATTGAGGATGTTTCAGTACTGCCAGATGATACTCTGGACAACGAACGCTTTGTTATGTTGGAGGCATGAAAGCATTCTAATTTTATATGCATGAATTATATTCTGGATGATGGTTTGTATAGTGTTCAGAGCGTCTGTAAATCATATAAAGAATTATGGAACACTTTGGACAAAAATATAAGACTGAGACTGCTAGATTAAAGAAATTAGTTGCTGCTAAATTTCTGGAATTTAAATGATAGATAGAAAATTTGTCATGTCGCATATCCAGAAATTGGAAGTGATTATTCATAATCTCCTTGCGGGAGATATAATTCGAATCAATATGTTTATATCAAATATTGATTTTGTTACTAATAATATTTTTATTATTATTGAAGGAATGATAATTAATGATTCCTTCCAAGTAGTAGCCTTTATTGAAAACTTGCCTCCTTTGTGGAGGGACTTTAAGAATGATTTGAAGCACAACTGAAAGGAGATCAAATTGGAAGATTTAATTATTCATCTTAAAATTGAAGAGGATAATAGATCTGTAGAAAAGAAAGCAAGTGGAAAGTCAGCAATCATGGGAGGGAGTATTGTTGAAACTGCTCTAATAAATTCAGAAAAGAAAAAAGGCTTCTGGACTGAAAAATCTTCCAAGTAAGAAGTTCAAAATAAATTACTAAAATTGTGGCAAGTTTGGACACATGTTGTCAGAATGTCGTGCACTAAAGAAAGATAAAGAGAAGAAGAAGGATCAAGCAAACCTGGCAGAAATGAATGAAGATGTGGACAACTTATGTCTCATGTTGTCAGAATGCAACTTGGTAGGTAATCCATGGTGGATAGATTCTAATTTAACTCGACATGTGTGTTCTAATAAGGAGTTGTTTTCTTCTTATGCGGCAACTGGACCGCCGAGACAATTTTCATGGCAAATTCAGCTACTGCAAAAATGAAAGAATGGGTAAAATTGTTTTGAAGATGACATCGGGAAAGATTGTAAATTTGAACAATGTCCTTCATGTTCTTGAGCTACAAAAGAATTTAGTCTCGACATCACTTCTAGTAAAAAATGGATTCAAGTGTGTTTTTGTTTCCAACAAGGTTGTAGTTAGCAAAAAATGAGATGTATGTAGAAAATGGTTACCTCACTGAGGGCCTTTTCAAACTCAATGTAATTGCAATTGATATTAATAAAAATTATGTTTCGTCTTACTTACTTGAGTCAAATAGTTTATGACATGCACGTTTGGAACATGTTAATTATAAAACCTTGTGAAAATGATTAACTTGGAAGTATTTCCTAAATTTGATTGCAATAATTCAAAGTGTCAAGTGTGTGTTGAATCTAAGTATGTTAAGCATCCTTATAAGTCTGTTGAAAGAAATTCAGATCCTTTAAACTTAATTCATACATATATTTGTGACATGAAGGCAATACCATCTCGCAGTGAAAAAAAGTATTTCATAACTTTTATTGACGATAGCTCTCGATATTGCTATGTTTATTTACTAAATAACAAAGATGAAGCTATTAATGCATTCAAGAAATACAAAAATGAAGTTGAAACACAACTTAACAAGAAAATAAAAATGATTAGAAGCGATAGGGGTGACGAATATGAATCTCCTTTTGAAGAAATATGACATTATTCATCAACTGCCCCATACACCCTACAATCCGATGGAATTGCGAAAAAAAGAATGAATCTTAAAGAAGATAATGGATGACTTTTTGATAAGTTCTAGTTTACCTCAAACTTGTGGGGGGAGGATATCCATACAGCTAGTCGAATACTCAATCGAGTACCCCATAGCAAAATAAAATTCATTTCATATGAAAAATGGAAAGAAAGAAAACCCAACTTGAAATATTTCAAAGTGTGGGAGTGTTTGGCTAAAGTGTAAGTTTCTAAACCTAAAAAGGTAAAAATAGGACCAAAAACCATTGACTGTGTTTTCATAGGAAAAACTACTGATAATAAAGCATATTGTTTTCTGGTTCATAATTCAGAAAATTCGGATATTCATGTTAATACGATAATTGAATAAGTTAATGTTGAATGTTTTGAAAATATTTACCCGTTTAAAAAGGAATGTGAGTCGTCTAGCGAAAGATCTAAATGACATTGGGAAGAGACAAAGGAAATTACGCCTAATGAGGAGAATCCAAGACGTAGCAAATGTCAAAAATATCTACTTCTTTTGGTCCTGATTTCTTGACATCCTTAGTGGATAATGAGCCTTAAAATTTTAAGGAAGCGACGTCTTCCTCAGAAGAACAATATTGAAAAGAGGCAATCAATAGTGAAATATAATCCATTTTAAACAACCACACTTGGGAATTGGTTGATCTTACCCTAGGAAATAAACCTTTAGGATCTAAATGGATTTTCAAAAGGAAAATGAAAGATAATGGCACTATTAACAAATATAAGGCAAGACTTGTTGTCAAGGAATTCAGATAATGAGAAGGTCTTGATTACACTTACTCGGCGGTAACAAGAATTACATCCATTCGTGTTATACCCCGTATTTTCCAGAGTATGTACGTAATGGAATACGTACAGAAAGTTTGGCCTTAAAGTTAGCCTTGGACGTTTTTTTTTGTACACAACTCACTAAAAGAATCGTTTCACGTAAACGTTTCCACAGCTTTCGTAGGGTAAATTCCGGCTATGCCATTTCTAATTTTTGCGGATTTTTCCGAGAGACGAAACATTTTGGACCAACGGGAGGGCGACACTTGTCACCCTCCAATTGATGGACTTGAAATCGTCCATTTGGACGAATTGGACATGGTGAGCACATTTTTTGTGCCTTGTGCACAAGTCAAGGAGTTGGTAGGATATTTGTGTATAGTTAATCCTCACCCTACACTTGCCTTGCACTTGTCTTAATCTTGGCCATTGGTTGGCCACTTCTTGACCTATAAATACCCCCTTAGAGATGAAGAGTTCTTCATCCACAAAACTTTCCAAGTCTTGAAAATCCTCTCCTCTCCCTTTGTAGCTCTTTTCGTCCAACACTCCTCCCCCTCCCCTTGTGAAGGCCCTTGGCCGAATACCCCCTCTAGCCTAGTAGTTTGGCGAGGCCCCCCCTAGCCTAGCCAAAAATCTACCCCCCCTCCCTTGGTAGAAAAGTTGTCTTCTAGTATGGTTATAATGCCCAAAATACCCTAGCCCAAATACCTTAGTACTTAGTAGAAGTTGTGAAGAACTTCTAAGGTTTCCTTGGAGCATACAACTTAGGAGCAAAACCTTGCTCAGGCGCGACTTTTCTAGGATATTATTGGGCTTACTGAGGTAACAAATCCTAACCCTCTTTTGAATTAGAGAATACTTACTGTTGTAGTATTAGAATAAGTATTAAATACTTAGAAGAATATCACAGAATAGAATTGAACTGTTACCACAGTAGAAGGGTTTAAAAGAAGAATAATCAATCAGACTTACATAGAATTTGTTTTCACTGATGAACTTATATAGCTCACGGGGTAGGAAAGTACTTGACTTTCCATAGAATTGTGAACCCCTGTTTAGAATGACCTTGAGTAGTCTTTGATAGATGTCTGTGACTATTATAGGTGACTCTGCCTTGCGACATATTCAACTTGGCAGGTGGTTTTCGCTGAGAAGGTATGTGATTCTTCCTAAAGCATGATATTTTACAATATATATAGTACGGTAGACGTACATGTGTTAACTGAATAATAACTACGGCAATGTCTTTGACTTAAGCCTGAATAATACTTACGGCAATGCCTCACGGCTTAAGCCTGAATAACACTTACGGCAATGCCTCACGGCTTAAGCCTGAATAATAAAGATCTGAAAGCTTTTCATAAGAATACTGAATCATTTTTTTTTTTACAGAAGAGAACTAACTGGTTTTTAAAACAGAAGCTTAAGAGTTATACTAGCTTTATGGGAAGTTAAGTATAACCACTTAAGATTGATAAAAGAAACAAGTTTGCCTATGTGTTTATAACAGACTTATGTTGAATTGTATAATAAGATGGTTTGATAAGTAGACATGATATGATGCTATGTGTGTTAGTATCTTGTAACGTTTGTATAAGAGAGTATCCTTGTGGTGCTTATGTGGTTTAAAGATAAGTTGTTATGTTAGTGTACTATCACTCACCTCTTGAGATGATACCGGAGGTTAAGCTGCCCTCCGATGCGGGGTAGACTCAGGCGGTCTGGGACCATGATTCGAGAATACCTCATGCGGGTCCAGGGGGCCTATGCGGAGCTACGAGAGTTCCTCATGCGGGCCCATGTGAGTGGCCTATGCGGACTCCGGGAGTCCAGGATTAGGCTTGCAGAATGATGATGTGGGCGAGTGGCCCTATTTCGATCATTCGCAGCCTAGACAAGACCTATTACAGTTACCTATTGTTGCTCTTGTTTGTGATGTGGCACTACGTGCGGTTTCCTTGGTTGTTTCACACATATTTGTAAACTGGTTTTAAAAATGATATGTTTTCATTTAAAGTACTTTACAGTTTCGCATACTTAGTACCTGTTATCGACCTCCTTGGGCTGCGTTCATGCCGCAGGTAAGGGAAAGCAGGTGCTAGATCCGCATCCTTAGGATCTCTTTGCATTGGTGTCAGGAGCTCCATCTTCTCCGGAGGCTCTACTTTTTGGTATGATCTCCCTGTATTGTAGATAGTTTGTACAGTCAGGGTATGGCGGGGCCCTGTCCCGCCATAGTTGTATATTTCCTTAGAGTGCATGTAGTCATTTATGCGATGTCGGATGTAATCGCTAAACTGGTTTATATATATATCGAAAAGGCGACGTTTGTTCACATAAACTGTGTCTTATTTTATAAATTGTTTCATGTCTTGTTTTATATTTCCGCTGATTACTCTGATGTATGACTACTTGGGTGCCCCGGTAAGGCACCAGTCACGGGCCCCGGAATGGGTCGTGACAAAAGTGGTATCAGAGCAGTTAATCCTCGGAAAGTGTCTACAGACCGTATCTAGTAGAGTCTTGATTATCGGTGTGTTGTGCACCACACCAATAATGTCGTGAGGCTATAGGATATTTAGGATTGGTTTCCATTTTCTCATTCGAGATCGTGCTTTAGAGCATGTTATAGGTTGGACCTCTAACGTATTCCTTTCTATGATTATGCCTCACGTAAGGCAACCGGGCCCGGAAGGGCAAAGCGGCCGAGGAGGCTAGCGAGACACCCAGAGTCACGAGGCTCGAGCCCGATCTATACCGAGGCAGCGAGTTCTATGACGACGCCAGCCACAGCACAGACCACAGTACCCACACCTCGCCCCACGGCTGGCGGAGGTTAGGGTACAAGGAGATGGCCCTATTGGCTAAAGTTGTGGCCCGTCGAGGAGATTGGATCGGCGATTCGGTTCAGCTCGGCTCGGTCGCGCCGTGGTGCACCCGAGGCGAATAGTTTGAGACTACGAGATTTCTTGAGTTGTAGCCCGCGAGTTTTTGGTCGAGGCGGAGGATGATCCGCAGGAGTTCATCCGTCGGCAGAGGATCGTAGGAGTGATCAAGGCCTCGAGAGGCAGTCTGTGACCTTGGTTCGCATCGTGCGTGATACCGCGATCGATTGGTTTGATTCATGGGAGTTATCCGGGAGAGCACGTCCCACACTTGGGATGAGTTCTCAGAGGCTTTCCTCACTCACTTCTTGCCTCCACAGATGAGAAGGGCGCGGGCTGATAGATTTTTACTCGAGGCGAGAGAGGGCCGCGTCGAGTACAATGTCGAGTTTGATTCATTGGCTCGATATGTCCCGGCATTGGTAGCGGATATGGAGGATAGGGTACCGCTATGTCACCGGGCTGACGACTATATGGCGAGTCATGTGCGGGGTTTCTCTCGGCCGGTATGGACATTACCGCGTGCGAGCTCACGCTCTTGGATGCGAGGCGCGAGAGGTCGACGAGTGGGCGAGCGAAGAAGGCGATGCGGAGGGTCTTCGGTGGTTATCGTGGTGGCGGCCTCGTGCCAGCTCTGATTCGCACCACGGCCCGGCTCGAGCACTCTGCGCACCGTCCTCAAGGCCGCGGCGAGTTTTCGAGGGCGAACCGGGGCAGGCGGGCGTCGAGTAGCGAATGCGGCGATCGGGACCACCCCGGTGTGGCCGTCACGGTAGATCCCATTACGGAAGTGTGGTACTACTTTTGGAGCTTGTTACGATTGTGGCGGCATGGTAACTTTGCGAGGCTGTCCGGCCGGCGTGGCGGTGGTAGGGCTCGGCCCGAGGTTACGCTGCCGCTCATCATCTCCTACGATTACTCGCCGGGCGTGGTACACGTGGGTCGGGTCGCGGCAGAGGTCGTGGCTCGGGTCCCAGTTCTAGCGGTCCTCAGAACCGCATATATGCTTTGTCGGTAAGCGGGATCGGGAGGCCTCACCGATGTAAATCACAGTACCTTATCGGTTACGGGTTTGATGTGTATGCTTTGATAGATCCGGGTTCTACTCATCTATATATCTCCCCTTGTTGCTAGTAGGATAGGGATAGAGCACGAGTCCATGACCCCGCCGAGGTAGCTACGCCGGTGGGTGATTCGGTGGTAGCTCGGCGGGTATATAGAGCTTGTCTGTGACCATTCTGATCGTCGGACCACTGGCCGACTTGATAGAGTTGGAGATGATTGACCGACGTGATTATGGGGATGGATTGGCTGGCTTCTTACGCCAATGTAGGTATGAGAGAGAGTAATGCAGTTCGGTTTCTGAGGCCGGTTGTTGAGTGGGAGGAGCACGGTATCGCCGAGGGTAGGTTTATTTCTACCTCAAGGCTAGGAAGATAATGCGAAGGGTATATCTACCATCTCGTTCGGGTGTTTGATCTGAAGGCTGCGGTACAGATTTTCGATCGATTCGATGGTCGCGAGTTCCCAGGCGTGTTTCGGATGACCTCCGGGTATCCCTCCCGAGAGGAGATTGAGTTTTGTATTGACATATTGCGGACACTCGGCTTTATTTCCATTCCTCCATACAGAATGGCACTGCCGAGTTGAGAGAGTGAAGGATCACCAGAGATTTCTTTGGAGAAGGGCTTCATCGGGCTAGTGTTTCTCCACAGGAGCGCCTGTGTGTTCGTGAAGAAGAAGGGCGGGGCGCTGCGCATGTGTTGATGCAGGCGGTGAACAAGGTGACCATTAAACGAATACCCTTCCCGTGATTGATGATTTGTTCGACCCGATTGCGAGCGCGAGATGTTTCTCAAGATTGATCTGCGTTCGCTATCATCGAGTTCGTGTCGAGAGGTGGATGTCCCTAGGATCGCATTCGGACGTGCGGGCATTATGAGTTCAGGTCATGTCTTTTGGGTTGACCAATGCTCGCGGTATTCATGGATTTGATGAACCGAGTGTTCAAACCATTTTGGACACGTTTGTGATAGTGTTCATTGATGATATCTTGGTTTATTCTCGCTCAGAGCGAGCATGCGGAGCATTTGAGGATCTTGTGATTCTCGGGACCGGCTGTATCGCCAAGTTCTCCAAATGTGAGTTTTGGTTGACTTGATGGCGTTTCTTGGGCATATTGTGGTGATGGCATTCGAGTTGATACGCCAAGATCGGCGATCGAGACTTGGCCTGACCTACTACTCCGGCGAGGTTCGCGATTTTACGGGCCTTGCAGGAGATTATCGGCGGTTCGTAGAGAATTTTGCTTCTATCTACGCACCATTGACTAGGTGACTCGTAAGCGGCCAAGTTTGATGGTGATGCTTGTGGCGGGGTTTCCGATTCTTTGAAGAGAGGCGACGGCGCCCCGTTCTTACTCTTCCGGAGGTCGGATGGTTATGCGTGTATTGTGATCGTCGCCGCATCGGGTTGGGATGTGTGTTGATGCGGCATGGCGGGGTTATAGCATATGCGTCCCGACGGTGAAGAAACACGAGAGAACTACCCCACCCATGATTTGGAGTTAGCGGTAGTGATTCACGCCAAGATCTGGAGGCACTATTTGTATGGGGTTCACGTGGATATTTATACAGACCACAAGAGCCTCCGGTATATCTTCACCGCAGGAGCTGAACTTACGGCGAGACGGTGGTTAGAGTTGCTTAAGGATTACGATGTTGATATCCCGTACCACCCGGAAGGCAATGTTGTGGCGTATGCTCTTAGTCGTAGGTCGATGGGAGCCTATCGGATGTGCGGCTAGAGAGGAGGACATGGTTCGTGATTTGCATCGATTAGCGAGCCTTGGTGTCCGCTTGATTGATTACGATAGCGGTGGGGTTAGAGTTCGTGAGGTTGCCGAGTCTTCCATCGTCGAGGAGGTGAAGAGGCAACGATTCGAGGATCCGGCTTTGATTCGATATCGTGATGCAGCTCTTCGTGAGGCAAGGGTCCTTTGAGGTAGCACACGATGGGGTGCTAAGGTTTGAGGCGGTGTGTGTTCCGGATGTTTGAGGACTTGGCGAGTTCTTGGGAAGCACACACAAGCGCGTTACTATCCATCCGGTCGACCAAGATGTACCACGACCTTAGATCTGTGTATTGGTGGGATGGCTTGAAGAGGGCGTTGCGAGTTCGTAGCTCGATGCGTGTTGTCGGCGGTGAAGGTAGAGCACGAGGCACAGTGGTTTTATTCTGACGATTGAGATCCCGACACGGAAGTGGGAGGTAATCAACATGGACTTCATCACGGGATTACCTCGCACTCGGAGGAGACATGATTCTATATGGGTTATCGTCGACAGTGGCGAAATCAGCCCACTTTCTTCCGTCGGGGCGACTTTTTCGGTGAGGATTATGCGGACTTTACATCAGAGATCGTCGGTGCATGGAGTCCCTACTTCGATCATATCGCATGCGAGAGCCGGTTCTGGCTAACTTCTGAGGTCCTTCCGAGGGGTTTAGGGACGCAGTGAGCTCGAGTCGCATTTCATCCGCATGCATCGGACAGGCGAGCGCACTATCCGCACTCGAGGATATGCTGCGAGCTGTGTTATTGACCGATGGTAGTTGGGAGGATCATTTGCCTCTAGTTGAGTTCGCGTATAATAATAGCTACCACTCCGGTATTCGGATGGCGCCTTATGAGGCCTTGTATGGGAGAAGTGCGGTCGCCTATAGGTTGGTTCGATGTGGGCGAGTGCGGCTAGTGGGACCAGATTTGATACAGCGATGGATAAGGTGAAGCTTATCCGAGGCGGCTATTAATGACTCGAGTCGGCCAGTCGTATGCAGATCATCGTCGTGGCATCTTGAGTTCGAGGTTCATGATTGGGTTTTCCTAAAGGTGTCACCCATGAAGGGTGTGATGAGATTTGGGAAGAAGAAACTCACCAAGGTACATTAGGCCATTTCATTGTCGCGGGGTAGGCAAGGTTGCTATGAGTTGGATTTGCCGTCCGTCCGAGGCAGTGCATCCGGTTTTTCACGTATCTATGCTGAGGAGATGTATCGGGGATCCATCTAGGGTACACCCGATTGACGATGTCCAGGTGACCGAGGGGTTATCGTATGAGGAGATTCCCATAGCGATAGTCGATCGTCAGGTTAGGCGTCTGCGGATGAAGGACGTGGCTTCCGTCAAAGTCTTGTGGCGGAACGAGCTCAGGGAGGAGATGACGTGGGAAGCCGAGGAGGACATGAGGCAGAAGTATCCTCACCTATTCCCCACACCTCCAGGTAATTCACTTTCTTACTTGTAAATTTTCGTTATCGTTTCTGCCTAAGTGTTATTTTGTGGCCATGTGTGGCACTTACAAACTGTTTAAGCTTCTTCGATAACTGTCTTGAGAAGGAACATTCGGGACGAATGTTTCTAAGGAGGGGAGAATGTTATACCCCGTATTTTCCAGAGTATGTACGTAAGGGAATACGTACAGAAAGTTTGGCCTTAAAGTTAGCCTTGGACGTTTTTTTTTGTACACAACTCACTAAAAGAATCGTTTTCCGACGAAACGTTTCCACAGCTTTCGTAGGGTAAATTCCGGCTATGCCATTTCTAATTTTTGCGGATTTTTCCGAGAGACGAAACATTTTGGACCAACGGGAGGGCGACACTTGTCACCCTCCAATTGATGGACTTGAAATCGTCCATTTGGACGAATTGGACATGGTGAGCACATTTTTTGTGCCTTGTGCACAAGTCAAGGAGTTGGTAGGATATTTGTGTATAGTTAATCCTCACCCTACACTTGCCTTGCACTTGTCTTAATCTTGGCCATTGGTTGGCCACTTCGACCTATAAATACCCCCAGAGATGAAAAGTTCTTCAGCCACAAAACTTGCCAAGTCTGGAAAATCCGCTCCGCTCCCTTGGTAGCTCTTTTCGTCCAACACTCCTCCCCCTCCCCTTGGGAAGGCCCTTGGCCTAATACCCCCCCCCTCTAGCCTAGTAGTTTGGGAGGCCCCCCCTAGCCTAGCCAAAAATCTACCCCCATCCCTTGGTAGAAAAGTTGTCTTCTAGTATCGTTATAATGCCCAAAATACCCTAGCCCAAATACCTTAGTACTTAGTAGAAGTTGTGAAGAACTTCTAAGGTTTCCTTGGAGCATACAACGTAGGAGCAAAACCTTGCTCAGTGCGACTTTTCTAGGATATTATTGGGCTTCTTGAGGTAACAAATCCTAACCCTTTTTGAATTAGAGAATACTTCTTGTTGTAATATTAGAATAAGTATTAAATACTTAGAAGAATATCACGAATAGAATTGAATCATTACCACGGTAGAAGGGTTTAAAGAAGAATAATCAATCAGATTTACATGTAGACTGTTTTCACGATGAACTTATATAGCTCACGGGTAGGAAGTCTTGTGACTTTCCATAGAATTGTGAACCCGCTGTTTAGAATGACCTTGAGTAGTCTTTGATAGATGTGCGTGACTATTATAGGTGACTCTCTGCGACATATTCAACTTGGCGGTGGTTTTATTTGAAGGTATGTGATTCTTCCTAAAGCATGATATTTTACAATATATATAGTACGGTAGACGTCGTGTGTTAATCGAATAATATCTACGGGAATGTCTTTGACTTATGTCTGAATAATTCTTACGGGTATGCCTCACGGCTTAAGTCTGTATTACACTTACGGCAATGCGTCTCGGCTTAAGCCTGAATAATAAAGATCAAAGCTTTTCATAAGAATCTTTGAATCATTTTTTTTTCTGAAGAGAACTAATCGGTTTTAAAGCGAAGCTTAAGAGTTATACTAGCTTTATGGGAAGTTAAGTATAACCACTTAAGATTGATAAAAGAAACAAGTTTGCCTATGTGTTTATAACAGACTTATGTTGAATTGTATAATAAGATGGTTTGATAAGTAGACATGATATGATGCTATGTGTGTTAGTATCTTGTAACGTTTGTATAAGAGAGTATCCTTGTGGTGCTTATGTGGTTTAAAGATAAGCTGTTATGTTAGTGTACTATCACTCACCTCTTGAGATGATACCGGAGGTTAAGTCGCCTCCGTCGCGGTAGACTCGGTGATGCAGGACCATGATTCGAGAATACCTCATGCGGGTCCAGGGGCCTATGCGAGCTACGAGAGTTCCGAGTTAGTATGCGGGGTTATGCCTCACGCGGTCTATGTGGCCGTGCGACAACGAGTCCGGGGCGATGCGAGGAGTAGCTACCGCCGATGCGGGGTTATACCTCATGCGGGCCCACGTGAGTGGCCTATGCGGACTCGAGTCAGATTAGGCTTGCGAGAATGATGATGTGGGCGAGTGGCCCTATTTCGATCATTCGCGGCCTGACAAGACCTATTACGATTACCTATTGTTGCTCTTGTTTGTGATGTGGCACTACGTGCGGTTTCATGGTTGTTTCACACATATTTGTAAACTGGTTTTAAAAATGATATGTTTTCATTTAAAGTACTTTCTGATTTCGCATACTTAGTACTGTTATCGACCTCCTTCGGCTGCGTTCATCTGCCAGGTAAGAGCGGCAGTGCTAGATCCGCATCCTTAGGATCTCTTTGCATTGGTGTCGTGAGCTCCATCTTCTCGGAGGCTCTACTTTTTGGTATGATCTCCTGTATTGTAGATAGTTTTATGCGATCGGGGTATGGCGGGCCACTGTCGCCATAGTTGTATATTTCCTTAAGTGCAGTAGTCATTTATGCGATGTCGGATGTAATCGCTAAACCTGGTTTATATATATATGCCGAAAGGCGACGTTTGTTCACATAAACTGTGTCTTATTTTATAAACTGTTTCATGTCTTGTTTTATATTTCCGCTGATTACTCTGATGTATGACTACTTGGGTGCCCCGGTAAGGCACCAGTCACGGGCCCCGGAATGGGTCGTGACAATTCGGGTGTTAATAGTGTTAGTCGTCGTGTACGGTCTTCAAATTCATCAAATAGATGTGAAAACAACCTTCTTAAATGGAGTTTTGGTGGAAGAAATATACATGAATCAACCCGACGGGTTTGTAGTTCCCGAAAAAGAAAATAAGGTGTGTCAATTTGTTAAGTCACTTTATGGACTTAACCAAGCTCTCAAACAAGCATGCAAAATTTGACCAAACAATATTGACAAATGGGTTTAAGATTAATGAATATGATAAATGTGTTTACATTAAGAACGTTCCAAATCACGTAGTCCATTGTTTTCTTATATGTTGATAATAAGCAAAGACATTGCTGAAATAAATGGTACTAAGCGCATCTTGTCTAGTAAGTTTGATATCAAAGACTTAGAAGTTGTTGATTTGATTCTAGGAATTAAAACTCACAGGACTCCTCAAGGTTTAGCATTTTCTCAATCTCATTTTATTAAAATGGTACTTGAAAAGTTCAAGTATTTGGAGTTCAAAGTTACAAAGACTCCAATTAACGTAAATCTTGCGCTTACAAAGAATCAAGGTCAAATCAAATCTCAATTAGACTATGCTCGAGTGTTGAGAAGTTTGATTTACATCATGATTTGTACACGACCAGTTATAGCTTGCGCTATAAGTAAATTAAGTCGTTACACAAGTAGGCCCGACCAAACTCATTGGATGGGAATGAAAAGAGGTTTGGGATATTTAGAATATACTCAAGACTATGTGTTGCATTATAATAAATTGTGGTAATTGAAGGATATAGTGATGTAAATTAGATCACCGAATCATTTGAAGTTAAATTCACAAGCGGATACGTTTTCATCGTTGGAGGGGGAGCAATGTCATAAAAATTATCTAAACAAACATGCATTGCTCGCTTCATAATGGAGTCTAAATTTATAACTTTGGATAAAGCTGGTGAAAAAGCAGAATTGCTACGGAAATTTTTGGAAGATATTCCATTTTGGTCTAAACCAGTGGCACCTACATGCATACATTGTGATAGTCAAGTTGCAATAGAAAGAGCTGGAAGTGTGATGTATAACGAGAAATATTGTCACATACAATGAAGACATAATATCGTTAGTCAATTACTCTCTAGTGGAATTATCACGATTGACTATGCAAAGTCAAAGGATAATGTGTCAGATTCACTTACAAAAGCCCTAACTAGAGAGGCGGTTGATAAATTATCAAAGGGATTGGGATTATGGTCGAGAACAAAATCTCATAATGGTAAATCCACCTATTTGAATGAAGATCCCAATATCTAGGTTCAAGGAGATCAAACAATTTTATGAATGATGGTTCAACATTGTCGTTACAATCAATCCATTGTCATAATAAGATAATGTTCAGAAACAAAGATAAGGTGCTAAGGCTTTTTAATGGTTTCTAATTTGAAATGATGTGATCTAATAGTGTATATACGGGTTACATGTTTAGGAATTACCTATGTGAGTGTGAAGTGTAATCCTCTTCAAGAAGAATAAGTGCAAGGTCAATTTTCTACGCACTCATGAAATCATGCGGTGTTCATGGCTGAAACGAACACAACAATGAGAACTAAGAATGTTTAAGGGTTAATTATGTGACGTATGTTGTCTAGGTATACATAAAAACTTGACGATTCAAAGATATCACATCTACCGATTGTCAAGTATACCTGTTGTATATTCACTATGGAAAGTTTAAAGGGAAACCTACTTACCCAAATGCGATTAATTCTTATTTATAAATCACATAATTTTTCCATGCATTGTTTTAATAATATAGGCATTCCCCGTTCATTTGGGGGATTGTTGGGCTTTAAAGTCACCCAAGTAGTGGAATTTAAAGATGAAGTATGAATTAGAAAATGAAGGGAAATGAATTTTGAAAAAGTAACTTTTTCAAGTAATCTTTCTCCCACATTGGTGATGGAAAGGAACATTTATTTCTTTATATGTAGAAGCACACCTTCTAGCTAATAAAGAGTTGAGAAGAGATTTTTCCCTCGCGCTATCATCATCGCTCGGCTCGGCTTCATCTTCGTACTTGGATTTGGTTAAATTATCTGATTGAATGATAATATTTTTGCACCAAATTGTATTTCCATTTTCAATATGTAATTTATTTTTCCTAATATTAATTCATGCGGAATTTAATTAGTTAATTTATATTCGCGAAATTTCTTTACCTAACAGTCATGTTTTAAATTCGTGATCAAACATAAAGGTCATCTTCTTCCTAAACAATATCATGGATATAAAACAATTCAGAGGCTTCGCTTCATTTACACTGAAATTTTTTCGAAATTTTTACTCTCTGCAAAAACTATCTTTTCTTCCCCTATTCTGCACATCATGCTTTCAAAGAGAAAAATAGTAAGTGTCGTGTGATTACTGTCGTTTGTTGAGTTCGCTGAAATTATGCATTTTCCTTTGTCGGTATTGCATAATAGTGTTTCATTCTATCTTGGGTGGAATTAATCCAAACCTTGGGCAATTATAAGGGGATTAAATTCCTTAAGAGAACATAATTTTTTGTGGCTCGAAACTAAACTTTTTGTTTAACGCTTTCTAATTTTATAGTACATAGTTTGATTACAGAGAGACCATAAATAACCTATATGAAATCGACCTTTATTTGGATCAGGTAAATATCTTGCATCTGCATAACCAATTAGTTGTGAGTCAGATTCATTTGAATAAAATTGTCACATGTAAATAGTTTCTTGGAGGTATCTGAATATATGTTTAATACCATTCTAGTGTCTTCTGATTAAGGAAGAACTAAATATGACTAATAAGCTTAAAGAAAAAGCTATATTTGTTCTAGAATTATTTGCAAGATATATTAATGCCCCGATTGCACTAAGGTGTGGTATTTCTACACCAACAATTTATCACGACCCCTTTCGGTGTCGTGTTGATACCTACATTTTTTCAATGGTAGGCGAATCACATCCCAAACAATAGCATACAATATAAGAATAAGCGGAAGTAGGAGAAGTAATCATAAAAGTTGTCTTATTATGCATAGTAAAAGGAACCAAATTTGATAATCTAGTTATTACAACCCCGTGATCTAGTCTATAATACAAGATCACTAAAATTGGAATAAAAAGTCTGAAATAACTGATACATATCTCACGAATACAAATAAAAGATTGAATAATAAAAATAACATCCAGGGCATGCTGTGAGAAGGAATGCTCACCCCAAACATTCTAATCCTCCAACTCGAAACTCAGCCACGTGGTCCTGAGCTAGTAGGTGGAGATATATATGTATTCAAAGAGAATGCAACAAGTGTAGCATGAGTACACAACGTACTCCCATAGGCATCATAGGCGACAACGACGGAAGATACATAATTGACATAAATTCCAAGTTGACTCTCATATAATCTTATTATATACAGTTCAGTAACTTAATTAAGCCACCTTATTTACATAAAAGGATTCAGTACTCAATAACTCAGAAATCATGGAAGTTCAATCTACATAATCCACCTTATCACGATAATAAGTTTAAATCACTTTCAAATCTCAAGTAATCAATGTATATGAATGTATGATATGAATACAATACAAAGTACCTTTCCACAAATGATATACACGCTCTATAGGCTTTGCCTTATAGATATGATCTATGGGAGGGACCTGCGTCGTCCATATACCGCTTCTAGCCAGTTGGAATTCAACACACAAATCTGACTAAAGCCCAAGACTCATTTGTCAAGACATATCAATCATTTTCATCATCTCCATGTTTTCAATCTTCTCATAAGAATATCCTTACCTTTCCAATCTCATTGGACCTACAACATTTCCATACCACTCCACTTTCCATATCATAACAACCATGAATTATGAATGCACTAATAATAAGGCAAGTAATCAGGATGTATGAGATGTAATCAAATATAGAAGATAAATATCACATTTTCATAATAACACATAATTTCATGTAATCAATCTTTCATTTTAGAAGCAAATATGATGAGTAAACACAATAATTTATCAATCATGGAAAAAAGCCATAGTAATAGTGATATCCACATAACAACAGTCACCAAATCACCCATCAAGATAGTTCAACGTCGGCACCCATCCAGGCTCTCAACACAACCACTAAGGTGGGACCTCCAAACACACTCAATACTCTTCATAGTTTATAACAACTACGTACTTCTATCAAAGTCTAGAAATAAATTGTAGCCTACCTCGGAGCCGAGCGGGTGCCATGAACACTAATCCTCATCCAAGGTCTTTCCCTTGAGAAGCGCCTCTAAATAATCGTAGTCTAACACATAGATTCTACATTAATTAAGTAATCAAATACAAATACAAAGGCCTAGTTGTTACACCTCATATTATGTACGTCGACGTTGTCGTAAGATAGATAACATAATCCAGAAATTTCATGATACCCTTAAGAGATTACCAAAAAGTTTCAAGGTCAAATGAATCGAAGAAATTAATTCGGGAAAAGGTAGGGAAGAATTTCGGACAGGATTTTTGACCCAACTTTGCAGGAGCATATCTCTTCATATATAAGGAGTTATGGACTATATAACTTATCTAAGTTTAAGTTCATGGAGTCTACTTTCCAATGCAAGAAATCATTGATCGATTTGAGCTTTGTACAAAAGGTTATGAATGTTGTAAGAAAATATTGAAAGGCATACATGTATGGCATGATCCTGGCAAGTTCGGCGACACAACATGTGGTTCACAGGAAGTGTCTGCGATTCGCATACTCCGCCACAGAATATGTTGGTGCAAGCGTATCCTAACCTCTGTATAAACCCCTAGGTTGTTTATTTCATTTCTTGACATTTTCAGACCTAATTATCTACCAAAAACTCTCTATAATCTCTCTTATGATTCAAGGGAAAATCAAGTGAATACAATATAAGAAAGCTCGTGCTTATCGTTATATCGTTCTTCTCTTCATTGTGCTGAACTTGGATGACTTATTAAGAGTGAAATAATCTTGAAATTGAAGTGAAAACTTATGATTAGAGGTAAGTTTCATATCATTCTTGTTCTTGAGTTTATAAAAGTATTAAGAGGATGATTTTTGAGAAATTATGTAGCACAAGTTCTTGGAATGTTGAATCTTTTTGTTGAGTGTTGTTGAGAAGTTTTGTATGGATTGTGAGTATGGTATAGAGTTGCTAGAGTGTAAATGATGGTATGTAGAAGGAGTGGAAGGATTCATTTGTGTGGATATGCATAAGTCTCCATGTATAATATGTTGTAAATTCTATACACGCTAGGTGTTCGCTAAAATATTTGAATGAGTTTTCTTATGAGATGTGAATCCGTCATTGATACGAATTGTGTGTATACCATAGTTAATCATTCGTGTAGCATACGAGGACTCGTGGAATACATATAGCTAAGGTTATAAGGTATATTAGGCTCATTCCTTATTTTTGGCGTGAGTTTTGGTTAAAGAACAAAATGAAATGAAATGTTTTTTCAAACGATTCTGGTATTGTTATATTGAGTTTATCTTCTTTTCCATTGAATACATGACTGTTGTTCATCCTTGGTCGAGAGTACATTTAGTATGTTATAGCATCTCATCTTTGTTGACGTTCTATGGTTGCCTTGTTGGTCTCACAAACACTAGAAATGTTATGTCTTGACTTGTTAGTTTATATGAAAGAATGAAGTGGTTATGGTCCTTACTCTATTGAACAAATGTTGTTGATTCTTATGAAAGAGTAGAGGTGAATGTTACACCCCGTAATTTCAAGGCAATGAGATGAGAACGTACGTAAGGAAATTGAGATTTGAATTTTGAAAAGAAAGAAAGATTACTTTTTTATTAAAGAAAAATATCGGGAAATTTGTGAAGGAAAAGGTTTATTAATTGAAATTTGGTTCTCAAATTTGGTATTTGGGACTTATAGATTATATTAGAATTTTAGATTTTAAGTTCCGGATTTGGTCATGTGGGCCCACGGGAAAATTTTACAGTTTTGTGGGGCTCAAAATATTTTGAGATATTTTGGCCAATTATAGATATTTTGGAGGAAGAAATAATTTGGACCAATCGGAGGGCGACATGTGGCACCCCTTGTCTTGCTAAGATGACTAGTAGTAGATATTTTGAGACTTAAGGGGACAAGTGGACAAGTGGGTCCCACTCCACTTGTCCATAAATATCTATATATAGAAAGGGCTTGCAAGACTTGTCTTCTACACTTAGCCATATCTCACAAATTTCTTCTTCCTTTGAGCTCAAAACTGAGAGCACCAAGAACACCAAGAACACCTAGTGTTGGTTAATTTATTTCATCCAAGATTAAACCCCTAAACCAAGTGCTAAGCCAAGATCATTATTCTACAAGTTTTTGTTGGTTTTGGTCGAGAATGAGGTGGAGAAAACCCTAAGTTTTATCGATTTTTTGGAAGCAAAACGTGAAGTGAAGTTGGTTATAGGCTTGTGTTAGATTCATATATGTGATTGTAACTTGAGGAAGTAGAGCGAAATGAAAATTGCGGATCAATAAAGACCGGACTGTTTTGGGGCGTTTTTTGGCACAAAATGAGGTAAAGGTCCTTCTTATTTTAAAGTAATTGGATATTACTTATTTTTATAATGTATGGATGAACTTGTACTAAAAAGAATGAGGATTAAAAAGTGTTTGGACAATTTTTTAAGGCTTGGCCGAGAGCTAGACTAATTTTGAGGTTTTCGGATTTCGTTGGTTATTGTCGTTATTTACACTTGTTACATGTTATATAATGAAGGAAATATTGTAGTTGATAGATTATATAACTTTTATAATATGTTTTAACTTGAATTGGAATAAAAGGAATTAAGAAAAAGGACTTTGGATTGTTGTAGTTATTGTTGGACGAAACCTCCCCAAAACTGTTAGACGTTGGGATGTCGTTTTATGGACTGTTTTGGGGTGCATATATGCTGGAAAATCATCCCCTAATATGCATGTTTAATGTGGTAAAATGACTAGTGAAAGTCCTAAGTAATAAGGGTGTTAAAGGCTTCACATTGTACCCTTAATGTTGGTTTATTATGGACTGTTTAGTGGACTGTTTTATGGACTATTTTGCGGACTGTGTTGTATAGATTGTGGTGCAGAATTTTACACGTCAAGTTAGGCGTGTAATCCCCTTTGGTTAACTGTTGGTTGTGCCTTAAATGTGGCTTGTTGGTTGATGAATTCGGGCCTTGGAAAAGGTGGAAAAGTACGTAGAAACAAAGGAAGTGCTGCCCAAATTTCCGTAGAATAAGAGGACAATTATTTGGTATAAGTCTTACACGTGATAGCTTGAAGTTGATAGAAGTGCTATTGTCATTTTAGGTTGAAGTAGTATGTGTAGCATATTCTACTTGGCATGTGGAATAGCCAATAAGGTTGAAGTACATTGAGGCGTATGCTACTTGTCGTGTTGGTTAGTCATCAACGAGGTATGTGAACTCCTTCCTTCTATCGGCATGATTGTTATTGGAGTATACATTACTTGTTCCTTGAAGTATACTTGACTTGACCTTTATAGAGTTCTATCGGAACCTAATCCTTAGTGATATACTTCTTTGATAGTACTTTGGATTTCCTAAACTACAAGTTGGTCTATATACTTCTTTGATAAGTAATTTGGGGTTTCCAAAATGGAAGTTGTTAAAATCCATTATCTTGATAGTATTTGAGTTTATAAAATGGAGATTTTTATATATATATCCCTTGTAGTACTTTGGGCTTTAAAAGTGAAAGTGGTTCTACTTATAGTACTTAGAGTCTTAAAAAGGAAGTCGTTCCTAATCTCTTAAATAGTACTTGAGTTTAAAAGTGCAGTAACTTGATTTTAATGGATACAAGTGCCTTAGTTTTCCAAAACCTAAAGTTTGTTATAATGGCTTTATGGAAAGTTAGTTATAACGGCTTTATGGGAAGTCAAAAGAGTGGTTTACTTGATTGATTTAAAAGAGGATAAATGACTTGATTTAAAGAGAAGTAACTTGATTTAAAGGTGTGAGTTACTTGAGATTTGAAAGTAGAAGTTACTTGATTTCAAACCTTGAATTGAAAATCTAAAGGGTGTAGTAACTTGATTTTAAAAGTATACTTGTCTTGATATTAAAAAGTGTAGAGTCACTTGGTTTTAAAAGTATAAGTCACTTGGTTTAAAAAGTGTAAAATACTTGATTTAAAAGTGAAAGTGTCTTGATACTACCAGTGCTAGTATCTTTGGGTTTTATTAAAAGGGAAGTTATTTTACTCTTAGAAGTTAAGAGGGTATTCATGTTGTGGTTTCGGTGTTTAAAGCATGTCTGAATGGTTCCTAAAAGTCTTTACCAAGTCTTATGTGAGATGTTGGTAAGAGTTTTAGGAAGTAGTTCTATATATTTCATTAATAGTACTTGAGTTTCTAAATAGAAGTTGTTCTATCTATTCTCGTGATAACACCTTGGGTTGTTTAATTGAAAGGTATATATTACTTGGTGTTAAAAGTATACTTGACTTGATTTGAAAGGTAAACTTACTTGAGTTTAAAATGTGTAGTAACTTGATTTTTAAAAATGGAAGTGTCTTAATACTACGGGTGTTAGTGTCTTGATTATTTTAAAAGAAAGGCATGGTATTGTCTTGGTTTGTTTAAAAGGAAGGCATGGTATTGTCTTGGTTTGGTTAAAAGGAAGGCATGGTAATTGTCTTGGTTTGTTGAAAAGGAAGGCATGGTAATTGTCTTGGTTTGTTGAAAAGGAAGGCATGGTAATTGTCTTGGTTTAAAGGAAAGGCATGGTATTGTCTTGGTTTGCTAAAATGATGGTTTATTCATTTTATGATAATGAGAGTCAAAGATTATTTTAACTTGCATATGTTTGCTTATATAGTCATTCGTGCAAGAGTTATATTTCCAAATCGCCGCGTCCCTCGTTAAAGGGTCGGCATCATTATATTATTCAGTGCGGGTTCAACTCCCGAGGCACTATATATATCATGGAGTAGCTCCCATGACGTGAGATGGTACACACTCACTGCGGGTCTGAAGGACACATGCGGGTTCAAATCCCAGGATTTATTCCATGGACTAGCTCTCCCAGGATTTTGAAATGGTATTGATTTTATTAATGAAAGAGTACAGTGGATTCAGGACTTGAAATGAAGCGGTTAATCTCATTGTTAAAAACATATTTTTAAAAGGCTCAGTTGACTCTCATTTGTTTATATAAAGTACAGTAGTACAGTGGTACAATGATACAATGATACAGTGATACAGTGATGCACGGTACGGTTGGCTTTTATTTTACATGACACGGTTGGATCTGGTATTTGATTATTTTGCTTGTCCCTGTCATTTCTTGGCCAATCATGATTTTAATACTATACTTTATTTATGTTTCATACTTGGTACCTATTGTACTGACCCCCTTCGGGGGGATGCGTTTATGCCCGCAGGTCTAGGTACTCAGTTGTGGATCCGCGAGCTTAGGATCCTTGTTCAGCGCTTTAGGATAGCTCCAATATTTCGGAGCTTGTCATTATGGCTAGGTATATTCAGGGGTACGGCGGGGCCTTGTCCCGTCATAGTATTTGTCCAAAACTCTTAGAGGTTTGTATTCATATGTGGGCTGGACTGGTGAGAGATGTATTTACATTATTGTACGGTTGTAGACCCATTCGGGTGTTATATATATTATGGCAGCCTTTCCGGCTTTGCCTTTGTTAAAAGAAAAAAATTGAGTGTTATTTATCTTCCGCGGGATTATTTGTGTTGTATGGGTAGAAGGGTGCCCAAGCAGGGCACCAGTCGTGGGCCTGGGGATTCGGGGCGTGACATGAAATGGCATGTTGTCTTCATAATGTTAGTTAGAAGTGTAACGACTCTGTTGGATTAGAAAGCTCTTACGCAAGACCTCGTATGAGGTACGTAGTCATGTTAAAAAGAATATCTTAGCTTTAAGATAAAGTAAATGTTGTTGATGATAGTCCTCAAATGTAAAACAATAGTTTAGCGATCTTACATCATTTCAGTAGGTTCATAGAAGTTTCTTATGACTCTTCTTGTATGTATGTATATATTACCTATAGGGGCATGGATACGCTGTTATGGCTTACCACTGAACTATGGCTAGTTGGGCAGATTTTGTATCGCTAGTTACCACAGCGTGATGGCCGGTTGGGTAGACACATATTTACCACCGAGATACGGCCAATTGGGCAGTTCTGTATCATCATTTACCACCAGTTGGGCAGACACTTATTTACCAATTATGGTTGATCGGGCAATTATGCTATATGCGTTTACCACAAGTTGGATAGTTATATATCATCATTTACCACAGATTGGGCATATACGTATTTACCACCGAGCTACGGCCGATTGAAGTTACCACTGATTAGTTTGACAGTCGAGCAGTCAGATATACGACGATAATATAGCGACATAGAATAAGGTTATGAGGTAAGAATGATAATTGTGTATGTTATGGTCCTTAGTGGCATTTTGGGAGTTCATGTTGATTCGTATCTCTCTCTTTTGTGATTACTTACTATTGTGTTTTATTTTTGTCTTACATATTTAGTACATTATTCGTACTGACGTCCCTTTGCCTGGGGAAATTGTGCTTCATGTCACGCAGGTTCAACTAGGAGAGGAGAAGACCCTCCACCATAGATGGCTTCCAGATATCAGCTTCTGTTGGTGAGGTCTATTTCCTCCTAGAGTATTGTCGAGTTACGGTTACGTTTAAATCCTTTTGGTATGTCGGGGGCCCTGTCCTGACTTATGTATTATGTCGATGTTTCCTTTTAGAGGCTTTGTAGAAATGCCCTGTGTTATACAATTTTTTCAGTACGGTCTTGTAGGCCTGCATATTGACTAGAGGTCATGTTGGCCTTTTCGGCCTTAACATGTATATATGCATAGGTTGGGTTCTTCTGTTTGCACGATATTATGTCAGGTTGTTTTATATTCTATCATTCTAGAGCCTTGTCGGCCCAGATAGTTATACGTTCGTGCGATGATATTCATGTGGTACACTCGGAATGTCTAGGAGTCGGGTGCCAGTTCCTTTTAACATTAATCAACTCTAGTTTGCAATATCAAAGTAAGAAGATCCTTAACAAGACTTCAATCCATGATTTTAAGTCTCTTATTCTCACATAGAACCTAGGTTAGTTCTACCCAAATAATGAATTCAACCTAGATTAGAAGACATAATCAAGATAAACAATAGAAATGGATAGAAATCTTACCCAAAGGATGAATAATGATGGAACCCCCCAAATTTCCCTCTCTACCGAGCTCTTTTCCCAAAATGTGATTATGGGGAAATGAATTCGAACAAGGCATTAAATTCTAGATCTAGAAAACAGTGATTCTGCTTCGGGAGAATCGACCTCACCGAGGCATATTGCTTATGCGGGAAAACCACCGCAGAAGCGTCCCAACTTAAAATACCAAAAGGGCGCAGAAGCAGAAAAATACATCACAGAGACGGATTGCCTCTGCACAACAGGGTCCATAGAAGAGAACAACATCAATACCACCAAGGCGCGTATCTGTGAACCAACATACGCAGAGGCAACTCTGCAAAAGAGGCCAATAGCCCTTTAGTGCGACACACCAGAAACCAGCATTATAAAAATTTAGTAATTTCTCTACCAAGCACCTGAAACCTTCCCGAGACCTCCCGAATACAAACCAAATATGCTACTCAAGGGTAAACGATGCTATGTATTTGATCGCATACTCAAATTTCTCAAAAGATCGAGCTAAGAATTATTTTTCTACGAAATCACCTGAGATACTCAAATTTCACAATTTTACAAATAGTAGCACAAAATACATCCAAACGCCTCTAAAATGAATCAACAACTCAACTAAACCCATATACTCAAAATTCAACTTTGGGTCAACTACTTATTTTTAGATTTTCTTCCATAACTCATTCAAAAACACATCTGCAACTGTGCTACCCATCCCCGCTAGTCACAAACCCTACATAGGCTATAAATCGTGAGTGGCGTAATTTCCTTTCATGCTTCCCTAACTGCCGGGAAAACATAGGCTCTAACATTATCGTGCTGCGTCAGCACACAACCTAGCCCAACACCCAACGTGTTACAATAATTACCTAACCCTCTAGTCTCTCAGGATGGGTTAGAACTGTAGTCGTGGTCAACTTATCTTCCAATAGCTGGAAGCCTTTCTCATACCTGCGAAAATATTCGGATATCCTTAATCTCAATTATGGTTCCTGTTTCCCTTTCTCTGTCGCAACCAAACTTGGTCACCAACTTAGATTTGATTTCTTTGCTTGCCTCATGGCTAAGACTTACTGTCAATCACAATTTAGGGGGGGGGAGATTTCCTTGATCTCGTCAAGTAGTAACCCGATTATTCTCTCCCAGCTCGTAGAGCTTATAATCGGGTGTTCAACCTCAATTCACGGTATTACCTACCTCAATGACTTGTCAAGATTTCTTATCGTTCGAGTGTCTACTCGTCTTTCCTTTATAATTCATTTCAAGTTGTCCTGGGGTCCCTTACCCCTCCGTATTTTCTTACTATCTTTCTCGTCAGTACAGATGCTACCACCTTTCCTCGAAGTGTTCTTACTGCCCATCATCTACTAATGGTCTTTACACTAGTCTGGGGTAATCATATCTCGTGCAACTTACATAACCATAGTTGTATTCTCTTTCATCATTTTGGTCATAACCCTTACCTTATGCTTATTATTAGCAAAAGTATTTCTGTCTTGATCCATAATCGTACAGTTTCATACATGCGTACTACCTGCATTTATATCCTTACGACACGTCCTCGACCATTTTGTAACGTCGTTCACAATTACCCCAACACAATACTTTTCCCACAGTTATCTAAAATTGTAACCTATGGCATGACGATACTGAAGACCTTACCAGTCTCTTATCCTTCGTCTAACAACCTGGGTATACATATCCACAAAATACGTAAAACTATCCTTTTACGTGGGGGAGAGAACTTATCTCCCTGAAATAAACTTTCCTTGGAGTCACAACCCTAATCACAGGGTCCCCTTGCGGTTCTGTAAATATCTAATCATTACGCACCGCCTTAAAATCGTGCAGATGTTCAAAACCTACCAAAGATGTCTTCTGTTTTCCGCAGGCAACACTCGTACTTATCTTATTCTTACTTGCGCGCTTTCCTGAAATTATCCGGAAGGTAGTGGCTCTGACCGCCACACCAAACCAACTCCAAGTACCTCCAAGGCACTTAACATAAACTCCTTCAAATTCGAGTATTACTTACTTCTGCATTAATTTACCTCAAATGAACAAGTCACGTAGACTTATTAAAATCAACAATGTCAAAGAAGGAAGGATAATTCACTGGTTACAACCACTTCCCTTCTTTTCCACTTGATAACCGATTTACTGGAAAACTGGTACCGAACCAATCTCTCTCTGTAGTCAACGTTGGCATAACAAGAGGCCAACTAACCTGTACTCATAAAGTCCTCAAAGTCTGTCACATCAGCTCTACTAGGGTCCGACGAATGTATCGTCACCGGGCAATTACTATATACCCGCTCAGCTACCACCCATCACTCACGGTGTAGTTACCTCGAAAGGTTCTCATGGATTCAAGCTCTAATCCGTTACACTTGGTTGCTCTCTTTCCGTGCTTCCAAACTTATACTAGTATACGTACATAACTTCCATACTAAATCTAGCCTCCAATCTTTGGAGTTACTAAATTAAACAATATAAGTCCATTTCCGGCTCTCACAACCTGGTTCCCGGTGGAATGAGTCCACGAACCCGTAAAACGATTAACTAGACTTGAGCCTTGCACCCTCGTGGCCCTGTCACGTAGCGGGACTACTACCAACTGATCCCATTCCACTTCCGGCTATGGGACAACCCTTAATAGGTCCTCAACCCGACTCGGCGTCGCACTTAACTCTTATCTTTGGTCTAACTTAACTTTTTACTACCCGAGGAGGCCTTATATACCTAAGGTCTCGGCGGTTATCTATATTCTTAGGCTCGCAATTCCCATGCTCCAAGCCTACCTCATCAGTCCCCCGTAAACGGGTACAAAAACTTCTCGTAATACCCTAATCGTGTTGTCTGGATCACAACAACCATACTTACTCCATACGAATCTCACCCATACCATTCTCTTAATCATACCACGTAGCTTAATCTATTAACATAGTCTCCCATTAAGTCCCTTAATTAAACTTCTTAAGGGTCCATTACCTTCTCAAACAACTCATCATCTCCTAATTATCTCAAATTAGTACGTAAAACCTTGATGAGAGTTCATTAAACATGTTTCATACCTTCCCGGTATTTATTTAGTCCTTACCAATTCCTGGTAATCTAAAGTCCTTCTAGGCAACACATATGTGACCCTCATACATAAATCCGTATAGTTGTACGTCATAATACCAGCTATACTAAATATTACCAACCTGGATATGCAATCCACATAATCTTTCATGGGTCATTGTTGCCTTTCTCGTAGCTGCAAACAACATAACTTGTTAGGGGGAGACGACCTTAACCACACAACTCTATCGCACGATCTCATAGTGAGAAGAATGGAAATCAATCCTAAATGTCATGCAGCCTCCTGGTTATAGATGTGGTGCACAACACATAGATAACCAAGACTCTACTAGACACGGTCTGTAGACACTTTCCGAGGACTAACTGCTCTGATACCACTTTTGTCACGACCCGACCCCGGGCCCGCGACTGGTGCCCTACCTGGGCACCCCTTTCAGGTATACATCAGAGAATAGAAGCGGAACATACAAAACTCATAAAATAAAAATCATACATGGACAGTAGACATCAACAGACTAGCTGATAAGGCCACCTTCCGTAACATATACATAATACAAAATTAAAACAGTACATCTCTGTTCTTACAAACTCAATCCACAAATGTGACTACAGACCTCTAAGAATAACAACTGTGGAGGGACAGGGCCCCGCCATACCCCTGAATGTACAACAACCGACAATACCAGGGATAAGCCTCCGAAGTAAAGGAGTTTCTCAACAGCTGAACAGTGATCCTAAGAGTGAGGATCAGCCTCAGTATACTCTACTGCTGCATGAACGCATGGCCCGAATGAGTCGATCTAACATGTACCAAATATGTGGCCCAGAAATCTTGTGGTGAAATCATAAGTCTAAAATAAAAATGGAGACATGTATGATAACTCAAATAACAGTACACTGTGCCTTACTAAAAATGAGAGTAAACAAGATTATACTTTACTGCATAAAAATAGGAGGCTCATGATCGACGTAGGGCCACCCGCCCGTAGTATCATTAAGCAATCCTACTCCTGGGACTATTTCACCCGCATAGGTCCTGTGGACCCGCAATGAGGTAACTTCCTCGCATAGGCTATATTCGCCCGCATAGGTCGTGTGGACCCGCATGAGGTATTCCTCGCATAGGACTATTTCACCCGCACAGGACTATTTCACCCGTTTGGGCCCAGTGGGCCCGCAATGAGTACAAACGCCGTACTCGCATCATGGGTAGCAAATCCATGGAATTAGTAGTAACCCGGGGCTTTACCCCATAAGAATAACATAAACTAGCACAACCGGCTATCATACATAACATAAGCACTACCGGCTTATCATACATAACATAAGCGCTAGAACATCCTAACATAACATAAGCGCTACCGGCTTATCATACATAACATAAGCAAGTTAAGAAATCCCCCTAACTTCTTATTAGTCTTATTCATATACACTCTCATTTTAGTTTACTTAAGACACTAACATGTCATTATAATAATCCGGGAATTTAACCCAAAGTACTACGTACTTCTATTTCTTTAAAATGACTCTTTTTCATATAAAACTTCCAAGATACTAATAACCGTAGTATCAAGTCATAACTACTTTTCAAGACAAGTCACAATACCTTTTAGAAATACATTTAGGCTTCTAAATCAAGTGACTTCTTTCTTTAAAACCTTAAGCAATTGATACCTTTAAATCAATTTGCCTTTCATAATTCATGTCATTTATCATACTTACATTACTTAGAGTAAACCACTCTTTTTAACTTTCCATAAAGCTATTATAACCAACTTCCCATAAAGTCGTTATACTAGCTTTATACTTTAGACAATTACATTCTTTCTTATATCCAAGGGACTTATACTTTTAAAACGAAACAAGTATCATATACTTTTAAAATACTTCAAGTCCCTTAACTTTAGTAATCAAGTTTCTTAACTTTTAGAAACTAAGATATCCTTAATATTTTTAAACAAGTGAGTTAATTCCCTAACTCAACCAACTTGGACATTCTTAAAATAAGCCAAGGATATCAAATGGACTAGATTTGTCAAAATCTCGTACGTCTACCGTACTATATATTTACAACTATTCATGCTCAAGAGATAAGAAAGTTTCACATACCTCTTCGGTTCAATCCATTTGCTAAGTCTAATACGCCGTACGTAGTATGCCAACCTATAATGACCATAATACGTCTATTAACTTCTAGCTTCAAACGTAGAATATTCCAAGTGCAAAGTCACTAAATTCTACGGAAAATCGGACAGCACTTCCTTTGTTTCTACATACTTTTCCGCCTTTTTCAAGGCCCGAATTCAATAAACAAACACGCCACATTTAAGGCTCAACAATGTAGTTATCAATAGGGGATTACACGCCTATAAGACGTGTAAAATTCCGCCCCACAATTTAATATCAAACTAGTCCAACATACAAAGTCATTCTTGGCCAAAGGTGTAACAACATATCAACCTTTCCAATTCCTTTTCAATTCAAGTTGTTTAGTATAACATGTTATCAAGCCACAATCGATTATAACTACTACAATCTTCAAGTAGGTAACATGCGACGATTCTAATTATCGACCAAAATTGTATTTCAATTTCAAATGGCTAAACATGTCATTCGGATTTAGGCTACTACAATCCATATCACTTATCAATCTTCAATACATATACTTCATGCTAGTTAAAATATAAGGCTACAACAATATATAATCTTGTAACACTTAAGAAAACGAGATTGTTACCTTAGTGAGCCTTAATCCACTTCAAGATCCGAAGTCGCTCCCTAGAAACTTAGAGCCTCTCCTTGACACTCCAATCCTCCACTTGAAGCCCTTTAGAAGATCACAAACAACTTTCCTTCAATTCCAAATCCAAACCTAGGAAAGTGACTAGGTTTTCACCTTGCGACTAATACTAAAACGCCACTTTTCCGGGATCTTTCTATTGAGATACCCTTACAATACCCTTATGAACCTTAGTTTAAAGTGGGGAGATTATTGGACAACAAACAAATTTTTTCTTTTCTTGAAAGCTAGAACCCGAGAGCATCCTTTGAGTTCTTCCAATTTCCTGAAAATTTAGCTAAGTGTAGAAGCTTTTCTTGCTACTAGTACATATATATAACACTATGGAGGGTTAAGATTAGAACAAATGGGTGGCCTAGATGAGTTTCACAAGGATTCTAGCCAAGTGGCCTTGACTAAGTCAACAATATCAATCTCTAGCTTTAGCAAGACTTGGTCATCTTCAATTATGGTCAAATGACCATATTATCCATGTCAATTTCGTCCAAGACCACTAAGGGGTGACATGTGTCGCCCTCCCATTCGTCGCAATATTTCATTTTCCGACAAAATCCAAAATTCCGATAAATTTTTACTCGTCTCAAATCTTAACATTTTTGAGTTCTTACGTACGTTCTTATAAACATATCATGGAATTTCGGGGTGTAACATTATTCCCCCCTTAGAAACATTCGTCCCCGAATGTTCTTTTGGGAGTCAAACTTAAAGATAGCGACATAGTCTCCTTACAACCTCTACATACCAATAATTCCACATGTGGCCACATAACCATACTTATACCAGAACGTCAACCTGAACTCCAAGTGTCGACGTTGGTTAACTGCATAAAGCTTATATCGACTCTGAGCTTACTAATAATCTTTCCTGGATAGGCTTCACCTTATCCACAGCCTGCTGAATCAAGTCTGGGCCAACTAACTGTACCTCGCCCACATCGAACCAACCAATCGACGACCTATACTTCCGCCCATACAAAACCTCATATGGCGTCATCTGAATGCAAGAATGGTAGTTGTTGTTATAAGCAAACCCAACAAGAGAGAAATGATCCTCCCGGCTACCCCTGAAATCAAAAACATAGGCCCTCCACCTATCCTCAAGTGCCTGGATAGTACGCTCTGCCTGTCCGTCTGTCTGAGGGTGGAATGCCACACTGAGACTCACCTGTGTCCGTAACACCTTCTGGAAAACCTCCAGAAGTCAGCCGTAAACTGAGCTCCTCTGTCTGACATCATAAACGTACGAACCCCGTGCAGTCTCACAATCTCCCTGCTATAAAAGCTAGCATAGACCTTAGCCGAGTAAGTGGTCCTAACCGGAAGAACATGGCTGGTTTCGCCAACCTATTTACTATGACCCCCAGGGAGTCACACTTTCTCTGAGTACGATGCCACCCTGTAACAAGATCCATATTAATCACCTCCCTATCTAAGTTGGGATCTCAATCTCCTGTAATAGCCCACTGGGCTTCTGGTGTTCAACCTTGACCTGCTACTAATTCGGACATTAAGCAACAACTCTGCTACGTCTCTCTTCAGGCCATCTTACCAATACATACATCTGAGGTCACGACACAACTTAGTCGACCCCGAATAATTAGAGCAATAAACACTGCGTGCCTCTCCTAAAACCTCCTGACAAGTCCTGCAGCACCGGGTACACACAATCTATCTTCATATCACAGCACCTCATCCGGTGCTACTCAAATAGGCTCTTCTCTTCTCGGAGAGCCGTATCTCGATACCGTATCATAACTGGATCCTCATACTGTAGCCTCTTTACCTCCTCAAGGACGGAAAACTCGGCAACCTCTCGGATCTGAACTTCATTAACCTTGGAAACTAATAATCGAACCTCTCGGCTCAGTAGCGGAAGAATCTCACGGACCACGTCCTGTCTATCTGGCTGCCCATCTGACAGACTACCCATAGATCCACGACTAAGAGCATCTGTAACTGTCTTGGCTTTCCCCAGATGGTATAGGATATCAATATCACAATCCTTGAGTAACTCTAACCACCGTCTCTGTCGCAAATTCAACCGCCTCTGTCTGAAGATATACTGGAGGCTCTTGTGGTCTGCACAAATATCCACATGAAGTCTATATATACGTCATGCCTCCAAATCTTCAAGGCACGATTAACTGCCGCCAACTCTAAATCGTGAGTGGCGTAATTTCCTTTCATGCTTCCCTAACTGCCGGGAAAACATAGGCTCTAACATTATCGTGTTGCGTCAGCACACAACCTAGCCCAACACCTAACGTGTTACAATAATTACCTAACCCACTAGTCTCTCAGGATGGGTTAGAACTGTAGTCGTGGTCAACTTATCTTCCAATAACTGGAAGCCTTTCTCATACCTGCGAAAATATTCGGGTATCCTTAATCTCAATTATGGTTCCTGTTTCCCTTTCTCTGTCGCAACCAAACTTGGTCACCAACTTAGATTTGATTCCTTTGCTTGCCTCATGGCTAAGACTTATTGTCAATCACAATTTAGGGGGAAGATTTCCTTGATCTCGTCAAGTAGTAACCCGATTATTCTCTCCCAGCTCGTAGAGCTTATAGTCGGGTATTCAACCTCAATTCACGGTATTACCTACCTCAATGACTTGTCAAGATTTCTTATCGTTCGAGTGTCTACTCGTCTTTCCTTTATAATTCATTTCAAGTTGTCCTGGGGTCCCTTACCCCTCCGTATTTTCTTACTATCTTTCTCGTCAGTACAGATGCTACCACCTTTCCTCGAAGTGTTCTTACTGCCCATCATCTACTAATGGTCTTTACACTAGTCTGGGGTAATCATATCTCATGCAACTTACATAACCATAGTTGTATGCTCTTTCATCATTTTGGCCATAACCCTTACCTTATGCTTATTATTAGCAAAAGTATTTCTATCTTGATCCATAATCGTACAGTTTCATACATGCGTACTACCTGCATTTATATCCTTACGACACTTCCTCGACCATTTCGTAACGTCGTTCACAATTACCCCAACACAATACTTTTCCCACGATTATCTAAAATTGTAACCTATGGCATGACGATACTGAAGACCTTACCAGTCTCCTATCCTTCGTCTAACAACCTGGGTATACATATCCCCAAAATACGTAAAACTATCCTTTTACGTGGGGGAGAGAACTTATCTCCCTGAAATAAACTTTCCTTGGAGTCACAACCCTAATCACAGGGTCCCTGTCACGACCCGACCCCGGATCCGTGACCGGTGCCTTAACCCGGGCCCCCTTGTGACCCAACATCAGAGAAAACCAGCGGAATATAAACTCACAATAACAACCATAATGATATAAATAGTCTAGCCCAAAATGGCTACTCCAAAAGTACATAAAACCGAACAGTTACATCTTTAAATAAACCAAGTTATGACAAGACTACAGGCCTCTAAGAAGGAGTAACACTATGACGGGACAGGGCCCCGTCATGCCCCTGAATGTACAAAACATCAACAACACCAGGGAGAACCATACCAAAAGTCGAGCCTCTGAAGAAATGGAGCTCCTGACACTTGAGTAAAAGATCCTAGGAATGAGGATCTACCACCTGCTTTCCCTTACCTGCGGCATGAACGCAGCCCCCGAGGAAGGGGGTCAGTACACAACGTACCAAGTATGTAAAGCGGAAAATCGTAGTAATATCATAAGTCAAAAATAAATTTGAGTCATAGATAGAAATCAATTTCCTTGCCGTGCCTTACTAACAATGAGTAACAAGTATAAATCTTATAGCATAAAAATAGGAGGCTCACGATCAAAGCAGGTACCTCGCCTGTAGTATCATTAAGCAATCCTACTCCGGGACTATTTCACCCGCACGGGTCTGTGGACCCGCGTGAGGTCATCCGCCTCGTCGTGGGACTATTTCACCCGCGTGGATCTTTGTGGACCCGCATGAGTACCATCGCGGTACTCGCGTGGGACTATTTCACCGCGTGGATCACGTGGTCCGGATCTGCATGAGTGCAAGCGCCGCACTCGCATCATGGGTAGCAAATCCATGGCATAGATAATAATCCGGGGTTTACCCCGTAATAATATAAATATATAACATAGCTCATCCGGCTATCATACATAACATAAACACTACCGGCCTATCATATCATACATAAGCACTACCGGCCTATCATATCATACATAAGCATTATCGGCCTATCATATCACAACATAAGCACTATCGGCCTATCATAACATAAGCACTACCGGCTTATCATAACATAAGCAAGTTAAGAAATCCCCTAACTTCTTATTAACATTATTAATATATCCTCTCATTTTAGTATCCTAAGGCACTAACATGTCTTTAATAGAAAATCCGGGAATTCAACCCAAGTACCATGTACTTCTAACTTTTTAAGAAATAACTCTTTTTATACAAAAAATCCAAGATACTAATCACCATAGTATCAAGTTACGATTTCTTTTCAAGACAAGTCACATTTCCTTTTAGAAATATAATAGGCTTCTAAATCAAGTGACTTCATTTCCTTTAAAACCCTAGGCAACCAATGCCTAAAAATCAATTCACCTTTCTTAGTTTCAAATCCTTTACCCGTACTTGTTTTAATTAGGGTAAACCTTTCTTTGTGAACCTTTCAAAAAAAAACTAATATAACCAACTTCCCATAAAGTCATTATATTAGCGTTATCCCTTTGTCAAATACATTTTCCCTAAATCCAAGGGACTTTTACTTTTGAAATGAAACAAGTATCATATACTTTAAAACAAGTGAAAGATATCAAATCTTGTCGTCTACCGCACTACATAGGTACAACTACTCATGCTCGAGGATAGGAAAGTTCCACATACCTCTTGGTTAATCCACTTGCTAAGTCCGAAATACCGCACGTAATATGTCAACCTATAATTACCATAATACGTTTATTAACCCTAATTTCAATGTAGAAATATTCCAAGTTCAAGTTACTAATTCCTAAGGAAATTTTGTCAGAATTTCCTTTGTTTCTACATACTTTGCCACCTTTTTCAAGGCCGAATTCAATATCCAAACGCCACATTTAAGGCCCAACAATCCAACATTTCAAAGGGGATTACACAACCAAACTTAGGTGTGTAAAATTCTGCCCCAATAGGTAAAACAATACACTTAACAATTCTAAAGTAGTTTGTAGGCTACAACATGCTCATAATATCTCTTTAACCAATCTTTCATATCCAAACCATTTTTCTTACGTGCAATGATTCTAAGAGCATTATTTACTACTACAAATTCCTTATTCTTCACATGCAACACCAATAACTAGCTACAAGAGAAGAAATGTTACCTTTGGAGCTTTAGCCAAAACTATTCCAACAATTTTGCTAGCCTCCTTTTCAAGAATACCACCACAATAACCTCCACAAGCTTGCAAATAACTTTCCTTCTTAACACCCTTTTCAGATTTTCCTTAAGCTTGGAGTTTCTCTTGATTTTCTAGAGAGAATGGAGAGCTTTTTAGCTTAGAGAGAGAGAGATGAAAGATGAAAGATGAAAGATGACCAAGTCTTCAAGACTTGGTCAATATAAGACATCTGACATTTCAGATGGGGGACACTTGTCACCCACCCATGACCTCTTTTAAAACAAAGCGGTCAGAAATTTCCACTAACTCCTCGCAGATCCGCCTGGCGCGGCTGGAAACTCCTACCGCCTTCTGAGGACTTTCCGGTGCCGCGGCCCTGCTTCCCGGAGCCGCGTCGCTGAAACTTCGACCACCAGATCTTCGGCGCGCGGCCACGTTTACGGCGCGCGGCCCTACAATCACCGTCTTGGCGCGCGCTGAGGCCCCGATCATGTCGGACCGAACCACGGGTATAACATTCTCCCCGAAACATTCGTCCCGAATGTTCCTTCTAGGCTTACTCGAATCACAAATCGACGTAGACGCTCTTAACTACTCTTTTGCAAATAAAGACGCTCCCCACGGCCACAACAATACTTAAGTACAATTGCTAAATCAAAACTAAGGATATTTATTCATCATGTCCTCCTCCACTTCCCACGTCATCTCTTCCCTGTTCTCGTTCCGCCATAAGACCTTGACGGAAGCCACATCCTTTGTCCGAAGTCGTCTAACCTGACGATCGAGTATCGTTATGGGACTCTCCCCATACGATAACTCCTCTGTCACCTGGACATCATGAATCGGGTGCACTCTAGATGGATCTCCAATACATTTCCGCAACATAGACACATGGAAAACTGGATGTACCGCCTCCAAATCGGACGGCAGATCTAACTCATAGGCAACCTTGCCTACCTTACGGATAATCTGATAAGGCCCAATGTACCTTGGGCTAAGTTTTCCCTTCTTCCCAAATCTCATCACACCCTTCATGGGTGATATCTTCAGGAAGACCCAATCATCGACCTCAAACTCCAAGTGTCGACGCGATGATCCGCATCGACACATCGACTCGGTGACAATAACGCCTCTGGATAAGCTTCACCTTATCCACTGCCTGCTGTATAAAGTCTGGCCCGACTAGCTGAACTTCTCCCACCTCAAACCAACCTATCGGTGACCTACACTTCCTCCCATATAAGGCCTCATAAGGCGCCATCTGGATACTAAAATGGTAGCTGTTGTTATAAGCAAACTCCACAAGAGGAAAATGATCCTCCCAGCTACCCCTGAAATCAATAACACAAGCCCGCAGCATATCCTCAAGTGTCTGAATAGTGCGCTCGGCCTGTCCGTCGGTCTGAGGATGAAACGCTGTACTGAGACTCACCTGTGTCCCTAATCCCTTCTGGAAAGTCCTCCAGAAGTTAGCCGTAAACTGGGCTCCTCTGTCAGAAATAATCGATATAGGAACTCCGTGCAGTCTCACGATCTCTCTGATATATAGTCTAGCATAATCCTCGACCGAAAAAGTCGTCATGACTGGAAGAAAATGGGCTGATTTCGTCAGCCCATCGACGATAACCCAAATGGAATCATGTTTCCTCTGAGTGGAAGGTAACCCTGCAATAAAATCCATATTTATCACCTCCCACTTCCAAGTCGGAATATCAATAGTCTCTGACAATGTTCACCGCTTCGGTGCTCAACCTTAACCTGCTGACAATTAGGACACTGTGCAACAAAACCTGCCACGTCCCTCTTCAGGCCATCCCACCAATACACGCATCTGAGGTCATGATACATCTTAGTCGACCCCGGGTGAATAGAATAACGAGCCGTGTGCCTCCCCGAGAATCTGTGCGAAGTCTGTCACATCGGGAACACCTGGCAGGCCCTCAAATCTTAGCACCCCGTCCGCTACCTCAAATAGACTCTTCTCTTTCGAAGCGGCATCTCGATACGTATCAAAATTGGATCCTCATCGTCGCCTCTTCACTCCTCGACGATGGAAGACTCGGCAACCTCTCGAACCCGAACTCCCTTACCATCAGAATCAACCAAACGAACCCCAAGGCTCGCTAGTTGATGTAACTCTCGGACCATATCCCTCTTCCCTGGCTGTACATCAGACAGACTACCCATCGATCTGCGACTAAGGGCATCTGCAACCACATTGGCCTTCCCCAGGTGGTATAGAATATCAACATCGTAATCCTTAAGCAGCTCCAACCACCGTCTCTGCCGTAAGTTCAGCTCTCTCTGCGGTGAAGATATCCGAGACTCTTGTGAGTGCGTGTAAATATCCACATGAACTCCATACAAATAGTGTCTCCAGATCTTCAAGGCATGAATCACTGCTGCCAACTCTAAGTCATGTGTGGGATAGTTCTTCTCATGCTTCCTAAGCTGTCGAGATGCGTAAGCTATAACCTTGCCATGATGCATCAGCACCACCCAAGCCCGACACCCGACGCATCACAATAAACCACATATCCGTCCAAACCCTCAGGAAGAGTAAGAACTGGGGCGGTCGTCAACTTCTCCTTCAGTAACTGAAAACTCTCATCACAAGCATCCGTCCATCAAATATAGGCGCTACGAGTCGGCTAGTCAAAGCGACATGGAAGCAAAATTCTCCACAAACCTCCGATAATAACTGCAAGGCCCAAAAGGCTGCGCACTCGGTGTAGTGGAGTGCAGGCCAAGTCTTGACTGCCTCAATCTTAGTTGTATCAACCCGAATACCATCAGCCCTGATAACAAGCCATAATAAAGCCACTGAAGCCAACCAAAACTCGCGTTTGAGAACTTGGCATACAATCGTCGGTCCTCGAGGACTCAATACCGTCGCTCAAATGATCAGATGCTCTCGCTGCGTGCGCAAATACACCAAGATATCATCAATGAACACTATAACGAACATATCCAAGAATGGCCTGAACACCCTATTCATCAAATCCATGAATACCGCTGGAGCGTTGGTCAATCCGAAAGACATCACCCTGAACTCATAGTGCCCATACCGGGTCCTGAATGCAGTCTTTGGGATATCCGCCTCTCTAACTCGTACCTGATGGTAACCAGACCGCAGGTCTATCTTGGAAAAGCATCTCGCACCCTGCAACTGGTCAAACAAATCATCAATCCTGGGGAGGGGATATCTGTTCTTGATAGTTACCTTGTTCAGCTGCCTGTAATCAATACACATACGCTGCGTCCCATCCTTCCTCTTTACAAATAACACTGGCGCTCCCCAGGGAGAAACACTTGGCCTGATAAAGCCTTTCTCCGAGAAATCTTTCACTGGTCCTTCATTCCTTCAACTCGGCGGTGCCATCTGTATGGCGGAATAGATATCGGTCGAGTGTCCGCGCCAAATCGATGCAAAACTCAATCTCCTCTCGGGAGGATACTAAGCTTCGTCTGGGAATACGTGCGAAACTCTCTAACAACCGGCCGATCAAGGTCCGGTATCTCACCTCGATGTCGAATACCCGAACAAATGGTAAATATACCCCCGGTACCATCTTCCTAGCCTTGAGGTAAGAAATAAACCTACCCGCCGGCGATGTAGTATTCCTTCCACTCGATAACCGCTCGGGAAAGCGGAACCGAACTAACCTCTCTCTACAGTCCACATTGGCATAGCAAGACGCTAGCCAATCCATACCCATAATCACATCAAAGTCCGTCATATCCAACTCTATCAAGTCGGCTAGAGTCTGACGACCGTATATAGTCACTGGGCAAGCCTTATACACTCGCTCGGCCACCACCGAATCACCTACTGGGGTAGCTACCTCAAAAGGTTTTATGGACTCGGGTTCTATCCCTATTCTACCAGCAATATGAGGAGATATATAGGACAAGGTAGAACCTGGGTCTATCAAAGCATAAACATCACAGCAAGAAACCAATAATGTACCTGTGACGACATCAGGTGACGCCTCCTGGTCCTGGCGGCTGGACATAGCATAAATGCGGTTCTGAGGACCGCTGGAACTGGAACCCCTGCCACGACCCCTGCCGCGGCCTGCTGGCCCGTGAACACCCTGCCCTCCGGGGCGCCCAACCACTGAAGACGAAGACCCAGCAACTGAACTTGTCGGCTGAACCATGGCATTCCCGCCGCCTCTGGACGGACAATCTCTCTTCAAATGGCCCTGCTGGCCACAAGAGTAACAAGCTCCTGGAGGAACACGACACCCCCCATAATGGCAATCACCACATCGACCACACCGAGGCATAGGTGGCCTCATATGACCCGAACTCTGGTCCTCTGAAACCGAAGCCTCAGGACCACTGCCTCACTGTATACCTTGACGAGGAAGATGGTGGAGGAGCGCTCTGAACCGGCTGTGATGCAAACCCGGTCTGCTGCTGAGGTTGTCTACCTCGAGAACTACTAGAGGACGCTGCTGTCCTGGCCCTCTTCTGCTGATACCTATCAATCCGTCGGCCCCTGCGTTCCTCACACCCTAGTGCATAGGCCTGCATGCGGGCAATGTCCATGCCCGGCTGAAGAGCTACTCCCGTACAACTTTCTGCCAAATAGTCATCGAGCCCTGTGACGTAGCGGTGCACTCTGTCCTCCATATCTGCTACTAAAGTGGGTACATATCGAGCCAACGAGTCAAACTCGACGTTGTACTCCCGGACTGTCCGCCCACTCTGTCTCAATGTCAGAAATCTGTCGGCCCGTGCCCTCCTCATCTGCGGAGGCAAGAAATGACCAAGAAATGCTGCCGAGAACTCGTCCCATACAGCTGGAAGCGCATGCTCCCCCCGGGACAACTCCCATGAATCAAACCAGTCAACTGCGGTATCACGCAGTCGATGCGAACTCAATACAACCAACTCAGTATCCGAGGCATTGATCACCCTCATAATCTGCTGTAACTGTCGGATAAATTCCTGAGGATCATCCTCAGGCCTCGACCCATAAAACTCTGGCGGGCTGCAGCTCAAGAAGTCCCGAAGTTTCACGCTATCAGATCTGGGAGGAACTACGGGTACAGTCGGAACCGCTGCCTCGCTCGCCTCATGCCTAGCCACTATCCTGGCCAATAACTGGGCCATCTCCTTGTAACCCATATCCTATGCTCCATGCTGCATAACCGAGGCTCGGTAAGTAGTCTCGATGGCGCCGCTTTGCTCCGGACTTCTTTGGGGTTGACGACTTTGTGGAACTCGCCGTCCGAAACATTATCTCTGGTAAAGGCTGGGCCTGTGCCCTGGTAACCCTCGGTGTCCCACTAGTAGTTCCCTCCGCTGCCTTGCCCTTCTGGGCCGCGGTTGCCTTGCGTGGAGGCATAACTGATACATACAAAATTTACGTCAGAGGAAATTTAACCTATAACACGGCTCTATTGCACGATCTTAGAGTGAAAGAAATGGAAACCAATCCTAAATATCCTGTAGCCTCCTGATTATAGATGTGGTGCACAACACACCGATAATCAAGACTCTACTAGATACGGCCTGTAGACCCTTTCCGAGGATTAACTGCTCTGATACCACTTTGTCACGACCCGACCCCGGATCCGTGACCGGTGCCTTAACCCGGGCACCCTTGTGACCCAACATCAGAGAAAACCAGCGGAATATAAACTCACAATAACAACCATAATGATATAAATAGTCTAGCCCAAAATGGCTACCCCAAAAGTACATAAAACCGAACAGTTACATCTTTAAACAAACCAAGTTATGACAAGACTACAGGCCTCTAAGAAGGAGTAACACTATGACGGGACAGGGCCCCGTCATGCCCCTGAATGTACAAAACATCAACAACACCAGGGAGAACCATACCAAAAGTCGAGCCTCCGAAGAAATGGAGCTCCTGACACCTGAGTAAAAGATCCTAGGAATGAGGATCTACCACCTGCTTTCCCTTACCTGCGGCATGAACGCAGCCCCCGAGGAAGGGGGTCAGTACACAACGTACCAAGTATGTAAAACTGGAAAATACTGTAGTAATATCATAAGTCAAAAATAAGCTGGAGTCATAGATAGAAATCAATTTCCTTGCACTGTGTCTTACTAACAATGAGAGTAACAAGTATAAATCTTATAGCATAAAAATAGGAGGCTCACGATCAAAACAGGGTACCTCGCCCATAGTATCATTAAGCAATCCTACTCCTGGGACTATTTCACCCGCATGGGTCCTGTGGACCCGCATGAGGTCATCCGCCTCGTCATGGGACTATTTCACCCGCATGGGACTATTTCACCCGCATGGATCATGTGGACCCGCATGAGTACCATCGCCGTACTCGCATGGGACTATTTCACCCGCATGGATCCTGTGGTCCGGATCCGCATGAGTGCAAGCGCCGCACTCGCATCATGGGTAGCAAATCCATGACATAGATAATAACCCGGGGTTTACCCCGTAATAATATAAATATATAACATAGCTCATCCGGCTATCATACATAACATAAGCACTACCGGCCTATCATATCATACATAAGCACTACCGGCCTATCATATCATACATAAGCACTACCGGCCTATCATATCATACATAAGCACTACCGGCCTATCATATCACAACATAAGCACTACCGGCCTATCATAACATAAGCACTACCGGCTTATCATAACATAAGCAAGTTAAGAAATCCCCTAACTTCTTATTAACATTATTAATATATCCTCTCATTTTAGTATCCTAAGGCACTAACATGTCTTTAATAGAAAATCCGGGAATTCAACCCAAGTACCATGTACTTCTAACTTTTTAAGAAATAACTTTTTTTATACAAAAATTCCAAGATACTAATCACCATAGTATCAAGTTACGATTTCTTTTCAAGACAAGTCACATTTCCTTTTAGAAATATAATAGGCTTCTAAATCAAGTGACTTCATTTCCTTTAAAACCCTAGGCAACCAATGCCTAAAAATCAATTCACCTTTCTTAGTTTCAAATCCTTTACCCGTACTTGTTTTAATTAGGGTAAACCTTTCTTTGTGAACCTTTCAAAAAAACTAATATAACCAACTTCCCATAAAGTCATTATATTAGCGTTATCCCTTTGTCAAATACATTTTCCCTAAATCCAAGGGACTTATACTTTTGAAATGAAACAAGTATCATATACTTTAAAACAAGTGAAAGATATCAAATCTTGTACGTCTACCGTACTACATAGGTACAACTACTCATGCTCAAGGGATAGGAAAGTTTCACATACCTCTTCGGTTAATCCACTTGCTAAGTCCGAAATACCGCACGTAATATGTCAACCTATAATGACCATAATACGTTTATTAACCCCTAATTTCAATGTAGAAATATTCCAAGTTCAAGTTACTAATTCCTAAGGAAATTTGGGCAGCATTTCCTTTGTTTCTACATACTTTGCCACCTTTTTCAAGGCCGAATTCAATATCCAAACGCCACATTTAAGGCCCAACAATCCAACATTTCAAAGGGGATTACACAACCAAACTTAGGTGTGTAAAATTCTGCCCAATAGGTAAAACAATACACTTAACAATTCTAAAGTAGTTTGTAGGCTACAACATGCTCATAATATCTCTTTAACCAATCTTTCATATCCAAACCATTTTTCTTACAATGATTCTAAGAGCATTATTTACTACTACAAATTCCTTATTCTTCACATGCAACACCAATAACTAGCTACAAGAGAAGAAATGTTACCTTTGGAGCTTTAGCCAAAACTATTCCAACAATTTTGCTAGCCTCCTTTTCAAGAATACCACCACAATAACCTCCACAAGCTTGCAAATAACTTTCCTTCTTAACACCCTTTTCAGATTTTCCTTAAGCTTAGAGTTTCTCTTGATTTTCTAGAGAAGGAGAGCTTTTAGCTTGGAGAGAGAGAGAGATGAAAGATGAAAGATGACCAAGTCTTCAAGACTTGGTCAATATAAGGCATGCAACATTTCAGATGGGGGGACACTTGTCACCCACCCATGACCTCTTTTAAAACAAAGCGGCGAAATTTCTAACTCGCAGATCTCGCAGCCTGCGCTGCGCACTGCGCAAAATCCCGCCGCTTCTTAGGACTTTCCGCGCCGCCCTCGCTTCTGAGCCGCGGCGCTGAAACCAGCGACTCGAGATCTTCCAGCGCACGCTTCTCAGCGCCGCGTTCGCTCGCGCCATGCGATCGAGGCCCCGATCATGGTCCGCACGAACCACGGGGTATAACAGTCCCCTTGCAGTTCTGTAAATATCTAATCATTACGCACCGCCTTAAAATCGTGCAGATGTTCAAAACCTACCAAAGATGTCTTCTGTTTTCCGCAGGCAACACTCGTACTTATCATATTCTTGCTTGCGCGCTTTCCTGAAATTATTCGGAAAGTAGTGGCTCTGACCGCCACACCAAACCAACTCCAAGTACCTCCAAGGCACTTAACATAAACTCCTTCAAATTCGAGTATTACTTACTTCTGCATTAATTTACCTCAAATGAACAAGTCACACAGACTTATTAAAATCAACAATGTCAAAGAAGGAAGGATAATTCACTAGTTACAACCACTTCCCTTCTTTTCCACTTGATAACCGATTTACTGGAAAACTGGTACCGAACCAATCTCTCTCTGTAGTCAACGTTGGCATAACAAGAGGCCAACTAACCCGTATTCATAAAGTCCTCAAAGTCTGTCACATCAGCTCTACTAGGGTCCGACGACTGTATCGTCACCGGGCAATTACTATATACTCGCTCAGCTACCACCCATCACTCACGGTGTAGTTACCTCGAAATGTTCTCATGGATTCAGGCTCTAATCCGTTACACTTGGTTGCTCTCTTTCCGTGCTTCCAAACTTATACTAGTATACGTACATAACTTCCATACTAAATTTGGCCTCCAATCTTTGGAGTTACTAAATTAAACAATATAAGGCCATTTCCGGCTCTCACAACGTGGTTCCCGGTGGAATGCGTCCACGAACCCGTAAAACGATTAACTAGACTTGGGCCTTGCACCCTCGTGGCCCTGTCACGTAGCGGGACTACTACCAACTGATCTCATTCCACTTCCGGCTATGGGACGACCCTTAATAGGTCCTCAACCCGACTCGACATCGCACTTAACTGTTATCCTTGGTCTGACTTAACTTTTTACTACCTGAGGAGGCCTTATATACCTAAGGTCTCGGCGGTTATCTATATTCTTAGGCTCGCAATTCCCATGCTCCAAGCCTACCTCATCAGTCCCCCCGTAAACGGGTACAAAAACTTCTCGTAATACCCTAATTATGTTGTCTGGATCACAACAACCATACTTACTCCATACGGATCTCACCCGTACCATTCTCTTAATCATACCACGTAGCTTAATCTATTAACATAGTCTCCCATTAAGTCTCTTAATTAAACTTCTTAAGGGTCCATTACCTTCTCAGACAACTCATCATCTCCTAATTATCTAAAATTAGTACGTAAAACCTTGATGAGAGTTCATTAAACATGTTTCATACCTTCCCGGTATTTATTTAGTCCCTACCAATTCCTGGTAATCTAAAATCCTTCTAGGCAACACATATGTGACCCTCATACATAAATTCGTATAGTTTTACGTCATAATACCAACTATACTACAAATATTACCAACCTGGATATGCAATCCACATAATCTTTCATGGGTCACTGCTGCCTTTCTCGTAGCTGCAAACAACATAACTTGTTAGGGGGAGACGACCCTAACCACACAACTCTATCGCACGATCTCAGAGTGAGAAGAATGGAAACCAATCCTAAATGTCCTGCAGCCTCCTGGTTATATATGTGGTGCACAACACACCGATAACCAAGACTCTACTAGACACGGTCTGTAGACACTTTCCGAGGACTAACTGCTCTGATACCACTTTTGTCACGACCCGACCCCGGGCCCGCGACTGGTGCCCTACCTGGACACCCCTTTCAGGTATACATCAGAGAATAGCAGCGGAACATACACAACTCATAAAATAAAAATCATACATGGACAATAGACATCAACAGGCTAGCCGATAAGGCCACCTTCCGTAACATATACATAATACAAAATTAAAACAGTACATCTCTGTTCTTACAAACCCAATCCACAAATGTGACTACGCACTTAAGAATACCAATCGTATGGCGGGTGGCCCCGCCATACCCCTGAATGTACAACAACCGACAATACCAGGGATAAGCCTCCGAAGTAAAGGAGTTTCTCAACAGCTGAACAGTGATCCTAAGAGTGAGGATCAGCAACCTGTATACTCTACCTGCGGCATGAACGCAGCCCCCCGAAGGAGGTCAGTACAACATGTACCAAATATGTGAAACTGAAAGTACTGTGGTGAAATCATAAGTATAAAATAAAGCTGGAGACATGTATGATAACTCAAATAACAGTACAATGTGCCTTACTAACAATGAGAGTAAACAAGATTATACTTTACTGCATAAAAATAGGAGGCTCATGATCGACGTAGGGCCACCCGCCCGTAGTATCATTAAGCAATCCTACTCCTGGGACTATTTCACCCGCATAGGTCCTGTGGACCCGCAATGAGGTAACTTCCTCGCATAGGCTATATCCGCCCGCATAGGTCGTGTGGACCCGCATGAGGTATTCCTCGCATAGGACTATTTCACCCGCACAGGAATATTTCACCCGCTTGGGCCCGGTGGGCCCGCAATGAGTACAAACGCCGCACTCGCATCATGGGTAGCAAATCCATGAAATTAGTAGTAACCCGGGGCTTTACCCCATAATAATAACATGAACTAGCACAACCGGCTATCATATATAACATAAGCACTACCGTCTTATCATACATAACATAAGCAAGTTAAGAAATCCCCCTAACTTCTTATTAGTCTTATTCATATACACTCTCATTTTAGTTTACTTAAGGCACTAACATGTCATTATAAAAATCTGGGAATTTAACCCAAAGTACTACATACTTCTATTTCTTTAAAATGACTCTTTTTCATATAAAACTTCCAAGATACTAATAACCGTAGTATCAAGTCATAACTATTTTTCAAGACAAGTCACAATACCTTTTAGAAATACATTTAGGCTTCTAAATCAAGTGACTTCTTTCTTTAAAACCTTAAGCAATTGATACCTTCAAATCAATTTGTCTTTCATAATTCATGTCATTTATCATACTTACATTACTTAGAGTAAACCACTCTTTTTAACTTTCCATAAAGCTATTATAACCAACTTCCCATAAAGTCGTTATACTAGCTTTATACTTTAGACAATTACATTCTTCCTTATATCAAAGGGACTTATACTTTTAAAACGAAACAAGTATCATATACTTTTAAAATACTTCAAGTCTCTTAACTTTAGTAATCAAGTTTCTTAACTTTTAGAAACTAAGATATCCCTAATATTTTTAAACAAGTGAGTTAATTCCCTAACTCAACCAACTTGGACATTCTTAAAATATGCCAAGGATATCAAATGGACTAGATTTGTCAAAATCTCGTACGTCTACCGTACTATATATTTACAACTATTCATGCTCAAGAGATAAGAAAGTTTCACATACCTCTTCGGTTCAATCCACTTGCTAAGTCCAATACGTCGTACGTAGTATGTCAACCTATAATGACCATAATACGTCTATTAACTTCTAGCTTCAAACGTAGAATATTCCAAGTGCAAAGTCACTAAATTCTACGGAAAATCGGAAAGCACTTCCTTTGTTTCTACATACTTTTCCACCTTTTTCAAGGCCCGAATTCAATAACCAAACACGCCACATTTAAGGCTCAACAATGTAGTTATCAATAGGGGATTACACGCCTATAAGACGTGTAAAATTCCGCCCCACAATTTAATATCAAACTAGTCCAACATACAAAGTCATTCTCGGCCAAAGGTGTAACAACATATCAACATTTCCAATTCCTTTTCAATTCAAGTTGTTTAGTATAACATGTTATCAGGCCGCAATCGATTATAACTACTACAATCTTCAAGTAGGTAACATGCGACGATTCTAATTATCGACCAAAATTGTATTTCAATTTCAAATGGCTAAACATGTCACTCGGATTTAGGCTACTACAATCCATATCACTTATCAATCTTCAATACATATACTTCATGCTAGTTAAAATGTAAGGCTACAACAATATGTAATCTTGTAACACTTAAGAAAACGAGATTGTTACCTTAGTGAGCCTTAATCCACTTCAAGATCCGAAGTCGCTCCCTAGCAACTTAGAGCCTATCCTTGACACTCCAATCCGCCACTTGAAGCCCTTTAGAAGATCACAAACAACTTTCCTTCAATTCCAAATCCAAACCTAGGAAAGTGACTAGGTTTTCACCTTGCGACTAATACGAAAACGCCACTTTTCCGGGATATTTCTATTGAGATACCCTTACAATACCCTTATGAACCTTGGTTTAAAGTGGGGAGATTATTGGACAACAAACAAAAAATTTCTTTTCTTGAAAGCTAGAACCCGAGAGCATCCTTTGAGTTCTTCCAATTTCTTGAAAATTTAGCTAAGTGTAGAAGCTTGTCTTGCTACTAGTACATATATATAACACTATGGAGGGTTAAGATTAGAACAAATGGGTGGCCTAGATGAGTTTCACAAGGATTCTAGCCAAGTGGCCTTGACTAAGTCAACAATATCAAGCTCTAGCTTTAGCAAGACTTGGTCATCTTCAATTATGGTCAAATGACCATCTTATCCATGTCAATTTCGTCCAAGACCACTAAGGGGTGACATGTGTCGCCCTCCCATTCGTCGCAATATTTCGTTTTCCGACAAAATCCAAAATTCCGATAAATTTTTACTCATCTCAAATCTTAACATTTTTGAGTTCTTACGTACGTTCTTATAAACATATCCTGGAATTCCGGGGTGTAACAGAACCGAAAGCGAAGCGCTATGCCGGAGTGGGACAAAAGTAATCTCTTTTAATCTCAATTTTCTCACCTACCTGTCCAGAATAGCCACATGCTCTTCCTCGAACTCTAAATTTTGATCAAACAACACGGAGTCCCATTGAATGATGTAGGACACATCGGAATGGTACTTCTTTAATATAAAAACATGGAAAATCATATGAACACCTGAATGGCTTGGTGGTAGAGACAACTCATATGCCACCTCTCTAACCCTCTGAAGAATCTCAAAAGGCATGATACACCTCGGACTCAACTTTTGTCTCTTGCCAAATCTCATCACGTCTTTTATAGGGGAGACCTTCAATAGAACCTTGTCACTAACCATGAACTCCATATCTCGAATTTTCTTGTTACACCCCATAATACCAGGGCTACTAATTGAGAACGTGATTAAGGATTTAAGATTTGAATTTTGGAAGGAAAGAATAATTACATTTTCTTAAGGAAATTTTGGGAAAAAATGTGACGACGGAAAAATTATTAACTTGGAGTATAATACTTCTAATTGAATTTATGGACTTAGTATTGGATTATAAGGTGTTGGAATTGATAATATGGGGTCCGCCGAGAATTTCACAATTTCGCAGGGACCTTCGAAAAATTATAATATTTTGGACCAATCGGAGGGAGACACGTGGCACCCCTCCACTTGTCTTGCTAAGATGACAACAAAATTGATATTTTGAGAGGGGACAACTGGACATGGGTCCCACTCCACTTGGCTATACATATCCAAGTCTTGCAAGACTTGGATCACTTTACACTTAGACAAAAAAAATAATCTCTCATCTTCTCCCCTTTAGCTCCATAATTTCGAGAGCCCCTTGGCTAAGAACAACCATTGTTGATCAATTTATTTCTCCAAGATTAAGCCCTTAAAACAAGTGCTAAGACTAGATTAATATTCTACACGTTTTTACTTGTCTTGGCCGAAAGTTGATGCCAAAACCCTAGGGGTTCCGTCGACTTTTTGGAAGTGAGATTCAAAGAGAAGTTGCTCCTAAGGTTGTAGGGGGTACATATATGTGATTGGAACTTGAAGAAGTGAAGCTAAACGAAAACTGCGCACCAATAAAGACCGGACTGTTTTGGGGCGTTTTTGGGCAAAAAATGAGGTAAAAGTCCTTCTTCGTTTAACGTAATTGGATATTACTTATTTTTATTATGTATGGATGAACTTGTGTTAGAAAATAATGAAGAATAAAAAGCGTTTGAGCCATTTTTGGGGCTAAAACCGATTTGGGACAGATTTGGTGCAAATGGAATTCGTTGGTTATCGTCGTTGTTATCTTCACCTATTGCATGTTATAATGGATTACTATTGTTGTTAATAAGTTGTTATAACTTATGTAGAAGTTTTGGAACTCGAATTGGAATAAAATGGATTAAGGAACGAGTTATCGAGTTGTAGTTGTTGTGGCCGAGAAACTGCCCAAAACTGTTAGACGTTGTTGTGTCGTTTAGTGGACTGTTTTGAGGTATTATGTCACGACCCGACCCCGGGCCCGCGACTGGTGCCCTACCTGGGCACCCCTTTCGGTATACATCAGAGAATAGCAGCGGAACATACACAACTTATAAAATGCTTAAACATAAAATAACAACAGGCTAGCCGATAAGGCAAACTTCCGTAAACTATACATAATAAAACAGTACATTTTTTTTCTTTACAACCCAATCCACAAATGTGACTACAGACCTCTAAGAATAACAACTGTGACAGGACAGGGCCCCGTCATACCCCTGAATGTACAACAACCGACCATACCAGGGATAAGCCTCCGGAGTAATGGAGCTTCTCAACAGCTGAATCAGTGATCCTAAAAGTAAGGATCAGCTACCTGTATACTCTACCTGCGGCATGAACGCACTCGGCGAGGTCAAGACAACATGTACCAAATATGTGAAACCAGCATCAGAATGAAATCATAAGTCTATAATAAAACTGGAGACAGGTATGATAACTCAATTAACAGTACAATGTGCCTTACTAACAATGAGAGTAATCAAGAGTATGCCTACAACATAAAAATAGGAAGCTCACGATCAAAGCAGGACCACCCGCCCGTAGTATCATTAAGCAATCCTACTCCTGTGACTATTTCACCCGCATACGTCGTGTGGACCCGCATGAGGTATTCCTCGCATAGGTTGTATCCGCCCGCATAGGTCGTGTAGACCCGCATGAGGTATTCCTCGCATAGGCTGTATCCGTCCGCATAGGTCGTGTAGACCCACATGAGGTATTCCTCGCATAGGATGTATCCGCCCGCATGGGACTATTTCACCCGCATAAGCCCTTACGAACTCGCATGAGGTATTCCTCGCATCGTGGGTAGCAAATCCACGGAATATGCAAATGCCACAAACCCGGGGAATGACCCCGTAATGAATAACCTACCACTAGCACAAACCGGCTATCACACATAACATAAACACTACCGGCTTATCATACATAACATAAGCACTACCAGCTTATCATACCATATATAAGCAAGTTAAGAAATCCCCTAACTTCTTATTAGTCTTATACATGTACACTCTCATTTTTAGTTTACTTAAGGCACTAACATGTCATTATAAAAATCCGGGAATTTAACCCAAAGTACTACGTACTCCTATTCTTTTAAAATGACTCTTTTTCATATAAAACTTCCAAGATACTAATAACCATAGTATCAAGTCATAACTACCTTTCAAGACAAGTCACAATACCTTTTAGAAATACAATTATAGGTTTCTAAATCAAGTGACTTCTTTTCTTTTAAAACTTTAAGCAATTGATGCCTTTAAATCAATTTGCCTTTCATTATTTTAAGTCATTTATCATACTTAAATTACTTAGAGTAAATCACTCTTTTTAACCTTCCATAAAGTTATTATAACCAACTTCCCATAAAGCCGTTATACTAGCTTTATACCTTAGAAACTTACATTCTTCTTTATAACCAAGAGACTTAAGCTTTCCAACAAAACAAGTATCAAAATACTTTCAACATACTTAAAGTCTCTTAACTTTTGAAAACCAAGATATCCTTAATATTTAAACAAGTGAGTTAATTCCCTAACTCAACCAACTTGGACATTCTTAAAATAAGCCAAGGATATCAAATGGACTAGATTGTCAAAATCGTACGCTCACCGTACTATACATTTACAACTTATTCATGCTCAAGAGATAAGAAAGTTCCACATACCTCTTCGGTTTAATCCACTTGCTAAGTCCAATACGCCGCACGTAGTATGTCAACCTATAATGACCATAGTACGTCTATTAACTTCTTACTTCAAACGTAGAATATTCCAAGTGCAAAGTCACTAAATTCTACGGAAAATCTGACAAAGACTTCCTTTGTTTCTACATACTTTGCCACCTTTTTCAAGGCGAATTCAATAACCAAACACGCCACATTTAAGGCTCAACAAAGTAGTTAACAATAGGGATCACACGCTTAATCAAGGCGTAAAATTCCGCCCACAATAAATATCAAACTAGTCCAACATATAATGTCCATTCGGCAAAATAGGACAACAATACAAATTCGTTTCCAATCCCTTTTCAATCCAAGTGGTTTAATATAACATGTTATCTAGCCACAATTGATTATAACTACTACAATCCTCAAGTAGGTAAACATGCGACGATTCTAATTATCGACCAAATTGTATTTCAATTTCAAATGGCTTAACATGTCATTTTCGGATTTGAGCTTCCAAATTTCCATAACACTTATCAATCTTCATAACACATATCACATGATCATTTCTAACTTATAATAACATGGAATCTTCAATTACAAAAGTGAGACGAAGATTATACCTCATTTAGCCCAAATATGATCCAAGATTACAAGTCTATCCTTAGCAACTTTAGCGCCTCTTTTTGACATTCCAATCCACTCCAAGCAACCCTTAGAAGCTTATGATGAACTCATCTTCAAGTTCCAACTTCAAAGTTGAAGAACTCCTTTAGTTTCCGCCTTGCGACTAATACGAAAATGCCATTTTTCTGGGATCTTTCTATTGAGATACCCTTACAATACCCTTAGGAACCTTGGTTTAAAGTATGGGGATTATTGGACAAAAATTTTAAAAAATTCTCTTGGAACCCTAGTCTTGGCCGAGAGCACTCCTCAAGGTTCATCCAATTTCTTGAAAATTTAGCTAAGTGTAGAACCTTGTCTTGCACTAGGAAGCTTATATAAATATATGGAGGGTCAAGATTAGAACAAATGGGTGGTTTGGATGCTTTTCACAAGGATCAAGCCAAGTGGCATTTGACTTAGTCAATTTTATCAAGCTATAGCTTTAGCAAGACTTGGACATTTAAATTATGGTCAAATGACCATTCTATCCATGCCATTTTCGTCCAAGACCACTAAGGGGGGTGACACGTGTCGCCCTCCCGTTCGTCGCAATATTTCGTTTTCCGACAAATTCCAAAATTCCGATAAATATTTACTCGTCTCAAATCTTAAAATTTTTTAGTTCTTACGTACGTTCTTATAAACATATCCTGGAATTTCCGGGGTGTAACATATTAAATGCTGGAAATTTAGTTGTTGTTATGCATGTTTAAGTGTAGTAGTTGCTAATGAATGTCCTAATGGAATAAGGGTGTGAAAAGGCGTTAAAAGGCCTCACATTTTACCCTCGTTATGGTTGGATTGCGGACTGTTTTTATTGGCTGATTTGTGGAATGTTTTGTATAACTGTGGGGCAGAATTTTACACGTCCAGTTAGGCGTGTAATCCCCTTTGGCTAACTGTTGGTTGTGCCTTAAATGTGGCTTGTTGGTTGATGAATACGGGCCTTGGAAAATGTGGAAAAGTACGTAGAAACAAAGGAAGTGCTGCCCAATTTTCCGTAGAATTAGAGGGCCATTATTTGGTATAAGTCCTACACTTGATAGCTTGTATTTGATAGAAGTGCTATTGTCATTTTAGGTTGAAGTACTACGTGTAGCACATTTTACTTGGCTTGTGGAATAGCCAATAAGGTTGAAGTACATTGGAGTGTATTGCTACTTGTCGTTTGGGTTAGTCGCCAACGAGGTATGTGAACTTCTTCCTTCCTTTGACATGATTATTTGGTAAGTCTATGTGACTAAATTTTAGTGAGTCTATGTGACTTGATTTGGTAAGTCTATGCGACTTAATTCATTTGAAGTAAGTAAGTCGATTTTGGAAATATATGAGTCTTGATTATGAAAGTATGGGTGGCTTAGTAAAAATTGTATAAGTTACATGAAGTACTTTAAAGTTAAGAGATTTTATTTAAGGTTAAGAGACTTGATTTCTTTACAAGTTATGAGACTTTATTTTTCAAGATATGGGACTTGATTTCTAAAGTTAAGAGATTTGATTTAAAGTTATGAGACTTGATTTCTTTACAACTTATGAGACTTTATTTTTCAAGAGATGGGACTTGATTTCTAAAGTTAAGAAATTTTATTTAAAGTTATGAGACTAGATTTCTTTACAAGTTATGAGACTTTATTTTTCAAGATATGAGACTTGATTTCTAAAGTTAAGAGATTTGATTTAAGGTTAAGAGACTTGATTTCTTTAGAAGTTATGAGACTTTATTTTTCAAGATATGGGACTTGATTTCTAAAGTTAAGAGATTTGATTTAAAGTTATGAGACTTGATTTCTTTACAAGTTATGAGACTTTATTTTTCAAGATATGGGTTACTTGATTTACTTCTAAAGTTAAGAGGCTTGATTTCGAAAGAGTATGTGACTTGAGTTTTAAAAGTATACGTTTATTGATTTAAAGAGAAGGAGTTTTATGATTCTTTTTAAGTATGTATGTACGTAGTACTTTTGGGTTTAGTTTCCCCAATGTGATAAGAAATAAAAGTGTCTTAAGTTCTCTAAAATGAAAGGTTGTTATAATAGCTTTATGGGAAGTTGTTATAACGACTTAAGAAGAAGTGAAATATGGTTTAAAGATGTTATGTAAGGAAAATCACACCGAGCCTACAAATAGGCCGGATTATGTTATGAGATACACCAAGCCTACACATAGGCCGGATTACGCCATATTACCCCGAGCCTACACATAGGTCGGGTTACGTCATCTTACACCGAGCCCCACAGGCGGACCGTATTATGCTACATGATTCCACAGTACACCGAGCCCCACAGGCGGGCCGGATTATGCTACATGATTCCACAGTACACGAGCCCCACAGACGGGCCGAATTATGCCACATGATTCATCAGTACACCGTGTCCCGCAAATGGGCCGGATTACGTTATCACGTATGGATAATCAAAGTAAGCTCCAAAATAAGAAGTCTCTCTATAAAGGGCCGGATTATGTTATGTAAGATATGTAAGTTATGTGGAAAAACTTGATTGAATTCTTAAGTATGTATGTAAGAATATGATGTTAATTCTTATTGAAAGAAGGAAAAGAATGATTAATGTACGATTGATTTCATGAGTTAAAATGGCACGGTAGGATCTGGTATTTTAATTTTTATACTTGCCCCTATCATTCTTTTGTACAGTTATGATCTTGTTTAATGTACTTTATTTTCGTTCCATACTTAGTACTTGTTGTACTGACCCCCTTAGGGGGCTGCGTTCATGTCCGCAGGTCTAGGTACACAGTTGTGGATCCGCGAGCTTAGGATCCTTGTTCAGCATTTTGAGATGGCTCCAAGTTCCGGAGTTTGTCATTATGGCTAGGTATATTCAGGGGTACGGCAGGGCCTTGTCCCGTCATAGTTGTTGTCACCTTCTTAGAGGTCTGTATTCATATATGGGCTGGACTGGTGTAAGTTGTATTTACATTGTTGTACAGTGTAGACACTTTCGGGTGATTTATAATTTATACGGAAGCCTTTCCGTCTTTGCCTATGTTTTAAAAATAATGAGTGTTATTTATCTTCCGCGGTTTATTTATGTTGTATGGGTAGAAGGGTGCCCAGGTAGGGGCACCAGTCACGGGCCCGGTTTTTGGGGCGTGACATTTCTAGTCCGCATACTTTGTTTGCCTACTCTGAGCCGCCAGGAGCTTATCCTGGATCACCTTCACCTTCTTTAAGGAGTCCCTCAACAAATCTGTACTCCAAGGCCTTACCTCAAATAAATCAAACCACCCAATCGGAGAGCGACATCTTCTATCATATAAAGCCTCAACTGGCGTCATATCAATGCTGGAGTGATAACTGTTATTGTACGCAAACTCTTCCAAAGATAAGAATTGGTCCCAATGACCATCAAAATCAATCATGCATGTCAGTAATATATCCTCCAAAACCTGAATGATCCGCTCAGCCTAACCATCTGTTTGAGGGTGAAATGATATACTGAGATCCAAATGAGTACCCAACTTCTTTTGCAAAGTCCACCAGAAATGAGAAGTAAATTAAGTACCCCGATCTAAATGATAGAATAGGTACCCCATGCAGATCAAAAAAATCTCACCAATATAAATCTTGGTTAATGTCTCAAAATTGTAAGTTGTCTGAACCGGAATGAAGTGTGTGGACTTGGTCAGCCTATCAATAATGACCCAAATGGAATCTAACTTGCCCAAGGTATTTGGAAACCCAACAAAAAAATCTATAGCAATTCGTTCTTATTTCCACTCAGGAATGGGCATTCTCTGAGTCAGACCACCTAGTCTCTGATGCTCATACTCAACTTGCTGGCAATTTAGACACGAACTCCACACTATCTCTTTTCATCCTGCCCCACCAATAGTGTTGCTTCACATCATGATACATCTTTGTTGCACCTAGGTGAATAGAATATCTAGAAATTTGAGCCTCCTCCATAATCAATCTCGTCAAGTCTCCAACACGAGAAACACATACTCTCCCCTTGATCCTTAAGACTCTCTCGCTATCAAGCATAGCCTTCTTGGCTTCACCTCATATCACCTTATCTCTGATCTTGTATAATTTCACATCATCATACTGTTGGGCTTTGATCTGCTCCAAAAGAGATGACCTTGCCTCAATACAAGTCAAAATCCTACCCAGATTCGAAATTTCAAGTCTCACAAAACTGTTGGTAAAGGACTGAACCTCTAATGCCAATGGACTCTCGTCAACAAGAAAACACGTCAAACTCCCCATATTCACCACTTTCTAGATCAGGGCATCCACCATTACATTGGTCATTCCCAAATAGTACAAAATAGTCATATATAATCCTTAAGTAGCTTCATCCACCGGCGTTGTATATAATTCAAATTCCACTGATTGAACTCATGTTGAAGGCTGCAGTGATCGATGTACACCTCACAATGAACTCCATACATATAGTGCCTCTAAATCTTCAATGCAAATACTACTTCCGCTAATTCTAAGTTGTGATTGCTAGTAGTTCTTCTCATGCACCTAGCTGCCTCAATGCATATGCTATCATTATACCCTTCTGCATCAACACACAACCCAAACCAATCCTCAAAGCATCGCAATAAATGGTAAAGTCCTTTTCTTTCACAGAAAGGGCTAAAATCAAGGATGTTCTAAAAAGTCACTCGAGCTTTTGAATGCTCTCCTCATCGTACTGCTGAAAAGACATATCTTTTTAAGTCAACCGAGTCAAATAGAAAGTAATAATGAGAAACCACAGATGAACCGATGATAGTAACTACTGAGACCGACGAAGCTCCGGATCTTTGTCACCGAAGTAGGATTAACCAATCCCTGACTGGCTCTATCTTATTCAAATCTACCATAATACCCTTCTTGGACACCACATGTCCCAGAAATGCCACAAAACTGAGCCAGAACTCACATTTGGAAAACTTAGCATATAACTATTTCTCTTTCAACAACCCAAGGATTACTCTCAAATACTTCTTGTGGTCCTCCTTACTTTTTTAATAAATTAAAATGTCATCAATAAATACGATCACAAACGAATCCAAACAAGGCTTAAATATCCCACTCATCAAATCTATGAATGATTTGGGCTCATAGTGGATATATCGAGCCCTGAAAGCCATCTTTAGAACATCATCTGCCCTGATCTTCAACTGGTAATACCCATACCTCAAATCAAATTTTGAAAATATAGAAGCACCCTGAAGCTGGTTGAACAAATCATCTATATGAGGAATCAGATACTTATTTCTGATGGTGATCTTGTTTAACTGGATATAGTCTATACACATATGCATAGTGTCATCCTTCTTCTTCACATATAACATAGGAACACCCCAAGGATACACACTAGGTCTAATAAAGCCATTACTTAATAGATTTTGCAATTGCTCATTCAATTCTCGGCTCATTGAGCCATATTATCACGACCTGCCCGCATAATGGTGCCCTACACAGGAACCTTACAGGTATACATAAGAGATAATCAGCGGAAAATACATGAAACTTATAAAATAAAACAACAGAAATAAAACAACAGGTTAGCCGATAGGGCTACCTTCCTGGACATATATATACAACCGAAGCACTTGCCTCCTTACCTTTACAAACTGACCCACAAGATATGACTACAGACCTCTAAGAGTTTTTGTTATACTCGTATTTCTATGCGTGTGGGCGTGCGTAGAAAATTTGAACTTGTATTAAGGCTTGGATTAATTTTGTTCACAACACCCGTTTAGAGTCGTTTTCGGCGAAACGTTTTCCACGACTTTCGTAGGGAATTTCCGGCTATGTCATTTTTAATTTTTGCGGATTTTTCCGAGAGACGAAACGTGTTGGACCAACAAGAGGGCGCCACTTGGCACCCTCTCATTGGTGGACTTCAAATCGTCCATTGGACGAAAATGGCTAAGCTTGGCACGTTTTTGTGCCTTGGCACAAAGTCAAGGGTAGGTAGGATATTTGTGTTTGGTAAATCCTAGCCCTACACTTGCCTAACACATGGATTGATCTTGGCCTTTGGTTGGCCATCCTTGACCTATAAATACCTCCCTTTGATGAACTTCTTCATCCAAAAAATATTCTAAGTGTTAAAATCCTCCTCTCCCTTCTAGAGGTTCTCGTCCAAAAGCCTTCCCTCCCCTTGGCCGAGAGTTCCCTCCTGGTGCTAGTAGGTACCCCTAGCCTAGTTGTTTCATTATAATACACCCATCTCTTGTTAGAAATACTCTCAAAAGTATTGTTATAATGCCCAAATTTCCTTAGACAATACCTTTTAGTATTCTAAGGTTATACCTTTACAAAAAGCCGGATATACTATTATACTTCCCGTCACCACCAAACCGAAACCCTAGGAAATCTCCATAGTCCGTTGGAGTATTGTGTAGAAGTTGGTTAGAACTTCTAAGGGTGGTTTAGGCGGGTTGGAGCGCCGGAGTTGGAGCTAAACGATTGCCCAGATCGACTTTAAGCTAGGATAATTATGGGCTTATCGAGGTAATTATCTTGTCCTCTATTGTAATTGGAAATTACATGATTGTGAATATATAGTTGAAGTATACTATATATTAGAAGCGAACGTAGTTATTGGCAATGTCTTTTGACTTAAGCACGAATTTAAAGAGAATCTTGTTGTAATTACATAGGGTTGTATTACGAGACTTGTGTAGTAGTAGTGGAGTAGAATTGTGCCGTTAGGGTTAGATCATAACCCCCGGTTGGCTTGGTAGCCGCCTCGATAGAGAGAGGAGATTTCTGTTTGTTGCGGGAGGTCTTCCAATTTTCGGTAGAATGTTCTACGATGAGATCTAAATGTTAATAAGCGCTGTGGCCTTATAGGTTGAAGTACTATGCGTGGCGCGATCTACTTGGCTTAGGAGTAGCGGCGGTTTGAGGTACTTGAGCGTTTTGCTATTTAGTCGATAATCGTCGCGGTATGTGAACCTCTTCCTATCTCTTCTAGCATGATATGTGTGAACTATGTAGTGCAGTGACGCATGTGCTAAATGTATGTGATTGGGTTAAAACATAAAGTGTTATAACGACTTTATGGGAAGTTGGTTATAACGACTTTATGTTGGTAAGAAAATACATGTGGTTTTTAAAAGGTATTTGAACTATAAGCGGCTTGTTATGTGTTAATAAAGAACTTGAAGTATTTCAAAAGATTTTGAATCATTTTGAAAGAAGTAATACTTGGTTTTGAAAAACTTAAGAGTTATACTAGCTTTATGGGAAGTTAGGTATAACGGCTTAAGAATGTTTTCTTGATTTCTAAATCGTAATGTGTATCGACAAACCAACGCATTAATAAAAGGAAATGCTTTTGACTAATTAAGTATTATTAAAACCAGAGAAACTTCCATCCGCATAGAAGCTAAGATGAGACAAAATGATATTTCTAGATCATGTAATAAGATTGTTATAAACAAGAATATCCTACTCACATATAAGACTTATGTTTTTCAGATAGTTTTAAGGAGAATTATATTCTCAAATGAATAAGACTATGAACTACTGAAACCTTTCTAAAATGAGAAACTTGAACATTGGAAATTAGGCAAACTTGATCATTGGAAAGAATGTTGCTACTTGATTTTACAAAGAGAAGTAATTGATTTACTTTAAAAGGATAGTCACTCTATTTTATACTACGTATTGTGTGACATTGTGAAAGTAACGTATCTTTAAAGAGTTAATGTATGAAGTACTTTGGGGATAAAAACCCGATCTTGTTAATCATATAGTAGAAGGTACCTTGTGTGAACAACTTGATTGTATTGGTTTGTGATAGCCTTGTAATACTTTCTTGATTGCTTTGATAAGTAAGCGTGTTGGGATGCTACGTGTTAGTATCTTGTGATGTTTGTGTGAAGGGTTTCCCTTGATTGTGCTTATTAACTATCGATCGTTATGATAGTATTGTGGCATTCATCTCTTGAGATGATTCCGGTTAAGCCGCCTCCGTCGCGGGTAGACTGTCGATGGACCTATGATTCGAGAATACCTCATGCAGTCCCGGGCCTATGCGAGCTACGAGTTCGAGTTAGTATCGTCCTTTATGGGCATGCGGTCCATGTGGCCACGCGGATCGAAGTCGGGGCGATGAGTAGCTACCCTCGATGCGGAATACCTCATGCGGGCGATGAGATTGGCCTATCGCGGGCTGCGGAGTTCCGAGGTTAGACGCAGCGTCGATATCGCGCAAGTGGCGGCTTTGATCATGTGACGGTCTAGACAGATCTTATGATCTGATTCATGACCTTGTTGGTGCGTGGGTTTTTAGTAGTCGGCTATGCCTTCGTACTTACCCCGTTTTATTATGACACAGTGGACCGGTGTTCATGTGTTCCTTGGTGCTTTTATATCATGGCCGCGAGGAAAGGTATTCCACGCATGATTGATGTTGTGGGCACGAGACCCATTGTTATACTTGAGTGATGACTTGAGGCGTGAGTCCACGACTTGACATGATCGCTGTTGTAAGCGTAGTTTAGTTATCATCATGTCTCCTGCTTTATATGCTATGATTTCATTTACGATGTATTTTTCACATACTTGCGTTCATGCCGCAGTTGAGGTACACCGCCGTTGATCCTCGCTCTTAGGGTCCTGATTCACGTGTGGAAGCTCCGTTCCTCCGAGGCTTATCTTGGTATAGTCCTGTTGTTGTAGGTGCTACATTCGGGTATGGCGGGCCCTGTCCCGCCATTGTTGTCGTATCATTTCTTAGAAGTGCAAATGTTGTGGGCGGGTTTGTAAAAAGGATTAAACTGTTCATTTGTAAAAGTTGTTATTTATATATGCCAAAGGCAAGTTTTCCTCAGTTTTGTTTGTACTTCACTTGTTTCATGTATGTGTTTTATGTTCCGTGATTACTCGATGTTGTGTCACTAGGGTGCCGGGTAAGGCACCATCACGCCCGGTTGGTCGTGACAAAGTGGTATCGAGCGATTAATCCTCGGAAAGTGTCTGAGGCAAGTATCGATGGAAGTCTTGATTATCGGTGTGTTGTGCACCACATCAATAATCGGAGGCTATAGGATATTTTAGGATTGGTTTCTATTCTTCTCACTGAGATCGCCTTAGAGGCGTGTTGTAAGTTGGACCTCTAACGTATTTCTTTCCTTACCGATATGCCTCCGCGTGGGCAACCTGGGAGGCAAGGCAGCCTGAGGCTGCGAGTAAGTAGGGTGGCGAGGGCACATGCCCAATCATTACCTAGGGTAGTGCTTCATTCGGGATTTCTGCGGCGTCACTAGCCCAGAGTTTGGCCGCGCGTGCGGTCCCTGCTGCGCCATGATATATGAACCTTCGGCCCACGGAACAGAATTTAGATTGCAAAGCGACCACATTAGCTATAGATTTGGCTACCGAAGAGTATACCGATGTACTGCGAGTCTTGAGGACTATTTAAAAGAGGTTGTGCAAGAGTAATTCTTGATTAGGCTTGAGCATGGCGTATGCGGGCTTATGCAGCAGCCGAGACGTAGAAATCGACGAGTTAACGAAGGACACCGAAGAGGCCGAGCAAAGGTCCTTTAGTAACTTTCGAGGCGAGTCACCTCACCAAATAGATCGATTATGCACCTCCGCCGGTCAGAGTGGTCTTCCACGGAGTTCGGGACATTCGGTACGCAGAGTTGGTTAGAACTCCGGGGCTTCCGTTCACAGCGGAGGCGTCATCTCGGGAATGTCATCTTTTAGGTTGGTACTTGTTGTACCTATGACCGTCGTGCAGTGTCGAAGAGTGTCCTTGTAGGAGGACTTAGCCTTGATCGATGGGTAGTCGTCACCTTCCTTAGTTATCGCCTCACGGCGGTTTGATTTGAGCGATTAAGGAGGAAGCGGTAGATATAGATATATCTTTAACCCTCTAGAGATCGAGATGTGTGATAAGTGAGTATACCTTAAGTGTTATGTTCTTATAACAGTGTTAGTCGTGATTAGATCATGGTTGTTTAACCGAGTAAGATTTTGGGGATAGAGGGTGTGAGCCTTAGAGCTTTTACGTAGAGACCTTAGAGGTGAGGCCATCTCGAGAAAAGGTGTAGTGTTATGTTTGACTTTATCGAGTGCATAGTGCACGTGAGTTATGGTTAGGATAGGTCCCTAGTAGTGTGGAATGAAAGGGGTAGTTGAGCTAAGACCGCTAGGTTTTCGTAACGTGATTAGTGAGGCCACCGAATCGGGAACTAGTGTTGTGCTCGTTGTGGTCGGATTGAGGCCATGATGCGGTCAACCCGCTGTGTTGGCCGTGGGGCCGTTTGTGGTGGTCCCGCCGTGGTAGGGTCACGAGGGTGTTAGGCCCATGTTCGTTAACCAGCGTCTGAGTTCGTGGATCGTTCGACCGTGGTCGGTCGATGGGGCAACCCATCGTGTTCTTCGTTCGGGACCGTTTACTCGTGTGTTGAGTTATCCGAAGGTTGAAAGGCTGCACGGTGCCTACCTTTACCTTATGTCGTGAAGCCAGGTTGTGGTTATTTTCGTTTTCTAAAAGTTTACGCGGGTTAAGAACTCGCAGTCTCGAAATCGCATTCGCCTCCGGACGGTCGTGGATTTCGGGATAGTTGTGGGATTGTTGTCTCCTGTGGAGGTAGTGTTTGATCTACCATTTCGGTGTTCGGATATCGCCTTATGAAGCCTTGTAGGCGGAAGTGTAAGTTGCGGTCGATTGGTTCGAGGTTGGCAAGGTTGATTGGTTCAGCTTGTTCCGAGGTGGATAGTGAGAAGCTTGTCTAGAAGAAGTTCGCGGCTCGAGAAATCGTGCGGATAATCGGCGGCGACGCTTAGAGTTCGACGGTCGGTCTTCTTGAAAGTACCACCGGGTTTGGGTGGCATGTTTGGAAAAGCAGAGGAACTTAGCGAGTTACTTTGGGCCTTTGTGAGTTCGTGAAGGATAGGCGGGTTGCCTATATGTTAGCATTTGCCGTCCGTGGGAAGCGATCGTCCGGTCTTTCGTATTGTGATGTTCGGAAAAGTATCGGAGATCCATCAGTGTTCCCACTTAATGATGACCACGTTAGAGATAGTAACCGAGTTTTAGATCACGCCGTGTCGAATGTGGTAAGAGTTTGAGTGTCGACATCCTCGGGATCGCACCGGTACCATTTGTTGGGTCGTCGGGCAAGGCTCGCGACAAAGTGACAAAGTGGTATCTCTGACGAGTAAAGAGAAGCGAGCATGTATGGCGAGCATAGATGTGATCATTTCTTTTGTAGAGAGAAGTCGAAGGAAGTATATTTTAGACCACGGAGAGGTGGTTGTGGTGATGTTAGAGGTGTTTCCTCGTGGACTTGGATGAGTATTTTTGCGCAGTTGTTTCTGTGACCATGTGTGGCAGGTTTGTTCTCGTAAGTATAGTAGTGAAGACTATACTGGCGCGCGTTGTTTTGAGACTTAGAAGGAACATTCGGGACGAATGTTTCTAAGGAGGGGAGAATGTTATACCCCGTATTTCCAGAGTATGTACGTGTGGGCGTACGTAGAAAATTTGAACTTGTATTAAGGCTTGGCCGAATTAATTTTGTTCACAACACCCGTTTAGAGTCGTTTTTCAAGCGTTTTCCACGACTTCGTAGGGAATTTCGGCTATGTCATTTTTAATTTTTGCGGATTTTTCCGAGAGGCGAAGCGTGTTGGATCAACAAGAGGCGCCACTTGGCAACCTCTCATTGGTGGACTTCAAATCGTCCATTGGACGAAAATGGCTAAGCTTGGCACGTTTTTGTGCCTTGGCACAAAGTCAAGGGTAGGTAGGATATTTGTGTTTGGTAAATCCTAGCCCTACACTTGCCTAACACATGGATTGATCTTGGCCTTTGGTTGGCCATCCCTTGACCTATAAATACCCCTCCCTTTGATGAACTTCTTCATCCAAAAAAAAATATTCTAAGTGTTAAAATCCCTCCCTCTCCCTTCTAGAGGTTCTCGTCCAAGCCTTCCCCTCCCCTTGGCGAGAGTTCCCCTCTCGGTGCTAGCCGTGGGGTACCCACTGCTAGTTGTTTCAGTATAATACCCCCCGCTAGGTAGAAAGACTCTCAAAAGTATTGTTATAATGCCCAAATTTCCTTAGCCAATACCTTGTAGTATTCTAAGGTTATCCCTGGACAAAAAGCCGGATATACTATTATACTTCCGTCCCAAACCGAAACCCTAGGAAATCTCCATAGTCCGTTGGAGTATTGTGTAGAAGTTGGTTAGAACTTCTAAGGGTGGTTTAGAGCGGGTTGGGCGCTCGAGTTGGAGCTAAGCGATTGCCCGGGATCGACTTTAAGCTAGGATAATTATGGGCTTATCGAGGTAATTATCTTGTCCTCTATTGTAATTGGAAATTACATGATTGTGAATATATAGTTGAAGTATACTATATATTAGAACTGAACGTAGTTATTGGCAATGTCTTTTGACTTAAGCAATTTAAATTTAAAGAGAGTACCAATTACATAGGGTTGTATACTACGAGACTTGTGTAGTAGTACCGTGGAGTAGAATTGTACCCGTTAGGGTTAGATCATAACCCCGTTGGCGCCTCGATAGAGGAGGAGATTTCTGTTGTTGCGGGGAGGAATTTTGGTAGAATGTTCTACGATGAGATCTAAATGTTAATTGGCCTTATAGGTTCAAGTACTATGCGTGGCGCGATCTACTTGGCTTAGGAGTAGCGCGGTTTGAGGTACTTGGGCGTTTTGCTATTTAGTCGATAATCGTCGCGGTATGTGAACCTCTTCCTATCTCTTCAGCATGATATGTGTGAACTATGTAGTACGGTGAGCGTACATGTGCTAAATGTATGTGATTGGGTTAAAACATAAAGTGTTATAACGACTTTATGGGAAGTTGGTTATAACGACTTTATGTTGGTAAGAAAATACATGTGGTTTTAAAAGTACCGATTTGAACTATAAGCGGCTTGTTATGTGTTAATAAAGAACTTGAAGTATTTCAAAAGATTTTTGAATCATTTTGAAAGAAGAAGTAATACTTGGTTTTGAAAAACTTAAGAGTTATACTAGCTTTATGGGAAGTTAGGTATAACGGCTTAAGAATGTTTCTTGATTTGAAATCGAATGTGTATCGACAAACCCAACTGCGTTAATAAAAGGAAATGCTTTTGACTAATTAAGTATTATTAAAACCAGTGAAACTTCCATCCATAGAAGCTAAGATGAGACAAAATGATATTTCCTAGATCATAATAAGATTGTTATAAACAAGAATATCCTACTCATATAAGACTTATGTTTTTCAGATAGTTTTAAGGAGAATTATATTCTCAAATGAATAAGACTATGAACTACTGAAACCTTTCTAAAATGAGAAACTTGAACATTGGAAATTAGGCAAACTTGATCATTGGAAAAGAATGTTGCTACTTGATTTTACAAAGAGAAGTAATTGATTTACTTTAAAAGGATAGTCACTCTATTTTATACTACGTATTGTGTGACATTGTGAAAGTAACGATCTTTTAAAGAGTTAATGTATGAAGTACTTTGGGGATAAAAACCGATCTTGTTAATCATATAGTAGAAGGTACCTTGTGTGAACAACTTGATTGTATTGGTTTGTGATAGCCTTGTAATACTTTCTTGATTGCTTTGATAAGTAAACGTGTTGGGATGCTACGTGTGTTAGTATCTTGTGATGTTTGTGTGAAGGGTTTCCCTTGATTGTGATTATTAACTATCGTCGTTATGATAGTATTGTGGCATTCATCTCTTGAGATGATTCCGGTTAAGCGCCCTCCGTGCGGGGTAGACTCGGCGGTCGATGGACTATGATTCGAGAATACCTCACGCAGTCCGGGGCCTATCGCGAGCTACGAGTTCGAGTTAGTATCGTCCTTTATGGGCATGCGGTCCATGTGGTGCGGTGCGAAGTCGGGGCGATGCTGGGAGTAGCGGAATACCTCATGCGGGCGATGAGATTGGCCTATGGAGTTCGAGGTTAGACGCGTGCATTGATCTGCGGGCAAGTGGCGGCTTTGATCATGTGACGGTCTAGACAGATCTTATAATCTGATTCATGACCTTGTTGAATGCGTGGGTTTTTAGTAATCGGCTATGCCTTCGTACTTACCCGTTTTATTATGACACGAGTGGGACACGGTGTTCATGTGTTCCTTGGTGCTTTTATATCATGAGGAAGGTATTCCACGGGCATGATTGATGTTGTGGGCACGAGACCCATTGTTATACTTGAGTGATGACTTGAGGCGTGAGTCACGACTTGACATGCTTTGTTGTAAAGCGTAGTTTAGTTATCATACATGTCTCTGCTTTATATGATCGCTATGATTTCATTTATGTATTTTGATTTCACATACTTTTGTTATCTTGACCTCGCCCGATGCGTTCATGCCGCAGTTGAGGTACACGATCGTTGATCCTCGCTCTTAGGGTCACGCAGCGTGTGGGAAGCTCAGTTCCTCGGAGGCTTATCTTGGTATAGTCCCTGTTGTTGTAGGTGCTACATTCGGTATTTGTTGTCGTATCATTTCTTAGAGTGTTGTGGCGGGGTTTGTAAAAAGGATTAAACTGTTCATTTGTAAAAGTTGTTATTTATATATCTTGAAAGGCAAGTTTTCTCAGTTTGTACTTCACTTGTTTCATGTATGTGTTTTATGTTCCGCTGATTACTCTGATGTTGTGTCACTAGGGTGCCCGGGGTAAGGCACCAGTCACGGGCCCGGGTTCGGGTCGTGACAGTTTTAACATAACAACAGTGGCGGGACAGGGCCCCGCCATACCCCTGAATATACATGAATCTACAACCTCAGGGGAAACCGTACCGAGAGATAAGCCTCCGGAGTAAATGGAGCTTTTTCCCAAAAACTGAACCGAGATCCTAAGAGCAAGGATCACCAACCTGCGTACCTAATACCTGCGGGCATGAATGCAGCCCCCCGAAGGGGGTCAGTACAACAAGTACCGAATATGGAACGGAAATAAGGTACAGCAAACAAAACATATCTGTATAAAAGCATGACAGGGGTAAGTATAAAAAAAAGGTAAATACCTGAACCTACCATGTCATTACCATCTCGTGAACTTAATCGTACCTTATTATCTTTTCCCATTTTTCAATAAAAGTTATAGTCACTTTCTTACGTACATACTTAGGAAAATCATCAAGTTCATTACCATATAACTTACTTACCTTACATAACATAATCCGACCCTTTATGGAGGGCGCCTATCTTGCGCCCAATCGGGGCGATAAAGTCACCTAGTCTGCCCATAAAGGTATACTGTCCGGCCCATTCCTGGGACGCGATAATGTCATATAGTGTGCCCATAAAGGTGTACTTCCCGGCCCATTTCTGGGACGCGATAATGTCATATAGTCTGCCCATAAAGGTATACTTCCCGACCCATTTCTGGGACGCGATAATGTCATATAGTCTGCCAATAAAGGTATACTACCCGGCCCATTTCTGGGACGCGATAATGTCATATAGTCTGCCCATAAAGGTATACTGCCCGGCCCATTTCTGGGACGCGATAATGTCATATAGTCTGCCCATAAAGGTATACTGCCCGACCCATTTCTGGGACGCGATAATATTATATAAAATCCGGGAATTTAACCCAACGTACTACGTACCTCTACTCCTTTTTAAAAATGACTCTTTTTCAAATAAAACTTCCAAGATACTAACAACCGTAGTATCAAGTCATATCTACTTTTCAAGACAAGTCACAATACCTTTTAGAAATACATTTACCGGCTTCAAAATCAAGTGACTTCTTTCTTAAAAACCTTAAGCAATTGGTACCTTTAAAACAATTTGCCTTTCTTTATTTCAAGTCATTCTTTGTTTATATTACTAGAGAAAACTATTCTATTAACCTTCCATAAAGTTATTATAACCAACTTCCCATAAAGCCGTTATACTAACTTTATGACTTAGACTAATTCATTCTTTTTATAACCAAGAGACTTATACTTTCAAATCAAGTTACATAGCTTTTAAAATACTTCAAGTCTCTTAACTTTAGAATATCAAGAAATCCATGCTTTCCAAATCAAGTATTCTATACATTTAATCAAGTCATTTCTTCCTTTAGAAATTAAGTCCCATAACTTGAAAATAAAGTTTCTTAACCTTTTAAGAATTCAAGGTTCAAAGTCATAAAAACTTCATACGTAAACTCTTTTAAATTAAGCAACATATACTTTGGTGCGTTGTGAATAAGTTATACTTATTTATAACGATCTTATTCAAGTAGCCATTGTCACACCCCGAAAATCGGGCCCGTGACTGGTGCCTTACCCCGGGCACCCTAGTGATACAACATCAGAGAAAACCAGCGGAAAATAAAACTTTACACAAGAAACAAGATATATGAACATAAACAGGCCAACCAAAACGGTTGCCTTCGATATCATAAAACACGAGCAGTTTAATCCTTTACAACCTGCCCACAGTGATTCTACGGACCTCTAAGATTTACAACGACTATGACGGGACGGGGCCGCCATACCCAGATGTACAAGAACCTACAACTCGGGAACACATACCAAAAGATAAGCCTCAAGAAAGCGGAGCTTCCTAATCTGGTTGACGTGATCCTAAGAGCGGGGATCCACGACCGATGTACCTATACCTGAGGCATGAACGCGGCCCCGAGGAGGTCGATAATGGTACCAAGTATGTGAAATCGTAAAAATCAGTAATGAAATCATACTAGTCTATATAAAGCGGAGACATGTATGATAACCAAACTACGATTCACAACATAAAAGCAATCATATCGATCGGGGACTCACGCCTCAAGTCATCACTCAAATATAACTATGGGTCTCACGCCCACAACATCAATCATGTTCGCGTGGCGCGTGCCCGGATTCTGCATCGGTGTAGACATGTCCATGATGCAACAATAACACCAATGCCCGGCGGCCACATGCCCGAATTCTACCGCCGGTGTAGACACGTCCATGTGACATCAACAATAATATCTTGGGTGATCAACCTGCGCGTGGCCACATGCCCCGAATTCTACCTCGGTGTAGACATGTCCATGTAACCACAATAACAATATATCGGGTAATCAACCCGACGCGTGGCCGCGTGCCGGAATCTGCGACGGTGTAGACATGTCCATGTGACATCAACAACAAGCGAGAATCAAAATGGAAACATACCGTGGAATTCTCCATCACCGCGACGTCAAGTAAGTTCTCAACAAGTCGACCGGCCCTCTATCGAGAGACGCGGTAACACAGAAATACCACACTTGCACAACAAAGGCTATCATCACAAGCATAGGCAAGTTTCACAACAACAAGCATAGGCAAGTTTCACAACAACTCAAAGTACTTTCATTTTATGCCAAAGTCCGGGTTTTTAACCCCAAAGTACTACATACGTTAAGTTCTTTTAAAAGAGATCCATTACTTTTATAAAGTCACCCGATACCCGTAGTATTAGAATGACCAACCCACATTCCTTTTCAAAATCAAGTAACAACATTCTTTTCCTAAGTTCCAGTTTGCCTAGTTTCAATTACTCAAGCTTCTCATTTTCAAATGGTTTCATAGTTCCCAAACTTAATCACTTGATTCCTTTTTAGAACAATTGAGTAACATATGTCATATATGTGAGTAGTTTATTCTTGTTTACAACATTCTTATTACAGCAGCCATGATCTAGAAAATGTAATATCATTTTGTCTCATCTTAGTTTCTATGCAGATGGAGGTTTCTACTGGTTTTAATACAACACATCATTATTCAATACATTTTCCTTTATTAACGCTGCAGTGGTCTGTCGATACACATTCTGATTCCCGAAATCAGTAAAACATTATCCCTTTAAAAACCAAGTACTCATTACTCACGAATGAGGTTTCACACGAACATCCACATTAAAACAAATAAGTTAAGTCTCTTATCTTATAAGATCAAGTCTCTTAACTTCTAACATCAGTAAACCATTTTCACTTACATAAGGTCGTTATAACTAACTTCCCATAAAGCTATTATAACACCCTATGTTTTAAACCAACCAAATCACTTAGCGTATGCGTCACCGTACTACATAGTTCACAACAATCATGCTAGAAAAGATAGGAAGAGGTTCACATACCTCGCGACGATTTATCGACAATAAGCAAAATGCTCCAAGTACTACAACCTTGCTAGCCCTTTCCACTCCTCGAGTAGAATACGCTACTCTTAGTACTTTCACCTCTAAAGGTCCCAAACGTCTATTCACCCCCAAAACACAAGTTTTCTATCTTTCTATAGAAAATTGGCGACCTCCCCACATGTCAGCGTAAATCTCCTCTCTATCGAGGCGGCTACCAAGCCAACCAGGGGGTTTACACGCCTAACTGACGTGTACAATTCTACACAAGTCTCTTTGTCTGATCCCATGTAAATCTGATTCGATTCGATTCTTTATTCTTGGGCTTAAGTCAAAAGACATTGCGAATACTAAGTATAGTTCCATATATAGTATACTTCAACTATATATTCTAACAAACATGTAATTTCCAATTACAATAGAGGACAAGATAATTACCTCGATAAGCCCAAAATTATCCAAGTTATAATGTCGATCTGAGCAAGGTTTAGCTCACTCCGTGCGCTCCAAACCACTCCAAACAACCCAGAAGTTCTAACCAACTTCTACTCAAATACTTCAACCAACTATGAAGATTTCCTTAGGGTTTCGGTTTGAGACTAAAATGACGAAAGGTAGTATTTCATGACTCTACGTAAACAGGTATCTTTGGAATACTACAATGCACAAGGCAAAGTTATTTTGTGCATTATAACAAAACTAGCGGAGTATTAATATACCACAACAAGGGGTATTATCTGAAACAACTAGGCTAGTGGGTACCCACCAAGGCACACCAAAGGGGAGGAGGAGGCCTCGGCCAAGACTCTCAAAAGAGGGGATGAGTTGGGCGAACTCAACACTAGAGGAGGGGAGGATTTTAGGCTTGGAAGGTTTCATTTGTGGATGAAGAGTTCATCAACATAAGGGGGTATTTATAGCAAAACCAAAAGCCAACCAACGGCAAGATCAAGCCATGTGCAAGGCAAGTGTAAGGCAAGATCAAGCCAAGTGCACCTAGACCCTACTCCAAAACCCTCAAATATCTACACAAATATCTAGCACCACTTGCCCCCATTCGGCCAGTCACTTCATATCTTCCATTGTGAGGTGACACATGTCACCCTCCCGTTGGTCGAATGTTTCGCCTCTCGGAAAAATCCGCAAAAATACAAAACGACATAGCCGGAATTTTCCTTCGCAGTTATGTAAAGCGTTTAGTCGAAAAACGACTCTAGCAGGGTGTTGTGCCCAAATGTAAATCGGCGGGTGCCACATGGGGTGACACGTGTCGCCCCGACTCGCTTCAGAATATTTCGTCTTAGAAAATATCCAAAATACCGGAAATCTCAAAACAAAGCGGGCCCTACAAATCAGTAAATTTCTCCGTGGGCCCACGTGACCATTTCCAAAATAAAATCTCAAAATTCTAATATAATCTATGAAGTCCAAATACCAAATCTGGGAATCCAATTCCCATTAACGAACCTTTTTCTTCACAAATAACCGGAAACTTTTCCGTAGAAAACTCACATCTTTCTTTCTTTTCAAAATTTCTGCCGTACTCTCGTACGTACGTCCTCACATACATACCCTGCAACTACGGGTATAACATTCTCCCTCTTAGAAACATTCGTCCCGAATGTTCCTTCTCAAGACGGATATCGATGAAGTTCCTCTAACAAGTTGTCAACGCCACAGCTTGGCCACGAAATAACACACATTATCTTCCTTCCTTACTCGTCGTGCCCTTCTCGAACACTTGAACTCTCCTAGTATGTACCATACTTCAGTCATTACTTCCGTTCCCGAAAATCTCTGGAGTCACTACCTCCAAACTTGGTCATCTTACTAACCTCAAACTTCCTTAAGGCCATTCCCGGCCTTTACGAACCGCTTCTGGTCGAACGCGTCCACGAACTCATACGTTGGTCACACAAACTTGGGCCTAGCATCCCCGTGACCCTACCACCTGGCGGGACCACCTGAACTGCCCACCCCAAACCGGGTTCTGGGTTGACCCATAAATGGTCCTCAACCCGACCCCCAACCGCGCCAAACTCTTGTTCCCCGATCCGGAACAATCTTACTAATTCACATCATGAAAGCTACCACTTCCATCTCACACTACCCACGGACTCATCACACAGATAAATCCTACGTATACTACTCACCCTTATAAGGGTCAAACATAAAATAAATCTTTAATCTCAAGACGACCTTACCCCTAAGGTCTTAGTCGTGACATAGTCTAAGGTTCACACTTACCATGCCCCCATACGTATCCTCCCAACTAAGCATGTTTTCTAACTCATAATTAACACAACGCTATTCGTACATAGCACATAATAATGAGACCATCATAACAAGCATACCAAAACTCTAGAGGGTTAAGGATATACCGAAGCTACCGCTCACTCTAATCATAGGCACGCCCTGCGCATGCTGTAGAAGGCGATGAACCACCATCGATCCGTAGGTGAGTCGTAACATCCGTGCTACCCTTGGTCGGACGATTCCTCGCAAAATGGCCGCTGTCGCCAAAAATAACAAGCTCCCCGCACCACGACACTCCCGAAATGCGGTCTACCACATCGACCACACCGAGGTAGGGGTGACGCATCCGCCAACACCCTTACTTCCTCGAAACTCAACCTCGAGCCCACGACCGCTCCGAATACTCAAGGTTGTGGAGGACCACTCTGCATGGCGGAGGTACAAAACTAGTATGTTCTTGAGGCGGTCCGCCTCGAAAGTCACAAAGGACCCTGTTGTTCGGCCTCTTCTGGCGATCTTCGTCATTCCTTCGACCTCTCGTGCCTCACATCCGGTCGTGAGCTGCGTGCGGCAATGTCCATGCGGTGAAGAGCTACTCCAACATGCCTCTGACATGTAATCATCGAGCCCTGAAACATATCGGTGCACTCGATCCTCCATACTAGCTACCAACGCCGGGACGTACCGGGCCAATGAGTCGAACTCCACATTGTACTCCCGAACCGTCGCCTGCCTAAGCATCAAAAATCGCCGGCGTGCCCTCCTCATCTGCGGAGGCAAGAAGTGAGTGAGAAAGCCCGAAAACTCATCCCATCTGCTGGAGTGCATGCTCTCCCGAAAGCTCCATGAATCAAACCAATCGATCGCGGTATCACGCGGCCGACGCGAACAAAGGTCACGCAGACTCGGTCTCAAGCCTTGATCACCCGCGTGATCCGGCAGAATCGCGGATGAACTCCTGCGATCATCCTCGTGCCTCGACCCATAAAACTCGCGGGCTACACTCGGAAAGTCCGTAGCCTCAAACTATCTGCTCGGGGTGAACCATCGGTGCTCTGGGCTGAGGCTGCTGCATCCGGCCTATCCTCATATCGGCCCACGACCACGGCGCCAAGAATCGCCATCTCCGTAACCCATCTCCTCGCCTCTGCATGGGGTGGAGGCTCGGTGCTGCGGTCTCGGCAGCCATTCTGCGGCTCCTCTCTTTGAAATGGCGGCGTCCACAAAACCCGCCGTCAAGCACAACTCAGTCGTCAGGCCTGCGCCCTCGTACTCCTATGTATCTCACTAGCAGCACCCTCGGCTGCCTTGCCCTTCTGGGCTCTGGTTGCCTTGCGCGGAGGCATAACTGGTAAAAACGAGATACGTCAGAGGGTCCACTTACAACACGGCTAAGGCACGATCTCGTAATGAGAAGAATGGAAACCAATCTTAAATGTCCTATAGCCTCCGATTATAGATGTGGTGCACAACACACCGATAATCAAGACTACTGCACACGGTGCAGACACTTTCCGAGGATTAATCGCTCGATACCACTTTGTCACACCGAAAATCGGGCGTGGTCGTGCCTTACCGGGCACCCTAGTGATACAACATCGAGAAAACCGGAAAATAAAACTTTACAAGAAACAAGATATATGAACATAAAGCAGGCCAACCAAAACGGTTGCCTTGATACATAAAACACGAGCAGTTTAATCCTTTACAACCACCGCCACAAAGACTACAGACCTTAAGATTTACAACGACTATGACGGGACAGGGCCGCCATACCACGAATGTACAAGAACCTACAACTCGAGGAACACATACAAAGATAAGCCTCCAAGAAACGGAGCTTCCCAATCTGTTGATCGTGATCCTAAGAGCGGGGATCCACGATCGATGTACCTCTACTGCGGCATGAACGCAGCCCGAAGAGGTCGAGATAACAGTACCAAGTATGTGAAATCGTAAAAATCAGAATGAAATCATACTAGTCTATATAAAGCGGGAGACATGTATGATAACCAAACTACGATTCACAACATAAAAGCGATCATATCGATCGGGGACTCACGCCTCAAGTCATCACTCAAATATAACTATGGGTCTCACGCCCACAACATCAATCATGTTCGCATCACGGTCGCATGCCCGAATTCTGCATCGGTGTAGACATGTCCATGATGCAACAATAACACCAATGCCCGGCCACATGCCGGAATTCTACCTCGGTGTGACACGCCCATGTGACATCAACAATAATATCTTGGGTGATCAACCTGCGCGTAGCCACATGCCCCGAATTCTACCTCGGTGTAGACATGTCCATGTAACCACAATAACAATATATCGGGTAATCAACCCGACCGCGTGGCGCGTGCCGGAATCGCATCGGTGTAGACATGTCCATGTGACATCAACAACAAGACAAGAATCAAAATGGAAACATACGTGGAATTCTCCATCACCGCCAAAGACGCCCAAGTAAGTTCTCAACAAGTCGACCGCCTCTATCGAGAGGCGGTAACGTAAATACCACACTTGCACAACAAAGGCTATCATCACAAGCATAGGCAAGTTTCACAACAACAAGCATAGGCAAGTTTCACAACAACTCAAAGTACTTTCATTTTATGCCAAAGTCCGGGTTTTTAACCCCAAAGTACTACATACGTTAAGTTCTTTTAAAAGAGATCCATTACTTTTATAAAAGTCACCCGATACCCGTAGTATTAGAATGACCAACCCACCTTCCTTTTCAAAATCAAGTAACAACATTCTTTTCCTAAGTTCCAGTTTGCCTAGTTTCAATTACTCAAGCTTCTCATTTTCAAATGGTTTCATAGTTCCCAAACTTAATCACTTGATTCCTTTTTAGAACAATTGAGTAACATATGTCATATATGTGAGTAGTTTATTCTTGTTTACAACATTCTTATTACAGCAGCCATGATCTAGAAAATGTAATATCATTTTGTCTCATCTTAGTTTCTATGCAGATGGAGGTTTCTACTGGTTTTAATACAACACATCATTATTCAATACATTTTCCTTTATTAACGCTGCAGTGGTCTGTCGATACACATTCGATTCGAAATCAAGAAACATTATCCCTTTAAAAACCAAGTACTCATTACTCACGAATGAGGTTTCACACGAACATCCACATTAAAACAAATAAGTTAAGTCTCTTATCTTATAAGATCAAGTCTCTTAACTTCTAACATCAGTAAACCATTTTCACTTACATAAGGTCGTTATAACTAACTTCCCATAAAGCTATTATAACACCCTATGTTTTAAACCAACCAAATCACTTAGCACATGTACGTCTACCGTACTACATAGTTCACAACAATCATGCTAGAAAAGATAGGAAGAGGTTCACATACCTCGCGACGATTTATCGACAATAAGCAAAATGCTCCAAGTACTACAACCTTGCTAGCCCTTTCCTCCTCGAGTAGAATACGCTACTCGTAGTACTTTCACCTAGAAAGGTCACAAACGGCGATGAACCCCCAAACACAAGTTTTCTATCTTTCTAAAGACAATTCGCAAAGACTCCCTCCCACATGACAGTAAATCTCCTCTCTATCGAGGCTACCAAGCCAACCAGGGGGTTTACGCCTAACCGGACGTGTACAATTCTACACAAGTCTCATCGCTGATCCTATGTAAATCTGATTCGATTCGATTCTTTATTCTTCAGCTTAAGTCAAAAGACATTGCCGAATACTAAGTATAGTTCCATATATAGTATACTTCAACTATATATTCTAACAAACATGTAATTTCCAATTACAATAGAGGACAAGATAATTACCTCGATAAGCCCAAAATTATCCAAGTTATAATGTCGATCCCGAGCAAGGTTTAGCTCCACCGTGCGCTCCAAACCACTCCAAACAACCCTTAGAAGTTCTAACTAACTTCTACTCAAATACTTCAACCAACTATGAAGATTTCCTTAGGGTTTCGGTTTGAGACTAAAAGGACAAAAGGTAGTATTTCCGACTCTACGTAAAGAGGTATCTTTGGAATACTACAAGGTACAAGGCTAAGGTATTTTGGGCATTATAACAATACTAGGGAGTATTTCTATACCACAACAAGGGGTATTATACGAAAACAACTAGGCTAGGGGTACCCGCCAAGGCACCACAAAGGGGAGGGAGGAGGCCTCGGCAAGACTCTCAAAGAGGGGATGAGTTGGACGAACTCAACACTAGAGGAGGAGGATTTTAGGCTTGGAAGGTTTCATTTGTGGATGAAGAGTTCATCAACATAAGGGGGTATTTATAGCAAAACCAAAAGCCAACCAACGGCAAGATCAAGCCATGTGCAAGGCAAGTGTAAGGCAAGATCAAGCCAAGTGCACCCTAGACCCTACTCCTTAAAACCCTCAAATATCTACACAAATATCTAGCACCACTTGCCACTGATTCGGCCAAGTCACGCATGCTTCCATTGTGAGGTGACATGTCACCCTCCGTTGGTCCGAATGTTTCGTCTCTCGGAAAAATCCGCAAAAATACAAAACGACATAGCGGAATTTTCCTTCGCAAGTTATGTAAACGTTTAGTCAAAACGACTCTAACGGTGTTGTGCCCAAATGTAAAATCGGCCAGGGTGCCATGGGGTGACACGTGTCGCCCCGACTCGCCTGAATATTTCGTCTTCCAAAATATCCAAAATACCGAAATCTCAAAAACAAAGCGGGCCCCAAAATCAGAATTTCTCCCGTGGGCCCACGTGACCATTCCCAAAATAAAATCTCAAAATTCTAATATAATCTATGAAGTCCAAATACCAAATCTGGGAATCCAATTCCCATTAACGAACCTTTTTCTTCACAAATAACCGGAAACTTTTCCGTCGAAAACTCACATCTTTCTTTCTTTTCAAAATTTCTGTCGTACTCTCGTACGTACGTCCTCACATACATACCCTGCAACTACGGGGTATAACAGCCATGATCTAGAAAATGTAATACAATTTTGTCTTATCTTAGTTTCTATGCAGATGGAGAATTCTACTCATTTTAATATAATCAATTGTCATTACATTTTCCTTTATTAACTGCAATGGCTTGTTCGATACTTATTCTCATTCGTCAGTAAAATTAGCCAAGTCAACTTGGCTCCAAATACTTCCTAACGACTCTTACCAACATCCCCCATAAGACTTGGTAAGAACTTAGGATAACCTAGACATAACCTTTACATAGAGTAAATCACATACATACCTCTTAACCTCTAAGAGTAGAAGGGAACATGAAATAATACCACATGTATATTCCATACATAGAATCATGCCAAAGGAAGGAAGAGGTTCACATACCTCGCGACGATTATCGACAAGTAGCAAAATGCTCCAAAGTACTTCAACCTTGATAGCTATTCCATCCTTCAAGTAGAATACGCTATACTTAGTACTTCAACCTATAATGGCCATAATACGCCCATTAACTTCTTACTTGCACGTAGAATATTATAAGTGCAAAGTCACTAAATTCTACGGAAAATCGGACAGCACTTCCTTTGTTTCTACATACTTTGCCACCTTTTTCAAGGCCGAATTCAATAACCAAACACGCCACATTTAAGGCTCAACAATGTAGTTATCAATAGGGGATTACACGCCTACTAGACGTGTAAAATTCCGCCCCACAATTGATATTAAACTAGTACAACTACAAGTGTAAATTCGGCAACTTGAGACACAACAACACCAATTCTTATCCAATTCCTTTTCAATCCAAATTGGTTAGTATAACATAATATCAAGTCGCAATCGATTATAACCACCACAATCTTCAAGTACGTAACATGCGACGATTCTAGTTAACGACCAAATTGTAATCCAACTTCAAATGGCTTATATGTCATTTCAGATTTTAGGCTACAACCATCCATATCACTTATAAATCTTCAACACATATACTTCATGCTAGTAAAATGTTGTTATACCCCGTATTTCCAGAGTATGTACGTGAGGACGTACGTAGAAAAGTTTGAGCCTTAAAGTAGGCAATGGCCGAAAATGTTGTTCACAAGTACCGAAAAGAATCGTTTTTCGACGAAACGTTTTGCAAGACTTGCGTAGGGAAAATTCCGGCTATGTCATTTAAAAATTTTGCGGATTTTTCCGAGAGATGAAATATTTTGGACCAACGGGAGGGTGACATGTGTCACCCTCAAAAGTGGACGGCCAAAGGGCATTCCTTGCACGTTTTTTGTGCCTTGTTTGTGGTCAAGGGGTTGGTAGGATATTTTGGTGGTAGATGGATAAGGTACACTTGCCCAAATCTTGGCCTTACACTTGCCTAGCACTTGGCTTCATCTTGGCCATTGGTTGGCCATTGGTTGGCCTATAAATACTCCCCTAACTTGAAGGTTTCTTCATCCCTCAATTGATTTCTAAGTCTTGAAATCCCTTTCCCCCCCTCTTGAGAGCTCTAGCCGAGAGCCCCCTTCTCCCACCCCTTAGTGAAGTTTCGTCCAAGTCCCCCTCCCCCTTTGAGAGGCCTTGGCCGAGAAGTATCCCCCCACTTGCCTAGTTGTTCTCGTAAAATACCACCCCCCTTGGTTGAGAAATACTTCTCCAAGTATTGTTTTAATGCCAAAATACTCTAGCCCAAAACCTTTGTAGAATTTCCAAGTACCCTCTTTACGAAAAGCCCGAAAAATACTACTATACTTTCCTTTAGCCACTAAATGAAACCCTAAGGAAAATCTCCATAATTGGTTGGAGTACTTAGTAGAAGTGTGTAGAACTTCTAAGGGTTGTTTGGAGCGGGTTGGAGCACCCGAAGTAGGAGCTAAACGTTGCTCAGGATCGACATTAAACTTGGATAATTTTGGGCTTACCGAGGTAAATAATCCTATCCTTCTATTGTAATTGGAAATTACATACTGTTGTTGTATAGAAATGAATATAAGATTCATAGAAGAGAATTGAACTGTAATAGAAGGATATTACAGAAAAGAATTGAAATGAAATCACGTCAGAAGAATATTAAAGAAGAAGATTGAACTGTTGTAACACCCCATTTCAAACCGGAGTCGAAAACGGGAGTACTAGCGAACCCTGCTGAATAAAAAAAATGTTAGAAAATAAATAAAAGTGTTAAATGTTAAAAGAATACTAAAATTTAAAAGGGTTGCTAAAATATAAAAAAAAGTGCTAGGGATGCTAAAATGCTAAAGGGTTCGTGGAGTCGCCACCTAATTAGTTTGGGTGAATTAGGACACCTAAATGTTTAACTAGTTTAAAGTAAACATTAACTCCATTTGATGGTCTGCTAAACTTAATGAGATTCTGGATAAGGATTCTTTATTATCCTAAAGGGAAGGGGTTAGGCACCCTAAAGGATCCGCTAACTTGCGGTCTGCTCAAACCTAGTTTAATTATTTGGCTAAGAGATGTACGTTTTAGCAAAAGATTATTTAAGTAAAGGATGTGGCAGGTATCTAAAAAAATATATTTTTGATGACTAAAAAGGATTTTTCTAATACTTCACCAAAATATGTAAAGCTAATTATACATTTATAAGACATGAATTTATTTTATTTGACAAAAAGCAAAATGATAAATTACTCCTATAAGTATATGCAAGGTTAAGACTATTATATATAAAGTTAATTATGAAATAACTTTTATTTGTGTATGCAAAACGTTTAGAGATACTAAGAAACGTGGTAAATTAGTAAATTACTCCTATGATGCTTATGGAAAGTTTATGAGAAAAAATCCTTTTTTTTTATTTCTTGAGAGTAGATAAGAAGGAGTATATTAACTAAAGCATAGCTAAGATTAATTGAATCATTTGGATTTAGATATATGACGAACCTAGGATAAATAAGGGATGAATTTTCCTTAACACTACCCTTTCAATGTATTTAGAGTTAATTATCCTATTAGTTACAAGGTTAATGAATATGGCAATAATAAATGAACAAATAAATAAATGCGTAAATAAACAAAGAGAGGAATGAGATCGAGTTGTAGCGTCTGGGCGGATGGCGACAACATCTATTTTTGTAGTTGTTTGGAAGCCCGCGGAAATGCGGTTGGTGATATGGGGATTATCATGAGTCTCGTACCGAGACTCTTAATTATTCTCCCGATGCATGCCATGTAAAAAATAAGAAAGAAAAGGATTAGTATATGTTTTATATCTTTATCAAGCAATCATTGACACAATATCTAAACACATATGAATCACTTCATTTTAATAATAAGGACCGAAATGCAAGAAATAGGTCGGAGTTGGTAATTAGCCTGAAAATAATAAATGGCAGACCAATAATTTTTAAGTTTACGTCTTCTTTAAGGCAACAAATCACTAAGAAGAACACCAAAGCAATAGCAAGAAAATAACGTCATTAGATTTAAATTTACAGTACAAATACTATCGGCAAAGAATAAAGAATGCCAAACAAAGCAGCAGCCTAAACACCAAACAATAGTACCGACAAAACAAGAGTGGCAGAACCGATAGCAACCGCTTATTTCTATTGCTTAGAGGATTTCTAGATGTACTAATTTAGAAATCTAAATAAGACAAACATATACATCTTAGTAGCAGCTCGTAATCAAGATAAGCTAATGAATCGAGGCGATAAACACATACTCATTTAGCCGCTATCATTCTCACTATATCTATGCCTACTTCCACTTACAGATGTTTTGAACTTGCAGACAGAATGTAAACAGGTACGACGCTAAACTAACATGTCATAACCGATTCAAGGAGCAAAAAGGATTTCTCATCAGATCACAAGAAAGGCAGTTAGGCAGGAAAACAAATTTCAACAGCAAGCATCACACACATGTGTGACAAGATAGAAAAGCCCAGAAAACTCGGCGCTTAGAGCAAATTCAGATCACAAGCAAATGAGAATAATACTTCAAGGCTAGAGAAGACATCAATCATGTTTAGAAGACATTACTCGCATACGATTATGCAATTTTAAGGAGCTTCAGATATTTATACTATCTTAGACTAACATAATGAATACTCAATCTAACTAAGCAGGTTGATAAACATTAGGCAAACAGTAGCCGAATAAGCTTATTAGTTATAATCGAAAATCAGATAAGTTGTCACTTAATCTAATAATCACAATCAGTTAATACTACTACTTGATTTTTATAATTTAGTTAAGCTCAGTTCTTGTTAAGACTAGTAGCAAGCAGGCAACTAAACAATCAGATTAACTACTTTCAGTTTCCAATTTAATTCAGATGACTATTTGGACATAGATGTCAATATGCCCAATTAACGGGTTCCTGAAATAACCTAAGGAGCACATGTACGCTTTATGGTTAACTTAGACATGCTAGCATTCACATAGACAGAACCAATACAGATTATATGTAAGATCTATGATGTAAATTGGACTGTTAGTGCATTGGTGGGAAGGCTGGTAGTATTTCAGATTCTCAACTATAAAGGGGAGATCCATATACCACAATATATAATCATATAAGGATTAACTTAGATATGCAAGACCATCTAAGCCAGAATTTCAACAGGGCTGATCTCATTCCTGGTTATTACCCGACAGTCGCCATTATAATGTAAACAAACAAATGCAACATACCCATGATTCAAACTCATTTCAGAATTTTCTCATCCCTCAACACCATAGCAAACCACACAAACAGATACTTATCTACCTCGCAGTCTCCCAACATTATCTTCAAATATCTAACACATTATTTAAATACAGACTTCACACAGAAATACAGAAATGAACCGAAATCGAGAGAGAGTTGATTTTACCTTCCTGACAAATGGTACAGATCAAGTCGTCGGTCCAATCGACGGGTTTTGGGTTTGCGATGCGAATGAAAGGGACAAGGTTTGCTCGCTGATTTTTGGCTGGAATTAAAAGAAAAGGGGTATTCGAACTACCTATTCTCCTGAGTTGTCGACTGCTGCTAGAGAAAACGATTCCCCTGACTCTGACCTCTGTTCCACTCTCTTACTGTCTGTGTTGTTGCCCTCTGAGCTCTGAATCGATGCTATCGGTTCTATGTGCCTACTGATTTCTCCGCTCCTCCGGTTGTTGCTTCATCGCCGAGTCTCCAATCGATGATGTGTCTTCTCCCGTCTCAGCTCTGTGCTTGACCCATTGCTATTGGACTCCTTTGAGCCCTGAATCGATGCTATCCCCGACGCCTTTCACGCCTATCAGATGTTCTTAAATAGCCTCACCCTAGGTTCTAAAGTTGGTAAGCAATCAAAGCGATTTCGTACTGATTCTCGGCGAGATTTGTGTTAATATTGGTGTTGATAATCTGGGGTTATTTCGTACCATATAGGGACGATTTGGGCTTCCTTTGCATGAGTAAGGAAGGTAATTTCTGATTTTCGCGATTTGAAAAGATTTTGACGAGTTGCCATTTTCAGAAGATTTGGTTTTGGTTATGGTAAGAATATGTTGGTTGGGTGTACGTGGGTAAGGAAAAAGCCCTGATTCTCAGCGGAAATCCGGCCGAGATCGGTGCCTTGGCGGCGATGGAAACTCCTAGGGTTAGGTTAAGTTCCTTTTCTTTTATGAAGATGAAGCATGGACGGTGGACAACTGAAGGAAATAGGCTGAGATAGGTGGGCTGCGGGTGTGGGCTTCGGGCAAGAAAATAAAGGGGTAGGGGAACTGGGCCTCGCGGGTTGTTTGGATTGGGCTGCGTTTTATGGGTCAATTAGTTTTAGGAGTTTAATTAATTAATTTAGATTAATGAATCTAGTTGAATTATTTAGGTACTAAATTAGTCTAATTATTTAGGTGCTAAATTAGTCTAATTATTATAATAAATGCGGGCGTGTTATTTAATTAGTGCTTAATACTTATAAAGAATAAAGACGGACGTGCTATTTAATTAATGCTTAATATTTTAGAATACGACGCTAGTATTTAAAATCTTATTATTGTGCATTATTGCGAAGTTAAATTAAAATTGAATTGAGTTTAGATTAAATTATTTAAATGCTAAATGCAAGTATGATGTTTAAGAAAAGCTTTTATAAATGCGACGCTATTGCATGTATTAGATTAAAATTGATTTTAAATTACCAATGATTATGAAATTCTCTTGCGTATTAATAAACGCGGCTATGCTACTTGACGCGACGTCATTGCTAAATTATTTAATTTATGTATTTATTAACTACTTAAGAATTGTTTGACAGAGCTTAAAATTAATTAATGCGGGCGCGAGACTCTAAGTACTTAAAACTTTACGTAAGACGCGGTGCCATTATTAAATTATTTATTTATGTCTGTATTAATGTTTTATTGCTGCATTTTATTATTTTAAAATTATTAAAATTATTGTTGAAAATTAGTGTAATTTTATGGTTAATAACTGGACGGGAGGGTCAAAATTGGGTTTCAACAACTGTACTTACATAGGACTGTATTTACAGTAGACTTGTGTAGATTAACGGGTAGGGAAGTGCTGCCCGATTTTCCGTAGAATAGAGAACCTACTGCTTAGAATATTCTACAGAGTAGTCTAGACTTTGATAGACTGGTATAACCTTTATAGGTTAAATGTTATGCGAGTAGCATGTGCTACTTAAAAGGTGGACAAGGCTAGCCGGGTTATAGCCGTGGAGCGTTTTGCTAATAGTCGATAATCGTCGCGAGGTATGTGATTCTTCCTATCCTCTTGAGCATGATATTTTAAAAGAATATATATATATATAGTACGGTAGACGTACGTGTGTTAACTGAATGTAGTTTTACGGCAATGTCTTTTGACTTAAGCCTGAATAATAAGAATCTTGAAGTATTTCAAAAGAATTAAGAATCCTTTTTGAAAGAAGAATAATATTTGGTTTGAAAGCTTAAGAGTTATACTAGTTTTATGGGAAGTTAGGTATAACGGCTTAAGAGAGATAAAAAGAATGGTTTATTGATTTTAAGAAGTTAAGAGACTTGATCTTAAAAGATAAAGAAACTTGACTTAATTGAATTAATATGAATTTTGTTAAAAAGTGTGAAACCTCATTCGTGAGTAATGAGTACTTGGTTTTTAAAAGGAATAATGTTTTACTGATTTCGAAAATCAGAATAAGTATCGAACAAACCATCATAGCTAATAAAGGGAAATGTATTGAATAATTAAGTATTATTAAAACCAGAGAAACCTCCATCCGCATGGCTAAGATGAGACAAAATGATATTACATTTCCTAGATCATGGCTGCTTAAATAAGATTGATTATGAACAAGAATAACCTACTCACATATAAGGCATATGTATCTCAAATTGTTTTAAAGGAGAATTATATCATTAAGTGATTAAAACGATGAACTACGAAACCTTTCGAAAATGAGAAACTTAAGCATTTGGAATTAGGCAAACTTGAACGTTTGGAAAATAATGTTGTTACTTGATTTACAAAGGAAGTGTTTTGTTTACTTAAAAGGATAGTCACTCTATTTTTATACTACGTATTGTGTGACTTTTTGAAAGAATCGGATCTTTTAAAAAAGAGTTAATATATGAAGTACTTTGGGGATAAAAACCCAAATTGTTAACATAAAGTAGAAAGTACCTTGTGTGAATAACTTGATTGTGTTGGTTTGTGATAGCCTTGAAATACTTTCTTGTTGATTTGATAAGTAAACATGTTAGGATGCTACGTGTGTTAGTATCCGTGATGTTTGTGTAAAGGGTTCCCTTGTTGTGCTTATGTTGTTTAACGATAAGTCGTTATGTTATTATATCACCTACCCTCGACTTGTTATACCGAGGGCTTGCCACCCTGATGCGCGTCTATACGCCTATGCGGTCTGCGTGACTATGCGAGTCGCGGAGTTCCAGGTTGATCATTCCGGTGTTTTATCCCGACGCGGATGCCATGCCGCTCGCGTGACTATGCGGTCTATCGAGACTATGCGATCGCGGAGTCCGCGAGGTACCGGGTTAGCTACCCTCACGCGAGGAATATCTCATGCGGGTCTATGTGTGACCTATGCGGATCGCGGAGTCCAGTGGTTAGGCATGCATAATGATACTATGGGCGATCGCCTTGCTTCGATCATTCGCGCCTAGAAAGACACATTACGCTTACCTATTATTGCTCTTGTTTGTGATATGGCACTATGTGCAAATTGAACTAATTGTATTTGCAAATGGTTTTAAATACTTGATTTCATTTAAGTACTTTACAGTTTCACATACTTGGTACCTGTTGTACATAAAGTACCTCCTGCTAGCAGCTCCCTCGGCTGCCTTGCCCTTCTGGGCCCGGGTTGCCTTACGTGGAGGCATAACTGTTACAGGAAAGGAATACGTTAGAGGGGTCCAACCTATAACACAGCTCTAAAGCACGATCTCGTAAATAGAATAAAGGAAACCAATCCTAAATATCCTATAGCCTCTCGACATTGGTGTGGTGCACAACACACCGATAATCAAGACTCTACTAGATACGGTCTGTAGACACTTTCCGAGGATTAACTGCTCTGATACCACTTTTGTCACGACCCCTTCCGGGGCCCGTGACTGGTGCCTTACCGGGGCACCAAAGTAGTCATACATCAGAGTAATCAGCGGAAATATAAAACAAGACATGAAACAGTTTATAAAATAAGACACGCTTTATGTGAACAAACGTCGCTTTCGATATATATATATAAACCAAAGTTTAGCAGCTACATCCGACATCGCATAACATGACTACAGCACTCTAAGGAAATATACAACTATGGCGGACAGGGCCGCCATACCTCGACTGCATACAAACTATCTACATACAGGAGATCATACCAAAAAGTAGAGCCTCCGAGAAGATGGAGCTCGACACCAATGCAAAGAGATCCTAAGGACGCGGATCTAGCACTGCTGCCCTTACCGCGGCATGAACGCAGCCAAGGAGGTCAAGACAACAGTACTAAGTATGCGAAATCAGAAGTACTTAAATGAAAACATATCATTTTTAAAACCGCCACAAATATGTGTGAAACAACCATGAAACCGCACGTAGTGCCACATCACAAACAAGAGCAACAATAGGTAATCGTAATAGGTCTTGTCTAGGCTACGAATGATCAAACAGGCCACTCGCCACATCATCATTCTCGCAAGCCTAATCTCGACTCCCGAGTCCGCATAGGCCACTCACACGGGCCCGCATGAGGTATAACCCCGCATCGAGGGTAGCTACCTCGGCATCGCCCCGACTCGTTGTCCGCATGGCTACATAGACCGCATGAGGCATAACCCCGCATACTAACCTCGAACTCGTAGCTCGCGATAGGCCCTCGACCCGCATGAGGTATTCTCGAATCACGGTCCTGCATCACCGAGTCTACCCCGCGTCGGAGGCGCTTAACCTCCTGATCATCTCAAGAGTGAGTGATAGTACACTAACATAACAGCTTATCTTTAAACAACATAAGCACAACAAGGATACTCTTTTATACAAACGTTACAAGATACTAACACACATAGCATCATATCATGTCTACTTATCAAACCATCTTATTATACAATTCAACATAAGTCTGTTATAAACACATAGGCAAACTTGTTTCTTTTATCAATCTTAAGTGGTTATACTTAACTTCCCATAAAGCTAGTATAACTCTTAAGCTTCTGTTTTAAAAACCAGTTAGTTCTCTTCTGTTAAAAATGATTCAGTATTCTTATGAAATGCTTTCAGATCTTTATTATTCAGGCTTAAGCCGTGAGGCATTGCCGTAAGTGTTATTCAGGCTTAAGCCGTGAGGCATTGCCGTAAGTATTATTCAGGCTTAAGTCAAAGACATTGCCGTAGTTATTATTCAGTTAACACATGTACGCTCACCGCACTATATATATTGTAAAATATCATGCTTTAGGAAGAATCACATACCTTCTCAAATAAAAACCACCGCCAAGTCAATATGTCGCGCAGAGTCACCATAATAGTCACAGACATCTATCAAAGACTACTCAAGGTCATTCTAAACAGGGGTTCACAATTCTATGGAAAGTTAAGACTTCCCTACCCTGAGCTATATAAGTCTCATCAGAAAACAAATCATGTAAGTACATTTGATTATTCTCCTTTAAACCCTTCTACGTGGTAATAGTTCAATTCTATTCTGTGATATTCTTCTAAGTATTTAATACTTATTCTAATACTACAACAAGAAGTATTCTCTAATTCAAAAGAGGGTTAGGATTAGTTACCCAGAAGCCCAATAATATCCTAGATAAAGTCGCGCTGAGCAAGGTTTAGCTCCTAAGTTGTACGCTCCAGAGTCTAAGAAACCTTAGAAGTTTTTCACAACTTCTACTAAGTACTAAGGGATTTGGGCTAGGGTATTTTGGGCATTATAACAATACTAGAAGACAACTTTTCTACCAAGGGAGGGGTAGATTTTTGGCTAGGCTGGGGGCCTCGCCAAACTACTAGGCTAGAGGGGGTATTCGCCAGGGCCTTTCACAAGGAGGGGTTGGACGAAAAGGCTACAAAGGGAGAGGAGAGGATTTTCAAGACTTGAAAGATTTGTGGATGAAGAACTCTTCATCTCTGGGGTATTTATAGGTCAAGAAGTGGCCAACCAATGGCCAAGATTAAGACAAGTGCAAGGAAAGTGTAGGTGAGGATTAACTATACACAAATATCCTACCAACTCCTTGACTTGTGCACAAGGCACAAAAACGCCAATGGTCTCCAATTTCGTCCAATGGACGATTCTGTCCACCAATTGGAGGTGCCAAGTGTCGCCTCCCGTTGGTCCAAAATGTTTCGCCTCTAAAAATCCGCAAAATTAGAAATGGCATAGCCGAATTTACCCTTCAAAGTCGTGGAAACGTTTCGCGGAAAACTATTCGCTTTGTGAGTTGTGCCAAAAAAACGCTTTGCCTAAACTTTAAGGCTAGACTTTTTGACGTATTCCCCACGCATATACCGGAAATACGGTATAACATTCTCCTCCTTAGAAACATTCGTCGAATGTTCCTTCCCAAGACGATTAACGATAAGATTCTTCATAACTTAAATTGCAAATGCCACACACGCCACGTAACAACACTTAGGCGTAAACGATAACGAAAATTTACAAGTAGGAAAGTGAATTACCCGGAGGTGTGGGGAATAGGTGAGGATACTTCGCCTCATGTCCTCCTCGCTTCCCACGCCATCTCCTCCACGAGCTCGTTCGCCACAAGACTTTGACGGAAGCCACGCCCGTCCGCAGACGCCTAACTCGACGATCGACTATCGCCATGGGAATCTCCTCATACGATAACCCTGGTCACCGACATCGCCAATCGGTGTACCCTAGATGGATCCCGATACATCTCCTCAAAGATAGATACGTGAAAACCGGATGCACCGCCTCCAGATCGGACGGCAGATCCAACTCATGTGCAACCTTGCCTACCTCGCGACAATCAAACGCCCAATGTACCTGGGTTGAGTTTCCTTCTTCCCGAATCTCATCACACCCTTCATGGGTGACACCTTTAGGAAAACCCAATCATGAACCTCGAACTCAAGATGCCGACGACGATGATCTGCATACGACTTGCCGACTCAGTCATCGATAGCCGCCTCGATAAGCTTCACCTTATCCATCGCTGTACCAAATCCGTCCCACTAGCCGCACTCGCCCACATCGAACCAACCTATAGGCGACCGCACTTCCTCCCATACAAGGCCTCATAAGCGCGCCATCCGAATCCGAGTGGTAGCTATTATTATACGCGAACTCAACCAGAGGCAAATGATCCTCCCAACTACCATCAAGTCAATAACACAGTGCTCGCAAAGATATCCTCAAGAGTCCGGATAGTGCGCTCGCCTCGTCTGCTCTCAGGATGAAATGCAGACTCGGGCTCACTGCGTCCTAAACCCTCTCGAAGGACCTCCGGTTAGCCAGAACCGCTCTGCTCGATATGATCGGTAGGGACTCATGCACCGACAATCTCTGATGTAAAGTTCCGCATAATCCTCACCGAAAAGTCGCCCCGACGGAAGAAAGTGGGCTGATTTCACACCGCCGACGATAACCCATATAGAATCATGTCTCCTCCGAAAGCGAGGTAATCCCGTGATGAAGTCTATGTTGATTACCTCCCACTTCCGTGTCGGGATCTCAATCGTCAGAACAAACCACCGTGCCTCGTGCTCTACCTTCACCGCCGACAACACGCACCGAGCTACGAACTCGCAACGTCCTCTTCAAGCCATCCCACCAATACACGTATCTAAGGTCGTGGTACATCTTGGTCGACCCGATGGATAGAGTAACGCTATGTGCTTCCCCAAGAACTCGCCAAGTCCTCAAACATCCGAACACACACCGCCTCAAACCTTAGCACCCCATCGTGCTACTCAAAAGGACCCTTGCCTCACGAAGAGTCAGACACGATATCGAATCAAAGCCGATCTCGAATCGTTGCCTCTTCACCTCCTCGACGATGGAAGACTCGGCAACCTCACGAACTCTAACCCCACCGCTATCGTAATCAATCAAACGGACACCAAGGCTCGCTAATCGATGCAAATCACGAACCATGTCCTCCTCTCTAGTCGCACATCCGATAGGCTCCCATCGACCTACGACTAAGAGCATCCGCCACAACATTGGCCTTCCCGTGGTACAGATATCAACATCGTAATCCTTAAGCAACTCTAACCACCGCCTCGCCGTGAAGTTCACTCCTCTGTGAAGATATACCTGGAGGCTCTTGTGGTCTCAGAAAATATCCACGTGAACCCCATACAAATAGTGCCTCCAGATCTTCAAAGCGAATCACAAACGCTAACTCCAAATCACGCGGGTAGTTCCTCGTGTTTCTTCACCGTCGGACGCATATGCTATAACTCGCCATGCCGCATCAATACACATCCCAACCCGATGCCCGACGATCACAATACACGACATAACCATCCGACCCTCCGAAGAGTAAGAACGGGGCGTCGCCTCTCTTTCAAGAATCGAAACCCCGCCACAAGCATCACCATCAAACTTGGCCGCTTTCGAGTCACCCTAGTCAATGGTGCAGATAAGCAAACTTCTCCACGAACCGATAATATCCTGCAAGGCCTAAAATCGCGAACCTCTCGGAGTAGGTCTAGGCCAAGTCCTCGATCGCTTCGATCTTGGCCGATCCACTCGAATGCCATCACCGGCTAATATGCCCAAGAAACGCCATCAAGTCAACCAAAACTCACATTTGGAAAACTTGGCATAACCGCTGGTCTGGAGAATCACAAGACAGCCTCAAATGCTCCGCATGCTCTCGCCTGGCGAATAAACCAAGATATCATCAATGAACACTATCACAAACGCGTGTCCAAAATGGTTTGAACACTCGGTTCATCAAATCCATGAATACCACGAGCATCGTCAACCCAAAAGACATGACCGAACTCATAATGCCCGCAAGGTCCTGAATGCGATCTAGGGACATCCACCTCTCGACTCGCACTGATGATAGCCCGATCGCAGATCAATCTTGAGAAACATCTCGCACTCGCAATCGGGTCGAACAAATCATCAATCCCGGAAGGGGTATTCGTTTAATGGTCACCTTGTTCACCGCTCAGATCAACACACATGCGCAGCTGGCCCCGCCCTTCTTCTTCACGAACAATACCGCGCTCTGGGAGAAACACTAGCCCGATGAAGCCCTTCTCCAAAGAAATCTCTAAGCTTATCCTTCACTCTCTCAACTCGGCAGTGCCATTCTCAGTATGGCGAATGGAAATAGCCGAGTGTCCGCAATATGTCAATACAAAACTCAATCTCCTCTCGGGAGGATACCCGAGGTCATCCGAAACACGTGCTGGGAACTCACGACCATCGAATCGATCAAAATCTGGTACCGCAGCCTTCAGATCAAACACCCGAACGAGATGGTAGATATACCCTTCTCGCACCATCTTCCTAGCCTCGAGGTAGGAAATAAACCTACCCTCGGCGATACCGTTCCTCCCACTCAACAACCGGCTCAGAAATCGAACCGCATTACTTCTCTCTCAGCTTCACATTGGCGTAGCAAGAAGCCAGCCAATCCATCCCCATAATCACGCCGGTCAATCATCTCCAACTCTATCAAGTCGCCAGGTCCGACGATCAGAATGGTCACAGACAAGCTCTATATACCCGCCGAGCTACCACCGAATCACCCATCGGCGTAGCTACCTCGAAAGTGGTCTATGGACTCGTGCTCTATCCCTATCCTACTAGCAACAAGGGAGATATATAGATGAGTAGAACCCGGATCTATCAAAGCATACACATCAAACCCGAACCGATAAGGTACTGCGATTTACATCGGTGAGGCCTCCGATCCCGCTGGCCGACAAAGCATAAATGCGGTCGAGGACCGCTAGAATCGGGACCCGAGCCACGACCTTCCGCGACCTGCCGACCCATGTGTACCTCGCCCGGGCGAGTAATCGTAGGAGATGATGGCGGCCGCAAGTAACTCAAGGCCGAGCCCTACCACCGATGCCCTGGCCGACAGCCTCGCAAAGTGACCCCGCTGCCACAATCAGAACAAGCTCCAAAAGTAGTACCACACTTCCGTAATGGGATCTACCGCGACGGCCACACCGGGGTGGTCCCGATCGCCGCATTCTCGCTACTCGACGCCCAAGCCCTGGCCCCGGCCCGCCTCGAAAACTCGGGCCGTGGCCGAGGACGGCAGAGTGCTCGAGCCGGCCGTGGTGCGACCTAGATCGCCGAGGCCGCCACCACGATAACCACCGTAAGACCCTCCCGCCCCGGCCTTCTTCGCCGCCTGTCCCACTCGCCGACCTTCGCGCTCCTCGCATCCAAGAGCGTGAGCTGCGCACGGGTAATGTCCATACCCTGAAGAGAAACACCCGCACACGACTCGCCATATAGTCGCTTCAGCCCGTGACATACGGTGCACCCTATCCTCCATATTCGCTACCAATGCCGGGACATATCGAGCCAATGAATCAAACTCGACATTGTACTTCGACAGCGGTCGCCTCTTCGCCTCGAGTAAAAATCTATCGACCGCGCCTCCTCATCCGCGAGGCAAGAAGTGAGGAAAGCCTCGAGAACTCATCCTGTAGCCGGGACGCTGCTATCCCCGGATAACTCCCATGAATCAAACCAATCGATCGCGGTATCACGCACCGACGCGAACCAAAGGTCACAGACTGCCTCCGAGGCCTTGATCACCCTCACGATTCTTCAGATGACGGATGAACTCCTGCGGATCATCCTCCTACCGACCAGAAAACTCGCGGCTACAACTCAAGAAATCTCGTAGTCTCAAACTATTCGCCTCGGTGCACCACGGTGCGATCGAGCTGAACTGAACCGCCGTGATCCAATCTCTCTCGACGGGCCACAACTTTAGCCAATAGTCGGGCCATCTCTCAGATTTCTAACTCCTCCGCCCAGCCGTGGGACGAGGTGTGGTACCGTGGTCTGCCGGGCCGGGCGGCGCCATAGAACTCGCCGCCTCGTATAGACTAGGCCCGAGCCCTCGTGACTGGGTGTCTCGCTAGCGCCTCGGCCGCTTTGCCTTCGGGCCCTGCCGCTTTACGTGGAGGCATAATCATACAGAAAGGAATACGTTAGAGGTCCAACCTATAACACGCCTCTAAAGCATGATCTCGTAATGAGAAAATGGAAACCAATCCTAAATATCCTATAGCCTCTCGATTATTGGTGTGGTGCACAACACACCGATAATCAAGACTTACTAGATACGGCTCAGACACTTTCCGAGGATTAATCGCTCGATACCACTTTTGTCACGACTTTCCGGCCCGTGGATCGTGCCTCACCGGCACCCAAGTAGTCATACATCGAGTAATCAATGAAATATAAAACAAGACATGAAACAGCTTTATAAAATAAGACAGCTTTATGTGAACAAACGTCGCTTTCGCATATATATATATAAACCAGGTTTAGCGATTACATCCGACATCGCATAACATGACTACAGCACTTAAGGAAATATACAACTATGGCGATGTGGCCCGCCATACCTCGATCAGATAAACTATCTACAATACAGGAGATCATACCAAAAGTAGAGCCTCCTAGAAGATGGAGCTCTCGACACCAATGCAAAGAGATCCTAAGGATGCGGATCTAGCACTGCTGCCCTTACTGCGGCATGAACGCAGCCCTCGAGAGGTCAAGATAACAGTACTAAGTATGCGAAATCAGAAGTACTTAAATGAAAACATATCATTTTTAAAACCGGTTTACAAATATGTGAAACAACCAATGAAACCGCACGTAGTGCCACATCACAAACAAGAGCAACAATAGTAATCAGAATAGGTCTTGTCTAGGCCGCGAATGATCGAAACAGGCCACTCGCCACATCATCATTCTCGCAAGCCTAATCCGACTCCGAGTCCGCATAGGCCACTCACACGGGCCCGCATGAGGTATAACCCCGCATCGAGGGTAGATACTCGCATCGCCCCGACTCGTTGTCCGCATGGCCACAGACCGCATGAGGCATAACCCCGCATACTAACTCGAACTCTCGTAGCTCGCATAGGCCCCTGGACCCGCATGAGGTATTCTCGAATCATGGTCCTGCATCACCGAGTCTACCCCGTCGGAGGGCCTAACCTCCAGATCATCTCAAGAGGTGAGTGATAGTACACTAACATAACAGCTTATCTTTAAACAACATAAGCACAACAAGGATACTCTTTTATACAAACGTTACAAGATACTAACACACATAGCATCATATCATGTCTACTTATCAAACCATCTTATTATACAATTCAACATAAGTCTGTTATAAACACATAGGCAAACTTGTTTCTTTTATCAATCTTAAGTGGTTATACTTAACTTCCCATAAAGCTAGTATAACTCTTAAGCTTCTGTTTTAAAAACCAGTTAGTTCTCTTCTGTTAAAAATGATTCAGTATTCTTATGAAATGCTTTCAGATCTTTATTATTCGTGCTTAAGCCGAGGCATCGCAGTAAGTGTTATTCGTGCTTAAGCCAGGCATTCCGTAAGTATTATTCAGCTTAAGTCAAAGACATTGCCGTAGTTATTATTCGATTAACACATGACGTCTATCGCACTATATATATTGTAAAATATCATGCTTTAGGAAGAATCACATACCTTCTCAAATAAAACCACCGCCAAGTCAATATGTCGCGCAGAGTCACCTATAATAGTCACGCACATCTATCAAAGACTACTCAAGGTCATTCTAAACAGGGGTTCACAATTCTATGGAAAGTCACAAGACTTCCTACCCATGAGCTATATAAGTTCATCGTGAAAACAATCCTATGTAAGTACAGTTTGATTATTCTCCTTTAAACCCTTCATCGTGGTAATGTTCAATTCTATTCGTGATATTCTTCTAAGTATTTAATACTTATTCTAATACTACAACAAAGAAGTATTCTCTAATTCAAAAGAGGTTAGGATTAGTTACCTCAAGAAGCCCAATAATATCCTAGATAAAGTCGCTTTGAGCAAGGTTTAGCTCCTAAGTTGTACGCTCCAGAGCTCCAAGAAACCTTAGTTTTTCACAAATTCTACTAAGTACTAAGGGATTTGGGCTAGGTATTTTGGGCATTATAACAATACTAGAAGACAACTTTTCTACCAAGTGAGGGGTAGATTTTTGGCTAGGCAGGGGCCTCGCCAAACTACTAGGCTGTGGGGGTATTCGCCAAGGGCCTTTCACAAGGAGGAGGTTGGGCCTAAAAGGCTACAAAGGGAGAGGAGAGGATTTTCAAGACTTGAAAGATTTGTGGACGAAGAACTCTTCATCTCTAAGGGGTATTTATAGGTCAAGAAGTGGCCAACCAATGGCCAAGATTAAGACAAGTGCAAGGCAAGTGTAGGTGAGGATTAACTATACACAAATATCCTACCAACTCCTCGACTTGTGCACAAGGCACAAAAACGTGCCAATGGTCTCCAATTTCGTCAATGGATCGATTCAAGTCCACCAATTGGAGGTGCCAAGTGTCGCCTCCCGCTGGTCCAAAATGTTTCGTCTCTAAAAATCCGCAAAATTAGAAATGGCATAGCCGAATTTACCCTTCAAAGTCGTGGAAACGCTTCGCCGAAAACTATTCGTTTTGTGAGTTGTGCCAAAAAAACGTTTTGCCTAAACTTTAAGGCTAGACTTTTGTACGTATTCCTCACGTACATACTGAAATACGGTATAACAATGGCGGGCCCCGTCCGTCATTGTTGTCATATCATTCTTAGAGGTCAGAACAATTGTGGGCGAGTTGTAAAAAGGATGTAATCGTTTCTAGTTGTTATATATATTTATGCCGAAGGCAAGTTTTCTCAGATGAATCGTTCATATTTCATATTATGTCATGTCTTGTTTTATATTCCGCTGATTACTCTGATGTATGTCTACTTGGGTGCCCGGGTAAGGCACCAGTCACGGGCCCGGGTTCGGGTCGTGACAAATGTAAGGCTAACAACAATATATAATCTTGTAACACTTTAAGAGAACAATATAGTTACCTCAACGAGTATTAATCCAACTTCAAATCCAAAGTCGCTCCTTAGCAACTTAGAGCCTCTTCTTGACACTTCAATCCGCCACTTGAGACCCTTAGAATATCAACTTCCCTTTAATCTTCCAATCAAAACCTAGGAAAGCAACTAGGTTTTCACCTTGCGACTAATACGAAAACAATCTTTTTCCGGGATCTTTCTATTGGGATACCCTTACAATACCCTCATGAACCTTGGTTTAAAGTGTGGAGCTTATTGGACAACAAACAATTTTTTTTCCTTTTCCTTTTTGAAGAACCCGAGAGCTCCTAGTAGTGTTCTTCCAATTTCTTGAAAATTTGGCTAAGTATAGAAGTTTTCTTGCTAGTAGTATCCTTATATAGCAACATGGAGGGCTAAGATTAATACATATGTGTGGTTTGGATGCATCTCTTTTAAATATCAAGCTAAGTGGTCCCATTGACCAAGTCAATATTATCAAGCTCTACTACTTGCAAGACTTGTCATATTAAAAATGGTCAAATGACCCTTATACCCATATTGATTTTCGTCCAAGCTCACTTAAGGGGGGTGACACGTGTCGCCCTCCCATTCGTCACAATATTTCGTTTTCCGACAATTTCATAATTCCGATAAATTTTTACAAGTCTCTAATCTTAACATTTCTGAGTTCTTACGTACGTTCTTAAAACATGTCCTGAAATTACGGGGTGTAACATTCTTCCCCCCTTAGAAACATTCGTTCTCGAATGTTCTTTCGGAGCTCACTCTATCATTTCTCGGCATAATCTCATACAACTACACTTAATGAAACCTAATTATGCCACTTATGGCCCTAATACCTCGCACACGCATATCCGTCCATCATAAGCCCAAAAAGGGATTATCTTTTCGTACTTCCAACCCCTTCTAGCATATACATAGTCTCAATATAATCTGTTCAGGATACTTAAACATACAACAACTTTGTCATACATACAAGTTTCTAAAGGGTCAAAGACATACCTAAAATCATATAGGCGGTTCAAAGGACCGCTAAAACTGGGAACTTCCACCACGACCTCTGCCACGACCTGTCGGTGCATGAACATCCTGCCTAACTATTGAAGGCGAAGAACCCGCAACTGATCCAGTAGATTGTGTTGTCCCACCAGGACCCCCTCTATAAGGACACTCTCTTAACATATGGCCTAGACGACCATAAGAAAAACAAGCACCCGTACCAGCGCGACATACCCCATAATGGAACCTACCACACTGGGCGCATTGAGGCAAAGGTGGCCTCGATCGACCGAACCCCATCTCCCCGAGACCACAAGCTCTAGAGATCTGACCGCCCTCGCATTCCCGGTTGTAAAACCCCACCGGAAAATCGTGGAGGAGCACTCGTGCTGGCCGCAATGTAGACCTAGTTCGCCGCGAGGCCGCCCGCTCAAAGTTACCTCGAAACCCGCCGCCCCGCCTCTTGGCCGGATCAGGTCCGGCCGGGTCCTCTCTCTCGCTTTCGATCCTCGTGCATAAGCTCGCATCTCCGCAATATCCATACTTGGCTGAAGGGCCACTCCTGCATACGCAAGAATCATATAACGGTCTAGCCCCTATCACATAGCGGTGAACTCATGCGCCATGTCACTACAATAGTACGCGTATACCGCCAACGAGTCAAACTGTGTCAGTTGTACTCTCTGATGGTCCTCCCATTCTGCCTCAATGACAAGAACCTATCAACACGGGCTCTCCTCATTTCAGGAGGAAAAAAGTGATCAAGAAAGGCCTCCGTGAACTCCTCCCAAACAGCTGGAAGAGCACCCTCACCTCTCGACAACTCCCATGACTCAAACCAGTTCAACGTAATATCGCGTAATCGGTAAGAGGCTAGCATAACTGACTCTATCTCCGAGGCCCTAAGCATCTGCATATTCCAGAATCGCCGAATAAACTCTGCGGATCCTCCTCGCACTCGAACCGTAGAACTCGTGGATGACAACCCAAAAATCCCGAATCCGCAAACCGCCGCTTGTGGTTAGCTACCGCCTCGCCGGCGCCGCCGCTACTATGCTGGTCAATAACCTACCGCTCTCCATAATCTCTAAACTCGCTTCGGCCGCGAATCGAGGCTCGCACGAACCTCCGAGCTACGCCGCCTCGGCCTTCTAGTATCGCCGCTGGCTGAACTCGCCGATCCGCCTACTACCTCGTGCATAGTCTATGCCCGAGTGCCGTAACCCTCTCACTCACTAGCAGCCTCCGCGCCGCTTTGCCCTTCGGGCCTCTGCCGCTTCCGCGAGGCATAATCATACATAAGAATAGGTCGAGAGGATTCAACCTACTAGACAACTCTCATCGCACGATCTCAAAGAGAGAAGAATGGAAACCAATCCTAAATGTCTCGCAGCCTCCCGATTATAGATGTGGTGCACAACACACCGATAATCAAGACTCTACTAGACACGGTGCAGACACTTTCCGAGACTAATCGCTCACGATACTACTTTTGTCACGACCCGACCCGGCCCGCGATCGTGCCTTACTCCAGGCACCCTTACAGTATACATCGAGATAATCAGAACATACATGAAACTTATAAAATAAAACAATGAATAAAACAACAGGTTAGCCGACAGTGGCTACCTTCCCGACATATATATACAACCAAGCAGCTTGCCTTACCTTTACAAACTGACCCATAATATGTGACTACAGACCTCTAAGAGTTTTAACATAACAACAGTGGAGGGACAGGGCCCCGCCATACCCCTGAATATATATGAATCTACAACCTCAGGGGAAACCGTACCGAGAGATAAGCCTCCGGTGTAAATGGAGCTTTTTCCCAAAAACTGAACCGAGATCCTAAGAGCAAGGATCACCAACCTGTGTACCTAATACATGCGGGCATTTAACGCAGCTCAGAGGGTCGACAACAAGTACCAAATATGGAACGGAAATAAGGTACAGCAAACAAAACATATCTGTATAAAAGCATGACAGGGGTAAGTATAAAAAAAAGGTAAATACCTGAACCTACCATGTCATTACCATCTCGTGAACTTAATCGTACCTTATTATCTTTTCCCATTTTTCAATAAAAGTTATAGTCACTTTCTTACGTACATACTTAGGAAAATCATCAAGTTCATTACCATATAACCTACTTACCTTACATAACATAATCCGGCTCTTTATGGAGGGACGCCTATACTGCCCGGCCCAATCTGGGACGCGATAAAGTCACCTAGTCTGCTCATAAAGGTATACTGCGCGGCCTATTCCTGGGACGCGATAATGTCATATAGTCTGCCCATAAAGGTGTACTGCCCGGCCCATTTCTGGGACGCGATAATGTCATATAGTCTGCCCATAAAGGTATACTGCCCGGCCCATTTCTGGGACGCGATAATGTCATATAGTCTGCCCATAAAGGTATACTGCCCGGCCCATTTCTGGAACGCGATAATGTCATATAGTCTGCCCATAAAGGTATACTGCCCGGCCCATTTCTGGGACGCGATAATGTCATATAGTCTGCCCATAAAGGTATACTGCCCGGCCCATTTCTGGGACGCGATAATGTTATATAAAATCCGGGAATTTAACCCAACGTACTACGTACCTCTACTCCTTTTTAAAAATGACTCTTTTTCAAATAAAACTTCCAAGATACTAACAATCGTAGTATCAAGTCATATCTACTTTTCAAGACAGGTCACAATACCTTTTAGAAATACATTTACCGACTTCTAAATCAAGTGACTTCTTTCTTAAAAACCTTAAGCAATTGGTACCTTTAAAACAATTTGCCCTTCTTTATTTCAAGTCATTCTTTGTTTATATTACTAGAGAAAACTATTCTCTTAACCTTCCATAAAGTTATTATAACCAACTTCTCATAAAGCCGTTATACTAACTTTATGACTTAGACTAATTCATTCTTTTTATAACCAAGAGACTTATACTTTCAAATCAAGTTACATAGCTTTTAAAATACTTCAAGTCTCTTAACTTTAGAATATCAAGAAATCCATGCTTTCCAAATCAAGTATTCTATACATTTAATCAAGTCATTTCTTCCTTTAGAAATCAAGTCCCATAACTTGAAAATAAAGTTTCTTAATCTTTTAAGAATTCAAGGTTCAAAGTCTTAAAAACTTCATACGTAAACTCTTTTAAATTAAGCAACATATACTTTGGTGCGTTGTGAATAAGTTATACTTATTTATAATGATCTTATTCAAGTAGCCATGATCTAGAAAATGTAATACAATTTTGTCTTATCTTAGTTTCTATGCAGATGGAGAATTCTACTCATTTTAATATAATCAATTGTCATTACATTTTCCTTTATTAACGCTGCAATGGCTTGTTTGATACTTATTCTCATTCGTGTCAGAAATTAGCCAAGTCAACTTGGCTCCAAATACCTCCTAACGACTCTTACCAACATCCCCCATAAGACTTGGTAAGAACTTAGGATAACATAGACATAACCTTTACATAGAGTAAATCACATACATACCTCTTAACCTCTAAGAGTAGAAGGGAACATGAAATAATACCACATGTATATTCCATACATAGAATCATGCCAAAGGAAGGAAGAGGTTCACATACCTCGCGACGATTATCGACAAGTAGCAAAATGCTCCAAAGTACTTCAACCTTGATAGCTATTCCATCCTTCAAGTAGAATACGTTATACTTAGTACTTCAACCTATAATGGCCATAATACGTCCATTAACTTCTTACTTCAGACGTAGAATATTATAAGTGCAAAGTCACTAAATTCTACGGAAAATCGGACAGCACTTCCTTTGTTTCTACATACTTTGCCACCTTTTTCAAGGCCGAATTCAATAACCAAACACGCCACATTTAAGGTTCAACAATTTAGTTATCAATAGGGGATTACACGCCTACTAGACGTGTAAATTTCCGCCCCACAATTGATATCAAACTAGTACAACTACAAGTGTAAATTCGGCAACTTGAGACACAACAACACCAATTATTATCCAATTCCTTTTCAATCCAAATTGTTTAGTATAACATAATATCAAGTCGCAATCGATTATAACTACCACAATCTTCAAGTACGTAACATGCGACGATTCTAATTAACGACCAAATTGTAATCCAACTTCAAATGGCTTATATGTCATTTCGGATTTTAGGCTACAACCATCCATATCACTTATAAATCTTCAACACATATACTTCATGCTAGTAAAATGTAAGGCTAACAACAATATATAATCTTGTAACACTTTAAGAGAACAAGATCGTTACCTCAACGAGTCTTAATCCAACTTCAAATCCAAAGTCGCTCCTTAGCAACTTAGAGACTCTTCTTGACACTTCAATCCTCCACTTGAGACCCTTAGAATATCACAAACAACTTCCCTTTAATCTTCCAATCAAAACCTAGGAAAGCAACTAGGTTTTCACCTTGCGACTAATACGAAAACAATCTTTTTCCGGGATCTTTCTATTGGGATACCCTTACAATACCCTCATGAACCTTGGTTTAAAGTGTGGAGCTTATTGGACAACAAACAAAATTTTTTCCTTTTCCTTTTTGAAGAACCCGAGAGCTCCTAGTAGTGTTCTTCCAATTTCTTGAAAATTTGGCTAAGTATAGAAGTTTTCTTGCTACTAGTATCCTTATATAGCAACATGGAGGGCTAAGATTAATACATATGTGTGGTTTGGATGCATCTCTTTTAAATATCAAGCTAAGTGGTCCCATTGACCAAGTCAATATTATCAAGCTCTACTACTTGCAAGACTTGTCATCTTAAAAATGGTCAAATGACCCTTATACCCATGTTGATTTTCGTCCAAGCTCACTTAAGGGGGGTGACACGTGTCGCCCTCCCATTCGTCACAATATTTCGTTTTCCGACAATTTCATAATTCCGATAAATTTTTACAAGTCTCTAATCTTAACATTTCTGAGTTCTTACGTACGTTCTTAAAACATGTCCTGAAATTACGGGGTGTAACACATATGATAGTGAGGAACAAAAATAGGTTTAGTACACAGCTCTACATCAATGCAAAAATCAATATCTCTAACTGGCGGTATACCTATCAAATCTGTTGGAATGACCTCAGCGAACTCACATAGAACCAGAACTGACTTGAGGGAAGGCGTATCCACATTCATATCCTAAATATGCGCTAAGTATACCAAACAACCCTTAAATATCTACTAATTTAAAGAGTATGAAATTACCTTAAATTTCATATCTAAACTTAAGATATACTTGAACCTTAAATCAATTTTGAAGTAGGTTCAAATAATTCTTAAAGGCTAAAAGTGATTCTTGCAAAGAAGTTTTAAGCTTATTAACTGTAATGTGTAAAAGGTAAAATCTTGTCACGACCTAAGAATTTAATTAGCTGCATTGGTACCTACAACTAACCTGGTAGGTGAACCATAACCGATTTCATTCAATTACTCAATTAATAAGCAGGTCAAAGCGAGAACAATAAATAAGTCATAAATATAATCTCACACTCATAAATTGTGAAAAATTAACTTGTACATCCCCAAACCCTAGTGTTATAGTAACAAGAGCCCCTATTATACGAATATAAATCTGATAATGTCTCAAAACAATTGTTTAAAAGAAAAGACAAAGTAAATATAAATATAGAGTGAAGTATGGTGTTGCGGATCATCCAAGAAGCTCACTCCAAAATCTATATCAAGCAACTCCTACGATTAAGAGACTCTGCATGATCCACTGGTGCACTGATCTAACTCTACACATGAAAAAGTATAGCGAGTGTAGTATGAGTGCGGGAATAAATATGTACTCAGTATGTATCATAGACTGACCCTGATCTGAAGTAGTGACGAGGTTTGGTCTTTGTAAACACTTGCTTCTACACTTCATCAAATGTTAGACTCAATATATATATATATATGTGTGTGTTATCATTAGAAAAGATATGAACTAACTACGAAAACCAGATGAAATCTCAAAATCAACAAAATAACGCAAATAAGTATGATTCTTCCTAAGAATCGAATGATCAGTAAATCTTACATTAATAAAGTCGGATAAAGATTAGTTGCAATGCAGTGTCATTCCATATGAAACCAATGTACACGCATACTCCTGTCTTGGGATGTGAGGACCTAAAATTAAAAGTCAAGCCTTTTACTCATAAAAACGCGAAAATAACAAAATGTCTCCCAAAATGTTGTGTCATATATACAGGAGCTGCTAAGAGTACCGATATAAATTTGAAACAACTAAGTAGAACTGTATATGAAGGAAAACAAAAGACAAAACTAATTAATAATAGGGGAGAATTGATGTTACGGATCAGCTAGGCAGCTCACCCCAAGATCTTCGAAATCAACCGCCTCAGATAGCTCCACGTGTCCCGCGAGTGTTCAGACCTAATTCTGCACCAAAAAGTAGTGCAGCATGTATAGTATGAGTATGAAAAGTATGTGTAATCAGTAAATATCATATACCAACAACACTGAAGTAGTGATGAGTTTTATTATGAAAAGTCTTGATTTAGCATTTACCTTGACACAATTGCAGTCCAAATAATAAGATAAGAAATAAGTCAAAGTAACCAAGCAGTATCAAGTAACCAGTTAATCAGATAATCAATGTAGTCAAATAGATAAAGTGTAATTCAATGGCCATATAAACAACCAGTATACACATAATCTCCACAGTGGTATTCTAGAAGTTGTGACTCATGGGGGACTCAGAAGGTCCATATACTCGCTTGGAACTATTACCCATCAAGCCAACATCAATTCATTGGAAGCATTGCCTCTATCAACTGAAATAATAATACTCCAACCTAAGTTCGATCTATGAAGATCACATCGAGCAAAACTATGTATACCATCATAATGAATGAATATGAATTATCACATAAGGCATGAATGTCAAATTCAATTTCACTATAATCATATACCATTCAGATATACACAAAATAACTTAATTATAAAAAAATATACATTATGTAATGGAGTGATGTATGCACCTAGATAGTCATCAAGACAATTAACTATCAATTAATGTCAACATGCCTTGTAATTATTGGTTTAGACCATCAATCAACACACTACCAATACCTTGGCACTAGTACCATATTAGTGTCCATCACACCAATGATACGAGACCCATTCTTTCGCCTTTAACCCTTATTATTAGTTAGTTATTGAAAATGTCCCCTATAAATATTTTCTAGGAAAGCATTAACTTACCTCATACTCGAGAAAATGAATCACAAAATTGTCTTTCCCTTTTGGAGTGTTGCATAACACTCTCAATTTATCAAATACATAATCAATATGAGTATACGAGTCAAATGACACTCGTATCGATATATAAATACTCTGATCGAAAAGTCAAACCTAAGCAACCTGGTCAAAAGTGGAGTTTTATTAAAAAATAATTTATCCATTACCCATAGGTTCTAAATCCAGAAAATTAACCAATTTCATCGACAAATGGACCCTCAAATCCCCAAATTACCATCTCCTAATGTTAGGGCTCAAATTCCTAAATTATAAAGCTAAATCATGGATGAAAACGCTAAAAATGATGAATTCATGGGAAAATACCAAATTAAGGTTAATAGCATACTCTCAAATCAAATTCTGAAGTTGACCTCCAGAATTGCCTCAAATCGAGCTCTAAAACACAAAATGTCAAATATAAAATGCCATATTTGATTGGGGATTTAATTTTCTCCAAAACCAAATCCATCTACGTGAACACAATGTGCTCACGTGATCGCGACACTTCGACCCGACCTAACCCATCATGAGTGTGTCATCACCATTGCGATGGCAATGAATAGCATGACTTGTGTTACACCCCGTAGTTCAGGTCATGCTTTTGAGAACATACGAAAGGAATTGAGACTTAAATTTTAGAATGATGGGTTGACAGAATGTTTCAGACGGGTTGTTAGTCAACTTTGAGGCGGTTTATGTCCCATTACATGAGGAGTTTGTAGGTGGTTCAAAGGCCTAGTATGTAATTCGCTGAGTCTAGTTTCCAACGCAACCAACCGTTCGTCGATAGGATATCGGAGTAGAAAGTTATGAAAATTACAAGTTCAGTGCGCAGTCGAACAGAAAACATTTTCGGTCAGGGGCCACAGCGCCGCGGCGCAGGTTATGCTGAGAATTCTCGGAGGTTGCAGCGCCGCGGCGCCGGAAAGCAGGGCCGCGGCGCCGGAAGTTCTGAAGGTTCGCGGAGGTTTCAGCGCTGCGGCGCCGAGGCGGAGTTTTTGCGGAAAACTGAGGAAAAATCATATATTTTCTTTTAAAAAGGTCATGGGAGGGTGAAAAGTGTCCCCCCCCCCCATCTGATTTTTTGCATGTCCTATTTATTGACCAAGTCTTGAAGACTTGGTCATTCTTGAAAGCTCTCCCTTCTCTCTAAAATCTCTCTTCCTTCTCTCTAAATTTCCTCTCCCTTCTCTCTAGAAATTCAAGAAGAAACCTAAGCCTAGAGAAATTCTGAAAAGGTGGCAAGAAGGAAACATATTGACAAGCTTGTAGGAGGATTGTGGAGAGAAAACAAGTGGATTTTGTTGGACTAATTTGGGTAAGCTCTAAGGTAACAATCATTTCTCTTTTGCTAGTAAATTGGATTGCATGTGTGGAAGAAAGGACTTATAGTTGTCAATATTGCCTTTAGATGTATTGTATGTAGAAATTGGATAAGAATTTGGATTAAAAAGGAATTGGATAAGAATTTATGTTGTTATACCTCAAAATTGCCAAATTGGACTTTGTAGTTTGTATTAGTTGTTATATATTGTGGGGCAGAATTTTACACGTCCAAGTTAGGCGTGTAATCCCCTTTGTGTTTATTGGATTGTTGAGCCTTAAAGGTGGCGTGTTTGGTTATTGAATTCGGCCTTGAAAAAGGTGGCAAAGTATGTAGAAACAAAGGAAGTGCTGTCCAATTTTCCGTAGGAATAAGAGACTTTTCAATTAGAATGTTCTACGTTGAAGATAGAGGCTAATGGACGTATTATGGTCATTATAGGTTGACATACTACGCGTGGTATATTGGACTTGCAAGTGGATTGACCCGAAGAGGTAGGTGGAACTTTCCTATCTCTTGGGCATGACTAGTTGCACTTATGTAGTACGGTAGACGTACAAGACTTTGATGTCCCTTACTTGTTTTAAGGATGGCCAAGTTTGGTGAGTAAGGGGATTAACTCATTTCTTTAAAAAGTATTAAGTATGTCTTAAGTTTTCAAAGTTAAGGGACTTGATGTGTTTTAAGTATATGATACTTGTTTCGTTTTAAAAGTATAAGTCCCTTGGATTTAGGGAAATGTATTTGACTAATGTATAACGTTAATATAATGACTTTATGGGAAGTTGGTTATATTGGCTTTATGGAAGGTTAACAAAGAAAGATTTACTCTAAGTAAAATAAGTACGGATAAATGATTTAAATTTGTGAAAGGCAAATTGATTTTTAAGGCATTAATTGCCTAAGGTTTTAAAAGAAATGAAGTCACTTGATTTAGAAGCCTATGATATTGAAATGTGACTTGTCTTGAAAAGTAGTCGTGACTTGATACTACGGTTATTAGTATCTTGGAAGTTTTATATAAAAATGAGTCATTTCTTAAGAGGTTAGAAGTACGTGTACTCGGGTTGAATTCCCGGATTTTCTCTTAAATGACATGTTAGTGCCTTAGGTAAACTAAAATGAGAGGATATATTAATAATGTTAATAAGAAGTTAGGGGATTTTCTTAATTTGCTTATGTTATGATAAGCTGGTAGCGCTCATGTTATGTATGATAGCCGGTTGTGCTAGGTTACGTATTGTTATTATTATTACGGGGTAAACCCCGGGTTACTACTTATGCCATGGATTTTCTACCCATGATGCGAGTGCGGCGCTTGTACTCATGCGGGTCCACATGATCCATGCGGGTGAAATAGTCTCATGCGAGGCGGATGACCTCATGCGGGTCCACAAGACCTATGCGGGTGAAATAGTCCCAGGAGTAGGATTGCTTAATGATACTACGTGTCACGACCCGAATCCCGGGCCCGTGACTGGTGCCTTACCCCGGGCACCCTAGTGATACAACATCAGAGAAAACCAGCGGAAAATAAAACACGAGTCATGAAACAAGAGATATAATAAGTAAATAGGCCAACCAAAACAGTTGCCTTCAGTATATACATAAAAACCCAGCGCTTAACCTTTTACAAACCCCGCCACAACAAAGGCATGCACTCTAAGATTTACAACAACTATGACGGACAGGCCCCGCCATACCACGAATGTATAAGCATCTACTGCACTCGTGGTAACATACCAAAGATAAGCCTCCAAGGAACGGAGCTTTCAATACGCTGAAAGGTGATCCTAAAGCGGGATCGGCATGATGTACTTTTAATCATGCGGATGAACGCAGCTCAAGGAGGTCGATAACAGTACCAAGTATGTGAAATCAGAAATATCAGAAATGAAATCATAATAGTCTATATAAAGCAGAGACATGTATGATAACCAAACTAAGGCCACAACATAGAAGCGATCATGTCAAGTCGTGACTCACGCCCTAAAAGTCATCCTCATGCTCGTGGAACTCCTTCCTCACCGCCGCGCCTAGGTACAAATCATGTGATACGTATAATGTGTCTCGCCCATCTTATGGACCCAATATAGAAAAGGGTGGAATACATTCTGCTCATCCCATGAACCTGAGTCGAGTGGAATACATTCTGATGAACCGGTAGTCAAGTGAAATACATTCCCGGATGAACCGGTCCTCAAGTGAAATACATTCCCGGATGAACCGGTCCTCAAGTGAAACACATTCCCGGATGAACCGGTAGTCGAGTGAAATACATTCCCGGATGAACCGGTAATCAAGTGATATACATTCCCGGATGACCCGGTAGTCGAGTAGAACACAGTACTTACACAACAAGGCTATCACACGTAACATGGTCAAGTTTCATAACAACAAGTATAAGCAAGTTACACACGACTCAAGGTACTTTCATTTTATATCAAAGTCCGGATTTTAACCTTAAAGTACTACGTCCGTTAAATTCCTTTTAAGATCCATTTCTTTTACAAAGGTCACCCGATACCCGTAGTATAAAATTTGAGTGACTAACATTGTTTAAGTAAACCAAAATGCTTTCCTTTGTAAAATCAAGTGACAACCTTATTTTCCAAACGTTCAAGTTGCCTAACTTCGAATGCTCAAGTTTCTCATTTTAGAAAAAGGTTTCGTAGTTCATAGTTTTAAATCCTTTAAAACATAATTCTCCTTTAAACGTTTTGAGAAACCTATGTCTTATAAGTGAGTAGGTATCCTTTGTTTATAATCAATCTTATTAAGCAGCCATGATCTAGGAAATGTAATATCATTTTGTCTCATCTTAGCTTCTATGCAGATGGAGGTTTCTACTGGTTTTAATAATACTTCTTTAGTCAATACATTTTCCTTTATTAACGCTGCAGGGTTTGTCGATACACATTCGATTTCAAATCAAGAAACATTCTTAAGCCGTTATACCTAACTTCCCATAAAGCTAGTATAACTCTTAAGCTTTCAAAACCCAAGTAATACTCATTCTTTCAAAACGATTCATAGATCTTTTGAAATGCTTCAAGTTCTTTATTAACACATATCAAGCCAGTTATTATTCAAATCAGTTACCTTTTTTAAAAACCACAAAGTATGTGCTTATCCACATAAAGCTATTATAACCAACCTCCCATAAAGCCGTTATAACACTTTATGTTTTAAATCAATCAAATACATTTAGCACGTACGCTCACCGTATTACATAGTTCACACATATCATGCTAGAAGAGATAGGAAGAGGTCCACATACCTCGCGACGATTGTCGACTAATAGCAAAACGCTCCAAGTACCTCAAACCGCCGGCTACTCCTTAAGCCAAGTGGATCACTCCACACGTAGTACTACAACCTCGATAAGCCCAAAATTATCCGAGTTTATATGTCGATCCTGAGCAAGGTTTAGCTCCTACTCCGTGCGCTCCAACCCGCTCCAAACAACCCTTAGAAGTTCTAACCAACTTCTACTCAATTACTTCAACTATCAATGAAGATTTCCTTAGGGTTTCGTTTAGTGGCTAAAGGAAGTATAATAGTATTTTCTGGGCTTCGTATAAGTATAACCTTGGAAAGTACAACAAGGTATTTGGGCTAAAGTATTTTGGACATTATAACAATACTAGGAGAGTATTTCTATACCACAAAGGGGGGGTATTATACGAAAACAACTAGGCTAGGGGGGGGTACCCCACGGCTAGCACCACTAGGAGGGGGGGGGATACTTTCGGCCAAGGGGCCTTCTCAAAGGGGAGGGTGGCGGACGACTACTACAAGGAGAGGGGAGGGAGATTTCAAGACTTAGGCACATTTTTGGATGAAGAACTCTTCAAGCTTAGGGGGGTATTTATAGGTCAAGCCATGGCCAACCAATGGCCAAGATGAAGACAAGTGGTGCAAGTGTAGGTTAGATTTCCACCATGTGTACCTTATCCATCTACCACACAACTTGCACAAAAATATCCTACCAACTAAAGCCCTCTTTTTCGTCCACCATTGCCCCATTTGTTCCAATGTGAGGTGACACATGTCACCCTCCCGTTGGTCCACCATGTTTCGCCTCTAAAAATCCGCAAAAATTATAAATGACATAGCCAAATTTTCCCAACAAAAGTCAGGAAACGTTTAGTTAAAAACGACTCTACTCGGGTGTGGTGTACAAATTTCGAAACTTGCCTAACTTCAGGCTCAAATTTTCTACGTACGTCCTCACGTACATACTCTCAAACTACGGGGTATAACATTCTTCCCCCCTTAGAAACATTCGTCCCGAATGTTCCTTCTCAAGTCTCAACACAAACATGCGCCAAGATAGTCTTCACCGCTATACGATTTAAAACAATCATGCCACACCGCCATGAAATAACAAATGCACAAAATACGAAATCCCAAGTCCACGAGGAATCACCTCGTTATCACAAAAGAAACGATCACACTCGTTCACTTCTCCCCTACCTCGTCGCACTGCTCGAACACTCGAACCCTTCCCAAGACACGCACCACACTTCAATCAACGCTCGTTTCCAACCCTCGAGTCACTACCTCCAAACTTGGTCATCTTACTAACCTCGATTTCTCTAAGGCCACTCGCCTTCACGAACCGATTCTGGTCGAACGTATCCACGAACTCATAAGATGGTCATCTAAACTTGGGCCTAGCACCCTTGTGACCTGCCACCGCGGGACCACCCAGCTGACCTTTCCTCGAACGACGCGGGTTGGCCCGCAACACGCCCCAACCCGACCCACTATCGCGCTAACTCTTGCTCCTCGACACGGAACAATCTTGCTAAAACACATCATGAAAGCTACCACTTTCATTTACCCAACCCAGGGACTTATCACACAATACATTCTAGGCATAAAATGCACTCTGACAAGGATCACTCGCAAAATCTTGTACTCAAGACGACCTTACATCTAAGGTCTCAACTGTAATATTCTAAGGTTCATCATTTTCTCACCCCCAGGCTTACCCTTTCACTAAGCATGTTTCTAAATCACATTTTAGCACCAAGCTATCCGAACATAACACTTAACACATTATCATAACAAACAAAACTCTAGATGGTTAAGGATATACCTGAAGCTACCGCTCCACTCTAATCATAAGTCTGCCCTGCAGGGCGCATAATCGTAGGGCGCGATGAACTCGCCATCGATCCTAGTCGCGCTGCCGCCGCACCTCTCCTATAAGCACGCCTTCGTCACATGGCTCGACGGCCGCAGTGAAACAAGCACCGCAAAAAGACGACATTCCCGATGATGTTTGCCACATCGTACACCGAGGGGGACATGAATCCCAGCTAGCACTCACGTATACCGTGAACTAAGCCTGGAGCTCGACCAGCTCCGAATACCAACGCCCCAAGATCGAGGGGACCACTGCATCGTGGAGGTACATAACTAGATCGGCTCGAGGCGGTCCGCCTCGAAAGTTACCAAAGGACCTCGCTGTTCGCCTCTTCTCACGATCTCGGCCATTCCGTCGACCTCTCCGTGCCTCACATCCTAGTGCATGAGCATGCACGCGGCAATGTCCATGCCCTACCAAGAGCTACACCCGCATAAGCCTCGCCAGTAATCGCCCAGCCGGTGACGTGGCGGTGTACTCATCCTCCATATCCGCTTACTACTGGGGAACATACCGAGCTAATGAGTCGAACTCACATTGTACTCTCTAACCGTCCGCCGCCCCGCCTCAACGCGTCAAAAATTGCCGGCCGAGCCCTCCTCATCTGCGAGGCAAGAAATGTGCAAGAAATGCCTCGAGAACTCGCCCCAAACTGCTGGAAGTGCATGCTCTTCCCGACGGCTCCCACGAATCAAACCACCAATCGCAGATCACGCGGTGATGCGAACCCAATACCACCGACTTCGCCTCGAGGCTCGATCACTCATGATCCATCAGAGTCGGATAAACTCCCGAGGGTCGCCTCGCCTCGATCCATAGAACACCGAGGGCTACAACTCGAAGTCACGTAGCCTCAAATCGCTCGCCGGGGTGTACTACGGTGCTACTGGGCCGAATCGCTGCGATCCACCTATCCTCATATCGCCACGACCGCCAGAATCGCCATCTCCTTGTACCATCTCATCGGCTCCAGTGCCGCGGACCGAGGCTCGTGTATCAGAGTCTCAGCAGCCACCGCCGCGCTCTAAACTCGCTGGTGGGCGGCGTCGCGAACCCGCCGCTTGGCATCGCTCGTGTATCGACCGGCTCGCGCTCGTAATCCTCTCAGATCTCACTAACTCCTCGATCGCTTGCCCACTGGGCTCGGGTTGCGTACGCGAGGCATAATCGTAAAGGAAAGGAATACGTCAGAGGGGCCCAATTTATCACACAGCTCTAAGGCACGATCTTAGAATGGGAAGGATGGAAACCAATCCTAAATGTCCTGCAGCCTCCTGATTATAAATGTGGTGCACAACACACCGATAATCAAGACTCTACTAGACACGGTCTGTAGACACTTTCCGAGGACTAACTGCTCTGATACCACTTTTGTCACGACCCGAATCCCGGGCCCGTGACTGGTGCCTTACCCCGGGCACCCTAGTGATACAACATCAGAGAAAACCAACGAAAAATAAAACACGAGTCATGAAACAAGAGATATAATAAGTAACAAAGCAAACCACATTGCCTTCAAGATATACATAAAAACCCAGCAGTTAACCTTTTACAAACCCCGCCACAACAAAGCATGCACTCTAAGATTTACAACAACTATGACGGAGGCCCCGCCATACCACGAATGTATAAGCATCTACGCACTGTGGTAACATACCAAAAGATAAGCCTCCGGAACGGAGCTTTCCAATACGAAAGGTGATCCTAAGCGGGGATCGACACTGATGTACCTTTTACTGCGGCATGAACGCACTTCAGAAGGAGGTCGCATAACAGTACCAAGTATGTGAAATCGTAAAATCAGTAAATGAAATCATAATAGTCTATATAAAGCAGAGACATGTATGATAACCAAACTACGCTCACAACATAGAAGCGATCATGTCAAGTCGTGACTCACGCCTAAAAGTCATCCTCATGCCCGTGGAACTCTTCCTCACCGCGCCTAGGTACAAATCATGTGATACGATAATGTGTCTCGCCCATCTTATGGACCCAATATAGAAAAGGGTGGAATACATTCCGGTTCATCCCATGAACCGGAGTCGAGTGGAATACATTCCGGATGAACCGTAGTCAAGTGAAATACATTCCGGATGAACCGGTCCTCAAGTGAAATACATTCCGGATGAACCGGTCCTCAAGTGAAACACATTCGGATGAACCAGAGTCGAGTGAAATACATTCCTGATGAACCGTAATCAAGTGATATACATTCCGGATGACCTTGAGTCGAGTAGAACACGCACTTACACAACAAGGCTATCACACGTAACATGGTCAAGTTTCATAACAACAAGTATAAGCAAGTTACACACGACTCAAGGTACTTTCATTTTATATCAAAGTCCGATTTTAACCTTAAAGTACTACGTCCGTTAAATTCCTTTTAAGATCCATTTCTTTTACAAAGGTCACCCGATACCGTAGTATAAAATTTGAGTGACTAACATTGTTTAAGTAAACCAAATGCTTTCCTTTGTAAAATCAAGTGACAACCTTATTTTCCAAACGCTCAAGTTGCCTAACTTCGAATGCTCAAGTTTCTCATTTTAGAAAAAGGTTTCAGAGTTCATAGTTTTAAATCCTTTAAAACATAATTCTCCTTTAAACGCTTTGAGAAACCTATGTCTTATAAGTGAGTAGGTATCCTTTGTTTATAATCAATCTTATTAAGCACATGATCTAGAAATGTAATATCATTTTGTCTCATCTTATAGCTTCTATGCATGGAGGTTTCTACCGGTTTTAATAATACTTCTTTAGTCAATACATTTTCCTTTTATTAACGCTGCAGTGGTTTGTCGATACACATTCGATTCAAATCAAGAAACATTCTTAAGCCGTTATACCTAACTTCCCATAAAGCTAGTATAACTCTTAAGCTTTCAAAACCCAAGTAATACTCATTCTTTCAAAACGATTCATAGATCTTTTGAAATGCTTCAAGTTCTTTATTAACACATAACAAGCGCTTATTATTCAAATCGATTACTTTTTAAAAACCACAAAGTATGTGCTTATCCACATAAAGCTATTATAACCAACCTCCCATAAAGCCGTTATAACACTTTATGTTTTAAATCAATCAAATACATTTAGCACATGTACGTCTACCGTACTACATAGTTCACACATATCATGCTAGAAGAGATAGGAAGAGGTCCACATACCTCGCGACGATTGTCGACTAATAGCAAAACGCTCCAAGTACCTCAAACCGCCGGCTACTCCTTAAGCCAAGTGGATCACTCCACACGTAGTACTACAACCTCGATAAGCCCAAAATTATCCGAGTTTATATGTCGATCCTGAGCAAGGTTTAGCTCCTACTCCGTGCGCTCCAACCCGCTCCAAACAACCCTTAGAAGTTCTAACCAACTTCTACTCAATTACTTCAACTATCAATGAAGATTTCCTTAGGGTTTCGTTTAGTGGCTAAAGGAAGTATAATAGTATTTTCTGGGCTTCGTATAAGTATAACCTTGGAAAGTACAACAAGGTATTTGGGCTAAAGTATTTTGGGCATTATAACAATACTAGGAGAGTATTTCTATACCACAAAGGGGGGGTATTATACGAAACAACTAGGCTAGGGGTACCCCACGGCTAGCACCACTAGGAGTGGGAATACTTTCGGCCAAGGGCCTTCTCAAAGGGGAGGGGTGTGGCGGACGACTACTACAAGGAGAGGAGGGAGATTTCAAGACTTAGGCACATTTTTGGATGAAGAACTCTTCAAGCTTAGGGGGGTATTTATAGGTCAAGCCATGGCCAACCAATGGCCAAGATGAAGACAAGTGTGGTGCAAGTGTAGGGTTAGATTTCCACCATGTGTACCTTATCCATCTACCACACAACTTGCACAAAAATATCCTACCAACTAAAGCCCTCTTTTCGTCCACCATTGCCGCCCATTTGTTCCAATGTGAGGTGACACGTCACCCCGTTGTCCACCATGTTTCGCCTCTCGGAAAAATCCGCAAAAATTATAAATGACATAGCCGGAATTTTCCCAACAAAAGTCAGGAAACGTTTCGTCGAAAAACGACTCTAATCGGGTGTTGTGTACAAATTTCGAAACTTGCCTAACTTAAGGCTCAAATTTTCTACGTACGTCCTCACGTACATACTCTGAAAATACGGGGTATAACACTACGAGCGAGGGACCCTGTTTTGATCGTGAGCCTCCTATTTTTATGCAGTAAAGTTTATACTTGTTACTCTCATTGTTAGTAAGGCACAGTGCAATGTAACTTGATTTTCATCCATGACTCCAGCTTATTTTAGACTTATGATATTATTACAGTATTTTCCAGTTTTACATACTTGGTACATATTATGTACTGACCCCCTTCCTCGGGGGTTGCGTTAATGCTGCAGGCAGGGGTAAGCAGGTGGTGGATCCTCATTCTTAGGATCTTTGCTCAGGTGTCAGAAGCTCCATTTCTCCGGAGGCTTGACTTTTGATACGGTTGTCCCTGATGTTGTAGATATTATGTACATTCAGGGGTATGACGGGGCCCTGTCCCGTCATAGTGGTTACACACTCTTAGAGGCTTGTAGTCATGTTATAAATTGGGATGTAACCGTTCAGTTTTTGTTATATTTATGTTTATGGAAAGGTAATCATTTTGGGTTAGCCTGTTTCCTATTTTATATGGTTTCTTGTTATGAGTTTACTTCCGCTGGTTTTCTCTGATGTTGTATCACAAGGGGGCCCGAGTTAAGGCACCAGTCACGGGTCCGAGGTCGGGTCGTGACAAAAGTGGTATCGCAGCGCTTAATCCTCGGTGCGGTCTACAGGCCGTATCTAGTAGAGTCTTGATTATCGGTGTGTTGTGCACCACATCTATAATCAGGAGGCTACAGGATATTTAGGATTGGTTTCCATTCTTTCACTCTAAGATCGTGCAATAGAGCTGTGTTATAGGTTGAACTCCCTCTGACATATTTTTATGTATCAGTTATGCCTCCACGCAAGACAACCGCGGCCCAGAAAGGCAAGGCAGCTGAGGGAGCTGCTAGTAGGACACAGAGGGTTACGAGGGCACATGCCCAGTCTTTACCTGAGGTGATGTTTCGGACGGCGAGTTCCACGACGTCGCCAATTTCAAAGAGTTCGGGCAGCAGCGCCATCGAGATCACAGATCACACGACCGACTGGCGATGGATCGTGCCTTACCCCGGGCACCCTAGTGATACAACATCAGAGAAAATCAGCGGAAATAAAAACTTAAACATGAAACAAGAGATATGATAATAAAACAGGCCAACCTAAACGGTTGCCTTCTTGCATATATACAGAAATTGAACAGGTACAACCTTTACAACCCTGCCCACAACAGTATTACAGACCTCTAAGAGGGTTATAACAACAATGACGGGACAGGGCCCCGCCATACCCCTGAATATAAGTACCTACAACGACAGGGGACTATACCAAAGATAAGACTCCGGAGAAACGGAGCTTCCCAAAACGCTGAATCGTGATCCTGGCGAGGATCAACAATCGGTGTACCTCTACCGCGGCATGAACGCAGCCCCCCGAAGGAGGTCAGTACAACATGTACCAAGTATGTGAAACTGAAAATACTGTAAACGAAATCATAACAGTCTAAATAAAACAGGAGACATGTATGACAACCAAACTACAGTTCACGACATAAAAGCAGTCATGTCAAAGCAGGGAATCACGCCCTCAAAGTCATCACTCAAATATAACCAAGGGTCTCACGCCCACAATATCAATCATGACCACATCATGGCCACACGCCCCCGGATTTCTCCATCGGTGTAGACATGTCCAGATGCACAACGATACCGTAATCAACCCGCCGCGTGGGCCACATGCCCCCGAATTCTTCATCGTGCGCATATGTCCATGTAACAACAATAACAATATATCGGGTAATCAACTCGCCGCATGACCACATGCCCCCTATCGCAGACGGCGTATACGTCCATGTAATAACACAATAACAATATATCGTAATCAACCTGCCGCACGGCCACATGCCCCGAGAATTTCGTGATCGGTGCGTATATGTCCATGTAACAACATAACAATATATCGGGTAATCAACCGCCGCACGCCACATTCCCGGAATCGTGCGGCCGTATATGTCCATGTAACAACAATAACAATATATCGTAATCAACCCCGCCAGACGCCACATGCTAATTTCTGCAGACGTGCGTATGTCCATGAAACAACAATAACAATATACCGGTGATTAACCCGCCGCATGGCTGCATGCCCGAATTCTTCATCGGCAGTATATGTCCATGTAACAACAATAATATACCGGGTGATTAACCCGCTGCATGACCGCATGCCCCCGGAATTCTTCATCGATGCAGACATGTCCATGTAACAACAATAACAATATACCGTGATTAACCCGCCGCACGCCGCATGCCCTAATTATTCATCGGCGCACATGTCCATGTAACAACAATAACAATATACCGTGATTAACGTCGACGGGCCGCATGCCCCTAATTCTTCATCGGTGCGTACATGTCCATGTAACAACATAACAATATACCGGCCCTCCATCGAGAGACGCGGTAGCATAGGAATACAACTTTTCACACAACAAGGCTATCACAAACAAGCACAAGCAAATTACCATACTTCAATTCCCTTACAAATATCCATTCTTTCACAAGAAGTCACCTGATACCAACACTCGTAGTATCCAAAACAGAGTAACTATTATCTTAAGTAAACCAAAATAGTTTCCCCTTTTTAAAGACAAGTAACAACCTTCTTTTTCAAAAGTTCAAGTTTGCCTAATTTCAAATACTCAAGTCTCTTATTTTCAAAAGGTTTCGTAGTTCATAGTCTTAATCACTTAATAACATAATTCTCTTTTAAAACAATTTGAGTAACATATGTCTTATGTGTGAGTAGGTTATTCTTGTTTATAACAATCTTATTAAAGCAGCCATGATCTAGAAAATGTAATACAATTTTGTCTTATCTTAGCTTCTATGCAGATGGAGGTTTCTACTGGTTTTAATAATAATTAATTAGTCAATACATTTTCCTTTATTAACATTGCAGTGGTTTGTTCGATACTTGTTCTTATTTCCGAAATCAATATAACATTATTCCTTTTAAAACCCAATTACCCATTTCTCATTAAAACGGTTTCACAACTTTTTAACACAACCCAAGTCCTTATTAATTCACATCCAGTCTTTTATCTTTTAAAAACCACAAACCATTTCTTTGCCCACATAAAGTTGTTATAACCAACTTTCCATAAAGCCGTTATAACACTTTATGTTTTAAACCAACCAAATTCATTTAACACATGTACGTCTACCGTACTACATAGTTCACAACATATCATGCTAGAAAAGATAGGACGAGGTTCACATACCTCGCGACAATTATCGACAATTAGCAAAATGCTCCAAATACTACAACCTTGCTAGCCTTTTCCACCCTTCAAGTAGAATACGCTACTCGTAGTACTTCCACCTATAATGGCCATAAAACGCCTATTAACTTCTAGTTCTCTTCGTAGAATATTTCTACGGAAAATTTGGCAAGACCTCCCGCTATCACATAAATCTCTCCTATCAAGGCCCGCTACTGTGCTAACAACTCCTGGGGATTACACGCCTAACCTGACGCGTTCAATTCTACTTCACAGGAATACTAAAAGTCTACTGTAAATACAGTACTATGTAATTACAGTTCAATTCTCTTCTTTAATATCAATTCTATATATAGTATACTCAACTACACATTACTACAACATGTAATTTCCAATTCTGATAAGGATAAAGATCATTACCTCGATAAGCCCAAAATTATCCAAGATTATATGTCGATCCTGAGCAATGTTTAGCTCCTAATCTGTACGCTCCAAACCACTCCAAGCAACCCTTAGAAGTTTCTAATAACTTCTCTTAAACACTTCAACTCCAAAAAGTGAAGTACACTTAGGCTAAACTTGTGGCAACTCTCGGCCAAGGGGGTGTATTTAGGCTAAGGGTGTGAAATCTTTTCTAACCTTTGGTTACTAATCTTCCTAATACACTAAGGAAGAACACTTAAGACTTTAAGAATTTTGGACAAAGTTTGGTTAAGGGAGAGGGGTGTTTGGACGAGAACTACTACAAAGGGAGGGAGTATTTTTGCCTTGGAATTTCTCAAGTGTGGATGAAGAAGTCTTGCAACTTAAGGGGGTATTTATAGGACATTCAAGGGCTAGGATTGAAGCAAGTGTGTGGTCTAGATTGAGCCATGTGTGTGTGGGTCCCACTTATCTATCTACTACACAAATATCTTGCAAGACTTTTGACCAAATGTTTTAAGCCTTTTTCATGCCAAAAACGTTTTCAACATGTCCAACAATTTCGTCCAACCTTGCCACCTAGGGGTGACACATGTCTCCCTCCTATTGGTCTAAAATATTTCATCTTCCGAAAATATCCGTAATGCCAAAAATCCGAAAATAAAGTGGGCCCCACAAAACCGTAAATTCCTCTTGTGGGCCCTACGTGACCAATTCCGGAAAGAATAAAATTCGATAATTCTCAAATGTTCCAAAAAGTCCGAATACCGAATCCGGGAATCCAATTCCCATTAACGGACCTTTTTCCTACACAAAATCCGGAAACTCTTTCGTCGAAAAATCACATCTTTTCTTCCTCTCAAATTTAATGTCGTATTCTCGTACGTATGTCCTCACATATATACTTTGGAACTACGGGGTGTAACATTCTTCCCCCCTTAGAAACATTCGTCCCGAATGTTCCTTCTAAGTCTCAAAACATACGTGCGCCGGTATAGTCTTCACCACTATACTTACGAAACCAATTATGCCACCAATGGACATAATATAACATACGCGAAAAACTCAAATCCAAGCCAACGAGGAAACACCTCTAAGATGTAAAACAACACTAACTTCCATTCCTGGCCCAAGGATACTCTCTTCGCACTTTTACTTCACAAAAATGATCACTTTCATCCCCCTTAACACATGCTCACTTCTTTCCTTACTCGTCGTACACTTCTCGAACACCCGAACTCTTTCTAGTACACATACCACACTTCAGTCATCACTTCAGTTTCCAAAACCTGGGAGTCACTACCTCCAAACTTGGTCATCTTACTAGCCTCAAATTCCTTCAAGGCCATTCTCGGCCTTCACGATCTGATTCTAGTCGAACACATCCGCGAACTCGTGCGATGGTTACCTAAACTTGGGCCTAGCACCCTCGTGACCCTACCACCTTGTCACGACCTGAACCCGGGCCCGTGACTGGTGCCTTACCCCGGGCACCCAAGTAGCCATACATCAGAGTAATCAGCGGAATATAAAACAAGACATGAATAAAGTGAAGTGTAAAACAGTTATCTGAGAAAAGTTGCCTTTTGGCATAAATATATAACAACTAGAACAGTTACATCCCTTTTACAATTCCGCCACAACAAGATTACGCACTCCTAAGAATGATATGACAACAATGGCGGGACAGGCCGCCATACCCTGAATGTAAGCACTTACAACGACAGGGACTATACCATCGATAAGCCTCCGAGAAACGGAGCTTCCCAAACGCCGAATCGACTCCTAAGAGCGAGGATCAACATCGTGTACTTACCGCAGATGAACGCACCCCAAGGAGGTCGCATAACAGTACCAAGTATGTGAAATCAAAATACTATAAATGAAATCATAGTAGTCTATATAAAGCGTGAGACATGTATGATAACCAAACTACGCCACAATAAATAAGCGCCATGTCAAGTCGTGACCCACGCCCTCAAAGTCATCACTCAAATACAACTATGGGTCTCACGCCCACAACATCAATCATGCCCGTGGAATATCTTCCTCACTGCCGGCAGTCTATGATATAAAAGCACCAAGGAATACACATGAACACCAGGTCCTACATGTGTCATAATAAAACCGTACGGGGTAAGTACGAAGGCATAGCCGACTACTAAAACCTACGACAACAAGGTCATAAATCAGATTATGAGATCTGTCTGCATCGCCACATGATCGGCCGCCACTCGCTCGCAGATCTAATGCGCGCGTCTAGTCCCGAACTTCCCGCAGCTCGCATAAGCCACTCCGATGGCCCGCATAAGGTATTCCCGCATCGAGGGTAGCTACTCCCTGCAACGCCCCGACTCGCACCGCATGGCCACATAGACCGCGTGACCATAAATGCCGCACACTAACTCGAACTCTCGTAGCTCGCATAGGTCACACAAACCCGCATGAGGTATTCTCGAATCATAGGTCACACGCACTACCGAAGTCTACCCGACGGAGGCGCCTAACCCCTAATCATGTCAAGAGGTGAGTGATATAATACTAACATAACAACTTATCGTTAAACAACATAAGCACAACAAGTGGAAACCCTTTATACAAACATCACAAGACACTAACACACGTAGCATCCTAACATGTCTACTTATCAAACCATCTTACTACACTTTCCGTAATCAATACAAGACTTTCATAAAAAAATAAGTAAACTGCTCTTCTATCTTCCTTAAGTCGTTATACCTAACTTCCCATAAAGCTAGTATAACACTTAAGCTTTTAAAACCAAGTATTTCTTTTCTTTCAAAAATGGTTAATAACTCTTTTGAAATACTTCCAGATTCTTATTATTTAAACTCAAGTCAAAAGACATCAAAGAAAAACCAAAACAATTTCCATACCTTCTTTTAAAACAAAGGCACTTCTCCTTTAAAAGTCAAGTAGCAATATACTTTTTAAACCAAGTGTCTTACTCTTTTAAAAACAAGTAACCTATACCTTTAAATCAAATTACTTCTCCTTTCCCAAAATCAAGTTGTTTATAAGTCAAGTTATCATTTTATATCCAATGATAAAACCATTCTTATTTTCGAAATCAAGATAACTTTATTCTTTAAAAGACCACACACCCATTAATCATGAGTGAGATTTTACAACTTTTTAACATAATTCAAGTCCTTAATGTTTCATAACAAGTCACTTAACTTTGGAATCAAGTCAAGGACACAAAAGGAAAATCAACTTCCTTTAAACCCACCAGCGTCTACCGCACTAAATATATTTCACAAATATCATGCTAGAAAGGATAGGAAGAGGTTCACATACCTCGCGACGATTATCGACAATTAGCAAAACGCTCCAAATTACTCTAACCTTGCTCGCCCTTTCCACCCTTCAAGAATACGCCACACGGAGTACTTCAACCTATAAAGGCCACAAAACGACTATCAACCTCTAGCTCTCTTCGTAGAATAATTCTAGATACAAGATTCCTTATTCTACGGAAAATTCAGCAGCACCTCCCCCCCCGCAACCATATAAAACTCCTCCTCAAACGAGGCCTGCTACCAAACCAACAATTCCAGGGGGGGTTACACGTCTAACCGGACGTGTACAATTATACTCCACAATAATACTACAAGTCTACTGCAAATACAGTCCAATGTAAATACAGTTCAATTCCTTATAATTATACTTCCAATATATCTTATACTCAATGATTAACTACTACAACATGTAATTTCCAATTACAATAGGGGGACATATATCATTACCTCGATAAGCCCAAAATTATCCAAGATTATAAGTCAATCCTGAGCAACGTTTAGCTCCAATTCCTGACGCTCCAACCCGCTCCAAGCAACCCTTAGAAGTTTCCAAATAACTTCTCTTAACACTTCATCTAAGCTATGAAGATTTTTCTAGGCTTCGCTTTTTGCGACTAAAGGAATAAAGTAGAATTTCCTGCTCCTAGTATTGAAATAACTTGGAATACAACTAGGATACTAGGCTAAGGTATTTGGGACTATATCAACACTTGAAGAATTTTTCCTACACCAAGGGGAGAGTAGGACGAGAACCTCAACAAAGGGGAGTATTTTGTGACTTAGAATCTCAAAGCTGGATGAAATAAGTCTTGAAACAATGGGGTATTTATAGGAAAATCAATGGCCAAGATCTAGGCAAGTGTGTGGTGAGGATGGGGTACATGTGTGTGGGTAGTTGGCCAACCATTTGGCTACCACAAAATGGGACAAGTGGCCACCACAAAATGGGCCACTTGTCCACCTAAAAACGCCCCACTCGCCTTCTCCACCCGACCAACACGCCACACGGGGTGACACGTGTCGCCCCTACTCGCCCAAAATATTTCATCTTCCAAAATATCTGCAATGCCAAAAATCCAAAATAAAGGGCCCCACAAAATCAGAATTCTCCTGGGCCCCACGTGACCAATTTCGGAAATAAAATTCCATAATTCTCAAATATTCCAAAAGTCCGAATACCAAATTTGGGAATCCAATTCCCATTAACGAACATTTTTCCTTCTCAAAATTCGAAACTTTTCCGTGAAAAATCACATCTTTCTTCCTTTCCAATTTTAATGTCGTATTTACGCACGCACGCCCTCATATACATACACCGAACTACGAGTGTAACATTCTCCGCTTCCTTAGAAACATTCGTCCCGAATGTTCCTTCTCAAGACGTATAACGATCAAGTTCCTCATAGCTTAACCGCTTGCAAATGCCACACGCCACGTAAAACACCCGCAAATACTTACATCAAAGTCCACGAGGAATCACCTCTAACATCACAAAACTCCCACCCAAGGGCTAAAAGATACTCCTTCGCACCTTCACTTTACAAACGAAATGATCACAACTATGTTCTTAACACATGCTCGCTTCTTCCCTTACTCGTCAGAACCTTCTCGCACACTCGAACTCTTTCTCACAACTTACCACATTTCGCCATCGCCCAGCTTCCAAATCTCGCCATACCCTTTCCGGTGGTACCTTCAAGAAGGCCCACCGTCAACTCGAACTCTAAGTGTCGCCGCCGACTATCCGCACGACTTCGCTGACTCGAGCCGCCAAAATCTCTTACGGATAAGCTTCACCTTATCCACATCCCGCCAAACAAGTATGAACCAACTATCCGAACTTTGCCAACATCGAACCAATCGACCGGCATTTACACTTCCGCCCTACAAGGCGCCATAAGGCGATATCCGAATACCGAAATGGTAGCTATAAAATACTCCTCAACAGAGGCAACAATCTCACAAATACCCTCAAATCCAAACACCGGCCCGAGGCGAATGCGATACTAAGACTCACCTGAAGTTCCTAACCCCGCTCGTAAAACCTCCGTAAAAGAAACCAGAAACTAGGCTCCATCGCTGTCATAAGGTGAAAGTAGGCACCTCGTGCAACCTTACAACCTTCCCGATATAACATCTCGCATAACCTCTCGCCGAGTAAACTGGCCCCGATCGAAAGACAAGATGGGCTGACTCATCGGCCCGACCATCGGTCGAACGCTCACCGAACTCGCATACGATGGTTAACTAAATTTGGGCCTAACACCTCGTGACCTATCATCTAGCGACCACCTCAAACTGACCACCACTTTCCGGCCGCGTTGACTCGCGATATGGCCTCAACCCACCCACTTCAGACTAAACTCTCGCTCCCGATCCTGAACAATCTTACCAATTCACGTCATGAAAGCTACCACTTTCATCTCACACTACCCATGGAATTATCCCATAATTACACCACGTATACCGAGTACTTCGACAAAGACCAACCGTAAAATCATCCACTCAGGACGGCCTTGCATCCAAGGTCCCAACTGTTATAAATTCTAAGGCTCCCCATTTTCTCGTCCCCAGACTTACCCTTTACAATCGCCATGTTTTCTAATCACAATTAACACAATGCTATCGTAACATAACACTTAAGGTATACTCATCTTATCATACATACAAATCTCTGTAGGTTAAGGATATACCGCATTCATCGCTTTCACTTCCCTTTGTCGTTCTAATCAATCCCGCCTGGGCGATAGCTAGGGAAGATGATGAATTAGCCACCGATCCTCGGCGTCGAGTCTCTACATCCGCGCCACATCTGGTCGGATAATTTCGCAAGATGGCCCCGCCGCCGAGAGCAAAACAAGCCGCCGGGAAGTACGACACTTCCACAACGTCACTTACCACAATGGCCACATCGGTGGGGTGGCCTCCGCTAACACCCCTTCCTCTCTCAACCACCAATCAAGAATCGACTGGTAGGCTAAGTCATCCCACCGTATCCCTACTACTAGGACATTCTTCTCACATGGCCTCGACGCCACTAGTAAAACAAGATTAGTAAAAAGACGACATTTCCGATGACGTCTACCACATAGTGAACATGAGGGAAAATCAACTGGGCCGGCCGAACCTATATAAATCGCGGAACTAAAACCCCGAGTTCACTCAACTCCTAAATACCCCGAACGCCCCAAGTCCGCGAGGACCACTCAGATCGGGCGAGGCGCATAACCACCACACCGGTAGGTCCGCCGAAAGTTACCAAAGGACCTCGCTATTCTCGCCCTTCTCGCTGATCTTGGTTAGTCCGCCGATCTCTACGCTCTCGCCTCACGCGTAATCATGTACGCGAGCAATGTCCATGTCCGATCAAGAGCTACTCTTGTACAACTCTCTCGCTAGATAATCGCCATGTCCCCGTGACATATCGGTGCACTCTATCCTCCATGTCCGCCACTAAAGCGGGACATAACGAGCCAATAAGTCAAACTCTATATCAGATTCCCAACCGCTCGCCTGCTCGCTCAACCTCATAAATCTATCTCGCCCGAGCTCTCTCATCGCCGAGGGCAAAAGTGTGTAAGAAATGCCTCGAGGTCTCGATCACTTTCATGATTCACAGAATCGCCGAATAAACTCTCGATGATCTTCTTCACCCTCAATCCATAGAACTCGGTGGATCAAACTCAAGAAGCCCCGATGCCTCAAACTATCGGATCTAGGTGAACCATCGTATCGCTTTAACCACCGGCCCCGTCGCCCTCATTCCCACCACCGACTAGCTAGTAATCGCCATCTCCTTGTAACTCATATCATTTGCTCGCCGGGACTAGAGGCTCAGTATCGTGGTCTCGTGAGCTACCGCTCACGCTCTAAACTCTCCTGGCTAGCGGCGCCGCAGAACTCCCGAATGAAGCGCCTCGTATAATGAATGGGCCCGCTCTCGTAACCTTCGTGCTTTACTGCAGCCTCCTCTCGCCGCTTGCCCTTCGGGCTCGTTGCCTTCTGAGAGGCATAACGGGTGAAAAAGAATACGCCGAGGGAGTCCAACTTATAACACGCCTCTAAGGCACGATCTCAGAGTGAGAAGAATGGAAACCAATCCTAAATATCCTGCAGCCTCGATTATAGGTGCACAACACACCGATAATCAAGACTTACTAGATACGGTTCAGACACTTTCCGAGGATTAACTGCTCTGATACAACTTTTGTCACGACCCGAACCCGGGCCCGTGACTGGTGCCTTACCCCGGGCACCCAAGTAGCCATACATCATAGTAATCAGCGGAATATAAAACAAGACATGAATAAAGTGAAGTGTAAAACAGTTATCTGAGAAAAGTTGTCTTTCGGCATAAATATATAACAACTAGAACAGTTACATCCCTTTTTACAATTCTGCCCACAACAGTTGTCACGACCCGAACCCGGGCCCGTGACTCGTGCCTTACCCCGGGAACCCTAGTGATACAACATCAGAGAAAAACCAGCGGAAATAAAAACTTAAACATACAAATAGATATGGATCAAGATAAAAGAAAATAGGCCAACCAAAACAGTTGCCTTTAAGCATATGTATATATATCGACCTTTGAACAAGCATAATCCTTACAACCCCGCCCACAACAAAGGTACTGCACTTAAGATTTTTACAACAACTATGACGGACAAGGCCCCGCCATACCCCGAATGTACAAGAACCTACTGCACTGTGGTAATCATATACCTCAGATTTCCGCAGTATGTACGCAGGGACGTACGTAGGAAATTTCGAACTTGAGAATAGGCTTGGCCGAATTATTTTTGTACACAACACCCGATTAGAGTCGTTTTTCGGCGAAACCTTTTAACAGCTTTCGTAGGGGAATTTCCGGCGATGTCATTTTTAATTTTTTCGGATTTTTCCGAGAGACGAAACATTTTTGGACCAACGGGAGGGTGACACTTGTCACCCTCATTGGACGGTAAAGAGGAGGCTTGGCCTTGGCCGATTGGTTCATGGTTTTGTGCCTTGTTTTGGCCTTGTTTTGTGCCATGTTTTGTGGAGTAGGGGTTAGGGTGCACTTGGCTTGATCTTGGCCTTACACTTGCCTTGGCTAGATCTTCGCCATTGGTTGGCCTTTGGTTTTGCTATAAATACCCTCTAAGTGATGAACTTTCTTCATCCACAAATATTTTTCTAAGTGTTAAATCCTCCTCCTCCCCTTAGTGTAGAATTCGCCAAGAGCCTCCTCCCTCGCCGAGAGCCCTTCCCCTCCGTGCTAGCCGTGGGTACCCCCTAGCCTAGTTGTTTTCGTGATAATACCCCCTCTTGGTAGAAATACTCTCAAAAGTATGTTATAATGCCCAAATTACCTTAGCCAGATACCTTGTTGTATTCTAAGGTTATACCTATACTAAAAGCCCGTAAATACTATTATACTTCCTTCCACACAAAACCGAAAACCCTAGGAAAATCTCCATAGTTAGTTGAGTACTATGTAGAAGTTGGTTAGAACTTCTATGGTTGTTTGGAGCGGTCGAGCACCCGAGTAGAGCGAAACTTTGCTAAGGATCGACATTAAACTCTGATAATTATGGGCTTATCGAGGTAATTATCTTGTCCTCTATTGTAATTGGAAATTACATATTATTAGAATATATAGTTGAAGTATACTATATATGAATCGACGTAGTTATCGGCAATGTCTTTTGACTTAAGCCCAATTTAAAAGAAGAATCGAATCGTAATTACATAGGGTCAGACATTAGAGACTTGTGTAGTAGTACCGTGAGTAGAATTGTACCGTTAGGGTTAGACGATAACCCCGGTTGGCTTGGTAGCCGCCTGTTAGAGAGGAGATTTACGCCGCCATGTGGGGAGGTGTCGAATTTTCTAGAATGTTCTACGATGAGATCTAAATGTTAATAAGCGCCTTGTGGCCTTATAGGTGAAGTACTACGTGGCGCGATCTACTTGGCTTAAGGAGCCGACGGTTGGAAGTACTGAGCGCTTGCTATTAGTCGATAATCGCCGCGAGGTATGTGAACCTCTTCCTATCTCTTCTAGCATGATATGTGTGAACTATGTAGTACGGTAGACGATATGTGCTAAATGTATTTAATTGTTTAAAACATAAAGTGTTATAACGGCTTTACGGGAAGTCGGTTATAAATGACTTTACGTTGGTAAGAAAATACTGTGGTTTTTAAAAGGTAATCGATTTGAACTATAATCGCTTGTTATGTGTTAATAGAGAACTTGAAGTAATACTTGGTTTTTGAAAACTTAAGAGTTATACTAGCTTTATGGGAAGTTAGGTATAACGGCTTAAGAATGTTTTATCGATTTAAATCGAATGTGTATCGACAAACCATCGCAATACATTAATAAAGGAAAATGTTTTGAATAATTAAGTATTATTAAAACCAGAGAAACTTCCATCCGCATAAGCTAAGATGAGACAAAATGATATTTCCTAGATCATGGTCATTGTAATAAGATTGTTATAAACAAGAATATCCTACTCACATATAAGGCTTATGTTTCTCCGATCGTTTAAAAGAGAATTATATTCTTAAATGAATAAGACTATGAACTACTTAAACCTTTCTAAAATAAGAAACGTGAACATTTGAAATTAGGCAAACTTGGACGCTTGGAAAATAATGTTGTTACTTGATTTTACAAAGGTAAGAGTTTTGGTTTTCTTAAAAGGACAACTCTATTTTATACTACTGTTATCAGGTGACTTATGTGAAAGAAACAGATCTTTTAAAGATTTAATGTGTGAAGTACTTTGGGGATAGATACCCGAACTTGTTAGTAGAAAGTACCTTGTGTGAATAACTTGATTGTATTGGTTTGTGATAGCCTTGTAATACTTTCTTGTTGATTTGATAAGTAAACATGTTAGGACGCTACGTGTTAGTATCTTGTGATGTTAGTGTAAAGGGGTTTTCCTCCGATCGCGCTTTAAAGTTGTTTGACTATCAGCCGTTATATTGGTATTGTACCACTCACCTTGACTTGTGCCCGGAGGTTAAGCTGCCCTCCGATGCGGGGTAGACTCAGGCGGTCTGGGACCATGATTCGAGAATACCTCATGCGGGTCCGTGGATCCATGCGAACTACGAGTTCCGTGTTGCGCGCGCCTTTATGGTCACGCGTTCAGTGGCTACGCGGATCGCGAGTCCAGACGACGCCGGGAGTAGCTACTCGACGCGGGTTATACCTCACGCGCCTATGAGGTTGGCCTACGCGAGTCGCGAGAGTTCTGGCTAGACGCGCACATTTGATATCGCGCGAGTGACCGCTTTATCACGTGACGGCCTAGACAGATATCATGACACGCTTTATGACCTTGTTGGTACCGCTGGTGTTAGTAGTCGCTATGCCTTCGCATTTACCCTCGATCGTTTTATTAGAACACAGTGAGACCCGTGTTCACGTGTATTCTCGTGCTTGTATATCATAAATCGCCGGCAGCGAGGAAGGTATTCCACGCATGATTGATGTTGTGGGCGTGAGACCCATTGTTATGTTTGAGTGATGACTTTGAGGGCGCGAGTCCCCGACTTGATATGATCGCTTGTTTATCAGGAATCGTAGTTTTATTATCATACATGTCTCCCGCTTTATATAGACTACTATGATTCCATTTACGTATTTTCGCCACATACTCTGCACTGCAGATCGACTCCTGGGCCGCTCACGCCGCAGTAAAGGTACACCCGCCGTTGATCCTCGCCTTAGGTCACAAGCCTGCTGGGAGAGCTCCGCTTCTCCGAGGCTTGTTCGTATAGTCCCCCGTTGTTGTAGGTGCCATTCGTGGTATGACGGCCCCGCCCCGCCGTTGTTGTCATATCATTCAGAGGTCCGTAGTAATCGCCAAGTGTGGTTTGTAAAAAGGATTAAACTGCTCATGTTGAAAAAGTTGTTGTTTATATATATGCCAAAGACAAGTTTTTCTCAGATTATTGTTTCATATTTCATAATATGTCTTGTATCGCTTTATGTTCCATTGACACTCGATGTTGTATCACTAGGGTGCCCGGTAGGCACTACCACGCCCTAATCGGTCGTGACAAAAGTGGTATCGTGAGCGCTTAATCTCTGAAAGCGGTCTACAGACCGTATCCAGCAGTTCGATTATCGCGTGCACCACACCAATAATCGTGAGGCTATAGGATATTTAGGATTGGTTTCTATTCTTCTCACTCGAGATCGTGCCTTAGAGTCGTGGTTGTAAGTCGACCTCCGACGATTTCTTTCCTCACCGCTATACCTCCGCGTAGGCAACCCGCCCGTGAGGTCAAGGCGCAGGAGGAGTCGCGAGCAGAGTACGGAGGGTTACGCGGGCACAGCCCAATCATCACCGTGGTGCTTCTTTCGGGAGTTTTGCGACGTCACTAGCCCCAGCAGAGTTTAGCACGGCGGCGGCAGTTCCTACTGCGGCCATGACATTTGAACCTTCAGTTCCACGACCAGGAACAGAGAATATAGATTGCAAAGAGGCGACCCTATTACTAGCTATGGATTTGGCTACCGCAGAGTATACCGATGTATCGCGAGTCTTGATGAATATCAACGGAAGGTCAGGCAAGAGTAAGTTCTTCAGTTAGGCTTGAGCATGGCCTGTGTACGGGCTTATGCACATCAGGCCGAGAAACATAGAGATCGACGCGTTAACAAAGGATGCAGGTAGAGGCCGAGCGGCAGGTCCTTTGGTAACTTTCGAAGTAGTCGCCTCACCACAGATTAGATTATGCACTCCGCCACAGGTAGTGGTCTTCCACGAGTTCGTGACGCTCGGGTATGCAGGAGTTGGTCGTAACTCCGTGACTTCCGCTCACGCCGCGATGCACGCCGCCCCGGAATGTCGCTTTTTAGTCGTACTTGTTGCACTATGCGACCGCCGTGGTCCGGGTCGAAAGTGTCCTCAGAGGAGGACTTAGCCTTCGTGATCGGTGGGTAGTGTGTCATCTCCTCATGCGCCTACGGGCGTGTTTGATTAGAACGACTAAGGGAGTGAAGCGGAGATATAGATATATCCTTAACCTCTGTAGATCTCAGATGTGTGATAAGGTGAGTATACCTTAAGTGCTATGTTCGATAGCAAGGTGTTAGTTGTGATTAGAAATCATGGTGGGTTAACCGAGTAAGATTTTGGGGATAGTGAAGGTGTGAGCTTTAGAGTTTTTTTACGTAGAGACCTTAGGTAAGGCCATCTCGAGTAAAAGATGTATTGTTTATGTTGACTTATCTAAGTGCATAGTGCACGTGAGTTATGTTGGGATAGGTCCCTAGTAGTGGAATGAAAGGGGGTAGTTGAGCTAAGAAGACCGCTAGGTTTTCAAACGTGATTAGCGAGATTGTTCCGATCGGAGCTAGTATCATACAAGGCGGGCCGGGTTGAGGCCACGCCGGGTCAACCCGCGTAGGTTTCGGGCGCGGGCAGTTTGTGGTGGTCCCGCTCGTGGTAGGGTCACGAGGTGTTAGCCCGAGTTTAGTTAACCAACGCGCGAATTCGGACGATTCGACCGCAGTCGCCGGCGAGGTCACCGCCTGTTTTCTAGCAAAGACCGCTTACTTACCGTTGAGTTATCCGAAGGTTGTAAGGCTGCACGGTGCCTACCTTCACCTTATGACGCATAAAGGAGCCCGTGTTACGCTTATTTTTTGTTTCCGGAAGTTTTACCAAGATGTGTTAAGAACTCGTGAGTCTCAGACCGCATTCGCCCCGCCGTTGTTCGATTTCGTGATAGTCGGGATTGTTGTCTCCCCGGAGGTAGTGTTTAAGCTACCATTTCGTTGTTCTGATATCGCCTATGAAGCCTTGTAAGTGTAAGTTGCCTGGCCGATTGTCTGACGTTGGCGCGTTCGCATACTGGTTCAGCTTGTTCCAAAGCAGATCGTGGTTGTGGTATGACGACGAGTTTTGGAAAACAAAGGGAACTTAGCCCGAGTTACTTCGCCCTTTGAGTTCATGTGAAGAATAGGCCGTTGCCTATATGTTAGCATTTGTCGTCCGACTTAGGAGGCAAGACGTCCGGCCTTCAGATTGATATGATCGTGAAAGTATCGAGATCCATTCAGAGTGTTCCCGCTAATGATGACCACGTTAGAGATAGTAACCCCGAAGTTTTGAGATCAAGCAAGACGTAAATGTGGTAAGAGTTCGAGTGTACGATGACCTCGGATCGCATGCAGCCGGCACCATTTGTTGGGTCGCCGAGCAAGGCTCGCGACAAAGTGACAAAAGTGGTACCATTTGTCGGGTCGCTCGGAAGGTTAATGCCTCGTGCAAAGTGGCAAAGCGGTATCTACGACGAGCAAAGAGAGAAGCGAGCATGTATGGCGAGCATAGATGTGATCATTTCTTTTGTAAAGAGAAGGCGGGCGAAGTATATTTTAGACCCCGTGAGAAGTGTTTTGTGGTGATGATTAGAGGTGTTTCTCGTGGACTCGATGTAAGCATTTTTGCGCAAGTTGTTTCGTGGGCCAAAGCGTGGCAGGATTGATTCTCGTAAGTATAGTAGTGAAGACTATACCGCGCACGCTTGTTTTGAGATTAGAAGGAACATTCGACGAATGTTTCTGGCGAGGAGAATGTTATACCCGTATTTCCAGAGTATGTACGCAGGACGACGTAGGAAATTTCAAACTCGAGAATAGGCTTCCGAATTATTTTTGTACACAACACCCGATTAGAGTCGCCGCAAACGCTTTCACACTTTCGTAGGGAATTTCCGCTATGTCATTTTTAATTTTTATGATTTTTCCAAGAGATTTAAACATTTTGGATTAACGGGAGGTGACACTTGTCACCCTCATCGACTGAAAGAGGAGGCTTGGCCTCGCCGATTGGTTCATGGTTTTGTGCCTTGTTTTGGCCTTGTTTTGTGGCTTGTTTTGTGCCATGTTTTGTGGAGTAGGGTTAGGTGCACTTGGCTTGATCTTGGCCTTACACTTGCCTTGCACTTGGCTAGATCTCGCCATTGGTTGGCCTTTGGTTTTGCTATAAATACCCTCTAAGTGATGAACTTTCTTCATCCACAAATATTTTTCTAAGTGTTAAATCCTCCTCCTCCCCTTAGTGTAGAATTCGCCAAGAGCCTCCCCTCCCCTCGCCGAGAGCCCTTCCCCTCCTGGTGCTAGCTGGGTACCCCAGCCTAGTTGTTTTCATAATACCCCCTCTTGGTAGAAATACTCAAAAGTATTGTTATAATGCCCAAATTACCTTAGTGATACCTTGTTGTATTCTAAGGTTATACCTATACTAAAAGCCCGTAAATACTATTATACTTCCTTCCACAAAACCGAAACCCTAGGAAAATCTCCATAGTTAGTTGAGTACTATGTAGAAGTTGGTTAGAACTTCTAAGGGTTGTTTGGAGCGGTCGAGCACCGAGGTGAGAGCGAAACTTTGCTAAGGATCGACATTAAACTCGGATAATTATGGGCTTATCGAGGTAATTATCTTGTCCTCTATTGTAATTGGAAATTACATATTATTAGAATATATAGTTGAAGTATACTATATATAGAATCGACGTAGTTATCGCAATGTCTTTTGACTTAAGCCCAATTTAAAAGAAGAATCTTGAATCAGAATTACATAGGTCAGACATGAGACTTGTAAGAGTACCGCGGAGTAGAATTGTACCGCTAGGTTAGACGATAACCCCGGTTGGCTTCGTAGCCTACTGTTAGAGAGAGATTTACGCCGCCATGTGGGGAGAGTCGCCGATTTTCTAGAATGTTCTACGATGAGATCTAAATGTTAATAAGCGCGCTGTGGCCTTATAGGTTGAAGTACTACGGTGGCGCGATCTACTTGGCTTAGGAGTAGCCGACTTGGAAGTACTTGAGCGTTTTGCTATTAGTCGATAATCGCCGCGAGGTATGCGAACCTCTTCCTATCTCTTCTAGCATGATATGTGAACTATGTAGTACGGTGACGCATACGTGCTAAATGTATTTAATTGGTTTAAAACATAAAGTGTTATAACGGCTTTATGGGAAGTCGTTATAAACAACTTTATGTTGGTAAGAAAATACTTGTGGTTTTTAAAAGGTAAATCGATTTGAACTATAATCGCTTGTTATGTGTTAATAGAGAACTTGAAGTAATACTTGGTTTTGAAAACTTAAGAGTTATACTAGCTTTATGGGAAGTTAGGTATAACGGCTTAAGAATGTTTTCTTGATTTCGAAATCGTAATGTGTATCGACAAACCATCGCAAATGTTAATAAAAGGAAAATGTTTTGAATAATTAAGTATTATTAAAACCAGAGAAACTTCCATCCGCATGTGCTAAGATGAGACAAAATGATATTTCCTAGATCATGGTCATTGTAATAAGATTGTTATAAACAAGAATATCCTACTCACATATAAGGCTTATGTTTCTCCGATCGCTTAAAAGAGAATTATATTCTTAAATGAATAAGACTATGAACTACGAAACCTTTCTAAAATAAGAAACGTGAACATTTGAAATTAGGCAAACTTGGACGCTTGGAAAATAATGTTGTTACTTGATTTTACAAAGGTAAGAGTTTTGGTTTTCTTAAAAGGATACCACTCTATTTTATACTACGGTTATCAGGTGACTTATGTGAAAGAAACAAATCTTTTAAAGATTTAATGTGAAGTACTTTGGGGATAGATAATTCAACTTGTTAGTAGAAAGTACCTGTGTGAATAACTTGATTGTATTGGTTTGTGATAGCCTTGTAATACTTTCTTGTTGATTTGATAAGTAAACATGTTAGGATGCTACGTGTGTTAGTATCTTGTGATGTTAGTGTAAAGGGTTTTCCTCCGATCGCGCTTTAAAGTTGTTTGACTATCACCGTTATGTTGGTATTGTACCACTCACCTTGACTTGTGCCCGAGGTTGCCGCCTCCGACGCGGGTAGACTCAGCGGTCCGGGACCATGATTCGAGAATACCTCATGCGGGTCCGGGATCCATGCGAACTACGGAGTTCCGTGTTAGTGTCGCGCCTTTATGGTCACGCGGTCTTTCAGGCTACGCGATCGCGAGTCCGTGACGACGCCGGAGTAGCTACCGATGCGGGTTATACCTCACGCGGCCTATGAGGTTGGCCTATGCGAGTCATGCGAGAGTTCTGTGGCTAGACGCGCACATTTGATACTGCGGGCGAGTGACCGCCTTTTATCATGTGACGGTTCAGACAGATATCATGACACGCTTTATGACCTTGTTGGTACCGCTGTTAGTAGCCGGCTATGCCTTCAGACTTACCTCAGATCGTTTTATTAGAACACAGGTGGACCCGTGTTCATGTATTCCTCGTGCTTGTATATCATAAATCGCCACAGCGATAAGGTATTCCACGCATGATTGATGTTGGGCGTGAGACCCATTGTTATGTTTGAGTGATGACTTTGAGGCGCGAGTCCTCGACTTGATATGATCGCTTGTTTATCAGGAATCGTAGTTTTGTTATCATACATGTCTCCGCTTTATATAGACTACTATGATTCCATTTACGTGATTTTCGCCACATACTGCACTGCAGATCGACTTCGGGCCGCGCTCATGCCGCAGTAAAGGTACACCGCCGTTGATCCTCGCCTAGGGTCACAGTCGCTGGGAGAGCTCCGCTTCTCCGAGGCTTGTTCGTATAGTCCCCTCGTTGTAGGTGCCATATTCGTGGTATGACGGCCCCGCCGCCGTTGTTGTCATATCATTCGTAGAGGTCTGTAGTAATCGCACAAGGCGTGGTTTGTAAAAAGGATTAAACTGCTCATGTTGAAAAAGTTGTTGTTTATATATATGCCAAAGACAAGTTTTTCTCAGATTATTGTTTCATATTTCATAATATGTCTTGTATCGCTTTATGTTCCACTGACACTGATGTCAGATCACTAGGGTGCCCGGTAGGCACTACCACGCCCGAATCGGGTCGTGACAAGAATATACCAAAAGATAAGCCTCCAAGGAACGAGCTTCCTAATACGCAAAGTGTGATCCTATAAGCGATCGATACCACGTACTCTTACCGCTGCATGAACGCAGCTCAAGGAGGTCAAGACAACATGTACCAAGTATGTGAAATCAAAATATCAGAAATGAAATCATAATAGTCTATATAAAGCAGAGACATGTATGATAACCAAACTACAAGACACAACATATAAACAAATATATCAAGTCGTGACTCACGCCCAAATCATCACTGTGCCCGGAATTCCTTCCTCACCGCAGCCTATGATATAACAATACCGAGGAGTATACATGAACACCGTGTCCCACCTGTGTCATAAAACCGTGACGGCAAGTATAACTACCAGATCCGACCGCATCAATAATACCGCATAACCATATCACGGCCGACACGCGGCAAGTGCAATAGCCTCCACCAGCCTCCTCCTCGCGCCACGTGGCCGACGGGGCAAGTGAATCGCTACGCACTGCATCACAACCGTAAGTCACGGCTCCATCCAAACACCGACTCGCGGTCGACACGCGGGCAAGTGCACTAGCCTCCACCGCCCTCCTCGCGCCACGAGCCGACGGGGCAAGTGAATCGCTAAGCACCGGATCACAACCGTAAGTCACGATACTTCGCCGCGGTCGACACGTGGCAAGTGCAATAACCTATACCAGATCCACTGCGTCCACGAGCCGACGGGGCAAGTAAACAGCTACGACCGATCACAACCGTAAGTCACGATACTTCGCCATAAATAACCATAATGGTCACATGTCCACATAATCCATCATCGGTGTAGATATGCCCATGTAACAATGATAATGAAAGTATACCCGTGGAATCTTCCACACCGCCAGACGCCCAAAGAAGTTCTCAACAAGTCAACCGGCCCTCCATCGAGAGACGCGATAGTATAGAAACACAATTCTTGCACAACAAAGGCTATCAAAGCAAGCATAGGCAAGTTACACGACAACAAGCATAGGCAAGTTACACAACAACAAGCATAGGCAAGTTACACAACAACAAGCATAGGCAAGTTACACACAACTCAAGGTACTTTCATTTTATGTCGAAGTCCGGGTTTTAACCCTAAAGTACTACGTACGTTAACTTCCTTTTAAAGAGATCCATTCCTTTTATAAAAGTCACCCGATACCCGTAGTATAAAATTATAGTGACTCACCTTTTTAAGTAAACCAGAACACTTCATTTTTCTTTAAAATCAAGTAACCACATTTTTTTCCTAAAGTTCCAGTTTGCCTAATTTCAATTACTCAAGTCTCTTTATTTTAGAAAAGTTTCATAGTTCAATGTCTTAATCTCTTTTAAAACAATTGAGTAACATATGCCATATGTGAGCAGCTTATTCTTGTTTATAACCATCTTATTAAAGCACCATGATCTAGAAAATGTAATATCATTTTGTCTCATCTTAGCTTCTATGCAGATGGAGGTTTCATCGTTTTAATAATACTTCATTAGTCATTACATTTCCTTTATTAACGCTGCAGTTGGTTTGTCGATACTCATTCGATTTCCAAATCAAGAAACATTATTCCTTTTCAAAACCAAGTACTCATTACTCACGAATGAGGTTTCACACAAAATTCATATTAATTCGCTTAAGTCAAGTCTCTTATCTTTTAAGATCAAGTCTCTTAACTTTTAAAATCAATAAACCATTCATTTTACTCTCCTTAAGACGTTATACCTAACTTCCCATAAAGCTAGTATAACTCTTATGTTTTCAAAACCAAGTATTACTCTTCTTTCAAAAGGATTCTTAATTCTTTTGAAATACTTCAAGATTCTTATTATTCAGCTTAAGTCCAAAGACATTGCCGCACAACTACGCTCGCTTAGCACACATACGCTCACCGTACTATATATATATATATATTATTCAGCTTAAGTCAAAAGACATTGCCGCATAATTACGCTCGCTAACACACGACGCTCACCGCACTATATATATATATTCTTTTTAAAATATCATGCTCAAGAGTATAGGAAGAATCACATACCTCGCGACGATTATCGACTATTAGCAAAACGCTCCACGGCTATAATCCGGCTAGCCTTGTCCACCTTCCAAGTAGTACATGCTACTCGCAGAACATTCAACCAATAAAGGTTATCAGTCTACTGTAAATACGGTCCTATGTAGGTACAGTTCAGTCTTCTTTTCTTTAATATTCTTCTGATGTGATATCAATTCAAGTCTTTTCTGTAATATCCTTCTATTACAGTTCAACCCTCTTCTTTTATACCATCCTTATACGTCTTATATTCATTTCTATACTACTACAGTATGTAATTCCAATTACAACAGAAGGATAGGATTATTTACCTCGGTAAGCCCCAAAATTTTCCAAGTTTAAAGTCGATCCTGAGCAAGGTTTAGCTCCTACTCCGTGCGCTCCACCGCCTCCAAGAAACCCTTAGAAGTTCTACACAACTTCTACTTAGTACTCCAACCAATTATGGAGATTTTTCCATAGGGTTTCGTTTAGTGGCTAAAGGAAAGTATAGTAGTATTTTCCGGGCTTTTCGTATAGAGGGTACTTGGAAATACTACAAGGTATTTGGGCTATAGTAACAATACTTGGAGAGTATTTCTATACCACAAAGGGGGGTGTATTTTCGGCTAGCACAACTAGGCTAGGGGGGTGTTCTCGGCTAGAACACTACAAAGGGAGAGGGGTTTCGGCCAAGGGCCTTTTCAAGGGGGAGGGGGTGGCTTTGGACGAGAACCACACTCAAAGGAGGAGAGGGTTTTCAAGACTTAGAAAGATTTGAGGGATGAAGAAAACCTTCAAGCAAGGGGGGTATTTATAGGTCAAGCAATGGCCAACCAATGGCCAAAATGGAGACAAGTGTGGTGCAAGTGTAGGGCTAGGATTTACCCATGTGTCCTTATCCATCTACTACACAAAATATCCTACCTAACCCTTGACTAAGAAAAAGCACAAAAAACGTGCCAAAGAAAGCCCTCTTTGCCGTCCATTGAGGGTGACAAGTGTCACCCTCCTGTTGGTCCAAAATATTTCATCTCTCGGAAAAATCCGCAAAAATTATAAATGTCATAGCCGGAATTTTCCCTCCGCAAGTTTAGTAAAACGTTTCGTCGAAAAGCGACTCTTTTCGGTACTTGTGAACAAAATTTTCGGCACTAGCCTACTTTAAGGCTTAACTTTAATACGTACGCCCTCACGTACATACTCTGGAAATACGGGGTATAACATTCTCCCCTCCTTAGAAACATTCGTCCCGAATGTTCCTTCTCAAGACAGATAACGATCAAGTTCCTCATAGCTTAACCAGTTTGCAATTGCCGCACATGATCACAGAATACACGCGCGCAAATACTTAAATCCAAGCCAACGAGGAATCACCTCGACGATGCAAAACAGTACCAACTCTCGCTTCTGGTCCAAAGGATACTCCCTTCGCACACTCGTTTCACAAAAATAATTACTTCCATCTTTCAGCACAAGTTCACTTCTTTCCTTTCTCGTCGTACCCTTCTCGAACACTCGAACTCTTCTTAGTACACATACCACACTTCAGTCAACGCTTCTGTTGCTAAAACTTTGGAGTCTCCACCTCCAAACTTGGTCATCTTACTAACCTCAATCTTCCTTAAGGCCATTCCCGGCCTCCACGATCCGCTTCTGGTCGAACATATCTACGAACTTATACGATGGTCATCTAAACTTGGGCCTAGCACCCTCGTGACCCTACCACCTGGCGGGACCACCTCGAACTGACCCAACCCCAAACCGGGCTACGGGTTGACCCGCAACATGACCCAAACCTGACCCACTTAACGCATCAAGCTCTTGTTCCCCGATCCGGAACAATCTTACCTATACAGGTTATGAAAGCTACCACTTCCATTTTACACCACCCAAGGAATTTCCCACAATTACCCCACGTATACTTATACCTTCTGACAAAGATCACCCGCAAAATCTTGTACTCAAGACGGCCTTACATTTAAGGTCTCAACTGTAATATTCTAAGGTTCATCATTTTCTCACCCCCAGGCTTACCCTCTTTCACTAACCAGGTTTCTAAATCACATATTTTTTTGCACAAAGCTATCCGAACATAACACTAAACACATCATCATAACATCAATACATACAAAACTCTGTAGGTTACTGATATACTCGAAAATAGGCGGTTCAAAGGACCGCTAAAATCGGGAACTTCCACCGCGACTTCTACCGTGGCTCACGGTGTATGAACATCCCGCCTAGCTATGGAAGGTGAAGAACCCGCAATCGATCTAGTAGTCCTGTGCTATCCCACCGCATACTGGCCTGACAGCCACAAATGGCCCCGCTGGCCGCAAGTATAACAATCTCCCAAACCAAGACGACATTCCCTATGGGCTTTACCACAACGCCACACCGAGATACGGTGGCCTCATCCGCGAGCACTTCTCCTCAAAATCAAACCCGGAGCCCCGACCGCCTCGAATATCTCGGCGTCCCAAGATCGCGGAGGACCACTCAGACCGGGCGGAGGTACATAACTAGTTCTGGCCAGGCGGTCCGCTCGAAAGTCACCAAAGGACCTCGCTGTTCGCCCTCTTCGCCGATCTCGGCCATTCCGCCGATCTTCCGCCTCACATCCAAGTGCATAAGCTCGCATGCGGCAATGTCCATGCCCGGAAGAGCTACACCAACAACTCTCTCGCTAGGTAATCATCGAGCCTCAGAACATATCGGTGCACCCGATCCTCCATACTAGCTACTAACGCGGACGCATCGCCAATGAGTCGAACTTACATTGTACTCCAACCGCACGCCTGCTCGCCGCAACACCAAAAATCTGCCCGAGCCTCTCTTCATCTCGCGAGGCAAGAAATGTGCAAGAAATGCCTCGAGAACTCGCCCCATATGGTCGGAAGTGCACTTCTCCCGACAGCCTCACGATCAAACTACGATCATGTATCACGCACCGATGCGAACCTAGACCACCGACTCGGTCTCCGATGCTCGATCACTCACGATCCGTCAGAATCGCTTGATGAACTCCTCGGATTATCCTCGTGCCTCGACCCATAAAACTCGCGGCTACAACTCGTAAAAATCCCGTAGCCTCAAACCGTCCGATCTAGGGTGAACCATCGGTGCATCGAATCGCCGCGGCCCACTTATCTCATATCTGGCCACAACCTTGGCCAATAACTGGGCCAACTCCTTGTGACCCATCTCCTCTCGCCTGCATCGCGGATCGAGGCTCAGTATCGTGGTCTCTGTAGAGATCGCCACGCTTCTACTCGCAGCCTCCTTCGCCGCTTGCCCTTCGGGCCCGGCCGCTTGCGCGCGAGGCATAATCGTAAAAACGAGATACGCCGTAGGGTCCATTTACAACACACTCTAAGGCGCGATCTCGTAATGTGAAGGAAACCAATCATAAATGTCTCCGCATCCTCCTGACATAGATGTGGTGCACAACACACCGATAATCAAGACTCTACTAGACACGGCTGTAGACACTTTCCGAGGACTAATCGCTTCGATACCACTTTTGTCACGACCAACCTGCCCGTGATCGTGCCTTACCCTGCACCCTAGTGATACAACATCGAGAAAACCAAATAAAATAAAAACTTAAACATACAAATAGATATGGATCAAGATAAAGAAAATAGGCCAACCAAAACGGCCTTTCAAAGATATGTATATATATCGACCTTTGAACAAGCCATAATCCTTACAACCCCGCCCACAACAAAGGCTACAAACCTCTAAGATTTTTACAACAACTATGACGGACGTGGCCCCGCCATACCCCGAATGTACAAGAACCTGCTGCACTGTGGTAACATACCAAAAGATAAGCCTCCAAGGAACTGAGCTTCCCAATACGTGAAAGTGTGATCCTATAAGGGGATCGACATGACGACTTACTCTGCAGATTGAACGCAGCCCCCAAGGAGGTCAAGACAACAAGTACCAAGTATGAAATCAAAATATCAGAAATGAAATCATAATAGTCTATATAAAGGTGAGACATGTATGATAACCAAACTACAAGACACAACATATAAACAAATATATCAAGTCGTGACTCACGCCTCCAAATCATCACTGTGCGTGGAATTTCTTCCTCACCGCCATTTCATGATATAACAATACCGAGGAGTATACATGAACACCGTGTCCCACCGTGTCATAAAACCGTGACGGCAAGTATAACTACCAGATCCGACCGCACAATAATATCGCATAACCATATCACGAAGTCGACACGCGGCAAGTGCAATAGCCTCCACCAGCTCCTCCTCGCGCCACGACGGGGCAAGTGAATCGCCACGCACCAGATCACAACCGTAAGTCACGGCTCCATCCAAAAACCGACTCGCGGTCGACACGCGCAGTGCACTAGCCTCCACCGCCTCCTCGCGCCACGTAGGCGACGGGGCAAGTGAATCGCTAAGCACCGCATCACAACCGTAAGTCATGATACTTCGCCGCGACACGCGGGCGCAAGTGCAATAACCTATACCAGATCCACCGCCACGAGTCGACGGGCAAGTAAGGTGCTACGACCGATCACAACCGTAAGTCACGATATTTCGCCATAAATAACCATAATGGTCACATGTCCACATAATCCATCATCGTGTAGACATGCCCATGTAACAATAATAATGAAAGTATACCTGGAATCTTCCACACCGCAGACGCCCAGAAGTTCTCAACAAGTCAACCGGCCCTCCATCGAGAGACGCGATAGTATAGAAACACAATTCTTGCACAACAAAGGCTATCAAAGCAAGCATAGGCAAGTTACACGACAACAAGCATAGGCAAGTTACACAACAACAAGCATAGGCAAGTTACACAACAACAAGCATAGGCAAGTTACACACAACTCAAGGTACTTTCATTTTATGTCGAAGTCCGGGTTTTAACCCTAAAGTACTACGTACGTTAACTTCCTTTTAAAGAGATCCATTCCTTTTATAAAAGTCACCCGATACCCGTAGTATAAAATTATAGTGACTCACCTTTTTAAGTAAACCAGAACACTTCATTTTTCTTTAAAATCAAGTAACCACATTTTTTTCCTAAAGTTCCAGTTTGCCTAATTTCAATTACTCAAGTCTCTTTATTTTAGAAAAGTTTCATAGTTCAATGTCTTAATCTCTTTTAAAACAATTGAGTAACATATGCCATATGTGTGAGCAGTTTATTCTTGTTTATAACCATCTTATTAAAGCAGCCATGATCTAGAAAATGTAATATCATTTTGTCTCATCTTAGCTTCTATGCAGATGGAGGTTTCTACTGGTTTTAATAATACTTCATTAGTCATTACATTTCCCTTTATTAACGCTGCAGTGGTTTGTCGATACTCATTCTCGATTTCAAATCAAGAAACATTATTCCTTTTCAAAAAAACCAAGTACTCATTACTCACGAATGAGGTTTCACACAAAAAATCATATTAATTCGTTTAAGTCAAGTCTCTTATCTTTTAAGATCAAGTCTCTTAACTTTTAAAATCAATAAACCATTCATTTTACCTCCCTTAAGACGTTATACCTAACTTCCCATAAAGCTAGTATAACTCTTATGTTTTCAAAACCAAGTATTACTCTCCTTTCAAAAAGGATTCTTAATTCTTTTGAAATACTTCAAGATTCTTATTATTCAGGCTTAAGTCCAAAGACATTGCCGTACAACTACGTTCAGTTAGCACACGACGCTCATCGACTATATATATATATATATATTATTCGTGCTTAAGTCAAAAGACATTGCCGCATAATTACGCTCGCTAACACACGCACGCTCACCGTACTATATATATATATTCTTTTTAAAATATCATGCTCAAGAGTATAGGAAGAATCACATACCTCGCGACGATTATCGACTATTAGCAAAACGCTCCACGACTATAACCCGGTTAGCCTTGTCCACCTTCCAAGTAGTACATGCTACTCGCAGAACATTCAACCAATAAAGGTTATCACCATCAGAATACAAATCCCATGTAGGTACGTCACTTTCTTTTCTTTAATATTCTTCTGATGTGATATCAATTCAAGTCTTTTCTGTAATATCCTTCTATTACAGTTCAACCCTCTTCTTGTATACCATCCTTATACGTCTTATATTCATTTCTATACTACTACAGTATGTAATTCCAATTACAACAGAAGGATAGGATTATTTACCTCAGTAAGCCCCAAAATTTTCCAAGTTTAAAGTCGATCCTGAGCAAGGTTTAGCTCCTACTCCGTGCGCTCCAATTCGCTCCAAGAAACCCTTAGAAGTTCTACACAACTTCTACTTAGTACTCCAACCAATTATGGAGATTTTTCCATAGGGTTTCGTTTAGTGGCTAAAGGAAAGTATAGTAGTATTTTCCGGGCTTTTCGTATAGAGGGTACTTGGAAATACTACAAGGTATTTGGGCTATAGTAACAATACTTGGAGAGTATTTCTATACCACAAAGGGGGGTGTATTTTCGGCTAGCACAACTAGGCTAGAGGGGGTGTTCTCGGCTAGAACACTACAAAGGGAGAGGGGTTTCGGCCAAGGGCCTTTTCTGGGAGGGGTGGCTTTGGACGAGAACCACACTCAAAGGAGGAGAGGGTTTTCAAGACTTAGAAAGATTTGAGGGATGAAGAAAACCTTCAAGCAAGGGGGGTATTTATAGGTCAAGCAATGGCCAACCAATGGCCAAGATGAAGACAAGTGTGGTGCAAGTGTAGGACTAGGATTTACCCATGTGTCCTTATCCATCTACTACACAAAATATCCTACCTAACCCTTGACCAAGAAAAAGCACAAAAAACGTGCCAAAGAAAGCCCTCTTTGCCGCCCATCAGGTGCAAGTGTCACCCTCCCGCTGGTCCAAAATATTTCATCTCTCTAAAAATCCGCAAAATTATAAATGTCATAGCCGAATTTTCCTCCGCAAGTTTAGTAAACGCTTTCGAAAAGCGACTCTTTTCTGTACTGTGAACAAAATTTTCAAGACTAGCCTACTTTAAGGCTTAACTTTAATACGCATTTACCACGCATACATACTGAAATACGGGGTATAACAACAAGATTACTGCACTTAAGAATGATATGACAACAATGGCGACAGGGCCCGCCATACCCCTGAATGTAAGCACTTACAACGGCAGGACTATACCATCGATAAGCCTCCGAGAAACGGAGCATCCCAAACGCTGAATCGTGACCCTAAGAGCGAGGATCAACACCGTGTACTTCTACCGCGGATGAACGCAGCCCGGGCGAGGTCAAGACAACAGTACCAAGTATGTGAAATCGAAAATACTATAAATGAAATCATAGTAGTCTATATAAAGCAGAGACATGTATGATAAGCAAACTACGCTCACAATAAATAAGCCATATGTCAAGTCGTGGACTCACGCCTCAAAGTCATCACTCAAATACAACTATGGGTCTCACGCCCACAACATCAATCATGCCCGTGGAATATCTTCCTCACCGCCAGCATGATATAAAAGCACCAAGGAATACATACGAACACCGTGTCCTACCGTGTCATAATAAAACCGTCACGGTAAGTACGAAGGCATAGCCGACTACTAAAACCTACGCATCAACAAGGTCATAAATCAGATCATGAGATCTGTCTAGACCGCCACATGATCGGCCGCCACTCGCCCGCAGATCTAATGCGCGCGCTTCAGTCCCGAACTTCCCGCAGCTCCGCATAAGCCACTCCGATGGCCCGCATGAGGTATTCCCCGCATCGAGGGTAGCTACTCCCCGGCAACGTCCTGGACTCGCACTCCGCATGGCCACATAGACCGCATGACCATAAAGGCCGCACACTAACCTGGAACTCTCGTAGCTCCGCATAGGTCACACAAACCCGCATGAGGTATTCTCGAATCATAGGTCACACAGACCCGCCTGAGTCTACCCCGCATCGGAGGGCAGCTTAACCCCCGGAATCATGTCAAGAGGTGAGTGATATAATACTAACATAACAACTTATCGTTAACCAACATAAGCACAACAAGGGAAACCCCTTTATACAAACATCACAAGACACTAACACACGTAGCATCTTAACATGTCTACTTATCAAACCATCTTACTACACTTTCCATAATCAATACAAGACTTTCATAAAAAAAAATAAGTAAACCGTTCCTTCTATCTTCCTTAAGTCGTTATACCTAACTTTCCATAAAGCTAGTATAACACTTAAGCTTTTAAAACCAAGTATTTCTTTTCTTTCAAAAATGGTTAATAACTCTTTTGAAATACTTCCAGATTCTTATTATTTAAACTCAAGTCAAAAGACATCAAAGTAAAACCAAAACAATTTCCATACCTTCTTTTAAAACAAAGGCACTTCTCCTTTAAAAGTCAAGTAGCAATATACTTTTTAAACCAAGTGTCTTACTCTTTTAAAACAAGTAACATATACCTTTAAATCAAATTACTTCTCCTTTCCCAAAATCAAGTTGTTTATAAGTCAAGTTATCATTTTAAATCCAATGATAAAACCATTCTTATTTTCAAATCAAGATAACTTTATTCTTTAAAGACCACACACCCATTAATCATGAGTGAGATTTTACAACTTTTTAACATAATTCAAGTCCTTAATGTTTCATAACAAGTCACTTAACTTTGGAATCAAGTCAAGGACACAAAAGGAAAATCAACTTCCTTAAACACACGCCGCCTACCGCACTAAATATATTTCACAAATATCATGCTAGAAAGGATAGGAAGAGGTTCACATACCTCGCGACGATTATCGACAATTAGCAAAACGCCCAAATTACTCTAACCTTGCTCGCTTTTCCACCCTTCAAGTAGAATACGCCACTGTAGTACTTCAACCTATAAAGGCCACAAAACGCCTATCAACCTCTAGCTCTCTTCAGAATAATTCTAGATACAAGATTCCTTATTCTACGGAAAATTCAGCAAGACTCTCCCCGCAACCACATAAAACTCCTCCTCAAACGAGGCCTCGCTACCAAACCAACAATTCCAGGGGGGTTACACGTCTAACCGGACGTGTACAATTCTACTCCACAATAATACTACAAGTCTACTGCAAATACAATCCAATGTAAATACAGTTCAATTCCTTATAATTATACTTCCAATATATCTTATACTCAATGATTAACTACTACAACATGTAATTTCCAATTACAATAGGGACATAGATCATTACCTCGATAAGCCCAAAATTATCCAAGATTATAAGTCGATCCCGAGCAACGCTTAGCTCCACCCCGACGCCCAACCCGCCTCCAAGCAACCCTTAGAAGTTTCCAAATAACTTCTCTTAACACTTCATCTAAGCTATGAAGATTTTTCTAGTGGCTTCGCTTTTGCGACTAAAGGAATAAAGTAGAATTTCCTGCCCTAGTATTGAAATAACTCGAATACAACTAGGATACTAGGCTAAGGTATTTGGGACTATATCAACACTTGAAGAATTTTTCCTACACCAAGGGGAGAGTAGGACGAGAACCTCAACAAAGGGAGTATTTTGTGACTTAGAATCTCAAAGTGGATGAAATAAGTCTTGAAACAACGGGGTATTTATAGGAAAATCAATGGCCAAGATCTGTGCAAGTGTGTGGTGAGGATGAGGTACATGTGCGCTGGTAGTTGGCCAACCATTTGGCTACCATTAAATGGGACAAGTGGCCACCACAAAACGGGCCACTTGTCCACCTAAAAACGCCCCACTGCCTTCTCCACCCGCCAACATGGCCACACGGGGTGACACGTGTCGCCCCTACTCGCCCAAAATATTTCATCTTCCAAAAATATCCGCAATGCCAAAAATCCAAAATAAAGTGGGCACAAAACCAGAAATTCTCCCGTGGCCCCACGTGACCAATTTCGGAAATAAAATTCCATAATTCTCAAATATTCCAAAAGTCCGAATACCAAACTGGGAATCCAATTCCCATTAACGAACATTTTTCCTTCTCAAAATTCGAAACTTTTCCGAAAAATCACATCTTTCTTCCTTTCCAATTTTAATGTCGTATTTACGCACGCATATCCTCATATACATACACCGAACTACGGGTTTAACACACCGCGGACTACCTCAAACCGACCCCACCTCATTCTCGGGTCGGGTTGACCCGCGACCTGGCCTCAACCCGACCCATTATCGCGCCAAACTCTCTCGTTCCCCGATCCGGAACAATCTTACTAATTCACGTCATGAAAGCTACCACTTCTATCTCAAACTACTCATGTAATTATCACAAAAATACTCCACGTACACAAAGTACTCTGACAAAGATTAACCGTAAAGTCTTTTACTCAAGACGGCTTTACATCTAAGGTCTCAACTGTTATAAATTCTAAGGTTCAAAATTTTCTCATCCCCAGACTTACCCTTTTCAACTACCCATATTTTCTAATTCACACTTAACACAATGCTATCCGCATATAGCACTCCACACGTATCTACCATAACAACATAATAAGTCTCTATGGCTAAAGATATCTCGCAACTATCGCATCACTTTCCCTTTGTCGCCTAATCATAATCCCGCCGCAGGCGCCTAGCTATATAAGGCGATGAACCACCACCGATCCCGGCGTCGAGTCTCTACATCCGTGCTACTGGCCTGACAAACTCACCAAATGGCCCCGCTGGCCGCAAGCATACAAGCCGTCGAGCACGACACTCCCATAATGGAGTCTATTACAACGCCACAACGAGGTGGGTGACCTCATCCGACTAACACCCCTTCTCCCTAACAATCGAACCCGCAATCGACCCTGGGTCGAGTCATCCTCTTGTACCCCTCCTACTTGGACATCCTCCCATCACATGGCCCTGACGGACGCAAGTATAACAATCTCTCAAACTAGCACGACACCCTGAGGATCATCCTCAGCTCTCTATCCATAGAACTCCGGCGAACTGCAACTCAAGAAATCCCGAAGTCTCAGACTATCGGATCTAGGGTGAATCACTGCATCGCTGAACCACCGCCTCGTCCGTCCTCATTTCTCGCCACGACCCTAGCTAGTAATCGCCATCTCCTTCTAACTCATATCCTCGCCTCGGTCGCGAATCGAGACCAGTATCGTGACCTCGTGAGAAATCGCCGCCGCCTAAACTCGCTGGCCGGGCGCGCGCAAAACTCGCCGTCAAGCACTATCTCGTAATGACCGCTCGCGCTCGCATTTCCTCAGATCCTACTAGCGCCTCCTCGCCGCCTTGCCCATCTGGGGCCCTCGTTGCCTTGGCCGAGGCATAACGTACATAAGAATACGCTGCAGGAGTCCAACTTATAACACAGCCTCTAAGGCACGATCTCAGAGTGAGAAGAATGGAAACCAATCCTAAATATCTCAGAGCCTCCGATTATAGATGTGGTGCACAACACACCGATAATCAAGACTCTACTAGACACGGTTCGAGACACTTTCCGAGGATTAACTGCTCTGATACCACTTTTGTCACGACCCGATCCCGTGCCCGTGACTGGTGCCTTACCCCGGGAACCCTAGTGATACAACATCAGAGAAAATCAGCGGAAATATAAACTTAAACCTGAAACAAGAGATATGATAATAAAACAGGCCAACGAAACGGTTACCTTCTTGTATATATACGGAAATTGAATAGCATAACCTTTACAACCCCGCCCACAACAAGATTCATGCACTTCTAAGAGTGTTATAACAACAATGACGGACAGGCTCCGCCATACCCCGAATGTAAGTACCTACAACGACAGTGGACTATACTAAAGATAAGCCTCCGAGAAACGGAGCTTCCCAAAACGCCAATCGTGATCCTATGAGCGAGATCAACAATCGCGTCCTCTACCGCGCATGAACGCAGCCTCAAGGAGGTCAAGCATAACATGTACCAAGTATGTGAAATCAAAATATCAGAACGAAATCATAATAAATAAATAAAACAGAGACATGTATGACAACCAAACTACGCTTCACGACATAAAACAAATATGTCAAAGCGAGGACTCACGCCTCAAAGTCATCACTCAAATATAACCAAGGGTCTCACGCCCACAATATCAATCATGCCCGCATCATGGCCACACGCCCCCGGAATTCTCCATCTGTGGAGACATGTCCAAGATGCAATAACAAGATACGTAATCAACCCCGCCAGACGCCACATGCCCCCGGAATTCTGCATCGGTGCAGACATGTCCATGTAACAACAATAACAATATATCGTAATCAACCCCGCCGCACGCCACATGCCCCCGAATTTCGTGACGCGCGCAGACATGTTCATGTAACAACAATAACAATATATCGTAATCAACCCGCCGCACGGCCACATGCTCCGACTCGTGACGGCAGACATGTCCATGTAACAACAATAACAATATATCGGGTAATCAACTCGCCAGACGGCCATATTCCCGAATTTCGTGACGCGCATATGTCCATGTAACAATAATAACAATATATCGTAATCAACCTCGCCAGACGGCCACATGCCCTCTGATTCGTGACGCGCAGATATGTCCATGTAACAACAATAACAATATACCGGGTGATTAACTCTCCGCATGGCCGCATGCCCCCGAAATTCTTCATCAGTGCAGACATGTCCATGTAACAACAATAACAATATACCGGGTGATTAACCCGCCGCATGACCGCATGCCCCCGGAATTCTTCATCTGCGTATACATGTCCATGTAACAACATAACAATATACCGTGATTAACCGCCGCATGGCCGCATGCCCGTGAATTCTTCATCGGCGCACATGTCCATGTAACAACAATAACAATATACCGGTGATTAACCCGTCAGACGGGCCGCATGCCCCCAGAATTCTTCATCGGTGCAGACATGTCCATGTAACAACAATAACAATATACCGGCCCTCCATCGAGAGACGCGGTAGCATAGGAATACAACTTTTCACACAACAAGGCTATCACAAGCAAGCACAAGCAAATTGCCATACTTCAATTCCCTTACAAATATCCATTCTTTCACAAGAAGTCACCTGATACCAACACTCGTATTATCCAAAATAGAGTAACTATTATCTTAAGTAAACCAAAATAGTTTCCCCTTTTTAAAGACAAGTAACAACCTTCTTTTTCAAAAGTTCAAGTTTGCCTAATTTCAAATACTCAAGTCTCTTATTTTCGAAAGGTTTCGTAGTTCATAGTCTTAATCACTTAATAACATAATTCTCTTTTAAAACAATTTGAGTAACATATGCCTTATGTGTGAGTAGGTTATTCTTGTTTATAACAATCTTATTAAAGCAGCCATGATCTAGAAAATGTAATACAATTTTGTCTTATCTTAGCTTCTATGCAGATGGAGGTTTCTACTGGTTTTAATAATAATTAATTAGTCAATACATTTTCCTTTATTAACGCTGCAGTGGTTTGTTCGATACTTGTTCTTATTTCCGAAATCAATATAACATTATTTCTTATAAAACCTAATTACCCATTTCTCATTAAAACGGTTTCACAACTTTTTAACACAACCCAAGTCCTTATTAATTCACATCCAGTCTTTTATCTTTTAAAAACCACAAACCATTTCTTTGCCCACATAAAGTTGTTATAACCAACTTCCCATAAAGCCGTTATAACACTTTATGTTTTAAACCAACCAAATTCATTTAACACATGTACGTCTACCGTACTACATAGTTCCCAACATATCATGCTAGAAAAGATAAGAAGAGGTTCACATACCTCGCGACGATTATCGACAATTAGCAAAATGCTCCAAGTACTACAACCTTGCTAGCCTTTTCCACCCTTCAAGTAGAATACGCTACTCGTAATACTTCCACATATAATGGCCATAAAACGCCTATTAACTTCTAGTTCTCTTCGTAGAATATTTCTACGGAAAATTTGGCAAAGACCTCCCCGCTATCACATAAATCTCCTCCTATCAAGGCCCGCTACTGTGCCAACAACTCTACGGATTACACGCCTAACCTGACGCTGCTCAATTCTACTTCACAGAATACTACAAGTCTCATCAGAATACAAATTCCTATGTAATTACAGTTCAATTCTCTTCTTTAATATCCATTCTATATATAGTATACTCAACTATACATTACTACAACATGTAATTTCCAATTACAATAGGGGGATAAAGATCATTACCTCGATAAGCCCAAAATTATCCAAGATTATATGTCGATCCTGAGCAACGTTTAGCTCCTAATCTGTACGCTCCAAACCGCTCCAAGCAACCCTTAGAAGTTTCTAATAACTTCTCTTAAACACTTCAACTCCAAAAAGTGAAGTACACTTAGGCTAAACTCAGGCAACTCTGCCAAGGGTGTATTTAGGCTAAGGGTGTGAAATCTTTTCTAACCTTTGGTTACTAATCTTCCTAATACACTAAGGAAGAACACTTAAGACTTTAAGAATTTTTGGACAAAGTTTGGTTAAGGGAGAGGGGTGTTTGGACGAGAACTACTACAGGGAGGAGTATTTTTGCCTTGGAATTTCTCAAGTGTGGATGAAGAAGTCTTGCAACTTGGGGGTATTTATAGGACATTCAAGGGCTAGGATTGAAGCAAGTGTGTGGTCTAGATTGAGCCATGTGTGTGTGGGTCCCACTTATCTATCTACTACACAAATATCTTGCAAGACTTTTGACCAAATGTTTTAAGCCTTTTTCATGCCAAAAACGTTTTCAACATGTCCAACAATTTCGTCCAACCTTGCCACCTAGGGGTGACACATGTCGCCCTCCTATTGGTCCAAAATATTTCATCTTCCGAAAATATCCGTAATGCCAAAAATCCGAAAATAAAGTGGGCCCCACAAAACCGTAAATTCCTCTTGTGGGCCCTACGTGACCAATTCCGGAAAGAATAAAATTCCATAATTCTCAAATGTTCCAAAAAGTCCAAATACCGAATCCGGGAATCCAATTCCTATTAACGAACCTTTTTCTTACACAAAATCCGGAAACTTTTCCGTCGAAAAATCACATCTTTTCTTCCTCTCAAATTTAATGTCGTATTCTCGTACGTATGTCCTCACATATATACTTTGGAACTACGGGGTGTAACAGGTACCTGAGCCTCCAGTTACACAGCCTGGAGCAGAGGATATGGGCTACAAGGAGATGGCACAGTTATTGGCCGGGATCGTGGCTAGGCAGGAGGACAGACGGGAGACAGCGGTTCCGGTTGTACCCATAGTTCACCCCAGATCTGATAGCTCGAGACTTCGGGACTTTTTGAGTTGCAGCCCACCAGATTTCTATGGGTCGAGGCCTGAGGATGATCCTCAGGAATTTATCCGACGCATACGGATCATGAGAGTGATCAAGGCCTCGGAGACAGAGTCGGTAGTATTGGGTTCACATCGGCTGCGTGATACTGCAGTTGACTGGTTTGATTTATGGGAACTGTCCCGGGGGGAGCATGCGCTTCCAGCTGTTTGGGACGAGTTCTCATAGGCATTTCTTAGCCATTTCTTGCCTCCGCAGATGAAGAGAGCTCGGGCCGATAGATTTCTGACGTTGAGACAGAGTGGGCGGACGGTCCGGGAGTACAACGTAGAGTTTGACTCGTTGGCTCGGTATGTACCCGCTTTAGTGGCAGACATGGAGGACAGAGTGCACCGCTATGTCACAGGGCTCGATGATTACTTAGCAGAAAGTTGCACGGGAGTAGCTCTTCAGCCGGGCATGGACATTGCCCGCATGCAGGCTTATGCACTTGGGTGTGAGAAACGTAGGGGCCGACGGATTGATAGGTATCAGCAGAAGAGGCTGTGACAGCAGGTCCTCCGTAGTTTTCGAGGTAGACAACCTCAGCAGCAGACCGGAATTGCACCTCATCCGGCTCGCAGCGCCTCCACCGCCTTCCGGCGCCCAGGTATTCAGGCGTACAGTGGCCTGTGGCTTCGGGTTCCCAGAGAAACCAGAGTTCCAGTCAGACGAGGCCACCTATGCCTCGGTGTGGTCGATGTGGTGATTACCATCATGGGGGGTGTCATGTTCCTCCAGGAGCTTGTTACTCTTGTGGCCAGCAGGGCCATTTGAAGAGAGATTGTCCGACTGCAGGCGCGGAGTGTTATGGTTCAGCCGAAGGTCGGGCTTTGGATCTTCGCCTTCGGTGGTCGCGCCCGAGGCGGTGGTGACCAGCAGCCGCGCAGGGTCGTGGTGGGGTCTCGCCCAGCGGTCCTCAAAACCGCATTTATGCTATGTCCAGCTGTCAGGACCAGGAGGCGTCACCAGATGTCGTCACAGGTACATTATTGGTTTCATGTTGTGATGTATATGTTTTGATAGATCCAGGTTCTACCTTGTCCTATATATCTCCTCATATTGCTGGTAGAATAGGGATAGAGCCCGAGTCCATAAAACCTTTTGAGGTGGCTACGCCAGTAGGTGATTCGGTAGCTGAGCGGGTATATAAGGCTTGTCCAGTGACTATATACTGGCCGTCGACTTCAGCCGACTTGATAGAGTTGGATATGACGACTTCGATGTGATTATGGGTATGGATCGCTAGGCCTTGCTATGCCAACGTGGACCGTAGAGAGAGATTGGTACGGTTCCGCTTCGTGAGCCGCTATCGAGTGGAAGGGAATATCGCGTCGCCGGCGGTAGGTTTATCTCTTACCTCAAGGCTAGGAAGATGGTGCTGGCGGGTATATCTACCATATGGTTCGTATTAGTTATCGAGGTCGAGATACCGCACTTCACCAATTCCGTTGTTAGAGAGTTTCCGCACGTATTCACGCACGAAGCTTCCGCATCCTCCTAAGAGGAGATTGAGTTTTGCATTGATATGTCGCTAGATACCGACCGATATCTATTCCACCGCATGCGACGGCACCGCCGAGTTGAGGGAATTGAAAGACCACCAAAGATTTGCCGGAAAAAGGCTTTATCAGCCTAGTGTTTCTCCCCCGGGAGCGCCGCTTTATTTGTAAAAAGAAGGATGACGCCAGACATGTGTGTTGATTACGCAAATGAATAAGGTAACTATCAAGAACAGATACCCTCCCGTGATTGATGATTTGTTTGACCAACTGCAGGGGCAAGGTGTTTTTCCAAGATAGACTGCGTCCGGTTATCATCAAAGTAGTTAGAGAGGCGTATATTCCAAAGATCGCATTCAGACCCCAGATGTGCACTATGAGTTCAGTGATGTCATTCGTTGACCAATGCCCCATCGATTCATGGATTTGATGAAACGTGTTCAAGCCATTCTTGGATATGTTCGTTATAGTATTCATTGATGATATCCCGTTTATTCGCGCACGAGCGAGAGCACGCAGATCATTTGAGGCGGTATCGAGTCCTCGTGACCGCAATTGTATTCCAAGTTCTCAAATGCGAGTTTTGGTTGGCTTCGTGGCTTTCTTAGGGCATGTTATCGGGCCGATGGTATTCGGTTGATACAAAGAAAGATCGAGGCGCCAAGACTTGGCCTAGACCCACTACACCAACGGAGGTGTCACGACCCGACCCAAGCTCGCGATCGTGCCCTACCTCGCACCCTTTCGGATACATCGAGAATAGCAATGAACATACACAACTTATAAAATGCTTAAACATAAAACAATAACAAAGCTAGCCGATAAGGCCACCATCCGTACAAAATACGCAATAAAACACAAAATTTTTTTTTCTTTACAACCCAAACCACAATGTGACTACGCACTTAAGAATGACAATTCTCGCCGACAGGCCCCGCCATACCCCGAATGTACAAAACCGACAATACCAGTGGATAAGCCTCCGAATAAAGGAGCTTCAACAAATGACAAAGGATCCTAAGAGCGAGGATCAAGAACTGCACTTCTACCGCGCAAGAACGCACTCAAGGAGGTCAAGACAACATGTACCAAATATGTGAAACCGAAAGCATCAGAATGAAATCATAAGTCTATAATAAAACTGGAGACAGGTATGATAACTCAATTAACAGTACACAGTGCCTTACTAACAATGAGAGTAACTAGGAGTATACGTACAACATAAAAATAGGGATCTCACGATCAAAGCAGAACCATCCGTCCGTAGTATCATTAAGCAATCCTACTCCTGGGACTATTTCACCCGTGATAGTCGATTTGACCCGCATGAGGTATTCCTCGCGATAGTCGCACTACCGCATGGGACTATTTCACCCGCATAAACCCATAAGGACTCGCATGAGGTATTCCTCGCATCGTGCACGGAAACAGGTGGTATAACTATCTTGGGGATTTACCCCTCAATTATACTCTTAGCCTGAAGCAGGTGGTATAACTATCTTGGGGATTTACCCCTCAGATATACTCTTACCCTGGAGAAGGTGGTATAACTATCTTGGGGATTTACCCCTCAGATATACTCTTACCCTATCTCAACCGGCCATCATATATAACATAAGCACTACCGGCTTATCATACAAAAAGTAAGCAAGTTAAGAAATCCTCCTAACTTCTTATTAGCCTTATTCATACACGCTCTCATTTTAGTTTACTTAAGGCACTAACATGTCATTATAAATCCGGGGGTTTAACCCAAAGTACTACGTACTTCTATTCTTTTAAAATGACTCATTTTTATATAATACTTCCAAGATACTAATAACCGTAGTATCAAATCATAACTACATTTTAAGACAAGTCACAATACTTTTTTAGAAAATACATTTTCGGGCTTCTAAATCAAGTGACTTCTTTCTTTTAAAATCTTAAGCAATTGATGCCTTCAAATCAATTTGCCTTTCGTTATTTCAAGTCATTTAACATACTTAAATTACTTAGAGTAAACCACTCTTTTTAACTTTCCATAAAGTTATTATAACCAACTTCCCATAAAGCCGTTATACTAGCTTTATACATTAGCAACTTACATACTTCTTTATAACAAAGAGACTTAAACTTTCCAACAAAACAAGTATCAATAATACTTTCAACATACTTAAAGTCTCTTAACTTTTGAAAACCAAGATATCCTTAATATTTAAACAAGTGAGTTAATTCCCTAACTCAATCAACTTGGAAATTATTAAATTAAGCCAAGGATATCAAATGGACCTAGATTGTCAAAATCTTGTACGTCTACCGTACTATACATTTACAACTTATTCATGCTCAAGAGATAAGAAAGTTCCACATACCTCTTCGGTTTAATCCACTTGCTAAGTCCAATTCGCCGTACGTAGTATGTCAACCTATAATGACCATAGTACGTCTATTAACTTCTAGTTTCAAACGTAGAATATTCCAAGTGCAAAGTCACTAAATTCTACGGAAAATCGGACAACACTTCCTTTGTTTCTACATACTTTGCCACCTTTTTCAAGGCCGAATTCAATAACCAAACACGCCACATTTAAGGCCCAGTCAATGCAATTAATCAATAGGGGATTACACGCCTACTAGACGTGTAAAATTCCGCCCCACAAACGATATCAAACTAATACAATCTACTAGTCAAATTCGGCCACATTGAGACACAAAACACCAATTCTTATCAAATTTCCATTTCAATCCAAGTTGTTAGCATAGCAAGATATCAAGTCGCAATCGATTATAACAACTAAAATCTTCAAGTAGCTAACATGCGACAATTCTAGTTAACGACCAAATTGTAATTCAATTTCAAATGACTCAACATGTCATTTTCGGATTTGAACTTCCAAATTTCCATAACACTTATCAAACTTCATAATACATATCACATGATTATTTCTAACTTATAATAACAAGGAATCTTCAATTACAAAAGTAAGACGAAGATTATACCTCATTTAGCCCAAATATGATCCAATATCACAAGTCGATCCTTAGCAACTTTAGCTCCTCTTTTCGACGTTCCAATCCACTCCAAGCAACCCTTAGAAGCTTATGAATAACTCATCTTCAAGTTCTCACTTCAAAGTTGAATAACTCCTTAGGTTTTCGCCTTGCGACTAATACGAAAACACCATTTTTCCGGGATCTTTCTATTGAGATACACTTACAATACCCTTAGGTACCTTGGTTTAAAGTATGGAGCTTATTGGACAACAAACAAAAAATTTCCTCTCCTAAGGCATGCCAAACCCGAGAGCTTCACTAGGTTTTTCTCACAATTCTTGAAAATTTTCTAAGTGTGGGAACTAGTCTTGCTACTAGTATACATATATAACATAATGGAGGGTCAAGATTAGAACAAATAGGTGGCCTAGATGAGTTTCACATGGATCCTAGCCAAGTGGCCTTGACTAAGTCAACTATATCAAGCTATTAGTCTTTGCAAGACTTGGTCATTTAATTATGGTTAAATGACCATCCTACCCATGTATTTTTCGTCCAAGAGTAAGTAAGGGGGGTGACACGTGTAGCCCTCCCGTTCGTCGCAATATTTCGTTTTCCGACAATTCCATAATTCCGATAAATTTTTACTCGTCTCAAATCTTAACATTTTTTAGTTCTTATGTACGTTCTTATAAACATATCCTGGAATTTCCGGGGTGTAACATTCTTCCCCCCTTAGAAACATTCGTCCCCGAATGTTCTTTCGGGAGTCAAACTCAAAGATAGCGACATAGTCTTCTTTTACAACCCTTACATACCAATAATGCCACACGTGGCCACATAAAAATGCTCATACAAAGATGTCAAGCTGAACCCCATGTGTCAACGCTTGCTATCCGCATAAAGCTTCACGACTCTAAGCTTACTAATAATCTTTCCTGATAAGCTTCGCTTTATTCACGGTCACCAATCTAGTCCGACCAAATAATCGAACCTCGCCATGTCGAACCATCCAACCGCGATCTACACTTTCTTACATTCAAGGCCTCATACAGGCCATCCAAAACTGGAAGGGTATCTCATATCGTGACGTAACACAACAAGAGGCAATTAACCCTCCCGCCATATATCGAAATCAAGAACACAGCCCGCCACCTATCCTCAAGTACCGATAGTATGCTCGCCGTCCGCTTGGCCCGAGGGTGAAATGTCACACCGAGACTCACGTGTCTCTAATACCTTCGAAAACCTCCGTAGTCACCGTAATGTAACTCATCTGTCTCGACATCATGAACGTAGGAACCCCGCAGCCTCACGCCTCCTCGCTATACAAGCTAGCATAAACCTCACCGAGTAAGTGGTCCCAATCCGAAGAACACACCGTTTCGCCATTTACTTACCATGGCCCCTGTGGAGTCGCACTTCCTCCGAGTACGATGCCACCTCAGAACAAGATCCATTTTAATTACCTCCCATGTCTAAGTCGGGTCTAAATCGCTCGTAATAGCCCACGCCTCTCGTGTTCAACTTTGACCTGCTACTAATTCGGACACTAACCAGTAAACTCCGCCATGTCCCTTTTCCGGTCATCTTACCCATACCTACATCTGAGGTCACGACACAACTTAGTCGACCCCGAACAATTTGAGCAATAAGCACTGTAGGCCTCCCTAAAATCTGCTGACTAGTCTTGCAGCACCGGGTACACACAATCTATCCTCATATCACAGCACCTCATCCGGTGCTACTTAAATAGACTCTTCTCCTCTCGGAGAGCCGTATCTCGATACCGTATCATAACTGGATCCTCATACTGTCGTCTCCTTACCTCCTCAACGACGGAAGACTCGACAACCTCTCGGATCTAAACTTCATTAACCTTGGAAACAAATAATTGAACCCCTAGGCTCGGTAACTGAAGAATCTCACGGACCACGTCCAGTCTATCTGGCTGCCCGTCTGACAGACTACCCATAGACCCACAACTAAGAGTATATGTAACTGTCTTGGCTTTCCCCGGATGGTATAGGATATCGATATCACAATCCTTGAATAACTCTAACCACCGTCGCTGTCGCAAATTCTACTACCTCTGTCTGAAGGTATACCGGAGGCTTTTGTGGTCTGCACAAACATCCACATGAATTCTACATAAACGTCATGCCCCCAAATCTTCAAGGCATGATTTAACTGCCGCCAGCTCCAAATCGTGAGTGGCGTAATTTCCTTTCCTGCTTCCCTAACTACCGGGAAAACATAGGCCCTATCTTTATCGGGTTGCGTCAGCACACAACTTAGCCCAACACCCAACGTGTTATCATAATAACCTAACCCTCTAGTCTTTCAGGAGGAGTTAGAACTGTAGTCGAGTCAACTTATCTTCCAATAACTGGAAACCTTTCTCATTCTTGCGAAATGTTCGGGTGTCCTTAATCTCAATTATGGTTCCTGTTTCCTTTTCTCTGTTGCAACCAAACTTGGTCATTAACTTAGATTTGATTCTTTTGCTTGCCTCCTGGACAAGAATTCCTGTCAATCACAATTTAGGGGGGGGGGGAGGTTTCCTTGATCTCGTCAAATAGTAACCCAATGCTACCACCTTTCCTCGAGGTGTTCTTATTACCCGTTATTTACTAATGATTTTACACTAGTCTGGGGTCATCATATCGCGTGCAACGTACATAACCATAGTCGTATTCTCTTTTATCATTCTTGTTATACCCCATATTTCCAGAGTATGTACGTAAGGACGTACGTAGAAAATTTGAACTTAAGAGTAAGGCTTGGACGATTTTCACTTTGTTCACAACACCCGACAGTCGCCGACGAAACGTTTTCACAGTTTTCGTAGGGAAAATTCCGGCTATGTCTTTTTTTAATTTTTGCGGATTTTTCTGAGAGACGAAACATTTTGGACCAACAAGAGGGCGCCACTTGGCACCCTCTCATTGGTGGAGTGGGGGCGGTAAAGGTGGCCGAAAGTTGGCCTTGTTTGGTCAAGGGTTGGTAGGATATTTTTGTGTTAGATGGATAAGGTGCACTTGGCAAGATCTTGGCCCTACACTTGCTATGCACTTGGCAAGATCTTGGCCATTGGTTGGCCTTGGCTTGTGCTATAAATACCCCTCTCCCTTTGATGAATTCTTCATCCTTTCCACAAATCTTCTAAGTGTTAAAATCCCTCCCTCTCCCCTCTTGTTGACTCTCGCCCAAGAGCCCTCTCCCCTTTGAAAGGCCCTCGCCGAGCCCTCTCCCCTCCTTGTAGTGTGGCCGTGGGGTACCCCCCCTAGCCTAGTTGTCTCGTATAATACACCCCCCCTCTTGGTAGAAATACTCTCAAAAGTATTGTTATAATGCCCAAATTACCTTAGCCTTATGCCTTGTAGTATTCTAAGGTTATACCTTTACAAAGCCCGCTTATACTATTATACTTCCCACAATACAAAACCGAACCCTAAGTAAATCTTCACCCGTAGTTGAAGTTATAAGTAGAAGTTGGTTAGAACTTCTAAGGGTTGTTTGGAGCGGCCTGAGCGCACTGAGTAGAGCTAAACCTTGCTCGTCAGATCGACATTTAAACTCTGATAATTACGGGCTTATCGAGGTAAATATCTTGTCCTCTATTGTAATTGGAAATTACATGATTGCTTGAATATATAGTTGAAGTATACTATATATAGAATCAACGTAGTTATCGCAATGTCTTTTGACTTAAGCCCAATAATAAGAAACCTTTTCGAAAGAAGAGTACCGAATCGTAATTACATAGACCGTAATACGAGACTTCAGTAGCTTTTCGTGAGGTAGAATTGTACCCGTCGTTAGACGATAACCCCCGGTTGGCTTCGTAGCCTACCCCGATAGAGATGAGATTTACGCCGCCATGTGGGAGGGAGGAGTGTCGCCAATTTTCGTAGAATGTTCTACGGCGGATCTAAATGTTAATAAGCGCCTTGTGGCCTTATAGGTCAAGTACTACGGTGACGTGATTCATCGCAAGGAGTAGCCGACACTGAAGTACTTGAGCGCTTTGCTATTAGTCGATACTCGTCGCGAGGTATGTGAACCTCTTCCTATCTCTTCTAGCATGATACGTGTGTAACTATGTAGTACGGTAGACGACAGTGTTAAGTGTATTTGATTGATCTAAAACATAAAGTGTTATAACGACTTTACGGGAAGTCAAGTTATAACAACTTTATGTTGGTAAGAAAATACTTGTGGTTTTTAAAAGGTAACTGATTTGAACTATAACTGGCTTGTTATGTGTTAATAAAGAACTTGAAATATTTCAAAAGATTTTTGAATCATTTTGAAAGAAGAAGTAATACTTGGTTTTTGAAAACTTAAGAGTTATACTAGCTTTACGGAAGTTAGGTATAACGCTTAAGAATGTTTTATCGATTTCGAAATCGAACGTGTACCGACAAACCATCATAGCTACATTAAAAGGAATGTTTTTAATAATTAAGTATTATTAAAACCAAGAGAAACTTCCATCCGCATAGAAGCTAAGATGAGACAAAATGATATTTCCTAGATCATGGCTGCTGTAATAAGATTTTTTATAAACAAGAATATCCTACTCACATATAAGGCTTATGTTTTCTCAGATGGTTTAAAAGAGAATTATATTCTTAAATGAATAAGATTATGAACTGCGAAACCTTTCGAAAATGAGAAACTTGAACATTGGAAATTAGGCAAACTCGAACATTGGAAATTAGGCAAACCTGAGCATTGGAAAAGAATGTTGCTACTTGATTTTACAAAGAGAAGTAATTGATTTACTTTAAAAAGATAATCACTCTATTTTCATATACTACGGGTATTGTGTGACTTTTGTGAAAGTAACGATCTTTTAAAGAGTTGATGTATGAAGTACTTTGGGAATAAAACCCGATCTTGTTAATCATGTAGTAGAAAGTACCTGTGTATATAACTTGATTGTGTTGGTTTGTGATAGCCTTGTAATACTTTCTTGGTGATTTGTTAAGTAAACATGCTAGGATGCTACGTGTGTTAGTATCTTGTGATGGTTGTGTAAAGGGGTTTTTCCTTCGACTGCGCTTAAATTGTTTGACTATCAGCCGTTATGTTGGTATTGTACCACTCACCTCGACTTGTGTTCCGAGGTTAAGCCGCCTCCGACGCGGGTAGACTCAGCGATCCGGGACCATGATTCGAGAATACCTCACGGGTCCGGGGATCCATGCGGAACTACGGAGTTCCAAGTTAGTTTGCGCCTTGTGGTCACGCGGTTCAGGCCACGCGGATCGCGAGTCCGTGGCGACGCCGGGAGTAGCTACCCTCGACGCGGGAATGCCTCACGCGCCTATGAGGTTGGCCTATGCGAGTCGCGGAAGTTCGTGGCTAGACGCGCACATTTGATACATCGCGCGAGTGACCGCCTTTGATCATGTGACGGTCTAGACAGATCTCATGATACGATTATGACCTTGTTGGTACTAGGGTGTTAGTAGTCGGCTAGGCCTTCAGATTTACCCCGTGACGGTTTTATTATGACACGTGGGACTCGTGTTCATGTATTCCTTGGTGCTTTTATATCATAGATCGCGGTGAGGAAGGTATTCCACGCATGATTGATGTTGTGGGCGTGAGACCCATTGTTATACTTGAGTGATGACTTTGAGGCGTGAGTCCCGACTTGATATGATCGCTACTTATTGTGAATCGTAGTTTGGTTATCATACATGTCTCCCGCTTTATATAGACTACTATGATTTCATTTACGTGATTTTCAGCCATATACTTGCACTGTCAGATCGACCTCCTTCGGGGCCGCGTTCATGCCGCAGTAAAGGTACACCGCCGCTGATCCTCGCCTAGGGTCACAGCTCAGCGTTTGAAGCTCGTTCCTCCGAGGCTTATTCGTATAGTCCTCGTTGTTGTAGGTGCTACATTCGTGGTATGACGGCCCCGTCCCGCCGTTGTCATATCATTCGTAGGTCCGTAGTAATCAGTAGGCGTGGTTTGTAAAAAGGATTAAACTGCTCACGTTGAAAGAGTTGTGGTATATATATGCCGAAAGGCAAGGTTTCACAGATTATTGTTTATACTTCTGTTATTTTATGTTATTGATTTATGCTCCGCTGATTTTCTCTGATGTATGACTACCGGGTGCCCGGTAGGCACTACCACGCCCGTTCGGCCGTGACAAAAGTGGTATCGAGCGCTTAATCTCTGGAAAGTGTCTACAGCATCGTATCCAGAAGTTCGATTATCGGTGTTGGCACCACACCAATAATCGTGAGGCTATAGGGTATTTAGGATTGGTTTCTATTCTTCTCACTCGAGATCGTGCCTTAGCCGTGTTGTAAGTTGGACCTCCGACGAAATTATTTCTTATCGCTATGCCTCGCGCAGGCAACCCGCCCGCGAGGGCAAGGCAACCGGCGAGGAGTCGCGAGTAGAGTTCGTGAGGGTGGCGAGGCACAGCCCAATCATTACCTAGGATAGTGCTTCATTCGGGAGTTCTGCGACGCCACTAGCCCCAAAGCAGAGTTTTAGCACGGCGGCGCTTCCATCGCGCCACGATGTTGGACCTTCGCCCGCGATCGAACAGTGAGTATAGAGTATACCGATGTACCGCGAGTCTTGATGACTATCTAAGAGAGGTTGTGCAAGAGTAATTCTTCGCTTAGGCTTGAGCATGGCTCGTACGCTTATGCGCAGCAGCCGAGACGTGTAGAGATCGACGTTAACGGGCGACAAGAGGGGCCGAGCAAAGAAGGTCCTTTGGTAACTTTCGAGGCGAGTCGCCACCGCCAGATTAGATTTGCACATCCACCACAGAGAGGTCCACGGGTTCGTGGACGCTCGGTACGCAGAGTTGGTCGAGCTCCGCAGCTTCCGCTCACTACACGAGGTTCCACCACCGATTCGCTTTTCCCTCTGTTCACAGGATGCACGCCATCCCGGAATGTCGTCTTTAGTTGGTACTTGTTGCACTGCGCCGTCAGCCATGTCGAGAGAGTGTCCTGTAGGAGGACTTAGCCTTCGTGATCGCGGTAGTTCGTCATCTTCCTTAGCTACGCGCTCACGGGCGTGTTTGATTAGAACGACTAAGGAAGTGAAGCAAGAGATATAGATATATCCTTAACCTCTAGAGATCTCAGATATGTGATAAGTGAGTATACCTTAAGTGCTATGTTCGATAGCAGTGTGTTAGTTGTGATTAGAAATCATGACGGGTTAACCGAGTAAGATTTTGGGATAGAGAAGGTGTAACGACCTGCCCGGTTCATCGTGCCTTATCCTGCACCCTAGTGATACAACATCGAGAAAACCAAATGAAAATAAAACATGAGTCATGAAACAAGAGATATAATAATAAAAAGCAACCAAAACGGTTGCCTTCAAAGATATACATAAAACCCGAATAGTTTAATCCTTTACAACCCCGCCTACAACAGATTACAGCACTTAAGATTTATAACGACTATGACGGACAGGCCCCGCCATACCCTCGAATGTACAAGAACCTACAACTCGTGGAACACATACTAAAAGATAAGCCTCAAGAAACGGAGCTTCCTAATACGCTGACTGTGATCCTAAGAGCGGGATCCACGACCGATGTACCTCTACCGCGGCAGATGAACGCAGCCTCAAGGAGGTCAAGATAATGTACCAAGTATGTGAAATCAGAAAATATCAGAATGAAATCATACTAGTCTATATAAAGCAGAGACATGTATGATAACCAAACTACGATTCACAACATAAAAGCAATATATCCACGGACTCACGCCTCAAGTCATTACTCAAATATAACTATGGGTCTCACGCCCACAACATCAATCATGTTCGCATCACGGCCGCATGCCCCGAATTCTGACGGTGTAGACATGTCCATGATGCAACAATAATACCAATGCCCCATGGCCACATGCCCGAATTCTACCTCGTAGACACGCCCATGTGACATCAACAATAATATCTGGTGATCAACCCCGCCGCACGCCACATGCCCCGAATTCTACCTCGGTGTAGACATGTCCATGTAACCACAATAACAATATATCGGTAATCAACCCGACCGCACGGGTCGCATGCCCCGAATTTAGACGGTGTAGATACGCCCATGTGACATCAACAACAAGACAAGAATCAAAATGGAAACATACCCGTGGAATTCTCCATCACCGCCAAAGACGCTCCAAGTAAGTTCTCAATAAGTCGACCGCCTCTATCGAGACGCCAGAATACGTAAATACCACACTTGTACAACAAAGGCTATCATCACAAGCATAGGCAAGTTTCACAACAACAAGCATAGGCAAGTTTCACAACAACAAGCATAGGCAAGTTTCACAACAACAAGCATAGGCAAGTTTCACAACAACAAGCATAGGCAAGTTTCACAACAACTCAAAGTACTTCCCTTTATACCAAAGTCCGGGTTTTTAACCCCAAAGTACTACATACGTTAAGTTCTTTTAAAAGAGATCCATTACTCCTATAAAAGTCACCCGATACCCGTAGTATTAGAATGACCAACCCACATTCCTTTTCAAAATCAAGTAACAAAGATTCTTTCCTAAGTTCCAGTTTGCCTAGTTTCAATTACTCAAGCTTCTCATTTTCAAATGGTTTCATAGTTCCCAAACTTAATCACTTGATTCCTTTTTAGAACAATTGAGTAATATATGTCTCACGTGAGAGTAGGTTATTCTTGTTTTACAACATTCTTATTACAGCAGCCATGATCTAGAAAATGTAATATCATTTTGTCTCATCTTAGTTTCTATGCAGATGGAGGTTTCTACTGGTTTTAATACAACACATCATTATTCAATACATTTTCCTTTATTAACGCCGCAGCTGGTCCTGTCGATACACATTCTCGATTCCCAAATCAAGAAACATTATCCCTTTAAAAACCAAGTACTCATTACTCACGAATGAGGTTTCACACAAACATCCACATTAAAATAAATAAGTTAAGTCTCTTATCTTATAAGATCAAGTCTCTTAACTTCTAACATCAGTAAACCATTTTCACTTACATAAGGTCGTTATAACTAACTTCCCATAAAGCTATTATAACACCCTATGTTTTAAACCAACCAAATCACTTAGCACATGTACGCCTACCGCATTACATAGTTCACAACAATCATGCTAGAAAAGATAGGAAGAGGTTCACATACCTCGCGACGATTTATCGACAATAAGCAAAATGCTCCAAGTACTACAACCTTGCTAGCCCTTTACACTCCTCGAGTAGAATACGCTACTCTTAGTACTTTCACCTATAAAGGTCACAAACGTCTATTAAACCCAAAACAAAAGTTTCTATCTTTATACAGAAAATTCGTAAGACCTCCCCGCAACAACAGAAATCTCCTCCTCTATCGAGGCCGCTACCAAGCCAACCGTGGGGTTTACACGCCTAACCGAACGTACAATTCTACACAAGTCTATCGCACATACACCCTATGTAAATACAGTCAGCTTCTTTATTCTTCAGCTTAAGTCAAAAGACATTGTCGAATACTAAGTTTAGTTCGATATATAGTATACTTCAACTATATATTCTAACAAACATGTAATTTCCAATTACAATAGGACAAGATAATTACCTCGATAAGCCCAAAATTATCCAAGTTATAATGTCGATCCCGAGCAAGGTTTAGCTCCACTGCGCCCAAACCACTCCAAACAACCCTTAGAAGTTCTAACCAACTTCTACTCAAATACTTCAACCAACTATGAAGATTTCCTGTGGTTACAGCTTGAGACTAAAGGACAAAAGGTAGTATTTCCTGACTCTACGTAAAGAGGTATCTTTGGAATACTACAAGGTACAAGGCTAAGGTATTGGGCATTATAACAATACTAGGAGTATTTCTATACCACAACAAGGGGTATTATGCGAAACAACTAGCAGTGGTACCCCACTGCTAGCACCACAAGTGGGGACCTTCTCGCCAAAGGCCACAAGGAGGAGTGAGGGAGGAGAGGCTTAGGACGAGAGCTACTAGAGGGAGGAGGGATTTCAAGACTTAGACAAAGTGAGGAGTGAATGAATAAGTCTTCACAAGTGAGGGTATTTATAGCAAAACCAAAGGCCAACCAACGGCCAAGATTAAGCCATGTGCAAGGCAAGTGTAAGGCCAAGATCAAGCCAAGTGCACCCTAGCCCCTACTCCTTAAAACCTCACAAATATCTACACAAATATCTAGCACAACTTGCCCTCCAAATCGCCAAGTCCGCCCCACTTGTCTTCATCAGGGTGACACACGCCACCCTCCCGTTGGTCCAAAATGTTTCGCCTCTCGGAAAAATCCGCAAAATACAAAACGACATAGCCGGAATTTTCCTTCGCAGTTACGCAAAACGCTTCGCCGAAAACGACTCAACCAAAGTGCAGACAAATGTAAAATCGCCATGGTGCCATACACGGGGTGACACGTGTCGCCCCGATTCGCCTGCAATATTTCGCCTTCCAAAATATCCAATTTACCGGAAATCTCAAAACAAAGCGGGCCCACAAAACCAGAATTTCTCCCGTGGCCCCACGTGACCATTTCCAAAATAAAATCTCAAAATTCTAATATAATCTATGAAGTCCAAATACCAAATCGGGAATCCACCCCATTAACGAACCTTTTCTTCACAAATAACCTAAACTTTTCCGCTTAAAACTCACATCTTTCTTTCTTTTCAAAATTTTCACGCACTGCACGTACGTCCTCACATACATACCCTGCAACTACGGGGTATAACATTCTTCCCTCCTTAGAAACATTCGTCCCGAATGTTCCTTCTCAAGTCGAATATCGATAAAGTTCCTCTAACAAGTTGCCAATGCCACAGCCACTACGAAATAACACACGCTATCTTCCTCCTTACTCGTTGCATCTTCTCGAACACTCGAACTCTCCCAAAGACGCACCATACTTCACCATTACTCGCTCAAAATCTGGAGTCACTACCTCCAAACTTGGTCATCTTACTAACCTCAAACTTCCTTAAGGCCATTCCCGCCTTTACGAACCGCTTCGGTCGAACGCGCCCACGAACTCATACGATGATCATACAAACTGGGCCTAGCATCCTCGTGACCCTACCACCGGCGGACCACCCAGACTGACCCCACCCCAAACCGGTTACGGGTTGACCCGCAAATGGTCCTCAACCCGACCCCCAATCGCGCTAAACTCTTGTTCCCGATCCGAACAATCTTACTAATTCACATCACGAAAGCTACCACTTCCATCTCACACTACCCACGGACTTATCACACAAATAAATCCCACGTATACTACTACTCCGATAAAGGTCAAACATAAACGAATCTTTAATCTCAAGACGACCTTACCCCTAAGGTCTCGCCGTGACATAGTCTAAGGTTCACACTTACCATGCCCCCATACGTAACCTCCCAACTAAACATGTTTTCAAACTCACAATTAACACAACGCTTATTCGCATAGCACACAATAATGAGACCATCATAACAAGCATACCAAAACTCTAGAGGGTTAAGGATATACCAAGCTACCGCTCCACTCTAATCATAGCCACTCGCAGGCGCATAATCAGAAGGCGATGAACCACCATCGATCCGGTAGTCGAGTCGAACATCCGTGCTACCTTGGTCTGGACACTCGCAAAATGGCTCCCGCCGCAAAAATAACAAGCTCCTCGCACCACGACACTTCCCGAAATGCGGTCTACCACATCGACCACACCGAGGTAGGGTGACCGTGACCGCCAACACCCTTACTTCCTCGAAACTCAACCTCGAGCCCCGACCGCCCCGAATACTGGGCGTTGTGGAGGACCACTGACCGGGCGGAGGTGCAAAACTAATATGCCGCCGAGGCGGTCCGCCTCGAAAGTCGCCAAAAGACCACGATGTCCTCGCCTCTTCTCGCGATCCAGTCATTCCGCCGACCTCTCCGCACTCACATCCTAGTGCATGAGCTCGCACGCGGCAATGTCCATGCCCACAAGAGCTACTCCCGAACATGCCTCGACATGTAATCATCGAGCCTCAGAACATATCGGTGCACTCGATCCTCCATACTAGCTACCAACGCTGGGACGCATCGCCAATGAGTCGAACTCCACATTGTACTCCCGAACCGCACGCCCGCTCGTTTAAGCATCAAAAATTTTACCGCGTTCTCCTCATCCGCGGAGGCAAGGCGCGAGGAAAGCCCCAAAACTCATCCCATATCACGGAGGTGCATGCTCTCCCGAAAGCTCCCATGAATCAAACCAATCGATCGCGGTATCACGCACCGACGCGAACCAAAGGTCACGCACTCGTTTCAAGCCTTGATCACCCGCATGATCCGTCAGAATCGCCGGATGAACTCCTCGCGATCATCCTCGTGCCTCGACCCATAAAACTCGCGGCTACAACTCGTAAAGTCCCGCAGCCTCAAACTATTCGCTTCGTGCACCACAAAGCCGCTGAACTGAACCGCCAGATCCACTTCTCCTCATACTGCCACGACTCGCCAAGAATCGCCATCTCCTTGTAACCCATCTCTCTCGCCTGCATCGCTGGACCGAGGCTCGTGTATCGCGGTCTCAGCAGCCATTGCCGCGCTCTAACTCGCTGGGCCGGGCGGCGCTACAAAACCCGCTGCTCAAGCACAACTCGTGTATCGCTCGCTCGCGCCCTCTCTCAGATCTCACTAGCAAGACTCTGGCCGCTTGCCCTCCTGGCTCTCGTTGCCACTGCGCGAGGCATAATCGTAAAACGAGATACGCCGAGGGTCCCACTTACAACACGCCTCTAAGGCACGATCTCGTAATGAGAAGAATGGAAACCAATCCTAAATGTCCTATAGCCTCCTCGATTATAGATGTGGTGCACAACACACCGATAATCAAGACTTACTAGACACGGTCAGACACTTTCCGAGATTAATCGCTCGATACCACTTTTGTAACGACTGCCCGGCCGCATCGTGCCTTATCCTGCACCCTAGTGATACAACATCGAGAAAACCAATGGAAAATAAAACATGAGTCATGAAACAAGAGATATAATAATAAACAAAGCAACCAAAACGGTTTTCAAGATATACATAAAACCCGAACAGCTTTAATCCTTTACAACCCCGCCTACAACAAGATTACATGCACTTAAGATTTACAACGACTATGACGGACAGGCCCCGCCATACCCCGAATGTACAAGAACCTACAACTCAGTGGAACACATACCAAAAGATAAGCCTCCAAGAAACGGAGCTTCCCAATACGCCGTGACCGTGATCCTAAGAGCGGATCCACGATCGATGTACTTACCGCTGCAGATTTAACGCAGCCTCAAGGAGGTCAAGATAACAGTACCAAGTATGTGAAATCAGAAAATATCAGAATGAAATCATACTAGTCTATATAAAGCAGAGACATGTATGATAACCAAACTACGCTTCACAACATAAAAGCGATATATCCAATGGGACTCACGCCTCAAGTCATTACTCAAATATAACTACGGGTCTCACGCCCACAACATCAATCATGTTCGCATCACGGCCGCATGCCCCGACTCAGATCGGTGTAGACATGTCCATGATGCAACAATAATACCAATGCCCTACGGCCACATGCCCCTGAATTCTACCTGCCAGACACGCCCATGTGACATCAACAATAATATACCGTGATCAACCCCGCCGCACGCCACATGCCCCTAATTTACCTGTATACATGTCCATGTAACCACAATAACAATATATCGGGTAATCAACCCGACCGCACGGCCGCACGCCCCTAATTCGCAGACGGTGTAGATACGCCCATGTGACATCAACAACAAGACAAGAATCAAAATGGAAACATACCCGTGGAATTCTCCATCACCGCCAAAGACGCCCAAGTAAGTTCTCAATAAGTCGACCGCCTCTATCGAGACGCCAGAATACGTAAATACCACACTTGTACAACAAAGGCTATCATCACAAGCATAGGCAAGTTTCACAACAACAATCATAGGCAAGTTTCACAACAACAAGCATAGGCAAGTTTCACAACAACAAGATAGGCAAGTTTCACAACAACAAGCATAGGCAAGTTTCACAACAACTCAAAGTACTTCCTTTATACCAAAGTCCGGTTTTAACCCCAAAGTACTACATACGTTAAGTTCTTTTAAAAGAGATCCATTACTCCTATAAAAGTCACCCGATACGTAGTATTAGAATGACCAACCCACATTCCTTTTCAAAATCAAGTAACAAGATTCTTTCCTAAGTTCCGGTTGCCTAGTTTCAATTACTCAAGCTTCTCATTTTCAAATGGTTTCATAGTTCCCAAACTTAATCACTGATTCCTTTTAGAACAATTGAGTAATATATGTCTCACGCGAGAGTAGGTTATTCTTGTTTTACAACATTCTTATTACAAAGAAATCATGATCTAGAAAATGTAATATCATTTTGTCTCATCTTAGTTTCTATGCAGATGGAGGTTTCTACCGGTTTTAATACAACACATCATTATTCAATACATTTTCCTTTATTAACGCCGCAGTTGGTCCTGTCGATACACATTCTCGATTCCCAAATCAAGAAACATTATCCCTTTAAAACCAAGTACTCATTACTCACGAATGAGGTTTCACACAAACATCCACATTAAAATAAATAAGTTAAGTCTCTTATCTTATAAGATCAAGTCTCTTAACTTCTAACATCGATAAACCATTTTCACTTACATAAGGTCGTTATAACTAACTTCCCATAAAGCTATTATAACACCCTATGTTTTAAACCAACCAAATCACTTAGAACATGTACGCTCACCGTACTACATAGTTCACAACAATCATGCTAGAAAAGATAGGAAGTGGTTCACATACCTCGCGACGATTTATCGACAATAAGCAAAATGCTCCAAGTACTACAACCTTGCTAGCCCTTTCCACTCCTCGAGTGTAATACGCTAATCTTAGTACTTTCACCTATAAAGGTCACAAACGCCTATTAACCCCAAAACATAAGTTTCTATCTTTCTATAGAAAATTGGCAAAGACTTCCCCGCAACAGCAGAAATCTCCTCCTCTATCGAGGCCGCTACCAAGCCAACCAGTGTGGGTTTACACGCCTAACCGACGTGTACAATTCTACACAAGTCTACTGCAATACACCCCTATGTAAATACAGCTCAGCTTCTTTATTCTTCAGCTTAAGTCAAAAGACATTGCGAATACTAAGTATAGTTCCATATATAGTATACTTCAACTATATATTCTAACAAACATGTAATTTCCAATTACAATAGGACAAGATAATTACCTCGATAAGCCCAAAATTATCCAAGTTATAATGTCGATCCCGAGCAAGGTTTAGCTCCACGTGCGCTCCAAACCACTCCAAACAACCCTTAGAAGTTCTAACCAACTTCTACTCAAATACTTCAACCAACCATGAAGATTTCCTGTGGTTACTTTGAGACTAAAAGGACAAAAGGTAGTATTTCCGACTCTACGTAAAGAGGTATCTTTGGAATACTACAAGGTACAAGGCTAAGGTATTTTGGGCATTATAACAATACTGTGGAGTATTTCTATACCACAACAAGGGTATTATGCGAAACAACTAGCAGTGGTACCCCACGGCTAGCACCACAAGTGGGACTCTTCTCGCCAAAGGCCACAAGGAGGAGGAGGAGGAGAGGCTTAGGACGAGCTACTAGGAGGGGAGGGATTTCAAGACTTAGACAAAGCTGAGGAGGAATGAATAAGTCTTCACAAGTGAGTGGTATTTATAAGAAACCAAAGGCCAACCAACGGCCAAGATTAAGCCATGTGCAAGGCAAGTGTAAGGCCAAGATCAAGCCAAGTGCACCCTAGCCCCTACTCCTTAAAACCCTCACAAATATCTACACAAATATCTAGCACAACTTGCCCTCCAATGGCCAAGTCACGCCCCACTTGTCTCCATTGTGCGTGACACACGCCACCCTCCCGTTGGTCCAAAATGTTTCGCCTCTCGAAAAATCCGCAAAAATACAAAACGACATAGCCGAATTTTCCTTCGCAGTTACGCAAAACGCTTCGCCAAAAACGACTCCAACCAAAGGCAGACAAATGTAAAATCGCCATGGTGCCATACGGGTGACACGTGTCGCTCGATTCGCCTAATATTTCGCCTTCCGAAATATCCAATTTACCGGAAATCTCAAAACAAAGCTGCCCCACAAAATCAGAATTTCTCCCGTGGCCCCACGTGACCATTTCCAAAATAAAATCTCAAAATTCTAATATAATCTATGAAGTCCAAATACCAAACTGGGAATCCAATTCCCATTAACGAACCTTTTTCTTCACAAATAACCGGAAACTTTTCCGTCGAAAACTCACATCTTTCTTTCTTTTCAAAATTTTCTGCCGTACTCTCGTACGTACGTCCTCACATACATACCCTGCAACTACGGGGTATAACAGAAGGTGTGAGCCTTAGAGTTTTATACGTAGAGACCTTAGAGGTAAGGCCATCTCGAGCATAGGTGTAGGGTTATGTTTGACCCTTATAGGAGTGCATAGTGCACGTGAGTTATGTTTATGGGATAAGTCCCTGAGTAATGTGGAATTAAAGAGGGTAGTTGAGCTAAGAAGACCGCTAGGTTTTCGTAACGTGATTAGTGAGAGTTTTCCTTCGGGGAGCTAGCGCCACAAGGCGCGCCGGCCTGCCGAGGCCACGCTGCGTCAACCCGCTGCAGGTTCGGTGCGGTCAGCCGTGGTGGTCCCGCCTTGTGGTAGGGTCACGAGGGTGTTAGGCCCATGTTCGCCAACCAGACGAGTTCGTGGATCGATTCGACCAAGAGCCCGCCAACGGGTCACCATCGTGTCTTTCACCAGACCCGCTTCGGCTGATGTTAGGTCGAAAGGTTGAAAGGTCGCACGGTGCCTACCTTCACCTTATGTCGCATGTGAAGCCTGTGTCAGTGGCTATTTTCGTTTTCTAAAAGTTTACCAGCAGGTTAGAACTCAGCAGTCTCAGACCGCATTCATTCGCCGCCGGTTCGATTTCGCGGTAGTCATGAGATTGTTGTCTCGTGAGGGAGTGTTTAAGCTACCATTTCGGTTCGGATGTCACCTTTGAAGCCTCAGAGGGCGGATGTATAAGTCGCCACGGCCGATTGGTTCGATGTTGGCAAGATTCAGATAGTTGGTTCAGCTTATTCCACAGATCGTGGATGTGGTAAAGCTTGTCTAGAAGAGGTTCCGCAAAACGTAGAAATCGTATGGATAATCGGCGACGACGCTAGAGTTCAAAGCCGACGGCCGGTCTTGAAAGTACCACCCCGTCAGTGACGAGTTTTGGAAAAACAGAGGAAACTTAGCCCGAGTTGTTTTGGGCCTTTTAAGTTCATGTGAAGAATAGGCCGCTGCATATGTTAGCTTTTGCCGTCCGACTTAGGAGGCAAGACGTCCGCCTTCGTATTGTTATGTTCGGAAAGTATCGAGATCCATCCAGAGTGTTCCCGCTAATGATGACCACGTTAGAGATAGTAACCCCGAAGTTTTGAAATCAAGCAAGATCGTAAATGTGGTAAGAGTTCGAGTGTACGCCACCTCGTGGATCGTGATGCGCGGTACCATTTGTTGGGTCGCCGGAGTGAACCTCGCGCAAAGTGACAAAAGTGCAGAGGTGTTATGGTGATGTTAGAGGTGTTTCCTCGTGGACTTGGATGTAAGCTTTTGGCGCAAGTTGTTTCGTGGCTACGCTGCAAGGATTGTTCTCGTAAGTATAGTAGTGAAGACTATATCGCGCCGCGCTTGTTTTGAGATTTAGAAAGAACATTCGACGAATGTTTCTAGGAGGAGAATGTTATACCCGTATTTCGCAGTATGTACGTAAGGACGCACGTAGAAAATTTGAACTTAAGAGTAAGGCTTGGACGATTTTCACTTTGTTCACAACACCCGACAGAGTCGCTTTTCGACTAAACGCTTTCACGCCTTCGTAGGAAAATTCCGGCTATGTCTTTTTAATTTTTGCGGATTTTTCCGAGAGACGAACATTTTGGACCAACAAGAGGGCGCCACTTGGCACCCTCTCATCGTGGAGCTGGGCGTAAAGGTGGCCAAAGTTGGCCTTGTTTGGTCGGGTTGGTAGGATATTTTTGTGTTAGATGGATAAGGTGCACTTGGCAAGATTCGCCCTACACTTGCTATGCACTTGGCAAGATCTTGGCCATTGGTTGGCCTTGGCTTGTGCTATAAATACCCTCTCCCTTTGATGAATTCTTCATCCTTTCCACAAATCTTCTAAGTGTTAAAATCCTCCTCTCCCTCTTGTTGACTCTCGCCCAAGAGCCCTCTCCCCTTTGAAAGGCCCCCTGGCCGAGAGCCCTCTCCCTCCTCAGAATGGCCGTGGGTACCCCAGCCTAGTTGTCTCGTATAATACACCCCCTCTTGGTAGAAATACTCTCAAAAGTATTGTTATAATGCCCAAATTACCTTAGCCTTATGCCTTGTAATATTCTAAGGTTATACCTTTACAAAGCCCGCTTATACTATTATACTTCCCACCACAAAACCGAACCCTAAGTAAATCTTCACCCGTAGTTGAAGTTATAAGTAGTTGGTTAGAACTTCTAAGGGTTGTTTGGAGCTGGCCTGAGCGCACGAGTAGAGCTAAACCTTGCTCAGATCGACATTTAAACTCGGATAATTATGGGCTTATCGAGGTAAATATCTTGTCCTCTATTGTAATTGGAAATTACATGATTGCTTGAATATATAGTTGAAGTATACTATATATAGAATCAACGTAGTTATCGGCAATGTCTTTTGACTTAAGCCCAATAATAAGAAACCTTTTCGAAAGAAGAGTACCGAATCAGAATTACATGCGATCAGAATACAAGAGACTTGTGTAGCTTTTCGTGAGGTAGAATTGTACCCGCTCGTTAGACGATAACCCTGGTTGGCTTCGGTAGCCCCGATAGAGGATTTAGATTTACGCTGCCATGCGTGGGGAGGTCGCTAATTTTCTCAGAATGTTCTACGGCGATCTAAATGTTAATAAGCGCCTGTGGCCTTATAGTCAAGTACTACGCGTGACGTGATTCATCGCTAGGAGTAGCCGACGCTGGAAGTACTGAGCGCTTGCTATTAGTCGATACTGGTCATGAGGTATGTGAACCTCTTCCTATCTCTTCTAGCATGATATGTGTGTAACTATGTAGTACGCAGACGACAGTGTTAAGTGTATTTGATTGATCTAAAACATAAAGTGTTATAACGACTTTATGGGAAGTCGTTATAACAATTTATGTTGGTAAGAAAATACTGTGGTTTTTAAAAGGTAATCGATTTGAACTATAATCGCTTGTTATGTGTTAATAAAGAACTTGAAATATTTCAAAAGATTTTTGAATCATTTTGAAAGAAGAAGTAATACTTGGTTTTGAAAACTTAAGAGTTATACTAGCTTTACGGGAAGTTAGGTATAACGGCTTAAGAATGTTTTACCGATTTCGAAATCGAATGTACCGACAAACCATCCGCAGTACATTAAAGGAATGTTTTTAATAATTAAGTATTATTAAAACCAAGAGAAACTTCCATCCGCATAAGCTAAGATGAGACAAAATGATATTTCCTAGATCATGGCTGCTATAATAAGATTTTTTATAAACAAGAATATCCTACTCACATATAAGGCTTTTGTTTTCTCAGATGGTTTAAAAGAGAATTATATTCTTAAATGAATAAGATTATGAATCATAAACCTTTCAAAATGAGAAACTTGAACATTGGAAACTAGGCAAACTCGAACATTGGAAATTAGGCAAACCTGAGCATTGGAAAAGAATGTTGCTACTTGATTTTACAAAGAGAAGTAATTGATTTACTTTAAAAAGATAATCACTCTATTTTCATATACTACGGGTATTATGTGACTTTTGTGAAAGTAACGTATCTTTTAAAGAGTTGATGTATGAAGTACTTTGGGAATAAAACCCGATCTTGTTAATCATGTAGTAGAAAGTACCTTGTGTATATAACTTGATTGTGTTGGTTTGTGATAGCCTTGTAATACTTTCTTGGTGATTTGTTAAGTAAACATGCTAGGATGCTACGGTGTTAGTATCTTGTGATGGTTGTGTAAAGGGTTTTTCCTTCGATCGCGCTTTAAATTGTTTGACTATCACCGTTATGTTGGTATTGTACCACTCACCTTGACTTGTGTTCCGAGGTTGTCGCCTCCGACGCGGGTAGACTCAGCGGTCCAGGACCATGATTCGAGAATACCTCACGCGGGTCCAGGATCCATGCGAACTACGGAGTTCCGGTGTTAGCTGCGCCCTCGTGGTCACGCGGTCTCAGGCCACGCGGATCGCGAGTCCGTGACGACGCCGGGAGAGCTACCCTCGACGCGGGAATGCCTCACGCGCCTACGAGGTTGGCCTACGCGAGTCGCGGAAGTTCCGTGGCTAGACGCGCACATTTGATCATCGCGGCGAGTGACCGGCTTTGATCATGTGACGGCCTCAGACAGATCTCATGATACGACATGACCTTGTTGGTACTAGGGTGTTAGTAGTCGGCCAGGCTTCGTGATTTACCCCAGACGGTTTTATTATGACACAGTGGACCGTGTTCATGTATTCCTGGTGCTTTTATATCATAGATCGCCGGTGAGGAAGGTATTCCACGCATGATTGATGTTGTGGGCGTGAGACCCATTGTTATACTTCGAGTGATGACTTTGAGGCGCGAGTCCTCGACTTGATATGATCGCTACTTATCAGGAATCGTAGTTTGGTTATCATACATGTCTCCCGCTTATATAGACTACTATGATTTCATTTACGATTTTCGCCATATACTTGCACTGCCAGATCGACCTCCTTCGGGCCGCGCTCATGCCGCAGTAAAGGTACACCGCCGTTGATCCTCGCCTTAGGGTCACAGTCAGCGCTTGGGAAGCTCCGTTCCTCCGAGGCTTATTCGCATAGTCCTCGTTGTTGTAGGTTCTTACATTCGTGGTATGACGGGCCCCGTCCCGCTGTTGTCATATCATTCGTAGAGGTCCAGTAGTACCGTAGCGTGGTTTGTAAAAAGGATTAAACTGCTCACGCTGAAAGAGTTGTGGGTATATATATATGCCGAAAGGCAAGTTTTCACAGATTATTGTTTATACTGTTATTTTATGTTATTGATTTATGCTCGCTGATTTTCTCTCGATGTATGATCATCGGGTGCCCGGTAAGGCACTACCACGGCCCGTTCGGTCGTGACAATTCGTCGAACCTTACCTTAGGCTTACTATTAGCAAAAGTATTTCTATCTTGATTCATAATCGCATAGCTTTCATACATGCGCATAACTTGCATTTATATCTTTACGATACTTCTCGACCAATTCAGACGCCGCTCTTAGTTACCCCAACACAACACTTTTCCCACGGTTATCTACAATCAGAACCTATGGCATGACGACATCAAGACCTTACTAGCCTCATATCCTCGCCTAACAACACGGGTACACGCAACCTCATAATACGAAACCGCTATTTTTCGCAAGAGAACTTATCTCCTTTCTTAAACTTTCTCGAGTCACAACCCTAATCACAGGGTCCTCTTGCGGTCCAATAATTATCTAAACATCACGCACCGCCTTTAAGTTCGTGTAGATTTTCAAAACCTACCAAAGTTGCTCTCGCCTTTCCACTAAAGACTGTGATTTATTTTATTCTTGCCTTGCACATTTTCCGAATTATCCGGCGTCGTGGCCCTGACCGCCACACCAAACCAACTCCAAGTACCTCCAAGGGCACTTAACATAAATTCCTCCAAATTCAATTATTACTTACTTTCTGCGTCAATTTACCTCAAGTGAACAAGTCGCATAGACTTAAAAAGAAAAACAATGATGCCAAAGAAGAAAGGATAATTCACTGGTTACTACCACTTCTCTTCCTTTATACCGATAAACAAATTTACTGTAAAACCGAATCGAGCCAATCTCTCTTCGCAATAACGTTGGCATAACAAGAGGCCAACTAGCCCGTACTCATAATATCCTCAAAGTCTGTCATAACAGCTCTGCTAGGTCTGCTAGGGTCCAACGACTGTATCGTTACCGGCAATCATCCACCCATTCAGCTACCACCCAACACTCACGGGTGTAGTCACCTCGAAAGGTCCTCATGGATTCAGGCTTTATTTCTTTACACTTGGTTGCTCTCTTTTTCACTGGTCGTACTCTTTCCGTACTTCCAAACTCATACTAGCATACGTACATAAATTCCATACTAATTCTGGCCTCCACTCTTTGGAGTTACTAAATTAAACAATATAAGGCCCATTCCGGCTCTCACAACCTGGAAACCGTGGAACACGCCCATGAACCCGTAAATGATTAACTAAACTTGGGCCTTGCACTGCGGACTGCCACGAATGACTACTACCAACCGATCCCATTTCATTTCAAGCTACGAGGCGACCCATACAGTCCCCATCCCGACTTAAGATCGTATTTAACTCTTTGCTACCCGGTAGCGCCTAAGGTCTCGGTGGTTATGACATTCTTAGGCTCGCAATTTCCATGCTCCAAGCCTAACTTATCAGTCCCCCCGTAAACGGGTACAAATACTTCTCAATATTCTATAATCGGGTTGTCTTGTCCACAACAACCATAGTTACTCCATACGGATCTCACCCGTACCATTATCGAAATCCCACTACGTAGCTCAATCTATTAACATAGTCTTCCATTAAGTCCCTTAATTAACCTCTTAAGGGTCCATTACATTCTCCCACAACTCATCATCACCTAACTATCTCAAGTTAGCACGTAAAACCTTGATGAGAGTTCCTTAACTGTTCATACCTTTCCGGTATTTATTTAGTCCTTACCAAATCCTGGTAATCTAAAATCATCCTAGGCAACACATACGTGACCCCCATACATAAATCAGATAGTCAGATGTCCCAATAACAACTATACTACAAACATTACCAACCCGGATACGCAATCCACATAATCTTTCCCGGTCATCTGCCTTTCTCAGAATGCAAACAACATAACTTGTTGTGAGAGACGAATTCTAACCATACAAATTTCTTTCGCACGATCTCAGAGTGAGAAGAATGGAAACCAATCCTAAATTTCCGCAAATTCTCCCGATTATAGATGTGGTGCACAACACACCGATAATCAAGACTCTACTAGACACGGTCAGACACTTTCCGAGGACTAACTGCTCGATACCACATTGTCACGACTCGACCCTGCTCGCGATCGTGCCCTACCCGCACCCTTTCTGTATACATCGAGAATAGCAATGAACATACACAACTTATAAAATGCTTAAACATAAAACAATAACAAAGTTAGCCGATAAGGCCACCTTCCGCATAATATACGCAATAAAACAAGACATTTTTTTTTCTTTACAACCCAAACCACAATGTGACTACATGCACTTAAGAATGATAACTCAAGTGACAGGCCCGCCATACCCCGAATGTACAACAACCGACAATACCGTGGATAAGCCTCCTAATAAAGGAGCTTTTCAACAAATGAACAAAGGATCCTAAGAGCGAGGATCAAGAATCAGACTTCACCATGCAGATGAACGCAACTCCCCGGCGAGGTCAAGACAACACGTACCAAATATGTGAAACCGAAAGTATCAGAATGAAATCATAAGTCTATAATAAACTGAGACAGTATGATAACTCAATTAATGACACACGGCCTTACTAACAATGCAGAGTAACTGTGAGTATACGAAACATAAAAATAGGAGCTCACGATCAAAGCAGTAACCATCCGTCCGCAAAGATCATTAAGAAATCCTACTCCCGACTATTTCACCCGTGATAGTCGTGACGGACCGCATTTAGGTATTCCTCGTGATAGTCGCACTACCGCACGGACTATTTCACCCGCATAAGCCCATAAGGACTCGCATGAGGTATTTCTCGATCGTGGGTAGCAAATCCACTTTAAACAGTGGTATAACTATCTTAGGATTTACCCTCAATTATACTCTTACCCCAAGCGGTCGATAACTATCTTGGGATTTACCCCTCAGATATACTCTTACCCTGGAAAAGGTGGTATAACTATCTTGGGGATTTACCCCTCAGATATACTCTTACCCTATCTCAACCGGCCATCATATATAACATAAGCACTACCGGCTTATCATACAAAAAGTAAGCAAGTTAAGAAATCCTCCTAACTTCTTATTAGCCTTATTCATACACACTCTCATTTTAGTTTACTTAAGGCACTAACATGTCATTATAAATCCGGGGGTTTAACCCAAAGTACTACGTACTTCTATTCTTTTAAAATGACTCATTTTTATATAATACTTCCAAGATACTAATAACCGTAGTATCAAGTCATAACTACATTTTAAGACAAGTCACAATACCTTTTTAGAAAATACATTTTCGGGCTTCTAAATCAAGTGACTTCTTTCTTTTAAAACCTTAAGCAATTGATGCCTTCAAATCAATTTGCCTTTCGTTATTTCAAGTCATTTAACATACTTAAATTACTTAGAGTAAACCACTCTTTTTAACTTTCCATAAAGCTATTATAACCAACTTCCCATAAAGCCGTTATACTAGCTTTATACATTAGCAACTTACATACTTCTTTATAACCAAGAGACTTAAACTTTCCAACAAAACAAGTATCAATAGTACTTTCAACATACTTAAAGTCTCTTAACTTTTGAAAACCAAGATATCCTTAATATTTAAACAAGTGAGTTAATTCCCTAACTCAATCAACTTGGAAATTCTTAAATTAAGCCAAAGATATCAAATGGACCTAGATTGTCAAAATCTCAGACGCCTCACCGCATCTATACATTTACAACTTATTCATGCTCAAGAGATAACAAAGTTCCACATACCTCTTCGGTTTAATCCACTTGCTAAGTCCAATTCGCCGTACGTAGTATGTCAACCTATAATGACCATAGTACGTCTATTAACTTCTAGTTTCAAACGTAGAATATTCCAAGTGCAAAGTCACTAAATTCTACTAAAATCTGACAAAGACTTCCTTTGTTTCTACATACTTTGCCACCTTTTTCAAGGACGAATTCAATAACCAAACACGCCACATTTAAGGCCCAGTCAATGCAATTAATCAATAGGGGATTACACGCCTACTAGACGTGTAAAATTCCGCCCCACAAACGATATCAAACTAATACAATCTACTAGTCCAATTCAGCCACATTGAGACACAAAACACCAATTCTTATCAAATTTCCATTTCAATCCAAGTTGTTAGCATAGCAAGATATCAAGTCGCAATCGATTATAACAACTAAAATCTTCAAGTAGCTAACATGCGACAATTCTAGTTAACGACCAAATTGTAATTCAATTTCAAATGACTCAACATGTCATTTTCGGATTTGAACTTCCAAATTTCCATAATACTTATCAAACTTCATAACACATATCACATGATCATTTCTAACTTATAATAACAAGGAATCTTCAATTACAAAAGTAAGACGAAGATTATACCTCATTTAGCCCAAATATGATCCAATATCACAAGTCGATCCTTAGCAACTTTAGCTCCTCTTTTCGATGTTCCAATCCACTCCAAGCAACCCTTAGAATCTTATGAATAAGTCATCTTCAAGTTCCCACTTCAAAGTTGAATAACTCCTTAGGTTTTCGCCTTGCGACTAATACGAAAACACCATTTTTCCGGGATCTTTATATTGAGATACACTTACAATACCCTTAGGTACCTTGGTTTAAAGTATGAAGCTTATTGGACAACAAACAAAAAATTTCCTCTCCTAAGGTCGCCACGACTGCCCGGCCCGTGGATCGTGCCTTACCGGCACCTAAGTAGTCATACATCGAGTAACCGGAATATAAAACAAGACAGAAACAGCTTATAAAATAAGACACGCTTTATCCAAGAAAAGCGCTTTTCGCATAATATAAATAACTCAAGTTTTGCTACATCCCAACCGCATAATAGTACTACGCACTTCTGGCGAAGTAACAACTATGGCGACAGTATTCCGCCATACCCTCGATCAGATAAACTATCTACAATACAGTGAGATCATACCAAAAGTAGAGCCTCCTATAAGATGGAGCTCCCGACACCAATGCAAAGAGATCCTAAGGATGCGGATCTAGCACTGGCTGCCGCTCTTACCGCAGATTAACGCAGCCTCCGGGCGAGGTCAAGATAACAGTACCAAGTATGTGAAACTATAAAGAATCAAATGAAATCAAAGTATTTAAAACTTTTCACAAATACAATCACTCAATTGCACATAGTACACATCACAAACAACAACAAGAATAGGAAAATCAGAATGTGTCTATTCTAGGTCGCGAATGATCGAAGCAAGGCCAATCGCCCATAGTATCATTCTCGCGTGCCTAGTCCTCGACTTCCGCACTCGTGATAGTCACACATGCACCCGCATGAGGTATTCCTCGTGACGGGGCAGCCAACCCCAGATCCGCCTAGGCTCCCGCACTCGCATAGCCTCAAAAGACCGTGATAGTCTCAACAGACCGCATAGGAATCCCCGCATCAAAGCTAAACACCCGAATGATCAATCTCGAGCATACCGCTGCCCGCATAGTCTCACAGACCGCATAGCCGATAGACCAAGATCGCGGCAAGCCCTGTGATAACAAATACGGGTAGTGATACAATAACAAGACAACGGACTTACCTGCTAGCAACGTAAGCACAAAGAAGAATGACCCTTACACAAAGATTTCAAGACACTAACACAGTAGTATCATAATATGTCTACTTATCAAACAAATCTTACTACACTTAATGTAAATCAATACAAGGCTTTATAAACAAACAAGTAAATAGCCTTTTATCTTTCTTAAGTCATATACCTAACTTCCCATAAAGCTAGTATAACTCTTAAGCTTTTGTTTTTAAAACCAAATATTTATCTTCTGCTTAAAAATGATTCAAGATTCTTTGAAATGCCTAGCTTCTTATTATTCAAAGCTTAAGCCGAGGCATTGCCCTAAGTATTATTCAAAGCTTAAGTCAAAGACATTGCCGTAGTTATTATTCAGCTAACACACGACGCCTTCACCGCATTATATATTGTAAAATATCATGCTTTAGGAAGAATCACATACCTTCTCAAAAAACCACCGCCAAGTGAATATGTCGCGCAGAGAGTCATTTATAATAGTCACAGACATCTATCAAAGTCTAGACTACTCAAGGTCATTCTAAACAGTGGGTTCACAATTCTACTGATTGTCGGGCAAAGACAACCCTACCCATGAGCTATATGAGTTCATCAGAAAACAAATTCTATGTGAGTACTTCATTTATTCTTCTTTAAACCCTTCATCGTGATAATAAATTAATTCTATTCTTTAATACTCTTCTAAGTATTTATACTTATTCTTATACTTCCACAAGATATATACTCTAATTATAAAAGAAGGGTAAGTTTATTTACCTCTGTAAGCCCAATAATATCCTAGATAAAAGTCGCACTGAGCAAGGTTTAGCTCCTAAGTCAGACGCCCGATAGCTCCAAGGAAACCTTAGAAGTTCTTCACAACTTCTACTAAGTACAAAGGATTTGGGCTAGGTATTTGGGCATTATAACAATACTAGAAGACAACTTTTCTACCAAGGGAGGGTAGATTTCTGCCAGCTGTGGGTAGGCCCCGCCAAGCTTCTGGCGGGAAGGTGGTGTTGGACGAATTGCTAACAAAGGAGAGAGGAAGGATTTTAGACTTGAAAGCTTTGTGGACGAAGAACTCTTCATCTCAAGAGGGTATTTATAGCTCAAGCCTCGCCAACCAATGGCCAAGATTAAGACAAGTGCAAGGCAAGTGTAGGGGGAGGATTTAGGCAAGTGTCCTTGGCCAACTTGCACACAAAATATCCTACCACCTCCAAGACAAAAGTAGCCAACCCCATCGGCCCTATTGCCGTGTCAAGTCCACCAATCGAGGGTGACAAGTGTCGCCTCCCGCTGGTCCAAAATGTTTCATCTCTAAAAATCCGCAAAATACTAAATGACATAGTCGGAATTTTCCTACGAAAGTCGTGGGAAACGCTTCGCCTGAAACGATTCTTCTAGTGTGTTGTGCACAAATAAAACGCCCAAGGCTAACTTTAAGGCCAACTTGCAGACGTATTCCCTTACGCATACTGAAATACGGTATAACATTCTCCTCCTTAGAAACATTCGTCCGAATGTTCCTTCCCAAGACGCTTATCGTTAAGCTTAAATAGCTTGTGTTGCCACACATGGCCACAAAATAACACTTAGGCATAAATGATAATGGAAATTTACAAGTAGGAAAGTGAATTACCCGAGGCGTGGGGAATAAAGTGAGGATACTTCGCCTCATGTCCTCCCTCGCTTCCCACGCCATCTCCTCCCCGAGCTCGCTTCGCCACAAGACTTTGACGGGCCACGCCCTTCGTCCGCAGACGCCTAACTCCGACGATCGACTATCGCTATGGAATCTCTCATACGATAACCCCTGGCCACCGACATCGCCAATCGGTGTACCTTAGATGGATCCCCGATACATCTCTCAAAGATAGATACGTGAAAACGGATGCACCGCCTCCAGACGGACGGCAGATTCAACTCGTAGTAACCTTGCCTACCTCGCGACACCAAACGCCCAATGTACCTGGCCGAAGTTTCCTTCTTCCCGAATCTCATCACACCCTTCATGGGCGACACCTTCAGAAAACCCAATCATCAATCGCGAACTCTGATGCCGACGACGATGATCTCGTGATACGATTGCCGACTCGAGCCGCCAATAGCCGCCTTGATAAGCTTCACCTTATCCATCGCCACGCACCAACCGTCCCACTAGCCGCACTCTCGCCCACATCGAACCAACCTATAGGCGATCTCGCACTTCCTCCCATATAAGGCCTCATAAGGCGCCATCTCAATACCGAGTGGTAGCTATTATTATACGCAAACTCTACTAGAGGTAAATGATCCTCCCAACTACCATCGGTCAATAACACAGATCGCAAAGATATCCTCGCAGTCCGATAGTGCGCTCGCCGCCTGCCTGTCTGCGGGATGAAATGCAGATTTCAGCTCACCGCCCCTAAACCCTTCGAAGGACTCTCCGTAAGCTAGCCGAACCGGGCTCTCTCGCCGATATGATCGAAATAGGACTCCACGCACCGACGATCTCTGATGTAAAGTCCGCATAATCCTCACCGAGAAATTGGCCCTAACGGAAGAAAGTGGGCTGATTTCACACCGCCGACGATAACCCATATAGAATCATGTCTCCTCCGAGCGCGAGGCAATCCCGCGATGAAGTCCATGTTGATCACCTCCCACTTCCAAGTCGGGATCTCTATCGCCAGAATGCACCACCGTGCCTCTCGTGCTCTACCTTCACCGCCGCAACACGCACCGAGCTACGAACTCGCAACGCCCTCTTCAAACCATCCCACCAATACACGTATCTAAGGTCGTGGTACATCTTGGTCGACTTTGACGGATAGAGTAACGCCGCCGCAGTGCTTCCCCAAGAACTCCGCCAAGTCCTCAAACATCCGAACACACACCGCTTCAAACCTTAGCACCCCATCAAAGTGCTACTCAAAGCGACCCTTGCTCTCACGTAAGAGTCAGATCACGATATCGAATCAAAGCCGATCTCGAATCGTTGCTCTTCACCTCTCGACGACGGAAGACTCGCAACCTCACGAACTCTAACCCCATCGCTATCGTAATCAAACAAACGGACACCAAGGCTCGCTAATCGATGCAAATCACGAACCATGTCCCTCCTCTCTAGCCGCACATCCGATAGGCTCCCATCGACCTACGACTAAGAGCATCCGCCACAACATCGCCTTCCCGTGGTACATGATATCAACATCGTAATCCTTAAGCAACTCTAACCACCGCCTCGCTGTAGTTCACTCTCCTCTGGTCAAGATATACCGAGGCTCTGTGGTCAGATAAATATCCACGCGAACCCCATACAAATAGGCCTCCAGATCTTCAAAGCGAATCACACCGCCAACTCTAAATCACGCGGGTAGTTCCTCTCGTTTCTTCACCGTCGACGATATGCTATAACTCGCCACGCCGCATCAACACACATCCCAACCCGATGCCCGACGCATCACAATACACGACATAACCATCCGACCTCCGGAAGAGTAAGAACGGGGCGATGCCGCCTCTTTTCAAAGAATCAAAACCCCGCCACAAGCATCACCATCAAACTTGGTCGCTTCCGAGTCACCTAGTCAATGGTGCGCAGATAGAAGCAAACTTCTCCACGAACCGCCGATAATAACTCGCAAGGCCCGTAAAATCGCGAACCTCTCGGAGTAAGAGGTCAAGGCCAAGTCCCGATCGCCGATTCGCCGATTCACTGAATGCCATCACCCGCTAATATGCCCAAGAAACGCCATCAAGTCAACCAAAACTCACATTTGGAAAACTTGGCGCATAACCGCTGGTCTCGAGAATCACAAGATACCCACAAATGCTCCGCATGCTTCCCGCCTGAGCGAATAAACCAAGATATCATCAATGAACACTATCACAAACGTGTTCAAAAATGGTTTGAACACTCGCTCATCAAATCCATGAATACCGCGAGCATCGTCAACCCAAAAGACATGACCTCAACTCATAATGCCCGCATCGTCCCGAATGCAAATTCTGTGGACATCCACCTCTCGACTCGCACTGATGATAGCCCGATCGCAGATCAATCTGAGAAACATCTCGCACTCGCAATCGTCGAACAAATCATCAATCCCGGAAGGGTATTCGTTTAATGGTCACCTTGTTCACCGCTCAGATCAACACACATGCGCAGCGCCCCGCCCTTCTTCTTCACGAACATACCGGCGCTTCCCTGTGGAGAAACACTAGCCCGATGAAGCCCTTCTCCAAAGAAATCCCTGCCGGTCCTTCAACTCTCTCAACTCGGCAGTGTCATTCTCAGATGGCGAATGGAAATAGCCGAGTGTCCGTAATACATCTATACAAAACTCGATCTCCTCTCGTGAGGATACCCGAGGTCATCCGAAACACGCCTGGGAACTCACGACCATCGAATCGATCAAAATCTGGTACCGCAGCCTTCGTGATCAAACACCCGAACGAGATGGTAGATATACCCTTCGCATTATCTTTCCTAGCCTTCGAGGTAGGAAATAAACCTACCTCTCGGCGATACCGCGTTCTCCTCCCACTCGACAACCGGCCTCAGAAACCGAACTGCATTACTTTCTCTCAGCCTACATTGGCGTAGCAAGAAGCTAGCCAATCCATCCCCATAATCACGCCGGTCAATCATCTCCACTCTATCAAGTTTCGCCAGGGTCCGACGATCAGAATGGTCACAGACAAGCTCTATATACCCGCCGAGCTACCACCGAATCACCCATCGCGTAGCTACCGAAAGCGGTCTATGGACTCGTGCTCTATCCCTATCCTACTAGCAACAAGGGAGATATATAGGACAGAGTAGAACCCGATCTATCAAAGCATACACATCAAACCCAGAACCGAGCAAGTACTCGTGGACGACATCAGCGAGGCCTCCGATCCCGCTTACCGACAAAGCATATATGCGCTCGAGGACCGCTAGAATCGACCCGCGCCACGACCGCGACGATGGTCCATGAGTACCTCTCCGGGCGAGTAATCGCTTGGGATGAAGAAGCGCAATGCACTCGTAGATCGGGCCCTACTACCGCCGCCGGCCGACAAACTTCGCGAAATGACCTCGCCGCCACAAGATAGCAGTTCCCGAGTACGCCCGTAATGGTATTCGCCATAACGCACACCGAGCAGACTCAACGTTAGCACTTCGCTACTCGAAATCAAGTCCCGCCCCGACCGCCCGATCGCTCCGGCTGGCCGAATGAGGTAGAGCGCTCGCGCTGGCCGTGGTGCACCGACTTCGCGATGCCGCCACCCCGAGGACCACCAAAAGAACCGCCGCTCGCCTTCTTCTCGCCGATATCGCTTACCCGGCGGCTCTACGCCTCACATCCCAAAGACGAGCTCGCATACTGCATGTCCATGCTCGTCAAGGGACACACCCGCACAAGACTCGCCATGTAATCATCTAGCCCAGGACATAGCGATGCACTCGCCCTCCATCTCTCGCTACAAAGGTGGGACATATCGAGCCAAAGAATCAAACTCGACATCAGACTCCTCACCGCGCCCTCCCGTCTCAAAGAATAAGAATCTATCACTGCGTGCCCTCCTCATCTCGCGAGGCAAGAAGTGTGTGAGAAAAGCCTCAAAACTCATCCCATACCGCCGAGGTGCATGCTCTCCCGAAAGCTCCCATGAATCAAACCAATCGATCGCGTATCACGCACCGACGCGAACCGAATGTCACACCTCGCCTCAAGCCCCGATCACCCGTGATAATCCTTCGCAATGACGGATGAACTCTCGCGATCATCCTCCCGCCACCAGAAACTCGCGGCTACAACTCAAGAAATCTCGTAGCCTCAAACTATCTCGCCTCGGTGCACTACGGTGCGATTGAGCCGAGCCGAACTGCCGATCCAGCCTCTCTCAGATCGGGCCACAACTTTAGCCAATAGTCGGGCATCTCTCAGACCTAACCTCCGCCTGTGCCGCGGGATGCGAGGTGTGGGTACCGTGGTCTCGCTGGGCCGGGCGCCATAGAACTCGCTGCCTCTCGTATAGATCGGGCCTGAGCCCTCGTGACTCTGGGTGTCTCGCTAGCAGCCTTCCTACGCTTTGCCCTTCTGCCCGGTTGCCTTACGCGAGGCATAATCATACAGAAAGGAATACGTTAGAGGGTCCAACCTATAACACAACTCTAAAGCACGATCTCGTAATGAGAAGAATGGAAACCAATCCTAAATATCCTATAGCCTCTCGACATTGGTGGTGCACAACACACCGATAATCAAGACTTACTAGATACGGTCAGAGACACTTTCCGAGGATTAATCGCTCGATACTTTTTGTCACGACTGCCCGGTTCGTGGATCGTGCTCACGGCACCCAAGTAGTCATACATCGAGTAACCAATGAATATAAAACAAGACAGAAACAGCTTTATAAAATAAGACACGCTTTATCCAAGAAAAGCTTGCCTTTCGCATAATATAAATAACTCAAGTTTTGCGCTACATCCCAACTGCATAATAGTACTACGCACTTCTAAGGAAGTAACAACTATGGACAGGCCCGCCATACCCTCGATCGCATAAACTATCTACAATACAGTGAGATCATACCAAAAGTAGAGCCTCCTATAGATGGAGCTCCCGACACCAATGCAAAGAGATCCTAAGGACGCGGATCTAGCACTGCCGCTCTTACCGCAGATGAACGCAGCCCAAGGAGGTCAAGATAACAGTACCAAGTATGTGAAACTATAAAGAATCAAATGAAATCAAAGTATTTAAAAACTTTTTCACAAATACACCGCTTCAATTGCACATAAGTGCCACATCACAAACAACAACAAGAATAGGAAAATCAGAATGTGTCTATTCTAGGTCGCGAATGATCGGGCAAGGCCAATCGCCCATAGTATCATTCTCGTGCCTAGTCCTCGACTTCCGCAGCTCGCATAGTCACACATAGACCCGCATTTAGGTATTCTCGTGATCGGGGCAGCTAACCCCAGATCCGCCTAGGCTCCCGCACTCGCATAGCCTCAAAAGACCGCATAGTCTCAACAGACCGCATAGAATCCCCGCATCAAAGCTAAACACCCGAATGATCAATCCCGAGCATACCGCTCCGCCCAGATAGTCTCACAGACCGCATAGCCGATAGACCAAGATCGCGGGCAAGCCCTGTGATAACACAAGGGTAGTGATACAATAACAAGACAACGGACTTACCTGTTAGCAACGTAAGCACAAAGAAGAATGACCCCTTACACAAAGATTTCAAGACACTAACACAGTAGTATCATAATATGTCTACTTATCAAACAAATCTTATTACACTTAATGTAAATCAATACAAGGCTTTTATAAACAAACAAGTAAACAATTCCTTTTATCTTTCTTAAGTTGTTATACCTAACTTCCCATAAAGCTAGTATAACTCTTAAGCTTTTGTTTTTAAAACCAAATATTTATCTTCTGCTTAAAAATGATTCAAGATTCTTTGAAATGCTTCCAGCTTCTTATTATTCAAAGCTTAAGCCGCAGGCATTGCCCTAAGTATTATTCAAAGCTTAAGTCAAAGACATTGCCGTAGTTATTATTCGCTTAACACACGCACGCTCACCGCACTATATATTGTAAAATATCATGCTTTAGGAAGAATCACATACCTTCTCAAATAAACCACCGCCAAGTTGAATATGTCGCGCAGAGAGTCACCTATAATAGTCACAGACATCTATCAAAGTCTAGACTACTCAAGGTCATTCTAAACAGGGGTTCACAATTCTACTGATTGTCGCAGCACAACCCTACCCGTGAGCTATATGAGTTCATCAGAAAACAAATTCCCTATGTGAGTAGCTTCATTTATTCTTCTTTAAACCCTTCTACCGTGATAATACCAATTCTATTCTTTAATACTCTTCTAAGTATTTATACTTATTCTTATACTTCCACAAGATATATACTCTCTAATTATAAAAGAAGGGTAAGTTTATTTACCCTGTAAGCCCAATAATATCCTAGATAAAAGTCGCTACCGAGCAAGGTTTAGCTCCTAAGTCAGACGTCCGATAGCTCCAAGGAAACCTTAGAAGTTCTTCACAACTTCTACTAAGTACAAAGGGATTTGGGCTAGGTATTTTGGGCATTATAACAATACTAGAAGACAACTTTTCTACCAATGAGGGGGTAGATTTCACTAGCTAGGGGTAGGCCCTCGCCAAGCTTCTCGGGAAGGGGGTGTTGGACGAATTGCTAACAAAGCGGAGAGGGAAGGATTTTTAGACTTGAAAGCTTTTTGTGGACGAAGAACTCTTCATCTCAAGAGGGTATTTATAGCTCAAGCCTCGCCAACCAATGGCCAAGATGAAGACAAGTGCAAGGCAAGTGTAGGCGAGGATTTAGGCAAGTGTCCTCGCCAACTTGCACACAAAATATCCTACCAACTCCAAGACAAAAGAAGCCAACCCAATCGCCCTATTGCCGTGTCAAGTCCACCAATCGGAGGTGACAAGTGTCGCCTCCCGCTGGTCCAAAATGTTTCGCCTCTCGGAAAATCCGCAAAAATACTAAATGACATAGTCGGAATTTTCCCTACGAAAGTCGTGGAAACGCTTCGTCTGAAACGATTCTTCTAGTGTGTTGTGCACAAATAAAACGCCCAAGGCTAACTTTAAGGCCAACTAGACGTATTCCCTCACGCATATACTGGAAATACGGGGTATAACAAAGGCATGCCAAACCCGAGAGCTTCACTAGGTTTTTCTCACAATTCTTGAAAATTTTCTAAGTGTGGGAACTAGTCTTGCTACTAGTATACATATATAACATAATGGAGGGTCAAGATTAGAACAAATGGGTGGCCTAGATGAGTTTCACATGGATCCTAGCCAAGTGGCCTTGACTAAGTCAACTATATCAAGCTATTAGTCTTTGCAAGACTTGGTCATTTAAATTATGGTCAAATGACCATCCTACCCATGTATTTTTCGTCTAAGAGTAAGTAAGGGGGGTGACAAGTGTCGCCCTCCCGTTCGTCGCAATATTTCGTTTTCCGACAATTCCATAATTCCGATAAATTTTTACTCGTCTCAAATCTTAACATTTTTGAGTTCTTATAAACATATCCTGGAATTTCCGGGGTGTAACAGGAGGTGCGCAACTTTTTGGGCCTTGCGGGTTATTATCGGAGATTTGTGGAGAAGTTTGCTTCCATTTCAAAGACCTTTGACTAGCAGCATCGTAAATCACCATGTTCCCGACGGATACTTGTGAGGAGATTTTCCGCCATCAAGGAGAAATTGACGACCGCCTCAGCTTCTTACTCTTCCGCAGGGTTTAGACGGATACGTGGTTTATCGTGATGCGCCGGTGTCGAAGCTTGGGCGTCGACGCAAAGACAGAAAGTTATAACGATCTCGACAAATTGGGAAGTGAAGAATTACCCCACACATTACTTAGAGTCGCGCAGCTGATTCATGTCTTCAAGATCCGGAGACATTATTTATATGGAGTTCATGTGGATATTTTCACGCACTCACAAGAGCTCTCCAGATATCTTCACCAGGAGCCGAATTTGCGCAGACGGTGGTTGTGAGCTACTTAAGGATTATGATGTCGATATCCTATATCATCGCCACGCCCAACCCCAAGCCGGATCGTGCCCTACCGGGCACCTTCTACCTTAACAACTAAGTAAACCGAAATTAAATAACACCTCTTTTTTTTAAACCAATAGTACGCGGCAAGTGCAAAGCCGATAAGCAAGTGCGCCATATAATATACATAAACAAAAGACCGACACTTTACACGAGTCCAATCCCACATATGAATACGCACTCTAAGAGTTATATCAACTATGACGACAAGGCCCCGCCGCACCCATAATCGCATAAAAGCCTGCATCGAAAGAACTCATACCAAAAAGATAAACTCCCAATGTATGAGCTATCCAAAACTCGAGCAGGTCCTACACCGCCGATCACCAAACAACGTACCTAAACTCGCGCAGATGAACGCAGCCTCGGGCGAGGTCAAGACAAGAATGTACCAAGTATGTGGTAAATATCAGAAATGAAATCATAGTAGTCTATATAAAGCAAGAGACATGTATGATAACCAAACTACGCATAATATGTAAGCAATACGCTAAGTCGTGACTCACGCCTCAAAGTCATCACTCAAATATAACTGGTCTCACGCCCACAACATCAATCATGCCCGTGGAATACCTTCCTCACCGCCATAGCCTATGATATAATAACACCAAGAAGTATACATGAACAAAGCAGTCCCACCTTGTCATAACAAACCGTGACGGTGTGTACGGGCTAACTACAGATACCAAAGCCGCATCATCAATCGACGGCAAGTACGAAGCCAACTACCGATACCAAAGCCGCACTATCAATACTATACAATAAATACTATACAATCAAACCACGAGTCGAGCACGGAAAGTACGAGCCGACTACCGATACTCGCCGTGGTCACGAGCCGACCGGCAAGTACGGTGGTCGACTACCAGATACCAAGGTCAGATCACGAGACTCCGCCACGGCCGAGCACGGCAAGTACGAAAGCCGACTACCGATACCGCGCCGTGTCACGAGTGACCGGCAAGTACGGTGGTCGACTACCGATACCAACGACGATCACGAGACTTTGCCACTAAACCGAACGGGCAAGCGCGAGGGCTAACTACCAGTACAAGGCCGAATCAGCCACGAGACGGCAAGTACGAAGCCGACCACCGATACCAAGGCCGAATCGAAGAAACCTCGAGAGCTAGTCCATGGAATAACACTATCACCGCGAGCGCACTGCGGAATTCTCCGTCACCGCCAGACGCCCAAGTAATATCATAACAAACCAGCCGCCTCCATCGAGAGACGCGGTATAGAAATACAATGCTAGCACGACAAGGCTATCACACGCAAACATAGGCAAGTTACACACAACTCAAGGTACTTTCATTTTATGCCAAAGTCCGTGTTTTAACCCCAAACTACTACGTGACGTTAAATTCTTTTAGAAGATCCTTTTCTTTACAAAGTCACCCGACACCGTAGTATCAAAATAGAGTGACTAATACTTTTAAGTAAAACAACACACTTTCCTTTTAAAATCAAGAACAACATTCTTTCAAAGGACTCCTTTATGTAATACCCCAAGATACTAACACCGTAGTATCAAGGTGTGTCTATTTTTCAAAGTAAGTTACTACACTTTAGAAAACTCATTTCAAAGCTTGAAATCAAGTAACTTCAAATTTTCACAATCAAGGCAACTTATGCCCATTAATAAAAATAGACAACTTTCTAAACCTCCATAAAGCCGTTATAACCAACTTCCCATAAAGCCGTTATAACCCTTTATGGTTTTTAGACAATTTCATTCCTTTTATAACCAAGAGACCTATACTATTTAAAACCCCAGATCACATACTTACAAATCAAGTTCTTAACTTTCAAAATACTACAAGTCTCTTATATTTAGAAAACAAGTTTCTTCTACTTTTAAACCTCAAGCAACTCACACTCAAGACAAGCTACTTCTCTTAAATCACGCCATTTCTCCTCTTTTAAAACAATTAAGTTTATCTCTCAATTGACTCACCTAAAGTCATTATATTGAGCCTTATGTTTTGAAACTAAGGCACTATACAAAAGATTTGGAAACCTATTCCTTTTCAAGACTTTGTACTTTAATCAAAATTCTTTCACTCTTAAGAATCCAAACTCCACTAAGGCAATGGATTATACGACTTACAATTTAAACATCAAAGTACAATCAAGGAAGTACATAGAACAAATTCTATACTAGGCAATCCAAGTACAACCAAGGAATGGATCATTTAAGTAGAACGATTTTCTTTATCTTTAGGAATCATGCTAGAAGAGAGATAGTTCACATACCTTTCGGCTAATTCCTCAAGCTTCGAATACGCCGCACGTAGAAGTTTCAACCTATAATGGTCACAACAAGACTATCAATCTTCTTGTCTCTAACGAGAATAATACTAAGTATTTGGTCTCTAATTCTACGGAAAATCGGCAAAGACTTCCTTTGTTTCTACTCACTTTGCCACCTTTTTCAAGGCCGAATACAATAACCAACACGCCACATTTAAGGCTCAAAACAACAACCAACCAAAGGGGATTACACGCCTTACAATACATGTAAAATTCGCCACAATTTAATACCTACTAAGTCCATAATCAAGCCCTTCTCGGCCAACTTAAACAACAACACAAGTCCTTTCCAAATTCTTTTCAAATTCCAAGTTCTTAGGTCAACATGTTATATAGTCATAGACAACTACAACAACTACAATTTCCTTCTAACACAACATGCGACGACTTAAATGAATAATCAACTTGAATTACAATCTTAGGGCTAAACATGCTAGTTTTCGGATTTAGGGTTCCAATAGCCAATACACTAATCCAACTACATAATATACATCTCATGCTTGCTAATAACCATAGCTACAACAATAAGTAAACTTAATTGCTAAAACGACGAAATTTATACCTTTCCAAGCCCTTAAAATTTCCAAGAATCAAAGTCGCTTTAGCAATTCTTAGCTCCTTTCCTTAAGTTCCAATCCGCCTCCGAGGCCTATGAAGAACCCGTCTTCAAGTCCCAACTTCAAAGTTGAAGAACTCTTTTAGTTTCCGCCTTGCGACTAATACGAAAACGTCATTTTTCCGAAATCTTTCTATTGAGATATCCTTACAATACCCTTAGGGACATTGGGTTAAAGTCTTGTAAATAATGGACAACAATTGCAAAAACATTTTGTGGGAGATGCACCTAAGCCGAGAGCTCACTTTCTTGGACAAGAAATGTCAGGATTTTTCTAAGTATGGGAAGACCTTGTCTTGCACTAGCTATGCTTATATAACACATCAAGGGCTTAGATTACAACAAATGTGTGGCTTGGATGTGTTTCACTAGATCAAGCCCATGTGCAAGTCGACCTTCGTCAACATTATCGCTTAGAAGACTTATCATCTACATAGGTCAAATGACCATCCAACCCTTACTAATTTCGTCCAACACCACACGTGGGAGAGCCACGTGTCGCCTCTCATTCGCCCATAAAATTCAGTAACCTCGTGGCCCCACAAAAAAGTAAAATTCCTCGGGTGGGCCCCACGTGACCAAATCCGTAAAAATAGATTTCCATAATTTTAATAAGTTCCATATTCTTCAAATAATACATTTTGAGAATCCAATTCTTAACAACGAACATTTTTCCTTTCCGACGTTCTAAGATTTTCCGAAAACAATTCTTCCTTCGTACCAATTTCCAAGTCTTGTTTCCTTCGCACATTCTCTTTACATGCCCCGACTTACTGGTGTAACATTCTTCCCTTAGAAACATTCGTCCCCGAATGTTCTTAGTCGGTTGTCAAGCTATACAAACTCCGGCACAATCTCTATACTATGCCTATCAATCAACACTGCACAAGACCAACGATGCCACACATGGCCACCACATAACACACGTGAACATAAAAATGGACCTTCCGTCCGTGGCCCCTCTCACAAAACTCGAAGGTTACAGTCTTCCCCAAACCCGGGATCCTTAGAGGTTCCTTTCTTTCCTTACTTATCATTCTTTCTCGTGCTTCTAAACTTATATAGTAAACGTACAACATCTCAAATTTTGTTTCTCTTCTCCAATCCTTGGAGTTACTTCCCAAACTTGGCCATATAGTTACTTACATTCCCGTTAAGGCTCTTCTCGGTCCTTACGGCCTAGTTCTGGTGGAACGCATCCACGAACTCGTACAACGATCAACTAGACTTGGGCCTAGCACCCTCGTGACCCTATCACATAGCGGGACCACTACCAACTGACATCACCCCATTCCATACTATCGACTGACCCGAAATGAGTCTATAACCCGACTCATCGCCACACTTAACTCCTCATTCTTAGCCTGAAATAAATATCTCTCTTATCTCAAGGTACTTCTCACCCTATCCTCCCATTCACTAGAGGTTTGTCATATAAGCCAAAGTATTCCTACTGTACAATCTTCCCTATTGGTCTTACATCACATGGGCAATTTCTACGCGTGAACTCCACACAACTCTAGTCTCACCACTTATCATTCTTGTCAATAATCTTAACTTTTCACTTTACTAATCAAAGTATCCCTACCTGGGTACTATCACTTTACAACTCTAGCAACAAAGGGAAAACATAAACGCTAGGTAAAATCTGAATCTATCAACACACGATGATTCAAAAGAATCGGAATATACCAGAACCCCGTGCGATGTTGCTTTCGACCGCCCGCAGTCGCTATCAATGCGTTCAAGGACCGCCAACTATAAACTCCACTCGACCTCTACCACTACCGCTAACATCTCAACACCCCGCTCGGGAACGCAAACGCGGAGGAAAGGAACCAACCATCGGCCTCATAGCCGAGCCACCTCACCTGCCCTTCTTCTAAAAGGACATACCTCGTGATATGGCCCGACGCCACAATAATAACAAACACTGTGCAAGACGGCATTTCAAATGACGCTTACTACAATGGAAACATCGAGGAATAAGTGGCCTCGACTAAGAAAATCCTCTACTTCTCGAGAACCTCGACCCTGGAGCTCGCATCGACTCCTAAATACCAGGATCAAATCTCCCACCGTGAGTGCGGGGTATGTCGGGTAGGTCGACGAATATCTCACTCATTGAGGTCCAAAAACTCACCGATAACCAACCGTCTAGCCTCTTCTTGGATCTCGCGCTGCCCTCTACCCTCTATACACCTGCATGCTTGGCCGAATAACCTCCTGCGAGAATCGTAGCCGCTAACTTGGTCAATAACATAATGGCTTTCTTCATGACCTAAAGTCTTCTCCTAATCGAAACTGTAGGCTCTGGTACTGTGGTCTCAAAACCTGGCGCAGAAGAACTCGCCGACTGTGGTACATCATCTGGTATACCCTGGGCACAAGCCCTATCAACTCTCTGAGTCTGACTAGTAGCTCCTGCTACTCCTTTGCCCTTCTGGGCAGTTGTTGCCCTCCTTGGAGGCATAATCAGAACACGTCGTAGAGGAATTATCTTACTAAAACATTTCTGGCACGATCTTAGAGTGAGAAGAATATAAACTAAATCCTAAATGTCCGTAGCCTCTGCTTACGGGTGTGGCGCGCGCAACACCGATAATCAAGACTCTACTAGACACGGTGCGTAGACATTCGGGGGCGCTCGATACCACTCTGTCACGCCCAACCGGGCAGTGGTGGTGCCTACCCGCACCCCTACCTTAATAACTAAGTAAATGAAATTAAATAACACCCTTTTTTTTTTTAAACCAATAGTACGTGCAAGTGGCAAAGCGCCGCCATATAATATACATAAACAAAAGACCGACACTTTACGAGTCCAATCCTACATATGAATACGGACTTCTAAGATTTATATGAACTATGACGGACAAGGCCCCACCGTACCCATAATCGTACAAAGCAGATCGAAAGAACTCATACCAAAAAGATAAACTCCGAATGAAGGAGCTATCCAAAACTCGGCGTGGTCCTACACTGCCGATCACCAAACAGACCTAAACTGCGGCATGAACGCACCCGAAGGAGGTCAAGAAGAATGTACCAAGCATGTGGTGAAAAATCAGTAAATGAAATCATAGTAGTCTATATAAAGCGTGAGACATGTATGATAACAAACTACAAGATATAATATGTAAGCATTCACGCCAAGTCGTGACTCACTCCTCAAAGTCATCACTCAAATATAACTATGGGTCTCACGCCCACAACATCAATCATGCGTGGAATACCTTCCTCACCGCGATCTATGATATAATAACACGAAGTATACATGAACAGCGTGTCCCACGTGTCATAAAAACCGTTTGAGCGGTGCAGGCTAACAACCGGATACCAAAGCGCGTCATCAATCGGCCGCAAGTACGAAAGCCAACTACCGGATACCAAAGCCGCACTATCAATACTATACAATCAATACTATACAATCAAACCACGGGCGACACGGCAAGTACGGCCGACTACGGATACCGGCCGGGGTGTCACGTAATGGCCGGCAAGTACTGGTGACTACGGATACCGCGTCAGATCACGAGACTCCGCCACGGCCGACACGGGGCAAAGTCGACTACCGATACCAAGGCCGTGTCACGAGGTGGCCGGAAGTACTGGTCGACTACCGATACCGCGGTATCACGAGACTTCGCCACTAAACTGAACGGCAAGTGCGAGGGCTAACTACAGTACTAAGGCGAATCAGCCACGAGACGGGGCAAGTACTGGCCACCACCGGATACCAAGGCCGAATCAAGAAGAAACCTCATGGAGAGCTAGTCCATGGAATAACACTATCAACGTAGCGTGCAGCGGAATTCTCGTCCGCAGATGCGCCCGTAATATCATAACAAACCAGTCCTCATCGAGACGTGGTGGTATAAGTACAATGCTAGCACGACAAGGCTATCACACGCAAACATAGGCAAGTTACACACAACTCAAGTACTTTCATTTTATGCCAAAGTCGTGTTTTAACCCCAGTACTACGTCGTTAAATTCTTTTAGAAGATCTATTTCTTTTACAAAAGTCACCCGATACGTAGTATCAAAATAGAGTGACTAATACTTTTAAGTAAAACAACACACTTTCCTTTTTAAAATCAAGAACAACATTCTTTCAAAGGACTCTTTTATGTAATACCCCAAGATACTAACACAGTAGTATCAAGGTGTGTCTATTTTTCAAAGTAAGTTACTACACTTTAGAAAACTCATTCCAAAGCTTGAAATCAAGTAACTTCAAATTTTCACAATCAAGGCAACTTATGCCCATTAATCAAAAATAGACAACTTTCTAAACCTCCATAAAGCCGTTATAAGACTTCCCATAAAGCCGTTATAACCCTTTTATGGTTTTAGACAATTTCATTCCTTTTATAACAAGAGACCTATACTATTTAAAACCCAGTATCACATACTTACAAATCAAGTTCTTAACTTTCAAAATACTACAAGTCTCTTATATTTAGAAAACAAGTTTCTTCTACTTTTAAACCTCAAGCAACTCACACTCAAGACAAGCTACTTCTCTTAAATCACGTCATTTCTCCTCTTTTAAAACAATTAAGTAAATCACTCCTTTGACTCACCTAAAGTCATTATAATGACCCTTAGGTTTTGAAACTAAGGCACTAGCCAAAAGATTTGAAACCACTTCTTTTTCAAGACTATGTACTTTAAGCAAAATACTTTCACTCTTAAGAATCCAAACTCCACTAAGGCAATGGATTATACGACTTACAATTTAAACATCAAAGTACAATCAAGAAGTACATAGAACAAATTCTATACTAGGCAATCCAAGTACAACCAAGGAATGGATCATTTAAGGAGTAGAACGTTTTCTTTATCTTTAGGAATCATGCTAGAAGAGGAGATAGTTCACATACCTTTCGCTAATTCCTCAAGCTAAGCCGAATACGCCCGTGCGTGAAGTTTCAACCTATAATGGTCACAACAAGACTATCAATCTTCTTGTCTCTAACGAGAATAATACTAAGTATTTGGTCTCTAATTCTACGGAAAATCGGGCAGCACTTCCTTTGTTTCTACTCACTTTGCCACCTTTTTCAAGGCCGAATACAATAACCAACACGCCACATTTAAGGCTCAAAACAACAACCAACCAAAGGGGATTACACGCCTTACAATACGTGTAAAATTCCGCCCCACAATTTAATACCTACTAAGTCCATAATCAAGCCCTTCTCGGCCAACTTAAACAACAACACAAGTCCTTTCCAAATTCTTTTCAAATTCCAAGTTCTTAGGTCAACATGTTATATAGTCATAGACAACTACAACAACTACAATTTCCTTCTAACACAAATACGCGACTTAAATGAATAATCAACTCAATTACAATCTTAGGGCTAAACATGCTAGTTTTCGGATTTAGGGTTCCAATAGCCAATACACTAATCCAACTACATAATATACATCTCATGCTTGCTAATAACCATAGCTACAACAATAAGTAAACTTAATTGCTAAAACGACGAAATTTATACCTTTCCAAGCCCTTAAAAATTTCCAAGAATCAAAGTCGCGCCTTAGCAATTCTTAGCTCCTTTCCTTAACTTCCAATCCGCTCCAAGCAATCCTTAGAGGCCTATGAAGAACCCATCTTCAAGTCCCAACTTCAAAGTTGAAGAACTCTTTTAGTTTCCGCCTTGCGATTAATACGAAAACGTCGTTTTTCCGAAATCTTTCTATTGAGATATCCTTACAATACCCTTAGGGACATTGGGTTAAAGTCTTGTAAATAATGGACAACAATTGCAAAATTTTTGTGTGGGAGATGCACCTAAGCCGAGAGCTCACTTTCTTGGACAAGAAATGTTGTGATTTTTCTAAGTATGGGAAGACCTTGTCTTGCACTAGCTATGCTTATATAACACATTGAAGGGCTTAGATTACAACAAATGTGTGGGTTGGATGTGTTTCACTAGGATCAAGCCCATGTGGGCAAGTTGACCTTGGTCAACATTATCAAGCTTAGAAGACTTATCATCTACATAGGTCAAATGACCATCCAACCTTACTAATTTCGTCGAACACCACATGTGGGAGTTCCACGTGTCGCCCTCTCATTCGTCCATAAAATTCCGTAACCCTCGTGGGCCCCACAAAAAAGTAAAATTCCTCGGGTGGGCCACACGTGACCAAATCCGTAAATATAGATTTCCATAATTTTAATAAGTTCCATATTCTTCAAATAATACATTTTGAGAATCCAATTCTCAACAACGAACATTTTTCCTTTCCGACGTTAGGAAGATTTTCCGTCGGAAAAACAATTCTTCCTTTGGTACCAATTTCCAAGTCTTGTTTCCTTTCGTACATTCTCTTTTACATGCCCTGGACTTACGGGGTGTAACAATCACCCAGGGAAGGCCAATGTAGTTGCAGATGCCCTTAGTCGCAGATCGATGGGTAGTCTGTCAAGTGTGCAGCCAGAGAAGAGGGACATGGTCCGCGAGTTACATCAGCTAGCGAGCCTTGGGGTTCGCTTGGTTGGTTACGGCGAGCAGGTTCGGGTTCAAGAGGTTCTTTGAGTCTTTCATCGCCGAAGGGTGAAGAGGCGTGATGAGGATCCGATTGTGATGCGGTATCGAGATACGCCTCTTCGGGAGAGAAGAGTCTATTTGGCGTAAACTGGATGGTGCTAAGATTTGAGGGCATGTTATGTGTGCCCGATGTAGCAAGACTTCGTCAGCAGATTCTGTGAGAGGCACATAGTGCTCGTTACTCTATTCATCCGGGGTCGACTATGATGTACCATGACCTCAGGTGTATATATTGGTGGGATGGCCTGAAGAGGGACGTTGCGGAGTTTGTGGCGCAGTGTCCGAATTGTCAGCAGGTCAAGGTGGAGCACCAGAATCCTGGTGGGTTGTTGCAAACGATAGAAATTCCGACATAGAAGTGGGAAGTGATCAATATGGACTTTATTACAGGGTTACCTCACACTCAGAGGAAGCATGATTCCATCTGGGTTATTGTCGACAGGCTGACGAAATCAGCCCATCTTCTTCCGGGACGACTTTTTCTACGAGGATTATGCTAGATTGTATATCCGAGATTGTGAGGCTGCACGGTTCCTATATCGATTATTTCAGGAGCCCGGTTCACGACTAACTTCGGAGGTCTTTCCGTGCGGATTAGGGACACAGGTGAGTCTCAGTACTGCGTTTCATCCTCAGACCGACGGACAGGCCGAGCGTACTATCCAGACACTTGAGGATATGCTGCGGGCCTGTGTTATCGATTTCAGGGGTAGCTGGGAGGATCATTTACCTCTTGTGGAGTTTGCATATAATAACAGCTACCATTCTAGTATCCAGATGGCGCCTTATGAGGCCTTATACGGGAGGAAGTGCAGGTCACCGATAGGCTGGTTTGAGGTGGGAGAAGTTCAGTTAGTCGGGCCAGACTTGATTCAGCAGGCAGTGGATAAGGTGAAGCTTATCCAGGAGCGGTTATTGCGCGCAGTCGGCGAAGTCGATCAGATCATCGGCGTCGACACTTGGAGTTTGAGGTGGATGATTGGGTCTTCCTGAAGGTATCACCCATGAAGGGCGTGATGAGATTTGGAAAGAAGGGGAAACTTATCCCAAGGTACATTGGGCCTTACCAGATCGTCCGTAGGGTAGGCAAGGTTGCCTATGAGTTGGATCTGTCATTCGATCTGGAGGCAGTATATCCAGTTTTTCATGTGTCTATGTTGCGGAAGTGTATTGGAGATCCATCTAGAGTGCACTTGATTTGTGATGTCCAGGTGACAGAGGGGCTATCATATGAGGAGAGTCCCATAGTGATACTCGATCGTCAGATTAGGCGACTACGGAAAAAGGATGTGGCTTCCGTCAAGGTCTTATGGCGGAACGAGAACATGGAGGAAATGACATGGGAAGTAGAAGAGGACATGATGAAGAAGTATCCTCACTTGTTCCCTACACCTCCAGGTAACCCACTTTCCTGATTGTTAGTTTTTAAATTTTGCAATTATGCTTAAGTATTGTTGTGGCAATGTGGAGCATCTTTATTTGCAAGAAGAATAGTTAAGAGGGTCTATGTCGATATTGTGATTTGAGTAAGCCTAGAAGGAACATTCGGGACGAATATTTCTAAGGGGGGGAGAATGTTACACCCCGTAGTTCAGGTCATGCTTTTGAGAACATACGAAAGGAATTGAGACTTAAATTTTAGAATGATGGGTTGACGGAATGTTTTGGACGGGTTGTTAGTCAACTTTGAGGCTGTTTATGTCCCATTACATGGGGAGTTCGTAGGTGGTTCAAAGTCCTAGTATGTAATTCGCTGAGTCTAGTTTCCAACGCAACCAACCGTTCGTCGATAGGATATCGGAGTAGAAAGTTATGGAAAATACAAGTTCAGTGCGCAGTCGAACAGAAAACATTTTCGGTCAGGGGCCACAGCGCCGCGGCGCCGGTTATGCTGAGAATTCTCAGAGGTTGCAGCGCCGCGGCGCCGGAAAGCAGGGTCACGACGCCGGATGTTCTGAAGGTTCGCGGAGGTTTCAGCGCCGCGGCGCCGGCTGCAGGGCCGCGGCGCCGAGGCGGAGTTTTTGCGGAAAACTGAGGAAAAATCAGATATTTTCTTTTAAAAAGGCCATGGGAGGGTGAAAAGTTTCCCCCCCCCCATATGATTTTGCATGTCCTATTTATTGACCAAGTCTTGAAGACTTGGTCATTCTTGAAAGCTCTCACTTCTCTCTAAAATCTCTCTTCCTTCTCTCTAAATTTCCTCTCCCTTCTCTCTAGAAATTCAAGAAGAAACCTAAGCCTAGAGAAATTCTGAAAAGGTGGCAAGAAGGAAACATGTTGACAAGCTTGTAGGAGGATTGTGGAGAGAAAACAAGTGGATTTTGTTGGACTAATTTGGGGTAAGCTCTAAGGTAACAATCCTTTCTTTTTTGCTAGTAAATTGGATTGCATGTGTGGAAGAAAGGACTTATAGTTGTCAATATTGTCTTTAGATGTATTGCATGCAGAAATTGGATAAGAATTTGGATTAAAAAGGAATTGGATAAGAATTTATGTTGTTATACCTCAAAATTGCCAAATTAGACTTTGTAGTTTGTATTAGTTGTTATATATTGTGGGGCATAATTTTACACGTCCAAGTTAGGCGTGTAATCCCCTTTGTTTTGATTGGATTGTTGAGCCTTAAAGGTGGCGTGTTTGGTTATTGAATTCGGCCTTGAAAAAGGTGGCAAAGTATGTAGAAACAAAGGAAGTGCTGTCCAATTTTCCGTAGGAATAAGGGACTTTTCAATTAGAATGTTCTACGTTGAAGATAGAGGCTAATGGACGTATTATGGTCATTATAGGTTGACATACTACGCGTGGTATATTGGACTTGCAAGTGGATTGACCCGAAGAGGTATGTGGAACTTTCCTATCTCTTGGGCATGACTAGTTGCACTTATGTAGTACGGTAGACGTACAAGGCTTTGATATCCCTTACTTGTTTTAAGGATGGCCAAGTTTGGTGAGTAAGGGGATTAACTCATTTCTTTAAAAAGTATTAAGTATGTCTTAAGTTTTCAAAGTTAAGGGACTTGATGTGTTTTAAGTATATGATACTTGTTTCGTTTTAAAAGTATAAGTCCCTTAGATTTAGGGAAATTTATTTGACTAATGTATAACGTTAATATAATGACTTTATGGGAAGTTAGTTATATTGGCTTTATGGAAGGTTAACAAAGAAAGATTTACTCTAAGTAAAATAAGTACGGATAAATGATTTAAATTTGTGAAAGGCAAATTGATTTTTAAGGCATTAATTGCCTAAGGTTTTAAAAGAAATGAAGTCACTTGATTTAGAAGCCTATGATATTGAAATGTGACTTGTCTTGAAAAGTAGTCGTGACTTGATACTACGGTTATTAGTATCTTGGAAGTTTTATATAAAAATGAGTCATTTCTTAAGAGGTTAGAAGTACGTGTACTCGGGTTGAATTCCCGGATTTTCTCTTAAATGACATGTTAGTGCCTTAGGTAAACTAAAATGAGAGGATATATTAATAATGTTAATAAGAAGTTAGGGGATTTTCTTAACTTGCTTATGTTATGATAAGCCGGTAGCGCTCATGTTATGTATGATAGCCGGTTGTGCTAGGTTACGTATTGTTATTATTATTACGGGGTAAACCCCGGGTTACTACTTATGCCATGGATTTGCTACCCATGATGCGAGTGCGGCGCTTGTACTCATGCGGGTCCACAGGATCCATGCGGGTGAAATAGCCCCATGCGAGGCGGATGACCTCATGCGGGTCCACAGGACCTATGCGGGTGAAATAGTCTCAGGAGTAGGATTGCTTAATGATACTACGGGGCGAGGGACCCTGTTTTGATCGTGAGCCTCCTATTTTTATGCAGTAAAGTTTATACTTGTTACTCTCATTGTTAGTAAGGCACAGTGCAATGTAACTTGATTTTCATCCATGACTCCATCTTATTTTAGACTTATGATATTATTACAGTATTTTCCAGTTTTACATACTTGGTACATATTGTGTACTGACCCCCTTCCTCGGAGGCTGCGTTCATGCTGCAGGTAGGGGTAAGCAGGTGGTGGATCCTCATTCTTAGGATCTTTGCTCAGGTGTCAGAAGCTCCATTTCTCTGGAGGCTTGACTTTTGGTACGGTTCTCCCTGATGTTGTAGATATTATGTACATTCAGGGGTATGACGGGGCCCTGTCCCGTCATAGTGGTTACACACTCTTAGAGGCTTGTAGTCCTGTTATAAATTGGGATGTAACTGTTTCGTTTTTGTTATATTTATGTTTATGGAAAGGTAATCATTTTGGGTTAGCCTGTTTCCTATTTTATATGGTTTCTTGTTATGAGTTTACTTCCGCTGGTTTTCTCTGATGTTGTATCACAAGGGGGCCCGGGTTAAGGCACCAGTCACGGGTCCGAGGTCGGGTCGTGACAACTTGGCCCAAAAATCCTTCTTCGTGAGTCCCTCCGTGATCATGATGCCTTGCCAACCGGCCCTCTGCGAACACGGTAAAGCCCCTATAATTCCGTAGAAGGCCACCAATCACAGCAACAACTAGAAAATCAGTTATATCCCAAACTCCATTTTTGCATCTGAAAATTCCCGAACACAAACCAAATGCAAATCCATCATAAAATATGTTATGAACCTACTGAAATGCTAAAAACACTTATAGCGGATCATGTTGACCCGATATTGACTGTGGTTAATTGAAGTCCTTAACTTAACTATAATTCCAACCAAGCATCTGAATCATTTCAAGCTCCTCGAGATTCTTCCAAACCACTCAACTAATTCATAAATCACATTATGAACCTGACAGAAAATGCGGATTCATTAACTCTAGATGCTGACTTTGATTAAACCTTTTCCTTATTTTAACTCAAGAACCTAATAATTTAGAATTTCTTCTTTGACACTCACATGATTTCCTCAGAAATCATGCCAGATATCCTCATAAGTTAAGAAATTATTTTAAAGCTACGAGATAGGTCATTAGAGAAAATGGGTCCTAATGTTAAAAATGACCTAACAGATGGTTATATCATCCACCACTAAAATAAATGTTCGTCCTCTAATGGTAGAAAAAATAAAGTTTCCAATATGTTAAAAATTTGAGGGTATTTTCTTCGTATATATATATATCCAACTAGGTCTCCTAAGTAGCGACCTTAACAGGATAAAGCTTTCATTAAACTTTCACCGATGTTATATTCTTTGATATCAACTTTCAGATCTGCCTACCAAAATTATTGCTGCTGCAGATTCTGATCAAGTAGCACTGAATCCCACTGAATTACATGAGAACTATCCGTATGATATTTCTTAAACATCAAGATATGAAATACATGGTGAACACCTGATAAAACTAGTGGCAATATGCATATATCCCTGGGGCTCAACTTGTCGTTCTTTCGGTACCTCATCACACCCTTCACGGGTGAGACCTTCAACAAAACCCATTCACCAACTATAAACTCTAAACCACGAACCTTCCGATCTGCATAGATCTTTTGCCTACTCTCAGCCATGATCAGTCTCTCCTGAATTAATTTGACCTTGTCCAATAAATCTCTCAAAAAATCGTACCACAAGCCCTAAACTCAAATGCATTAAACCAACCAACCAAAGATTGACATCTCCTACCATACAGTGCCTCAAATGATGTTATCTTAATGCTCGAATGATAGATGTTTTTGTATGCAACTCTGATAAAGGAAATAACTAGTCTCAGTCACCACCAAGGCCAATCACACGGACTTGCAAGATATCCTTAACGACTTGAATAGTCCGCTCAGACTGACTATCAGTCTGTGGGGGAAATATTGTTCTAAGCACCACCCTAGTATCCAACTCCTTCTGCATAGACCTCTATCAATGAGATGTAAACTATGTATCCTAATATGAAATAATAAAAATGGGTACTCCACATAAACAAACTATCTATTGGATGTTGATTTTTTCTAACTTCTCTAAATTATAGATACTTTGAACTAGTATGATGTGTGTGGATTTTATCAATATATCCATAATGACCCAAATGGCATCAAATTCACCCAAAGTTCGTGGCAATCCTACCACAAAGTTTATAGAAATTTTCTTCCACTTCCACTCAAGCATAGGCATCCTCTAAGTCATACCACTAGGCCTCTGGTGCTCATATTTCACCTGTTCAAAATTTAAAAACCAGATATATACATAATTTACTATGTCCCTTTTCATCTGACACCACCGATAATATTGTTTTCGATCAACATATATTTTTTGTATCCCCCTATTAGGGATTTGATAATCACCTTTTATTATTAGATAACTATGTATAAGGTGTTATAGATAGCTTAGGAATTATATGTGATATATTTGGTTAAGGATAAGCTACATCTCATAGAGTCCTACTTCTTCTACACTTCTATATAAGCATGTATTTATATAGGACTCCTCCTCATTATTTAGAAGTGAAACTATACAACTCTTTGCAAGTCTTATATGGTATCAAAAGCTTTCAAGACTCACATCTAATTAGCAATGTATTCACATTTACTCACCAATGTTTCTGCACATTCACTCTCATCGAACACTACCATAGCACCACCTAGAAATTTCTCACATCCTCACATAATCAAACTTGACAAGGAATTAAAAGAGTTAGAGAGAAGTTTCTCTTACTAAGGAAAACACTCTCAACGTTTTCCCTTAGTTGCTCTTTCGGTTTGTCCATCTCCTTCTAAAATTAACCATTATTTCTTCACTAATTGAAGCTTAATGTTCATGACATGAAAAATACTAAGCGTTATACTCGCTCTAGCAATGATTCCGGAGGTTCAGGAGGATCTACAAAGTCTAGAACCAACAAAAAGAAAAAGAACGGTGGAAGCCCAACCATAGTTGAGGAAAACTTAATTCCGGCAATTTCGGATCCCACGGTGTTAGTTCATGTTCCGCCTGATTTGTGCATTCCACTTGAGCATGTGGTAGATGATTTTATGCTGCAAAGGATACATGAATGGGGAAAAAGTATAGAAATCGAGAGCTTGGATATAAGTGAGTTCGAAGGTGGAAAGCTTCATGTTCCGTGTCACGACCCGTTCCGGGGCCCGTGACTGGTGCCTTACCCGGGCACCCAAGTAGTCATACATCAGAGAAAAACCAGCGGAATATAAAACAACCAAGATATGAAACAGTATAAATAAGACACGCTTCGAAAAGTTGCCTTTCGCATAATGTATATAAATAACCCAAAATGAGCGATTCGTCCCAACCTTACAACAGTCTACGCACCTAAGAGTTTAAAACAACAATGGCGGACAGGGCCCGCCATACCCGAATACAAATATCTACAACGACAGGACCATACCAAAATGCTAAGCTTCCGAGAAACGGAGCTTTCCCAACGAGCGGTGATCCTAAGAACGGATCAACGGTAGGAGTACCTTTACTGCGGCGTGAACGCAGCCCGAAGGTCGATGCAGTACCAAGTATGTGGCGAAAATGCGTAAATGAAATCATAGTAGTCTATATAAGGCAGGAGACATATATGATAAGCCAAAACTACAGTTCACAATAAATAAGCAGTCATGTCAAGTCAGGGACTCATGCCCTCAAAGTCATCACAATAGAACCGTACGGGGTAAGTACGAAGGCATAGCCGACTACTAAAACCCACAGTACCAACAAAGTCATAAACTGTATCATGAGATCTGTCTAGACCGTCACATGATCAAAGCTGGCCACTCGCCCGCAGTATCTAATGTGCGCATCTAGTCCTGGAACTTCCCGCAGCTCCGCATAGGCCAAACAGATAGGCCCGCATGAGGTATAACCCTGCATCGAGGGTAGCTACTCCGGCGTCCTAGACTCGTCGTCCGCATGGCTACAAGAACGCGTGACCACAAGGGCCGCATACTAACACGGAACTTCCCGCAGTTCCGCATAGGCCATACAGACCCGCATAAGGTATTCTCGAATCATAGGTCCATCGACCCGCCTGAGTCTACCCCGCATCGGAGGGCAGCTTAACCCCCGGAGTTATGAATGATATAATATCAACATAACCGCTTATTGCTAAACAACATAAGCACAACAAGGAAAAACCCCTTTACACAAATATCACAAGATACTAACTCACGTAGCATCCTAACATGTTTACTTATCAAGTCAACAAGAAAATATTACAAGACTATCACAAATCAATACAATCAAGTTATTCACACAAGGTACTTTCTACATTATGTTAACAAGTTCGGGTTGTTAGCCCCAAAGTACTTCATGTATTACTCTTTTAAAAGATCCGTTTCTTTTTCAAAGTCACACAATACCCGTAGTATAAAAATAGAGTAATTATCTTTTGAAGTACATTAAAACACTTCTCCTTGAAAAAAATCAAGTAACAACATTCTCTTCCTAACGTTCAAGTTTGCCTAATTTCAATTACTCAAGTTTCTCATTTTCGAAAGGGTTTGTAGTTCATAGTTTTAATCCTTTAAAACAATTTGGGAAACATATACCTTATGTGTGAGTAGTTTATTATTGTTCATAACAATCTTATTACAGCAGCCATGATCTAGGAAATGTAATATCATTTTGTCTCATCTTAAATCCTATGCGGATGGAAGTTTCTCTTGGTTTAAATACATTATTAGTCAAAACATTTTCCCTTTATTAAGCTACTGTGGTTTGTTCGACATTCATTCGATTTCAAATCAAGAAACATTATTCCATTTTATCACTCGTCAGCCGTTATACCTAACTTCCCATACAGCTAGTATGACTCTTAAGCTTTTTAAAACCAAGTGTTACTCTTCTTTCAAAACAAGGGTTTCTTAATTCTTTTGAACCACTTCAGATTCTTATTATTCAAGCTTAAGTCCGAAGACATTGCGTAATTATTATTCGGGCTTAAGTCCAAGACATTCGTAATTATTATTCGGGCTTAAGTCCAAGACATTGCCGTAATTATTATTCGTGCTTAAGTCAGAAGACATTGCCGTAATTATTATTCGTTAACACACGCGTCGCCTACCGTACTATATACATATTCTTTAAAATATCATGCTCAAGAGGATAGGAAGAATCACATACCTTCTCTACGGAAACCACTTGCCAAGTTGAATATGTAGCGTGAGTATCGACCTATATCACCAAATATGTCTATCAACGTCTGATCAGATCAGTATAAAGCTCTAAACAGAGGGTTCGCTATTCTATGGACATTTGGGCAGACTTCCCTACCCGTGAGCTACTCAAGTCTCATGTGAAAACATCCCATGTAAGTACAATTCTATATTTCTTCTTTTAAGCCCTTCTCGTGATAATGATTCAATTCTATTCTAATACCTTCTAAGTATTTAATACTTATTCCTATACTTCTACAGATATACACTCTAATTACAAAAGGAAGATAAGGTTATTTACCTCGGTAAGCCCAATAATATCCTAGATAAAAGTCGCGCTGAGCAAGGTTTAGCTCTAAGTTGTGCGCTCAGAGCTCAAGAAAACCTTAGAAGTTCTTCACAACTTCTACTAAGGACTAAGGGATTTGGGCTAGGTAATTTGGGCATTATAACAATACTAGAAGGCAACTTTTCTACCAAGGGAGGGGTAGGTTTGGCTAGGCTAGGGGAGGGTTGCCTCGGCCAAGGGCCACTTAGGCTAGAGGGGAGAGGGTGTTTGGACGAAACTTAACAAGAAGGGAGGAATTTCAAGACTTGGAAAGCTTGTTTGTGGATGAAGAACTCTTCATCTTAAGGGGTATTTATAGGTCAAGACACAACCAAGGCCAAGATGGTGCCAAGTGCAAGGCAAGTGTAGGGTGAGGATTTAGGCAAGTGTCCTTGGCCAACTTGCACACAAAATATCCTACCAACTACTTGACAAAAATTGTCATCCAATTGGCCTCAATGCCGTGTAACATCCATCAATGAGAGGGTGACAAGTGTCGCCCTCTCGTTGGTCCAAAATGTTTCGTCTCTGAAAAATTCGCAAAATTAGAAATGACATAGCCTAATTTATCCTACGCGAGTTGTGTAAAACGTTTCGTAAAAAAACGACTCTAAACGTGGGTTGTGTACAAAGTGGAATTCGTCCAAGCCAACTAGGGGTGACACGTGTCGCCTCCTACTGGTCAAAATATTTCATCTTCCAAAATATCCACAATGGCCAAAATCTCAAAACAAAGTGGGCCCCACAAAACCGTAAATTTCTCCCGTGGGCCCCACGTGACCATTTCCGAAAATAAAATTCCATAATTCTCTAAAATTCCAAGAAGTCCGAATACCAAATCTGGGAATCCAATTCCCATTAACGAATCTTTTTCCTTCACAAAACCGGAAACTTTTCCGTGGAAAAATCACCTCTTTCTTCCATTCCATTCCATGTCGTATTCTCGCACGTGCGTCTCGCATACATACCACGAAACTACGGGTATAACATTCTCCCTCTAGAAACATTCGTCCGAATGTTCCTTCTAGGTATCAAAACAAGCGCCAAGATAGTCCTTCGCTATACTTACTTAAACAACCATGCCACACCGGTCACAACACAACAAGCGCACATACTTATTTCCAAGTCCACGAGGAATCACCTCTATCACAAAAACTCCTACTCGAGATCTAAAAGATACTCCTTCGCCCTACTCTTTACAAACGAATGATCACACCTATGCTCGTAATACATGCTCGTTTCTTCCCTTACTCGCCGTGATACCACTTTTGTCACTTTGTCGCGAGCCTTGCTCGACGACCCAACAAATGGTACCGCCGCTTGATCCTCGAGGATGTCGTGCACTTCTTGTACGCTCGAACTCTTACCACCTTTCTGTTACCGCTTAGTTTCCAAATCTCGGGGTTACTATCTCTAACGTGGTCATCATTAACTGGGAACACTCTGGGTGGATTTCCGATACTTTCCCGAACATAACAATACGAAAGATCGACGTCTCGCCTCCTAAGTCGGACGGCAATGCTAACATATAGGCAACCTGGCCTAAACTTCACATGGACTCAAAAAGGCCCAAAGTAACACGGCTATGTTTCCTCTGTTTTCCAAAACTCGTCACACCCTATCCACAGTCTGCTGGAACAAACCTGAACCAACTATCTGAACCTTGCCAACATCGAACCAATCGATCGGCAACTTATACTTCCGCCCCTACAAGGCTTCCTAAGGCGACATCCGAATCAAATGGTAGCTATAATATATACTCAACAAGAGGCGAAGAGTCCTTACAGCTACTCCCGAAATCCAATCACTTGCCCGAGGGTGAATGCGACACTGAGATTCACCTGAGTTCCTAATCTTGCCTGGTAACTCTTCCAGAAAAGAAACAGCCGTAACTTGGACTCCCCTGTCAGCCATAAGGTGAAGGTAGGCACCCCGTGCAGCCTTACAACCTTCCCGAAATAATCATCTCGCAACTTACTACCGAGTACACGGTTTGACTAAAAGATAAGACGGGCTGACCTCATCGGCCTGACTACTGGTCGAATGTATCCACGAACTCGTACGTTGGTTAACTAAACTTGGGCCTAACACCCTAGTGACCCTACCACCCGGCGGGACCACCAAAAACTGACCCCACCACCAAACAGGCCACGGGTCGACCCGCCACATGGCCTCAACCCAACCCGGCAACGCGCAAACACTAGCTCCCTGATTCGGAACAATTTCACCAATCACGTTACGAAAACCTAGCGGTCTTCTACCCTCTTTCATTCCACATCTCTCAGGGACTTATCCCAAAATATATCTCACGTATACAATGCACTTCGATAAGGGTCAAACATGAAATAATTCTTTTACCAAAGATGGCCTCGCCTCTAAGGTCTCTACGTACACATCCTAAGGCTCCCACTTTCTCTATCCCCCAATCTTTCCCGATTAACTACTCATGCTTCCCAATCACAGTTAACACAATGCTATCTGAAAATAATACTTAAGATATTCGCTACACATATAAATCTCTAAAGGGTTAAGGATATACCAGATCTACGCGCACTTCCCTTGGTCGTTCTAATCAAACCCGCTCGGGCATAGTGGGAAGGTGATGAACTATCCACCGATCTGAAGGCGAGTCTCTACATCCGCACCACCCTTGGTGGACAATTCCTCGCAAATGGCCTGCTGTCAAAACATAACAAGCTGACGCGGAAGAACGACACTCCCCATGATGACATCGACCACAACGGCCACCGAGGTGGGGTGGCCTCTCGCTTACACCCCTCTTCTCCGAACCACTGCATCCTGGCCCAGTCTAGTAGGTGAGTCCTCGTACTTGTATCCTTCCTCATAGAACATTCTCGCCATATGGCCTGACGGCCGCAATAAAAACAAGCACCCGAAAAAGACGGCACTTCCGGGATGACACCGCCACCGCGTGAACACCGAGGAAAATCAACCCTGTGGAGGACACTGCTGCGGCGGGCGCGCATGTCTAATCTGCTGAGGCGATTCGCCTCGAGAGTTACCAAATGATCCTGCAAATCGGGCCCTCTTCTGCTGCTCTCGGTCACTCTGTCGATCTCTACCTCTCTCAGCCCGCTGCACATAATCCTGAACGCAAGCTTTGGCTCGCCCGATCAAGAGCTACTCCTCACAACCCTTCTTAGATAAACATCAATATCCTTGGAATACGGTACATAAAATACTCTGCCGCCAAGTCCTTTGCTAGCAACAGGGCCGTCTCCTTCCAATCCATATTTTCTGCTCCAAGCCGTGGAACTGAAAGTCCAGATGTCATGACCGCAGTAGGAACTGCTGCGCGTATAAACTCTGCTATCTGGCGACGCCTCGTAACTCCCGCGTGAAGCATCACCTCAGTGATGATTGGGCTGTGCCTTCTAAATCTCTCACTCTACTCGCGCCTCCTTGGTGCCTTGCCTTCTCGGGCGAGTTGCTGGCGCGAGGCATCACTGGTAAAGGAAAGGAATACATTAGAGGGTCCAACTTATAACACACTCTAAAGCACGATCTCGAGTGAGAAGAATGGAAACCAATCCTAAATATCCTATAGCCTCACGATTATTGGTGTGGTGCACAACACACCGATAATCAAGACTACTAGATACGGTGCGTAGACACTTTCCGAGGATTAATCGCTCTGATACCACTTTTGTCACGACGTTCGGGGCGTGGATCGTGCCTTACCCGCACCCAGTAGTCATACATCGAGAGAAAAACCAGCGGAATATAAAACAACCAAGATATGAAAGCAAGATAAATAAGACACGGTTTACGGAAAAAAGTTGCCTTTCGCATAATGTATATAAATAACCCAAAATGAGCGATTACATCCCAACCTTACAACAGTCTACAGACCTTAAGAGTTTAAAACAACAATGGCGGGACGGGGCCCGCCATACCCTGAATACAAATATCTACAACGATGGGACCATACTAAAATGCTAAGCTTCCGAGAAAGCGGAGCTTTCCCAACGAAGCGGTGATCCTAAGAACGGATCAACGGTAGGAGTACCTTTACTGCGGCATGACGCGGCCCGAAGGAGTCGATAACAGTACCAAGTATGTGGCGAAAATCAGAAATGAAATCATAGTAGTCTATATAAGGCAGGAGACATATATGATAAGCCAAAACTACAGTTCACAATAAATAAGCAGTCATGTCAAGTCAGGGACTCATGCACTCAAAGTCATCACAATAGAACCGTACGGGGTAAGTACGAAGGCATAGCCGACTACTAAAACCACGCACCAACAAAGTCATAAAATGTATCATGAGATCTGCCTGCACCATCACATGATCAAAGCCGCCACTACGCGCAAAGATCTAATGTGCGCATCTAGTCACGGAACTTCCGCGGCTCGCGTAGGCCAAACAGATAGGCCGCATGAGGTACCACCCCGCATCGCGGGTAGCTACTCCCCGGCCGCGACCTAGACTCGACGCCCGCAACGCTACCAGAACCGCCTGACCACAAGGGCCGCATACTAACCCGGAACTCCGCAGCCCGCATAGGCCATCTGAGACCGCATAAGGTATTCTCGAATCATAGTCCATCGACCGCTGAGTCTACCCCGCATCGGAGGGCAGCTTAACCCCCGGAGTTATGAATGATATAATATCAACATAACCGCTTATTGCTAAACAACATAAGCACAACAAGGAAAAACCCCTTTACACAAATATCACAAGATACTAACTCACGTAGCATCCTAACATGTTTACTTATCAAGTCAACAAGAAAATATTACAAGACTATCACAAATCAATACAATCAAGTTATTCACACAAGGTACTTTCTACATTATGTTAACAAGTTCGGGTTGTTAGCCCCAAAGTACTTCATGTATTACTCTTTTAAAAGATCCGTTTCTTTTTCAAAGTCACACAATACCCGTAGTATAAAAATAGAGTAATTATCTTTTGAAGTACATTAAAACACTTCTCCTTGAAAAAAATCAAGTAACAACATTCTCTTCCTAACGTTCAAGTTTGCCTAATTTCAATTACTCAAGTTTCTCATTTTCGAAAGGGTTTGTAGTTCATAGTTTTAATCCTTTAAAACAATTTGGGAAACATATACCTTATGTGTGAGTAGTTTATTATTGTTCATAACAATCTTATTACAGCAGCCATGATCTAGGAAATGTAATATCATTTTGTCTCATCTTAAATCCTATGCAGATGGAAGTTTCTACTGGTTTAAATACATTATTAGTCAAAACATTTTCCCTTTATTAGCGCTGCTGTGGTTTGTTCGACATTCATTCTGATTTCCGAAATCAGTAAAACATTATTCCTTTTTATCACTCTTAAGCCGTTATACCTAACTTCCCATAAAGCTAGTATGACTCTTAAGCTTTTTAAAACCAAGCGTTACTCTTCTTTCAAAAAAAGGGTTTCTTAATTCTTTTGAACCACTTCAGATTCTTATTATTCAAGCTTAAGTCCGAAGACATTGCCGTAATTATTATTCGTGCTTAAGTCCAAGACATTGCCGTAATTATTATTCAGCTTAAGTCCAAGACATTGCCGTAATTATTATTCGTGCTTAAGTCCAAGACATTGCCGTAATTATTATTCGCTTAACACACGTCTACCGTACTATATACATATTCTTTAAAATATCATGCTCAAGAGGATAGGAAGAATCACATACCTTCTCGTGAAACCACTTGCCAAGTTGAATATGTCGCGCAGAGTATCGACTATATCGACCAAATATGTCTATCAACGTCTAGATCAGATCGTATAAAGCTCTAAACAGAGGGTTCGCTATTCTATGGACATTTGGGCAGACTTCCTACGGTGAGCTACTCAAGTCTCATCAGAAAACAGTCCCATGTAAGTAATCTATATTTCTTCTTTCAAGCCCTTCTACTGTGATAACAGTTCAATTCTATTCTGCAATACCCTTCTAAGTATTTAATACTTATTCCTATACTTCTACAGTATATACACTCTAATTACAAAAGGAAGATAAGGTTATTTACCTCGGTAAGCCCAATAATATCCTAGATAAAAGTCGCTGAGCAAGGTTTAGCTCTAAGTTGTGCGCTCAGAGCTCCAAGAAAACCTTAGAAGTTCTTCACAACTTCTACTAAGGACTAAGGGATTTGGGCTAGGGTAATTTGGGCATTATAACAATACTAGAATGCAACTTTTCTACCAAGGGAGGGGGGTAGGTTTCGGCTAGGCTAGGGGAGGGGTTGCCTCGGCCAGGGCCACTTAGGCTAGAGGGGAGAGGGTGTTTGGACGAAACTTAACAAGAGAAGGAGGAATTTCAAGACTTGGAAAGCTTGTTTGTGGATGAAGAACTCTTCATCTTAAGGGGTATTTATAGGTCAAGACATGGCCAACCAAGGGCAAGATGGTGCCAAGTGCAAGGCAAGTGTAGGGTGAGGATTTAGGCAAGTGTCCTTGGCAACTTGCACACAAAATATCCTACCAACTACTTGACAAAAATTGTCATCCAATTGGCCTCAATGCCGTGTAACATCCATCAATGAGAGGGTGACAAGTGTCGCCCTCTCGTTGGTCCAAAATGTTTCGTCTCTCGGAAAAATTCGCAAAAATTAGAAATGACATAGCCGGAATTTATCCTACGCGAGTTGTGTAAAACGTTTCGTCAAAAAACGACTCTAAACGGGTGTTGTGTACAAAGTGGAATTCGTCCAAGCCAACTAGGGGGGGGTGACACGTGTCGCCCTCCTACTCGTCCAAAATATTTCATCTTCCGAAAATATCCACAATGGCCAAAATCTCAAAACAAAGTGGGCCCCAAAAGTAAATTTCTCCGTGGGCCCACGTGACCATTTCCGAAAATAAAATTCCATAATTCTCTAAAATTCCAAGAAGTCCGAATACCAAATCTGGGAATCCAATTCCCATTAACGAATCTTTTTCCTTCACAAAAACCGGAAACTTTTCCGTGGAAAAATCACCTCTTTCTTCCATTCCAATTCCAATGTCGTATTCTCGTACGTACGTCCTCGCATACATACCCTGAAACTACGGGGTATAACATTCCGTCAGTCACCAATCCGAAAATGATTCCTCCTAATACTACTCCAGAAGTGACAACAATAGAGGACTGTAACACTGTCCACAAGCCTATTGGAAAAGACTCTTCCAAAACTCCCGGCAATGGTAAGGAAATTCGGATAGCCAAAGACACTCCTTTCTCTCCTAGGGATGACATTTCTATCACGGGTCAATTGGTAAGCTCCGGGACCATAACGGAAGAGCATGGCAACCACGACACAAAAATAATCTCTTCACAACCTGGAAACTTACTCAGGCAAGCCGGAAAAGTTAGAGAATCAAGGCCAGGAATCGTAATCGACAAAACTATGCATGATGGTATCCTCGGGTCGAAACCGGGTCAGGGTACGGGTCAAATGGCTATGACGGGTCAGGCGGGAGTCCATGGGTCTAAGAATATTACCGGTATGCATGGATCAATGAAAGTTGGGAAAACCGAAGGGCCTTCTACCCCCAATGAGCCTAGTTACTCTCCAAACATTAATATCGTGGGAACCAAAGAGTCACACTTTAATATCGCGGGAACCAAAGAGGAACCTCACTTAATGGGGCAACATCCTTCGAATTCATTAAGTGTTACTAATGATTCCTTTCCTACTTTAGCCAGCTTGCTTAGCGGTATCCAACACAAGAATCCCATTAGCCCTTTAGCCTTTACTTCTTCCTTGGGTATGGGAAACGTTAATAACAATCCTCCTCTCTCATCTACTACATCTTCAATGCTCCCCGAAATCCAAGATGACACACCCTTACTTTCCTCCCAACCATCAATACCTCCCGGAATTCATGATAATTTCCCTACTCTTCCAAATGGCATGCGCATCCTATCTCCTAAAGCGGGGCCGAGCTCTTCTCCCTCTAACCACCTCCCTCAGTCTCCACTTCACGGGAAATCTACTGATAACTTCCCACAAATGAATTTAGAAACCAACATGAGACTCCACCCGTTGATCCAACAAATAATGATTTACCCCCGAATCAACGCAAAGGTTCCATTCTGCCTAAGAAGACTTATGCGGGAGTTTTTGCGGGTACCAGACTTGAAGCTAAGGGTATGAAGCTACAATTTATTGAACAACAAAGAGAAGATGTGGAAATTGAAGCTACGGATGAAGTCCCTTCATTGAAACATGGGGATATTGCCTAATAGGGTGCTTCACGGGTCCTTTCCCAGGAAGAGATGCATTGAATTCTATTGTGAAGGGATGGGGAGTGAAGTGTCGTATCATCCCGTATGGCAAAGGATGGACATTTTTCAAATTCATGACGGAAGAAGATCGCACAAATGTACTCCATGGCGGCCCATATATGGTCTTCGGTAAAACTATGATGCTAAAGCCTATTAATAAGGGAGTTTTATTAACATATGATTTATTCATGGACATTCTAATCTGGGTCACTTTCCACGACATCCCCCTATCGATTTGGAGTGCAACAGGCCTTAGCAAGATTGTTTCGCATGTGGGGAAGCCTCTATACACGGATCAATATACTAAGGAGAGGTCAAAAATGAATTATGCAAGAGTCTTAGTAGAAGTAGATGTCAGCAAAGAACCGGTTATGAAATTTGGTGTCAAACTTCCCGACAATAGAAGGTATACTCAAAAGGTGAACTATGAGAACTACCCAGATTTTTGCTATCATTGTGCATCTTTTGGGCACAATCACTTGAAGTGTAGAAAAATGATGCAAGATATCAACGCTCAAGAAGCTCAGAAAAATCGCAACCCATTGGTACCTCCTAGCAATGGTGGAGTTTCTACATGTTCGGGTGCTGACATTGCTACGGGTAAAACCGGCCCTCTTTGCCCTGATCCGCCACCTACTCAACATCCCATAGGTACTGAAAACTTGATGGATATAGAGAATAGTGAGCAAACACTACCTCATATACCCGGAAGTGTGGGAGAAGCTCTGAATTTTGCAATTCCTCCGGTTGTGGGTCAGCCTAGCTCATCGAGTTTACGGGTTTCACAAAAAGGGTCATCAAGCCATCACCCTCTTGTTGGTCTTGCGCATCATGATAGGAGGAGATTTGAGACAATGCATACTGATTCTAGAGCACCAATGGACCCGCAAACTTCACTAGATGGGGTAATCTGCAAGAGTACTACGGAAGATTCTAATCATGCATTACGGTGCATAAACTTTAAACGCGGGGAACATAGCCTGGATGGGACACCTTCCTTGACTTCCAACAACAAGGATGAGGGATGGAAAGAAGTAATTTCAAGGAAAAATACGCCAAAAGGTAGTAGTATGGAAAAGACAGCAAAGCGCGAAGGTGCTATCAAAACCTCTTTTGTTTCTTAATGAAAGTACTTTGTTGGAATGTCTGGGGTCTTTGCGGACAAAGGGATAGGGCAGCCATGCAAACTCTTGTGTGTAGGCTCACAAAACAACATGATGTTGCAATGGTTTGTCTAATTGAAACTAAATTCTCTCGAGCACGGATTGACTCTTTTACATCTCAAAGATTTCTTGCTTGGAATTTTTGCTCCAACATAGATTTCATTGTTGGCGGAAGAATTTTAATACTTTGGGATCCCTCCAGAGTTAGTTGTGAAGTGCTTGGAATGGACTCTCAACATATTCATGTCCAAGCAAGATGTAAAACAACACAAGTGTCCTTCCTTGCCACATTTGTGTACCCGGTTTATAGCATCCCGGAAAGAAGAAAAATTTGGCATCACCTTACCCACTTGGGCATCGGCATTGTCAAGCCTTGGATGATTATTGGAGATTTCAACACCTATTGCTACCAACATGATAAGGCGGGTGGTCCCCCTCTCACGCCTTATGCACTTAGGGATCTCGGAGAATTCAGAAATGCTCATGGACTAGAAGACACCCCTTCTTCCGGTTCCTTCTACACTTGGACGAATGGCTCGATATGGTCTAAACTTGATAGAGTGATGATGAATCAACATTGGAGTGATTTGAATCTAGAATGCACGGCCAACTACTTGCCTATGGAACCAGTCTCGGATCATTGCCCCGTGGTAGTTTCGGTAATTACATCCTCTAGTATTGGGAAACGACCTTTCAAGTTCATGAACATGTGGCCCTCTCATCCCGCATTCGAGAACATACTGACTTCATGCTGGAGGCAGCACATATTGGGATCTACCTAATTCATATTAGCCACAAAATTGAAGTCTTTGAAAAAACCATTGCGAGAATTGAACACGAGTGTTTGGAAGCATAGAACAAAGAGAAAATGCGGCAAACATGGAATTCAAGGAAGCTATCAATGCGCATATGGAATACCCCTTTGATGATGAACTAAAATCCAATGTTAAGTCTCTAAGAGCTAAAGCAAACCTCTTGCTTGAAGCCGAAAGACACTTCATAAGACAAAAATCGAGGCAAAAACACTTGATTGGGAGTGATAGATGCTCCAAATACTTTCACAGCTTGATCAAGAGGAGTAATGTCAGAAATTCAATCAACTACCTTGTCAAGGCCCGGAACTAGCACAACATCTCCCGGGGAAGTAAGAGAGATTCTTGTAGAGTTTTATAAAGATCTTTTAGGCTCATCTCGGTCCTCAACCAACATTGATTCCGCGGTATTGGATTGTGGCCCGAAGCTAGGAGAGGAAGATGGACTACACCTTTTGCATATTATCTCCCCAAAGGAGATTTGGGAGGCTCTTTCCGATATAGGCAATGACAAGGCACCTGGTCCGGATGGTTTTTCAGCCGCCTTCTTCAAAAAAAGATGGAGGGATGTGGGACAAGATGTAGTAAGAAGTGTACAAGAATTCTTCTCATCCGGAGTTCTTTTGAAGCAAGTGAATCATACCATACTTACCCTCCTGCCCAAGACTGATCGGGATCCCAAGGTAAATGACTTTAGGCCTATCGGATTGACCAATGTGGTCTACAAGATCATAACAAAGATTTTAGCTAACCGGATGGCAAAGGTTCTTCCTACTCTTGTTGATAAATCCTAAGGAGTTTTTGTGAAAGAAAGAAACATTGTGGACAATGTCTTTATTGCCCAAGAACTTGTGAGAGGTTTTAACAGAGCTAGACTCTCACCAAGGTGTATGCTTATGGTGGATCTATGGAAAGCATTTGATACGGTCTCTTGGAACTTCCTTGAGTCAGTGCTAAGAGGACTCAAATTTCTGGATAGATTTGTAAGATGGATCATGGAATGTGTTAGCTCCACCTCTTTCTCTCTTTCAATCAATGGTGAGCTACATGGTTATTTCACGGGTAAACGCGGCTTAAGGCAGGGTGATCCTATGTCTCCTATGCTCTTTATCTTGTGCATTGAATACCTTTCAAGGTTGCTAAAGCTAAAGACTTCAGAAAAAGCATTTTCCTATCACCCTAAGTGCAAGAGGTTGGGCATCACTCATCTTGCCTTCGCAGATGACCTCATGCTGTTTGCCAAAGGGGATGTATCTTCGGTTGGTGTTCTTATGGAGTGTCTTGAAGAGTTGGAGGCTGCCTCTGGGCTAACACTTAACCCGTCTAAATCCTCCATCTACTTAGCAGGAGTGCAAGGTACAATTCGTGACTTGATCTTGACTAGAGTGGGTTTCGGCATCGGTGTCTTTCCCGTGCGGTACTTGGGGATCCCTTTGTCCCCAATTTCTGTCTCAGTTGATCAGTTTGACCCATTCACTAGTGCTATCTCTGAATACATTCAGAAATGGGGGCATCACTCACTCTCTTATGCGGGAAAAATGGAACTAATCAGATAGGTTATTCAAGGTGTTGAGAGCTTTTGGTTTCGGGCACTTCCTATTCCTTCTTCAGTTCTCAACAAGGTACGGTCAGCATGTATTCAGTTCTTATGTGGTGGTAAGCTACCAAGAGTCGCTTGGGATGTCATTTGTATGCCTCAATCCGAAGGAGGCTTGGGTCTTATGAACATCAAAGAATGGAATCATGCCTTACTCTCCCGGACCATCTGACATACTCACACTAAGGCGGATACCTTATGGGTCCAATAGATTAATAGCTACTACTTGAGAGGCCAATCCTTTTGGGATTATGAGGTACGTGCTAGGGACTCCCCCTTATTCAAAAAAATTTGTGGCATTCGCGACACATTCATTTCCATCTTTGGTAGTCAAGGAAACGCAATTGCCGGCTTGGAAAAGTATTGCACCAATGGAAGATTTGATTCTAGTCTTGTGTATGAGGTCTTGCGCACACCGCGGGAAAAAAAGCTTTGGATGTCTCAAATTTGGAAAGGCTTCATTCCTCCTAAATTCTCATTCACAGTCTGGCTCACTTGTAGGAAACGTCTAGCTACCAAAGATACTTTCTCCTACCTAAACTTGGAAGATAGGACTTGCGGGTTCTGCAAGCGGGCTAATGAGACAAGGGCTCACCTCTTCTTTTCTTGCCCCTATACCCGCATGATTTGGAAGCACGCAAAGGAATGGTTGGGTATTAGAAGAGAAATGACAACTATTGAAAGCGCACTCAAGTGGATCAAGAAAGAGCATCGCGGGACAGGCATCCGATCCAAAGCCATCTTACTTGCCTTTTGCACTGTGGTATATAAGATTTGGAGAACAAGAAATGAATTGCTATTCGAGGGCATTAGTTCAACGACAGATGAGGTTGTTGCAAAAGTCAAAACAACAACTTATAGAGTTCTTTATGACTTAATCCCCTCTTGTAACGTCACCTATAAGTGAACGTCCCATCCCTCATTTATTTCTTGTTTTATGCTTACGTTGAGGATTGAGAACCCTCAATGACTGATTGTAGCTCCCAATTTTTCCTTTTCTAGTAATAATATTTGCATTTACCCAGAAAAGAAAAAAAACTTGACAAGAATAATTATATCCTCTAGGAATCCCATATTCTTCCTGTAATAAGAGGCTATGATTTAGAGGGATACTGTTACACCCCGTAATTCCAAGAGGATGAGATGAGAACGTACGAAAGGAAATAAGATTCGAAGTTGGAAAAAAGAAAAAAAAACAAAAAGTTGGCAGAATATTTTTGGACAGTTTTTCAGTCAACTTGAAAGCAGTATATCTCCTAGTATAATTGAGGTTTTTAGGTGTTTCAAAAGCCTAATATGAACATTGAGTCTAGTTTCCAACGCAACAAACCGCTCGTCGATAGGACATCGGAGTAGAAAGTTATGGACGTTACAAGATCGGTGTATCAGACAGGTCAGCGCCATGAGCAAAGCGGCGGGCGCTAAAAGCCTGAATTGCAGCAATAGCGCCGAGGCGGGATTTTTTGCGAAAATAGGGTAAAAATAGAAGATATTTGTTGTAGAGGACCCCTGGGTGTGTGACAAGTGTCCCCCCAACTTGTGGATCAAGATAGAGGCTATATTATGACCAAGACTTGCAAGACTTGGTCATTTGCAAGAATTCCTCCATAGAAATTTTCCTTCTCTTTCTCTAAAAGTTTATGAAACCCTAAGCCTAAAAGAATTTTTTTTAGAAAGGCAACAAGAAGGAAATACGTTGGAAAGCTTGTAGGGGGTTCGTAGAGATGATATTTGCGGGAAGAAGAATTTCGGAAAGAGGGCTAAAGTGGGCAAGATTGTTGGACTATTTTGAGCTTATCAAGGTAACCACTTTGTCCTCTTAAGTGATTGAAGATTTCTTATTGTTGTAGTTATACATTTTAACAAGCATGAGATATATGTATTGGAGATTAATAAGTGTTATGGATATTAGAAGCCTAAAACCGAAATGACATGTTGAGCCATTTGAAATTGAAATCCAATTTGGTCGATAATTAGAATCGTCGCATATTACCTACTTGAAGATTGTAGTAGTTATAATCAATTGCGGCTTGATAACATGTTATACTAAACCACTTGGATTGAAAAGGGATTGGAAACGAATTTGTATTGTTGTCCCTATTTTGCCGAATGGACATTATATGTTGGACTAGTTTGATATTTATTGTGGGGCGGAATTTTACACGTCTTGATTAAGCGTGTAATCCCCTATTGTTAACTACTTTGTTGAGCCTTAAATTTGGCGTGTTTGGTTATTGAATTCGGCCTTGAAAAAGGTGGCAAAGTATGTAGAAACAAAGGAAGTGCTGTCCGATTTTCCGTAGAATTTAGTGACTTTATACTTGGAATATTCTACGTTTGAAGCTAGAGGTTAATAAACGTATTATGGTCATTATAGGTTGACATACTACGTACGGCGTATTGGACTTAGCAAGTGGATTAAACCGAAGAGGTATGTGGAACTTTCTTATCTCTTGAGCATGAATAAGTTGTAAATATATAGTACGGTAGACGTACAAGATTTTGACAATCTAGTCCCTTTGATATCCTTGGCTTATTCTAAGAATGTCCAAGTTGGTTGAGTTAGAGAATTAACTCACTTGTTTAAATATTAAGGATATCTTGGTTTTCAAAAGTTAAGAGACTTTAAGTATGTTGAAAGTATTTTTGATACTTGTTTTGTTGGAAAGTTAGTCTCTTGGTTATAAAGAAGAATGTAAGTTTCTAAGGTATAAAGCTAGTATAACTGCTTTATGGGAAGTTGGTTATAATAGCTTTATGGAAGGTTAAAAAGAGTGATTTACTCTAAGTAATTTAAGTATGATAAATGACTTAAAATAATGAAAGGCAAATTGATTTAAAGGCATCAATTGCTTAAAGTTTTAAAAGAAAGAAGTCACTTGATTTAGAAGCCTATAATTGTATTTCTAAAAGGTATTGTGACTTGTCTTGAGAAGTAGTTATGACTTGATACTATGGTTATTAGTATCTTGGAAGTTTTATATGAAAAAGAGTCATTTTAAAAGAGTGGAAGTATGTAGTACCTTGGGTTAAATTCCCGGATTTTTATAAAAGACATGTTAGTGTCTTAAGTAAACTAAAATGAGAGTGTATATGAACAAGAATAATAAGAAGTTAGGGGATTTCTTAACTTGCTTATATATTGTATGATAAGCCGGTAGTGCTTATGTTATGTATGATAGCCGGTTTGTGCTAGTGGTATATTATTCATTACGGGGTCATTCCCCGGGTTTGTGGCATTTGCATATTCCGTGGATTTGCTACCCACGATGCGAGGAATACCTCATGCGAGTCCGTAAGAGCTTATGCGGGTGAAATAGTCCCATGCGGGCGGATACAGCCTATGCGAGGAATACCTCATGCGAGTCCGTAAGGGCTTATGCGAGTGAAATAGTCCCATGCGGGCGGATACAGCCTATGCGAGGAATACCTCATGCGAGTCCGTAAGGGCTTATGCGGGCGGATACAGCCTATGCGAGGAATACCTCATGCGAGTCCGTAAGGGCTTATGCGGGTGAAATAGTCCCATGCGGGCGGATACAACCTATGGGAGGAATACCTCATGCGGGTCCACACGACCTATGCGGGTGTAGTCCCAGGAGTAGGATTGCTTAATGATACTGCGGGCGGGTGGTCCTGCTTTGATCGTGAGCTCCCTATTTTTATGTTGTAAGTATACTCTTGATTACTCTCATTGTTAGTAAGGCACGATAATCGTTAATTGAGTTATCATACCGCTCCGCTTTATTATAGACTTATGATTTCATTACGATTTTCGCCACATATTTGGTACATTGCTTGACCTCCTTCGGGCCGTTAAATATTGGCAGTAGAGTATACGTAGCTGATCCTCAGGTGTAGGATCACTGATTCAGCTGTTGAGAAGCTCCATTACTCCGGAGGCTTATCCCTGGTATGGTCGGTTGTTGTACATTCACGGGTATGGCGGGGCCCTGTCCCGTCACAGTTGTTATTCTTAGAGGTCTGTAGTCACATTTGTGGATTGGGTTGTAAAGAAAAAAAATGTATTGTTTTATTAGGTATAGTTTACGGAAGGTGGCCTTATCGGCTAGCCTGTTGTTATTTTTATGTTTAAGCATTTTATAAGTTGTGTATGTTCCGCTGCTATTCTCTGATGTATACCGAAAGGGGTGCCCAGGTAGGGCACCAATCGCGGGCCCGGGGTCGGGTCGTGACAAAAGTGGTATCAGAGCAGTTAGTCCTCGGGAAGTGTCTACAGACCGTGTCTAGTAGAGTCTTGATTATCGGTGTGTTGTGCACCACATCTATAATCAGGAGGCTGCAGGACATTTAGGATTGGTTTCCATTCTTCTCACTCTGAGATCGTGCGATAGAGCTGTGTTGTTAGGGTCATCTCTCCCTAATGAGTTATGTTGATTGCAGCTACGAGAAAGGCAACAGTGACCCAGGAAGGATTATGTGGATTGCGTATCCAGGTTGGTTGTAATTGTTGTATAGTTGGTATAATGACGTACAACTATACGAATTTATGTATGAGGGTCATATATGGGTTGCCTAGAATGATTTTAGATTACCAGGAATTGGTAAGGACTAATTAGATACCGGGAAGGTATGAAACGATTTAATGAACTCTCATCAAGGTTTTACGTACTAATTTGAGATAATTAGGAGATGGTGAGTTGTCTGAGAAGGTAATGGACCCTTAAGAAGTTTAATAAAGGGACCTAATGGGAGACTATGTTTGTAAATTAAGCTACGTGGTATGCTTAAGAGGATAGTACGGATGAGATCCGTGTGGAGTAAGTAATGGTTGTTGTGATCAAGATGACACGATTATGGTATTATGAGAAGTTAGTGTACCCGTTTATGGGGTGGGATCAGTTGATAGTAGTCCCGCTACGTGACAGGGTCATGAGGGTACAAGCCCGAGTCTAGTTAATCGTTTTACTAGTTCGTGGACGCATTCCACCGGAACCAGGTTGTGAGAGCCGGAAATGGCCTTATATTGTTTAACTTAGTAACTCCAAGATTGGAGGCCAACTTTATTATGGAAGTTATGTACGTAAGCTAGAATAAGTTTGGAAGTACGGAAAAGAGTACGACCGGTAAGGAAGTGAGCAACCAAGTGTGAAAGAAATAGAGCCTGAATCCATGAGAACCTTTAGAGGTAACTACACCCGTGAGTGATGGGTGGTAGCTGAGCGGGTGTATAATAATTTCCCAGAGACGATACAGTCGTTGGACCCTAGCAGACCTAGCAGAGCTGTTATGACAGACGTTGAGGTCATTATGAGTACGGGCTAGTTGGCCTCTTGTTATGCCAACGTGAACTACAGAAGAGAGATTGATTCGGTACCAGTTTCCGGTAAGCCGGTTATCGAGTGGAAAGGAAGAGAAGTGGTGGTAACCAGTGAATTATCCTTCCTTCTTTGGCATCATTGTTTTTAATAAGTCTGTGTGACTTGTTCATTGAGGTAAATTGACGCAGAAAGTAAGTAATACTTGAATTTGAAGGAAATTATGTTAAGTGCCCTTGGAGGTACTTGGAGTTGGTTTGGTGTGATGGTCAGGGCCACGACCTTCCGGATAATTTCAGGAAAATGTGCAAGGTAAGAATAAAATAAGTACGAGTGCTGCCGGCGGAAAGCTGAGGGCATCCTTGGTAGGTTTTGAAAATCTACACGATTTTAAGGCGGTGCGTGATGATTAGATATTTACAGGACCGCGAGAGGACCCTGTGATTAGGGTTGTGACTCCAAGAAAAGCTTATTTAAGGGAGATAAGTTCTCTCCCCCACGTAAAAGGACGCTTTACGACATGGGTCAGTGTACCCATGTTGTTAGACGGAAGGATATGAGACCGTAAGGTCTTCGATCGCTATGCCATAAGTTACAGTTTTAAGATAACCGTGGGAAAAGTTTTGTGTTGGGGTAATTAAGAACGACGTACGAATTGGTCGAGAAAGTATCGTAAAGATATAAATGCAGGTTGTACGTTTGTATGAAATCGCATTTATTATGAATCAAGATAGAAATACTTTTGCTAATAATAAGCATAAGGTAAGGTTATGACCAGAATGATAAAAGAGAATACGACTATGGTTATGTAAGTTGCACGGGATATGATTACCCCAGACTAGTGTAAAAAAAACCATTAGTAAATAATGGGAAGTAAGAACATTTCGAGGAAATGTGGTAACGCCTAGCTATAGGCTCTACAAACTGGGAAAGGAAAATCGGGTTACTACTTGACGAGATCAAGAAAATCTCCCCCCCCCCCCAAAATTATGATTGACATGAAGTCTTAGCCAGGAGGCAAGCAAAAGAATCAATTCTAAGTTAATGACCAAGTTTGGTTGCAACAGAGAAAAGGAAACATGAACCATAATTGAGATTAAGAACACCCGAATATTTCGCAAGAATGAGAAAGGTTTCCAGTTATTGGAAGATAAGTTGACTCGACTACAGTTCTAACTCCTCCTGAAAGACTAGAGGGTTAGGTTATTATGATAACATGATGGGTTTTGGGCTAGGTTGTGTGCTGACGCAACCCGATAAGGATAGAGCCTATGTTTTCCCGGTAGTTAGGGAAGCAGGAAAGGAAATAACGCCACTCACGATTTAGAGCTGGCGGCAGCTAAATCATGCCTTGAAGATTTGGGGGCATGACGTATATATAGACTTCATATGGATAGTTGTACAAACCACAAGAGCCTCCGATATATCTTCAGACACAGGCAGTTGAATTTGCGACAGAGACGGTGGCTAGAGTTACTCAAGGATTGTGATATTGATATCTTATACCATCCGGGAAAAGCCAAGACAGTTACAGATACTATTAGTCGTGGATCTATGGGTAGTCTGTCAGATGGGCAGCCAGATAGACAGGACGTGGTCCGTGAGATTCATTAGCTAACGAGCCGAGGGATTCGATTGTTTGTTTCCAAGGTTAATGAAGTTTAGGTCCGAGAGGTTGTCGGGTCTCCCATCATTGAGGAGGTAAAGAGGCGACAATATGAGGATCCAGTTATGATACGGTATCGAGATACGGCTCTCCGAAAAGAGAAGAGCCTGTTTGAGTAGCACCGGATGGAGTGCTGTGATATGAGGATAGATTGTGTGCACCCGGTGCTGCAGGACTTGTCAGCAGGTTTTAGGGGAGGCACGCGGTGCTTCTTGCTTTATTTTGTTAGAGGTCGACTAAGATGTATCATGGCCTCAGATGTATGTATTGGTAAAATGGCCTGAAGAGGGACGTAGCAAAGTTGTTACATAATGTCTGAATTAGTAACAGGTCAAGGTTGAGCACCAGAAGCCCAGTGGGCTATTACAGGCGATGTAGATCCCGACTTAGATATGGGAGGTAATTAAAATGGATCTTGTTACAGGGTGGCATCGTACTCAGAGGAAGTGCGACTCCCTGGGGGTCATAGTAAACATGCTGACGAAACCAACCGTGTTCTTCCGGTTAGGACCACTTACTCGACTGAGGTTTATGCTAGATTATAGCAGGGAGATTGTGAGACTTCACGGGGCTCCTACATTTATTATGTCGCATGATGAGCTCGGGCCATTACCGACTTCTGGAGGTTTTCCAGGAGGTATTAGGGACACAGGTAAGTCTCAGTGTGGCATTCTACCCTCAGACCGACGGACAGGCAGAGCGTACTATCCATGCACTTGAGGATAGGTGGCGGGCCTGTGTTCTTGATTTCAGAGATAACCGGGAGGGTTATTTTGCCTCTTGTTGAGTTACGTACGATAACAGGTACCCTTCCAGTATTTCAGATGGCCCTGTATGAGGCCTTGTATGTAAGAAAGTGTAGATCGCCGGTTGGGTGGTTCGACGTAGGCAAGGTTCAGTTATTTGGTCCAGACTTGATTCAGCGGGCTGTGGATAAGGCGAAGCTTATCCAGGAAAGATTATTAGTAAGCTCAGAGTCAGCAGAAGCTTTGGGCAGATAACCGACGTTGACACATGGGGGTCAGGTTGACATTTTGGTATGAGTATTGTTATGTGGCCACGTGTGGCATTATTGGTATGTAGGGGTTGTAAGGAGACTATGCCGCTACCTTTAAGTATGACTCCCAAAATAACATTCGGGGATAAATGTTTCTAAGGGGGGAAGAATGTTACACCCCGTAATTCCAAGAGGATGAGATGAGAACGTACGAAAGGAAATAAGATTCAAAGTTGGAAAAAAGAAAAAAAAAATAAAAAGTTGGCAGAATATTTATGGACAGTTTTTCAGTCAACTTGGAAGCAGTATATCTCCTAGTATAATTGAGGTTTTCATTGAGTCTAGTTTCCAACGCAACAAACCGCTCGTCGATAGGACATCGGAGTAGAAAGTTATGGATGTTACAAGATCGGCCGAGCAGACAGTCGGCAGCCGCGCTACCAAAATCCTGAAATTGTCTGAAATTGCAGCGTCGTGGCGCCAGCTGCAGGGCCGCGGCGCCGAGGCGGGATTTTTTGCGAAAATAGGGTAACAATATAAGATATTTGTTGTAGAGGACCCCTGGGTGTGTGACAAGTGTCCCCCCAACTTGTGGATCAAGATAGAGGCTATATTATGACCAAGTCTTGCAAGACTTGGTCATTTGCAAGAATTCCTCCATAGAAATTTTCCTTCTCTTTCTCTAAAAGTTTATGAAACCCTAAGCCTAAAAGAGATTTTTTTTAGAAAGGCAACAAGAAGGAAATACGTTGGCAAGCTTGTAGGGGGTTCGTAGAGATGATATTTGCGGGAAGAAGAATTTCGGAAAGAGGGCTAAAGTGGGCAAGATTGTTGGACTATTTTGAGCTTATCAAGGTAACCACTTTGTCCTCTTAAGTGATTGAAGATTTCTTATTGTTGTAGTTATACATTTTAACAAGCATGAGATATATGTATTGAAGATTAATAAGTGTTATGGATATTAGAAGCCTAAAACCGAAATGACATGTTGAGCCATTTGAAATTGAAATCCAATTTGGTCGATAATTAGAATCGTCGCATATTACCTACTTGAAGATTGTAGTAGTTATAATCAATTGCGGCTTGATAACATGTTATACTAAACCACTTTGATTGAAAAGGGATTGGAAACGAATTTGTATTGTTGTCCCTATTTTGCCGAATGGACATTATATGTTGGACTAGTTTGATATTTATTGTGGGGCGGAATTTTACACGTCTTGATTAAGCGTGTAATCCCCTATTTTTAACTACTTTGTTGAGCCTTAAATGTGGCGTGTTTGGTTATTGAATTCGGCCTTGAAAAATGTGGCAAAATATGTAGAAACAAAGGAAGTGCTGTCCGATTTTCCGTAGAATTTAGTGACTTTGCACTTGGAATATTCTACGTTTGAAGCTAGATGTTAATAGACGTATTATGGTCATTATAGGTTGACATACTACGTACGGTGTATTGGACTTAGCAAGTGGATTAAACCGAAGAGGTATGTGGAACTTTCTTATCTCTTGAGCATGAATAAGTTGTAAATGTATAGTACGGTAGACGTACAAGATTTTGACAATCTAGTCCCTTTGATATCCTTGGCTTATTCTAAGAATGTCCAAGTTGGTTGAGTTAGAGAATTAACTCACTTGTTTAAATATTAAGGATATCTTGGTTTTCAAAAGTTAAGAGACTTTAAGTATGTTGAAAGTATTTTTGATACTTGTTTTGTTGGAAAGTTTAAGTCTCTTGGTTATAAAGAAGAATGTAAGTTTCTAAGGTATAAAGCTAGTATAACTGCTTTATGGGAAGTTGGTTATAATAGCTTTATGGAAGGTTAAAAAGAGTGATTTACTCTAAGTAATTTAAGTATGATAAATGACTTAAAATAATGAAAGGCAAATTGATTTAAAGGCATCAATTGCTTAAAGTTTTAAAAGAAAGAAGTCACTTGATTTAGAAGCCTATAATTGTATTTCTAAAAGGTATTGTGACTTGTCGTGAGAAGTAGTTATGACTTGATACTATGGTTATTAGTATCTTGGAAGTTTTATATGAAAAAGAGTCATTTTAAAAGAGTGGAAGTATGTAGTACCTTGGGTTAAATTCCCGGATTTTTATAAAAGACATGTTAGTGTCTTAAGTAAACTAAAATGAGAGTGTATATGAACAAGAATAATAAGAAGTTAGGGGATTTCTTAACTTTCTTATATATTGTATGATAAGTTTCGGAGTGCTTATGTTATGTATGATAGCCGGTTTGTGCTAGTGGTATATTATTCATTACGGTCATTCCCTGTTTGTGGCATTTGCATATTCCGTGGATTTGCTACCCACGACGAGAAATACCTCGTGAGTCCGTAAGGGCTTATGCGGTGAAATAGTCCCACGCGGCGGATCTGACCTATGCGAGGAATACCTCATGCGAGTCCGTAAGGGCTTATGCGGGTGAAATAGTCCCATGCAGGCGGATACAACCTATGCGAGGAATACCTCATGCGAGTCCGTAAGGGCTTATGCGGGTGAAATAGTCTCATGCGGGCGGATACAGCCTATGCGAGGAATACCTCATGCGAGTTCGTAAGGGCTTATGCGGGTGAAATAGTCCCATGCGGGCGGATACAACCTATGGGAGGAATACCTCATGTGGGTCCACACGACCTATGCGGGTGAAATAGTCACAGGAGTAGGATTGCTTAATGATACTGCGGGCGGGTGGTCCTGTTTTGATCGTGAGCTCCCTATTTTTATGTTGTAAGTATACTCTTGATTACTCTCATTGTTAGTAAGGCACATTGTACTGTTAATTGAGTTATCATACATGTCTCCAGTTTTATTATAGACTTATGATTTCATTACAAGATTTCGGGCCACATATTTGGTACATGTTGTCTCGACTCCTTGGCCGCGTTCATGCCGCAGGTAGAGTATACGGGTAGTTGATCCTCACTTGTAGGATCACTGATTCAGCTGTTGAGAAGCTCCATTACTCCGGAGGCTTATCTCTGGTATGGTCGGTTGTTGTACATTCAGGGGTATGGCGGGCCCCGTCCCCACGCTTGTTATTCTTAGAGGTCTGTAGTCACATTTGTGGATTGGGTTGTAAAGAGAAAATTGTACTGTTTTATTATGTATAGTTTACGGAAGGTGGCCTTATCGGCTAGCCTGTTGTTATTTTTATGTTTAAGCATTTTATAAGTTGTGTATGTTCCGCTGCTATTCTCTGATGTATACTGAAAGGGGTGCCCAGGTAGGGCACCAGTCGCGGGCCCGGGGTCGGGTCGTGACAGATACATTGATGAAACTCATCATTTTCTATCAAAATTCATATCTACTACTGATACTACTATATATTCTTTGTCAAAGGTCGAAGTTAATCCATTATTTTTATCATGGAAGAAACAAGATCAACTCCTATTGAGTTGCATGTTGTCTTCACTTACAAAGGGAGTATTAGCACAAGTTGTTGGTTGCTCCACATCGAAGTAGGTTTGGAAACCCTAGAAGGTATGTGTGTCTCACAATCTAGGGCATGTATTATGTAATTGCAACTACATCTTCAAATAGCAAAAAAAGGTCTTAATCAATGGCTGATTATCTTCGAAAGATGAAAATTATAGCAGACAATCTAGTTGTTGTGTCTCAGCCTCTCAATCAAGATAATTTAAAGACTAAGATGTGTTTTTTCCTGCTTTTGGCCTCTCGTCGAGACGAGTGCAGCCGATTTATCTATTCTATTAGTTATTCTTTGACGGAACATTCTCTTTAAGTGGTTGCTAGCGGAAGTAGCGCGACAAAGAGCAGTTAGTCCTCGGGAAGTGTCTACAGACCCTGTCTAGTAGAGTTTTGATTATCAGTGTGTTGTGCACCACATCTATAATCAGGAGGCTACAGGATATTTAGGATTGGTTTCCATTCTTCTCACTCTGAGATCGTGCCTTAGAGTTGTGTTATAAGTTGGACTCCCTCGGACGTATTCGTATGTACCAGTTATGCCTCTGCGAAAGGCAACCAGGGCCCAGAAGGACAAGGCAGCAGAGGGAGCTACGAGTGGAACACAGAGGGTTACGAGGGCACAGGCCTGGTCATTACATGAGATAGTACTTCAGACGACGAGTTTTATGACGTCGTTAGCCCCAGCAGAGTTTAGAGCGGCAGCGCTTTCACGAGGCCACGATACTGAGCCTCCAGCCCACTACGGAGCCGAGGATATGAGTTCGGAGATGGCCCGATTACTAGGCCGTGGTGGCTAGGAATGAGGACGAACGGAGCCGGTGGTTCCAAAGAAGCATCATGATTCACCCTAGATCCGATAGTCCGAGACTTCGATTTCTTGAGTTGCGATTCGTAGTTCTATGGATAGAGAGCTGAGGATGATCCTCAGGGTGTCGTGCTAGTTTGGGAGATTGTTATACTTGCGGCCTTCAGGGCCATGTTGTCACACCCCGAACCCCGGGCCCGTGACTGGTGCCCTACCTGGGCACCCTTCTACCTTAACAACTAAGTACATTGCGGAAATTAGTAACAGCTCATTTTTTTTTTTAAATAAACGTACGTGCAAGGGCAAGGCCGACAAGGCTGCCATATATACATAAACAACAGATACTACACTGTGCATGAGTCCAATCCCACATATGAATACAGACCTCTAAGAGTTAAACTGAACTATGACGGGACAAGGCCCCGCCGTACCCAAAACTGTACAAAGCACATCTTCAAGGATATATACCAAAAAGATAAACTCGAGCAGAGGAGCTATCCAAAACCACGAGCAGATCCTACGCCGCCGATCACCGAACAGCGTACCTAAACTGCATGATGAACGCAGCCCCCCGAAGGAGGTCAGTACGAAGAATGTACCGAGTATGTGAACAGTAAGTACTGTAATAAAATCATAACAGTCTAAACAAAGCAGGAGACATGTATGATAGCCAACCTACAGTACATAATACATAAGCAGTCACATCAAGTCAGGGACGCAGGCCCTCGGAGTCATTACTCAAATATAACCATGGGTCTCACGCCCATAACATCAATCATGCCCGTGGAATCTTTCCTCACTGCCGGCAGTCCATGATATAGTACAACACCAATAGGCATACATGAACACCAAGTCCCACCGGTGGTATAGCATCTTGGGGTTTACCCTCACTTATACTCTTACCCCGAGAAGGTGGTAAGCGGTGGTATAGCATCTGGGGTTTACCCTCACATATACTCTACCCGGAGAAGGTGGTAAACAGTGGTATAGCATCTGGGGTTTACCCTCACATATACTCTACTCGAGAGGTGGTAAAGCAGTGGTATAGCGTCTTGGGGTTTACCCTCACATATACTCTACCTCGGAAGGTGGTAAAGCAGTGGTATAGCATCTTGGGGTTTACCTCACATATACTCTACCCTATCTCGACCGATCACAAACAAGACATAAGCACTACCATGTCTTTTATAAAAGAATCCGAATTTAACCCAAGTACTACCAATAACGGAAGCATACCCGTGGAATCCCACATCACCGCTTGCACGTCCCAAGAACTTACAACTGCATGTACCATTCTCCAACCGAGAGTCGCGACAACGTAATAAAACATAGTACTTGCACTCAAAGGCTATCACCGCACATAGGCAATTCCCAATTAATCAAGCCAAAGTACTAATCAAGGCACACATGGAATAATTCTCAATTATCAAGCCAAAGTACTTATCAAGGCACACTTAGAATAATTCTCAATTAACAACCAAAGTACTAATCAAGGCACCAATAGGATTATTCTCATTTAACAAGCCAAAGTACTAATCAAGGCACACTTAGACTAATTCTCAATTAATCAAGCCAAAGTACTAATCAAGGCACACTTAGACAAATTCTCAATTTATCAAGCCAAAGTACTAATCAAGGCACACTTAGACAAATTCTCAATTTATCAAGCCAAAGTACTAATCTTTTCAAGAGACTCCTTTTGTGTAAAATCCCAAGATACTAACTCAAGTAGTATCAAGGCGTGTCTATTTTTCAAAGTAAGTTACTACATTTTTAGAAAGCTTATTTCAACACTTGAAATCAAGTAACTCCAATTTTATTTCACAATCTAGGCAACTTATGCCGATTAATCAAAATAGACAACTTTTTAAACTTTCCATAAAGCCGTTATAACCGACTTCCCATAAAGCCGTTATAACCCTTTATGGTTTTAGACATATCCATTCCTTTTATAACCAAGAGACTTATACTTATTAAAATCCAAGTATTAAATACTTTCAAATCGATTTTCTTAACTTTTAAAAAAATACACTTAGTCTCTTAACCTTTAGAAACCAAGTAACTTATTTTATTACTAAACCTTAGGCAATTGATGCCTTAAAATCAAGTTGCCTTTTCATTAAAATCGAGTCATTTATCTTTCCATAAAGCAAATATAACCAACTTCCCATAAAGTCGTTATATTCACTTTATACCTTAGCCAAATACAATTTCCTATCCGAGGGACTTATACGTTTAAAACGGAACAAGTATCACATACTTTAAAACACTTTAAGTCCCTTAACTTTCAAAACACTTCAAGTCTCTTAATATATAGAAAACAAGTTTCTTCTCTTAAATCATGTCATTTCTCCTCTTTTAAACAATTAAGTAAATCACTCCCTTGACTCCCCTAAAATCATTTTAATGACCTTTAGGTTTTGGAACTAAGGCACTAGCCAAAAGGTTTAGAAACCACTTCCTTTTCAAGACTCTATGTACTTTAAGTAAAATACTTTCACTTTTAAGAATCCAAACTTCACTAAGGAAATGGATTATACGACTTACAATTTAAACATCAAGGTACAATCAAGGAAGCACATAGAACAAATTCTACTTTAGGCAATCCAAATACAACCAAGGAATGGATCATTTAGGGAGTAGAACATACTTTCTTTATCTTAAGGAATCATGCTAGAAGAGGAGATAGTTCACATACCTTTTCGCTAATTCCACAAGCTGCCGAATACGCCGTATGTGGAAGTGTCAACCTATAATGGTCACAACAAGACTATCAACTTCTAGTCTCTACGTGAAAAATACTAAGTATTTGGTCTCTAATTCTACGGAAAATCAAGCAAAGACTTCCTTTGTTTCTACTCACTTTGCCACCTTTTTCAAGGTCGAATACAATAACCAACACGCCACATTTAAGGCCCCAAACAACAATCAAACAAAGGGGATTACACGCCTTACACTACGTGTAAAATTCCGCCCCACAATTATATACAAAGTAGTTCAAACTTCACTAGCCATTCTCGGCCAACATACTAACAATTCAAATTCTTTTCCAATCCTTTTCCAATTCCAAGTTCTAAGGTCTAACATGTTATATAGTTACAAACAACTTCAATAACTACAATTTCCTTCTTTATACAACATGCGACAACTTAAACGAATAATCAACTTGAATTGTAGTCTTAAGGCTAACATGCTAGTTTTCGGATTAGGGTTCCAATAGCCAATATAATAAACAAACTTCATAATATACCACTCATGCTTGCTAATATCCATAGCTACAACAATAAGTAAGCCTTAACTACTAAAACGACCAAATTTATACCTTTCAAAGCCCTTAAAATTTCCAAGATTCAAAGTCGCGCCTTAGCAAATTCTTAGCTCCTTTCCTTAGGTTCCAATCCGCCCAAGCACTCCTGAGGCCTATGAAGAACCCATCTTCAAGTTCCAACTTCAAAGTTGAAGAACTCCCATAGTTTCCGCCTTGCGACTAACGTGAAAATGCGTTTTTCCCGAAATCTTTCTATTGAGATAACCTTAAAATACCCTTATGAACCTTGGGTTTAAGTCTAGTGAACAAAGGGTCACAAACTAAAATTTTTCTTGTGGGAAAGTACTAACCCGAGAGCTAACTTAAGAACAAGAAATGTTTGTGATTTTTCTAAGTGTTGGAAACTTAGTCTTGCACTAGTAGTGAGCTTATATAAAACATCGAGGGCTTGTATTATCACAAATGTGTGTCTAGGATGAGTTTCATATGGATTGCTTAGGTGACAAGTTGACTTGTCAACAATATCAAGCTTCAAGACTTATCATCTACTTAGGTCAAATGACCACTTTAGCCTTGCAAAATTTCGTCCAAGCCTTGTGGAAGGAGTGCCACGTGTCGCCTCTCTCATTCGTCCATAAAATTTCAGAACCTCGTGGGTCCCACAAAATGTAAAACTCCTGTGGGCCCCACGTGACCAAATCCAGAAAATAAATTTCCATAATATTATTAAGTCTCATACTCTTCAAATAATGTATTTTGAGAATCCAATTCTCAACAACGAACATTTTTCCTTTCCGACGTTCGAACATTTTCCGTCGGAAAAACAATTCTTCCTTTCGCACTAATTCCCAAGTCTTGTTTCCTTTCGCATTCTCTTTTACATGTCCCGACTTACGGGTGTAACATTCTTCCCCTTAGAAACATTCGCCCCCGAATGTTCTTAGTCGATTGTCACGCTATACAAACTCCGCACAATCTCTATACTATGCCTATCAATCAAATGCTCAAGACCAACGACGCCACACACGGGCCACCACATAACATACGTAAACATATCAATGAACCTTCCGTCCGCGACCCTTCTCACAAAACTCAAGGTTACATTTTCCCAAAACACGGATCCTTAAAGGTTCCTTTCTTTCCTTACTTGTCATACTTTCTCGTCTTTCAAACTCATATAGTACACGCATAAAATCTCAAATTTTGCTTCTATTCTTCAATCTGGAGTTACTATCCAAACTTGGCCATATTGTTACTTACACTCGTTAAGGCTCTTCTCGGTCCTTACGACCTAGTTCGGGAACGATCCACGAACTCGTATAACGATTAACTCAACTTGGGCCTGCATCCCTGGACCCTATCACATAATCTGACCATTTCTATCCGACATTCACCCGATTCCATACTATCGGTTGACCGAAATGAGTCTATAACCCGACTCATCACACACTTAACTTCTTGTTCTTAACTGAAATAAATCTCTCTCTTATCTCAAGGTACTTCTTACCCTATCCCCTAATTACTAGAGGTTCGTCACATAGGTCAAGTATTTCTACCGTACAATCTTCCCTATTGGTCTTACACTGTCAGGGGGCAATTACTACGTGTGAACTCTACACAACTATAGTCTCAGTTCACTTACCATTTTTGTCAACATTCTTAACTCCACACCTTAGTAATCAAAGTATTCCTACCTCTGGGGAACTATCACTTATAATTGCTAGCAACACAAGGAAAACATATATGCTAGGGCAAAATCTGAATCTATCAAAACACGTATGATTCAAAAGAATCGAAATATACCTGTACTTCTACGCGATGTCGCCTCCTGATCCTGTCCAGTAGTCACGTCATCTATGCGGTTCGAAGGACCGCCAGAACTATAAACTCCCTCCTGACCTCTACCACGATCGGTCGACATCCAACACCTCGCTCGGGGACGACAACCGCGGAGGAAGGGAACCAACCACCGCCTCCAAGGCCGAGCCACCCTACCGCGCTTCCTTCTAACCGGCATTCCCACTTCAGTGGCGGACGACCACAATAGTAACAACCATCTGTGTCATAACGGCATTTCCCCGAATGATGCTTACCACATCTGATACACTGAGGAATAGGTGGCCTCGACCGAGAAGGTCCTCTACTCCTCTGAGAACCTCGACCCCGGAGCTGGACCGCTCCTAAATACCTTGGGGTCAAATCTCCCACCGTGAGCTGCGGGGTATGTACCGGGTAGGCCGACGACACTCACTCGCCGAGGCGCTCGTCCAAAACTCACCGGATAACCAACCGGTCTAGCCTCTTACGCCGATCTCCGCTGGCCCTCTTCCTCTCGTACACTGCTCGCATCGCCGAACAACTCCTCGCTGTGGAAATCGTAACACCGCTAACTTGGTCAATAACATAATCGCTTCCTCATGACTCCTAAAGTCCTCTCCTAATCGAGAAACCGCAGCTCGTGCTGGGTCTCAAAACTCGCGCAGGTTAACTCGCCGATCGTGGAACAACATCCAGATACCTCAGGCACGAGCCCTATCAACTCTCTCGAGTCCGACTAGTAGCTCTCGCTACTCCTTTGCCCTTCTCGGGCGGCCGTTGCTCCTCGAGACATAGGCAGAACACAAAAATACGCCGAGAGGAATTATCTTACTAACACGCTTCTAGGCACGATCTCGAGTGAGAAGAATAGAAATCAACTCCTAAATGTCCCGTAGCCTGTTTATGGGTGGCGCGCAACACACCGAGCAAGCAAGACTCTACTAGACACGGCCTCAGAGACATTCCGAGGATCGATCGCTCTGATACCACTCTGTCACACCCCGAACCCCGGGCCCGTGACTGGTGCCCTACCTGGGCACCCTTCTACCTTAACAACTAAGTACATTGCGGAAATTAGTAACAGCTCATTTTTTTTTTTAAATAAACGTACGTGCAAGGGCAAGGCCGACAAGGCTGCCATATATACATAAACAACAGATACTACACTGTGCATGAGTCCAATCCCACATATGAATACAGACCTCTAAGAGTTAAACTGAACTATGACGGGACAAGGCCCCATTGCACTCCAAAACTGCATAAAGCTCACATCAAGGATATATACCAAAAGATAAACTCTCAGAGCAGGAGCTATCCAAAACCACGAGCAGGATCCTACGCCGCCGATCACCGAACAGCGTCTAAACTGCGGCAGATGAACGCGGCCCAAGGAGGTCGATCAAGAAGAATGTACCGAGTATGTGAACGATGTAATCGTAATAAAATCATAACAGTCTAAACAAAGCAGGAGACATGTATGATAGCCAACCTACAGTACATAATACATAAGCAGTCACATCAAGTCAGGGACGCAGGCCCTCCGAGTCATTACTCAAATATAACCATGGGTCTCACGCCCATAACATCAATCATGCCCGTGGAATCTTTCCTCACTGCCGGCAGTCCATGATATAGTACAACACCAATAGGCATACATGAACACCAAGTCCCACCGTGGTATAGCATCTTGGGGTTTACCCTCACTTATACTCTTACCCCGGGAGAAGGTAAAGCGGGTGGTATAGCATCTTGGGGTTTACCCTCACATATACTCTACCTCGAGAAGGTGGTAAAGCAGTGGTATAGCATCTGGGGTTTACCCTCACATATACTCTACCGAGAAGGTGGTAAACAGTGGTATAAAGATCTGGGGTTTACCCTCACATATACTCTACCGGAGAAGGTGGTAAACAGTGGTATAGCATCTGGGGTTTACCCTCACATATACTCTTACCCTATCTCGACCGATCACAAACAAGACATAAGCACTACCATGTCTTTTATAAAAGAATCCGAATTTAACCCAAGTACTACCAATAATCTAAGCATACCCGTGGAATCCCACATCACCGCTTGCGTCCCAAGAACTTACAACTGCAGACCACCCTCCAACCGAGAGTCGCGACAACGTAATAAAACATAGTACTTGCACTCAAAGGCTATCACCGGCACACATAGGCAATTCCCAATTAATCAAGCCAAAGTACTAATCAAGGCACACATGGAATAATTCTCAATTATCAAGCCAAAGTACTTATCAAGGCACACTTAGAATAATTCTCAATTAACAACCAAAGTACTAATCAAGGCACCAATAGGATTATTCTCATTTAACAAGCCAAAGTACTAATCAAGGCACACTTAGACTAATTCTCAATTAATCAAGCCAAAGTACTAATCAAGGCACACTTAGACAAATTCTCAATTTATCAAGCCAAAGTACTAATCAAGGCACACTTAGACAAATTCTCAATTTATCAAGCCAAAGTACTAATCTTTTCAAGAGACTCCTTTTTGTGTAAAATCCCAAGATACTAACACCCGTAGTATCAAGGCGTGTCTATTTTTCAAAGTAAGTTACTACATTTTTAGAAAGCTTATTTCAACACTTGAAATCAAGTAACTCCAATTTTATTTCACAATCTAGGCAACTTATGCCGATTAATCAAAATAGACAACTTTTTAAACTTTCCATAAAGCCGTTATAACCGACTTCCCATAAAGCCGTTATAACCCTTTATGGTTTTAGACATATCCATTCCTTTTATAACCAAGAGACTTATACTTATTAAAATCCAAGTATTAAATACTTTCAAATCGATTTTCTTAACTTTTAAAAAATACACTTAGTCTCTTAACCTTTAGAAACCAAGTAACTTATTTTATTACTAAACCTTAGGCAATTGATGCCTTAAAATCAAGTTGCCTTTTCATTAAAATCGAGTCATTTATCTTTCCATAAAGCAAATATAACCAACTTCCCATAAAGTCGTTATATTCACTTTATACCTTAGCCAAATATAATTTCCTATCCGAGGGACTTATACGTTTAAAACGGAACAAGTATCACATACTTTAAAACTCTTTAAGTCCCTTAACTTTCAAAACACTTCAAGTCTCTTAATATATAGAAAACAAGTTTCTTCTCTTAAATCATGTCATTTCTCCTCTTTTAAACAATTAAGTAAATCACTCCCTTGACTCCCCTAAAATCATTTTAATGACCTTTAGGTTTTGGAACTAAGGCACTAGCCAAAAGGTTTAGAAACCACTTCCTTTTCAAGACTCTATGTACTTTAAGTAAAATACTTTCACTTTTAAGAATCCAAACTTCACTAAGGAAATGGATTATACGACTTACAATTTAAACATCAAGGTACAATCAAGGAAGCACATAGAACAAATTCTACTTTAGGCAATCCAAATACAACCAAGGAATGGATCATTTGCGAGTAGAACATACTTTCTTTATCTTAAGGAATCATGCTAGAAGAGGAGATAGTTCACATACCTTTTCGGCTAATTCCACAAGCTAAGCCGAATACGCCATACGTAGAAGTGTCAACCTATAATGGTCACAACAAGACTATCAACTTCTAGTCTCTACGTAGAAAAATACTAAGTATTTGGTCTCTAATTCTACGGAAAATCGGGCAGCACTTCCTTTGTTTCTACTCACTTTGCCACCTTTTTCAAGGTCGAATACAATAACCAACACGCCACATTTAAGGCCCCAAACAACAATCAAACAAAGGGGATTACACGCCTTACACTACGTGTAAAATTCCGCCCCACAATTATATACAAAGTAGTTCAAACTTCACTAGCCATTCTCGGCCAACATACTAACAATTCAAAGTCTTTTCCAATCCTTTTCCAATTCCAAGTTCTAAGGTCTAACATGTTATATAGTTACAAACAACTTCAATAACTACAATTTCCTTCTTTATACAACATGCGACAACTTAAACGAATAATCAACTTGAATTGTAGTCTTAAGGCTAACATGCTAGTTTTCGGATTAGGGTTCCAATAGCCAATATAATAAACAAACTTCATAATATACCACTCATGCTTGCTAATATCCATAGCTACAATAATAAGTAAGCCTTAACTACTAAAACGACCAAATTTATACCTTTCAAAGCCCTTAAAATTTCCAAGATTCAAAGTCGCGCCTTAGCAAATTCTTAGCTCCTTTCCTTAGGTTCCAATCCGCTCCAAGCACTCCTTAGAGGCCTATGAAGAACCCATCTTCAAGTTCCAACTTCAAAGTTGAAGAACTCCCATAGTTTCCGCTTTGCGACTAACGTGAAAATGCGTTTTTCCCGAAATCTTTCTATTGAGATAACCTTAAAATACCCTTATGAACCTTGGGTATAAGTCTAGTGAACAAAGGGTCACAAACTAAAATTTTTCTTGTGGGGAAAGTGGCTAACCCGAGAGCTAACTTAAGAACAAGAAATGTTTGTGATTTTTCTAAGTGTTGGAAACTTAGTCTTGCACTAGTAGTGAGCTTATATAAAACATTGGAGGGCTTGTATTATCACAAATGTGTGTCTAGGATGAGTTTCACATGGATTAAGCTTAGGTGGACAAGTTGACTTGTCAACAATATCAAGCTTGAAGACTTATCATCTACTTAGGTCAAATGACCACTTTAGCCTTGCAAAATTTCGTCCAAGCCTTGTGGAAGGAGTTCCACGTGTCGCCCTCTCATTCGTCCATAAAATTTCAGAACCGTGGGTCCCACAAAAATGTAAAACTCCTCGGGTGGGCCCCACGTGACCAAATCCGTAAAAATAAATTTCCATAATATTATTAAGTCTCATACTCTTCAAATAATGTATTTTGAGAATCCAATTCTCAACAACGAACATTTTTCCTTTCCGACGTTCGGAATATTTTCCGTCGGAAAAACAATTCTTCCTTTCGCACCAATTCCCAAGTCTTGTTTCCTTTCGTACATTCTCTTTTACATGTCCTGGACTTACGGGGTGTAACACATGTGATGGGAGGATGTCCAAGTAGGAGGGATACAAGAGGGATGACTCACCACCGGTCGGGCCATGGTTCATTGTTCTATAGGGGTGTTAGTCAGATGAGGTCACCCCTACCTCGTTGTGGCCGTTGTAATAGACTCTATTATGTGGAGTGTCGTACTGCTTCGACAGCTTGTATGCTTGCGGCCAACAGGGCCATTTGGTGAGAGTTTGTCCGACCAGAGGTAGCACAGATGTAGAGACTCAGCCTTCGGGATCAGTGGATGGTTCATCACCTTCTATAGCTAGGCGCCCTGCAGGGCAGGATTATGATTAGGGCGACAAAGGGAAAGTAAGGCAGTAGTTACAGAGATATCTTCAGCCCTTAAGAGACTTGTTTATGTTGTTATGGTAGATACATGTTAAGTGCTAGGTACGGATAGCATTGTGTTAAGTGTGAATTAGAAACATGGGTAGTTGGAAGGGTAAGTCTGGAGACGAGACAATTGTGAGCCTTAGAATTTATAACAGTTAGGACCTTAGATGCAAGGCCATCTTGAGTGGATGATTTTACGGTTGGTCCTTGTCGAAGTACTTGGTATGCGTGAAATATATTGTGTGATAATTCCATGGGTAGTTTGAGATAGAAGTGGTAGCTTTCATGACGTGAATTAGTAAGATTGTTCCGGATCGGGGAACGAGAGAGTTTGGCGCGATAATGGGTCGGGTTGAGGCCAGGTCGCGGGTCAACCCGCAGCCCAGAATGAGGTGGGGTCAGTTTGAGGTGGTCCCGCCAGGTGGTAGGGTCACGAGGGTGCTAGGCCCAAGTTTAGGTAACCATCGCACGAGTTCGCGGATGTGTTCGACTAGAATCAGATCGTGAAGGCCGGGAATGGCCTTAAAGGAATTTAAGGCTAGTAAGATGACCAAGTTTGGAGGTAGTGACTCCCAGGTTTTGGAAACTGAAGTGTGGTACGTGTACTATAAAGAGTTCGAGTGTTCGAGAAGTGTACGACGAGTAAGGAAAGAAGTGAACATGTGTTAAGGGGATGAAAGAGATCATTTTGTTGTGAAGTGAAGATGCGAAGGGAGTATCCTTTAGACCTTGGGTGGGAGCTTATGGTGATGTTATACACGTTAGAGGTGATTCCTCGTTGGCTTGGATTGGAGTTTTTGCCCATTTGTTAAATTATGGCCATTGGTGGCATAATTGGTTTCGTAAGTATAGTAGTGAAGGCTATACCGGCGCATGTACGTTGGAGACTTAGAAGGAACATTCGGGACGAATGTTTATAAGGGGGGAATAATGTTACACCCCGTAGTTCCAGGGTATGTATATGAGGACGTACGTACGAGAATACGACATTTAAATTAAAAGGAAGAAAGATGTGATTTTTCGACGGAAAAGTTTCCGGATTTTGTGAAGGAAAAAGGTTCGTTTATGGGAATTGGATTCCCAGATTTGGTATTCGGACTTTTTGGAATATTTAAGAATTATGGAATTTTATTTCCGAAATTGATCACGTGGGGCCCACGGGAGAATTTACGGTTTTGTGGGGCCCACTTTATTTTCGTATTTTTGGCATTGCGGATATTTTCGGAAGATGAAATATTTTGGACGAGTACGGGGGCAACACGTGTCACCCCCATGTGGCCCTATGGCCGAAAGTGAGGGCATTTGGACGTTTTATTTGGGGGACAAGTGGCAAGCCACTTGTCCCATTTTTGTGGTGGACAAATGGTTGGCAACTTACCCACACACATGTCCTCAATCCTCACCTTACATTTGCTTTAATCTTAGCCATTGATTTATCTATAAATTCCCCTTTGTTGCAAGACTTAATTTCATCCACACTTGAAATATCCTTCCAAGGCAAATTCTCCCTCCCTCCCTTAAGTTGTTCTCGTCCAACCCCCCCCCCCCCCACTTTGTGTAGAAATACTTCAAGTATTGTTGTATTATCCCAAATACCTTAGCCTAGTATTCCTACTAGTATTCCAAAGTTATTTCAAATATTAAGAGCCGGAAATACTACTTTATTCCAATAGTCGCAAAATGAAGCCCTAGAAAAATCTTCATAGCTTGATGAAGTGTTAAGAGAAGTTGTTTAGAAACTTCTAAGGGTTGCTTGGAGCGGGTTGGAGCGTAAGGAATCGAGCTAAACGTTGCTCGTGATCGACTTATAATCTTGGATAATTTTGGGCTTATCGAGGTAATGATCTACGCCTCTATCAGAATTGGATATTACATATTGTAGTAGTTTAGAATTGAGTATAAGATATATTGGAAGGATGATTATAAAGAATTGAATCAGATTTACATTGACCGTATTTATGAGACTTGTAGTATTATTGGAGTAGAATTGTAACCGTCCGGTTAGACGTGTAACCCCCTCGAGTTGTTGTCTTGCAGGCCTCGATAGAGGAGGAGATTTATGTGGTTGCGGGGGGGGGAGGTGCTGCCGAATTTTACGTAGAATAAGGAACCTTGTAATTATAAATGTTATACGAAGGAAACTATAATTTGATAGACATTTTATGGCCATTATAGGTTTAAGTATTGCGAGTATCGTATTCTACTTGAAGGGTGGAAAGGACTTGCAGGTTACTGATTTGGAGCTTTTTGCTTTTGTCGATAATCGTCGCGAGGTATGTGAACCTCTTCCTATCTTTTCTAGCATGATTGTGTGAACTATGTAGTACGGTAGACGTACGTGTGCTAAACGAGTTTGGTTGGTTTAAAACATAAAGTGTTATAACGGCTTTATGGGAAGTTTGTTATAACAACTTTATGTAGGTAAAGAAATGGTTTGTGGTCTTTAAAAGATAAGAGACTTAACTTATAAATGACTTGATGTGAATTATTAAGGACTTGGTTTGTGTTAAAAAGTTGTGAAACCGCATTTTTGAGAAATGGGTAATTGGGTTTTAAAAAGGAATAAGTTATATTGATTTCGGAAATGAGAATAAGTATCGAACAAACCACTGCAGCGTTAATAAAGGAAAATGTATTGACTAATTAATTATTATTAAAACCAGTAGAAACCTCCATCTGCATAGAAGCTAAGATAAGAAAAAAATTGTATTACATTTTATAGATCATGGCTACTTTAATAAGAATCATTATAAACAAGTATTGTTTTCTTAAATTCCAAAGTAAGGAACTTGATTTCTAAAAGAAAAGAAACTTGAGAATTTGAAGTGTTTTGGTTTAAAGAAAGGCATGGTTTTGTCTTAAATTGGTTTAAAACATAAAGGGTTATAATAGCTTTATGGGAAGTTAGTTATAACGACTTTATGAAAACAAAAGAATGGTTATAGTATTGTTAGTACGGCTTTGATATCTGGTAGTTGGCTTTCGTACTTGCCCCGGTCAGTTGATGATGCGGCTTTGGTATCTGGTAGTTAGCCTTCGTACTTGCCCCGTACGGTTTTATGACATAGGTGGGACCTGGTGTTCAAGTGTACTCCTTGGTGTTGTTATATCATAGACTGCCGGCAGTGAGGAAGGAATTCCACGGGCATGATTGATGTTGTGGGCGTGAGACCCATTGTTATATTTTGAGTGATGACTTTGAGGGCGTGAGTCCCTGACTTGACATGACTGCTCATATGTTGTGTACTGTATTTTGGTTATCATACATGTCTCCTGCTTTATATAGACTATTATGATTTCATTTACTGATTTTCGCCACATACTGTACTGGCCAGATCGACCTCCTTCGGGCCGTTCATGCCGCGTAGGTACACGCTTGTTGATCCTCGCTCATAGGATCACAGTCAGCGTTGGGAAGCTCCGTTTCTCCGAGGCTTATCTTCGTATAGTCCCCTGTTGTTGTAGGTACTTACATTCGGGGTAGGGCGGCCCCGTCCCGTCAGTTGTGGTTACATTCTGTGAGGTCCGTAGATCACAAGGGCAAGGTTTGTAAAAGGATATAAATGTTCAGGTATATATATATGCAGAAAGGTAACCGTTTTGGTTAGCCTGTTTCTTATTTTATCTTGTTTCATGTTTAAGTTTTTATTTCCGCTGATTTTCTCTGATGTTGTATCACTAGGGTGCCCGGGGTAAGGCACCAGTCACGGGCCCGAGGTCGGGTCGTGACAATGGCGGGGCCCTGTCCCGTCACAGTTGTTATTCTTAGAGGTCTGTAGTCACATTTGTGGATTGGGTTGTAAAGAGAAAAAAATGTATTGTTTTATTATGTATAGTTTACGGAAGGTGGTCTTATCGGCTAGCCTGTTGTTATTTTTATGTTTAAGCATTTTATAAGTTGTGTATGTTCCGCTGCTATTCTCTGATGTATACCGAAAGGGGTGCCTGTGTAGGCACCGCGGGCCCGGGGTCGGGTCGTGACAGATACATTGATGGAACTCATCATTTTCTATCAAAATTCATATCTACTACTGATACTACTACATATTCTTTGTCAAAGGTCGAAGTTAATCCATTATTTTTATCATGGAAGAAACAAGATCAACTCCTATTGAGTTGCATGTTGTCTTCACTTACAAAGGGAGTATTAGCACAAGTTTTTGGCTGCTCCACATCGAAGTAGGTTTGGAAACCCTAGAAGGTATGTGTGTCTCACAATCTAGGGCATGTATTATGTAATTGCAACTACATTTTCAAATAGCAAAAAAAGGTCTTAATCAATGGTTGATTATCTTCGAAAGATGAAAATTATAGCAGACAATCTAGTTGTTGTGTCTCAGCCTCTCAATCAAGATAATTTAAAGACTAAGGTGTGTTTTTTCCTGCTTTTGGCCTCTCGTCGAGACGAGTGCAGCCGATTTATCTATTCTATTAGTTATTCTTTGACGGAACATTCTCTTTAAGTGGTTGCTAGCGGAAGTAGCGCGACAAAGAGCAAAGCGGAGTCAGAAAGGATATGATCGTAGATAGAGACTTCAACCTGTGCGGGGGTAGGGGCGCCTACTCAAAACTAAGAGGGGATGCCACCTACTACTAAAATCCCGGTTTTTTGCTAGAGCTGGTTCTAAGCCCCTTCCCCGGAGAAGCGAGAACCACTTAAATGGAGGAATCGGAGAGTGGCTAACGCTCCTTTCCCGAGGTATGAAGTCTCTCTTCTGCATTTGACGGAGAATGACGATTCCATTCATAATATTATAGTTCCATTTCAGCAACAGCCTCGGCGACAACCGCCTCGGCCCCCCTACAGCAAAATAGGCACAAGGAAAGAGAAATAGACCGGACCATTCTTTATATTCTTAGTGGCTTAGGATCTGATTATGATGCTTTAGTTGTTTCAATTACTTACAATACTGAACATATTACACTTACTGATCTTAATGGTCTATTATTGAGTTATGAGTAACGATTGGAAGGAGCTATTGTTGTTGCTCAAGCCCTTACATAGGTCAATCTTATTGGGTTTTGATATTGGTGAATGGGAAATGATGGGATGAAAAGTGAAGGAAATGTAAAAGGTCCCTTTTGTTTTGGTTGAAACAATTGTCCCGCATCGAAAAAAGAAAGGAAAAGAGAGGTGTATATATTACATTACACCTTCTCTAGTCACTAAAAGGGTTAAGAGGGCAAGGACCCCTCGCGTCGTCATCGTCGCTCGCTCGACTTCGGCTTCGGATTCAGATTCAGATTTGGTCAAATGATCTGATTGATTGATAATCTTTTTTGACCAAATTTTCTTAAATTTTAATTATTTAATTAATTAATTAATTAAAATAAAATCATGCAGGACCGCGGTGTTGATGCGGAAATTTCCAGTTCCGAAGTTAAATTTGTGATTCCCGGTTTTATTTTATTTCCCACCATTTTTGTGACTGTTCAGAAGGATTGCAAACCTTCAGAAACAGTACTTCCATGGCTATATATTCGTTTGATTCCTCAGAATTTTACTCACTAATTTTTTTCTGAACTACAAAACTCATTCTTCTTCTGCACGAATAAATTCTATGTGATACACTGTCGTTGAGTGGTTGGCCGCTACCTGAATTTGGATTACTACTATTCTTGTAAGATAATCGTTTTATTCTGAGAGGGGATATTCTATCAACCTCGAGTATTGTGAGGGGAATAATTTCCTTAAGGACACACTTTGAACTAAGTGGGCTCGATTATATTCTGGAAAAATATTTTTTCCAACACTGATTCTGTTCATTTTCAGTTACTATTGTTTACTGGTTTTTTACAATACAGATTGATAACAATCTTAAGGAAATTATATTTTTTGTATTAATCTGTATTGGAGACTTAAACCTGTATGGTTTTCTACTCCGTATGAAATTTCATATTCTGACTTGAAGACATATAAAAATTTCGTTGGAATATTAAAGTTCATACTTGTACAACTATTTGAAGAACATAAAAATTTTATCGTTGTTGTATTCTGGTTTGGAGATTAAACTTGTGTAGTTTTCTACTCCATATGAATATTAGTATTCTGACTCGAAGATATAAAAACTTCGTTGGAATACTAAAGTTTCATAATTATACTGCTATTTGAAGAAATAAAATCTTTATCGTTTAAGTTTGTGATTTAATTACTATTCTGAATCTGGATGCCAGCATAAACGGAAATCATGAGACGGGAAATACTAAGAGAGAAATTATTTCTGGTGTATGTCTTCCACCCTCTGGGGATTCGCCTGATGAGACAGGAAATATCAAGGGTATATTTCTTCCACCCGCTGGGTAGTCACCAGGACATGATTCAGAGTCAAGTCCTTCAGTCAGAAAGAAAGAAAAAGAAATAAATCAAAATTTACCGGAAGCATGTCAAATGCCAATGTGGTAAATAAAAGGAGTACATGTATGTTATACCCCGTATTTCCAGAGTATGTACGTAAGGGAATACGTACAAAAGTCTAGCCTTAAAGATAAGCCTTGGACGTTTTTTTATTTGTGCACAACTCACTAAAAGAATCGTTTTCCGACGAAACGTTTCCACAGCTTTCGTAGGGTAAATTCCGGCTATGCCATTTCTAATTTTTGCGGATTTTTCCGAGAGACGAAACATTTTGGACCAACGGGAGGGCGACACTTGGCACCCTCCAATTGGTGGACTTGAATCGTCCATGGGACGAATTGGAGTAAGTTTGGCACGTTTTTGTGCCTTGCACAAAGTCAAGGAGTTGGTAGGATATTTGTGTTTAGTTAATCCTCACCCTACACTTGCCTTGCACTTGTCTTAATCTTGGCCATTGGTTGGCCACCTCTGACCTATAAATACCCCATTAGAGATGAAGAGTTCTTCATCCACAAAATACTTTCAAGTCTTGAAAAATCCTCTCCTCCTTAAGCCTTTCGCCCAACACCTCCCCATCGAGTGAGTTTGGCCGAGGCCTACCCCCTAGCCTAGCCGAAATCTACCCTCCCTTGGTAGAAAAGTTGTCTTCTAGTATTGTTATAATGCCCAAAATACCCTAGCCTAAATCCCTTAGTCCTTAGTAGAAGTTGTGAAGAACTTCTAAGGTTTCTCGAGCATACAACTTAGGAGCAAAACCTTGCTCAGCGCGACTTTATCTAGGATATTATTGGGCTTACCGAGGTAACTAATCCTAACCTCTTTTGAATTAGAGAATACTTCAGTAGTAGTATAAGAATAAGTATAAATACTTAGAAGAATATTGCATAATAGAATTGAATCATATCACAAAGTAGGCGGTTTAAAAGAAGAATAATTGAACTATGCTTATATAGGACTGTTTTCACAATGAGACTTATATAGCTCACCTGTAGGAAGTGCTGCCCGACTTTCCGTAGAATTGTGAACCCATTGCTTAGAATGACCTTCAGAGTAGTCTTTGATAGATGTCTGTGACTATTATAGTCGACTCTCTGCGCACATATTCAACTCGCGGTGGTTTTCACGAGAAGGTATGTGATTCTTCCTAAAGCATGATATTTTACAATATATATATAGTACGTAGACGCATACGTGTTAATCGAATAATAACTACGGCAATGTCTTTGACTTAAGCCCGAATAATACTTACGAATGCCTCACGCTTAAGCTCGATAACACTTACTAAGAATGCCTCACGGCTTAAGCCTCGAATAATAAAGAATCAAAATATTTCAAAAGAATGTGAATCATTTTTAATGTAAGAGAACTAATTGGTTTTAAATGGCTTAAGAGTTATACTAGCTTTATGGGAAGTTAAGTATAACCACTTAAGAGTGATAAAAGAAACAGTTTGCCTATGTGTTTATAATGCACTTATATTGAATTGTGAAAAGAATAATAAGATGGTTTGATAAGTAGACATGATATGATGCTATGTGTGTTAGTCTTGTAACGCTTGTATAAGAGAGTATTCTTGTTGTGCTTATGTTGTTTAAAGATAAGTCGTTATGTTAGTGTACTATCGCCACCTCTTGACATATTACCGGGGTTAAGTCGCCTCCGACGCGGGTAGACTCAGCGTGATGCAGGACCATGATTCGAGAATACCTCACGCGGGTCCAGGGACCTATGCGGAGCTACGGAGTTCCGGTGTTAGTGATGCGGGTTATACCTCATGCGGTCTATGTGGCCACGCGACTACGAGTCCAGGGGCGATGCCGAGGAGTAGCTACCTCGACGGGGTTATGTACTTACGCGGGCCTATGTGAGTGGCCTATGCGACTACGAGTCCAAGATTAGGCTTGCATGGTGATACTACGCATATTGGCCCCGCTCGATCATTCGCAGCCTAGAAAAGGCCCACATAGCTTACCTATTGTTGCTCTTGTTTATGATGGCACTATGCGGTCCTCGTTGTTTCATACATACTTGCAAACCGATTTTAAAATGATATGTTTTCATTTAAGTATTTTACGCCATATACTTAGTACCGTCAGATCGACCTCTGGGCCGCGCTCATGCCGCAGGGGCAAGCAGTGCTAGATCCACATTCTAGGATCTCTACGTTGGTGTCGTGAGCTCCATCCTTTCCGAGGCTCTACTTTGGGTATGATCTCCCCGTGTAGATAGTTTTGCATAGCCAGGTATGGCGGGCCCCGTCCCGCCATAGTTGTATATTTCTTAGAGGTCTCAGAGTCATGATTGTACAAGATCGGATGTAATCGCTAAACCATGTTTATATATATATGCCGAAAGGCGACGTTTTCTCACATAAACCGTGGTCTCTTTTATAAACTGTTTCATGTCTTGTTTTATATTTCCGCCGATTACTGATGTATGACTACTGGGTGCCCCTTGCAGGCACTACCACACGCCCCGAAATGGGTCGTGACAAAAGTGGTATCGAAGCGATTAATCTCGGAAAGTGTCTACAAACCGTATCTAGTAGAGTTCGATTATCGCGTGTGTGCACCACACCAATAATCGTGAGGCTATAGGATATTTAGGATTGGTTTCATTCTTCTCACTCGAGATCGTGCTTTAGAGTCGTGTTAATGTTGGACCTTCTAACGTATCCCTTTTTCAGAATGCTTATGCCTCCACGTAAGGCAACCTGTGCCCGGGCGGCAAGGCAGCCGAGGAGCCGCCAATGACACCGAGTTACGAGGGCTCGTGCCTATACCGCAGACGGCGAGTTCTATGACGCCGCCGCCCCAAGAGACCACAGACCCACACCTCCGCCCCACACCGGGCGGAGGAGTTGGGTACAAGCTGAGACGCCCACTATTGGCTAGAGTTGTGGCGACACGAGGATAGGCCGATGCGGCAGCCCAGCTCAGCTCCAAAGACCGTCGCACCGTGGTGCACCCGAGGCGTATAGTTTGAGGCTACGAGATTTCTTGAGTTGTAGCCCGCCAGAGTTTTACGTCGAGGTCGAGGATGATCCGCAGGAGTTCATCCGTCGCCACAGAGGATCACGCGTGATCAAGGCCTCGCAGACAGAGTCCGTGACCTTCGCCAGACAGCTGCGTGATACTGCGATGATTGGTTTGATTCACGGAGTTATCCCGGAGAGCACGCGTCCCCGCCTACTGGGATGAGTTCTCGAGGCTTTCCTCACTCACTTCGCCTTCACACGGCGAGGGCGTGGGCTGATAGATTTTTACCATCGAGGCGCAGAGGACGACCGCCGTGGAGTACAATGTCGAGTTTGATTCATTGGCTCGATATGTCCCAAGCGTTAGTAGCGATTATGGAGGATAGGGTGCACCGCCACGCCACCGCTAGATGACTATATGGCCGAAGTCGTGCGGGTGTTTCTCTTCACCGTATGGACATTACCCGCACGCAGCTCATGCTCGGGATGTGAGGAGCGTAGAGACCGCCGGCCGACAGCGAAGAAGCAGGGACGGCGAGGTCTTTGGTGGCTATCGTGGTGGCGGCCTCATCGCAGCCTAGATTTGCACCACGCCCACCAGAGCACTCCTGCACCGCCCTCAAGACATCCAGATATTCGAGGCGCATCAGGCCCCGTGACTTCGCATATCTGAGCGGCAGAGGTTCTGCCGATCGACCACCCCTCAGCCGTGGCCGATGCAGATCCCACTTCGAGTTGTGGTGCTACGGAGTTTGTTTCAGCCAGGCCAGCAGGTCACTATGCGAGAATCCGTCCACCGGGCAAGGCGATGATGGTAGGGTCACCATGTGTTCTTTCGCCGTCTTCTTCATCCTCGACAGCTACTCGCCCCGAGGGCAGGTACACACGACCGCCAGAGCCGCGCAGCAGGTCGTGGCGCTGGTCCCAGATTCTAGCGGTCCTCGAACCGCATTTATGCTTTGTCCACCGACAGATCGTGAGGCCTCACCGATGTCGCCACTGTACCTTATCGCTTCGGGTTTGATGTATGCTTTGATAGATCCGGTTCTACTGGCCCTATATATCTCCCTTGTTGCTAGTAGGATAGGGATAGAGCACGAGTCCATAGACCCTTTCGAGGTAGCTACGCCATGGGTGATTCGTGGTAGCTCGGCGTATATAGAGCTTGTCCTGTGACCATTTACGTCGTCGGACCAGCCGACTTGATAGAGTTGGAGATGATTGACTTCGACGTGATCATGGGATGGATTGGCTAGCTTCTTGCTATGCCAATGTAGACCGCAGAGAGAGTAGTACGGTTCCTTCTGAGGAGCCGGTTGTTGAGTGAGGAGCACGCAGACGCCGGAGGTAGGTTTATTTCCTACCAAGGCTAGGAAGATGTAGCAGAAGCGGTATATCTACCATCTCGTTCGGGTGTTTGATACTGAAGCTGCGGTACCAGATTTTCAGTCAGTTCCAGTGGTCAGAGAATTCCCAGACGTGTTTCCAGACGACCTCCCGGGTATCCCTCCTGAGAGGGAGATCGAGTTTTGTATAGATGTGTTGCCAGACACTCGGCTTATTTCCATTCCGCCATACAGAATGGCACATGCCGAGTTGAGAGAGTCAAGGACCACCGAGAGATTTCTTTGGAGAAGGGTTTTATCGACCTAGTGTTTCTCCTCGGGGCGCCAGATTGTTCGTGAAGAAGAAGGACGACGCCGCGCATGTGTTGACTACAGCACTGAACAAGGTGACCATTAAGAACGAATACCCTTCCCGTGATTGATGATTTGTTCGACCGTTGCAGGCGCGAGATATTTCTCCAAGATTGATCTGCGATCGCTATCATCGTTCGTGTCGAGAGGTGGATGTCCCTAGATCGCATTCCGACCCGTGACGCATTATGAGTTCGTGGTCATGTCTTTGGGTTGACCAATGCTCCGCGGTATTCATGGATTTGATGAACCGAGTGTTCAAACCATTTTGGACACGCTTGTGATAGTGTTCATTGATGATATCTTGGTTTATTCTCGCCAGAGCGAGCATGCGAGCATTTGAGACTGGCCGACAGTTCTCCGACCCAGCTATACGCCAAGTTTTCCAAATGTGAGTTTTGGTTAGCTTCGTGGCTTTTTGGGCATATTGTCGGGCCGATGGCATTCGAGTGGATACGCCAAGATCGAGGCGATCGAGACTTGGCCTAGACCTACTACTCCGGCTGCAGGTTCGCAGCTTTCGGGCCTTGCGGGATATTATCGCGTTCGTGGAGAAGTTTGCTTTATCTATGCACCATTGACTAGGCCGACTCGTATGCACCAAGTTTCATGGATCGATGTCAGGAGCGGGGTTTCCATTCTTGAAAGAGAGACCGACGACCGCCCGTTCTTACTCTTCCGCAGGTCCGGATGGTTATGTCGTGTATTGTGATGCGTCTGCATCGGGTTGGGATGTGTGTTGACGCAGCATGGCAGGTTATAGCATATGCATCCCGACACCAAGAAACACGAGGAACTACCCCACCCATGATTTGGAGTCATGCCGTGATTCACGCCAAGATCCGAGGCACTATTTGTATGGGGTTCACGTGGATATTTTTACGCACCACAAGATCCTCCAAGATATCTTCACCGGAGGAGCCGAACTTACGGCGAGACGGTGGTTAGAGTTGCTTAAGGATTACGATGTTGATATCCCGTACCACCCGGGAAGGCCAATGTCAGGCGTATGCTCTAGTCGTAGGTCGATGGGAGCCTATCGATGTGCAAATAGAGAGGAGGACATGGTTCGTGATTTGCATCGCTTAGCGAGCCTTGGTGTCCGCTTGATTGATTCCGATAGCGATGGGGTTAGAGTTCGCGAGGTTGCCGAAGTCTTCCATCGTCGGCGAGGCGAAGAGGCAACAGCCGAGGATCCACTTTGATTCGATATCGTGATACGCTCTTCGTGAGGCGCGGTCCTTGAGGTAGCACCGATGGGGTGCCGAGGTTTGAGGGCGATTGTGTGTTCCAGATGTTTCAAGACTTCGCAGAGTTCTGGGGAAGCACACAAATACAAGCGTTACTCTATCCATCCGGTCGACCAAGATGTACCACGACCTTAGATCCGTATTGGTGGGATGGCTTGAAGAGGACGCTGCGAGTTCGTAGCTCGCCCATGTTGTCAAGCAGTGAAGGTAGAGCACCGCAGGCCCGTGGTTTGTTGCAGCAATAGAGATCCCGACCGAAGTGGGAGGTGATCAACATGGACTTCATCACAGGATTACCTCGCACTCGGAGGAGACATGATTCTATATGGGTTATCGCCGACAGTCGACGAAATCAGCCCACTTTCTTCCCGTCAGACGACTTTTTCTACCGAGGATTATGCCAGACTTTACATCCGAGAGATCGCCGATCGCATGGAGTCCCTACTTCGATCATATCGCATGCAGGAGCCCGGGCCACGCTAACTTCAGAGGTCCTTCCGAGGGGTTTAGGGACGCAGTGAGCCCGAGTATCGCATTTCATCCACGCATGACGGACAGCAGAGCGCACTATCCGCACTCGAGGATATGTCGCGAGCCCGTGTTATTGACTTCAGTGGTAGTTGGGAGGATCATTTGCCTCTAGTTGAGTTCGCGTATAATAATAGCTACCACTCCAAAGATTCGATGGCGCCTTATGAGGCCTTGTATGGGAGGAAGTGCATCGCCTATAGGTTGGTTCGATGTGGCGAGGTGCAATAGTGGGACCAGATTTGGTGCAGCAGCGATGGATAAGGTGAAGCTTATCCGAGAGCGACTATCGACACCGTGAGTCGGTAAGTCGTATGCAGATCATCGCCTTCGCATCTTGAGTTCGAGGTTCATGATTGGGTTTTCCTAAAGGTGTCACCCATGGCGGTGTGATGAGATTCGGGAAGAAGAAACTCACCCAAGGTACATTGGGCCGCTTTCGGATTGTCCGCAGGTAGGCAAGGTTGCCTATGAGTTGGATCTGCCGTCCGATCCGGAGGCAGCATCCGGTTTTTCACGATCTATCCGAGGAGATGTATCGGGATCCATCTAGGTACACCCGATTGACGATGTCCAGTGACCGAGGGTTATCGTGAGGAGATTCCCATAGCGATAGTCGATCGTCAAAGTTAGGCGTCGCGACCAAGGACGTGGCTTCCACAAAGTCTTGTGGGCGAACGAGCTCGGGAGGAGATGACGGGAAGCCGGCGAGGACATGAGGCGAAGTATCTCACCTATTCCCCACACCTCCGTAATTCACTTTCCTACTTGTAAATTTTCGTTATCGCTTCGCTAAGTGTTGTTCTCGTGGCCGTGTGGCATTTGCAAATCGCTTATGAAGAATCTTATCGTTAATCGCCTTGGGAAGGAACATTAGGGACGAATGTTTCTAAGGGGAGAATGTTATACCCGTATTTCGCAGTATGTACGTAAGGTAATACGTACAAAAGTCTAGCCTTAAAGATAAGCCTTGGACGTTTTTTTATTTGTGCACAACTCACTAAAAGAATCGTTTTCCGACGAAACGTTTCCACAACTTTCGTAGGGTAAATTCCGGCTATGCCATTTCTAATTTTTGCGGATTTTTCCGAGAGACGAAACATTTTGGACCAACGGGAGAGCGACACTTGGCACCCTTCAATTGGTGGACTTGAATCGTCCATGGGACGAATTGGAGTAAGTTTGGCACGTTTTTGTGCCTTGCACAAAGTCAAGGAGTTGGTAGGATATTTGTGTTTAGTTAATCCTCACCCTACACTTGCCTTGCACTTGTCTTAATCTTGGCCATTGGTTGGCCACCTCTTGACCTATAAATACCCCCTTAGAGATGAAGAGTTCTTCATCCACAAAATACTTTCAAGTCTTGAAAAATCCTCTCCTCTCCCTTAAGCCTTTTCGTCCAACACCTCCCCATCGAGTGAGTTTCACGAGGCCTACCCCCCTAGCCTAGCCGAAATCTACCCCCCCTCCCTTGGTAGAAAAGTTGTCTTCTAGTATTGTTATAATGCCCAAAATACCCTAATCCAAATCCCTTAGTCCTTAGTAGAAGTTGTGAAGAACTTCTAAGGTTTCCTTGGAGCATACAACTTAGGAGAAAAACCTTGCTCAGGCGCGACTTTATCTAGGATATTATTGGGCTTACCGAGGTAACTAATCCTAACCCTCTTTTGAATTAGAGAATACTTACTGTAGTAGTATAAGAATAAGTATAAATACTTAGAAGAATATTGCAGAATAGAATTGAACTGTTATCACAGTAGAAGGGTTTAAAAGAAGAATAATTGAACTATGCTTATATAGGATGTTTTTCACAGTAGACTTATATAGCTCACCGGGTAGGGAAGTGCTGCCCGACTTTCCGTAGAATTGTGAACCCTCTGTTTAGAATGACCTTCAGAGTAGTCTTTGATAGATGTCGTGACTATTATAGTGACTCTCACGCGACATATTCAACTTGGCGGTGGTTTTCACGAGAAGGTATGTGATTCTTCCTAAAGCATGATATTTTACAATATATATAGTACGGTAGACGCATACGTGTTAATCGAATAATAACTAAGGCAATGTCTTTGACTTAAGCCCGAATAATACTTACGGTAATGCCTCACGCTTAAGCTGAATAACACTTACTGAATGCCTCACGGCTTAAGCCCGAATAATAAAGAATCAAAACATTTCAAAAGAATGTCAATCATTTTTAATGTAAGAGAACTAATTGGTTTTAAACAAGCTTAAGAGTTATACTAGCTTTATGGGAAGTTAAGTATAACCACTTAAGAATGATAAAAGAAACAGTTTGCCTATGTGTTTATAACAGACTTATATTGAATTGTGAAAAGAATAATAAGATGGTTTGATAAGTAGACATGATATGATGCTATGTGTGTTAGTGTCTTGTAACGTTTGTATAAGAGAGTATTCTTGTTGTGCTTATGTTGTTTAAAGATAAGCTGTTATGTTAGTGTACTATCGCTCACCTCTTGACATATTACAGGGGTTGTCGCCTCCGACGCGGGTAGACTCAGTGTGCAGGACCATGATTCGAGAATACCTCATGCGGGTCCAGGGACCTATGCGAGCTACGGAGTTCCGTGTTAGTGATGCGGGTTATACCTCACGCGGTCTATGTGGCCATGCGACTACGAGTCCATGACGATGCCGAGGAGTAGCTACCCTCGATGCGGGGTTATGTACCCTATGCGGGCCTATGTGAGTGGCCTATGCGGACTACGAGAGTCCAGGATTAGGCTTGCATGGTGATACTACGGGCAATTGGCCCTGCTTCGATCATTCGCAGCCTAGAAAAAGGCCTGTTACAGTTTACCTATTGTTGCTCTTGTTTATGATGTGGCACTATGTGCGGTCCCCTTGGTTGTTTCATACATACTTGCAAAACTGATTTTAAAATGATATGTTTTCATTTAAGTATTTTACAGTTTCATATACTTAGTACCTGTTGTACTGACCTCCTTCGGGGGGCTGCGTTCATGCCGCAGGTAAGGGCAAGCAGGTGCTAGATCCACATTCTTAGGATCTCTACGTTGGTGTCGGGAGCTCCATCTTTTCCGGAGGCTCTACTTTTGGGTATGATCTCCTGTCAGAGATAGTTTTGTATCCAGGTAGGTATGGCGGGGCCCTGTCCCGCCATAGTTGTATATTTCCTTAGAGGTCTGTAGTCATGATTGTACAGTATCGGATGTAACTGCTAAACCATGTTTATATATATATGCCGAAAGGCGACGTTTTCTCACATAAACTGTGTCTTCTTTTATAAACTGTTTCATGTCTTGTTTTATATTTCCGCTGATTACTCTGATGTATGACTACATGGGTGCCCCGGTAAGGCACCAGTCACGGGCCCCGGAATGGGTCATGACAATGTACAACCTCTGTCAATGCAGTATGCTTGTGTGATAAAATCCATGTTCCTCACGTTTGATGTTGTCCCTTTCCACGTGATAAATATTTTGGAAGTCCAAAGTTGATTGTGTCTACTCTACCCTATATTTGATTAGTGAGGACTAAGGAATACTATATTTGATTAGAAATGGAGGGCTACATCCTTAGTTCTTTACATGTGAAAGTCACGTTCACATTCCAAGTGAAGAGTCTCATTCACATTACATGTGAAGAGTCACGTTCACATTACATGTGAAGAGTCACATTTAATAAGAATTCAGCGTCATCTTACTTATTAGAGTCAAATGATTTATGACATGTTCGTTTAGGACATGTCAATTACAAAACCTTGCAGAAATTGATTAATTTAGAAGTATTGCCTAAATTCGAGTGTAACAAATCAAAATGTGAAATCTGTGTTGAATCTAAGTTTGTTAAACATTCATATAAGTCTATTGATAGGAATTCAAATCCTTTAGACTTAATTCACACAGATATTGTTAGTAATCTGTATTGCAAAAAACCAGTAAACAATAGTAACTGAAAATAAACAGAATCAGTGTTGGAAAAAATATTTTTCCAGAATATAATCGAGCCCACTTAGTTCAAAGTGTGTCCTTAAGGAAATTATTCTCCTCACAGTACTCGAGGTTGATGGAATATCCCCTCCCAGGATAGAACGATTATCTTACCAAAATAGTAGTACTTCAAATTCAGGTAGCGGCGAACCACTCAACGGCAGTGTATCACACAGAATTTATTCGTGCAGAAGAAGAAGGAGTTTTGTAGTTCAGAAAATTAGTAAGTAAAATTCTAAGAAAGCAAACGAATTTATAGCCATGGAAGTACTGTTTCTGAAGGTTTGCAACCCTTCTGAACAGTCACAAAAATGGTGGGAAATAAAATAAAACCGGGAATCACTAATTTAACTTCAGAAATGGAAATTTCCACATCGCACCATCGCTTCGCAGAATGGCACCACTGCGTCGAAAGATCCGACAAATTTCTCAAGATTTCCCGCGAATGGCACCGTGGTGCCGAAAGATCTGCATGACTTTCTTTTAATTAATTATGTGTGATACACTTCCGTTGAGTGGTTAGCCGCTACCTAAATTTGGATTACTACTATTCGGGTAAGATAATCGTTCTATCCTGGGAGGGGATATTTCATCAACCTCGAGTACTGTGAGGGGAATAATTTCCTTAAGGACACACTTTGAACTAAGTGGGCTCGATTATATTCTGGAAAAATATTGTTTTTCTTCCAACACTAATTCTGTTCATTTTCAGTTATTATTGTTTACTGGTTTTTTGCAATACAGATTACTAACAAGCTTAAGGAAATTAAATTTTTTGTATTAATCTGTATTGGAGACTAAAACCTGTGTGGTTTTCTACTCCGTATGAAATTTCGTATTTTGACTTAAAGACATAAAAACTTCGTTGAAATATTAAAGTTCATACTTGTACAACGATTTGAAGAACATAAAAACTTCATCGTTGATGTATTCTGGTTTGGAGATTAATAACTTGTGTAGTTTTCTACTTCATATGAATATTAGTATTCTGACTCGAAGATATAAAAACTTCGTTGGAATACTAAAGTTTCATAATTATACTGCGATTTAAAGAAATAAAATCTTCATCGTTTAAGTCTGTGATTTAATTGCTATTCCGGTTTTATAACTAAAACGGTTGTCGATTTGACAGTGACAAACGAATAATGGCAATTGAGACTGGAACTACCTCTGCAAATACTGCACCAGCGGTTACTCCTACAACCTGTACCGTTGTGTCACCGGCTGAGAAACCTGCGAAGTTCACTGGTGCCAACTTTAAAGGATGGCAGCAAAGAATGTTCTTTTGGCTTATGTTATACCCCGTATTTCAAGAGTATGTACGTGAGCGCGTACGTATTATAATTTGAGCCTTAAAGTTAGGCTAAGTTCGAAAATTTTGTGCACAAGTACCGAAAGGAGTCGTTTTTCGACGAAACGTTTCCACAGCTTTCGTAGGGAAAATTCCGGCTATGTCATTTATAATTTTTGCGGATTTTTCCGAGAGACGAAACATTTTGGACCAACGGGAGGGTGACACTTGTTACCCAAGTGGACGGTTTGGTTGAGCTTTCTTTGGCACGTTTTTTGTGCTATTTTGTGGTCAAGGGTTAGGTAGGATATTTTTGTGTAGTTGATGAGCAAGTGGGACCCACAAACACATGGCTTCATCTTGACCTTACACTTGCCTTACACTTGGATAGATCTTGGCCATTGGTTGGCTTTCACTTGACCTATAAATACCCCTCTAAGTTGATGAACTTATTCATCCAAAATTGTTCCAAGTCTTGAAATCCCCTTTGTTCTTGTGGTTCTCGCCCAACCTCGAAACCCTCCCCTTCATGAGCTAGCCGAGAGCCTCCCCTTTCCCCTTTGTGGTGTCTAGCCGTGGGTACCCTCCCCTAGCCTTGTTGTCTCGTATAAATACCCCTTTGTGGTATAGAAATACTCCCTAGTATTGTTATAATGCCCAAAATACTCTAGCCCATATACCTTATAGTACTTCCAAAGTTACCTCTATACGTAGAGTCTTAAAATACTATTATACTTCCTTTAGCCACTAAACGAAACCCTAAGGAAATCTTCATTGATAGTTGAAGTAATGGAGTAGAAGTTGGTTAGAACTTCTAAGGGTTGTTTGGAGCGGGTTGAGCGCACTGAGTAGGAGCTAAACCTTGCTCAGATCGACATATAAACTCGGATAATTTTGGGCTTATCGAGGTAAACACTCTTGACCTTCTATTGTAATTGGAAATTGCATGTTGTAGGAATATATAGTTGAAGTATACTATATATAAGAACTGAACATTATAATTGTGCGGCAATGTCTTTTGACTTAAGCCTGAATAATACTTACGGCAATGTCTTGCGACTTAAGCCCAATTTAAAGAAGAGAACGAATCAGTAATTACATAGACGTATTACAGAGACTTGTAGTATTGTTGTGAGTAGAGTTGTACACGTCCCGGTTAGTCGTGTTAAACCCCTCGGTTGGCTTGGTAGCCTACCGATAGAGAGGAGATTTACGCCATGGGTGGAGGTGTCCGAATTTTCTGTAGAATATTCTACGTCGGGATCTAAAGATATTAATAGGCGCCTTGTGGCCTCTATAGGTTGATATACTACGTGTGGCGCGATCTACTCCTGGCCAAGGTGCACTGACGGTTTGAGGTACTTGGAGCGCTTTGCTATTAGTCGATAATCGTCGCGAGGTATGTGAACCTCTTCCTATCTGTTCTAGCATGATATGTGTATAACTATGTAGTACGGTAGACGCATACGTGTTAAATGTATTTGATTGTCTTTAAACATAAAGTGTTATAACGGCTTTATGGGAAGTTGGTTATAACAACTCTATGTAAATGAGAAATGCTTTGTGGTTTTTAAAAGATAACTGATTTGACTTATAACCGACTTGATGTAAAAGAACCTTGAAGTATTCTAAAAGATTAAGAAACCTTTTTTTTAAAAGAAGAGTAATACTTGGTTTTGAAAACATAAGAGTTATACTAGCCTTATGGGAAGTTAGGTATAACGTCTTAAGGAAGGTAAAATGAAAAGGTTCATTGATCTTAAAAGATAAGAGACTTGACTTGAATGAATTAATATGAATTTTGTGTGAAGCCTCATTCGTGAGTAATGAGTACTTGGTTTTTGAAAGGAATAATGTTTTACTGATTTCGGAAATCAGAATGTGTATCGACAAACCACTGCAGCGTTAATAAAGGAAAATGTATTGAATAATTAAGTATTACTAAAACCAAGAGAAACCTCCATCCGCATGAAGCTAAGATGAGACAAAATGATATTACATTTTCTAGATCATGGCCGCTTAATAAAATTGATTATGAACAAGAATAACCTACTTCATGGTACGTGTTACTCTATTGTTTTAAAAAAGAGATTAAGACATTGAACTATGAAACTTTTCTAAAAAGAGACTTGTGTAATTGAAATTAGGCAAACTGGAACGTTAGGGAAAAGAAAGGCATTGGGTTGTCTTAAAATGGTTTAAAACATAAAGTGTTATAACAGCTTTATGGGAAGTTGGTTATAACGACTTTATGAAAACAAAAGAAAAGGTTTTATCATTGGTTTTAATGTGGTAACTTGACTTTAAAAAGAGAAGTGTTTTGGTTTACTTAAAAGATATAAGTCACTCTATTTTTATACTACGGGTATCGGGTGACTTTTATAAAAGGGAATGGATCTTTAAAAAGGAATTTAACGTACGTAGTACTGTAAGGTTAAAAACCCGGACTTTGGCATAAAATGAAAGTAGCTTGAGTTGTGTAACTTGCCTATGCTTGTTGTTGTGTAACTTGCCTATGCTTGTTGTTGTGTAACTTGCTTATGCTTGTGGTGATAGCCTTTGTTGTGCAAATGGTGTTCTATATAACCGCGTCTCTCAATGGAGTGCCGGTTGACTTGTTGAGGACTTACTTGACGCATCTGCAAGGACGGAAAATTCCACGTATGCTCCTCGCTGATAGTGCTATTCCATGGACTAGCTCTCCATGAGGTTTCTTCGTTCGCCTTGGTACCCGGTGGTCGGCTTGCCAGACTTGCCCCGCCTCGTGGCTGATTCGCCTCGTACCGTAGTTAGCCCTCGCACTTGCCCTGCTCGCCAGAGTGACGAAGTCTCGTGGATACGCCTTGGTACCCGGTGGTCACCGTACTTGCCCCCGGCCACGCGGACCGCCTTGGTATCCGTAGTCGGCTCTCGCACTTGCCCCGCGGTCGCCGTGTTTGTGGTTGCATTGTATTATTGGTACGGCCGGATCCGGTAGTTGTACTTGTCTCAGACGGTTTTATGACACGTGGGACCCGTGTTCATGTATACTCCTTGGTATTGTTATATCATAAAGCTGCCGTGAGGAAGAAATTCCACGCACGAGTGATAATTTGGAGGCGTGAGTCCTCGACTGATGAATCGTTATATGTTATGTCATCGTAGTTTGGTCATCATACATGTCTCCCGCTTTTATAGACTATTATGATTTCATTTACTGATTTACAGCCACATACTTGGTACTGGCCAGATCGACTCTCCTTCGGGGCCGCTCATGCCGCAGTAGAAGTACATCTACCGCCGATCCGCGCTAGGATCTCATTTCAGCGTTTTGGGAAGCTCCGCTGTCGGAGGCTTATCTTTGGTATGTTACCCCGAGTCCGTAAGTTCTCAGACGCTCAGGGTATGGCGGGCCCCGTCCCGTCGTAGTTGTTGTATAAATCTTAGAGGTCCAGAGTAATCGCACAAGTGTGGTTGTAAGGATTGTGAATCGCTTCAAATGTCTTTATATATATATGTTGAAAGGCAAATCGCTTGCTGACCTGCTTATTTATAATATCTCTCATTTCATGTTCATGTTTTATTTTCCGCTGATTTTCTCGATGATTGTATCACTAGGTGCCCGGTAGGCACTACCACGGGCCCGATTCGGTCGTGACAAAGTGGTATCGAAGCGCTAGTCTCTGAAAGTGCTGCACTGTCTTCAGTAGTCTTGATTATCGGTGGTTGTGCACCACATCTATAATCGTGAGGTCGCAGGACATTTAGGTTGGTTTCCATTCTTCTCATTCCGAGATCGTGCCTTAGAGTCAGGTGATAAGATTGTACTCTCCGACATACTTCGCTTTTACCGCCAGTGCCTCCGTAAGGCAACCCGGCCCGTGGCGGCAAGGCAGCAGAGGAGGCTGAGTAGAGCAATGGCAGAGACCACAAGACTGAGCCTCCGATCCCGCAGCAGGAGCAGAGAGACGAGTCACGAGCTGGCCCGATTAATGGCCGTGGTCAGGCTGACTTGAGATAGGCCGGACGCAGCGGCCCAAAGAGCACCAGTGGTTCACCCTAGATCAGATAGTTCGAGGCTACGGGATTTTCTGAGTTGTAAACCGCCAGAGTTTTATGGGTCGAGACCTGAGGATGATCCGCAGGAGTTCATCCGACAGTTACAGCGGATCATGAGAGTGATCAAGGCATCGGAGACCGAGTCGGTGGTCCTAGGTTCGCATCAGCTGCGTGATACCGCACGATCGGTTTGATTCGCGAGCTGTCCCGGGGAGAGCATGCACTTCCAGCTTTATGGGACGAGTTCTCAGAGGCCTTTCTTGCACATTTCTTGCCTCCACAGATGAGGAGGGCCCGGGCAGACAGATTTTTGGTGTTACGGCAGAACGGTCGTACGGTTCGGGAGTACAATGTAGAGTTCGACTCATTGGCCCGGTACGTCCCCGCGTTGGTAGCTAGTATGGAAGATCGAGTGCACCGATTTGTTACAGGGCTCGATGATCACCTAGCCGAGAGTTGTTCGGGAGTAGCTCTTCACCGCATGGACATTGCTCGCATGCAGCGTATGCACTGGATGTGAGGAACGGATAAATCGAATGACCGTGGTCGCAGAAGAGGGCCGTAACAAAGCAGGTCCTTTGGTGACTTTCGAGGCATCGCCTCAAAGAAGAAAGCTAGTTATGCGCCTCCACCAGTACAGAGTGGTCCTCCACACTTCGACCTTCGAGATGTTCGGAGCGTGTCGGGGCTCCTGTGTTTCAGATTTTCAGGAACAGAGTGCTCGCCGGATGAGGTTGCCCTTGTCTCAGGTGTGGCGCCGCCAGGAAAACTTCATAAGGGAGAGTGTCGCATCGACTCGAGATTGTTATTTTTGCGCCAACAGGCTATCCGGCAAGAGATCGTCAGACCGTGGTTAGCACCGGTAGGATAGCATGGACTACTAGAGCAGCTTATGTTCTTCACCTTCCATAGCCAGCAGATGTTCGCACACCGCAGCCCCTTAGAGGTCGCGGAGTTCCGCTTAGCGGCCTTGAACCGCCTATTGTCAGTATATCCTTAACCTCTTGAGACTTATATTGTATTGATGTTGATGATGTGTTTAGTGTTATGTTCGGATAGCTTTGTGCTAAAATGTGATTTAGAAACCTGGTCAGTAAGAAAAAGGGTAAGCCTGGGGGTGAGAAAGTGATGAACCTTAGAATATTACAGTTGAGACCTTAGATGTAAGGCCATCTTGAGTACAAGATTTTTGCGGGGGATCTTTGTCCGAATGTGTAAGTATGCGTGGTGTATTTGTGGAAGAATTTCCTTGGATGGTGTAAATGGAAGTGGTAGCTTTCATGACCTGTATAGGTAAGATTGTTCCGGATCGAGAAGCGAGAGTCGCGTGGCGAGGCTCGGGCCGAGGACGTGTTGCGTGTCAACCCGTGGCCGGATTGAGGCTGGGTCGACGAGGTGGTCCCGCCAGTGGTAGGGTCACGAGGTGCTAGGCCCAAGTTTAGATGACCGTCGTATGAGTTCGTGGTTATGTTCGACCAGAAGCGGATCGTGAAGGCCGGGAATGGCCTTAAGGAAGATGGAGGCTAGTAAGATGACCAAGTTTGGGAGTGATGACTCCAAGGTTTTGAAAACTGAAGCAATGACTGAAGTATGGTGCGTATACTAGAAGGGTTCAAGTGTTCGAGGAGGGCACGACGAGTAAGGAAGGAAGAGAACGTGTGTTAGTTCGTGGCAGCGTGGCGTTGGCAACTTGTTAGAAGATCTTCATCATAATCCGCTTGAGAAGGAACATTCGGGACGAATGTTTCTAAGGAGGGGAGAATGTTATACCCCGTATTTCAAGAGTATGTACGTGAGCGCGTACGTATTATAATTTGAGCCTTAAAGTTAGGCTAAGTTCGAAAATTTTGTGCACAAGTACCGAAAGGAGTCGTTTTTCGACGAAACGTTTCCACTTTAAGTGGAAAATTCCGGCTATGTCATTTATAATTTTTGCGGATTTTTCCGAGAGACGAAACATTTTGGACCAACGGGAGGGTGACACTTGTCACCCAAGTGGACGGTTTGGTTGAGCTTTCTTTGGCACGTTTTTTGTGCTATTTTGTGGTCAAGGGTTAGGTAGGATATTTTTGTGTAGTTGATGAGCAAGTGGGACCCACAAACACATGGCTTCATCTTGACCTTACACTTGCCTTACACTTGGATAGATCTTGGCCATTGGTTGGCTTTCACTTGACCTATAAATACCCCTCTAAGTTGATGAACTTATTCATCCAAAATTGTTCCAAGTCTTGAAATCCCCCCCTTTGTTCTTGTGGTTCTCGTCCAACCTCGGCGAAACCCTCCCCTTTGTGAGCTAGCCGAGAGCCTCCCCCTTTCCCCCCTTTGTGGTGTCTAGCCGTGGGGTACCCTCCCCCTAGCCTTGTTGTCTCGTATAAATACCCCCCCTTTGTGGTATAGAAATACTCCCCTAGTATTGTTATAATGCCCAAAATACTCTAGCCCATATACCTTATAGTACTTCCAAAGTTACCTCTATACGTAGAGCCCGGAAAATACTATTATACTTCCTTTAGCCACTAAACGAAACCCTAAGGAAATCTTCATTGATAGTTGAAGTAATGGAGTAGAAGTTGGTTAGAACTTCTAAGGGTTGTTTGGAGCGGGTTGGAGCGCACGAGTAGAGTTAAACCTTGCTCAGATCGACATATAAACTCGGATAATTTTGGGCTTATCGAGGTAAACACTCTTGACCTTCTATTGTAATTGGAAATTGCATGTTGTAGGAATATATAGTTGAAGTATACTATATATAAGAACTGAACATTATAATTGTGCGGCAATGTCTTTTGACTTAAGCCTGAATAATACTTACGGCAATGTCTTGCGACTTAAGCCTGAATTTAAAGAAGAGAACTGAACTGTAATTACATAGGACTGTATTACAGTAGACTTGTGTAGTATTGCTGTGAGTAGAGTTGTACACGTCCGGTTAGACGTGTTAAACCCCCCCCCCCCCCTGGTTGGCTTGGTAGCCGGCCTCGATAGAGGAGGAGATTTACGCTGTTGCGGGGAGGTCGCCAATTTTCTGTAGAATATTCTACGTCGGGATCTAAAGATATTAATAGGCGCCTTGTGGCCTCTATAGGTTGATATACTACGTGTGGCGCGATCTACTCGGCTTAAGGTGCAGCCGACGGTTTGAGGTACTTGGAGCGTTTTGCTATTAGTCGATAATCGTCGCGAGGTATGTGAACCTCTTCCTATCTGTTCTAGCATGATATGTGTATAACTATGTAGTACGGTAGACGTACATGTGTTAAATGTATTTGATTGTGGTTAAACATAAAGTGTTATAACGGCTTTACGGGAAGTGGTTATAACAACTCTATGTAAATGAGAAATGCTTTGTGGTTTTTAAAAGATAACTGATTTGACTTATAACCGACTTGATGTAAAAGAACCTTGAAGTATTCTAAAAGATTAAGAAACCTTTTTTTTAAAGAAGAGTAATACTTGGTTTTGAAAACATAAGAGTTATACTAGCCTTATGGGAAGTTAGGTATAACGTCTTAAGGAAGGTAAAATGAAAAGGTTCATTGATCTTAAAAGATAAGAGACTTGACTTGAATGAATTAATATGAATTTTGTGTGAAGCCTCATTCGTGAGTAATGAGTACTTGGTTTTTGAAAGGAATAATGTTTTACTGATTTCGGAAATCAGAATGTGTATCGACAAACCACTGCAGCGTTAATAAAGGAAAATGTATTGAATAATTAAGTATTACTAAAACCAGTAGAAACCTCCATCTGCATAGAAGCTAAGATGAGACAAAATGATATTACATTTTCTAGATCATGGTTGCTAATAAAATTGATTATGAACAAGAATAACCTACTCGCCATGTACGTGTTACTCTATTGTTTTAAAAAGAGATTAAGACATCAACTATGAAACTTTTCTAAAAAGAGACTTGTGTAATTGAAATTAGGCAAAGCCGAACGTTAGGGAAAAGAAAGGCATTGGGTTGTCTTAAAATGGTTTAAAACATAAAGTGTTATAACAGCTTTATGGGAAGTTGGTTATAACGACTTTATGAAAACAAAAGAAAAGGTTTTATCATTGGTTTTAATGTGGTAACTTGACTTTAAAAAGAGAAGTGTTTTGGTTTACTTAAAAGATATAAGTCACTCTATTTTTTATACTACGGGTATCGGGTGACTTTTATAAAAGGGAATGGATCTTTAAAAAGGAATTTAACGTACGTAGTACTGTAAGGTTAAAAACCCGGACTTTGGCATAAAATGAAAGTAGCTTGAGTTGTGTAACTTGCCTATGCTTGTTGTTGTGTAACTTGCCTATGCTTGTTGTTGTGTAACTTGCTTATGCTTGTGGTGATAGCCTTTGTTGTGCAAATGGTGTTCTATATAACCGCGTCTCTCAATGGAGTGCCGGTTGACTTGTTGAGGACTTACTTGGGCGCACTCAGCGGACGGAAAATTCCACCGTATGCTCCTCGCTGATAGTGCTATTCCATGGACTAGCTCTCCATGAGGTTTCTTCGTTCGCCTTGGTACCCGGTGGTCGGCCAGACTTGCCCCGTCTCGTGGCTGATTCGGCCTTGGTACCTGGTAGTTAGCCCTCGCACTTGCCCCGTTCAGTGTAGTGACGAAGTCTCGTGATACGGCCTTGGTACCCGGTGGTCAGCCCTCGTACTTGCCCCGGTCAGCTACGTGACCGGCCTTGGTATCTGGTAGTCGGCTCTCGCACTTGCCCCGTGTCAGCTTCGTGTTTGTGGTTGCATTGTATTATTGGTACAGTCGGATCCGTAGTTGTACTTGTCTCAGACGGTTTTTATGACACAGGTGGGACCTGGTGTTCATGTATACTCCTTGGTATTGTTATATCATAAACTGCTGGCAGTGAGGAAGAAATTCCACGGGCACGAGTGATAATTTGGAGGGCGTGAGTCCCTGACTTGATGTAACTGGTTATATGTTATGTACTGTAGTTTGGTCATCATACATGTCTCGCTTTTATAGACTATTATGATTTCATTTACGTGATTTACGCTTTCACATACTTGGTACTGTTGTCTCGACCTCTTCGGGGGCCGTTCATGCCGCAGTAAGTACATCTACCGTCGATCCCCGCGTTTAGGATCTCATTTCAGCGTTTTGGGAAGCTCCGTTCCGTCGGAGGCTTATCTTTGGTATGTTACCCTGAGTCTGTAAGTTCTTGTACGTTCAGGGGTATGGCGGGGCCCTGTCCCGTCGTAGTTGTTGTATAAATCTTAGAGGTCCAGAGCAATTGCAAGGCGTGGTAAGGATTGTAATCGCTCAAATGTCTTTATATATATATGTTGAAAGGCAAATCGCTTGGTTGGCCTGTTTATTTATAATATCTCTCATTTCATGTTCATGTTTTATTTTCCGTTGATTTTCTCTGATGATTGTATCACTAGGGTGCCCGGGGTAAGGCACCAGTCACGGGCCCGGATTCGGGTCGTGACAGCTTACCACCCTTGGTATGCAAAAGTTCACCAGTGAGGACCCTCCTGTGCCTGCCGCCGACATGCCTAAAAATCAACAGTTCATGGTTACTGAGGCTTGGAAACAGGCTGATTTTTTGTGCAAAGGCTACATTTTGAGTGCCTTAGAAGATGATTTGTACAACGTCTACAGTGCAGTAGAGACTTCCAAAGAACTATGAAGTGCACTTGAAAAGAAGTACAAAACCGAAGATGTTTGCTTGAAGAAGTTTGTGGTTGCCAAATTCCTAGACTACAAAATGGTGGATGGAAAAACCGTTGGAACCCAAGTTCAAGAGCTTCAACTTATCTTTCATGACCTTATTGTTGAAGGTATGGTAGTGAATGAAGTGTTCCAAGTGGTTGCAATGATTGAGAAGTTGTCGCCCTCATGGAAAGATTTCAAGAATTATCTTAAGCACAAAAGAAATGAATGAAGTTGGAGGATCTTGTAATTCGTCTCAAGATCGAGGAAGATAACAAAACCGCTGAGAAGAGGTACCATAAGACTTCACCAATTGAAGGGGCAAACATCGTTGAAGATGCAGCTCCGAAAAAAACAATAAAAGAAAGAGGCCTTCTGGAAAGAAGAAGGATTCTAACAAGAAAAAGTTCAAGGGCAGCTGCTATAATTGTGGGAAAGCTGGCCACAAAGCCCCAGATTGTCGTCTCCCGAAAAAGGACAAGGAAAAAGGACAAGCCAATATGGTGGAAATAAATGATGATATGAATGATCTGTGTGCAATGATATCGGAGTGCAATTTGGTTGGAAACCCAAAGGAGTGGTGGCTTGATTCTAGTGCCACTCGACATGTTTGCGCTACAAAATAAGCATTTTCAACCTACGCTCCCGCTGGAGCCGAATAGGTATTGTTTATGGGAAATACTGCAACAACTAAGGTTGAAGGATATGGGAAGATACTTCTGAAGATGACTTCCGGCAAGGTCCTGACTCTCAACAATATTCTGCACGTTCCAACAATTAGGAAGAATTTAGTGTCAGCCGGACTACTCGTCAAAAACGTGTTTAAATGTGTGTTGGTTAGTGAGAAATTGTAATAAGTAAGAATGATATGTTCATAGGAAAGGGCTACCTCACCGAGGGCCTTTTCAAACTCAATGTAATGGTTGTTGATATTATTAATGGAAATTCAGTTTCGTCTTACTTATTGGAGTCAAATTATTTATGGCATGTTCGTTTAGGACATGTCAACTACAAAACCATGCGAAAATTGATTAATTTAGAAGTATTGCCTAAATTCGAGTGTAACAAATCAAAATGTGAAATCTGTGTTGAATCTAAGTTTGTTAAACATCCATATAAATCTATTGATAGGAATTCAAATCCTTTAGACTTAATTCACACAAATATATGTGATATGAAGTCAATATCATCTCGCGGCGGGAAAAAGTATTTGATAACTTTTATTGACGATTGCACTTGATATTGTTATGTGTATTTGCTTAATAGTAAGGATGAAGCAATCGATGCATTTAAGCAATACAAGAACGAAGTGGAAAATCAATTGAACAAAAAGATAAAAATGATTAGAAGTGATAGGGGTGGAGAATAAGAATCTTCTTTTGCAGAGATATGTTTAGAATATGAAATTATTCATCAAACTATTGCCCCTTACACACCACAATCAAATGGAATTGCGGAAAGAAAAAACTGAACATTAAAGGAAATTATGAATACTTTATTAATAAGTTCCGGTTTATCGCAAAGCTTGTGGGGGAAAGCTATCCTTACAGCTAATCGAATACTCAATAGGGTGCCCCACAGTAAAACATAATCTATTACATATGAACTATGGAAAGGAAGAAAATCCAACTTGAAATATTTCAAAGTGTGGGGGTGTTTAGCAAAGGTCCAAGTTCCTTTACCCAAAAGGGTAAAAATTGGACCAAAAACTGTGGATTGTATTTTTATTGGCTATGCTACAAACATCAAAGCTTGTCGGTTTTTGGTTCACAAATCGGACGATCCCAAAATTCATGTTAATACGGTAATTTTTTGAAAATATTTATCCGTATAAAACTGAATGTGAGTCGTCAAGTGAAAGATCTAAACGACCGCGGGAAAAACCAAAGGAAAGTACACCAAATAAAGAGGATCCAAGGCGTAGCAAATGTCAAAAGACATCTACTTTCTTTGGACCAGATTTTGTGACATTCTTGCTTGAAAATGAGCCTAACATTCAAAACAGTGATGTCATCTTCTGATTCAGCCTTTTGGAAAGAGGCAGTCAATAGTGAGATTGAATCAATTTTGAACAACCATACATGGAAATTGGTTGATCTTCCTCCTGGAAATAAACCTTTAGGATCAAAATGGATTTTTAAAAGGAAAATGAAAGTTGATGGCACTATTGACAAATATAAGGCAAGACTTGTAGTCAAAGGTTATAGACAAAAAGAAGGCCTTGATTACTTTGACACATACTCGCCGGTAACAAGAATAACATATATTTGGGTACTAGTGGCACTGGCGGCCGTATATGGTCTTGAAATCCATCAAATGGATTTCAATACAGCTTTCTTAAATGGAGAATTGGAGGAAGAAATTTACATGGAACAATCTGAGGGTTTTGTGGTTCCTGGTAAAGAAAGGAAAGTGTGCAAACTTATTAAGTCATTTTATGGACTTAAACAAGCACTCAAACAATGACATGCGAAATTTGACCAAACAATATTGGCAAATGGATTTAAGATTAATGAGTGTGACAAATGTGTTTACATTAAAAACACTCCAAATCATGAGGTCATTGTTTGTTTATATGTTGATGACATGTTGATAATGAGTAGAGATATTGCCGATGTAAATGCTACGAAGCGTATGCTCGCTAGCAAATTTGACATGAAAGACTTAGGGGTTGCTGATTTGATCTTAGGAATTAGAATCCATAAAACTCCACAATGTCTAGCATTATCACAGACACATTATATTGAAAAGGTACTTGACAAGTTTAGGTATTTAAATTTCAATGTTGCAAAGACTCCAATTGATGTAAGTTTTGCACTTCAAAGGAATGAAGGTAAAAGCGACTCAGAATTGGACTATGCACGAGTCTTGAGAAATTTGATGTATATTATGAATTGTACACGACCAGATATAGCATATGCTATAAGCAAGCTGAGTCGATTCACGAGTAATCTCAGTCAAACTCATTGGATGGTAATGAGACGAGTCTTGGGGTATTTAAAACACACCCAAAACTATGATTTGCATTATAATAAATATCCTGCAGTACTTGAGGGATATAGTGATGCAAACTGGATCACCGGATCATTTGAAGTTAAATCCACGAGTGGATATGTTTTCACCATTGGTAGATGAGCAGTGTCTTGGAAATCATCAAAATATACATGCATCGCCCGCTCTATAATGGAATCTGAATTTATAGCTTTAGACAAGGACGGTGAAGAAGCTGAATGACTCGGGAATTTCTTAGAAGATATTCCATTCTGGCCCAAACCTTTGGCTCCTATATGTATACATTGTGACAGTTAAGCAGCAATAGGTAGGGCAGGGAGCGTAATGTATAACGGAAAATCTCGTCACATACGACAGAGACACAATACCGTTAGACAAATCCTCTCTAGTGGTGTTATCACGGTTGACTATGTAATGTCAAGAGATAACATGGCAGATCCGCTTACAAAAGTCTTATCCAGAGAGGGAGTTAGTAGATCATCAATGGGAATGGGGTTAAGGTCGAGGACATATCATCATGGCGGTAACTCTACCTAGCATACTGGAGATCCCAAGAGTTAGGTTCAAGGAGATCAAACAAAGTTGTGACTGACGATTCAACATTGTCAAATAACTCAACTCATTCTCGGATGAAGACAATGTTCAGAAATAAGGATAAAACTTTATGGTTTGTTAATGAGTTAATAAAGCATTAAGATTTTTAATGATTATCTAAATCTGACAGTGTATGCCAGATAATATGGCTATAGGACCACATGTTTAGAAATCACATATGTGAGTGTTAAGTGTAAGCCGCTTTAAAGGGGAATGATAGTGAAGGCACATTCTCTATGCACTCATGAAACCAGGCGGTGTTCATGGCTGAAACGAACACAACCGTGAGAACCATAAACGGTTGAGGGTTAATTGTGTGACTTATGTTGTCTAGGTATACAACAAAGTTCAACGGGTCAAATATATCAAATCTACCGATTGATCGAGTATATCCGATATAAGTTCACTATGAAAAGTTCAAAGGAAAATCTACTTATCCAGATGCAGTCAATCCTCGCTTGTATATCACATTTGTCCGCACATTCTTTTATATTATGGTCATTCCCCATTCATGTGGGGGATTGTTGGATTTTGATATTGGTGAATGGGAAATGATGGGATGAAAAGTGAAGGGAATGTAAAAGGTCCCTTTTGCTTTGGTTGAAACAATTGTCTCACATCGGAAAAAGAAAGGAAAAGAGAGGTGTATATATTACATTACACCTTCTCTAGTCACTAAAAGAGTTGAGGGGCGACCTCGCGCTGTCGTCGTCATGTTACAAGCTTCGGATTTGGATTTGGATTTGGTCTGATTGATTGATAATCTTTTTAGATCAAATTTTCTTTAATTTTAATTAAAAGAAAGTCATGCAGATCTTTCGACACCGCGGTATCATTTTGCAGGACCGCGGTGCCATAAGTACTGAGAGGCTGCAGATCTTTCGGCACCGCGGTGCCGATGCGGAAATTTCCAAAACTGAAGTTAAATTAGTGAATCTTTTTCTCACTATTTTGTATTCGTGGCGGTTGCAAACCTTCGTAAAGCGATTTCCATGGCTATAAATTCACTTGCCTCCTCAGAATTTTACTTACTAATTTTCTGAACTACAAAACTTCTTCTTCTTCTGCACGAATAATTTTTGTGTGATACACTGCCGTTGAGTGGTTCGCTGCTACCTGAATTTGGAGTACTACTATTCTGGTAAGATAATCGTTCTATCCTGGGAGGGGATATTCCATCAACCTCGAGTAATGTGAGGTGAATAATTTCCTTAAGGACACACTTTGAACTAAGTGGGCTCGATTATATTTTGGAAAATATTTTTTCCAACACTAATTCTGTTCATTTTCAGTGTCAAGTGTGTAACAAATTTGGTCATTCTGCTACTATTTGTCACCATTATTTTGACCATGCCTTTCAAGCTGGAAATAAGCAATAATTCTCAGCATATGTTGCACAACCTTCAATTGTAGTAGACCCCCTTTGGTATCCCGATTCTAGCTCCATAAATCATCTCACAAATGACCTAAACAATATGAACATTAGGGGTGAATATTTTAGTTCTAAAGAGATGCATGTTGACAATGGTACAGGTTTGAAAATTGCATATATTGGTGATTCCTCTCTTTCTACTTCTAGACGCACTCTTTATCTTAATATCATATTGCATGTTCCACATATTACAAAACGTTTGTTATGTGTGGATCAGTTTACTACTGATAACAATGATTACTTTGAATCACCCTACTACTTGTCTTGTGAAGTATCTGGCGACGGGGAAGGTTCTACTCTGAGGGAGTTGTGAGCATGGACTCTACAAATTGCATCTTCCCACTTCAAGTCTAGTTGAGGTCCTTCAAAACATCAAGCATTTTTGTGTCAAAGTCTTCTATTGATTGTGGCATAGTCGTCTAGGTTATTCTTCAATAAAAGTTGTAAAGCAAGTAATCCATCGTAATGGTTTACCAATTTCTCTAACTTCAAGTAGTGTTGTTTGCTCTTTTTTCCAGTATGAAAATAGCCATAAGTTACCTTGTCCTATGTCTAGTTTAAATTCTGCAAGTCCTCAAGATTTGATATACTCAGATGTATGTGGGCCTGCTCCTTATCTTGCAAGCAATGAATTTCGTTTTTATGTTTCATTTGTGGATGATTTTAGCCGATATACTTGGATTTATCCTATCAAATCTAAAAATAATGTGATTGATGTTTTTCTCACATTCAAAACTCAAGTTCAAACTTTATTTAACAGAAAGATTAAATTTTTTCAATCCGATTGGGTGGAGAATATAGAAATTGATCTAGGTTATTTGCAAAATTGGGCATTATTCATCAAGTTTATTGCCCTCACATACAAGAGCAGAATGGTACAATTGAATGAAAACATCATCACATTGTTGAAACTGGCCTAACACTCTTAGCTCATGCATCTCTACCTTTTCATTTCTAGGATCATGCCATTCTTTCAGCTATGTATCTCATAAATCAAATTCCTACACCTATTTTAAATAATATTTTCCCACTTAAGAAGTTATTCAGCAAAACACTTGATTATCCCTATCTTAAGGTTTTTGGGTGTGCTTGTTATCCTACTTGAGACCTTATAACAACCACAAGTTACAATTTCATTAACATCATGTGTCTTCCTAGGGTACAACAATCACAAAGCATATAAGTGCCTTCATGTCTCAAGTGGTCGGATGTATATCTTTAGGCATATCATTTTTTATAAAAACCTTTTCCTATTTGCATCCAGAGGTACACAACCTCCTCCACCATCGTCTCTTTCTATATCATCATTCCCATTACCTCCAGTTGTGGATCCATGTCATCCTAGTGTTGTAGATCACCTCACTTACCCTCCAAATAGCCCTAGATTACCAAATCTTACTATTGTTGATCAAACTTGGCTACCCCTTTTCCTCTTGCTTCTCAGCCTATTCAGAGGTTATTGTAGTCCCTCATCATCATCATCATAATCATAATCACATGGTCACTCATCTCAATGCATGATCTACTCACCCTTAATCCAACTCACCTACTAGATATCATCTTCCAATGATCTTCCACTTAAGACCATTTATTTCGCTAAGGTTGTCAGGGATAAGAAATGGAGGCAGGTAATGCATGAAGAGTACAATGCTCTTATTCAAAATGGAACTTGGAGGTTAGTTCCTACCTCTAATGCAAAGAATGTAGTGGGGTGTAAGTGGTGTTTAAGCTAAAAATAAAGCATGATGGCTCATATATCGTTACAAGGCAAGACTTATAACAAAAGGATTTAGTGAAGAAGAAGGTATTTATTATCATGATACTTTTAGTCTGGTGGTTAAGCCTACAATTATTCAGGTTTTACTTACAATTACTTCGGATGGGATCTTAGGCAACTTGATTTTAAAAATACTTTTCTACATGGTGAACTCAATGAAGAAGTGTATATAGTGCAGCTTCAGGGATTTGTTGACCCTAGATATCCTAATCATGTTTTCAAACTTCACAAAACACTTTATGGTCTTAAACAAGCACCAGTGCTTGGTTTGAAAAATTGTGATCTGCTCTTGTTGAAATTGGTTTTGAGCCATCGAAGTTTGATACTTCCTTATTTGTTCATGCCTTGGGATCCCAGATTACTTTTGTCTTGGTGTATGTCGATGATTTAACCATCATTGGCAGCTCTAATCCCTTAATTTCAAGTGTTGTTTTTAAGTTGTCTTCTCACTTTACGCTGAAGGACCTAGGACCTCTTCACTAATTCCTTGGCATAGAAGTCATCGATCAGCTCAAGGTCAAGATCTCCATCTCAAGCAAATCAAGTACATTCATGACTTACTCGTCAAGGTTAATATGGATGGTTCCAAGAATGTCTCCACTCATATGTCTCTTGGCTTTCATTTGTTTCAGCATAGAAGTTTTTCCTTTGATGATCCACATCTATATAGAAGTGTCGCAGAAGCCTTGCAATATGTTACCATAACTATCCCAGATGTTACATTTGTTGTGAACAAGGTCTGCCAGTTCATGCATGACCCAATGGATCATCATTTTGCTGCTATAAAGAGGCTTGTTTGTTATCTAAAAGACACTCTTGATCTTAGACTTCATTTCAAGCCTTCTCATAATCTCTCGATTTGTAGATGATGATTGGGTTGGTTGCCCTAGTGATCGACAGTCAACACATGGCTATTGTGTTTTCAGTAGTCCTAATCTAGTGTCTTGGTGTAATAAGAAACAAAGAGTGGTAGCTCGAGTAGGAGTTTTGTCGGAATCGTACACGCAACGGAATTTGAAAATTTATGTTTCAAATCCTACATGGCGGTCAAACTGTTGTATGATTATATAATGTAAAATAACACAAAGCAAAAATGTAATACTTCGAACGAAGTCTTACATTTATAGATAGCAATCTGAAACTTGAGGCTTTGTGTAGTCCGAGGGTGCGCACGCAAATGTCCTTCGATTTGCAAGTCAAGAACTTTAATGTAATTTACTAACTCTTGGAATGCTAAGGATACCAGCAGAGCTTTAGAAGAGATTAGTCACTTGCTTTTGGTGTAAAGAAATGGGATGGGGAACCCCTTTATTTATAGCTGAAGTGGACAGCTACGGTTCCCCAAATGGGCCAGCCCATTAAAACCTCAGCAGACTGGGCCAGCAGTCAGACCACTGGATGTGTCTCTAAGCCGCGGCACTGCATAAGTGGCGTCGCGGCGCTAGACACGCGTTCAGGCACCGCGGCCTTGAGTTCATAGCGCCGCGGCCCTGTCCCATTTTTTGCCTTGTTTCCATTTCTTTCTAATGTCTCGATCATCAACCAAACATATATATAATCTCTTTTCCAATTACATCCTTCAATCGACGGAACATTTGACTTAGTGTTACCCGTTAGGTCTTTACATATCGACACTAACAACATTAGGGTATTCACAGAACTCCTAGACTGCGCCGGAAGACGAACTCAATATGGAAAGTTTAGTTACACGAAACATGTGAACTGAACCTTTATGTGGAAGATAAAATCCTTTCATTCACGACATACTCAATCAAGCTTAGGATTTGTCAAGTGTCTATCCAAATGGCTTGATCATTATATCTCATCTATATTAGTTTACAATAGGACCATATCGAAGACATGTCCATTGTGTTGGCCAACGACTTAGTCAACCTAATACCATATGAGAATCTGAGTGTTCTCTCGAATATACATTCGAGGAATGAATCTTATTCTTGGCTTAACTACAACCTTTAATCTACTTCGTAACGTACCCAAAACAATACGTGTCTTAACCTATAAGGCATTTGAGCTTAGGTTAGGATCAAAGTATATTACTCCATAAACAAGATGGTATCGACCTCAAGTATAAGGACTTCTATCTCCCACACGCCGATGACATTATAGACATATAACAAAATAGTACATCAGCAGGGTATACCAATACTTCAACAAGTATCCATGCATCCATCATGAGTTGCCATAACTCGTAGCAAGTGGAACATACTACATCCCCTAAGGATATGATGCATACCACATGTCGACGTATCGCATATCATCGATGATCATTAGTTGAGACTATTTAAGAGTTACGTTATAATATTAATTCTCACACCATTAATAACAACATAAACTCTAGGGATGCATTTATAGAATATTATAAACAATCAACTAATAATTCAACAAATGCAAATGTCATAATATTAATCATCATTAATATAAATGTGAATGTGTATAAAGTACATTTTGTCTTAATACATATTGTCTCTAGAACATACATATACTTTCAATCTCTCACTTGGCCTATATCCAATCACCAACATATCTAATACTCATGTTCTCAAAACGACCATTATGATTTACCAAGCTTAATGGTTTAGTAAACGGGTCTGCTAGATTATTGTTGTGGGAACATATCTATCCTAATATCTTCAGCTTCCACCATCTCTCGGAGGATGTGATACTTCCTCGGTACATGTTTGTTGATCTTAGTTCCTTTGCATGTGCAATTGCACTAGTATTGTCACAATAAATGGTTATTGGACAACTAGCACTCGAAATAACCCCTAGCTCCTTCAGGAACTTAGAAATCGTGACAACCTCTTTAGCAACTTCCAATCCAGCAATGTACTCCGCTTCAGTAGTCGAATCAGCAGTAGTAGCTTGTTTGAAACTCTTCTAGCTCACTGCTCCTTCGTTGAAAATGAACGTGTAACTACACTGAGATTTGAAATCATCAACATTTGTCTGGAAACTAGCATCAGTATACCCAATGGCAACTAGCTTATCATCTCCACCATAGACTAAGAAGTAATCTTTAGTACGTCTGAGATACTTAAGAATACTCTTGACTGCATTCCATTGTTCCTCACCAGGATTCTGCTGGAACTTGCAAGTCATACTAAGTGCAAAGGCCACATCTAGCCTAGTACAGGTCATGAGATACATGATTGATCCTATAGCTGAAGCATATGGGATCCGCTTCATGCGCTCAAGTTCTATAGCACTAGAAGGGCAACCCTTCTTGGATAACTTGATACCTTGACCCATTGGAAGACCGTTTTTCTTGGAATTCTCCATTGAAAAACGTCTAAGTATATTGTCTATGTAGATTGATTGTGACAGCCCCAACAATCTATTAGGTATATCTCTATAGATCCTAATTCCCAAAATGTAGCAGACTTCACCTAAGCCCTTCATCATGAAGGTTTTGGACAACCAATCATTAATTGACTGCATGAGAGTCTTATTATCTCTCATTATCAATATGTCATCAACATATATAATAATGAAGACAATACCCTCATCCTTGCGTTTGATATAAACACAAGGATCTTCTTTGCTTCTGAAGAAATCAAAGATTTGATAGCCTTGTCAAAGCAAATATTCCAACTCTTAGAGGCTTGCTTAAGTCCATAAATAGACTTTTGTAGCTTACACACAACATTTGGTCTAGACTCAGATGAAAAACCCTCGGGTTATTTCATAAACACTTCCTCAATTAGATTACCATTGAGGAATGCAGTTTTGACGTCCATATGCCAAATGTCATAATCATAATGTGCAGCTATAGCAAGAAAAATCCGAATAGACTTAATCTTAGCAACTGGTGAAAAGGTTTCATCATAATCCACACCAAGACACTGATTAAAACCTTTAGCCACTAGTCTACCTTTATAAGTCTGAATCTTGCCAAATGCATCAATCTTCTTCTTGAAGACCCATTTGCATCCTATGGGCTTAAACCCATTTGGCAAATCAACCAAGTTCCACACTTGATTGATATACATAGATTCCATCTCAGAATTCATAGCTCTTTGTCATCTCTTCGAATCAATGTCTAGCATTGTTTTGTTGTAGGTTGTAGGCTCATCATCATCGGGAATATCTAACTCATTTTGTGTTTCCATAAGTAGATTTAGTCTTTTCGGAGGATGATGAGTTCTAACAGACCTACGGAGTTGAGTGTCTTGCAGTCCAATTTCAGGTATGTTCTGATTGTGAGAAGGTTCTTGTGTGTGGTTGATCCACCAACATTAGAGCTTTCAGGAATATTATTTTCATGTCTTTCCTGAATAAGAGGACGTGCAACTGATGCCCTTGCTCCCAAGGTCTGTGCTGGAGGATCTTGCATTTCTGCATCATTCCTCGTAGCACTCTCACTGGCCGAAGGGCGTACCCTGAGTACACAATCTTTGCCAAAAGCTCCCACTGAATTCTTGCCTTTATTGTCTGGCAAGGATTCAACCTCTATGTTACTTTGTTCTTGAATTTCTTCAAGTTCTATCTCTGTGCAACTCTCTTTCTTGTAGACATATTCATCTTCAAGAAACGTTGTGTTCCTAGAAACATAAATCTTATGTTCTCCAAGAAGATAGAAATAGTATCCCTTAGTTTCCTTTGGATACCCAACGAAGTAACATTTCTCACTCTTTGACTCCAACTTATCAGTGATCAACTTCTTGACATATACAGGACACCCTCAGGGCCTCATGTGTCTAAGTGATGGCTTCTTGCCACACCATACCTCATATGGTGTCTTTTTGACTGATTTAGAAGGAACTCGGTTCAGAACATATATTGAGGTCAGTATAGCATATCCCCAAAGGTATGTAGGAAGAGCTGAAAATCTCATCATGGATCGAACCATGTCAAGCAAGGTTCGGTTTCTCCTCTCGGCAACACCATTCATCTATGGTGTTCCAGGAGATTTCCATTCTGAATGAACTCCATGAAGCTTTAAGTAATCTAGAAATTCTTTACTAAAGTATTCACCTCCTCGATCAGATCGAAGAGTCTTGATACTCTTTGAGAGTTGTTTCTCAACTTCACACTAAACTACTTAAACTTTTAGAAGGCCTCAGATTTGTGTATCATAAGATACACATATCCATACCTTGTCAATTCGTCTGTAAAAGTAATGAAGTAAGAGAAACCTTCTCTAGCTTGAGTCGAAAATGGTCCACATACATCCGTATGTACCAACTCAAGCACCTCCTTGGCACGGATCTCCTTTCCAGAAAGAGGTTTAATGGTCACTTACCTTTCAAACAGGATTCACAGTTACCATAAGATTGTAAGTCAAATGGTTCAAGGTAATTTAATTTCCTCAAACGTTCTATCCTTATTTGATTGATATGACCAAGTCTACAATGCCACAGGTAGGTAGAATTTCTTTCACTTAACTTAGCTCTTTTGTTTTGTACATTGAAAATTTGCCTGCGGCATTTTAATGTATACAATACATTCACAAGAGGCGCAATTCTATACACAACATTATTACAAGCCAAAATCATATTGTCATTATTAATGCTTGAGGAAAAGCCCTCAGTGTCAAGAACAGGAATGGAAATAATGTTTCTCGTTAATGAGGGAACATAAAAACAATTGTTTAAGATTTAAATTTTTTCGGAAGGTAAATCTAATCTATAATCTCCCACGTGCTCTATTTCCGACGTCCATGTCCACCTCTCGAGGCCCGACCTTCCTGCTATTAGTTAGCCCCTACACATTTGTACAAATGTGTGGCCACAAGCTGTATCAAGTACCCAGGAGTGAGAATCATTTATAGACATGTTTATTTTAATTACAAACATACCTTGTCCGGTAGAGGCTGAATCATATGGTGCCTTCCCTTCTCCTAAAGCAGTGCACTCAAACTTCCAATGCCCCTTTCTATTGCAATTCTTGCACACATCATTTGTCGAGGTTACCTTCTTCTTCGCCCCTCCTTTGGGATTCATTGTTGTTGGCGCTGCCACAGCGTTGCCATTTCTCTTATTTGGTCCTTTACCTTTCAGTTTGGGATGACTAGAGGAGCCAACCCTTAGGATAGGTTTACCCTTGGAGATCGAAGACTCGAAGGTTTTCAACATATTGTGTAACTCCGACAACGTCGCCTTAGTTTTATTCATATTATAGTTTATGATGAAACTCTCGAACGAACGTGGAAGTGAATGCAGGATAAGGGTGGAAGAAACTCTGTCGTGAAACTTTATTTCAATATATGCCAACCTTTCGATCAACCCAATCATTTTCAGCACATGCGGAGACACCTGACCCCCTTCATTGAGTCTACACTTAAAGAGTTCAATGAGAAGCTTAAACTCCATGGTCTGAGACTGAGAGTCATAGAGACTCTTCAAATGTTCTAACATTTCATTGGGCCTCATGTTCTCATGTTGTCTTTGTAATTCAGGAGACATGGAAGACAGCATCAAGCACTGTGTCGAAGTGGCGTCATCATAGTGCTTCTGATAAGCAACTTTATCAAATGTGGCATATTCGACAGAGGGTTTCAGCAGGCATGGTAGGAAATATTGTGTTCAATGTATACTCAATTTTCTCTTGTCTCAGAACAATTCTAACATTCCTGAGCCAATCTATAAAATTGGGTCCAGTCAGTCTGTTTGATTCCATTAGCATTTTCAACGAGAAGTTCGACATTCTGAAGATCTAAAGATATAGATAGAACAGGAAAATGCAATCAAAATTTCATTCTCCTAATTATACACATTCATTATAGGCTAATATAACATGGTCTTTTATTTAATTAGCTCCCACTATTTTAGCATACTTCTACGACCCCAAGGTAGAATACAGACCTAAATCATTTTAAGGTCATAGTTGTAACGACCCGTTCCGGGGCCCGTTACTGGTGCCTTACCCTGGGCACCCTAGTGATACATACATCAGAGAAAATCAGCGGAACATAAAACAAGAGTCATTTAACAAGAGATATAATAAATAAGCAACCAAAGCAATTGCCTTCAAGTATATACATAAAACACGAACAGTTTAATCCTTTTACAACCCCGCCACACAAGATTACTACGCACTTAAGATATCTAATGACTATGACGGACAGGGGCCGCCATACCACGAATGTACAAGAACCTACAACTCAGGGAACTACTAAAAGATAAGCCTCGGAGAAACGGAGCTTCAAATGCGTTGACGTGATCCTAAGAGCGAGGAACCACGACCGATGTACCTCTACTGCGGCGTGAACGGCCCGAAGGAGTCGATAACAGTACCAAGTATGTGAAATCATAATATCGAAAATGAAATCATACTAGTCTATATAAAGCAGAGACATGTATGATAACCAAACTACGATTCACAACATAAAGCGATCATCACTCAATATAACTATGGATCTCACGCCACAACATCAATCGAGTTCGCATTATGGCGCGTGCCGAATCTTGCGACGGTGTAGACATGTCCATGATGCAACAATAATACCAATGTCCATGGCCACATGTACCGGAATTCGCCGGTGTAGACATGTCCATGTGACCTCAACAACAGAGCGGCAATCCAAATGGAAGCATACGTGCGCTACGCGTCGTGTCGGTATGTCCAAGAAACAATAAGACAACATTCCAAATGGACGATACCCGTGCGCTACGCATCGTGTCGATATGTCCAAAAGGAAATCCTGGCGTTAATCAAAATGGAAACATGCGTGCGCCACGCGTCGTGTCGGATATATCCAAAGCGATTAACACAAGACCTTAACCAAAATGGAGGCATACCCGCACTACGCGCATCGTGTCGGTATGTCCAAAGTGATTAACAACAATAATACTATCAGCGACGCGTGCGTGGAATTTCTCCGCCACGCGCACATCCAAGTAAGTTCTCAACTACCAACCGACCTCTATCGAGAGACGCGGTAACACAGAAACACAACGCTTGTACAATAAAGGCTATCATCACAAGCATAGGCAAGTTTCACAACAACAAGCATAAGCAAGTTTCACACAACTCAAAGTACTTTCATTTTATGCCAAAGTCGGGTTTTAACCCCAAAGTACTACATACGTTAAGTTCTTTTAAAAGAGATCCATTACTTTTATAAAAGTCACCCGATACGTAGTATTAGAATGACCAACCCACCTTCCTTTTCAAAATCAAGTAACAACATTCTTTTCCTAAGTTCCGTTTGCCTAGTTTCAATTACTCAAGCTTCTCATTTTTAAATGGTTTCATAGTTCCCAAACTTAATCACTTGATTCCTTTTTAGAACAATTGAGTAACATATGTCATATACGTGAGTAGTTTATTCTTGTTTATAACGATCTTATTACAATGACCATGATCTAGAAAATGTAATATCATTTTGTCTCATCTTAGCTTCTATGCAGATGGAGGTTTCTCGGTTTTAATACAACACATCATTATTCAATACATTTCCTTTATTAACGCCGCGGTGGTCTGTCGATACATTCGATTCCAAATCGATAAAACATTATCCCTTTAAAACCAAGTACTCATTACTCATGAATGAGGTTTCACAAACATCCACATTAAAACAAATAAGTTAAGTCTCTTATCTTATAAGATCAAGTCTCTTAACTTCTAACATCAAGAAACCATTTTCACTTACATAAGGTCGTTATAACTAACTTCCCATAAAGCTATTATAACACCCTATGTTTTAAACCAACCAAATCACTTAGCACGTATGCGTCTACCGCACTACATAGTTCACAACAATCATGCTAGAAAAGATAGGAAGAGGTTCACATACCTCGCGACGATTTATCGACAAAAAGCAAAATGCTCCAAGTACTACAACCTTGCTAGCCCTTTCCACTCTCCGAGTAGAATACGCTACTCTTAGTACTTTCACCTATAAAGGTCACAAACGTCTATTAACCCCAAAACACAAGTTTTCTATCTTTACATAGAAAATTCGCGGCATATTCCTCCCGCATACAGCGTAAATCTCCTCTCTATCGAGGCTACCAAGCCAACCAGGGGTTTACGCCTAACTGACGTGTACAATTACACAAGTCTACCTTGTCTGCACTATGTAAATACAGATTGATTCGATTCTTTATTCTTGAGCTTAAGTCAAAAGACATTGCGAATACTAAGTAGTTCCATATATAGTATACTTCAACTATATACTCTAACAAACATGTAATTTCCAATTACAATAGAGACAAGATAATTACCTCGATAAGCCCAAAATTATCCGAGTTTAATGTCGCTCCGAGCAAGGTTTAGCTCCTCAGCGCGCTCCAAACCACTCCAACAACCCCAGAAGTTCTAACTAACTTCTACTCAAATACTTGACACTATGAAGATTTCCTTAGGGTTTGGTTTGAGACTAAAAGGACAAAGGTAGTATTTCTGACTCTACGTAAAGAGGTATCTTTGGAATACTACAAGGTACAAGGCTAAGGTATTTTGGGCATTATAACAATACTAGGGAGTATTTCTATACCACAACAAAGGGTATTATACGAAACAACTAGGCTGGGGGTACCCACGGCCAGACCTCATGAGGGGAGGAGACCTCGGCCAAAGACCACTTTCATGGGGAGAGGAGCTCTTGGACGAGAGTACAAGAGAGGAGGAGGATTCAAGACTTGGAAACATTTGTGGACGAACGAAGTCTTCACAAAGGGGTATTTATAGCAAACCCAAATGCCAACCAATGGCCAAGATCAAGCCATGTGCAAGGCAAGTGTAAGGCCAAGATCAAGCCAAGTGCACCCTAGACCCTACTCCAAAACCCTCACAAATATCTACACAAAAATCAAGCCCAACTTGCCCACCATTCGGCCAGTGCGCCACTTGTCTTCATTGTGAGGTGACACATGTCACCCTCGTTGGTCGAATGTTTCGTCTCTCGGAAAAATCCGCAAAAATACAAAACGACATAGCGGAATTTTCCGCCGCAAGTTACTGTAAACGTTTCGTCGAAACGACTCAACCGGGTGTTGTGTACAAATGTAAAATCGGCCGAGGTGCCACATGGGGGTGACACGTGTCGCCCCGATTCGCCGAATATTTCGTCTTCCAAAATATCCAATTCTGGAAATCTCAAAAACAAGCGGGCCCCTACAAACGTAAATTTCTCCGTGGGCCCACGTGACCATTCCGAAAATAAAATCTCAAAATTCTAATATAATCTATGAAGTCCAAATACCAAATCTGGGAATCAATTCCATTAACGAACCTTTTTCTTCACAAATAACAGGAAACTTTTAGTCGAAACTCACATCTTTCTTTCTTTTCAAAATTTTCTGCACTCTCAGCGTGCGTCGTCCTCACATACATACCTGGAACTACGGGGTATAACATTCTCCCTCGCCAGAAACATTCGTCCGAATGTTCCTTCTCAAGTCGAATAACGATAAAGTTCCTCTAACAAGTTGCGATGCCGGCTTGGCGCGAAATAACACACGTTATCTTCCTCCCTTACTCGTTGTACCCTTCTCGAACACTCGAACTCTCCCAAGACGTACCATACTTCATCATTACTTGCTTCGAAAATCTCCGAGTCACTACCTCAAACTTGGTCATCTTACTAACCTCAACTTCCAAGGCCATTCGGCCTTTACGAACGCTTCAGTCGAACGCGTCCACGAACTCATACGATGATCATACAAACTTGGGCCTAGCATCCTCGTGACCCTACCACTGGCGGGACCACCTGACCCCACCCTAAACCGGGTTACTGGTTGACCCGCAAATGGTCCTCAACCCGACCCCAACGCGCCAAACTCTTGTCTCCGATCCGAACAATCTTACTAATTCACATCATGAAAGCTACCACTTCCATCTCACACTACCCACGGACTTATCACACAAATAAATCCCACGTATACTACTACTCGATAAAAGTCAAACATAAAGCGAATCTTTAATCTCAAGACGACCTTACCCATAAGGTCTCAGTCGTGACATAGTCTAAGGTTCATACTTACCATGCCCCCATACGTAACCTCCCAACTAAACCTGTTTTCAAACTCACAATATCACAATGTTATCCGTACATAGCACACAATGAGATCATCATAACAAGCATACCAAAACTCTAGAGGTTAAGGATATACCAGCTACCGCTTCACTCTAATCATAGGCACGCCTGCGTGCGTATGGTATGAAGGTGATGAACCAAACCACAGATCCCGAAGGCTGAGTCGTAACATCCGCTTCCCTTGGTCGGACGGTTCCTGCAAAATGGCCTGCTGGTCGCATGCAAAACAAACTCCCAATCTAGCACGACACTCTCCAAAATGGAGTCTACCACAATGGTCACAACGAGGTAGGGGTGGCTTGGTGGTTAACACCCCGCTCTGTAGAAAATCTGAACCCGGAGCCACGACGCTCACGAAGGCGGTGGAGGACCACTCTGCACCGGTGGGGTATATAACTAGCTTCTTCGAGGCGGTCCGCCTCGAAAGCCACCAGGACCTGCCGCTGGCCTCTTCTGGCGATCCGGTCATTCCGTCGACCCTCCGTGCCTCACATCCTAGTGCGTGAGCTGCGTGCGGGCAATGTCCGTGCGGTGAAGAAACACCCGCAAGATTCGGCCATATAATCATCAAGCGGTGGCGTGGCGATGCACCCTATCCTCCATATCTGCAACTAAGCGCGAGGACATATCGAGCCAAAGAATCGAACTCGACATTGTACTCCCGACGGTCGCCTGCATCTCGGTAACAAAAATCGCCGGCGTGCCCTCCATCTGCGGAGGCAAGAAGTGCGTGAGAAAGCCCGAAAACTCATCCCATCTTTGGAGGTGCATGCTCTCCCGGAAAGCTCCATGAATCAAACCAATCGATTGCGGTATCACGCGGCCGTCACGAACAAAGGTCCGCAGACTCGGTTTCAAGCCTTGATCACCGCGTGATCCGTCAGAATCGCCGGATGAACTCCTGCGGATCATCCTCGTGCCTCGACCCATAAAACTCGCGGGCTAACTCGGAAAGTCCCGTAGCCTCAAACTATCTGCTCGGGGTGAACCGGCGGTGCCTTTGAACTGAACTGGGCTAGCTGCGTCGGCTATCCTCATATCGGCACGACCACGGCCAAGCGCCATCTCGCGTGACCCATCTCCCTGCTCGGTGTGGGGCGGAGGCTCAGTCTTGTAGTCTCGGCCGGCCATGCTGCGGCTTTAACTCTTTGGTCTTTGGCGGCGTCGCGAAACTTCGCCGTCGAAGCAGCATCTCAGTCTTGGCGGGCTGCGCCTCGAACTCCTCTGTATCTCACTAGCGGCTCCTTGCCTTGCCGCCGGGCTCTGGTTGCCACTTGCGGAGGCATAAGCGGTAAAAGCGAGATCGTCGGAGGGTCCAACTTACAACACGACTCTAAGGCACGATCTCGAATGAGAAGAATGGAAACTAATCCTAAATGTCCTATAGCCTCACGATTATAGATGTGGTGCACAACACACCGATAATCAAGACTCTACTAGACACGGTGCAGAGACACTTTCCGAGGATTAATCGCTCGATACCACTTTTGTAACGACCGTTCGGGGCGCATTCTGGTGCCTTACCACAGGCACCCTAGTGATACATCATCGAGAAAATCAGCGGAACATAAAACAAGAGTCATTTAACAAGAGATATAATAAATAAGCAGGCCAACCAAAGCGATTGCCTTGGTATATACATAAAACACGAGCAGTTTAATCCTTTTACAACCCCGCCACAACAGATTACTACAGACCTTAAGATATCTGATGACTATGACGGACAGGCCCGCCATACCACGAATGTACAGAACCTCTGACTCGAGAACACTACAAAGATAAGCCTCGGAAAGCGGAGCTTCAAATGCGTGAATCATGATCCTAGGCGAGGAACCACGGCCGATGTACCTCTACTGCGGCATGAACGCGGCCCGAAGGAGGTCGATAACAGTACCAAGTATGTGAAAGCGCATAATCAAATGAAATCATACTAGTCTATATAAAGCGGGAGACATGTATGATAACCAAACTACAATTCACAACATAAAAGCGATCATCACTCCGATATAACTATGGGTCTCACGCCCACAACATCAATCGAGTTCGCATTATGGCGCGTGCCCGAATCTTGCATCGGTGTAGACATGTCCATGATGCAACAATAATACCAATGTCCCGGCCACGTACCGGAATTCGCCGGTGTAGACATGTCCATGTGACCTCAACAACAAGACAGCAATCCAAATGGAAGCATACGTGCGCTACGCGTCGTGTCGGTATGTCGAAGGAAACAATAAGACAACATTCCAAATGGACGATGCGTGCGCTACGATCGTGTCGGTATGTCCAAAAAGAAATCCTGGCGTTAATCAAAATGGAAACATACGTGCGCTACGCATCGTGTCGATATATCAAAGCGATTAACTACAAGACCTTAACCAAAATGGAGGCATACCCGCGCTACGCGTCGTGTCGGTATGTCCAAAGTGATTAACAACAATAATACTATCAACAGAACGTGCGTGGAATTTCTCCGTCACCGCAAGACATCCAAGTAAGTTCTCAACTACCAACCGACCTATCGAGAGAGCGGTAACACGAAACACAACGCTTGTACAATAAAGGCTATCATCACAAGCATAGGCAAGTTTCACAACAACAAGCATAGCAAGTTTCACCTGACTCAAAGTACTTTCATTTTATGCCAAAGTCGGGTTTTAACCCCAAAGTACTACATCGTTAAGTTCTTTAAAAGAGATCCATTACTTTTATAAAAGTCACGATACGTAGTATTAGAATGACCAACCCACCTTCCTTTTCAAAATCAAGTAACATTCTTTCCTAAGTTCGGTTTGCCTAGTTTCAATTACTCAAGCTTCATTTTCAAATGGTTTCATAGTTCCCAAACTTAATCACTTGATTCCTTTTTAGAACAATTGAGTAACATATGTCATATCGTGAGTAGTTTATTCTTGTTTATAACGATCTTATTACGGCCATGATCTAGAAAATGTAATATCATTTTGTCTCATCTTAAGCTTATGCGGATGGAGGTTTCTCTGGTTTTAATACAACACATCATTATTCAATACATTTCCTTTATTAACGCAGCTGGGTCTGCGTCGATACACATTCGATTCGAAATCGATAAAACATTATCCCTTTAAAACCAAGTACTCATTACTCATGAATGAGGTTTCACACAAACATCCACATTAAAACAAATAAGTTAAGTCTCTTATCTTATAAGATCAAGTCTCTTAACTTCTAACATCAAGAAACCATTTTCACTTACATAAGGTCGTTATAACTAACTTCCCATAAAGCTATTATAACACCCTATGTTTTAAACCAACCAAATCACTTAGCACGTATGCGTCACCGTACTACATAGTTCCACAACAATCATGCTAGAAAAGATAGGAAGAGGTTCACATACCTCGCGACGATTTATCGACAAAAAGCAAAATGCTCCAAGTACTACAACGCACTAGCCCTTTCCACTCCTCGTAGAATACGCTACTCTTAGTACTTTCACCTATAAAGGTCACAAACGTCTATTAACCCCAAAACACAAGTTTTCTATCTTTATAGAAAATTCGGCGACTCTCCCCATGGCAGCGTAAATCTCTCCTCTATCGAGGCCGGCTACCAAGGCAACCAGGGGGGGGGGGTTATACGTCTAACTGGACGTGTACAATTCTACACAAGTCTCACTGATACGGACCTATGTAAATACAGTTGATTCGATTCTTTATTCTTGTGCTTAAGTCAAAAGACATTGCGAATACTAAGTAGTTCCATATATAGTATACTTGACTATATACTAACAAACATGTAATTTCCAATTACAATAGAGGACAAGATAATTACCTCGATAAGCCCAAAATTATCCGAGTTTAATGTCGCTCACGCAAGGTTTAGCTCTCCGTGCGCTCAAACCACTCCAAACAACCCTTAAGTTCTAACTAACTTCTACTCAAATACTTCAACCAATATGAAGATTTCCTTAGGGTTTGGTTTGAGACTAAAAGGACAAAAGGTAGTATTTAGGACTACGTAAAGAGGTATCTTTGGAATACTACAAGGTACAAGGCTAAGGTATTTTGGGCATTATAACAATACTAGGGAGTATTTCTATACCACAAAGGGGTATTATACGAAAACAACTAGGCTAGGGGTACCATGGCTAGACCTCATGAGGGAGGAGACCTCACGGCCAAAGGCCACTTTCAGGGAGAGGAGCTCTTGGACGAGAGTCTGAGAGGAGGAGGGATTCAAGACTTGGAAACATTTGTGGATGAATGAAGTCTTCCTGAGGGGTATTTATAGCAAACCCAAATGCCAACGATGGCCAAGATCAAGCCATGTGCAAGGCAAGTGTAAGGCCAAGATCAAGCCAAGTGCACCCTAGACCCTACTCTTAAAACCCCAAATATCTACACAAAAATCAAGCCCACTTGCCCGCCATTCGGCCAGCCCCACTTGTCTTCATTGTGAGGGTGACACATGTCACCTCCGTTGGTCGAATGTTTCGCCTCTCGGAAAAATCCGCAAAAATACAAAACGACATAGCCGAATTTTCCGCCCGCGAAATTCTGTAAGCGTTTAAAAACGACTCGGCCCGTGTTGTGTACAAATGTAAATCGGCGAGGTGCCACGTGGGGTGACACGTGTCGCCCGATTCGCCTGAATATTTCGTCTTAGAAAATATCCAATTTCTGAAATCTCAAAACAAAGCGGGCCTACAAAATAAATTTCTCCGTGGGCCCACGTGACCATTCAGAAAATAAAATCTCAAAATTCTAATATAATCTATGAAGTCCAAATACCAAATCGGGAATCAATTCCCATTAACGAACCTTTTTCTTCACAAATAACCGAAACTTTTAAGTGAAAACTCACATCTTTCTTTCTTTTCAAAATTTTCTGCCGTACTCTCGTACGTACGTCCTCACATACATACCCTGCAACTACGGGGTATAACAATAGTGGGTCAAGATCCAAACATATGTTATATCCGCGTTTGCTTTGGCTGATAACTTCAATAGCATATTTCGGTAGGTCTTCAATCAATTGCAAAGCTTATTTACAACTCTTGGTTTGATTAAATATCTTTCATTTTAATCTTGCGTCTTCAGATTAGTCCGACACTTTGGCGCCAAGATTCATCTAAACAAGTCAATCCCATTATGCGACTGCGTTTAAGTACCTAAGTAAATTTGGCCTTTGCGAACAAACACTTTGGTGTAAATACCCACGAAAGTTTATCATCTACTTTTACTTTAACACATCTATGAAAGGGCCTTAGTCCTCGTAGACTTAGAGCAAATGCTTTGGCATAAATACTCGTATCATCGAAAAGGATTTTGCACCCTAACAATTATAATGGATGACGCATTTTAACCTAGACTTGTATTTAATGTTTGGAAAACTTTTTCAGTTTTCGGGGATTTCAATCAAGATCAATCAACATGTCATACATCATATGACATCCTATCATGCAATTTCTAAACAAATTTAGATGGAAAACCATCAAACCCGTTAGGCATGATATAAGATGGTTTTAATCAAATACTGGGTGACATCTACCCAGACAGTTATCGCGGTCATTGAAAGTAAATAATTACTGGGCGCCGCCTACCAGACAATAATTGCGGACGCAATGCTAATAATTTAAATGCATCACATTCAAACACTTAGCACATTTGTATATTATAGAATAATATATCATTAATGATAATCATGAGGCTATTTGTCTAAACTCTAAAATATATGTATATGCCAAATAGTCCCTAAACATTTTCTGATTTTAAAATTCTGATTTTCAGAAATTCTACAAACTATTAAAATTTACAGTTTCGTCCCTCAAGAATTTAAATGTTCAATTCAAACCCCATTAAATTTAGAAAATACAATTTCAACTTTTAGAAAATATTTTCAGGTTTCATGGACCTGTAGGCAATTTCCAGAACTTAAAATCCAATTTTCAGAAATTTTATTTAATTACATATTAATCCGATAGGACCAAATCTGTGCAATTAAAACTTTTATTTTCAGATTCTGTTATTTTAAAAACTTCAGAATCTGAATATTAAAATTGATTTCGATTTGATTATTTTTAAATTATCGTGCATATGACAAAGTTCATAAACGAACTCGCAGATCGTGTATGCCAGCCACTTGCAGTGGCGCGGCGCTCGAGGCGATAAGTCCGAAAATTTATTTTAATCTTTCTGGATGAACAGAGCCGCGGCGCCTCTGGCGTCATCTGGGCAGTGCAGCCACAAAATCCTAACAGGCACTACGGTGCTCCATTGTGGAGTCGCGGCGCCTTGCCTCCAGAAATGCAAATCCCGAAAATCTGAATCCCTAAAACTGGTTTAGGGTTAGATTTTCAGATCTATCACTTGTAAAGCCATCATTAAACAATACGTTCATCGACCATCATTCCAATTTTCTTCTCGTTCTTCGTTTCAATGCACCATGCTCTAAACGAACCGGATAACACATATCAACTAAGAAGAGTTATATATTAGAATGACTTCCTCAATTAGATCATTGTTTTAACAGATCCGATTACAAGGACAATGCACTGTAAAGATTTAGTATTTTAAAGCCTTTAACAGCATAGAAATTAGATCTAAACAAATCCTAACTCATATTATCATCAATATTCATCATATAATCACACAAAATAGCCCAGGCTCTGATACCACTGTAGGATTTTTGTTGGGTTCGTACAAGCGGCGGAATTTGAAAATTTATGTTTCAAACCCGATATGGCGGTCAAACTGTAGTATGATTATATAATGTAAAATAACACAAAGCAAAAATGTAATACTTCGAACGAAGACTTACATTTGTAGAGAGCAATCTGAAACTTGAGGCTTTGTGTAGTCCGAGAGTGCACATGCAAATGTCTCTTTATTTGCAAGTCAAGAACTTTAATATAATTTACTAACTCTTGGAACGCTAGGGATTCCAGTAGAGCTTTAGAATAGATTAGTCTCTTACTTTTGGTGTAAAGAAATAGGAAGGGGAACCCCTTTATTTATAGCTGAAGTGGACAGCTAAGGTTCCCCAAATGGGTCAGCCTATTAAAACCTTAGCAGACTGGGCCAGCAGTCGGACCCACTAGACGCGTCTTTGCTCCACGACGCTAGACACGCGTTCAGGCATCGCGGCCCTGTTCCATTTTCTGCCTTGTTTCCATTTCTTTCTAATGTCTCGATCATCAACCGAACATATATATAATCTTTACTCTAATTACATCCTTCAATCGACGGAACATTTGACTTAGTGTTACCCTTCAGACCTTTACATATCGACACTAACTGTTATACCCCGTATTTCCAGAGTATGTATGTGAGGACGTACGTACAATTGTGTAAGCCCGAATTATGTTAGGGACGAAAATTGTGAGCTCCTACGAAAAGAATTGTTTTTCCGACGGAAAATTTTCCGAACCTTGTAAGGGAATTTTACGTTTTCAAGAATTTATTTATTTTGGATTTTTCCGAGAGATGAAATATTTTGGACCAACGAGAGGGCGACATGTGTCACCCTCAGTGGGGTTTGGTGGGCGAATTTGTGGACAAAAGTTGGCACGTTTTTTTCATTTTAAAGCCCTAAAACATTTGGTCAATGTCTTGTTAGATATTTGTGTAGTAGATGGATAAGTGGGACCCACACAACACTTGTCCGAATCTTCACCCTCCACTTGCTTGAATCTTGACCATTGACTTCCCTATAAATACCCCTTGTGTACAAGACATATTCTTCATCCCTTAAACATTTTTCCAAGTCTCAAAACTCCCTCCCCCTTAGTAAAGCTCTCATCCAACACTCCTTCCCACCTCCTTGTGTTCTCGTAAACACCCCCTTGGTAGAAAAATCTCTCCAAAGTATTGTTACTATTCCCAAGTTACCTCTATACTTAGAGCCCGGAAATACAAGTATATTTCTTTTAGTCACAAAATGAAACCCTAGGAAAATCTTCATTGTTGGTTGAAGTATTAAGTAGAAGTTGTATAGAACTTCTAAGGGTTTCTTAGAGCGAATTGGAGCGTACAGAATAAGAGCTAAACCTTGCTCAGGATCGACTTTAATCTTGGATAATTTTGGGCTTATCGAGGTAAATATCTTTGTCCTTCTATTGTAATTGGAGATTACATATCGTAGTAGTTTAGAATTAAGTATAAAATTTATAGAAGGATGGTATAAAAGAAGAGAATTGAACTGTAATTACATAGATTTGTATTCTGATAGACTTGAGTAGTTGTGGTAGGGAAGTGCTGCCCAATTTTCCGTAGAAGTAAGAACCTTAGAATATTCTACAGAGTAGTCTAGACATTGATAGGCGTGTTGACTATTATAGGTTGATACTCTGCGCGACATATTCGACTTGGCATGTGGATTTCGCCGGAGGTGTGTGATTCTTCCTATCCTCTTGAGCATGATATTTTAAAATATATATATAGTACGGTAGGCGTCGTGTGTTAACGAACGTGGTTTTACTTGATGTCTTTTGACTTGAGTTTTAAATAATAAGAATCTTGAAGTATTTCAAAAGAATTATGAATCGTTTTGAAAGAAGAGTAATACTTGGTTTTAAAAGCTTAAGAGTTATGCGATTTATGGGAAGTTAGGTATAACGACTTAAGAAAGATAAAAGGCAGTTTACTTAATTGTTTATGAAAGCCTTGTGTTGATTTCGGAAAAGGAAATAAGTATCGAACAAACCAACTGCGCTAATAAAGGAAAATATATCGACTAAGTAAGTATTATTAAAACCAGTAGAAACCTCCATCTGCATAGAAGCTAAGATAAGACAAAATTGTATTACATTTCCTAGATCATGACTGCTTTAATAAGATCATTAATAAACAAGTTTTGATTTTCTTAAAAAGTTCAAAGTAAGGACTTGATTTATAAAAGACAAAGACTTGAAAATTTGAAGTGTTTTTATTTAAAAAGGAAGGCATGCTTTTGTCTTAAGTTGGTTCAAAAAGAAGGTAGGGAAGTTGTTTGGGTTTACTTAAAAAGATAGTCACTCTACTTTTGATACTACAGTGCAGGTATTGCCTTTTAATGAAAGAAACGGATCTTTTTAAAGAGTTAATGTATGAAGTACTTTGGTGATAAAAACCCGAACTTGTTGACATAAAATAGAAAGTATCTTGTGTGAATAACTTGACTATGTTGGTTTGTGATAGCCTTGTAATACTTTCTTGTTGGTTTGATAAGTAAACATGTTATGATGCTACGTGTGTTAGTATCTTGTAACGTTTGTGTAAAGGGGGTTCCCTTGTTGTGCTTATGTTGTTTAACGATAAGCCGTTGTATTACTATTATATCACTTACACCACGACTTGAAATTAGAGGTTAGCGCCCCGATGCGAGGAATACCTCACGCGGGCAGGTGACCTATGCGGAGTCAGCGGGAGTTCGGGATTGATCATTAGGTGTATTATCCCAACGCGAGGAGTGCCTCATGCGATGCAGTGTGGTATGCGTCGTGTGACTATGCGGACTTCGAGGGTCCAGAGGATGTCGCGGGTTAGCTACCCCGTCGAGGAATACCTCGCGGGCCTATGTGTGCCTATGCGGAGTGCGGTAAGTTCGAGTTAGACGCGCATTGATCACGAGCGAGTGGCGGCCGATGTGTACGCGATGCAGAAAGACCTCGTGATACGCTTTTATAGCATTGTTGGTGCGTGGGTTTTAGTAGTCGGCTATGCCTTCGCACTTACCGTGCGGTTTTATTATGACACAGTGGGACACGTGTTCATGTGTATTCCTTGGTGCTTTTATATCATGGATCTGGCGGTGAGGAAGGAATTCCACGGGCATGATTGATATTGTGGCCATGAGACCCATGGTTATATTTGAGTGATGACTTTAATGGCGTGAGTCCCTGACTTGACATGACTGCTTACATATTGTGTATCATAAATTAGTTATCATATATTTCTTCTGTTTTATATAGACTATTATGATTTCATTTCTGATATTTTGTTTCATACTTGGTACTGTTGTCGACCTCGCCCGGGCTGCGTTCATCTGCAGTGAGGTACACCGATTGTTGATCCTCGCTCATGAGTCACGATTGCGTTTTGGGAAGCTCCGTGTCTCGAGGCTTATCTTGAGTATAGTCCCTATCGTTGTAGGTACTTACATTCGAGGTATAGCGGGGCCACGTCCCACCATTGTTGTTATAACATTCTTAGAAGTGTAATCATTTGTGGCGGGGCTTGTAAAGGATGCTTGTTCAAGTTTTTATATATATATCGAAAGGCAGCTTCTCGAATAAAGCTGTTTCTCACTTCATATTGTTTTATGTCTTGTTTTATATTCCATTGGTTACTCGATGTATGTCTACTTGGGTGCCGGGTAAGGCACGATCCACGCCCGGTTCGGTCGTGACAAAAGTGGTATCGAGCGATTAATCATCGGAAAGTGTCTACGACCGTATCTAGTAAGTCTTGATTATCGGTGTGTTGTGCACCACATCGAAGGCTATAGGATATTTAGGATTGGTTTCCACTCTTCTCACTCGAGATCGTGCCTTAGAGTTGTGTTATAAGTTGGACCCCTAACGTATTTCTTTCCACGATTATGCCTCCAGCCAAGCAACCCCGCCCGAGAAGGGCAAAGCGTGGAGCCGCGAGTAAAGAGACGAGGTTACGAGGCAGCCCAATCATCACCGGTGGTGCTTCATTCGGGAGTTACGCTCACACGCGGCCAAGCAAAGTTTATACGCGGCGATTCCTCTGCGGCCATGATATATGGACCTTGATTACGGTATACCGTATTTCAGGTATGCGAGAGGCGTGCAAAAGTTGAGTCTTAAAGTTAGGCTATGGACGAAAAGTTTGTGCACAACACTCGAAAAGAATCGTTTTTACTGAAAGCGTTTTACTAAACTGCGTAGGTAAATTCACTATGTCATTTATAATTTTTGCGGATTTTTCGAGAGATGAAATATTTTGGACCACGGGAGGGTGACACTTGTCACCTCATTGACGGCAAAATGGACATTGATTGTACGTTTTTGTGCCTTTGCAGTCAAGGAGTTGGTAGGATATTTGTGTAGTAGATGGATAAGGACACTTGCCTAAATCTTCACCCTACACTTGCCTTGCACTTGGCATCATCTTGGCCATTGGTTGGCCATTTCTTGACCTATAAATACCCCCCTTAAGATGAAGAGTTCTTCATCCACAAATCATTTCTCCAAGTCTTGAAAAATCCCTCCCCTCTCTTGTAGTGTTTTCGTCCAAACACTCCCCCCCTTGAGAAAGCCTTGGCGAATACCCCCTCTAAAAAGCCTGGCGAAACACTACCCCCTTTGGTAGATAATTGTCTTCCAAATACCTAGCCCAATTCCTTATAGTATTTTAGTAGAAGTTGTTGGGAACTTCTAAGGGTTCTTGGAGCTATCGGAGCGTACAAATTAGGAGCTAAACCTTGCTCAGAAGTGACTTTTAACTTGGATAATTTTGGGCTTACAGGTAAATACTCTTGTCCTTCTATTGTAATTGGATATTACATATAAGAATAGTTAAGACTTGAGTATAAGATATGAAAGAATATTAATGAATAGAATTGAACTGTTATCACTGTTGAAGGGTTTAAAAGAAGAATAATTGAACTATACTTACTTAGAATTTGTTTTCACGATGACTTGAGTAGCTCACGGGTAGGAAGTGCTGCCCGATTTTCCGTAGAATAGAGGACCCTGCTTAGAATCATTTACGAGTAGTCTAGGCGTTGATAGGCGTGTCGACTATTATAGGTTGATTCTGCGCACGACATATTCAACTTGGCGGTGGTTTTCAGAAGGTATGTGATTCTTCCTACACTCTTGAGCATGATATTTTAAATATATATATAGCGGTGACGTCAGTGTTAATCGAATAATAATTACGGCAATGTCTTTTGACTTAAGCCTGAATAATAACTACGGCAATGTCTCTTGACTTAAGCCTGAATAATAAAAGATCTTGAAGCATTTCAAAAGAATACTGAATCATTTTTTTAACGAGAGAAAGCTTGGTTTTAGAAGCTTAAGAGTTATACTAGCTTTATGGGAAGTTAGGTATAGCTTAAGAAAGATAAAAGAATTTTACTTATTTGCTTATAAAAACCTTGTATTGATTTACGTAAGGTGTAGTAAGATTGATTGATAAATAGACATATTATGATGCTACGTGTGTTAGTGTCTTGTGATGTTGTGAAAGCGGTCATTCTTGTTGTGCTTACGTTGCTAAGCGGTAAGTCGGTTATCTTGTTATAATATCACCTACCCCACTTGTTATAGGGCTTGCACCCTCGATCTTGGTCTATACGGCTATGCGGTCTGTGAGACTATGCGAGCTGCGGAGTTCGAGATTGATCATTCGGGTGTTTTAGCCCGACGCGGGATGCCCTATGCGGTCCGTGTGACTATGCGGTCTATTGAGACTATGCGGATGCGGGAGTCGGGAGTCAGGGGTTAGCTACCGTCGAGAATACCTCATGCGGTGCATGTGTGACTACGCGGTGCGGAAGTCGAGGACTAGGCGTATAATGATACTATGGGCGATTGGCCTTGCTTGATCATTCGCGCCTAGGAAAGACCGGTTACATTATATCTATTAGTGTTCTTGTTTGTGATATGGCAGGTGCAATTGAACGATTGTATTTGCAAATGGCTTTAAATACTTTGATTTCATTTAAGTACTTTCTGATTTCACATACTTAGTACTGTTATCGACCTCCTTGAGGCTGCGTTCATGCCGTAAGGAGGCAGCAGTGCTAGATCCACATCCTTAGGATCTTTGCTTTGGTGTGGGAGCTCCATCTTCTCCGGAGGCTCTACTTTTTGGGTATGATCTCCTGTATTGTAGATAGTTTTTACATTCAGGTATGGCGGAACCTGTCCGCCATAGTTGTTTACTTCCTTAGAGGTATGTAGTCCTATTGTTATACCCGTAGTTGCAGGGTATGTATGTGAGGACGCATTTGCGTCGAGAATCTGTAAAATTTTGAAAAGAAAGAAAGATGTGAGTTTTCGACGGAAAAGTTTCCTGCTATTTGTGAAGAAAAAGGTTCGTTAATGGGAATTGGATTCCCAGTTTGGTATTTGGACTTCATAGATTATATTAGAATTTTGAGATTTTATTTTGGAAATGGTCACGTGGGGCCACGGAGAAATTCTGATTTTGTAGGGCCGCTTTGTTTTTGAGTTTTCCGGTATTTTGGATATTTTCAAGATGAAATATTCTGGCGAATCGGGGCGACACGTGTCACCCCATGTGGCACTTGGCGAAATAACATTTGTGCACAACACCTGGTTGAGTCGTTTTTCGAAACGTTTTGCGTAACTTGCGAAGGAAAATTCGGCTATGTCGTTTTGTATTTTTGCGGATTTTTCCGAGACGAAACCTTTTGGACCAACGGGAGGTGACACTTGTCACCTCGTTGTGATTTGGAGGGCGGTCGAGTGGGTTGGCACTGGCCAATGGCCCTCAAGTGTGCCTTGTTTGGTGCATTGTTTTGTGGAGTGTTTTGTGGAGTAGGGTTTAGGGTGCACTTGGCTTAATCTTGCCTTACACTTGCTTTACACTTGGAAGGATCTTGGCCCTTGGTTGGCCTTTGGTTTTGCTATAAATACCCCCTTATGTTGATGAACTCTTCATCCACAAATGAAACCTTCCAAGCCTAAAAATCCTCCCTCCTCAGTGTTGAGTTCGTCAACTCATCCCCCTCTTTTGAGAGTCTTGGCCGAGGCCTCCTCACTCCCCTTTGTGGTGTCTTGGCCGTGGGTACCACTAGCCTAGTTGTTTCGTATAATACCCTTGTTGTGGTATAGAAATACTCCTAGTATTGTTATAATGCCCAAAATACCTTAGCCTTGTACCTTGTAGTATTCCAAAGATACCTCTTTACGTAGAGTCTAAATACTACCTTTTGTCCTTTTAGTCTCAAACCGAAACCACAGGAAATCTTCATAGTTGGTTCAAGTATTTGAGTAAGTTAGTTAGAACTTCTAAGGGTTGTTTGGAGTGGTTTGGAGCGCCGGTGTGGCTAAACCTTGCTCGGGATCGACATTATAACTTGGATAATTTTGGGCTTATCGAGGTAATTATCTTGTCCTCTATTGTAATTGGAAATTACATGTTTGTTAGCATATATAGTCAAGTATACTATATGTAGAACTACTTAGTATTTGGCAATGTCTTTTGACTTAAGCTCAAGAATAAAGAATCCCAATCGTATTTACATAGGGTGTATTGCGATGAGACTTGTGTAGAATTGTACACGTCCAGGTTAGGCGTGTAAACCCCTGGTTGGCTTGGTAGCCGCCTCGATAGAGAGAGGAGATTTACTGTGAGGAGAGTCTTCACCAATTTTCTTTAGAAAGATAGAAAACTTGTGTTTTGGGGTTAATAGACGTTTGTGACCTTTATAGGTGAAAGTACTAAGAGTAGCGTATTCTACTCGAGGAGTGGAAAGGGCTAGCAAGGTTGTAGTACTTGGAGCATTTTGCTTATTGTCGATAAATCGTCGCGAGGTATGTGAACCTCTTCCTATCTTTTCTAGCATGATTGTTGTGAACTATGTAGTACGGTAGACGTACATGTGCTAAGTGATTTGGTTGGTTTAAAACATAGGGTGTTATAATAGCTTTATGGGAAGTTAGTTATAACGACCTTATGTAAGTGAAAATGGTTTACTGATGTTAGAAGTTAAGAGACTTGATCTTATAAGATAAGAGACTTAACTTATTTGTTTTAATGTGGATGTTTGTGTGAAACCTCATTCGTGAGTAATGAGTACTTGGTTTTTAAAGGGATAATGTTTTACTGATTTCGGGAATCAGAATGTGTATCGACAGACCACTGCAGCGTTAATAAAGGAAAATGTATTGAATAATGATGTGTTGTATTAAAACCAGTAGAAACCTCCATCTGCATAGAAGCTAAGATAAGACAAAATGATATTACATTTTCTAGATCATGGCTGCTGTAATAAGATCGTTATAAACAAGAATAAACTACTCACATATATGACATATGTTACTCAATTGCTCTAAAAAGGAATCAAGTGATTAAGTTTGGGAACTATGAAACCATTTGAAAATGAGAAGCTTGAGTAATTGAAACTAGGCAAACTGGAACTTAGGAAAAGAATGTTGTTACTTGATTTTGAAAAAAAGAAGGTGGGTTGGTCATTCTAATACTACGGGTATCGGGTGACTTTTATAACAGTAATGGATCTCTTTTAAAAGAACTTAACGTATGTAGTACTTTGGGGTTAAAAACCCGGACTTTGGCATAAAATGAAAGTACTTTGAGTTGTGTGAAACTTGCCTATGCTTGTTGTTGTGAAACTTGCCTATGCTTGTTGTTGTGAAACTTGCCTATGCTTGTGATGATAGCCTTTATTGTACAAGCGTTGTGTTTCTGTGTTACCGCGTCTCGATAAGTCGGTTGGTAGTTGAGAACTTACTTGGATGTGCAGCGGTGACGGAGAAATTCCGCAGTGCGTTCTGCTGATAGTATTATTGTTGTTAATCGCTTTGGACATCGACACGATCGTAGCGCGCGGGTATGCTTCCATTTAGTTAAGGTCTTGTGGTTAATCGCTTTGGATATCACGACACGATCGTAGCGCGCGGGTATGTTTCCATTCGATTATCGCCTTATGATTTCCTTTTGGACATCGACACGATGCGTGGCGCGGGTATGCGTCCATTTGGAAAGTTGTCTTATTGTTTCCCTTTGGACATCCGACACGATCGTGGCGCGCGGGTATGTTCCATTTGGATTCTTTGTCTTATTGTTGCATCATGGACATGTCTACACACGCAAAGATTCTGATTAGAGACGCGGCCATGCGAACGATTGATGTTGTGGCGTGAGACCCGTAGTTATATTCGAGTGATATTATTTTATGTTGTGAATCGTAGTTTGGTTATCATACATGTCTCCGCTTTATATAGACTAGTATGATTTCATTTCTGATATTATGCAGTTCACATACTTGGTACTGTTGTGCGACCTCGGCTGCGTTTGCGCGGTAGAAGTCGTGGATCCTCGCTCTTAGGATCTCGCCAGCGTTTTGGGAAGCTCCGTTTCTCGGAGGCTTATCTTTTGGTATGTGTTCCCTGAGTTGTAGGTGCTTGTACATTCGGGGTATGGCGGGCCTGTCGTCATAGTCGTTGTAAATCTTAAGTGAGCAGCATTTGTTGTTTGGGGGGTTGTAAAAGATTAAGCTGTTCGGTTTTATGTATATCAAGGCAACTGTTTTGGTTGCTTTGTTTATTTATTATATCTCTTGTTTCATGATTCATGTTTTATTTTCCTGGTTTTCTCGATGTTGTATCACTAGGGTGCGAGGTAAGGCACGATGCCCGGCCAGTTAGGCGTTACAAAAGTGGTATCGAGCGATTAATCCTCGGAAAGTGTCTGACGAACCGTGTCTAGTAGAGTCTTGATTATCGGTGTGTTGTGCACATCTATGTCGAGGCTATAGGACATTTAGGATTGGTTTCCATTCTTCTCATTCGAGATCGTGCCTTAGAGGCGTGTTGTAAGTTGGACCCTCCGACGATCTCGTTTTACCATTATGCCTCCGCGCAAGCAGTGAGCCCGAGGGCAAGCGGCGAGAGGCGCTAGTGAGATCTGAGGAGTTCGAGCGCGAGGCCGCCAAGTTTTGTGACATGAACGGGAGGTTAGAGCGCGGCAATGGCCTCCGCTGAGAGCATTGCACAGAGCACCTGGTCGCCGGGCAGAGGAGATGGGTTACAAGGAGATGGCGATTCGCGGTCGTGGCGGATATGAGGATAGGCCGGACGCAGGCGCCCAGCCCAGTGAGCACGATGGTTCACCCCGAGCGAATAGTTTGAGGCTACGGGACTTTCGAGTTGTAACCCGACCCAGTTTTATGGGTCGAGGCACGAGGATGATCCGCGGAGTTCATCCGGCACATAATTCTGTGGATCACGCGGGTGATCAAGGCTTGAAAAGTGTGTGACCTTTGGTTCGCGTCGGTGCGTGATACCGCGATCGATTGGTTTTGATTCATGGGAGCTTTCGGGAGAGCATGCACTCCGAGAATGGGATGAGTTTTGGGGCTTTCTCACGCACTTCTTGCCTCCGCATACGAGGAGGGCGCGGTAGACAAATTTTATTCTTGAGGCAGAGCGCCGTGGAGTACAATGTCGAGTTCGATTCTTTGGCTCGATATGTCCTGCGCTAGTTGCGGATATGGAGGATAGGGTGCATCGCCACGTCACCGGCTAGATGATTATATGGCTGAGTCTTGCGCGGGTGTTTCTCTTGGGCATGGACATTGCCGCACGCAGCTCACGCGCCAGATGTGAGAGCACGGAGTCGAATGACACTGGATCAAGAGGCGGGGCGAAGTCCTGGTGGCTTTCGGCGGACCGCCTCAGCAGCTAGTTATATACCCCACCGTGCAGTGGTCCTCCACCGTCTTCGAGGCGGTCGGGCTCGAGGTTCAGATTTTCGGCGAGCGGGGTGTTAACCGGTGAAGCCACCCCTACCTCGTTGTGACCATTGTGGTAGACTCCATTTTGGAGAGTGTCGTGCTAGATTGGGAGTTTGTTTTGCATGCGACACAGGCCATTTTGCGAGGCTGTCCGACCAAGGGTAGCACGGATGTTCGACTCGACGCCGGGATCGGTGGTGGTTTATCACCTTACCCTATGCGCCTGCAGGCCTATGATTAGAGTGGAGCGGTAGCTTCGTATATCCTTAACCCTCTAGAGTTTTGGTATGCTTGTTATGATGATCTCATTATTGTGTGCTATGTACGGATAGCATTGTGATATGTGTGAGTTAGAATGCATGGTTAGTTGGAAGGATACGTGTGGAGGCATGGTAAGTGTGAACCTTAGACTATTTCACGGGAGACCTTAGAGGTAAGGTCGTCTTGAGTAAAAGATTCGTTTTATGTTTGACCTTTATAAGGGTGAGTAGTATCGTGGGATTTATTTGTGTGATAAGTCCATGGGTAGTGTGAGATGGAAGTGGTAGCTTTCGTGATGTGAATTAGTAAGATTGTTAGGATCGGGAACAAGAGTTTAGCGGGTCGGGTTGAGGACCATTTGGTCAACAGTAACCGGTTCAGCGGGGTCGATTAGTGGTCCCGCCAGTGGTAGGGTCACGAGGTGCTAGGCCCAAGTTTGTATGATCATCGTATGAGTTCGTGGGCGCGTTCGACGAGCGGTTCGTAAAGGCGGGAATGGCCTTAGGAAGTTTGAGGTTAGTAAGATGACCAAGTTTGGAGGTAGTGACTCGGAGATTTTCGAGAGCAGGTAATGGCGAAGTATGGTACGTAATGGGAGAGTTCAAGCGTTCGAGAAGGGCACGGCGAGTAAGGAAAGAAGAGGGCGTATGTTATTTCGTGGCGGTATGGCGTTGGCAACTTGTTAGAGGAACTTTATCGTTATTCGACTTGAGAAGGAACATTCGACGAATGTTTCTAAGGAGGAGAATGTTATACCCGTAGTTGCGGTATGTATGTGAGGACGCGTGCAGTGAAGAATGAAAATTTTGAAAAGAAAGAAAGATGTGAGTTTTGTGGAAAAGTTTCGGTTATTTGTGAAGAAAAGGTTAGTTAATGGGGTGGATTCCCAGTTTGGTATTTGGACTTCATAGATTATATTAGAATTTTGAGATTTTATTTTGGAAATGGTCACGTGGGGCCACGGGAGAAATTCTGGTTTTGTAGGCAGCTTTGTTTTGAGTTTCGGTATTTTGGATATTTTCTAAGACGAAATATTCTGGCGAATCGGGGCGACACGTGTCACCCCATGTGGCACCGGCGAAATAACATTTGTGCACAACACGGTTAGAGTCGTTTTTGGCCGAAACGTTTTCGCGTAACGAAGGAAAATTCGGCTATGTCGCTTTGTATTTTTGATTTTTCAGAGATGAAACCTTTTGGACCAGCGGGAGGTGACACTTGTCACCTCGTTGTGATTTGGAGGGGCGGTCGAGGTGGGTTGGCACTTGGCCGATTGGCCTGAAGTGTGCCTTGTTTGGTGCATTGTTTTGTGGAGTGTTTTGTGGAGTAGGGTTTAGGGTGCACTTGGCTTAATCTTGCTCTACACTTGCTTTACACTTGGAAGGATCTTGGCCCTTGGTTGGCCTTTGGTTTTGCTATAAATACCCCCTTATGTTGATGAACTCTTCATCCACAAATGAAACCTTCAAGCCTAAAATCCCTCCCTCCTCTAGTGTTGAGTTCGCCCAACTCATCCCCTCTTTTGAGAGTCTTGGCGAGGCCTCCTCCCTCCACTTTGTGGTGTCTTGGCGTAGGTACCCCACTGCTAGTTGTTTTCGTATAATACCCTTGTTGTGGTATAGAAATACTCCTAGTATTGTTATAATGCCCAAAATACCTTAGCACTTGTACTGTAGTATTCCAAAGATACCTCTTTCACGTAGAGTCAGGAAATACTACCTTTTGTCCTTTAGTCTCAAACCACAGGGAAATCTTCATAGTTGGTTGAAGTATTTGAGTAGAAGTTAGTTAGAACTTCTAAGGGTTGTTTGGAGTGGTTTGGAGCGCGGTGGAGCTAAACCTTGCTCGGATCGACATTATAACTTGGATAATTTTGGGCTTATCGAGGTAATTATCTTGTCCCTCTATTGTAATTGGAAATTACATGTTTGTTAGCATATATAGTTCAAGTATACTATATATAGAACTACTTAGTATTCGGATGTCTTTTGACTTAAGCTGAAGAATAAATGACCGTATTTACATAGATGTATTGCAGTAGAACTTGTGTAGAATTGTACACGTCAGGTTAGGCGTGTAAACCCACACACGGTTGGCTTGGTAGCGGCCTCGATAGAGGAGGAGATTTCTGTTGTTGCGGGAAAATCTTGAATTTTCTTTAGAAAGATAGAAAACTTGTGTTTTGGGGTTAATAGGCGTTTGTGACCTTTATAGGTGAAAGTACTAAGAGTAGCGTATTACACTCGAGAGTGGAAAGGGCTAGCAAGGTTGTAGTACTTGGAGCATTTTGCTTATTGTCGATAAATCGTCGCGAGGTATGTGAACCTCTTCCTATCTTTTCTAGCATGATTGTTGTGGACTATGTAGTACGGTAGACGTACATGTGCTAAGTGATTTGGTTGATTTAAAACATAGGGTGTTATAATAGCTTTATGGGAAGTTAGTTATAACGACCTTATGTAAGTGAAAATGGTTTACTGATGTTAGAAGTTAAGAGACTTGATCTTATAAGATAAGAGACTTAACTTATTTGTTTTAATGTGGATGTTTGTGTGAAACCTCATTCGTGAGTAATGAGTACTTGGTTTTTAAAGGGATAATGTTTCTTGATTTGGGAATCGGAATGTGTATCGACGGACCAACTGCGGCGTTAATAAAGGAAAATGTATTGAATAATGATGTGTTGTATTAAAACCAAGAGAAACCTCCATCTGCGTAGAAGCTAGATAAGACAAAATGATATTACATTTTCTAGATCATGGTCACGTAATAAGATCGTTATAAACAAGAATAAACTACTCATATATGACATATGTTACTCGATTGCTAAAAGGAATCAAGTGATTAAGTTTGGGAACTATGAAACCATTTGAAAATGAGAAGCTTGAGTAATTGAAACTAGGCAAGCTGGAACTTAGGAAAGAATGTTGTTACTTGATTTTGAAAAAGAAGGTGGGTTGGTCATTCTAATACTACGTATCGGGTGACTTTATAACAAGAATGGATCTCTTTTAAAAGAACTTAACGATGTAGTACTTTGGGGTTAAAAACCGGACTTTGGCATAAAATGAAAGTACTTTGAGTTGTGTGAAACTTGCCTATGCTTGTTGTTGTGAAACTTGCCTATCTTTGTTGTTGTGAAACTTGCCTATGCTTGTGATGATAGCCTTTATTGTACAAGCGTTGTGTTTTACGTATTCTGGCGTCTCGATAGAAGTCGGTTGGTAGTTGAGAACTTACTTGGATGTGCCAAGACGAGAAATTCCGCAGATGCGTTCTGATAGTATTATTGTTGTTAATCGCTTTGGACATCGCGACACGATCGTGCGCGCGGGTATGCTTCCATTTTGGTTAAGGTCTTGTGGTTGTCGCTTTGGATATCTTGACACGATCGTGGCGCGCGGGTATGTTTCCATTTCGATTATCGCGCGTGATTTCCTTTTGGACATCGCGACCGCGATCGTGGCGCTGCGGGTATGCGTCCATTTGGAAAGTTGTCTTATTGTTTCCCTTTGGACATCGACACGATCGTAGCGCGCGGGTATGCTTCCATTTGGATTCTTTGTCTTATTGTTGCATCATGGACGTACACCGTCACGATTCGGGCATGCGGCCATAATGCGAACGATTGATGTTGTGGGCGTGAGACCCATAGTTATATTTGATAGTTTTATGTTGTGAATCGTAGTTTGGTTATCATACATGTCTCGCTTTATATAGACTAGTATGATTTCATTCTGATGTTATGCATTTCACATACTTGGTACTGTTATCGACCTCCTTCGGGGCTGCGTTACAGAATGCATCGATGCGTGGATCCTCGCCTTAGGATCTCGATTCAGCGTTTTGGGAAGCTCCGTTTCTCGGAGGCTTATCTTTTGGTATGTGTTCCCGAGTTGTAGGTCTTGTACATTCGGGGTATGGCGGGCCTGTCCGTCATAGTCGGTAAATCTTAGAGGTGCAGAATCGTTGTGGCGAGGTTGTAAAAGGATTAAAGCTGTTCGGGTTTTATGTATATCAAGAAATTTTGGTTGCTTTGTTTATTTATTATATCTCTTGTTTCATGATTCATGTTTTATTTTCCTGGTTTTCTCGATGTTGTATCCTTTAGGGTGCGGGTAAGGCACGATGCGAGCCGGTTGGCGTTACACCTATTATGATTGGGATGTAGCTATAAAACTTGGGTTATATATATATCGAAAAGGCAAGCTTTTCATCGAGATAAGCTGTTTTCTCTTTCCATAATGTTTCTTGTCTTGTCTTATGTTCAGATTACTACGATTTATGACTACTTGGGTGCGGGTAAGGCACCGATCGCGGGCGGCAACGGTCGTGACAAAAGTGGTATCGAAGCGATTAATCCTCGAAAAGTGTCTCTGTTGTATCTAGTAAGTCTTGATTATCGGTGTGTTGTGCACACCAATAATGTGAGGCTATAGGATATTTAGGATTAGTTTCCATTCTTCTCACTCTGAGATCATGCTTTAGTTGTGTTATAAGTTGGACCCTCTAACGTATTCCTTTTACATGTGATTATGCCTCGCGTAAGGCAACCGGGCCCGGAAGGCAAATGCGATGGAGGCTAGTAGGACAAGGGATTCTGAGGGCTCGGGCCCGATCTATGCAGGGCGGCGAGTTCCATGGCGCCGTCGGCCAGCGAACCACAATACCCGTACCTCGTCCCGCGGCACAGGCGGAAGAGTTAGGAGTACAAGGAGATGGCCCGGCTATTGGCTAGGATTGTGGCGGACATGAGGATAAGTGGATGCGGTTCAGTTCCGGCCCGATGGCGCTGTGGTTCACTGAGGCGAGATAGTTTGAGGCTCGGGACTTCCGAGTTGTAGCCGCCGAGTTTTCGGGTCGGCGGAGGATGATCGCGAGGAGTTCATCGTCGGCTCTGAAGGATTATGAGAGTGATTAGGGCGTCGGAGACCGAGTGCATGATCTTGGTTCGCGTCGGTGCGTGATACGCGATCGATTGGTTTGATTCATGAGAGTTATCGGGAAAGCACGCGTCCCCGCCTTAGGATGAGTTCTCGGAGGCTTTTCTCACTCACTTCTTGCCTCGCGGATGAGGAGGGCGCGGTAAACAATTTTTGTTCTTTGAGACGGAGGGGCGCCGATTAGGGAGTACAACGTTGAGTTTGATTCGTTGGCTCGATATGTCCCTGCGTTGGTAGCAGATATGGAGGATAGGGTGCATCGCTACATCACCGGGCTAGATGATTATATGTCCGAGTCTTGTGCGGGTATGGCTCTTCAGCCAGGCATGGATATTACCGCGTGCGAGCTCGTCTGCAGGATGCGAGGAAGGCGCGAGACCGTCGGGTCGGCGGATATCGACATCGAGAAGAAGGCGAGCGATCGGTTCTTTTGGTGGTTCTCGAGGTGGGCGGCCTCGGCGATCTAGATTTGCACCCAGCCGGCTCGAGCACTCTACATCGTTTTGGTACAGCCCGAGCATTCGAGGCGGTCGGGGCCCGGGACTTGGACTTCGAGGTAGCGAGGTGCTAACGATCGAGTGCCTCGGTGTGTCCGTTGTGGTAGATTCCATTCGAGGCTGTAGTACTACTCAGGGAGCTTGCTATACTTGTGGCAGCCGGGGTCATTTTGCGAGCTTGTCAGACCGGCGTGGCGCGGTGGTAGGATCGACTACGAGATCTCTTGCGGTTCATCGACTCCTCTGATTACTCGCCGGGCGGGGTACTCGTGGGCGGCCAGTCGCGGCGAGGTCGTGGCGCGGTCCCGATTCTAGCGGTCCTCGAGCGCATTTATGCCTTGTCGGTAGCGGGACGGGAGGCCTCGCGATGTAATCACGGTACCTTATCGATCTCCGATTATGATATGTATGCCTTGATAGATCGGGTTCTACTGCATCTATATATCTCCCCTTGTTGCTAGTAGGATAGGGATAGAGCACGAGTCCATAGACCACTTCGAGCTACGCGATGGTGGTTCGATGTAGCTCAGCGGGTATATAGAGCTTGTCGGTGACTTTATGCGATCGTCGGACCCTAGCGAACTTGATAGAAATTTGGACATGGCGATTTCGACGTGATCATGGGCATGGATTGGCTAACTTCTTGCTATGCCAATGTAGGCTGCGAGGAGAGAGTGGTGCGGTTCGGTTTCTGAGGAGCTGGTTATTGAGAGGAGGAACAACGTGTCGCCGAGGGGTAGGTTTATTTCTACCTCAAGGCTAGGAAGATGGTGCGAGAAGGGTATATCTACTATCTCGTTCGGGTGTTTGATCTGCGAAGTGCGGTACCAGATTTTGATCGATTCGATGTCGAGAGAGTTCCCGGCGTGTTTCAGACGACCTCCGGGTATCCTCTCGAGAGGAGATAGAGTTTTGTATTGATGTCTTTGCGGACACTCGGCTATTTCCATTCCGCCATACTGAATGGCACTGCGAGTTGAGAGAGTCGAAGGACCGGTGAGGATTTCTTTGGAGAAGGTTTCATCGGACCTAGTGTTTCTCCCAGGAAGCGCCGGTATTGTTCGTGAAGAAGAAGGGCGGGGCCAGCTGCGCATGTGTGTTGATTCTGAGCGGTGAACAAGGTGACCATTAAACGAATACCCGCTTCCGGGATTGATGATTTGTTCGACCGGTGCGAAGTGCGAGATGTTTCTCGAATTGATCTGCGATCGGGCTATCATCAGTGCGAGTCGAGAGGCGGATGTCCCTAGGACTACATTCGGACGATGCAGGCATTATGAGTTGGTCATGTCTTTTGGATTGACCAATGCTCGTGGTATTCATGGATTTGATGAACCGAGTGTTCAAACCATTTTGGACACGTTTGTGATAGTGTTCATCGATGATATCTTGGTTTATTCTCGCTCGAGGCGAGGAGCATGCGGAGCATTTGAGGCTGTCTTGTGATTCTCGGGACCAGCGATTATCGCCAAGTTTTCCAAATGTGAGTTTTGGTTAGCGGTGGCTTTTCTTGGGCATAATGTAGGGCGATGGTATTGAGTGGATCCGCCAAGATCGAAGCGATCGAGTTGGCCTCGACCTACTACTCAAGCAGAGGTTCGCGATTTTACGGGCCTTGCGAGTTATTATCGCGGTTCGTATAGAAGTTTGCTTCTATCTATGCACCACTGACTAGGCTGACTCGGAAAGCGGCTAAGTTTCGATGGGCGATGCGTGTGGCGGGGTTTCGATTCTTGAAGGAGGCGGCCGCCCCGTTCTTACTCTTCAAGAGGGTCGACGGTTATGTCGTGTATTGTGATCGTCGGGCATCGGGTTGGGATGTGTGTTGATGCGTGAGGCAAGGTTATAGCGTATGCATCCCGACAGTGAAGAAACACGGAGAACTACCCCCCACGATTTGGAGTTAGCGGCGGTGATTCACGCCAAGATCTGGAGGCACTATTTGTATGGGGTTCATGTGGATATTTATACGGACCACAAGAGCCTCCAGATATCTTCACCAGAGGAGCTGAACTTACGGCGAGAGGCGGTGGTTAGAGCCGCTCGAGGATTATGATGTTGACATCTGTACCACGGGAAGGCCAATGTTGTGGCGGATGCTCTTAGTCGTAGATCGATGGGTAGCATATCGGATGTGCGGCAGAGGAGGCATGGTTCGCGATTTGCATCGATTAGCGAGCCTTGGTGTCCGTTGATTGATTACGATAGCGGTGGTGTTCGAGTTCGAGAGGTTGCGAGTCTTCCATCGTCGAGAGGTGAAGAGGCAACGATTTGAGGATCGATTTTGATTCGCATCGGGATACGGCTCTTACGTGAGGCAAGGGTCGCGAGTAGCACGATGGGGTGCTAAGGTTTGAGGCGTGTTGTGTGTTCCGGATGTTTGAGGACTTGGCAGAGTTCTTGGGAAGCACACGTAGCGGCGTTACTCTATCCGTCGAGTCGACCAAGATGTACCACGACGCCTTAGATCTATGTATTGGTGGGATCGCCAAGAGGACATTGCGAGTTCGTAGTTCGATGTCCGTGTTGTCGGCGGTGAAGGTAGAGCACGAGGCACGGTGGTTTGTTGCGACGATTTATCGAGATCCGACACGGAAGTGGGAGGTTATCAACATGGACTTTATCACGGGATTACCTCGCACTCGGAGAGACATGATTCTATATGGGTTATCGTCGGCGGTGTGAAATCAGCCCACTTTCTTCCGTCGGGGCGACTTTTTGGTGAGGATTATGCGAACTTTATATCAGAGATCGTCGGTGCATGGAGTCCCTATTTCGATCATATCGCAGAGGAGCCCGGTTTCGCTAACTTCGGAGTCTTTCGAAGGGTTTAGGGGCGGTGAGCACGAGTCGCATTCCATCCGCAGAGCAGGCGGGCGAGCGCACTATCCGGACTCGAGGATATCTGCGAGCTGTGTTATCGACTTCGTGGTAGGGAGGATCATTTGCCTCTAGTTGAGTTTGCGTACAATAATAGCTACCACTCCGGTATTCGGATGGCGCCATGAGGCCTTGTAGGTGAAACTTATCCGGGAGAGGTTCGCGGCTCGAGTCGGCCGAAGTCATATCACGCAGATCGTCGTCGGCATCTGGAGTTCGAGGTTGATGATTGGGTTTTCCTGAAGGTGTCACCCATGAAGGGTGTGATGAGATTCGGGAGGAAAGGGAAACTCAGCCCAAGGTACATTGGGCCCTATTAGATTGTCCGCAGGGTAGGCAAGGTTGCCTATGAGTTGGATCTGCCGTCCGATCTGGAGGCAGTGCATCCGGTGTTTCATGTTTCTATGCTGAGGAGATGTATCGGGGATCCATCTAGAGTGCATCCGATTGACGATGTCCAGGTGACCGAGGGGTTATCATATGAGGAGGTTCCCATAGCGATAATCGATCATCAGGTTAGGCGTCTGCGGACCAAGGATGTGGCTTCCGTCAAAGTCTTGTGGCGGAACGAGCTCAGGGAGGAGATGACGTGGGAAGCCGAGGAGGACATGAGGCAGAAGTATCCACACCTATTCCCCACACCTCCAGGTAATTCACTTTCCTACTTGTAAATTTTCATTGTCATATATGCCTAAGTGTTGTTTTGTGGCCGTATGTGGCATTTGCCAACTGTTTAAGTTATGAGGAACCTTATTGTTATCTGTCTTGGGAAGGAACATTCGGGACGAATGTTTCTAAGGAGGGGAGAATGTTATACCGTATTTCAGTATGTCTGAGAGGCGTGCGTCTGAGTTGAGTCTTAAAGTTAGGCTATGGACGAAAAAGTTTGTGCACAACACTCGAAAAGAATCGTTTTTCGACGAAACGTTTTACTAAACTCGCGTAGGGTAAATTCCGGCTATGTCATTTATAATTTTTGCGGATTTTTCCGAGAGACGAAATATGTTGGACCAACGGGAGGGTGACACTTGTCACCCTCATTGGACGGCAAAATGGACATTGATTGGCACGTTTTTTGTGCCTTTGCACAATTCAAGGAGTTGGTAGGATATTTGTGTAGTAGATGGATAAGGACACTTGCCTAAATCTTCACCATACACTTGCCTTCCACTTGGCATCATCTTGGCCATTGGTTGGCCATTTCTTGACCTATAAATACCCCCTTAAGATGAAGAGTTCTTCATCCACAAATCATTTCTCCAAGTCTTGAAAAATCCCTCCCCTCTCTTGTAGTGTTTTCGTCCAAACACTCCCCTCCCCACTTGAAAGCCTTGGCGAATACCCACTCTAAAGAAGCCCTAGCAAACACTACCCCTTGGTAGATAATTGTCTTCCAAATACCTAGCCCAATTCCCTTATAGTATTTTAGTAGAAGTTGTTGGGAACTTCTAAGGGTTCTTGGAGCTATCGGAGCGTACAAATTAGGAGCTAAACCTTGCTCAGGAGCGACTTTTAACTTGGATAATTTTGGGCTTACCGAGGTAAATACTCTTGTCCTTCTATTGTAATTGGATATTACATATAAGAATAGTTAAGACTTGAGTATAAGATATGAAAGAATATTAATGAATAGAATTGAACTATTATCAGTTGAAGGGTTTAAAGAAGAATAATTGAACTATACTTACTTAGAATTTGTTTTCCACAGTAGACTTGAGTAGCTCACGGGTAGGAAAGTCTTTGCCCGATTTTCCGTAGAATAGAGGACCCTCTGCTTAGAACTGTTTACAGAGTAGTCTAGACGTTGATAGACGTGTCTGACTATTATAGGTTGATTCTCTGCGCACGACATATTCAACTTGGCAGGTGGTTTTCGCCGAGAAGGTATGTGATTCTTCCTACACTCTTGAGCATGATATTTTAAATATATATATAGTACGGTAGACGTACGAGTGTTAACTGAATAATAATTACGGCAATGTCTTTTGACTTAAGCCTGAATAATAACTACGGCAATGTCTCTTGACTTAAGCCTGAATAATAAAAGATCTTGAAGCATTTCAAAAGAATACTGAATCATTTTTTTTAACAGAAGAGAAACAGTTGGTTTTTAGAAGCTTAAGAGTTATACTAGCTTTATGGGAAGTTAGGTATAACAGCTTAAGAAAGATAAAAATAATTGTTTACTTATTTGCTTATAAAAACCTTGTATTGATTTCTGTAATGTGTAGTAAGATTGATTGATAAATAGACATATTATGATGCTACGTGTGTTAGTGTCTTGTGATGTTGTGAAAGGGGGTCATTCTTGTTGTGCTTACGTTGCTAAACGGTAAGTCGATTATCTTGTTATAATATCACCTACCCTCGACTTGTTATACCGAGGGCTTGCCACCTCGACGCGTCTATACGGCCTATGCGTGCAGTGAGACTATGCGGGCTGGAGTTCGAGATTGATCATTCGGGTGTTTTAACCCGTCACGGAGATGCCTATGCGATGCAATGTGACTATGCGGTCTATTGACACTATGCGGTGCGGGAGTCGAGGAGTGCAGGGGTTAGCTACCGTCGCGAGGAATACCTCATGCGGGTGCGTGTGTGACCTATGTGGGTGCGGAAGTCCGGGACTAGGTACACAATGATACTATGGACGATTGGCCTTGCTTGATCATTCGCGGCCTAGGAAAGACGTTACATTATATCTATTAGTGTTCTTGTTTGTGATATGGCACTAGTGCAATTGAACCGATTGTATTTGCAAATGGCTTTAAATACTTTGATTTCATTTAAGTACTTTACGATTTCACATACTTGGTACTGTTGTCTCGACCTCCTTCGGGCTGCGTTCATGCGCGGTAAGGGCAGCAGTGCTAGATCCACATCCTTAGGATCTTTGCTTTGGTGTCGGGAGCTCCATCTTCTCCGAGGCTCTACTTTTTGGGTATGATCTCCTGTATTGTAGATAGTTTTTGTACATTCAGGTATGGCGGGACCACTGTCCGCCATAGTTGTTTACTTCCTTAGAAGTGCAGTAGTCTATTATGCAGTTGGGATGTAAGCTGAAACTTGGGTTATATATATATGCCGAAAGGCAAGCTTTTCATCAGATAAACTGTTTTCTCTTTCCATAATGTTTCTTGTCTTGTCTTATGTTCCGCTGATTACTCTGATTTATGACTACTTGGGTGCCCGGGTAAGGCACCAGTCACGGGCCCCGTAACGGGTCGTGACAAGTTCCACGACCAGTAGCAGAAAGTATGGATTGCAAAGAGACGACCCTATTACTAGCTAGGGATTTAGCAACCAGAGAGTATATTATGTACCGATTTATCCCGGGCCTTAATGATTATCTAAAGAAGGGTTGTGCAAGAGTAGCTCTTGATCGAGCTTGAGCATGGCTGCGTGCGGGCTTATCTTGCGCAGCCGAAAGCGTAGGGATCGACGGGTTAACTAAGATCGGCGAGAAGAGGCGGTCGGCGGGGCCACTGGTAACTTTCGGCGAATCGCCTCGTGAGGCCCGGATATGCGCCTCGCCCGGTCAGTGGTCCTCGCGGGGTTCGGGGCGTTCGTATGCGAGAGTTGGTGAGCTCGGGCTTAGTTCACGAGATACGTAGGTTCGGCCCGGTAGGATTGATTTTCCTCAGTGTTCACAGTGTGGCAGGCGTCATCCCGGTGAATGTCGTCTTTTTGTTGGTGCTTGTTTTACCTGCGTCCGTCAGGGCCATGTGACAATAGAATGTTCAAGTAGGAGGGATGCAAGTAGGAGGACTCAGCCTACCGGATCGATTCGGATTGATAGTTCGGAGAGGAAGGGTGTTAGCGAAGGAGGCCACCCCACCGGTGTGGCGTTGTGGTAGGTGTCATTGTGGGAGTGTCGTACTTCTTGACGGCTTGTTATGCTTGCGGCCAGCGGGCCATTTGCGGAAATTGTCCGACCAGGTGGCGCGGATGTAGAGAACTCGACGCCGGGATCGGTGGCTAGTTCATCACCTTCCTGCGTAACAGCGAGCGGGATTGATAAAAACGACAAAGGGGAGTGAAGCAGTAGATACAGGTATATCCTTAACCCTCTAGAGATTAGTATGTGTGATAAGATGAGTATATTTTAAGTGTTATGTTCAGATAGCATTGTGTTAATTGTGATTAGAAATCATGGTTAGTTAAAAGGGTAAGATTGGGGATAGGGAAAGTGTGAGCCTTAGAGGCGAGGCCATCTAGAGTAAAAGATTTATTTTTATGTTTGACCCTTATCGGAGTGCATAGTATACGTGAGATATATTTGTGTGATAAGTCCCTGAGTAGTGTGAAATGAAAGAGGGTAGTTGAGCTAAGAAGACCACTAGGTTTTCGTGACTCGATGGTGAGATTGTTCCGGATCGGGAAACAAGAGCTTGGCGCGATAAATGGGTCGGGTTGAGGCGGTTGCGGGTCAACCACGGCCATTTGAAGTAAGGAAAAATTGTGGTGGTCCTCTTTGTGATAGGGTCACGAGGTGTTAGGCCCAAGTTTAGTTAACCATAAATGCGAGTTCGTGGATGCGTTCGACCGATGGTCGGGCCGATGAGTTCAGCCCATCTTGTCTTTCAACAGATCGGGTATTTACTCGTGAGAGGTTATGCGAGATGTTATATATCGGGAAGGTTGTAAGACGCATGGGGTTCCTACTCTTACTTTATGATGACGGTGGAGCCAGTTCTGGCTATTTCTTTTATGGAGGTTTTACCAGCGAGTTAGGAACTTCGGTGAGTCTCGATGTGCATTCACCCTCGGGCGGTGTTTTTGATTTCGAGGTATGTATGGATTATTCGCCTCTTGTTGAGTATTATAATAGCTACCATTTCAGATTCGGATGTCGCCTTATGAAGCGGGTATGGCGTAAGGGTAGGTTGCCGGTCGATTGGTTCGATGTTGGCAATGTGCGAATAGTTGGTTCATACTTGATTCACAGGATGTGGATAGGGTGAAGCTTATCCAGAGAGGTTATTGATACCGAGTCAGCGAAGTCGTGCGGATAATCGGCGTCGACACTTGGAGTTCAGGTGACGGTGGGTTTTCTTAAAGGTACCACCGGAAGGTGTGGCGAGATTTGGAAGCGGAAACTTAGCCCGAGGTACTTTGAGCATTTTCAGATCATTTGGAGAATAAGCCAGGTTGCCTATAAGTTAGCTTTGTCGTCCGACGTAGGAGGCAGTACGTCCGGTCTTTCATGTTGCTATGTTCGGAAAAGTATCGGAGATCCATCCAGAGTGTTCCCAGTTAATGATGACCAAGTTGGAGATAGTAACCCCGAGTTTTTGGAAACTAAAGCAATAATGAAGGTGGTAAGTTTATTTAGGAAGTGTTCGAGTGTGCGAGGAGAATGCGACAGTAAGAGAATAAGTGATCATTACTTTTGTGAAGTAAAGGTGCGAAGGGAATATCTTTTAGACCTTGGGTGGGAGCTTTTGTGATGCTAGAGGTGATTCCTTGTGGACTTGGATTTAAGTATTTGCGCGTGTTGTATTGTGGCCATGTGTGGCATTTGCAAATTGTTTAAGTTATGAGGAACTTTATCGTTATCTGTCTTGGGAAGGAACATTCGGGACGAATGTTTCTAAGGAGGGGAGAATGTTATACCCCGTATTTCTAGAGTATGTATGTGAGGACGTACGTACAATTGTGTAAGCCCGAATTATGTTAGGGACGAAAATTGTGAGCTCCTACGAAAAGAATTATTTTTCCGACGGAAAATTTTCCGAACCTTGTAAGGGAATTTTACGTTTTCAAGAATTTATTTATTTTGGATTTTTCCGAGAGATGAAATATTTTGGACCAACGAGAGGGCGACATGTGTCACCCTCAAGTGGACGGTTTGGTGGACGAATTTGTGGACAAAAGTTGGCACGTTTTTTTCATTTTAAAGCCCTAAAACATTTGGTCAATGTCTTGCTAGATATTTGTGTAGTAGATGGATAAGTGGGACCCACACAACACTTGTCCAAATCTTCACCCTCCACTTGCTTGAATCTTGACCATTGACTTCCCTATAAATACCCCTTGTGTGCAAGACTTATTCTTCATCCCTTAAACATTTTCCAAGTCTCAAACTCCTCCCCTTAGTAAAGCTCTCGCCCAACACTCCTTCCCCCTCAGCGTGTTCTCGCCAAACACACTTGGTAGAAAAATCTCTCCAAAGTATTGTTACTATTCCCAAATACCTTAGCCCAAATCCCTTGTAGTATTCCCAGTTACCTCTATACTTAGAGCAGGAAATACTACTATATTTCTTTAGTCACAAAGCGAAACCTTGGAAAATCTTCATTGTTGGTTGAAGTATTAAGTAGAAGTTGTATAGAACTTCTAAGGGTTTCTTGGAGCGAATTGGAGCGCATGAATAGGAGCTAAACCTTGCTCAGGATCGACTTTAATCTTGGATAATTTTGGGCTTATCGAGGTAAATATCTTTGTCCTTCTATTGTAATTGGAGATTACATATCGTAGTAGTTTAGAATTAAGTATAAAATTTATAGAAGGATGGTATAAAAGAAGAGAATTGAACTGTAATTACATGGGATCGTATTCTGATGAACTTGAAATAGTTTGACAGTAGGAAGTCTTGCCCAATTTTCCGTAGAAGTAAGAACCTTCTTCTTAGAATATTCTACAGAGTAGTCTAGACGTTGATAGATGTACTTGACTATTATAGGTTGATACTCTGCGCGCGACATATTCGACTTGGCAGGTGGATTTCGCCGAGGAGGTATGTGATTCTTCCTATCCTTTTGAGCATGATATTTTAAAATATATATAGTACGGTGAAATGCGTGTGTGTTAGCTGAACGTGGTTTTACTTCGATGTCTTTTGACTTGAGTTTTAAATAATAAGAATCTTGAAGTATTTCAAAAGAATTATGAATCGTTTTTGAAAGAAGAGTAATACTTGGTTTTAAAAGCTTAAGAGTTATGCTAGCTTTATGGGAAGTTAGGTATAACGACTTAAGAAAGATAAAAGGAACGGTTTACTTAATTGTTTATGAAAGCCTTGTGTTGATTTCGGAAAAGGGAAATAAGTATCGAACAAACCACTGCAGCGCTAATAAAGGAAAATGTATCGACTAAGTAAGTATTATTAAAACCAGTAGAAACCTCCATCTGCATAGAAGCTAAGATAAGACAAAATTGTATTACATTTCCTAGATCATGACTGCTTTAATAAGATCATTAATAAACAAGTTTTGATTTTCTTAAAAAGTTCAAAGTAAGGACTTGATTTATAAAAGACAAAGACTTGAAAATTTGAAGTGTTTTCGTTTAAAAAGGAAGGCATGCTTTTGTCTTAAGTTGGTTCAAAAAGAAGGTAGGGAAGTTGTTTGGGTTTACTTAAAAAGATAGTCACTCTACTTTTGATACTACGGGTACCGTGTGCCTTTTGTGAAAGAAACGGATCTTTTTAAAGAGTTAATGTATGAAGTACTTTGGGGATAAAAACCCGAACTTGTTGACATAAAATAGAAAGTACCTTGTGTGAATAACTTGACTATGTTGGTTTATGATAGCCTTGTAATACTTTCTTGTTGGTTTGATAAGTAAACATGTTATGATGCTACGTGTGTTAGTATCTTGTAACGTTTGTGTAAAGGGGGTTCCCTTGTTGTGCTTATGTTGTTTAACGATAAGCGTTGTCGCTATTATATCACTTACACCCCGACTTGAAATTAGAGGTTAGCGCCCCGATGCGAGGAATACCTCACGCGGTGCAATGTGACCTATGCGAGCTACGGAGTTCCGTGAGTTGATCATTCGGTGTATTATCCGATCGCGAGGAGTGCCTCATGCGTGCGTGACTATGCGGTGCGTGTGACTATGCGGACTTCGAGGTCCGGGAGGATGTCGCGGGTTAGCTACCCCGTCACGAGGAATACCTCATGCGGGCTATGTGTGGCCTATGCGAGTCGCGGTAAGTTCCAGATTAGACGCGCATTGATACGAGTGCGAGTGGCGGCCGATCATGTGGCGCGGTCAGAAAGACATCGTGATCTGATTTTATAACATTGTTGGTACTATGGGTTTTAGTAGTCGGCTATGCCTTCGCACTTACCCGTCACGGTTTTATTATGACACAGGTGGGACACGGTGTTCATGTATTCCTTGGTGCTTTTATATCATGATGGCGGTGAGGAAGAATTCCACGGGCATGATTGATATTGTGGGCATGAGACCCATGATTATATTTGAGTGGTGACTTTAAGGACGTGAGTCCCTGACTTGACATGACTGCTTACATATTGTGTATCGTAAATTGGTTATCATATATGTCTTCTTTTATATAGACTATTATGATTTATTTCTGATATTTTGATTTCACATACTTGGTACTGTTGTCTTGACCTCGCCGGGCTGCGTTCATCCGCGGTAGAGGTACACCGATTGTTGATCCTCGCCATAGGAGTCACGATTCAGCGTTTTGGGAAGCTCCGGGTCTCCGGAGGCTGATCCTTGGTATCGTCCCCTGTCGTTGGAGGTACGTCCATTCAGGTGTAGGTCGGGGCCCTGTCCCGCCATGGTTGGTATAACATTCTGAGAGGGTTGTAATCTTGTTGTGGCGTGGCTTGTAAAGGGATATGCTGTTCAAGTTTTTATATATATATATAGAAAGGCAACATTCTCGAATAAACTGTTTCTCACTTCATATTGTTTCATGTCTTGTTTTATATTCCGCTGGTTACTCTGATGTATGTCTACTTGGGTGCCCGGGTAAGGCACCAGTCACGGGCCCGGGTTCGGGTCGTGACACTAACAACATTAGGGTCTTCACGAAACTCCTAGATTGCGCCGAAAGACGAACACAATATGTAAAGTTTAGCTACACGAAACATGTGAACTGAACCTTTATGTGGAAGATAAAATCCTTTCATTCACGACACACTCAATCAAGCTTAGGATTTGTCAAGTGTCTATCCAAATGGCTTGATCATTATGTCTCATCTATATTAGTTGACAACAAGACAATATCGAAGACATGTCCATTGCGTTGGCCAACGACTTAGTCAACCTAATACCATATGAGAATCTGAGTGTTCTCTCGAATATACATTCGAGGAATGAATCTTATTCTTGGCTCAACTACCACTTTTAATCTACTTCGTAACGTACCCAAAACAAGTCGTGTCTCAACCTATAAGGCATTTGAGCTTAGGACAGGATCAAAGTACATTACTCCTTAAACAAGGTGGTATCGACCTCAAGTCTAAGAACTTCTATCTCCCACACGCCGATAATATTATAGACATATAACAAAACAGTACATCAGCATAGTATATCAATACGTCAACAAGTATCCATGCGTCCATTATGAGTTGCCATAACTTGTAAGAAGTGAGACATACTACATCCCGTAAGGATATGATGCAGACCACGTATCGACATATCGCATATCATCGATATCCCAAATCTCGATGATCATTAGTCGAGGCTATTTAAGAGTTACGTTATAATATTAATTCTCACACCATTAATAACCACGTAAACTCTAGGGATGCATTTATAGAATATTATAACAATCAACTAATAATTCAACAAATGCAAATGCCATAATATTAATCATCATTAATATAAATGTAAATGTGTATAAAGTACATTTTGTCGCAATACAGATTGTCTCTAGGACATACATATACTTTCAGCTCGATCTAGCAGTGAATCAAAATTTCGTGCCTTAGCTCCAGCTACTGCTGAACTGATTTGGATCCAAAACCTCATTCATGAGCTGCATATACCTCTTCTTCAAGCTCCTACATTGTGGTGTGATAACTTATCCACCACCTATTTGACTGCAAATCCCATCTTCTATGTTAGAACCGAGTATATTGAGCTCGATATCCATTTTATTAGGGAGAATATTATTGTCGAGGACTTTGATGATCGGTTCATTAGCTCTATTGATCAGCTTGCTTATGCACTCACAATGACTCTCTCTACCAAAAGGTTTCAATTCTTGTGTGACAATCTTGTTGTTATTTCCCAAGCTTTGTTTACGAGGGCGTATTAGGGATTTGATAATCACCTTTTGTTATTAGATAACTATGTATAAGGTGTTGTAGATAGCTTAGGAAATATATGTGATATAGTTGGTGTTATACCCCGTATTTCCAGAGTATGTACGTAAGGGAATACGTACAAAAAGTTTAGCCTTAAAGTTTAGGCTTGGACGATTTCTTTGGGCACAACTCACAAAACGAATAGTTTTCCGACGAAACGTTTCCACAGCTTTCGTAGGGTAAATTCCGGCTATGCCATTTCTAATTTTTGCGGATTTTTCCGAGAGACGAAACATTTTGGACCAACGGGAGGGCGACACTTGTCACCCTCCAATTGATGGACTTGAAATCGTCCATTTGGACGAATTGGACATGGTGAGCACGTTTTTTGTGCCTTGTGCACAAGTCAAGGAGTTGGTAGGATATTTGTGTATAGTTAATCCTCACCCTACACTTGCCTTGCACTTGTCTAAATCTTGGCCATTGGTTGGCCACTTCTTGACCTATAAATACCCCCCTTAGAGATGAAGAGTTCTTCATCCACAAAGCTTTCCAAGTCTTGAAAATCCTCTCCTCTCCCTTGTAGCCTTTTCGTCAACACCTCCCCTCCCTTGTGAAGGCCCTTGGCCGAATACCCCCCCTAGCCTAGCCAAAAATCTACCCCCCATCCCTTGGTAGAAAAGTTGCCTTCTTGTATTGTTATAATGCCCAAAATACCCTAGCCCAAATACCTTAGTACTTAGTAGAAGTTGTGAAGAACTTCTAAGTTTTCCTTAGCATACAACTTAGGAGCAAAACCTTGCTCAGGCGCGACTTTTTCTAGGATATTATTGGGCTTACAGGGTAACTAATCCTAACCCTCTTTTGAATTAGAGAATATATACTGTTGTAGTATAAGGATAAGTATTAAATACTTAGAAGAATATTGTAGAATAGAATTGAACTGTTACCACAGTAGAAGGGTTTAAAAGAAGAATAATCAAATCAGTATTACATGGATCGCTTCACATGAGACTTATATAGCTCACCGGTAGGAAGTCTGCCCGACTTTCCGTAAATTGTGAACCCTCTGTTTAGAATGACCTTGAGTAGTCTTTGATAGATATCTGTGACTATTATAGGTGACTCTCTGCGCGACATATTGACTTGGCGGTGGTTTTATTTGAGAAGGTATGTGATTCTTCCTAAAGCATGATATTTTACAATATATATAGTACGGTAGACGTACGTGTTAACTAAAATATAACTACGACAATGTCTTTGACTTAAGCTGAATAATACTTACGGCAATGCCTCACGGCTTAAGCACGAATAATACTTACGTGATGCCTCACGGCTTAAGCCTGAATAACAACTACGGCAATGCCTGGCTTAAGCCCGAATAATAAAGATCTGAAAGCATTTCATAAGAATCTTGAATCATTCTTACAGAAGAGAACTAATTGGTTTTAAGCGAGCTTAAGAGTTATACTAGCCTTATGGGAAGTTAAGTATAACCACTTAAGATTGATAAAATAAAGATTTTGCCTATGTGTTATAATCAGACTTATATTGAATTGTGAAAAGAATAATAAGATGGTTTGATAAGTAGACATGATATGATGCTATGTGTGTTAGTGTCTTGTAACGTTTGTGAAAAGAGTATTCTTGTTGTGCTTATGTTGTTTAACGATAAGTTGTTAGGTTAGTGTAGCATCACTCACCTCTTGACATATTAGGGGTTAAGCGCCTCCGTGCGGGGTAGACTCGGCGATGCAGGACCATGATTCGAGAATACCTCATGCGGGTCCAAGGGACCTATGCGAGCTACGGAGTTCGAGTTAGTGTGCGGGGTTATACCTCATGCGGTCCACGTGGCCATGCGGACGGCGAGTCGGGGCGATGCCGAGGTAGCTACCCTCGATGCGGGGTTATGTACCCTATGCGGGCCTATGTGATTGGCCTATGCGGACTACGGAGTCGAGATTAGGCTTGCATGGTGATACTACGCAATTGGCCTGCTTGATCATTCGCGGCCTAGAAAAGACACATTACGATTTACCTATTCATGCTCTTGTTTGTGATGTGTCACAATGTGCGGTTTCCTTGGTTGTTTCAAACATACTTGCAAAACTGTTTTTTAAAGTGATATGTTTCATTTAAGTATTTTACAGTTTCATATACTTAGTACTGTTATCGACCTCCTTGGGCTGCGTTCATCTGTGCGGTAAGGCGGCAGTGCTAGATCCACATTCTTAGGATCTACGTTGGTGTCGGAGCTCCATCTTTTAGGAGGCTCTACTTTTGGGTATGATCTCCTGTTGTAGATAGTTTTATGCGATCGAGGTATGGCGGGCCCGTCCGCCATAGTTGTATATTTCCTTAGAGTGCATGTAGTCATGTTATGCAGTGTCGGATGTAGCGCTAAACCATGTTTATATATATATGCCGAAAGCGTGTTTTCTCACATAAAGCGTATGTCTTGTTTTATAAACTGTTTCATGTCTTGCTTTATATTTCCGCTGATTACTGATGTATGACTACTTGGGTGCCGGTAAGGCACGATCACGGGCCGAACGCAGTCGTGACAAAAGTGGTATCGAGCGATTAATCCTCGGAAAGTGTCTGCACCGTATCTAGTAGAGTCTTGATTATCGGTGTGTTGTGCACCACACCAATAATCGTGAGGCTATAAGATATTTAGGATTGGTTTCCATTCTTCTCATTACGAGATCGTGCTTTAGAGGCGTGTTATAGGTTGGACCCCTCTAACGTATTCCTTTCACCATGCTGATTATGCCTCACGTAAGGCAACCCGCCCGAAGGGCAAAGCGTAGGAGGCGCTAGCGAGACACCCAGTCACGAGGCTCGTGCCCGTCTATACGAGGCAGCGAGTTCTATGACGCCGCCCGGCCAGACCACGCACCCACACCTCATGTCCCACGGCACAGGCGGAGAGTTAGGGTCTGAGAGATGGCCCAACTTTTGGCTAAAGTTGTGGCCCGTCTGAGAAGGCTGGATCGGCGATTCGGTTCAGCTCAGCCGGTCGCACCGTGGTACACCCGAGGCGAATAGTTTGAGGCTACGAGATTTCTTGAGTTGTAGCCCAAAGTTTCTGGTCGAGGCGGAGGATGATCGCGAGTTCATCCGTCGGCTTGAAGGATCGTGAGGTGATCAAGGCCTCGAGAGACAGTCGTGACGCCGGTTCGCGTCGGTGCGTGATACCGCAATCGATTGGTTTGATTCATGGGAGTTATCCGGGAGAGCACGCGTCCCGCCTACTGGGATGAGTTCTCGAGGCTTTCCTCACTCACTTCTTGCCTCGCAGATGAGAGGCGCGGGTGATAGATTTTTACCATCGAGGCGAGAGAGGGCCTTGCTGTCGGGAGTACAATGTCGAGTTTGATTCATTGGCTCGATATGTCCCGGCATTGGTAGCGATATGGAGGATAGGGTGCACCGCTATGTCACCGGCTGAAGCGACTATATGGCGAAGTCATGTGCGGGTGTTTCTCTCGGCCGGGTATGGACATTACCGCATGCGAGCTCATGCTCTTGGATGTGAGGCGTAGAGACCGCCGGGTTGTGACAGCGAAGAAGACCGGGGCGGCGGGGTCTTTTGGTGTCTATCGTGGTGGCGGCCTCGGCCGATCTGGGTGCACCACAGCCAGCCCCGAGCACTCCTGCGCCGTCCTCGGACACGGCCAGATATTCGAGGCGCACCGGGGCCCGGGACTTGACGTCAGGCGGCGAGGTGCGGCGATCGGACCACCCCTCGGTGTGGCGTCCGGTAGATCCCACCGGGAGTTGTGGTGCTACGAGTTTGTTTGATTGTGGCGGCCAGGTCACTATGCGAGGCTTGTCGACCGAGGCGATCTTGATGGTAAGTCGGCTACGAGTTCTTTCACGGTCTTCTTCATCCCAGCGATTACTCGCCTGGAGGGCAAGGTACTCATGGGTCGCAGTCGCGGCAGAGGTCGTGGCTCGGTCCCGATTCTAGCGGTCCTCGAACCGCATTTATGCTTTGTCCGGTAAGCGGGATCGTGAGGCCTCACCGATGTCGTCGGTACCTTATCGGTTCTGGTTTGATGTGTATGCTTTGATAGATCCGGTTCTACTCGTCTATATATCTCCCCTTGTTGCTAGTAGGATAGGGATAGAGCACGAGTCCATAGACCCTTTCGAGGTAGCTACGCGATGGGTGATTCGGTGGTAGCTCGGCGGGTATATAGAGCTTGTCCTGTGACCATTTACGATCGTCGGACCTGCCGACTTGATAGAGTTGGAGATGGACTTCGGCGTGATTATGGGGATGGATTGGCTGGCTTCTTGCTACGCCAATGTTGACCGCAGAGAGAGTAGTGCGGTTCGATTTCACGAGGCCGGTTGTTGAGTGGGAGAGCACGGTATCGCCGGGGTAGGTTTATTTCCTACCTCAAGGCTAGGAAGATGGTGCGAGAAGGGTATATCTACCATCTCGTTCGGGTGTTTGATCTTGAAGCTGCGTGCAGATTTTGATCGATTCGATGGTCGTGAGTTCCCAGGCGTGTTTCGGATGACCTCGGGTATCCCTCACGAGAGGAGATTGAGTTTTGTATTGACATATTGCGGACACTCGGCTATTTCCATTCCGCCATACAGAATGGCACTGCCGAGTTGAGAGAGTTGAAGGATCAGCTTAGAGATTTCTTTGGAGAAGGGCTTCATCGGGCCTAGTGTTTCTCCCCGGGAGCGCGGTATTGTTCGTGAAGAAGAAGGGCGGGACGCTGCGCGTGTGTTGATCTGACGGTGAACAAGGTGACCATTAAACGAATACCCCTTCCGTGATTGATGATTTGTTCGACCGATTGCGAGTGCGAGATGTTTCTCAAGATTGATCTGCGATCGGGCTATCATCGTGCGAGTCGAGAGAGGTGGATGTCCCTAGGATCGCATTCGTGACCCGATACGGGCATTATGAGTTCGTGGTCATGTCTTTTGGGTGACCAATGCTCGTGGTATTCATGGATTTGATGAACCGGTGTTCAAACCATTTTTGACACGTTGTGATAGTGTTCATTGATGATATCTTGGTTTATTCTCGCTCGAGCGAGAGCATGCGGAGCATTTGAGGCGATCTTGTGATTCTCGAGACCGGCGGTTATGCGCCAAGTTTTCCAAATGTGAGTTTTGGTTGACTTGATGGCGTTTCTTGGGCATATTGTCGGGTGATGGCATTCGAGTCGTCACGCCAAGATCGGCGATCGAGGACTTGGCCTAGACCTACTACTCCGGCCAGGTTCGCGATTTTACGGGCCTTGCGAGATATTATCGGATTCGTAGAAGTTTGCTTCTATCTGCGCACCATTGACTAGGGTGACTCGGAAAGCGGCCAAGTTTCGATGGGTGATGCTTGTGGCGGGGTTTCGATTCTTGAAAAGAAGGCGACGACCGCCCGTTCTTACTCTTCCGGAGGTCGGATGGTTATGTCGTGTATTGTGATCGTCGTGCATCGGGTTGGGATGTGTGTTGATGCGGCATGGCGGGGTTATAGCATATGCATCCGGCGGTGAAGAAACACGAGAACTACCCCCATGATTTGGAGTTAGCGGGTGATTCACGCTTTGAAGATCTGGAGGCACTATTTGTATGGGGTTCACGTGGATATTTATACGCACCACAAGAGCCTCCAGTATATCTTCACGTAGGAGCCGAACTTACGGCGAGAGGCGGTGGTTAGAGTTGCTTAAGGATTACGATGTTGATATCCTGTACCACCGGGAAGGCCAATGTTGTGGCGGATGCTCTTAGTCGTAGGTCGATGGGAGCCTATCGGATGTGCGGCTAGAGAGGAGGGACATGGTTCGTGATTTGCATCGATTAGCGAGCCTTGGTGTCGTTTGATTGATTACGATAGCGGTGGGGTTAGAGTTCGTGAGGTTGCGAGTCTTCCATCGTCGAGGAGGTGAAGAGGCGATTCGAGGATCCGGCTTTGATTCGATATCGTGATCTGACTCTTCGTGAGGGCAAGTGGTCCTTTGAGGTAGCACCGATGGGGTGCTAAGGTTTGAGGCGGTGTGTGTTCGGATGTTTGAGGACTTGGCGAGTTCTTGAGGGAACCACACGGCGCGCGTTACTCTATCCATCAAAGTCGACCAAGATGTACCACGACCTTAGATCGTGTATTGGTGGGATGGCTTGAAGAGGGGCGTTGCGAGTTCGTAGCTCGGTGCGTGTTGTCGGCGGTGAAGGTAGAGCACGAGAGGCACGGTGGTTTATTCTGACGATAGAGATCCCGACACGGAAGTGGGAGGTAATCAACATGGATTTTATCACCGGATTACCTCGCACTCAGAGGAGACATGATTCTATATGGGTTATCGTCGACAGGCTGACAAAATCAGCCCATTTTCGTCCCGTCAGGATGACTTTTTCGGTGAGATTATGCGGACTTTACATCCGAGAGATCGTCGATCGCATGGAGTCCCTACTTCGATCATATCGCATGCAGAGCCCGGTTCTGGCTAACTCGGAGTCCTTCGAGGAGTTTAGGGGCCGGTGAGCACAGTCTGCATTTCATCCACAGAGCAGACGGACAGCGAGCGCACTATCCGGACTCTTGAGGATATCTGCGAGCTGTGTTATTGACCGATGGTAGTTGGGAGGATCATTTGCCTCTAGTTGAGTTCGCGTATAATAATAGCTACCACTCAGTATTCGGATGGCGCCTTATGAGGCCTTGTATGGGAGGAAGTGCGGTCGCCTCTAGGTTGGTTCGATGTGGGCGGCGGCTAGTGGGACGGTTGATACAGCGACGATGGATAAGGTGAAGCTTATCCGAGGCGGCTATTAATGACTCGAGTCGGCAAGTCGTATCACGAGATCATCGTCGTCGGCATCTTGAGTTCGAGGTTCATGATTGGGTTTTCCTAAAGGTGTCACCCATGAAGGGTGTGATGAGATTCGGGAAGAAGAAACTCGGCCCAGGTACATCGGGCGTTCGCATTGTCGCAGGTAGGCAAGGTTGCCTATGAGTTGGATCTGCCGTCCGATCTGGAGGCGATGCATCCGGTTTTCACGTATCTATCTTTGAGAGATGTATCGGGGATCCATCTAGGTACACCGATTGGCGATGTCCAGTGACCGAGGGTTATCGTATGAGAGATTCCATGCGATAGTCGATCGTCGGAGTTAGGCGTCTGCGGACGGGGCGTGGCTTCCGTCAAAGTCTTGTGGCGGAACGGGGAGGAGATGACGTGGGAAGCTGAGGAGGACATGAGGCAGAAGTATCCTCACCTATTCCCCACACCTCCAGGTAATTCACTTTCCTACTTGTAAATTTTCATTATCGTTTATGCCTAAGGGTTGTGTGGTGGCCGTGTGTGGCATTTGCACTCTGTTTTAGTTATGAAGAAGCTTATCGTTAACTGTCTTGGGAAGGAACATTCGGGACGAATGTTTCTAAGGAGGAGAATGTTATACCCGTATTTCGGTAATATGCGTAAGGGAATACGTGCAAAAGTTTAGCCTTAAAGTTTAGGCTTGGGCGATTTCTTTGGGCACAACTCACAAAGCGAATAGTTTTCAGACGAAACGTTTCCCACGGCTTTCGTAGGGTAAATTCCGCTATGCCATTTCTAATTTTGCGGATTTTTCCGAGAGGCGAAACATTTTGGACCAGCGGGAGGCGACACTTGTCACCCTCCAATTGATGGACTTGAAATCGTCCATTTGGGACGAATAGGACATGGTGAGCACGGTTTTTGTGCCGTGTGCACAAGTCAAGGAGTTGGTAGGATATTTGTGTATAGTTAATCCTCACCCTACACTTGCCTTGCACTTGTCTAAATCTTGGCCATTGGTTGACCACTTCTTGACCTATAAATACCCCCTTAGAGATGAAGAGTTCTTCATCCACAAAGCTTTCAGTCTTGAAAATCCTCTCCTCTCCCTTGTAGCCTTTTCGTCCAACACCTCCCCTCCCTTGTGAAGGCCCTTGGCGAATACACCCTAGCCTAGCCAAAATCTACCCCTCCTCGTAGAAAAGTTGCCTTCTTGTATTGTTATAATGCCCAAAATACCTAGCCCAAATCCCTTAGTACTTAGTAGAAGTTGTGAAGAACTTCTAAGTTTTCCTTGGAGCATACAACTTAGGAGCAAAACCTTGCTCAGGCGCGACTTTTTCTAGGATATTATTGGGCTTACCGAGGTAACTAATCCTAACCCTCTTTTGAATTAGAGAATATATCTTTGTAGTATAAGGATAAGTATTAAATACTTAGAAGAATATTGTAGAATAGAATTGAACTGCTACCACAGAGAAGGGTTTAAAAGAAGAATAATCAAATCACTTACATGTGATCGCTTCACATGAGACTTATATAGCTCACCGGTAGGGAAGTGCTGCCCGACTTTTCGTAGAATTGTGAACCCTCTGTTTAGAATGACCTTGAGTAGTCTTTGATAGATATCTGTGACTATTATAGGTGACTCTCCGCGCGACATATTCAACTCGGTGGTTTTCACGAGAAGGTATGTGATTCTTCCTAAAGCATGATATTTTACAATATATATAGTACTGCGGTGACGCGTACGTGTTAACTAAAATATAACTACGGCAATGTCTTTGACTTAAGCCTGAATAATACTTACGGCAATGCCTCACGGCTTAAGCCTGAATAATACTTACGGCAATGCCTCACGGCTTAAGCCTGAATAACACTTACGGCAATGCCTCACGGCTTAAGCCTGAATAATAAAGATCTGAAAGCATTTCATAAGAATACTGAATCATTCTTAACAGAAGAGAACTAATTGGTTTTTAAACAGGAGCTTAAGAGTTATACTAGCCTTATGGGAAGTTAAGTATAACCACTTAAGATTGATAAAAGAAACAGTTTGCCTATGTGTTATAAACAGACTTATATTGAATTGTGAAAAGAATAATAAGATGGTTTGATAAGTAGACATGATATGATGCTATGTGTGTTAGTGTCTTGTAACGTTTGTGAAAAAGAGTATTCTTGTTGTGCTTATGTTGTTTAACGATAAGCTGTTAGGTTAGTGTAGCATCACTCACCTCTTGACATATTAGGGGTTGTCGCCTCCGACGCGGGGTAGACTCGGTGATGCAGGACCATGATTCGAGAATACCTCATGCGGGTCCAAGGACCTATCGGAGCTACGGAGTTCGGTGTTAGTGTGCGGGTTATACCTCATGCGTCCATGTGGCCATGCGGACGACGAGTCGGGGCGATGCCGAGGAGAGTAGCTACCCTCGACGCGGTTATGTACCCTATGCGGGCCTATGTGATTGGCCTATGCGACTACTGAGTCCGTGATTAGGCTTGCATGGTGATACTACGCAATTGGCCTGCTCGATCATTCGCACCTAGAAAAGACTCATTACGATTTACCTATCACGCTTGTTTGTGATGTGGCACTAGGTGCGGTTTCCGTGGTTGTTTTAAACATACTTGCAAAACTGTTTTTAAAGTGATATGTGTCATTTAAGTATTTTACAGTTTCATATACTTAGTACCACAGTTATCGACCTCCTTCGGGGCTTGTTCATGCCGCAGTAAGGGCAAGCAGTGCTAGATCCACATTCTTAGGATCTCTACGTTGGTGTCTGAGCTCCATCTTTTCCTGAGGCTCTACTTTTGGGTATGATCTCCTGTTGTAGATAGTTTTATACATCGGTATGGCGGGCCCCGTCCCGCCATAGTTGTATATTTCAGAGGTCAGAGTCATGTTGTGCAGTGTCGGATGTAATCGCTAAAACCATGTTTATATATATATGCCGAAAGGCGATGTTTTCTCACATAAACTGTGTCTTGTTTTATAAACTGTTTCATGTCTTGCTTTATATTTCCGTTGATTACTCTGATGTATGACTACTTGGGTGCCCCGGTAAGGCACCGGTCACGGGCCCCGGAACGGGTCGTGACAGTTGGTTAGGGATGAGCTACATCTCATAGAGTCATTATCCTTCTACACTTATGTATAAGCATATATTTATAGAGGACTCACCCTTATTATTCAGAAGTTAAAATATACGAATCTTTGTAAGTCTTACACCCCCGAGCGAATAGAATGCCTTGAACTGTGGTCCTCTTTCATGATCAACTGAGTCAAGTCACCTACCCGAGGAACATATATACGACCCTTGATCCTCGAAACACCCTCATAATATTAAATCGCCTCCTTGGTATTTTCTTGCAACACCTTTTTCCCGAATCTCGCATAATTTTTCATCTTCAAACTGTTGAGCCTTACTTTGTTCCAACATTGACGACCTCCCCTCCACACAATTAGCTAGAAGATTGCTAAGTTCTAAATATCAAGCCTTACGAAATTTTCTCCTAAGACTAAACATCCATTGGCAAAGGATATTTGTCCACTTGCAATAATGCAAAACTGCCCATACTCACTGCCTTCCAAATCAAGGCATCTACCACCATATTAGCTTTGTTCGAGTGATAAATAATAGTCATGGTATAATCCTTGAGCAACAACAACCATTTCTATTGCCTCAAATTAAGATCCATTTGGTTGAACATGTACTGGAGACTGTGATCATCCATGAACATCTCATAATGGACCTGAATCCCACAGAGATAGTGCCTCTAAATCTTCAATGCAAACACTACTATTGCCAATTCTAAATCATGAGTGGGTTTGTTCTTCTCATCCACCTTCAACTGCCTCAAAGCATAAGCTATCGTTTTTTTCATTTTGCATGAACACACGACCAAGGTCAATCCGCAAATAATGACAATACACGATAAGGCCTTCTCTCTATACGGGTAAAGTCAAAATCGGAGTCGGGGTCACTAAAATCTTGAGCTTTTGAAATCTTGTCTCTCATTTAGCTAACCATTAGAAAGCCACATTATTCTTAGTTAATTTGGTCAATGTGGATGCAATGGATGTAAACATCTCCAGAACATGTCGGTAGTAACCCACGAGGCCTATGAAACTCTGAATATCCATTGTTGAAGTAAGACTAGCCCAATCTCAAACTGCCTCAATCTTCTTGGGATATACCATATACCTTTCATGGACACTACATGTCCTAGAAAGGCCACCAAACTGAGAATAAAACTCACACTTTGAAAACTTGTCAAAGATTTGCTTTTCTTTCAAAATTCCAAGCACAATCCTCAAATATTACTCGTGATCTTAATGATAGATGATGAGCGTACAAAGATATTTTGATGATTTGATAAGCAATATACCCAATGACAATCAAGGGTGGAATAAGATTGAAAATCAGATATCCAACCAAATATCTAAAGGAGTCAGTGAAGCATTTCATAAAAAATAAAGGAACTTCTCAACGGAATTGATCCTTATCGCACAACATAGGAGAGTGTCGCGAATAAATTTCATAACTGATTAGGAGAATTAGAAAGTAAATTATTCCTATTCTTTGAGTATTCGAATTTCAATTATATGGAATTCTTATCATAAGTTGAACACATCAAATTAGCATTTGGAAAGTTGATATGTGAGCATGTTATAGCCAAGGAGTTGCCTTAAACTAGATGTTTGTTTTAATATGAATCGTGGGGCAGAATTTTACACATCTGAGTTAGGCGTGTAATTCCCTTTGTATTGTTGAATTGTTGGGCCTTAAAAGTGGCGTTTGGATATTGAATTCGAGCCTTGAAAAAGGTGAAAAAGTACGTAGAAACAAAGGAAGTACTGTCCAATTTTCCGTAGAATAAGGGACTTTCCAATTAGAATATTCTACGTTGGAACTAGAAGCTAATAGACGTATTATGGCCATTATAGGGTGAAGTACTACGAGTAGCGTATTCTACTTGAAGGGTGGAAAAGGCTAGCAAGGTTATAGTACTTTGAAGCATTTTGCTACTTGTCGATAATCGTCGCGAGGTATGTGATTCTTCCTATTTCTCTTGAGCATGATTATTTGTGAAATATATAGTGCGGTAGACGCATGTGTGTTAAAGGAGTTGGATTTCCTTTTTGTGTCCTTGACTTGATTCTAGAGTTAAGTGACTTGATATGAAATGTTAAGGACTTGAATTGTGTAAAAAGGTTGTGAAACCTCATTCGTGAGTAATGGATACTTGGTCTTTAAAAAGAATAAAGTTATCTTAGATCTTACCAAGTCTTATGGGGGATGTTGGTAAGAGTCGTTAGGAAATATTTGGAGTCGAGTGATTTTGCTAATTTACGGCGCGAATGAGAATAAATATCGAACAAGCCATTGCAGCGTTAATAAATGAAAATGTATTGACAATCAATTAAATTAAAATGAGTAGAATTCCTCCATCTGCATAGAAGCTAAGATAAGACAAAATTGTATTACATTTTCTAGATCATGGCTGCTTTAATAAGATCATTATAAACAAGTATTGGTTTCTTGAATTTCCAAAGTAAGAAACTTGATTTCTAAAAGAGAAGAGACTTGAGAATTTGAAGTTAGGAAGCCTAAATTATTTTGAGAAGTATATTGTTACTTGACTTTAAAAGGTAGAAGTGTTTTTATTTTAAAAGCAAGCCATGGTATTGTCTTGATTTGGTTTTAAAGGAAGGCATGGTTTTGTCTTGGTTTACTTAAAAGGATAGTTACTCTGTTTTGATACTATGAGTACTAGTATCGGGTGGCTTTTACGTAACAAGAGGTCTTTTTGAAAGAATGCAAGTATGTAGTACTTTAGGGTTAAAATCCGGATTGTTGGCAATAAATGGGAGCACCTTGAGTTTATAAAAATGGTGAATCAATTTACATGTTAATGAAAGTATAAGAGTATGTTGAACTTGCCTATGCGAGTTGTGATAGCCTTTGTTGTGCAAGTATTGTATTTCTATGCCACCGCGTCTCTCGATGGAGGGTCGGCTGGCTTGTTGTGAATTTACTTAGACGTACCGGCAGTGACGGAGGATTCCACGGGTATGATTCCATGGTTATTGTTACATGGACATGTCTACACCGATGAGGGATTCCAGGGGCATGCGGCCATGCAGCGGGTTAAACTCCCGGTTTATTGTTATTGTCACATGGACATGTCTACACCGATGAGGTATTCCGGGGGCATGTGGCCATTATTATTACTCCATTGGCTAGCTCCTCATGAAGACGTGTCTACACCGATGAGGGATTCCGGGGGCATGTTATATACGATTATTACTCCATGGGCTATCTCCCCATGAAGACTTGTCTACACCGATGAGGGATTCCGGGGGCATGTTATATATGATTATTACTCCATGGACTAGCTCCCCATGAAGACATGTACCCGTGATGAGGGATGCCACGGGCGTGTTATATATATATATGTATTGTATATGTGTACGCCGACAGTGAGGTAGGATGCCACGGGCGTGTCACATGGTTATATGTTACACCTACGGCTGCCGGCAGTGATGGAGGATTCCACGGGCAGGAGATATATATATGTATTGTATATGTGTACGCCGACAGTGAGGTAGGATGCCACGGGCGTGTCACAGGGTTACATGTTACACCTATGGCTGCCGGCAGTGATGGAGGATTCCACGGGCAGGAGATATATATATGTATTGTATATGTGTACGCCGACAGTGAGGTAGGATGCCACAGGCACGTCACATGATTATGATTTGTGTCATAGACTGCCGACAGTGAGGAAGGAATTCCACGGGCATGATTGATGACTTTGAGGGTGTAAGTCACTGACTTGATATAACTGTTTATATATGGTGTACTATAGTTTGGTTATCATACATGTCTCCTGTTTTATATAGACTGTATGATTCATTACAGTATTTTTCAGTTTCACATACTTGGTACCTGTTGTACTAACCTCCTTCGGGGGGTTGTGTTCATGCCGCAGGTAGAGGTACACCGGTTGTTGATCCTCGCTCATAGGATCACGGTTCTGCGTATTGGGAAGCTCCGTTCCTCCGGAGGCTTATCTTTTGGTATAGTCCCCTGTCATTGTAGGAACTTGTACATTCAGGGGTATGGCGGGGCCCTATCCCGTCATAATTATTATAAAAACTCTTAGATGTCTGTAGTACTGTTGTGGGCAGGGTTTGTAAAGGATGTAATTGTTCAAGTGTTGTTATATATACAGAAAGGTGACCATTTTGGTTAGCCTGTTTCTTATTTTATATCTTGTTTCATGTATAAGTTTTTATTTCCGCTGATTTTCTCTGATGTTGTATCACTAGGGTGCCCGGGGTAAGGCACCAGTCGCGGGCCCGAGGTCGGGTCGTGACAAAAGTGGTATCAGAGCAGTTAGTCCTCGGAAAGTGTCTACAGACCGTATCTAGTAGAGTCTTGATTATCGGCGTGTTGTGCACCACATCTATAATCAGGAGGCTGCATGATATTTAGGATTGGTTTCCATTCTTCTCACTCTGAGATAGTGCCTTAGAGTTGTGTTATAAGTTGGACTCCCTCTGACATATTCTTATGTACCAGTTATACCTCTACGCAAGGCAACCAGGGCCCAGAAGGTCAAGGCAGCAGAGGGAGCTGCGAGTAGAACACAGAGGGTTGCGAGGGCACAGCCCGAGCATTAATCGGTGGTACTTCAGACGGAGTTCTGCGACGCCGTCGGCCCCAGCAGAGTTTAGCACAAGAAGGCAGCTTTCTCGAGGCCAGATATTCGAGCCTCCGCCCACGACCAGGAGACGAGGATATGGATTACAAAGAGATGACCCTGTTACTAGCTAGGATTGTAGCAAGGCATGAGGACAGACAGGAGTCGGTGGTACCGGTGGTACACCCTAGATCCGATAGTTTAAGACTTCGGGACTTCTTGAGTTGCAGTCCACCAGAGTTCTATGGATCGAGAACTGAGGAAGATCCTTAGGAGTTTATTCGACAGCTACAGCGGATCATGAGAGTGATCAAGGCCTCGGAGACAGAGTCGGTATTATTATGTTCACATCGGCTGCGTGATACTGCAGTCGACTGGTTTGATTCATGGGAACTGTCTCGGGGGGAGCATGCGCTTCCAGCTGGTTGGGACGAGTTCTTAGAGGCATTTCTTACGCACTTCTTGACCTCGTAGATGAGGAGAGCTCGGGCAGATAGATTTATGATGTTGAGGCAGAACGGGCGGACGGTTCGGGAGTACAACATAGAGTTTGACTCGTTGGCTCGGTATGTCCCCGCTTTGGTGGCATACATGGAGGATAGAGTGCACCGCTACGTCACAGGGCTCTATGATTATTTAGCGGAGGGTTGCACAGGAGTAGCCCTTCAGCCGGGCATGGACATTGCCCGCATGCAGGCTTATGCACAGCAGACGGAGGAACGTAGAGGTCGATGGACTGACCAAGATCAGCAGAAGACGGCCAGGACAGCAGGGTCCTTTGGTAACTTTCGAGGCGGCCTGCAGCTCGAATGATCGATATGTACCTCAGCCGGTACAGAGTGCTCCTCCACGGTCTTCAGGACGTTCGGGATGTTCAGGAGCGGGTCGGGGCTCCGGGACTTCAGGTTTCCAGGGTAGAAGGGGTGTTAGTTAGATGAATCCACATCTACCTCGGTGTGGTCGATGTGGTAGACCCCACCTCGGGGAGTATCGTACTATTTCGACAGCTTGTTATGCTTGCGGCCAGCAGGGCCATTTGGTGAGAGACTGTCCGACCAGAGGTGGCACTGGTGGGATAGCACAGTCTACTGGATCAGTTGCGGGTTCTTCGCCTTCAACAGCTAGGCAGGATGTTCATACACCGGCAGGCCATGGCAGAGGTCGTGGTGGAAGTCCCCAGTTTTAGCGGTCCTTGGAACTGCCTATTTTGATTTCAGGTATATCCTTAACCCTCTAAAGATTAGTATGTGTGATAAGATGATTACATGTTGAGTGATATGTACGGGTAGTTTTGTGTAAATTGTGACTTAGAAGCCTGGTAAGTAGAAAAGGTAGGTTTGGGTACATGGAGATTGTGAGCCTTAGAATGCAGATAATCGTGGAGACCTTAGATGCAAGGCCGTATTGAGTGAAAGATTTTACGCTTTGATCTTTGTCGAGATACATAGTATACGTGGGGTATATTTGTGTGATAAGTCCATGAGTGGTGGGAAATGAAAGTGGGTAGTTGAGCTAAGAAGACCACTAGGCTTTCATGACTTGAATAGTGAGATTGTTCCGGACCGGGAACAAGAGTTTGGTACGTAATGGGTCGGGTTGAGGACCAATCGCGGGTCAACCCGCAACCCGGAATGAAGTGAGGTAAGTTGAGGTGGTCCCTCTAGGTGATAAGGTCACGAGGGTGCGAGGCCCAAGTTTAGGTAATCATCGTACGAGTTCGTGGATGCATTCGACCAGAATCCGATCATGAAGGCCGGGAATGGTCTTAAAGGAAATTGAAGCTAGTAATGACCAAGTTGGAGGTAGTAACCCCGAGATTTTGAAAACTGAAGCAATGACGGAAATGTGGTACGTATACTAGAAAGAGTTCGGGTGTACGAGGAGGGTACGACGAGTAAGGAAAGAAGCGAACATGTGTTAAGAGAATGGAAGGGATCATTTTTTTTTTTGTGAAGAGAAGATGTGAAGAGAGTATCCTTTAGACCATGGGTGAGAGCTAATAGTGTTTTTATACGCTTTAGAGGTGATTCCTCGTTGGCTGGGATTTAAGTTTTTGCATGGTTATTATATTATGGCCATACGTGGCATAATTGATTTTCGTAGGTGTAGTAGTAGAGACTATACCGGCGCATGTGTTTTGGAGACTTAGAAGGAACATTCGGGACGAATGTTTCTAAGGGGGGAAGAATGTTACACCCCGTAATTCCAGGTCATGGATTGGGAACGTACGAAGGGAAATAAGAATTGAAATTGGAAAGATAGGTTGACAGAATGTTTTTGGACAGTTTTTTAGTCAACTTTGGAGCGGTATATCTCCTAGTTCAGTAGGAGTTTTTAGGTGTTTCAATAGCCCTGTATGAATTTCGTTGAGTCTAGTTTCCAACGCAACAAACCGCTCGTCGATTGGGCACCGGAGTAGGAAGTTATAGAGGTTACAATTCAGTGGGCATACGATCAGGAAAGTGTTTTGATCAGTGCCACAGCGCCGGATGCGAGGTCACGCCGGATTGTGCTGGTATATTCTGAAGTTGCAGCGCCGCGGCGCCGGCTGCAGGGTCGCGGCGCCGTTTGTGCTGTAATGTTCGGATGTTTCAGCGTCGCGGCGCCGAGGCGGGAAATTTTGTGAAAAACTGGGGAAAATCAGAAGATATTTTGTTAAAGGCCTGTGGGAGGGTGACAAGTGTCCCTCCCATCTTTTTGACCAAGAGGAAGTCTTATTTATTGACCAAGTCTTGAAGACTTGACCATTTTATCAAAGAACCCTTCTCTCTAAAAATTCCTCTCCCTTCTCTCTAAAGATTTCAAGGAAAAACCTAGGCCTAGTAAAATTTTGGAAAGACGACAAGAAGGAATTATGTTGGCAAGCTTGTAGAGAGTTCGTGTGGGTGATTTTAGCGTGAAGAAGATTTCGGAAAGAGGGCTTATTGAGGTAAAACCTTCACCTTCTCATGTAATTGAAGATTACAAGTTATGGTAGTTAAGAAATGAGCATGTGGTTTATATATTAAAGTTTGAAAAGATTTGGATCATGCCGACTTGTTGAAAAACCGAAAATGGACATGTTAGTCACTGATGTTGTAATCAATTCGGTTGTTAGCTAAAATCGCTACATGTTATATATAGAAGGGTATATCATTGTTATAATTGGTTATGACTTATATAACATGTTGAATTAACGAGTTGAATTGAAAGGATTTGGAAAGTTGATATGTGAGCATGTTATAGCCAAGGAGTTGCCTTAAACTAGTGTTTGTTTTAATATGAATCGTGGGGCAGAATTTTACACATCCGAGTTAGGCGTGTAATCCCCTTTGTATTGTTGAATTGTTGGGCCTTAAAAGTGGCGTTTGGATATTGAATTCGAGCCTTGAAAAGGGTGGAAAAGTACGTAGAAACAAAGGAAGTACTGTCCAATTTTCCGTAGAATAAGGGACTTTCCAATTAGAATATTCTACGTTGGAACTAGAAGCTAATAGACGGATTATGGCCATTATAGGGTGAAGTACTACGAGTAGCGTATTCTACTTGAAGGGTGGAAAAGGCTAGCAAGGTTATAGTACTTTGGAGCATTTTGCTACTTGTCGATAATCGTCGCGAGGTATGTGATTCTTCCTATTTCTCTTGAGCATGATTATTTGTGAAATATATAGTGCGGTAGACGCACGTGTGTTAAAGGAGTTGTATTTTCTTTTTGTGTCCTTGACTTGATTCTAGAGTTAAGTGACTTGATATGAAATGTTAAGGACTTGAATTGTGTAAAAAGGTTGTGAAACCTCATTCGTGAGTAATGGGTACTTGGTCTTAAAAAGGAATAAAGTTATCTTAGATCTTACCAAGTCTTATGGGGGATGTTGGTAAGAGTCGTTAGGAAATATTTGGAGTCGAGTGATTTTGCTAATTTACGGCGCGAATGAGAATAAATATCGAACAAGTCATTGCAGCGTTAATAAATGAAAATGTTTTGACAATCAATTAAATTAAAATGAGTAGAATTCCTCCATCTGCATAGAAGCTAAGATAAGACAAAATTGTATTACATTTTCTAGATCATGGTTGCTTTAATAATATCATTATAAACAAGTATTGGTTTCTTGAATTTCCAAAGTAAGAAACTTGATTTCTAAAAGAGAAGAGACTTGAGAATTTGAAGTTAGGAAGCCTAAACTATTTTGAGAAGTATGTTGTTACTTGACTTTAAAAAGGGAGAAGTGTTTTTATTTTAAAAGGAAGGCATGGTATTGTGTTGATTTGGTTTTAAAGGAAGGCAAGGTTTTGTCTTGGTTTACTTAAAAGGATAGTTACTCTGTTTTGATACTACGAGTACTAGTATCGGGTGGCTTTTACGTAACAAGAGGTCTTTTTGAAAGAATGCAAGTATGTAGTACTTTAGGGTTAAAACCCGGATTGTTGGCAATAAATGGGAGCACCTTGAGTTTATAAAAATGGTGAATCAATTTACATGTTAATGAAAGTCTAAGAGTATGTTGAACTTGCCTGTGCGAGTTGTGATAGCCTTTGTTGTGCAAGTATTGTATTTCTATGCCACCGCGTCTCTCGAATGAGGGTCGGCTGGCTTGTTGTGAATTTACTTGGACGTACCGGCAGTGACGGAGGATTCCACGGGTATGCTTCCATGGTTATTGTTACATGGACATGTCTACACCGATGAGGGATTCCGGGGGCATGCGGCCATGCAGCGGGTTAAACTCCCGGTTTATTGTTATTGTCACATGGACATGTCTACACCGATGAGGGATTCCGGGGGCATGTGGCCATTATTATTACTCCATTGGCTAGCTCCTCATGAAGACGTGTCTACACCAATGAGGGATTCCGGGGGCATGTTATATACGATTATTACTCCATGGGCTATCTCCCCATGAAGACTTGTCTACACCGATGAGGGATTCCGGGGGCATGTTATATATGATTACTACTCCATGGACTAGCTCCCCATGAAGACATATACCCGTGATGAGGGATGCCACGGGCGTGTTATATATATATATATGTATTGTATATGTGTACGCCGACAGTGATGTAGGATGCCACGGGCGTGTCACATGGTTATATGTTATACCTACGGCCGCCGGCAGTGATGGAGGATTCCACGGGCAGGAGATATATATATGTATTATATATGTGTATGCCGACAGTGAGGTAGGATGCCACGGGCGTGTCACAGGGTTACATGTTACACCTACGGTTGCCGGCAGTGATGGAGGATTCCACGGGCAGGAGATATATATATGTATTGTATATGTGTACGCCGACAGTGAGGTAGGATGCCACAGGCACGTCACATGATTATGATTTGTGTCATAGACTGCCGGCAGTGAGGAAGGAATTCCACGGGCATGATTGATGACTTTGAGGGTGTAAGTCCCTGACTTGACATAACTGTTTATATATAGTGTACTATAGTTTGGTTATCATACATGTTTCCTGTTTTATATAGACTGTATGATTCATTACAGTATTTTTCAGTTTCACATACTTGGTACCTGTTGTACTGACCTCCTTCGGGGGGTTGCGTTCATGCCGCATGTAGAGGTACACCGGTTGTTGATCCTCGCTCATAGGATCACGGTTCTGCGTATTGGAAAGCTTTGTTCCTCCGGAGGCTTATATTTTGGTATAGTCCCCTGTCATTGTAGGTACTTGTACATTCAGGGGTATGGCGGGGCCCTGTCCCGTCATAATTATTATAAAAATTCTTAGAGGTCTGTAGTACTGTTGTGGGCAGGGTTTGTAAAGGATATAACTGTTCGAGTGTTGTTATATATACAGAAAGGTGACCGTTTTGGTTAGCCTGTTTCTTATTTTATATCTTGTTTCATGTATAAGTTTTTATTTCCGCTAATTTTCTCTAATGTTGTATCACTAAGTGCCCGGGGTAAGGCACCAGTCGCGGGCCCGAGGTCGGGTCGTGACACATTGTGCTTCCACCTATCTTTGTAAGTATTTTTACTAGATATTCATTGGTAATCGAGTTTAAAGGGATCTGTTGAGTGGGTAAAATCATTGAGATTATTGTATTAATAGGGTAGAGGCGGGATTGTATGAAATAATTCCTCAGGTGTTACAAGAAAGATTGTGAGTCTTAAACTGCTTGTGTGTTGTGAAGTTGAGAGAGGTCCTATAACATATAGGTCATGGTTTTGCCTCCATTGAATAAGGAGTTTTTCAAGAAAAAAATCTTATGTTGATTATATTCTGCAATTTACTTTCTTGCATAATTCCACAAAGAACCTGATTCTTTAAGCAAGTAGGAGTAGCCCGATCTACAAAGGCTATCACCTCGGAAGATGGCTTCGCACCCTATAGTCCAAGAAGGAGATTCAATTAATGAACCACCATGCTTCGATGTAAATCACTATCCACGGTGGAAAATAAGAATGGAGAAATTTATCATCTCTCAAGACATCAAAGCATCAGTACAGATCCAAGATAGCCCAGAAATACCTTCAATCTTAGCCAAAAAAGATGAAGTACATATCCCAAAATCAGTGAGCAAGATAAGAAAGACAAATTGAAGCTTGCTCATTTAGATATCAAAGCAAAAAGATTCCTTATCAGAGGTAGTGCCCCAGCCATGCATGAACAAATTCTCTATTACATTGGTGCAAAATAAATATGGGACATTCTTCATGCAATTTGTGAAGAAGGAAAACTGTCCCAATGAGCAGAAACATAAAATAAATATCTGATGAAGACTCGCCCTTAGAAATCCTTTAGAAATTAATCCAAAAAATATATCATAGATCACAAAAGGACTCCAAAAGAATTGGGCGAAAAGACCGAGAAGCACAAAGGACTGATCCAAACAATAATGATCAGTCCTCAACAGAAGACATCTCTCCATCAATGGCTAATGAAGAAGATAAGGAAGTAGCACCTACTCTAAGAAAATTAGCCTGGTGTGATGAAGACGATAAGGATGAGGATATCAGCAGGAACTTCTTTTTGAAGTGAGGGAAGAAGTTTATAATTACTCAAGAACAAAAGTTGGGAAGTGTGACTCAAACTATCCTAAATATACTAAAGAACGAACATATTGAAATGAATGAACTAATGCAAGAATACAACATCCGCAGGAGGAGCCACTCAAGCCTTGAATAAAAAGAGAAAGAGAACCTGATAAGTAAATATGAAAATCTCAAGGAACAAGTCCTCTCTGCAAAATGTAAAGGTTGGACTTGAAATTTAGAAGATTCTAGTCACATCTCCCCAGGACCAAAGTGAAGTTAAAGAAACTCTGAAGCAATTGAAGGAATTAACGAAGAAAATCAAGGTCAATTTATGCAGAAAGAACATGCCTTCGGAGAAAACATTCTTACTACACGAGGGAAAGCAACGGCAAACCAGGCTCAAACTTCAAAGAAGCAAAACCAAGCAACGAAAGGGATCTATTGATGACTATGGGAACATGAAGAATATTTGTAGAGTTAATATGTGGGAAGCTAAAAGAAGTGTCACGGTCCAAAATTCACAAGTCGTGAGGCACTTACCCCCATTCGATAAGTAAGCCAATAACTTATATTAACCAATTAATTAAATTAAATTAAAAGTAAAGTGAAAACACAAAATATTCATAAATTACGTCTTCAAAAAAAACTCAAGTGCGAAAATAACATAATACCACTCAATATTGGCATCATGCAAACAAGTTCTACTCTGACTATCAGTACAAGTGTGGAAGACTGAAAATACACTATTTAAGGAATAATAAGATAGGAAATCATAAAAGGGATAGGGGAGGATGGTGTTGTGGATCAGCCAAGCAGCTCACCACGATCTCCAAATCAGTAAGTCTCAGACTCAGCACCCTCCACTAGACCCACTCGTGCTCAATACAAAATCTGCACCACAAAGGGTGCATCAAGTGTAGCGGGTACTCAATATATCTCATAGACTGACAACAGAGAAGTTGTGATGAGATTATTAAGAAAACTTATTTAACCATATCAGTTTACTTTCACACCAAACAATCAAACATTTACGGAATAAGGAATGAATCAAGTATCAAGTAGGGTCAGATAACCAAATAAGCAAATAACCATGTAACGTGTGTTTGATACAATACAATGATTCCTCTCAATGTCATTTCCTTTCTGAAACTTGTATATACACAGAGGTCCACGGAAATGTACAAGAGTCGTGACTCATTGGGTACTCACGAGGTCCATATATCTGGCATAGACGGTCTCCACATGCTCGTGTGGACGATCTCAATGCACTATCAAACAATTCCCAGCACGGACGATCTCCAAGTGTTATCCTGTACTCATATCCAACCTCATATCAATGTATGTCATGATAACAACATAGAAATAGAGAATGACAAATACATTTCAATTAACTATGTGCATAGCATAATATGCAACTATCTCGACTATCATAAGTATATGAGTTCAGATGAAGTAATGAATGCACATAAATACGCAACAAGTCAATTAACTACCAGCTAATATACACATTATGTGGCATTCTCATATTACAATCCATAATTACACAATTACATTGTTTTTCATACATGTCACTGGTACTCGTACTAATGTTTGTCACCCCACGGGTACGAGTCACCCTTCTTTCTCTCTTACCCATTATTATTATTATTTTAATCTTTAATTATTGGAAACATCCTGTTACACCCCGTAAGTCCAGGACATGTATAAGAGAATGTACGTAAGGAATCAAGACTTGGAAATTGGTACGAAAGGAAGAATTGTTTGTCCGACGGAAAATCTTCCGAACGTCGGAAAGGAAAAATGTTCGTTGAGGAGAATTAGATTCTCAAAATGCATTATTTGAAGAGTATGGAACTTATTAACATTATGGAAATTTATTTTTACGGATTTGGTCATGTGGGCCCACCGAGGAATTTTACATTTTGTGGGGCCATGAGGTTCTAATTTTATGGACGGATGAGAGGGCGACACGTGGCACCCCCACATATGGTCTTGGATGTTTTTAGTAAGGGTAAAATGGTCATTGACCATAAAGAAAGATAAGTCTTGCTAGCTTGAGATTGTTGACTAGTCAACTTGTCCACTTGGCTTAACATTAATTGTCCTTCATCCTAGCCCACAAGTGTTTTAATCTAAGCCCTCCAATATGTTTTATATACTACACTAGTGCAAGACAAGCTCTTCAAACACTTAGAAAAATTTAGAGAACCTTTGTTCTTCAACAATAGCTCTCGGGTTCACCTATCTTGCCACAAGAAAATTTTGTAGTTTTGATCCATTATTCACAAGACTTAAACCCAAGGTCCCTAAGTATATTGTAAGGATATATCAATAGAAATATTGCGGAAAAACAACGTTTTCACGTTAGTCGCAAGGCGAAAACCTAAGTAGTTTTTGTTATACCCCGTAATTTCAGAGTATGTATGTCAGGACGTACGTATAAATGTATAAGCCCTAATTAGTTAAGAATGAAATATTTTGGACCAATAGGAGGGCGACATGTGTCACCCCTAGAAAGGGTACGGGCGTTTTCTAGAAGGCAAGTGGACAAGGCAAGTGGTCAAAGTCTTGCAAGTTATTTGCGGGGCAAGTAGACAAGAGGTGATGGGCTAATATCAAGTATACGAAGTTTCTATGAGTTTTTAGGATTTAAAAGAAGTGGGATCTAGAATTAATTATGTGTGTAATTTATTTAATTATGGGACATAGAATTTATTATTGGGGGACAACGTTAGTGGATAAAGATCCAATTTATGTGGAAAAATCGTTAGACATGCACACAATATGTGTACATATATTAAAGTGACACATAAGTTTAATACAAAGTGCCTTACGTGTCTTCTCCTTTAAAAACCAAACTTTGGCATCATATCACTTTAAGTGATACTACTTGAAGTAGCAAAGTTTTTCCAGCAAACTTAATTTCAATAAACGTACCATCACCCGTTTCTTTCATCAACCCAATAACTTTGTTTTATCATACACATATGTACAACCTTTCTTTTAACAACATTGCTCACTGCAAATCATTCATGTGTATCCATATAGACACAATCATTTAGATCTTTACAATTATAGTATGTTAACAACAGCATTTGCTTATATGAAATTTCGGGATAACACTTTAGTGAAAAATTAGCTAAGATTGCTTTGGAACGACTTTAAAATCTTGGATATTATTGGGCTAGTATTGAGGTAATGCACCTTAAAACTCTTTGTAAATTTAATTATTATGTATATATGGATATTATACATGTATTGTTATTATGAAGGCGAGATAGTAAACCGCGTTACCGTTTGGGCGTGTAATCCCCTTCTTTTATTTTATTGTTATTTTGAAGGCGAGATAGTAAACCGCGTTACCGTTTGGGCGCGTAATCCCCTTCTTTTACTTATTGTTATTTTGAAGGCGAGATAGTAAACCGCGTTACCGTTTGGGCGCGTAATCCCCTTCTTTTACTTATTATATTTATGAAGGAGAGATTGTTAATCGCGTTCCGTTTGGGCGTGTTATCCCCTTCCTTACTAATCGAAAGTAATGCGTCTTATTTATGGCACGTCAATTACTGTTATCGGGCTTTATTAAAAATGAAGAATTGAGTAAACACGGGGGAAGTGCTGCCCAATTTTCCGTAGACTAAGAAGTCTCACTTAGAATAATTCCACGAAAAACTAGAGGTTAATAGTCGTGTTTTGACTATTATAGGTTGACACTTTGCACGCGACATATCCGACTTGGCAAGTGGATTTCACCGAGAAGGTATGTGATTCTACCTATACTCTTGAGCATGATATTTTAAAGATATATATATATATGTAACGGTGACGTGCGTATGATAAGCGAGCGTACTTTACTGATATGTCTTTTGACTTAAGCCTGAATAATAAGATTGTTGAATTATTTCAAAAAGGATATTGAATCATTTTTAATAGAAGAGTAGTATTTGTTTTTAAACAAAAAGCTTAAGAGTTATACTAGCTTTATGGGAAGTTAGGTATAACAACTTAAGAAAGATAAAAAGGCCCATTACTTGTTTGTTTTAAAAGCCTTGTATTGATTGGTAAGTGTAGTAAGATTGTTACGATGCTACATGTGTTAGTGTCTTGTAATGTTGTGAAAAGGGTCATTCTTGCTGTGCTTACGTTGCTAACCGTAAGTCCGTTGTCGTTATTATATCACCTACCCTGACTTGTTATCCGAGGGCTTGCCACCCTTGATCGGGTCTATCGGCTATACGATCTATGTGACTATGCGGAGTGCGGGAGTTCGAGTTGATCATTAGGGTGTTTTATCCGTCACGAGGATGCCCTATGCGGTCTGTGTGACTATGCGGTCTATTGAGACTATGCGGACAGCGGGAGTCCAGGAGGGTACCGGGGTTAGCTACCCCGATGCGAGGAATACCTCATGCGGGTCTGTGTGTGACCTATGCGGACTGCGGAAGTCCAGGACTAGGCACGCAGAATGATACTATGGGCGATTGGCCTTGCTTCGATCATTCGCGGCCTAGAAAAGACCTGTTCTGATTTTCCTATTACTGTTCTTGTTTGTGATATGGCACTACGTGCAATTGAACTGATTGTATTTGTGAAATGGTTTTAAATACTTTGATTTCATTTTAAGTACTTTACAGTTTCACATACTTGGTACCTGTTGTACTGACCTCCTTCGGGGGGCTGCGTTCATGCCGCAGGTAAGGGAAAGCAGGTGCTAGATCCGCATCCTTAGGATCTTTGCTTTGGTGTCAGGAGCTCCATCTTCTAGGAGGCTCATTGTTGGTATGGTTCTCCTGGTGTTGTAGATATATGTACATTCGGGGTATGGCGGGGCCTGTCCGACATAGTTATTCACTTTCTTAGAGTGCAGAGGCCTATTATGCAGTTGGGATGTAGCGCGGACTTGGTTTATATATATATGCCGAAAGCGACTTTTCTCGAGATAAAGCGTGTCTCATTTTACATTTGTGTCATGTCTTGTTTTTATATTCCTGATTACTACGATGTATGACTACTTGGGTGCGGGTAAGGCACCACGCCCGAGCAGGTTGTGACAAAAGTGGTATCGAAGCGATTAATCCTCGGAAAGTGTCTCAGACCGTATCTAGTAGAGTCTTGATTATCGGTGTTGTGCACCACACAATGATCGGAGGCTATAGGATATCTAGGATTGGTTTCCATTCTTCTCACTCTGAGATCGTGCCTTAGAGCATGTTATAAGTTGGACCTCTAACGTATTTCCTTTCTTTAACGATTATGCCTCACGTAAAGCAACACAGGCGAAGCGCAAGGCCGAGGAGCTGCTAGTAGACACCGAAAGTCACGAGGCTCGAGGCCCGATCTATACCGAGCGGAGAGTTCCACGACGCCGCCGGCCCAGCGGGTTTAGGGCGCGGCGATGGGCGATGAGACCAGTACCTACACCTCCGATCCACACTGGAGGCGGATGAGATAGGTTACTGAGATGGCCCGATTCACGGCGGGATCGTGGCCGACATGAGATAGGGTGGCGGCGATTCGATTCAGCCGGTACACATGGTTCACGAGATCGAGCGATTTGCGACTACGGATTTTTACGAGTTGTAGCCCGCGAGTTCTACGGTCGAGGCACGAGGATGATCCGCGAGTTCATCCGTCGATTCTGAGATCACGCGAGTGATCAAGGCTTGAGACCGAGTCCGTGATCTTGGTTCACATAAGTGCGTGATACCGCAGCCGATTGGTTTGATTCGTGGAACTTTCCCGGAGAGCATGCACCTCCGTGATATGGGATGAGTTTTGGAGGCTTTTCTCACTCACTTCTTGCCTCGAAGATGAGGAGGGCAGGCCGACAAGTTTTGATCTTTGAGAGAGAGGCGCCGCTAGGGAGTCTGGCGTTGAAGTTCGTTGGCTCGATATGTCCCTGCGTTGGTAGCGATATGGAGGACAGGGTGCACCGCTCGTCACGGGCTAGATGATTATATGGCGAGTCTTGTGCGGTGTGTCTCTTGACCGAGCATGGACATTACCAGTATGCTGCTCATGCCAGGATGCGAGAGCGTAGAGACAGCGGGTAGACCGATATCGGCTGCGAAGAAGGCGCCAAGATGGCGGTTCTTTTGGTAGCCCTCGGGGTGGGCGGCGTCGCCAAGTCTGGATTTGCACCACACCGGCTCGAGCACTCCTACATCGTTTCGGTGCGCAACGAGCATTCGGGCGGTCGGGGCCCGGGCGTCGGATTTCCACGGTAGCAAGGGTGCTAACCGATCGAGAGTCCGCTCGGTGTCCGTTGTGGTAGATTCCATTCGTGAGGCGTAGTACTACTCGGGAGCTTGCTATACTTGTGGCCGCGGGGTCACTGCGGCGTCCACCAAGCGGCGCGCGGATGGTAGGGTCGCCTACGAGGATGCATTCACAAGGACTTCATCTCCTCTGATTACTCGCCGGGCGGCGAGGTACTCATGGGCAGCGAGTCGCGGCGAGAGGTCGTGGCGAGTCCCGGTTCGCGATCCTCGAATCGCATTTATGCCTTGTCCGGCCAGCGAGACGGGAGGCGTCTCGGATGTTATCAGTACTTTATCGGTTTACGGTTATGATGTATGCGCTTTGATAGATCCGGTTCTACTGCATCCTATATATCCCCTTATTGCTAGTAGGATAGGGATGAGCACGAGTCCATAGACCGCTCGAGTAGCTACGCCGATGGTGATTCGGTGGTAGCTCGGCGGGTATATAGGGCTTGTCGATGACCATTCACGGTCGTCGGACCTGCCGACTTGATAGAGTTGGATATGGTGATTCGATGTGATCATGGTATGGATTGGCTGGCTTCTTGCTACGCCAATGTAGAGCGAGAGGCGATTGAGTGCAGTTCCGATTTCCAGGGAGGAGGTTGCTCCAGTGGGAGGAACACTTTATCGCCGAGGAAAGTTTATTTCCTACCTCAAGGCCAGGAAGATGGTTCAGAAGGGGTATATTTACCATCTTGTCCGAGTATTTGATACGGAGGCGGCGACACGACTACGATCGATTCGGTAGTCGAGAGTTTCGGATGTGTTCCCAGCGACCTCGGGCATCCTCGGAGAGGAGATAGAGTTTTGCATTGATATTCCACGATACTCGACCTATATCCATTCCGCCATACCGGATGGCACCTTCTGAGTTGAAAGAACTGAAGGACCAGCTGAGCGATTTGCTGGAGAAAGGCTTCATTAGGCCTAGTGTTTCTCCCTGGGGAGCGCCGGTATTGTTCGTGAAGAAGAAGGACGGGACGTTGCGCATGTGTGTTGATTACAGGCAGCTGAACAAGGTGACCATTAAGAACAAATACCCCTTCCCGGATTGATGATTTGTTCGACCGGTTGCAGTGCGAGATGTTTCTCCAAGATTGATCTGCGATGGGCTATCATCAGTGCGAAGTCGAGAGGTGGATGTCCCTAGGATTGCATTCGGACGATACGCATTATGAGTTGAGTCATGTCTTTTGGGTTGACGATGCTCGGCGATATTCATGGATTTGATGAACCGAGTGTTCAAGCCATTTTGAACACGTTTGTGATAGTGTTCATTGATGACATCTTGGTTTATTCGCTCAGGCGAGCATGCGGAGCATTTGAGGGGCTATCTTGTGATTCTCGGACCAGCGATTATCGCCAAGTTTTCCAAATGTGAGTTTTGGTTAGCTTGGTGGCTTTTCTTGGGCATATTGTCGGACTGATGGCATTCGAGTGGATCGGCCAAGATCGGCGATCGGACTTGGCCTAGACCTACTACTCCGACGAGGTTCGCGGCTTTACGGGCCTTGCGAGTTATTATCTCGGTTCGTAGAAGTTTGCTTCTATCTGCACCATTGACTAAAGTGACTCGAAAGCGGCTAAGTTTTGATGGTGATTCTTGTGGCGGGGTTTCGATTCTTGAAGGAGGCGACGACGCCCCGTTCTTACTCTTCCGGAGGTCGGATGGTTATGTCGTGTATTGTGATCGTCGGGCATCGGGCTGGGATGTGTGTTGATGCGGGGTAGAGTTATAGCGTCACGCGTCAAGCGGCTTAAGAAACACGAGAGGAACTACCCCACCCATGATTTGGAGTTGGCAGCGGTGATTCACGCTTTGAAGATCTGGAGGCACTATTTGTATGGGGTTGCGTGGATATTTATACGGACCACAAAAGCCTCAGTATATCTTCGACCAGAGGAGTGAACTTACGGCGAGAGCGGTGGTTAGAGTTACTCGAGGATTATGATGTCGATATCTGTACCACCCGGGAAGGCCAATGTTGTGGCGGATGCTCTTAGTCGTGGGTCGATGGGAGTCTATCAGTGCGGCCAGAGAGGAGGGCATGGTCGCGAGTTGCATCGCTAGCGAGCCTTGAGTCAGATTGATTGATTACGATAGCGGTGGGGTTCGATTTGAGAGGTTGCCGAGTCTTCCATCGTCGGAGAGGTGAAGAGGCAACGTTGAGGATCCGGTTTTGACACGGTATCGTGTCTGGCTCTTACGTGAGGAAGGGTCCTTTTGAGTAGCACTTTGATGGGTGCTAAGGTTTGAGGCAGTTGTGTGTTCCGGATATTGCGGGACTTGGCGGCGAGTTCTGGGAAGCACACGGCGGCGTTACTATCCATCCGGTCGACAAAGATGTACCACGACCTCGATCATGTATTGGTGGGATGGTTTGAAGAGGGCGTTGCGAGTTTGTAGCTCGGTGCCGTGTTGTCGTGGTGAAGATAGAGCACGAGGCCTGGTGGATTATTGCGAGCGATAGAGATCCCGACACGGAAGTGGGAGGTGATCAGCATGGACTTCATTCTGAGATTACCTGCTTTCGGAGGAAACATGATTCTATCTGGTTATTGTCGATAGTGTGAAATCAGCCCACTTTCTTCCGATCGGGATGACTTTTTCAGCCGAGATTATGCGGTGTACATCAGAGATCGTGAGACTGCATAGGGTCCCTATATCTATCATATCTGACCGAGGAGCCCAGTTTACGGCTAACATCTGGAGGTCTTTCCAGAAGGGATTAGGGACGCAGTGAGCACAATCTGCATTCCATCCTCGAGCAGATGGGCGAGCGGAGCGCCTTATCCGAACTCTTGAGATATCTTTGCGAGCTGTGTTATTGACCGAGGGTAGCTGGGAGGATCATTTGCCTCTAGTTGAGTTTGCGTATAATAATAGCTACCACTCGGTATTCGGATGGCGCCTTATGAGGCCTTGTATGAGGAAGTGCAGATCGCGATAGGCTGGTTTGATGTGGCGAGTGCGATTAGTGGGACCGGACGTACAACGAGCGATGGATAAGGTGAAGCTTATCGAGAGCGGCTATTGACGGCGAGTCGGCGAAGTCATATCACAGATCATCGTCGTGCGTCATACGGAGTTGAAGTTGATGATTAGGTTTTCTGAAGGTGTCACCCATGAAGGGTGTGATGAGATTCGGGAAGAAAGGAAACTCACCCGAAGTACGTTGGTAGTGTATCAGTTGTCCGAGGTAGGCAAGGTTGCTATGAGTTGAATCATCGTCCGATCTGGAGGCGGTCATCCGGTTTCATGTTTCTATGCTTAGGAGATGTATCGGAGATCCGTCTAGAGTGCATCGGTTGATGATGTCCAGTGTGAGAGGAATTATCGTATGAGAGATTCCCATAGCGATACTTGGCCGGCGAGTTAGGCGCTCGGACAAAGGATGTGGCTTCCAAAGGTCTTGTGGCGAGCGAGCAGAGGAGATGACATGGAGGCGAGGAGGACATGAGGCAGAAGTATCCCCACCTATTCCCCACACCTCGAGGTAACTCACTTTCATACCGGTTAATTTAAATTGTCATATGTACTTAGGTACTGTTATGGCCATATGTGGCATTTGTTAATTGTTCGAATTATGGGGGACTATGTCGTTATCTGAGTTATTTTGAATCTTGAAGGAACATTCGGGACGAATGTTTCTAAGGGGGGGAGAATGTTATACCCCGTAATTTCAGAGTATGTATGTCAGGACGTACGTATAAATGTATAAGCCCTAATTAGTTAAGAATGAAATATTTTGGACCAATAGGAGGGCGACATGTGTCACCCCTAGAAAGGGCATGGTGGACGTTTTCTAGAAGGCAAGTGGACAAGGCAAGTGGTCAAAGTCTTGCAAGTTATTTGCGGGGCAAGTAGACAAGAGGTGATGGGCTAATATCAAGTATACGAAGTTTCTATGAGTTTTTAGGATTTAAAAGAAGTGGGATCTAGAATTAATTATGTGTGTAATTTATTTAATTATGGGACATAGAATTTACTATTGGGGGACAACGTTAGTGGATAAAGATCCAATTTATGTGGAAAAATCGTTAGACATGCACACAATATGTGTACATATATTAAAGTGACACATAAGTTTAATACAAAGTGCCTTACGTGTCTTCTCCTTTAAAAACCAAACTTTGGCATCATATCACTTTAAGTGATACTACTTGAAGTAGCAAAGTTTTTCCAGCAAACTTAATTTCAATAAACGTACCATCACCCATTTCTTTCATCAACCCAATAACTTTGTTTATCATACACATATGTACAACCTTTCTTTTTAACAACATTGCTACTGCAAATCATTCATGTGTATCCATATAGACACAATCATTTAGATCTTTACAATTATAGTATGTTAACAACAACATCGGCACTGCTATATGAAATTTCGGGATAACACTTTAGTGAAAAATTAGCTAAGATTGCTTTGGAACGACTTTAAAATCTTGGATATTATTGGGCTAGTATTGAGGTAATGCACCTTAAAACTCTTTGTAAATTTAATTATTATGTATATATGGATATTATACATGTATTGTTATTATGAAGGCGAGATAGTAAACCGCGTTACCGTTTGGGCGTGTAATCCCCTTCTTTTATTTTATTGTTATTTTGAAGGCGAGATAGTAAACCGCGTTACCGTTTGGGCGCGTAATCCCCTTCTTTTTACTTATTGTTATTTTGAAGGCGAGATAGTAAACCGCGTTACCGTTTGGGCGCGTAATCCCCTTCTTTTACTTATTATATTTATGAAGGAGAGATTGTTAATCGCGTTCCGTTTGGGCGTGTTATCCCCTTCCTTACTAATCGAAAGTAATGCGTCTTATTTATGGCACGTCAATTACTGTTATCGGGCTTTATTAAAAATGAAGAATTGAGTAAACACGGGGGAAGTGCTGCCCAATTTTCCGTAGACTAAGAGAAGTCTCACTTAGAAGAATTCCACGAAAAACTAGAGGTTAATAGTCGTGTTTTGACTATTATAGGTTGACACTTTGCACGCGACATATCCGACTTGGCAAGTGGGTTTAAGCCGAGGAGGTATGTGATTCTTCCTATACTCTTAAGCATGATATATTTTAAAGTATATATATAGTACCGGTGAGCGTGCGTATGATAATGAGCATTTTACGGCAATGTCTTTTGACTTAAGCTGAATAATAAGAATCTTGAAGTATTTCAAAAGGATATTGAATCATTTTTATAGAAGAGTAATATTTGGTTTTAAACAAAAGCTTAAGAGTTATACTAGCTTTATGGGAAGTTAGGTATAACAACTTAAGAAAGATAAAAGGCTGTTTACTTGTTTGTTTTAAAAGCCTTGTATTGATTTCATTAAGTGTAGTAAGATTGTTACGATGCTACATGTGTTAGTGTCTTGTAATGTTGTGAAAAGGGTGTCATTCTTGCTGTGCTTACGTTGCTAACCTGTAAGTCCGTTGTACTGTTATTATATCACCTACACCCATGACTTGTTATACCGAGGGCTTGCCACCCGATGCGGTCTATCGGCTATGCATCTATGTGACTATCACGAGTGCTGGAGTTCCGAGTTGATCATTCGGGTGTTTTATCCCGACGGGGATGCCTATGCGGTGCAATGTGACTATACGGTCTATGAGACTATCGCGGACAGCGAGTCGAGGAGAATGCCGGTTAGCTACCCCGATGCGAGGAATACCTCATGCGGGTCTGTGTGTGACCTATGCGGACTGCGGAAGTCCAGGACTAGGCACGCAGAATGATACTATGGGCGATTGGCCTTGCTTCGATCATTCGCGGCCTAGAAAAGACCTGTTACAGTTTTCCTATTACTGTTCTTGTTTGTGATATGGCACTACGTGCAATTGAACTGATTGTATTTGTGAAATGGTTTTAAATACTTTGATTTCATTTTAAGTACTACGATTTCACTACTTGGTACTGTTATCTTGACCTCCCGGGGCTGCGTTCATGCCGCAGGTAAGGGAAAACAGGTGCTAGATCCGCATCCTTAGGATCTTTGCTTTGGTGTCAGGAGCTCCATCTTCTCCGGAGGCTCGACTGTTGGTATGGTTCTCCCTGGTGTTGTAGATATATGTACATTCAGGGTATGGCGGGGCCCTGTCCCGACATAGTTGTTCACTTTCTTAGAGTGCAGCAGGCTGTTATGCGATTGGGATGTAAGCGCGGACTTGGTTTATATATATATAAAGGCGACTTTTCTCGATAAAGCGTGTCTCATTTTACATTTGTGTCATGTCTTGTTTTATATTCGATTACTCGATGTATGACTACTTGGGTGCCGGGTAAGGCACGATCACGAACCGAAGGCAGTTGATTTTCCTAGTTTTGGATTGGAAATGGAAGAGAAGTTGGTTGTGAACTTCTAAAGGCTTCAAATAGCGGATTGGAGCATAAATGAAAGGAGCTAAGAATTGCTAAGGCGCGACTTTGAATCTTGGAAATTTTAAGGGCTTATAAAGGTATAAATCTTGTCGTTTTAGCAATTAAAGTTTACTTATTGTTGTAGCTATGGATATTAGCAAGCATGAGTTTTATAGTTTGAAGTTTGGTAAGTGTATTGGCTATTAGAACCCTAATCCGAAAACTAGCATGTTTAGCCTTAAGATTACAATTCAAGTTGATTATTAGTTTAAGTCGTCGCATGTTGTATAAGAAGGAAATTGTAGTTATTGAAGTTGTTTTTGACTATATAACATGTTAGATCTTAGAACTTGGAATTGGAATTGGAAAAGGATTGGAAAAGACTTTGAGTTGTTGTTTATATAGCCGAGAATGGCTTTAAATATGGAACTACTTGGTATGAATTGTGGGGCGGAATTTTACACGTATTGTAAGGCGTGTAATCCCCTTTGATTGGTTGGTATGTTGAGCCTTAAATGTGGCATGTTTGGTTATTGAATTCGGCCTTGAAAAAAGTGGCAAAGTATGTAGAAACAAAGGAAGTGCTGCCCGATTTTCCGTAGAATAAGAGACTGTATACTTAGTATTATTCTATGTTAGAAACTAGAGATTGATAGTCATGTTGTGACCCTTATAGGTTGACAATTCTACGTACGGCGTATTCGGCTTAGCTTGTGGATTTAGCCGAAAAGGTATGTGAACTATCTCCTCTTCTAGCATGATTCCTTAAGATAAAGAAAGTATGTCTTACTCCTTAAATGATCCATTCCTTGGTTGTATTTGGATTGCCTAGAATAGAATTTGTTCTATGTACTTCCTTGATTGTACTTTGATGTTTAAATTGTAAGTTGTATAATCCATTTCCTTAGTGAAGTTTGGATTCTTAAAAGTGAAAGTATTTTACTTAAAGTACATAGAGTCTTGAAAAGGAAGTGGTTCCAAACCTTTTGGCTAGTGCCTTAATTCCAAAACCTAAGGGTTGTTATAATGACTTTAGGGGAGTTAAAGGAGTGATTTACTTAAGGTTTAAAAGTAGAAGAAACTTGTTTTCTAAATATTTAGAGACTTGAAGTATTTTTGAAAGTTAAGAACTTGATTTGTAAGTATGTGATACTTGGTTTTAAAAGTATAAGTCTCTTGGTTATAAAAGGAATGGATATGTCTAAAACCATAAAGGGTTATAACGGCTTTATGGGAAGTTGGTTATAACGGCTTTATGGAAGGTTAAGAAAGTTGTCTATTTTGATTATTAGGCATAAGTTGCCTAGATTGTGAAAATTTGAAGTTACTTGATTTCAAGCTTTGAAATGAGTTTTCTAAAAGTGTAGTAACTTACTTTGAAAAATAGACACACCTTGATACTACGGGTGTTAGTATCTTGGGGTTTTACATAAAAAGGAGTCTTTTGAAAAGAATGTACGTACGTAGTACTTTGGCTTGTTTAATTGAGAATTATTCTATAAGTGCCTTGAGTTTATAAAATGAAATTCTAAAGATTTTATGAACTTGCCTATGTGTGCTGGTGATAGCTTTTGAGTGCAAGTATTATGTTTTATTACGTTGCTGCGACTCTCGGTTGGAGAATTTGTCTTCATTGTAAGTTTACTTGGACGCATCGGCGGTGATGTGGGATTCCACGGGTATGCTTCCATTATTTGTGTTACTCCTTGGACATGCTTATACGATGTGGGATTCCGTGGCATGTGACCAGGAGGCGGGTTAGATTTGTAATACCCCGTATTTCCAGAGTATGTACGTAAGGGAATACGTACAAAAAGTTTGGCCTTAGTTAGCCTTGGACGTTTTCTTTTGTACACAACTCGCTAAAAGAATCGTTTTCCGACGAAACGTTTCCACGACTTTCAGAGTAAATTCCGCTATGCCATTTCTTATTTTTGCGGATTTTTCCGAGAGACGAAACATTTTGGACCAACGGAGGGTGACATGTGTCACCTCACATTGAAGCAAGTGGGGTGGCTTTGGGCGATTAGGCGTCCAAAGAGTGTTAGCCTTGGCCGATTGGGTCCTTGTTTAGGCCTTGTTTTGTGCCATGTTTTGGAGTGTTTTGTGGAGTGTTTGTGGAGTAGGAGTTAGGGTGCACTTGGCGATCTTGGCCTTACACTTGCCTTGCACTTGTCTTCATCTTGGCCATTGGTTGGCCAAGGCTTGAGCTATAAATACCCCAGAGATGAAGAGTTATTCATCCACAAAGTTATCTTCCAAGTCTAAAATCCTCTCCTCTCCCTTAAGCTTTTCGTCCAAACACCTCTTCCCTCCTTGTGTAGTATGGCCAGAGCCTACCCCCTGCCTAGCCGAAATCTACCCCCCTCCCTTGGTAGAAAAGTTACATTCTTGTAACGTTATAATGCCCAAAATACCCTAGACCAAATAACTTAGTACTTGGTAGAAGTTGTGAAGAACTTCTAAGGTTCTTGGAGCATACAACTTATGAGCAAAACCTAGCTCAGCGCGACTTTTCTAGGATATTATTGGGCTTACCGAGGTAATAATCCTAACCCTCTTTTGAATTAGAGAATACTTCTTTGTTATAGTATAAGAATAAGTATAAATACTTAGAAGTATATCACGAATAGAATTGAAGTGTTAATCACTTAGAAGGGTTTAAAGAAGAATAATCAAAGCCCAGATTACATAGATTTGTTTTCCTGATGAACTTATATAGCTCACGGTAGGAAGTGCTGCCCAGACTTACAGTAGAATTATGAACCCTGTTTAGAATGACCTTGAGTAGTCTTTAATAGATATCTGTGACTATTATAGGTGACTCTCTGCGACATATTCAACTTGGCGGTGGTTTTCAAGGTAGGTATGTGATTCTTCCTAAAGCATGATATTTTACAATATAACTACGGCAATGTCTTTGACTTAAGCTGAATAATACTTACGGCAATGCCTCAGCTTAAGCTTTGAATAATACTTACTGATGCCTCACGGCTTAAGCTTTGAATAATAAGAAGTAAAACATTTCAAAAGACTAACAATCATATTAATGAAGAGAACTAATTGGTTTTAAAATGAGCTTAAGAGTTATACTAGCTTTATGGGAAGTAAGTATAACCACTTAATATTTATAAAAGAAACAAGTTTGCTATGTGTTTATAACAGACTTGTATTGTGAAAAGAATAATAAAGATGGTTTGATAAATAGACATGATATGATCTATGTGTGTTAGTATCTTGTAACGTTTGTATAGGTGAGTATCCTTGTGCTTATGTTGTTTAAAGATAAGTTGTTATGTTAGTATACTATCACTCACCTCTTGAGATGATACAGAGTTAAAGTCGCCTCCGTCGCGGGTAGACTCGGTGATGCAGGACCGTGATTCGAGAATACCTCATGCAGTCGGGGGCCTATGCGAGCTACGAGAGTTCCGAGTTAGTATGCGGGTTATACCTCATGCGATGCTGTGGCCATGCGACAGCGAGTCCGGGGCGATGCCGAGGAGTAGCTACCCTCGATGCGGGGTTATACCTCATGCGGGCCCGTGAGTGGCCTATGCGGACTCGAGTCGAGATTAGGCTTGCGGAATGATGATGGGGCGAGTGGCCTGTTTCGATCATTCGCGGCCTAGACAAGACTCATTACGATTCTATTGTTGCTCTTGTTTGTGATGTGGCACTATGCGGTTTCATGGTTGTTTCATACATATTTGTAAACTGGTTTTAAAATGATATGTTTCATTTAAGTACTTTCTGATTTCGCATACTTAGTACTGTTATGTCGACCTCCTTCGGGGGCTGCGTTCATACCACAGGTAAGGCAAGCGGTGCTAGATCCACATCCTGAGATCTTTGCGTTGGTGTCGGAGCTCCATCTTCTCGGAGGCTCTACTTTGGTATGATCTCCACTTATTGTAGATAGTTTTGTACAAGTCGGTATGGCGAGGCCCTGTCCCGCCATAGTTGTTACTTTTAGAAGTGCATAGCACTATTATGCAGTTGGGATGTAAGCGCAAAACTTGAGTTATTTATATTATGCCGAAAGGCAAGCTTTTCTTGAATAAAGCGTGTCTTATTTTATAAAGCATTTCTGTCTTGTTTTATATTCAGCGTTACTCGATGTATGACTACTTGGGTGCCCCTAAGGCACGATCCACGCCCCGGGCAGTCGTGACAAAAGTGGTATCAGGCGATTAATCCTCGGAAAGTGTCTACGACCGTATCTAGTAGAGTCTTGATTATCGGTGTGTTGTGCACCACACCAATAATCGGAGGCTATAGGATATTTAGGATTGGTTTCCATTCTTCTCATTACGAGATCGTGCTTTAGAGGCCGTGTTATAGGTTGGACCTCTAACGTATTCCTTTCTGTATATGATTATGCCTCCACGTAAGGCAACCCGCCCGAAGCGGCAAGGCAAAGCGGAGGCTAGCGAGACACCCAGTCACGAGGGCTCGAGCCCGGTCTATACGGACGGCGAGTTCTATGGCGCCGCCCGGCCAAAGAGACCACAGTACCCCACTCCCGCCCCACACTGGGCGGAGGAGTTAGGGCACTGAGAGATGGCCCAGACTTTTGGCTAAAGTTGGCCCGATCTGAGGAGATTGGATCACGCGATTCCAGCTCAGCTCGGCGCACGCCGTACACCCGAGGCGAGAAGTTTGAGGCTACGAGACTTCGAGTTGTAGCCGGAGTTTTATGGGTCGAGGCCGAGGATGATCCGCAGGAGTTCATCCGCCTTGAGAGGATTTTGAGAGTGATCGGGCGTCGGAGACCGAGTGCATGATCTTTGGTTCACATAGGTGCGTGATACGCGATCGATTGGTTTGATTCATGGGAGTTATCCCGGAGAGCACGCGTCCCGCCCACTGGGATGAGTTCTCGAGGCTTTCTCACTCACTTTTTGCCTCACGGATGAGGAGGCGCGGTGATAGATTTTTACTGCTGAGGCGAGAGGACGACCGTCGTGAGTATAATGTCGAGTTTGATTCTTTGGCTCGATATGTCCCAGCATTGCGAGATATGGAGGATAGGTGCACCGCTATGTCACCGGCTAGACGACTATATGGCCGAGTCATATGCGGGGTTTCTCCACCAGGTATGGACATTACCCGCATGCGAGCTCACGCCCTTGGATGCGGCGAGCGCCGAGGTCGACGGTGACGGCGAGAAGAAGGCCGGGGCGGAGGGTCTTCGGTGGTTATCGTGGTGGCGGCCTCGGCAGCGATCTGGGTCGCACCACGCCCACTCGAGCACTCCCGCACGTCCTCGGCCCGGAGTTTTCGAGGGCGCCGGGGCCAGGGGCTTGGGCGTCGAGTAGCAGAGAATGCGGCGACGGACCACCCGTGTGGCCGTCGGTAGATCCCATTACGGAAGTGTGGTACTACTTATGGATCTTATTCTGATTGTAGCGAGGTCACTGAGGCTTACGGCGTCCGACGGGGCGTCACGTGGTAGGCCCGGCCTTCGAGTTCTGGCGGCCGCTTCATCATCTCTCTGATTACTCGCCGAGGCAAGGTGCTCATGGGTCAGTCGCGGCAGAGGTCGTGGCTCGTCCCGATTAGCGGTCCTCAGAACCGCATATATGCTTTGTCCAGCCGACAGGATCAGGAGGCCTCACCTGATGTCGTCACAGGTACCTTATCAGTTTCTGGGTTTGATGTTTATGCCTTGATAGATCCGGGTTCTACTCTGTCCTATATATCTCCCCTTGTTGCTAGTAGGATAGGGATGGAGCCTGAGTCCATAGACCCTTTCGAGGTAGCTACGCCAGATGGTGATTCGGTGGTAGCTCGGCGGGTATATACTTGTCTGTGACCATTCTGATCGTCGGACCAGCCGACTTGATAGAGTTGGAGATGATTGACTTCGACGTGATTATGGGGATGGATTGGCTAGCTTCTTGCTATGCCAATGTAGAGCTGAGAGAGAGTAATGCGGTTCCAGTTTCTGAGGCCGGTTGTTGAGTGGGAGGAGCACGCAGTATCGCCGAGGGTAGGTTTATTTCCTACCTCAAGGCTAGGAAGATGGTGCGAAGGGTATATCTACCATCTAGTTCGAGTGTTTGATCTGAGGTGCGGTACCAGATTTTCGCCGATTCCGTAGTCGTGAGTTCCCGGCGTGTTCCCGGATGACCTCGTATCCCTCCCGAGAGGAGATTGAGTTTGTATTGACATATTGCGGATACTGGCCTATTTCCATTCCGCCATACGTAATGGCACTGCCGAGTTGAGAGAGTGAAGGATCGGCAGGGATTTGCTAGAGAAGGGCTTCATTAGGCCCATGTTTCTCCCAGAAGCGCCGGTATTGTTCGTGAAGAAGAAGGGCGGGGCCAGCGCATGTGTGTTGATTGACGGTGAACAAGGTGACCATTAAGAATGATACCCTCCCGAGTTGATGATTTGTTCGACTAGTTGCGAGTGCGAGATGTTTCTCCAAGATTGATCTGCGATCGGGCTATCATCAGTGCGAGTCGAGAGGTGGATGTCCCTAGGCGCATTCGACCGAGACGGGCATTATGAGTTCAGTGGTCATGTCTTTGGTTGACCGATGCTCCGTGATATTCATGGATTTGATGAACCGAGTGTTCAAACCATTTTGGACACGTTTGTGATAGTGTTCATTGATGATATCTTGGTTTATTCGCTCGGAGAAGCATGCGAGCATTTGAGATCGCTTGTCGGCGATTCTCGGGACCAGCTTATCGCCAAGTTTCCAAATGTGAGTTTTGGTTGACTTGATGGCGTTTCTTGGGCATATTATGGCCGATGGCATTCGAGTTGATACGCCAAGATCGAGGAGACTTGGCGAGACCTACTACTCCGAGAGGTTCGCGATTTACGAGGCCTTGCAGTTATTATCCGGTTCGTAGAGAAGTTTGCTTCTATCTACGCACCATTGACTAGGGACTGAAGGCAGCAAGTTCCAGCCGATCGATGTGAGCGGGGTTTCCGATTCTTGAAGGAGAGATTGACGACCGCCTCGTTCTTACTCTTCCGGAGGTCGGATGGTTATGTCGTGTATTGTGATCGTCGGGCATCGGGTTGGGATGTGTATTGATGCGGCATGGCAGGTTATAGCATATCGTCCCGACACCAAGAAACACGAGAGGAACTACCCCACCCATGATTTGGAGTCGCACCGTGATTCACGCTTTGAAGATCCGGAGGCACTATTTGTATGGGTTTCACGTGGATATTTATACGCACCACAAGAGCCTCCGGTATATCTTCACCAGAGGAGTCGAACTTACGGCGAGACGGTGGTTAGAGTTGCTAAGGATTACGATGTTGATATCCTATACCACCCGAAGGCCAATGTTGTGGCGGATGCTGAGTCGTAGTCGATGGGAGCCTATCGATGTGCAGCTAGAGAGGAGGGACATGGTTCGTGATTTGCATCGGTTAGCGAGCCTTGGTGTCCGTTTGATTGATTACGATAGCGATGGGGTTAGAGTTCGTGAGGTTGCCGAGTCTTCCATCGCCGTCGAGGTGAAGAGGCAGCCGATTCGAGATCGGCTTTGATTCGATATCGTGATACTGACTCTTCGTGAGGCAAGGGTCCTTTTGAGGTAGCACTGATGGGTGCTAAGGTTTGAGGCGCATCGTGTGTTCCGGATGTTTGAGGACTTGGCGAGTTCTTGGGGAAGCACACAGCGCGTGTTACTCTATCCATCCGGAGTCGACCAAGATGTACCACGACCTTAGATCTGTGTATTGGTGGGATGGATTGAAGAGGGACGTTGCAGAGTTCGTAGCTCAGTGCCCGTGTTGTCGCGGTGAAGGTAGAGCACCGCAGGCACGGTGGTTTGTTCACGATTTATTGAGATCCCGACACGGAAGTGGGAGGTAATCAACATGGATTTCATCACGGGATTACCTCGCACTCGAGGAGACATGATTCTATATGGGTTATCGTCGACAGTGTTAAATCAGCCCACTTTCTTCCGTCCGACGACTTTTGGTGAGGATTATGCGACTTTACATCCGAGAGATCGTCGATTGCATGAGTCCCTACCGATCATATCGCATGCAGGAGCCGATTTACGCTAACTTCGAGGTCCTTCCGCAGGGTTTAGGGACGCAGTGAGCTCGAGTCTCGCATTTCATCCACGCACGGACGGGCGACAGCAGAGCGCACTATCCGGACTCTTGAGGATATCTGCGAGCCCGTTATTGACTTTAGTGGTAGTTGGGAGGATCATTTGCCTCTAGTTGAGTTCGCATATAATAATAGCTACCACTCGATTCGATGGCGCCTTATGAGGCCTTGTATGAGGAAGTGCGATCGCCTATAGGTTGGTTCGATGTGGGCGAGGACTAGTGGGACCAGATTTGATACGGCAGCGATGGATAAGTGAAGCTTATCCGAGGCGGCTATCGACAGCGAGTCGATGTAAGTCGACGAGATCATCGCCGCCGCATCTTGAGTTCGAGGTTCATGATTGGGTTTTCCTAGCGTGTCACCCATGGCGGTGTGATGAGATTCGGAAGAAGGGAAGCTCACCCAAGGTACATCGGGCGCTTCAGTTGTCCGCGGTAGGCAAGGTTGCCTACGAGTTGAATCTGCCGTCCGATCTGGAGGCGGTGCATCCGGTGTTTCACGTATCTATCGGAGAGATGTATCGGGGATCCATCTGGGTGCACCCGATTGGCGATGTCCAGTGGCCGGGGTTATCGTATGAGAGATTCCCATAGCGATAGTCGATCGTCGTTAGGCGTCATGACGAAGGACGGGCTTCCACAAAGTCTTATGGCGAACGAGCTCGGGGAGAGATGACATGGGAAGCCGAGGAGGACATGAGGCGGAAGTATCCTCACCTATTCCCACACCTCCAGGTAATTCACTTTCCTACTTGTAATTTTCCATTATCATTTATGCCTAAGTGTTGTTGTGTGGCCGCGTGTGGCATTTGCTAACTGTTTAAACTTCTTCGATAACCGTCTTGGGAAGGAACATTCGGGACGAATGTTTCTAAGGAGGGGAGAATGTAATACCCCGTATTTCCAGAGTATGTCGTAAGGGAATACGCATAAAAAGTTTGCCTTAGTTAGCCTTGGACGTTTTCTTTTGTACACAACTCGCTAAAAGAATCGTTTCCGACTAAACGTTTCCACGCCTTCGTAGAGTAAATTCCGCTATGCCATTTCTTATTTTTGCGGATTTTTCCGAGAGACGAAACATTTTGGACCAACGGAGGGTGACATGTGTCACCCTCACATCGAAGCAAGTGGGGTGGCTTTGGGCGATTAAGGCCCAAAGAGGGTGTTGGCCTTGGCCGATTGGGTCCTTGTTTAGGCCTTGTTTTGTGCCATGTTTTGTGGAGTGTTTTGTGGAGTGTTTTGTGGAGTAGAGTTAGGGTGCACTTGGCTTGATCTCGCCTTACACTTGCCTTGCACTTGTCTTCATCTTGGCCATTGGTTGGCCAAGGCTTGAGCTATAAATACCCTTAGAGATGAAGAGTTATTCATCCACAAAGTTATCTTCCAAGTCTAAAAATCCTCTCCTCTCCCTTGCTTTCGTCCAAACACCTCTTCCCTCCCTCAGGTAGTATGGCCGAGAGCCTACCCCCTGCCTGGCCGAAATCTACCCCTCCCTTGGTAGAAAAGTTACCTTCTTGTATCGTTATAATGCCCAAAATACCTAGCCCAAATAACTTAGTACTTGGTAGAAGTTGTGAAGAACTTCTAAGGTTCTTGAGCATACAACTTAGAGCAAAACCTTGCTCAGGCGCGACTTTTTCTAGGATATTATTGGGCTTACCGAGGTAATAATCCTAACCCTCTTTTGAATTAGAGAATCCTTACTGTTATAGTATAAGAATAAGTATAAATACTTAGAAGTATATCACAGAATAGAATTGAAGTGTTAATCACTTGAAGGGTTTAAAGAAGAATAATCAAACTGATTTACATAGAATTTGTTTTCAATGAGACTTATATAGCTCACCGTAGGAAGTCTTTGCGACTTACCGTAGAATTATGAACCCCGCTTAGAATGACCTTTGAGTAGTCTTTAATAGATATCTGTGACTATTATAGGATGACTCTCTGCGCGCGACATATTCAACTTGGCAGTTGGTTTTCGCTGAGAAGGTATGTGATTCTTCCTAAAGCATGATATTTTACAATATAACTACGGCAATGTCTTTGACTTAAGCATGAATAATACTTAAGGCAATGCCTCACGTCTTAATCCTGAATAATACTTACGGCAATGACTCACTGCTTAAGCCTGAATAATCAAGAATCGAAAACATTTCAAAAGACTCTTTGAATCATATTAACAGAAGAGAACTAATTGGTTTTTAAAACAGAAGCTTAAGAGTTATACTAGCTTTATGGGAAGTAAGTATAACCACTTAATATTTATAAAAGAAACAAGTTTGCCTATGTGTTTATAACAGACTTGTATTGTGAAAAGAATAATAAAGATGGTTTGATAAATAGACATGATATGATGCTATGTGTGTTAGTATCTTGTAACGTTTGTATAGGTGAGTATCCTTGTTGTGCTTATGTTGTTTAAAGATAAGTTGTTATGTTAGTATACTATCACTCACCTCTTGAGATGATACCGGGGGTTAGCCGCCTCCGTCGCGGGTAGACTCAGCGATGCAGGACCATGATTCGAGAATACCTCATGCGGGTCCAGGGGGCCTACGCGAGCTACGAGTTCAGTCAGTATGCGGGTTATACCTCATGCGGTCTGTGGCCATGCGGACAATGAGTCCGTGATTTACGCCGAGGAGTAGCTACCGATGCGGGTTATACCTCATGCGGGCCCATGTGAGTGGCCTATGCGGACTCGAGTCGTGATTAGGCTTGCGGGAATGATGATGAGGCGAGTGGCCTGTTTGATCATTCGCACCTAGACAAGACTCATTACAGTTAACTATTGTTGCTCTTGTTTGTGATGTGGCACTATGTGCGGTTTCCTTGGTTGTTTCATACATATTTGTAAACTGGTTTCAAAAATGATATGTTTCATTTAAGTACTTTACACGCTGCATACTTAGTACTGTTATCGACCTCCTTCTGGGCCGTTCATGCCGCAGGTAAGGGCAGCAGTGCTAGATCCACATCCTTAGGATCTTTGCGTTGGTGTCGTGAGCTCCATCTTCTCCGAGGCTCTACTTTGGGTATGATCTCCTGTATTGTAGATAGTTTTATGCAGGTATGGCGGGCCCCGTCCCGCCATAGTTGTTACTTTAAGAGGTGCAGAGCACTATTGTACAGTTGGGATGTAATCGCAAAACTTGAGTTATTTATATTATGCCGAAAGGCAAGCTTTTCTTCGTATAAAGCGTGTCTTATTTTATAAATCAATTTCTGTCTTGTTTTATATTCCGCCGTTACTCGATGTATGACTACTTGGGTGCCGTGAAGGCACCATCCACGCCGAACCGGTCGTGACAAGATTCTGAATTTGTTTGTATTACCCCATGGTCATGCTTATACGATGTGGGATTCGGGTACGCGACCACGTGGGATATTTTATTCCATGGATCGCCTCCATGAGATTAGTGACGCAGTGGATCCGTAGATAGCTTTCGTACCCCGTCGATTGACGCAGCCGGATCCGTAGTTGGCTTTCATACTTGCCCCGCCGTCGGTTCTATCACGCTTTGGTACGGTAGGCTCGGTAGATAGCTTCGCACTTGCCCGGCCATATCTCGCGACGGCAGCCGATCTCGTAGTTAGCTTCGTACTTGCCGACGCAGCCGGATCTGTAGTTGTCTTTCGCACTTGCCCCCGCCGCTTTATGATGCAGTCGGATCCGTGGTTCGTTTTCCTACTCGCCCGCATGCTTTTAGGACACAGGTGGGACTTGGTGTTCATGTATGCCTATTGGTGTTATATTATATCATGGACTGCCGGCAGTGAGGAAGGATTCCACGGGCATGATTGATATTATGGGTGTGAGACCCATGGTTATATTTTAGTAATTGTTATACCCCATACATCCAGAGTATCTATGTGAGGACGTACGTACGATTATTCAAGCCCTAATTAGGTTAAGATGAAATTGAGAGCTTTCAACGGAAAAGATTCCGAACCTTGTGAAGGAAATTCTACGTTTTTAATATTTTAACTGATTACGGATTTTTTTCCGAGAGACGAAATATTTTGGACCAATAGGAGGGCGACATGTGTCACCCTTAGTTGGCATGGGTTGGACGAAATGGTGGCCTAGTGGACAAGTCAAATGGTCAAGTCTTGCAAGATATTTCTTTGGGTGAGTGGGAGTAGGTAAGGGACGATTTTGTGGGCAAGTGGGGGGCTTGCCTTGGGCGTTTTTTTTGTGCTAGTGGAAGGCCACATGGCTCATTGTTGTGGGGGACATATGTCCCAATGTTGTGGTGGACATATGTCCCAAGGTTGTGGTGGACACTTAGTGGAAGACTTCACTTGAACAAGCTACCAAATCTACACCCTCCATTTGTTTTAATCTTGGCCCTTGGTGGTTCTATAAATACCCCCCTCTTGTGCAAGACTTCTTCATCCACAAACACAACTTCCAAGTCTCCAAAATCCTTCCCCCTTAGTTGCTAGTTCTCGTCCAAAATCCAGAAATACTACTTTATATCCTTTAGTCACAAAATGAAACCCTAGGGAAATCTTCATAGTGGGTTGAAGTGTTAAGTAGAAGTTGTTTAGAAACTTCTAAGGGTTTCTTGGAGCTATCGGAGCGTGCAAGTTAGGAGCTAAACGTTGTTCAGGATCGACATTTAAACTTGGATAATTTTGGGCTTACCGAGGTAAATATCTTGTCCTTCTATTGTAATTGGAGATTACATACTGTAGTAGTATAGAATTAAGTATAAGATATATGGAAGGAGGGTATAAAAGAAGAGAATTGAACTGTACTTACATAGGACTGTGTTTACAGTAGACTTGAGTAGTTTTCCGGGTAGGGAAGTGCTGCCCAATTTTCCGTAGGATAAAGAACCTTCTGCTTAGAATATTCTACAGAGTAGTCTAGACATTGATAGACGTATTTGACTATTATAGGTTGATACTCTGCGCGCGACATATTCGACTTGGCAGGTGGATTTCGCCGAGAAGGTATGTGATTCTTCCTATCCTCTTGAGCATGATATTTTTAAAATATATAAATAGTACGGTAGACGTACGTGTGTTAACTGAACTTGGTTTTACTCTGATGTCTTTTGACTTGAGTTTTAAATAATAAGAATCTTGAATTATTTCAAAAGAGTTATGAATCATTTTTTTAAAGAAAAGTAATACTTGGTTTTAAAAGCTTAAAGAGTTATACTGACTTTATGGGAAGTTAGGTGTAACGACTTAAGAAAGATAAAAGGAACGGTTTACTTATTTGTTTATGAAAGTCTTGTATTGATTTCTGAAAAGTGTAGTAAGATGGTTTGATAAGTAAACATGTTATGATGCTACGCGTGTTAGTGTCTTGTGATGTTGTGTAAGTGGGTTATTCTTGTTGTGCTTACGTTGTTAAACGTTAAGCCCGTTGTACTGTTATTATATCACATACCCCCTTGACTTGTTATACCGAGGACTTGCCACCCTTGATGCGGGTCTATACGGCCTACGCGTCTGTGTGACTACGCGAGTCGCGGAGTTCCGGTGATTGATCATTCCGTGTATTATCCCGACGCGAGGAATGCCTCATGCGATCAGGCGACTATGCGGATCGCGGAGTCCGTGAGGATACCGCGGGTTAGCTACCCCGACGCGAGGAATACCTCATGCGGTGCGCGTGACCTATACGTGCGGGAGTTCGGATTAGGCTCGCATAATGATACTATGGGCGATTGGCCTTGCTTCGATCATTAGCGGCCTAGAAAAGACCGTTATGTTTTATCTATTTTGCTTTTGTGATGTGGCACTATGTGCGGTTACATTGGTTGTTTCGTACATATTTGTAAAATTGGTTATAAATGATATGATTTCATTTAAAGTACTTTACAGTTTCACATACTTGGTACATGTTGTACTGACCTCCTTCGGGGGGCTGCGTTCATGCCGCAGGTAAAGGGAAGCAGGTGGTAGATCCTCATTCTTAGGATCCTTACTGCAGTGTCGAGCTCCATTTCTCCGAGGCTCGACTTTTGGTACGACTCTCCCGGTGTTGTAGATATTTTGTACATTCAGGTATGGCGGTCCCGTCCCGCCATAGTTGTTTACATTCCTAAGTCTGTAGTCCTGTTGTAAAGTTGGGATGTAACTGCCAGACTTGGTACATATATATATGTCGAAAGGCAACTTTTCTCAGACAAACTGTGTTACATTTTACATTTGTTTCATGTCTTGATTTATTATTCCGCTGATTACTCGATGTATGTCTACTGGGTGCGGGTAAGGCACCAACACGCCCGGATCGGTCGTGACAAAAGTGGTATCGAGCGATTAATCCTCGGAAAGTGTCTCTGACCGTATCTAGTAGAGTCTTGATTATCGGTGTCGCGCACCACACCAATAATCGTGAGGCTATAGGATATTTAGGATTGGTTTCATTCTTCTCACTCGAGATCGTGCCTGTAGCCGCGCTATAAGTCGACCCTCTAACGTATTTCTTTTATGTATCGATTATGCCTCCACGCAAGGCAACCCGCCCGAGCGGCAAGGCGGCGGAGCTGCTAGAGGACACAGAGGGTCACGAGGGCCCAGGCCCAGTCTATACCCGAGGCGATACCTCAGACGGCGAGTTCCACGACGCCGCCCAAAGCAGGTTTAGAGCCGCAGCAGATGGCCGATGAGACCACAAGACTGCGCCTCCACCCCACACCGGAGCAGAGAGATGGGTTACGAGATGGCCCGCCAGCCGTGATCGCGGGCCGATACGGATAGGTCGACGCAGCAGCCTCCAGCAGCATTCGTGGTTCACCCGAGGCCGGATAGTTTGAGGCTACGGATTTTCCGAGTCAGAGCTCGCCAGAGTTCTACGGTCGAGGCCTAAGGATGATCCGCAGAGTTCATCCGACAGCTACAGGATCACGCGAGTGATCAAGGCTTCGAGACCGAAGCCGATGGTCTTAGGTTCACATCGTTGCGTGATACTGCAGCCTATTGGTTTGATTCGTGAGCTATCCCGGGAGAGCATCGCCTCAGCAGATGGGACGAGTTCTCGAGGCTTTTCTCACCACTTCTTGCCTTCGCAGACAGAGGGCACGCCGGCTTTGATTTTGAGCCGAGACAGAGGCGCCATCCGAGTACAACATCGAGTTCGATTCGTTGGCTCGATATGTCCCTCGCATTAGTAGCAGATATGGAGGACCGAGTGCACCGCCACGTTACGGACTAGATGACTATTTGGCAAAGTCTTGCTCGGTGGCTCTTCACGCATGACATTACCGTGATTCGTGCTCACGCACTGGTGCGAGCGTAGAGGCCGACGGTCGACAGATACAAAGCAGGTTAAGGCCAGACGGCAGATCTTTTGGTAGCTCTGGTGGACGGCCTCGGCGGCCTAGATTTGCACCCCACCACTCGAGCACTCCTACACCGCCTTCGTGACACCAGGTATTCGGGGCGGTCGGGGCCCTGTGACTTCTGACTTCCGGTAGCGAAGTGCTAACCGATCGAGGTCCTCTCGGTGTCCGATATGGTAGATTCCATTCGGGAGTTGTGATACTACCTCGAGTTTGCTACACTTGCGCCGCCAGGTCACTATCACGAGAGTCCGTCCACCGCAGGAAGCGCAGAGGTGGGTCACTGCAGGTCTTTCGCCGGTCTTCTTCACTCATTTACTTGCCCCGGAGGCGTGGTGCTCGAGGACCAGCAGTCGCGCAGCAGGTCGTGGCAGGGTCCTAGTTCTAGCGGTCCTCGAATCGCATTTATGCCTTGTCCACCGGCAGACCGTGAGGCGCCACCGATGTCGCCATGTGTACTTTATCGCTTCATGTTGTGACGCGTGTATGCCTTGATAGATCCGGGTTCTACTGCCCCATATATCTCCCTTATTGCTAGTAGGATAGGATAGAGCCCGAGTCCATAGACCCTTTCGAGTTAGCTACGCCATGGGTGATTCGGTGGTAGCTCGGCGGTATATAGGGCTTGCCCGGACTTTATGCGCCGCCGACCTCAGTCGACTTGATAGAGTTGGATATGACCGATTTCGATGTGATTATGGGTATGGATTGTCTAGCTTTGCTACGCCAATGTGGACCGCAGGCGAGGTTGGTACGGTTCCGCTTTCCGAGAGCCAGGTTATCGGGAGGAACACCGTCGCCGGCGGGTAGGTTTATTTCCTACCTCAAGGCCGTGAAGATGGTGCGGAAGGGTATATCTACCATCTCATTCGGTGTTTGATAATCGAGGTGCAGATGCAGATTTTCACCGATTCCAGAGTCGAGAGTTCCCGACGTGTTTCCGCACGACCTCCCGTATCCTCCCGAGAGGAGATAGAGTTTTGTATCGATGTCTTTGCGGACACTCGCTTATTTCCATTCCGCCATACGTAATGGCACCCGCCGAGTTGAGAGAGTTGAAGGACCAGGTGAGAGATTTCCGAGAAGGGCTTCATCGTGCCTAGTGTTTCTCCCCGGGAGCGCCGGTATTGTTCGTAAAGAAGAAGGACGACGCCGCGCGTGTGTTGATTAGCGGTGAACAAGGTGACTATTAAGAATAGATACCCTTCCCGAGATTGATGATTTGTTCGACCCAGTGCGGTGCGAGATGTTTCTCCAAGATTGATCTGCGATCGCTATCATCGTTCGAGTTAGAGGCGGATGTCCCTAGATCGCATTCCGGACCCAGACGCACTATGAGTTCGTGGTTATGTCTTTCGGTTTGACCAATGCTCCGCGGTATTTATGGATTTGATGAATCGAGTGTTCAAACCATTTTTGATACGCTTGTGATAGTATTCATCGATGACATCTTGGTTTATTCTCGCCAGAGCAGAGCATGCGAGCATTTAAGGATCTTGAGAGTTCTTCAGATCAGCGAATACGCCAAGTTTTCCACATGTGAGTTTTGGTTGGCGTCGGTGGCAGTTCTTGGGCATCTGGTAGGGGCTGATGGTATTCGGTGGATACGCCAAGATCGAGGCATCGGAGTTGGCCTAGACCTACTACTCCGGCTGATGCGCGCAGCTTTCTAGGCCTCGGTTACTATCTGAGATTCGTGGAGAAGTTTGCTTCTATTTCGCACCTTTGACTAAGCCGACTCGAGGAGCTAAGTTTCATGGGGTGATGCTTGTGAGCGTGGTTTCCGACATCGGGCGAGAGGCCGACGACCGCCCAGCCTTACTCTTCCGCAGGTCTAGACGGCTATGTGGTGTATTGTGATGTGTCGCATCGGGCTTGGATGTGTTGACGCAGCAGGCAAGGTTATAGCGCACGCATCCCAGCCTAAGAAGCATGAGAGGACTACCCCACCCATGATTTGGAGTCGCGCGGTGATTCACGCCAAGATCCGAGGCACTATTTGTACGGTTCACGTGGATATTTACACGCACCACAAGAGCCTCCAGATATCTTCACCGGAGGAGTCGAACTTACGGCAGACGGTGGTTAGAGTTACTCAAGGATTATGATGTCGATATCCCGTACCACCCGGGAAGGCCAATGTTGTGGAAGATGCCCTTAGTCGTAGTCGATGCGAGTCTATCGGATGTGCAATGCAGAGGAGGGCACGGTCCGCGAGTTGCATTAGCTAGCGAGCCTGGAGTCCGATTGATTGGTTCTGATAGCGGTGGGTTCGAGTTCGAGAGGTTGCCGAGTCTTCCATCGCCGGCGAGGTGAAGAGGCAACAGCTGAGGATCCGGTTTTGACGCGGTATCGTGATACACTCTTCGCGTGAGGAAGGGTCCTTTTGAGGTAGCACCGATGGGGTGTTAAGGTTTGAGGGCGAGGTTGTGTGTTCCAGATATTGCAGACTTCTGCAGCAGTTCTAGGGAAGCACACAGCGCGTTACTCTATCCATCCGGTCGACAAAGATGTACCACGACCTCGATCGTGTATTGGCGGATGGCTTGAAGAGGACGCCGCAGAGTTTGTGGCTCGGCCCGTGTGTTGTCGCAGGTGAAGGTAGAGCATCGAGGCCCGTGGATTATTGCGACGATAGAGATCCCGACCGGAAGTGGGAGGTGATCAACATGGACTTTATCACGGGTTACCTCGCACCGAGGAAACATGATTCTATCCGGTTATCGCCGACGGTGGTCGACGAAATCAGCCCACTTTCTTCCCGTCAGACGACTTTTCTACCGAGGATTATGCCGCACTTTACATCCGAGAGGTCGTGAGATCGCATGGGTCCCTATTTCTATCATATCGCATGCAGGAGCCTGGCCATTCGCTAACTTCCTGAGGTCTTTCCGGCGGATTAGGGACGCAGTGAGCCTCGATCGCATTCCATCCTCGCATGCACGGACAGCAGAGCGTCTATCCGCACTCTTGAGGATATGCTACGAGCCCGTGTTATTGACTTGTGGTAGCCGAGGATCATTTGCCTCTAGTTGAGTTTGCGTATAATAATAGCTACCACCCAGATTCGACGGCGCCTATGAGGCCTTGTATGGCGAAGTGCAGATCGACGATAGTCTGGTTTGATGTGGGCGAGGTGTAGTTAGTGGGACCGCACTGGTTCACAGCAATGGATAAGGTGAAGCTTATCCGAGAGCGGTTCTTGACAACTCGAGTCGACGGTCGATGCAGATCATCATCGTCGGATCCGGAGTTTGAGGTTGATGATTGGGTTTTTCTGCGTGTCACCCATGGCGGCGGTGTGATGAGTTTTGGGAAGAAAGGGAAGCTCAGCCCAAGGTACATTGGGCCTTATCAGATTGTCCGCAGGGTAGGCAAGGTTGCCTATGAGTTGGATCTGCCGTCCGATCTGGAGGCAGTGCATCCGGTTTTTCATGTTTCTATCCGAGGAGATGTATCGGATCCATCTAGAGTGCACCCGATTGACGATGTCCAGTGACAGAGGGGTTATCGATGAGAGAGTCCCATGCGATACTCGATCGTCAAAGTTAGCGGCGCGACGAAGGACGTGGCTTCCGCAAGGTCTTATGGCGAACGAGAACAAGGGAGGAGATGACGGAAGCGTAAGAGACATGAGGCAGAGGTATCCTCACTTATTCCCCACACCTCCAGGTAACTCACTTTCCTACTTGCTGATTTTAATTTCATATGTACTTAAGTGTTGTATTGTGGCCATGTGTGGCATTTGCAAACTGTTTACGTTATGAGGAACTTTATCGTTATCTGTCTTGAGAAGGAACATTCGGGACGAATGTTTCTAAGGAGGGGAGAATGTTATACCCCGTACATCAAGAGTATGTATGCGAGGACGTACGTACGATTATTCAAGCCCTAATTAGGTTAAGATGAAATTGAGAGCTTTCAACGGAAAAGATTCTGAACCTTGTGAAGGAAATTCTACGTTTTTAATATTTTAACCGATTACGGATTTTTTTCCGAGAGACGAAATATTTTGGACCAATAGGAGGGCGACATGTGTCACCCTTAGTTGGCATGGGTTGGACGAAATGGTGGCCTAGTGGACAAGTCAAATGGTCAAGTCTTGCAAGATATTTCTTTGGGTGAGTGGGAGTAGGTAAGGGACGATTTTGTGGGCAAGTGGGGGGCTTGCCTTGGGCGTTTTTTATGTGCTAGTGGAAGGCCACATGGCTCATTGTTGTGGGGGACATATGTCCCAATGTTGTGGTGGACATATGTCCCAAGGTTGTGGTGGACACTTGGTGGAAGACTTCACTTGAACAAGCTACCAAATCTACACCCTCCATTTGTTTTAATCTTGGCCCTTGGTGGTTCTATAAATACCCCCCTCTTGTGCAAGACTTCTTCATCCACAAACACAACTTCCAAGTCTCCAAAATCCTTCCCCCTTAGTTGCTAGTTCTCGTCCAACTCCTCCCCCCCTTTCCTAGTTGTCTCGTCCGAAGCAACACCCCCCCCCCCTTTGGTAGAAAAGTATTCTCCAAGTATTGTTACTATTCCAAAATACCTTAGCCAAATACCTTGTAGTATTCCAAAGTCACCTCTATACTAAAAGCCCAGAAATACTACTTTATATACTTTAGTCACAAAATGAAACCCTAGGGAAATCTTCATAGTGGGTTGAAGTGTTAAGTAGAAGTTGTTTAGAAACTTCTAAGGGTTTCTTGGAGCTATCGGAGCGTGCAAGTTAGGAGCTAAACGTTGTTCAGGATCGACATTTAAACTTGGATAATTTTGGGCTTACCGAGGTAAATATCTTGTCCTTCTATTGTAATTGGAGATTACATACTGTAGTAGTATAGAATTAAGTATAAGATATATGGAAGGAGGGTATAAAAGAAGAGAATTGAATCAGATTTACATAGACCGTGTTTACATGAGACTTGAGTAGTTTTTCTGCAGGAAGTCTCGCCAATTTTCCGTAGGATAAAGAACCTTCGCTTAGAATATTCTACAGAGTAGTCTAGACGTTGATAGGCGATTTGACTATTATAGGTTGATACTCTGCGCGACATATTCGACTTGGCGGTGGATTTCATTATGAGGTATGTGATTCTTCCTATCCTCTCGAGCATGATATTTTTAAAATATATAAATAGTACTAGACGTACGTGTGTTAACTGAACTTGGTTTTACTCTGATGTCTTTTGACTTGAGTTTTAAATAATAAGAATCTTGAAGTATTTCAAAAGAGTTATGAATCATTTTTTTTAAAGAAAAGTAATACTTGGTTTTAAAAGCTTAAAGAGATATACTGACTTTATGGGAAGTTAGGTGTAACGACTTAAGAAAGATAAAAAGAACGGTTTACTTATTTGTTTATGAAAGTCTTGTATTGATTTCTGAAAAGTGTAGTAAGATGGTTTGATAAGTAAACATGTTATGATGCTACGCGTGTTAGTGTCTTGTGATGTTGTGTAAGTGGGTTATTCTTGTTGTGCTTACGTTGTTAAACGCGTTAAGCTCAGATCTTGTTATTATATCACCTACCCTCGACTTGTTATACCGAGGACTTGCCACCCTTGATGCGGGTCTATACGGCCTATGCGGTCTGTGTGACTATGCGGAGCTGCGGGAGTTCCAGGATTGATCATTCCGGGTGTATTATCCCGATGCGAGGAATGCCTCATGCGATGCGCGTGACTACGCGGTCTATGTGACTATGCGGACCGCGGAGTCGGAGGATACCGCGGGTTAGCTACCCCGATGCGAGGAATACCTCACGCGGGTCTGTGTGACCTATGCGATCGCGGAGTTCCAGGATTAGGCTCGCATAATGATACTATGGGCGATTGGCCTTGCTTCGATCATTAGCGGCCTAGAAAAGACCAGTTATGTTTTATCTATTTTGCTTTTGGTTATGTTGTGGCACTATGTGCGGTTACATTGGTTGTTTCGTACATATTTGTAAAATTGGTTTTAAAATGATATGATTTCATTTAAAGTACTTTACAGTTTCACATACTTGGTACCTGTTGTACTGACCTCCTTCGGGGGGTTGCGTTCATGCCACAGGTAAAGGGAAGCAGGTGGTAGATCCTCATTTTTAGGATCCTTACTCTGGTGTCAGGAGCTCCATTTCTCCGGAGGCTCGGCTTTTGGTACGACTCTCCCTGGTGTTGTAGATATTTTGTACATTCAGGGTATGGCGGGGCCCTGTCCCGCCATAGTTGTTTACATTCCTAGAGGTCTGTAGTCCTGTTGTAAAGTTGGGATGTAACTGCCAGACTTGGTACATATATATATGCCGAAAGGCAACTTTTCTCAGACAAACTGTGTTACATTTTACATTTGTTTCATGTCTTGATTTATTATTCCGCTGATTACTCTGATGTATGTCTACTTGGGTGCCCGTAGGCACGATCACGCCCGGATCGGTCGTGACAAGAATGACTTTGAGGGCATCGTCCTCGACTTGATATGATCGCTATGTATCAGGTAATCGTAGGTTGACTATCATACATGTCTCTGCTTTGTTTAGATCGTTATGATTTCATTACAAGATTTCATCGCTTCACATACTTGGTACATTCTTCGTACTTACCTCCTTCGGGGGGCTGCATTTATGCCGCAGGTTTAGGTACGCAGTTTGGTGATCTGCAGGTGTAGTGTCACGACCCGACCCCGGATCCGTGACCGGTGCCTTAACCCGGGCACCCTTGTGACACAACATCAGAGAAAACCAGCGGAATATAAACTCAAAATAAACAACCATAATGATATAAATAGTCTAGCCCAAAATGGCTACCCCAAAAGTACATAAAACCGAACAGTTACATCCTTAAATAAACCAAGTTATGACAAGACTACAGGCCTCTAAGAAGGAGTAACACTATGACGGGACAGGGCCCCGTCATGCCCCTGAATGTACAAAACATCAACAACACCAGGGAGAACCATACCAAAAGTCGAGCCTCCGAAGAAATGGAGCTCCTGACACCTGAGTAAAAGATCCTAGGAATGAGGATCTACCACCGCTTCCTTACTCGCAGATGAACGCAGCCCCGAGAAGGGGTCGACACAACGTACCAAGTATGTAAAAGCGGAAAATATCGTAGTAATATCATAAGTCAAAAATAAGCCGAGTCATAGATAAAAATCAATTTCTCAGACCGTGCCTTACTAACAATGAGTAACAAGTATAAAACTTATAGCATAAAAATAGGAGGCTCACGATCAAAACAGGGTACCTCGCCCGTAGTATCATTAAGCAATCCTACTCCTGGGACTATTTCACCCGCATGGGTCCTGTGGACCCGCATGAGGTCATCCGCCTCGTCATGGGACTATTTCACTCGCATGGATCCTGTGGACCCGCATGAGTACCATCGCCGTACTCGCATGGGACTATTTCACCCGCATGGATCCTGTGGTCCGGATCCGCATGAGTGCAAGCGCCGCACTCGCATCATGGGTAGCAAATCCATGGCATAAATAATAACCCGGGGTTTACCCCGTAATAATATAAGTATATAACATAGCTCATCCGGCTATCATACATAACATAAGCACTACCGGCCTATCAAATCATACATAAGCACTACCGGCCTATCATATCATACATAAGCACTACCGGCCTATCATATCATAACATAAGCACTACCGGCTTATCATAACATAAGCAAGTTAAGAAATCCCCTAACTTCTTATTAACATTATTAATATATCCTCTCATTTTAGTATCCTAAGGCACTAACATGTCCTTTAATAGAATATCCGGGAATTCAACCCAAGTACCATGTACTTCTAACTTTTTAAGAAATAACTCTTTTTATACAAAAATTCCAAGATACTAATCACCATAGTATCAAGTTACGATTTCTTTTAAGACAAGTCACATTCCCTTTTAGAAATATAGTAGGCTTCTAAATCAAGTGACTTCATTTCCTTTAAAACCTTAGGCAACCAATGCCTAAAACCCAATTCACCTTTCTTAGTTTCAAATCCTTTACCCGTACTTGTTTTAATTAGAGTAAACCTTCCTTTGTGAAACTTTCAAGAAAACTAATATAACAAACTTCCCATAAAGTCATTATATTAGCGTTATCCCTTCGTCAAATACATTTTCCCTAAATCCAAGGGACTTATACTTTTGAAATGACACAAGTATCATATACTTTAAAACAAGTGAAAGATATCAAATCTTGTACGTCTACCGTACTACATAGGTACAACTACTCATGCTCAAGAGATAGGAAAGTTCCACATACCTCTTTGGTCAATCCACTTGCTAAGATCAACTACCGCAAGTAATATTTCAACCTATAATAATCATGATACGTTTGTTAACCTCTAATCTCAAAGTAGAACAATCCAAGTTCAAAGTCACTAAATTCTATGGAAAATCAAGCATTTCCTTTGTTTCTACTCACTTTGCCACCTTTCTCAAGGCCGAATTTATCATCCAAACACCACATTTAAGGCTCAACAATCCAACATTTTAAAGGGGATTACACCTCCAAACTTGGGTGTGTAAAATTCTGCCCCATTTGGTACAACAATACACTTAACAATTCTAAAGTAGTTTTTAGGCTACAACATGCTCATAATATCTTTTCTTAACCAATCCTTCATATCCAAACCACATTTCTTACATGCAAGGACTCTAAGTGCATTATTCACTACCACAAGTTCTTTCTTCTTAACATGCAACACTAAAAACTAATTATAAAGGAAGAATCATTACCTTAGAGCTTTAGCCAAATTTATTCCAAATATTTTGCTAGCTTCCTTGCCAAGAACACCACCACAACAACACCAACAAGCTAGCCACAAGCTTCCTTCTTGTTCTTAACTTTTCAGCTTTTTCCTAAGGCTAGAATTTCTCTTGGAAATGTAGAGAGAAGAAGGAGCTAATTTAGAGAGAGAGAGAGGTTTGAAAGATGAAGACTTGGTCAATATAAGGCATGCAAGAAAAATCAGATGGGGGGGGGGGGACACTTGTCACTTTCCCATGGCCTTTTAAAAGAGAAATCGACTTTCCTAAGTTTTTCCGCCAAAATCCGCCTCGGCGCCGGCGCTGAAACCTCTCCGCAGCCTCTCGAACTTCTCTCAGCGCCGCGCTGCTGGCGCGCCAGCTGCAACTTCAGCGACTCGCATTTCCGCGCCGCGTCTCGCATCCGCGCCGCGGCCTCCATGTTTTGCTCAAACGCATTTCTGTCGTCACAGACCGAACTTGTAACACCCATAACTTTCCACTCCGACGTCCTATCAACGAACGGTTGGTTGCGTTGGAATCTAGACTCAACGAACTACGCCCTGGACCTTTGAAATACTTAGGAACTCTCAATGTACCGGGTCATAACCCGCTTCCAAGTTGACTAAAAACCCGTCCGGAACAATCCGTCAACCTATCCTTAGAAAATTTTAAGTCTTACATGCTTTAAATGCGCTCTCATACGTAGGGTCAGAACTACGGGGTATAACATTCTCCCCCCCTTAGAAACATTCGTCCCGAATGTTCCTTCTAGGCTTACTCAAATCACAATATCGACATAGACCCTATTAACTATTCTTTCGCAAACAAAGAAGCTTCACGAGCCACAACATACTTAAGCGTAAATGTTAAATCAAAACCAACAAGCAGGAAAGTGGGTTACCTGGAGGTATAGGAAATAGGTGAGGGTACTTTTTCATCATGTCATCCTCTGCTTCCCACGTCATTTCCTCCTGCTCGCCCGCCATAAGACCTTGACGGAAGCCACGTCTTTCATCCGAAGTCGTCTAACCTGACGATCGAGTATCGCTATGGGACTCTCCTCATACGATAACTCTTCTGTCACTTGGACATCATGAACCGGGTGTACTCTAGATGGATCTCCAATACATTTCCGCAACATGGACACATGGAAAACTGGATGTACCGCCTCTAAATCGGACGGCAAATCTAACTCACCCTGCCTACCCTACGGACAATCTGATACGGCCCAATGTACCTTGGGCTAAGCTTCCCCTTCTTTCCAAATCTCATCACGCCCTTCATGGGCGATACCTTTAGAAAAACCCAATCATCTACCTCAAATTCCAAGTGTCGACGCCGATGATCTGCATACGACTTCTGCCGACTGAGCTTCAAAGAATCGCCTCCCGGATAAGCTTCACCTTATCCATCGTCACTGAACTAAGTCTGGCCCGACTAACTGAACTTCTCCCACGTCGAACCAGCCTATCGGTGACCTGCACTTCCTCTCGTATAAGGCCTCATAAGGCTTCATCTGAATACTGGAATGGTAGTTGTTGTTGTAAGAAAACTCCACAAGAGGCAAATGATCCTCCCAGCTACCCCTGAAATCAATAACACAAGCCCGCAGCATATCCTCAAGTGTCTGGATAGTGCGCGCTACCGTCCGCTGGCTCGAGGATGAAACGTCGTACTGAGACTCACCTGTGTCCCTAATCCCTTCTGAAAAGACCTCCAGAAGTTAGCCGAGAACTGGTCTCCTCTATCTGATATAATCGACACCGACTCGCGCCTCACAATCTCTCTAATATATAATCCGCATAGTCCTCACCGAGAACATCGTTCGATCGGAAGAAAATGGGCTGATTTCACACCGTCGACCATCACCCAAATGGAATCATGCTTCCTCTGAGTGGTAGGTAGCCCTGTAATAAAATCCATATTTATCACCTCCCACTTCCAAGTCGGAATATCAATAGACTGCAATAGCCCACCGAGCTTTTGGTGCTCAATCTTGACCTGCTGACAATTAGGACATCAGGCAATAAAACTCGCCACGCCTCTTCGTGCCATCCCACCAATACACACACCGAGGTCATGGTACATCTTAGTCGACCCGGATGAATAGAATAACGAGCACCGCGTGTGCCTCCCAAAATCTATCGACGAAGTCTGTCACATCGGGAACACACAATCGCTCGAATCTTAGCACCCCATCAGCGCTACCTCAATAGACCTTTCTCCTTGGAGTTGCATCTCGTACCGCATCAAAATCGGATCCTCATATCGCCGCCTCTTCACCTCCTCGGCGATGGAAGACTCGCAACCTCTCGAATCCGAATTCGTCACTATCGAATCAACCAAACGAACCCCAAGGCTCGCTAGCTAATGTAACTCTCGGACCATATCCCTTTTCTCCGGCCAACATCGCATGCACTACCCATCGACCGCTACTAAGGGCATCCGCAACTACATTGGCCTTCCCCGGGTGGTATAGAATATTAACATCGTAATCCTTAAGTAGCTCCAACCACCGCCTCGCCGCAAGTTCACTCCTCTGGCTGAAAATGTATCGAGACTCTTGTGGTCTGTAAATGTCCACACGAACTCCATATAAATAATGTCTCCGCATCTTCAAGGCATGAATCATCACGCTAACTCCACGTCATGTGGGATAGTTCTTCTCATGCTTCCTAAGTCGAGATGCATAAGCTATAACTCGCTGCGGCCGCATCAAGACGCACTCCAAGCCCGAGACCGACGCGTCACAATAAAACCACATATCCATCTAAACCTCTCGGAAGAGTAAGAATCGGGCGGTAGTCAACTTCTCCTTTAGCAACTGGAAACTTTCCTCACAAGTATCCGTCCACCGGAACATAGCTGCCTTCTGAGTCAGCTTAGTCAAAGGTGCTGAAATAGAAGCAAACTTCTCCACAAACCTCCGATAATAACCTGTAAGGCCCAAAAAGTTGCGCACCTCTGTCGGTGTAGTAGGTCTAGGCCAAGTCTTGACTGCCTCAATCTTAGCAGTATCAACCCGAATACCATCGGCTCCGATAACATGTCCTAAGATGTCACGACCCGACCGGCTCGCATGATCGTGCCCTACCCAGGCACCCTGCCTGTATACATCGAGAAATAGCAATGAACATACATGAAACTTATAAAATAAAATAACGAGAAATTAAACCACAAAGTTAGTCGATAAGGCTACCTTCCCGACACATATACATATACATAACAACAAAGAAGCTACATCCCTTTATTTTTACAAACCGACCCACAACATGTGACTACAGCACTTAAGAATTACAATCACAAGTGGGACGGGGCCCGCCATACCCCGAATGTACATAAGTCTACCACATCGTGAAACCGTACCAAAAGACAAGCCTCCGGAGTGAAAGGGCTTCTTTCCAAAAACTGAACAGAGATCCTAAGAGCAAGGATCACCAACCTGTGTACCTATCACCTGCGGGCATGAACGCAGCCCGAAGGGGTCGATAACAAAAATTTAGTATGGAAATGTAAATAAAATGCAATAACCAAATCATATCTGTATAAAAGAATGTCCTTTTAACTCCTGAAACCAATCATATATTAACTGTTCCTTTCCTTCTTTCGATAAGATTTAACAACATATTCTTACATACTTACTTAAGAGTTTAATCCAGCTTTTTCACATAACTTACATATCTTACATAACATAATCCGCCCATTTATGGACACGGTGTCTTGATGAATCATGTGACATAATCCGACCGCTTTGTGGGGCTCGGCATCGTGGAATCATATAACATAATCCGCCCGCTCGTGGGCTCGTGGAATCATATAACATAATCCGCCCGCCCGCTCGGTGTCTTGTGGAATCATATAACATAATCCGCCCGCTCGCCTTGCATCGTGGAATCATATAACATAATCCGCCCCGCCTGGGGCTCGGTGTCTTGTGGAATCATATAACATAATCCGCCGCCATGGGCTCGGTGTATGTGGAATCATATAACATAATCCGCCCACTGTGGGGCTCGGTGTAAGATGACGTAACCGCCTATGTGAAGGCTCGGGTAATATGGCGTAATCCGCCTATGTAGGCTCGGTGTATCTCATAACGTAATCCGCCTATTCGTAGGCTCGGTGTATTTCATAACGTAATCCGCCTATTTGTAGGCTCTGTATCTCATAACGTAATCCGCCTATTCGTAGGCTCCGGTGTATTTCATAACGTAATCCGCCTATTTGTAGGCTCCTGTATCTCATAACGTAATACGCCTATTCGTAGGCTCGGTGTGATTTTCCTTACATAACATTTTTAAACCATCTTTTCACTTCTTCTTAAGTCGTCATAACAACTTCCCATAAAGCTATTATAACAACCATTCATTTTAGAGAACTTATATCACTTATATTCTTACAACATTTAGGAAAACGGGATCCAAAGATACTACGTATACATACTTAAAAAGAATCATAGAACTCCTTTCTTTTTAAAGCTCAAGTCACATACTCTTTGGAAGCCATCTTCTTAACTTTTGAAATAAATTAAGCCATACTTTGTAAAATTAAGTCATTTCCACTTATAAAATCAAGGCTTATAGCCTTAACACTCGTAGCATACACTCTTTCAAATCATGTCGCTTATACTTTAGAAATCAAGTCCCATAACTTGAAAAATAAAGTTTCATAATCCTTTAAAGAAAATCAAAGTTCATAGTCTTAAAACTTCATACCATACATTCTTTAAAGTCCATTTACTTATACTTGTAAAATCATGTCATCTACACTTTTAAAACCAATCCCCTTTTTACATATAAATTCAAGTCATTTTCAAACATAAAAATCAACTTACATACTTACTTTAAACAAATCAAGACACATAGCCTTTAAATCAAATCTCATAATTTCCTAACCATTCTTACTAACGTCTCCCATAAGACCTAGTAAGGACTTAGGACAATTTAAACATACTCTTAACTTAGATTCAACAATGTAAATACTTCTTAACTTCTAAGAGTAGAAGGAATCTTGAAATACTATCACATGGATATTTCATACGTAGGATCATGCCAAAGAAAGTAGAGGTTCACATACCTCGCGACGATTGTCGACAAGTAGCAAAATGCTCCAAAGTACTTCAACCCTGAGCTATTCCATTCTTCAAGTAGGATACGCTAGACTTAGTACTTCAACCTATCATGGCCACAATACGTCCATTAACCTTTTACTTATAACGTAGAATATCCTAAGTGCCAAGTCACTAAATTCTACGGAAAATCGGACAGCACCTCCTTTGTTTTTACTAACTTTGCCACCTTTTTCAAGGCCGAATACAATAACCAAACAGCCCCAATTGGCTCACCACAATCTATAAGGTAGTCCAATACAAATGAATAACAAAATATTACAAACTATAAGTACAAATTCGGCCACCTTAAGTTCAACAATACCAATTCTTAACCAATTTCCAATTCAATCCAAATTGGTAGCATAACATGATATCAAGTCGCATTTGATTATATCAACCATAATCTTCAAGTAATTAACATGCGACTATTCTAATAACGATCAAATTGTAATCCAACTTAACATGGCCTACATTACATTTCGAACTTCCAAGACTACAATCGATCTATAATCCTTATAAACTTCAACTTAACAACTTCATGCTAGCAACATGTAAAGCTAACAACAACAATATAATTATATAATCTTGTAACACTTTTTAAAAGACAAGATTATACCTTAACGATTCTTAATCCAATTCCAAACCGAAGTCGCTCCTTAGTAGTTTAGAACCTCTCCAAGACACTTCAATCCGTTTGTTGAGACCCTTAGAACCATACCAACAACTTTCCTTCAAACTTCCAATCCAAAACCTAGAAAGCCACTAGGTTTTCACTTTCACGACAATACGAAAAACTCTCTTTTTCCGGGATTTTTCTATTGAGATACACTTACATAACACTCATGAACCTTGGTTTAAAGTGGGGGGAATTATTGGACAACAAACAATTTTTTTTCCTTTTCACTCATGTTGAACCCGAGAGCACTAGCTCTATGTTCATCAAATTTTCTTCAAATTTTTGGCTAAGTGTGGACTTGTCTCACTACTAGTAGTAATATATAGGGACATGGAGGGTCAAGATTAGAACAAATGGGTGGTTAGGATGAGTTTCACATGGATCTTGCCCATGTGGCCCTTGGACTTTTAGTCAACAATGTCAAGCTAAGTCATTTGCAAGACTTGGTCATCACACTAATGGTCAAATGACCCTTTTGGCCTTGCCTAATTCGACCAAGGCATCACTAAGGGGGGGTGACACGTGTCGCCCTCCCATTCGTCACAACAAAACGTTTTCCGACAATTTCATAATTCCGAAAAAAATTTACAAGTCTCAAATCTCAACACTTGTGAGTTCTTACGTACGTTCTTAAAACATGTCCTGTAAGTACGGGGTGTAACATAAGAAAGCCACTGAAGCCAGCCAAAACTCACATTTCGAGAACTTGGCATACAACTGCCGGTCCCTGAGGACTCTCAATACCGACTAAATGATTCAGTATGCTCTCGCTCAGGCGCGAATACACCAAGATATCATCAATGAACACTATAACGAACATATCCAAGAATGGCCTGAACACCCTATTCATCAAATCCATGAATACCGCTGGAGCGTTGGTCAATCCGAAAGACATCACCCTGAACTCATAGTGCCCATACCGGGTCCTGAATGCAGTCTTCGGGATATCTGCCTCTCTAACTCGCACCTGATGATAACCAGAACGTAGGTCTATCTTGGAAAAACATCTCGCACTAAATCGTCAAACAAATCATCAATCCCGGGAGGATATCTTCTTGATAGTTACCTTGTTCACCGCAGAATCAATACACATACGCAGCTGGCCCCATCCTTCTTCTTTACAAATAACACTGGCGCTCCCCAGGGAGAAACACTTGGCCTGATAAAGCCTTTCTCCAGCAAATCTTTCAGCTGGTCCTTCAACTCTCTTAACTCGGCCGGTGCCATTCTGTATGGCGGAATAGATATCGGTCAAGTGTCTGGCGCCAAATAGATGCAAAACTCAATCTCCTCTCGTGAGGATACCTAAGCTCGTCTGGGAATACGCCGGAAATTCTCTAACAACCGGACCGATCAAGGTCCCAGATCTCACCTCGATGATCGAATACCCGAACCAAATGGTAATTATACCCCTTCCGTACCATCTTCCTCGCCTTGAGGTAAAAAATAAACCTACCCTACGATGCAAGATTCCTTCCACTCGATAACCGGCTCACCAGGAAACCGGAACCGAACTAACCTCTCTCTGCAGTCCACATTGGCATAACAAGACGCTAGCCAATCCATACCCATAATCACATCAAAGTCTGTCATATCCAACTCTATCAAGTCGGCTAGAGTCTGACGGCTGTATATAGTCACTGGGCAGGCCTTATACATGTTATACCCCGTATTTCTAGAGTATGTACGTAAGGGCGTACGTACGAAAGTCTAGCCTTAAAGTTTAGGCACAAGACGTTTTTTTTTGGCACAACCCCTTAAAAGAATCGTTTTCCAACGAAACGTTTTACACAACTCGCGTAGGATAAATTCCGGCTATGCCATTTCTAATTTTTGCGGATTTTTCCGAGAGACAAAACATTTTGGACCAACGGGAGGGCGACACTTGTCACCCTCCAATTGGTGGACTTGAGGCGTCATTGAGGCCGATTGGAGTGGCTTATTTTGTCTTGGAGTTGGTAGGATATTTTGTGTGCAAGTTGGCAAGGTACACTTGCCCAAATCTTGGCCTTACACTTGCCTTGCACTTGGCATAATCTTGGCCATTGGTTGGCCATCCCTTGACCTATAAATACCCCCTTAAGATGAAGAGTTCTTCATCCACAAATTCCTTTCCAAGTCTTGAAAATCCTTCCTTCTCCCTTGTAGCCTTTTTCGTCCAACACACCCCCCCCCCCCCCCCCTTTGAGTGAGCTTGGCCGAGGCAACCCCTCCCCCTAGCCTAGCCGAAATCTACCCCCCCTCCCTTGGTAGAAAAGTTGCCTTCTAGTATTGTTATAATGCCCAAAATACCCTATCCCAAATCCCTTAGTACTTAGTAGAAGTTGTGAAGAACTTCTAAGGTTTCCTTGGAGCTATCGGAGCGTACAACTTAGGAGCTAAGCCTTGCTCCGGATCGACTTATATCTAGGATATTATTGGGCTTACCGAGGTAAATAATCCTAACCCTCTTTTGAATTAGAGAATACATACTGTAGAAGTATAAGAATAAGTATAAAATACTTAGAAGGATATTACAGAATAGAATTGAACTGTTATCACAGTAGAAGGGTTTAAAAGAAGAATAATTGAACTGTACTCACATAGGACTGTTTTTACAGTAGACTGTATAGCTTACCGGGTAGGGAAGTGCTGCCCAATTTTCCCATAGAATAGAGAACCCTCTGCTTAAAGCTTTATACAGTACAGTCTAGACGTTGATAGACGTATTTGACTGTTATAGGCTGATTCTCTGCGCGCGACATATTCGACTTGGCAGGAGGTTTTCGCCGAGAAGGTATGTGATTCTTCCTATACCCTTGAGCATGATATTTTAAATATATATATAGTACGGTAGACGTACGTGTGTTAACTGAATAATACTTACGGCAATGTCTCGCGACTTAAGCCTGAATAATACTTACGGCAATGTCTCGCTACTTAAGCCTGAATAATAAGGATCTGAAAGCGTTTCAAAAGAATACTGAATCATTTTTTTTCAGAAGAGAACTAATTGGTTTTTAAACAGAAAGCTTAAGAGTTATACTAGCTTTATGGGAAGTTAGGTATAACAACTTAAGAATGATAAAAGGAACAGTTTACTTATGTGTGTATAACAGACTTACATTGATTTATGGAAAGAATAATAAAATGGTTTGATAAGTAGACATGATATGATGTTATGTGTGTTAGTGTCTTGTAACGTTTGTATAAAAGGGTATTCTTGTTGTGCTTATGTGATTAACGATAAGCTGTTATGTTAGTATTATATCACTCACCTCTTGACATAAATACCGGGGGTTAAGGCCGTCCACGCGGGTATACCTCGTGCATCTGTGTGACTATGATGCGAGGACACCTACGCGGTCCAGGTGACCTATGCGAGTCGCGAGTTCCGAGTTAGTGTGCGGGGTTATACCTCATGCGGTCTATGTGGCCACGCGGACTACGAGTCGGGGCGATGTCGAGGAGTAGCTACCCTCGATGCGGGTTATGCCTTGCGAGCCTACGTGAGTGGCCTATGCGACTACGGAGTCCAGGATTAGGCTTGCTTAATGATACTATGGGAAATTGGCCCTGCTTCGATCATTCGCAGCCTAGAAAAGACCTGTTCAGTTTACCTATTGTTGCTCTTGTTTATGATGTGGCACTATGTGCGGTTACCTTGGTTGTTTTATACATATATGTAAACTGATTTTAAAAATGATATGTTTTCATTTAAGTACTTTCTGATTTCGCATACTTAGTACTGTTGTCGACTCTTCTGGGCTGCGTTCATGCCGCAGGTGGCAAGCAGTGCTAGATCCACATCCTTAGGATCTCTTTGCATTGGTGTCGTGAGCTCCATCTTCTCCGAGGCTCTACTTTTGGTATGATCTCCCAGATTGTAGATAGTTTTGTACATTCAGGGGTATGGCGGCCCCGTCCCGCCATAGTTGTTTACTTCAGAGGTCTCAGAGTCCTAGTGCACTGGGATGTAACTGCAAAACTTGGGTTAATTATATATATATGCCGAAAGGCAAGCTTTTCTTCAGATAAACTGTGTCTCATTTTACAACTGTTTCATGTCTTGTTTTTATATTCCGCTGATCACTCTAATGTATGACTACTTGGGTGCCCGGGTAAGGCACTACCACGCCCTGAACGGTCGTGACAAAAGTAGTATCGAGCGATTAATCTCGAAAAGTGTCTACAGACCGTATCTAGTAGAGTCTTGATTATCGGTGTGTTGTGCACCACACCAATAATCAGGAGGCTATAAGATATTTAGGATTGGTTTCCATTCTTCTCACTCTGAGATCGTGCTTAGAGCTGTGTGAGAAGTTGGACCTCTAACGCTTTTCCTTTTACATGATTATGCCTCCACGTAAGGCAACCCGCTCGGGCGGCAAGGCAGCCGAGGAGCCGCCACGGACACCGAGTTACGAGGGCTCGTGCCCGCCTATACCCGAGACGGCGAGTTCCATGACGCCACCGCCCAGAGAGACCACGATTCGCATTCTCCCGCCCCACACCGCGGAGGAGTTAGGTACAAGGAGATGGCCCGACTATTGGCCAGATTGTGGCGAACGAGGACAGTGGATGCGCAGTTCCTAGCCCCAAATCGTGCACGTGGTTCACCCGAGGCGCAGAGTTTGAGGCTACGAGATTTCTGAGTCAGAGCCCGCCGCAGTTTTATGGGTCGAGGCCGAGGATGATCCGCAGGAGGTCATCCGTCCGCGACAGCGGCTTATCAGAGTGATCAGCGCGTCGGAGACCGAGTCCGTGATCTTTGGTTCACATAGGCTGCGTGATACCGCATTCGATTGGTTTGATTCATGGGAGTTATCCCGGGGAGAGCACGCGTCCCCAGCTACTTGGGATAAGTTCTCAGAGGATTTCCTCACTCATTTCTTGCCTCCGGATGAGGCGAGGGCGCGATCGACAGATTTTTATCACGAGATAGCGGACGCGTGCCATTGGAGTACAATGTCGAGTTCGATTCTTTGGCTCGATATGTCCCAAAGATTGTAGCAGATATGGAGGACAGTGCACCGCTACGCCACCGGCTAGATGATTATATGGCCGAAGTCTTGCGGTGTTTCTCTTCAGCCGGGTATGGACATTACCCGCATGCAGGCTCATGCACTAGGATGCTAGGAGCGTCGAGGCCGACGGGTTGACATACAGCAGCAGAAGAGGACCAGGACGGCAGGGTCCTTTGGTAGTTATCAGGGTGGACGGCCAAGAAGGGTTCAGTTCGCACCACACCACCAGAGCACTCGCACCATCCTCAAGACCCAGAGTATTCGGGGCGTGTCGGGCCCCGGACTTCGACTTTCGCGGTGGCAGAGGTGGCGGCCGGTCGACCACCTCAAATGTGGCCGATACGTAGATCCCATTTCGGAATCAGGTGCTCCTCCGAGTTTGTTACGCTGCGCCAGACGGGTCATATTGCGAGGGCTTGCCCGATCGGGGGCAGAGCGGGTGGTAGGGCTCACCTACGAGTCATTCTTTGCTCATCATCTCCTACAGCCACTCGCCGAGGCGGGGTACTCATGGGCCAGTGTCGCGGCAGAGGTCGTGGCGCGCAGTCCCGGGCCTAGCGGTCCTCGAGCGGCATTTATGCCTTGTCCACCGGGCAGATCGTGAGGCCTCACCGATGTCGCCACAGTACCTTATCGGGCTGGGTTTGATGTGTATGCTTTGATAGATCCGGTTCTACTGGCCCAATATATCTCCCTTGTTGCTAGTAGGATAGGGATAGAGCACGAGTCCATAGACCCTTTTCGAGGTAGCTACGCCATGGTGATTCGGGTAGCTCGCGGGTATATGTGGCTTGTCGATGACCATTTACGTCGCCGACTAGCCGACTTGATAGAGTTGGATATGATTGATTTCAACGTGATCATGGGTATGGATTGGCTAGCTTGCTACGCCAATGTAGATCGCAGAGAGAGAGTAGTACGGTTCCAGCTCGGAGAGCCGTTGTTGAGTGGGAGGAACATCAGACGCTGAGGGTAGGTTTATTTCCTACCTCAAGGCTAGGAAGATGGTACGCGGGTACATCTACCATCTCGTTCGGGTGTTTGATAACGAGGTGCGGTATCGATTTTCGGGCCTGTGAGTCGAGAGTTCCCAGACGTGTTTCCGCACGACCTCCCGGTATCCTCCCCGAGAGGAGATCGAGTTTTGTATAGATGTGTTGCGGACACTCGCCTATTTCCATTCCCATACAGAATGGAACTCGCCGAGTTGAGAGTGAAGGACCACCGAGAGATTTCTTTGGAGAAGGCTTCATCGCACCTAGTGTTTCTCCCAGGCGCCGATTGTTCGTGAAGAAGAAGGGCGACGCCGCGCATGTGTGTTGATTACGTGCAAATGAACAAGGTGACCATTAAGAACAGATACCCCTTCCTGTGATTGATGATTTGTTCGACCGGCCAGGTAGCGCGAGATGTTTCTCCAAGATTGATCTGCGTCGCTATCATCAAAGCGAGTCGAGAGGTGGATGTCCCTAGATCGCATTCCGACCCGGAACGCATTATGAGTTCGTGGTCATGTCTTTGGTTGACCAATGCCCGGTATTCATGGATTTGATGAACCGAGTGTTCAAACCATTTTTGTACACGCTTGTGATAGTGTTCATTGATGATATCTTGGTTTATTCTCGCTGAGCAGGAGCATTTGGCGATCTGTGATTCTCCAGACTACAGCTTATACGCCAAGTTTTCCAAATGTGAGTTTTGGTTAACTTCGTGGCTTTTCTTGGGCATATTGTCGGGCTGATGGCATTCGAGTGGATACGCCAAGATCGGCGATCAGACTTGCCTGCACCTACTACTCCGGCAGAGGTTCGCAGCTCGGGCCTCGCAGTTATTATCGCGGTTCGTGGAGAAGTTTGCTTCTATCTCTCGCACCATTGACTAGCCGACTCGAGGCGCTAAGTTTCGATGGTGATGCTTGTGGCGTGGTTTCCGATTCTTGAGAGATCGACGACCGCCTCGTTCTTACTTCTTCCGCAGGTCCAGACGGTTATGTCGTGTATTGTGACGCCGAGCATCGGGTTGGGATGTGTGTTGATGCAGCATGGCAAGGTTATAGCGTATGCATCCCGACACCAAGAAACACGAGAGGAACTACCCCACCCATGATTTGGAGTTGGCGTGGTGATTCATGCTTTGAAGATCCGAGGCACTATTTGTATGGGTTCATGTGGATATTTATACATACCACAAGAGCCTCCAGATATCTTCAGCAGAGGAACCGAACTTACGGCGAGACGGTGGTTAGAGTTGCTAAGGATTACGATGTTGATATCCCGTACCACCCGGAAGGCCAATGTCAGGCGTATGCTCTTAGTCGTAGGTCGGGGGAGTCTATCGATGCAGCAGAGAAGAGAGACATGGTTCGTGATTTGCATCGATTAGCGAGCCTTGGTGTCCGCTTGATTGATTCTCGATAGCTGGTTCGAGTTCGCGAGGTTGCCGAGTCTTCCATCGTCGGCGAGCAAGAGGCAACAGCGGTCGAGGATCCGCTTTGACACGTTATCGTGATACGGCTCTTCGGCGGGAAGCGGTCTCGAGGTAGCACCATGGGGTGCTAAGGTTTGAGGGCGTTGTGTGTTCCGGATGTTTCGTGACTTGGCAGCAGGTTCTTGGGAAGCACACAATACAAGCGTTACTATCCATCCGTGGTCACCAAGATGTACCACGACCTTAAATCTATGTATTGGTGGGATGGCTTGAAGAGGACGCCGCAGAGTTCGTAGCTCGCCCGTGTTGTCGCAGTGAAGGTAGAGCACCGAGGCACGGTGGTTTATTCTGACGATAGAGATCCCGACCGGAAGTGGAGGTGATCAACATGGACTTCATCACAGGATTACCTCGCACTCGGAGGAGACATGATTCTATATGGGTTATCGCCGACAAGTCGATTTAAATCAGCCCACTTTCTTCCCGTTAGGACGACTTTTTCTACCGAGGATTATGCGGACTTTACATCCGAGATTGTCGATCGCATGGAGTCCCTATTTCGATCATATCGCATGCAGGAGCCCATTTTACGGCTAACTTCCTGAGGTCCTTCCGTAGGGTTTAGGACGCAGTGAGCTCGAGCATCGCATTCCATCCTCGCAGCACGGACAGCAGAGCGCACTATCCGGACTTCGAGGATATGCCGCGAGCCCGTGTTATTGACTTCGTGGTAGCCGGAGGATCATTTGCCTCTAGTTGAGTTCGCGATAATAATAGCTACCACCCAAAGATTCGGATGGCGCCTTATGAGGCCTTGTATGGGAGGAAGTGCAGATCGCCTATAGGCTGGTTCGATGTGGGCGAGGTGCGATTAGTGGGACCAGATTTGGTGCAGCGGTGGATAAGGTGGCTTATCCAGAGAGGTTGCCGACAGCTCGAGTCGGCAGTAAGTCGACGCAGATCATCGCCGTCGGATCCGAGTTCGCATTGATGATTGGGTTTTCTGAAGGTGTCACCCACGAAGCGGTGTGATGAGATTCGGAAGAAGGAAACTTCGCCAAGGTACATTGGGCCATATCAGATTGTCCGCAGGGTAGGCAAGGTTGCCTATGAGTTGGATCTGCCGTCCGATCTGGAGGCAGTGCATCCGGTGTTTCACGTTTCTATGCTGAGGAGATGTATCGGGGATCCATCTAGGGTGCACCCGATTGACGATGTCCAGGTGACCGAAGGGTTATCGTATGAGGAGATTCCCATAGCGATAGTCGATCGTCAGGTTAGGCGTCTGCGGACTAAGGACGTGGCTTCCGTCAAAGTCTTGTGGCGGAACGAGCTCAGGGAGGAGATGACGTGGGAAGTTGAAGAGGACATGAGGCAGAAGTATCCTCACCTATTCCCCACACCTCCAGGTAATTCACTTTCCCACTTGTAAATTTTCGTTATCGTTTATGCCTAAGTATTGTTCTGTGGCCGTGTGTGGCTTTTGCAACTGTTTAAGTTATGAAGAATCTTATCGTTAACTGTCTTGGGAAGGAACATTCGGGACGAATGTTTCTAAGGAGGGGAGAATGTTATACCCCGTATTTCCAGAGTATGTACGTAAGGGCGTACGTACGAAAGTCTAGCCTTAAAGTTTAGGCACAAGACGTTGTTTTTTGGCACAACCCCTTAAAAGAATCGTTTTCCAACTAAACGTTTTACACAACTCGCGTAGGATAAATTTCGGCTATGCCATTTCTAATTTTTGCGGATTTTTCCGAGAGACGAAACATTTTGGACCAACGGGAGGGCGACACTTGTCACCCTCCAATTGGTGGACTTGAGGCGTCATTGAGGCCGATTGGAGTGGCTTATTTTGTCTTGGAGTTGGTAGGATATTTTGTGTGCAAGTTGGCTAGGTACACTTGCCCAAATCTTGGCCTTACACTTGCCTTGCACTTGGCATAATCTTGGACATTGGTTGGCCATCCCTTGACCTATAAATACCCCCTTAAGATGAAGAGTTCTTCATCCACAAATTCCTTTCCAAGTCTTGAAAATCCTTCCTTCTCCCTTGTAGCCTTTTTCGTCCAACACACCCCAGAGTGAGCTTGGCGAGGCAACCCCTCCCCTAGCCTAGCCGAAATCTACCCCCCCTCCCTTAGTAGAAAAGTTGCCTTCTAGTATTGTTATAATGCCCAAAATACCCTATCCCAAATCCCTTAGTACTTAGTAGAAGTTGTGAAGAACTTCTAAGGTTTCCTTGGAGCTATCGGAGCGTACAACTTAGGAGCTAAGCCTTGCTCCGGATCGACTTATATCTAGGATATTATTGGGCTTACCGAGGTAAATAATCCTAACCCTTTTTTGAATTAGAGAATACATACTGTAGAAGTATAAGAATAAGTATAAAATACTTAGAAGGATATTACAGAATAGAATTGAACTGTTATCACAGTAGGGCGGTTTAAAGAAGAATAATTGAACTGTACTCACATAGACTGCTTTACAAGAGATCAGATAGCTTAGGGTAGGGAAGTGCTGCCCAATTTTCCCATAGAATAGAGAACCCTCTGCTTAAAGCTTTATACAGTACAGTCTAGACGTTGATAGACGTATTTGATCGTTATAGTTGATTCTCTGCGCGACATATTCGACTTGGCAGAGGTTTTCACGAGAAGGTATGTGATTCTTCCTATACCCTTGAGCATGATATTTTAAATATATATATAGTACGGTAGACGTACGTGTGTTAACTGAATAATACTTACGGCAATGTCTCGTGACTTAAGCCTGAATAATACTTACGGCAATGTCTCGCTACTTAAGCCTGAATAATAAGGATCTGAAAGCGTTTCAAAAGAATACTGAATCATTTTTTTCGTAAGAGAACTAATTGGTTTTAAACGAAAGCTTAAGAGTTATACTAGCTTTATGGGAAGTTAGGTATAACAACTTAAGAATGATAAAAGGAATAGCTTTACTTATGTGTATAATGGACTTAGATTGATTTATGGAAAGAATAATAAAATGGTTTGATAAGTAGACATGATATGATGTTATGTGTGTTAGTGTCTTGTAACGCTTGTATAAAAGGTATTCTTGTTGTGCTTATGTGATTAACGATAAGTCATATGTTAGTATTATATCACTCACCTCGACATAACACGGGGTTAAGTCGCTCCGACGCGGGTATACCTCGTGCGATGCGTGACTATGATGCGAGGACACCTACGCGGGTCTATGTGACCTATGCGGAGTCGCGAGAGTTCCGTGTTAGCGCGGGTTATACCTCACGCGTCTATGTGGCCATGCGGACTACGAGTCCAGGCGATGCCGAGGAGCTACCCTCGATGCGGGTTATGCCTACGCAGCCTACGCGAGTGGCCTATGCGACTACGGAGTCCAGGATTAGGCTTGCTTAATGATACTATGGGCAATTGGCCTGCCGATCATTCGCACCTAGAAAAGCCTGCGCTTTACCTATTGTTGCTCTTGTTTATGATGTGGCACTATGCGCGGTTACCTTGGTTGTTTCATACATATATGTAAACCGATTTTAAAATGATATGTTTTCATTTAAATACTTTACGCTTTCGCATACTTAGTACTGTTAGATCGACTCTTCTGGGCTGCGTTCATGCCGCAGGCAAGCAGTGCTAGATCCACATCCTTAGGATCTCTTTGCATTGGTGTCGAGCTCCATCTTCTCCGAGGCTCTACTTTTGTATGATCTCCCCGTATTGTAGATAGTTTTGTACATTCAGGTGGCGGGCCCTGTCCCGCCATAGTTGTTTACTTCCTTAGAGGTCTCAGAGTCCTAGTGTACAGCTTGGGATGTAATCGCAAAACTTGGGTTAATTATATATATATGCCGAAAGGCAAGCTTTTCTTCGATAAAGCGGTCTCATTTTACAACTGTTTCATGTCTTGTTTTTATGTTCACGATCACTCGATGTATGACTACTTGGGTGCCCGTAAGGCACGATCCACGCCCGAACGGTCGTGACAATACACTCGCTCGCCACCACCGATCACCTACCGGCGTAGCCACCTCAAAGTGGTCTTATGGACTGGCTCTATCCCTACTCTACCGCATATGAGGAGATATATAGGACAAGGTAGAACCTGGATCTATCAAAGCATATACATCACAAAGAAGAAACCAATAATGTACTGTGATTTACATCGGGTGACGCCCCGGTCCTCGACGATCGACATAGCATAGATGCGTTCGAGGACCGCCGAACTAGAACCTCGCCACGACCGCCACGACCGCCGCCACGCTCGCCCGTGAACACCTCGCCCGGCGCATAACCATCAAGATGAAGACCCAAAGAATCGAACTGGTGAGCCATAGCATTTCCGCCGCCTCTGGTCGGACAATCTCTCTTCAAATGGCCCTGCTGGCCACAAGAGTAACAAGCTCCTGGAGGAACACGACACCCCCCATAATGGCAATCACCACATCGACCATACCGAGGCATAGGTGGCCTCATCTCGACCGAACTCGTCCTTCGAAACTCAAGCCACGAACCCTGCCCCGCTTCCCGAATACTCAGACGCCTCAAGATGGTGGAGGAGCGCCTGACCTACCAGGTGCAAATATGGTCCTGTTGTAAAGTTGGGATGTAACTGCCAGACTTGGTACATATATATATGCCGAAAGGCAACTTTTCTCAGACAAACTGTGTTACATTTTACATTTGTTTCATGTCTTGATTTATTATTCCGCTGATTACTCTGATGTATGTCTACTTAGGTGCCCCGGTTCAGGCACGATCCACGCCCGGATCGGGTCGTGTGAGAATGACTTGAGGGCATGCGCCCTCGACTTGATATGATCGCTATGTATTGTGTAATCGTAGATCGACTATCATACATGTCTCCCGCTTTGTTTAGTATTATGATTTCATTACAAGATTTATCGCTTTCGCCACGACTGCCCGGCCCGTGGATCGTGCCTTACCGGGCACCCAAGTAGTCATACATCGTAGTAATCAATGAAATATAAAGCAAGACATGAAACAGCTTTATAAAACAAGACACGCTTTATGAGAAAACATCGTCTTCTAAGATATCTATATAAACATGGTTTAGCGCTACATCCGACAATCGCATAAATACGACTACTGCACTCTAAGGAAATATACAACTATGGCGGACAGGCCCCGCCATACCGATCAGTATAAAACTATCTACAACAGGAGATCATACCCAAAAGTAGAGCCTCCGAAAAGATGGAGCTCCCGACACCAACGTAGAGATCCTAAGAATGTGGATCTAGCACTGCCGCTTACTGCAGATGAACGCAGCCCCAAGGAGGTCGACAACAGTACTAAGTATATGAAATCAGAAATACTTAAATGAAACATATCACTTTAAAAACAGTTTTGCAAGTATGTTTGAAACAACCAAGAAACCGCATATAGTGCGCATCACAAACAAGAGCAGAATAGGTAAATCAGAATGTGTCTTTTCTAGGTCGCGAATGATCGGGCAGGCCACCGCCTGTAGTATCACCATGCAAACCTAATCACGACTCCGTAGTCCGCATAGGCCAATCACATAGGCCCGCATAGGGTACATAACCCCGCATCGGCGGTAGCTACTCTCGATCGCCCCGACTCGCCGTCCGCACGCCACATGGACCGCATGAGGTATAACCCCGCACACTAACTCGAACTCCGTAGCTCGCATAGGTCCTTGGACCCGCATGAGGTATTCTCGAATCATGGTCCTGCATCACCGAGTCTACCCCGCATCGGAGGCGCCTTAACCCCTAATATGTCAAGAGGTGAGTGATGCTACACTAACCTAACAAATTATCGTTAAACAACATAAGCACAACAAGAATACTTTTTCACAAACGTTACAAGACACTAACACACATAGCATCATATCATGTCTACTTATCAAACCATCTTATTATTCTTTTCACAATTCAATATAAGTCCATTTATAACACATAGGCAAATCCTGCTTTTATCAATCTTAAGTGGTTATACTTAACTTCCCATAAGGCTAGTATAACTCTTAAGCTCGCTTAAAACCAATTAGTTCTCTTCATAAGAATGATTCAAAGATTCTTATGAAATGCTTTCGATCTTTATTATTCGTGCTTAAGCCGGAGGCATTGCAGTTGTTATTCGTGCTTAAGCCGAGGCATTGCCGTAAGTATTATTCAGCTTAAGCGTCAGGCATTGCCGTAAGTATTATTCAGCTTAAGTCAAAGACATTGCCGTAGTTATATTTTAGTTAACACATGTACGCCTATCGCACTATATATATTGTAAAATATCATGCTTTAGGAAGAATCACATACCTTCTCAAATAAAACCACCGCCAAGTCAATATGTCGCGCAGAGTCACCATAATAGTCACAGATATCTATCAAAGACTACTCAAGGTCATTCTAAACAGAGGGTTCACAATTCTACTGGAAAGTCGGGCAGACTTCCTACCCATGAGCTATATAAGTCTCATCATACCCTATGTAAGTACAAATTTGATTATTCTTCTTTAAACCCTTCTACTGTGGTAATAGTTCAATTCTATTCTACAATATTCTTCTAAGTATTTAATACTTATCCTTATACTACAACAGATATATTCTCTAATTCAAAAGAGGGTTAGGATTAGTTACCTCGGTAAGCCCAATAATATCCTAGAAAAGTCACACCGAGCAAGGTTTTGCTCCTAAGTTGTATGCTCAAGGAAAACTTAGAAGTTCTTCACAACTTCTACTAAGTACTAAGGTATTTGGGCTAGGTATTTTGGGCATTATAACAATACAAGAAGGCAACTTTTCTACCAAGGAGGGGGTAGATTTTGGCTAGGCTAGGGGTGTATTCGCCAGGGCCTTCACAAGGGAGGGGAGGTGTTGGACGAAAGGCTACAAGGGAGAGGAGAGGATTTTCAAGACTGAAAGTTTGTGGATGAAGAACTCTTCATCTCTAAGGGTATTTATAGGTCAAGAAGTGGCCAACCAATGGCCAAGATTTAGACAAGTGCAAGGCAAGTGTAGGTGAGGATTAACTATACACAAATATCCTACCAACTCTCGACTTGTGCACAAGGCACAAAAACGTGCTCACTATGTCCAATTCGCCCAAATGGACGATTTCAAGTCCATCAATCGAGGGTGACAAGTGTCGCCTCCCGTTGGTCCAAAATGTTTCGCCTCTCTAAAAATCCGCAAAATTAGAAATGGCATAGCCGAATTTACCCTACGAAAGTCGTGGAAACGCTTCGTCGGAAAACTATTCGCTTTGTGAGTTGTGCCCAAAGAAATCGCCCAAGCCTAAACTTTAAGGCTAAACTTTTGTACGTATTCCTTACGCACATACTCCGAAATACGGTATAACATTCTCCTCCTTAGAAACATTCGTCGAATGTTCCTTCCCAAGACGCTTAACGATAAGATTCTTCATAACTTAAACAGTTTGCAAATGCCACACGCGGCCACAAAACAACACTTAGGCATAAACGATAATGAAAATTTACAAGTAGGAAAGTGAATTACCTGGAGGTGTGGGGAATAGGTGAGGATACTTCTGCCTCATGTCCTCCCCGGCTTCCCACGCCATCTCCTCCTCGAGCCTGCTCCGCCACAAGACTTTGACGGAAGCCACGCCCTTGGTCCGCAGACGCCTAACTCCGACGATCGACTATCGCGCATGGGAATCTCCTCATACGATAACCCCTGGTCACCGACATCGCCAATCGGTGTACCCTAGATGGATCCCCGATACATCTCCTCAAAGATAGATACGTGAAAAACCGGATGCACCGCCTCCGGACGGACGGCAGATTCAACTCATAGCAACCTTGCCTACCTCGCGACAATCAAACGCCCAATGTACCTGTGGCCGAAGTTTCCTTCTTCCCGAATCTCATCACACCCTTCATGGGTGACACCTTTAGGAAAACCCAATCATGAACTCGAACTCAAGATGCCGACGACGATGATCTGTGATACGACTTCGCCGACTCGAGTCATTAATAGCCGCCTTCGGATAAGCTTCACCTTATCCATCGTCATTGTACCAAATCTGGTCCCACTAGCCGCCGCCCACATCGAACCAACCTAGAGGCGATATGCACTTCCTCCCATACAAGGCCTCATAAGGCGCCATCTGAATACTGGAGTGGTAGCTATTATTATACGCGAACTCAACTAGAGGCAAATGATCCTCCCAACTACCACTGGTCAATAACACAGCTCGCAAAGATATCCTCAAGAGTCCGGATAGTGCGCTCGCCGTCCGTCTGCTCGTGGATGAAATGCAGACTGTGCTCACCAAGGCCCCTAAACCCTCTCGAAGGACTCTGAAGTTAGCCGTAAACCGGGCTCCTCCGTCGATATGATCGAAGTAGGGACTCCATGCATCGACGATCTCTGATGTAAAGTCCGCATAATCCTCACCAAAAGTCGCCCCGACGGAAGAAAATGGGCTGATTTTGTCACCGTCGACGATAACCCATATAGAATCATGTCTCCTCCGAGTGCGAGGTAATCCCGTGATAAAATCCATGCTGATTACCTCCCACTTCCGTGTCGATCTCTATCGTCAGAATAAACCACCGTGCCTCCGTGCTCTACCTTCACCGCCGACAACACGCACCGAGCTACGAACTCGCAACGCCCCTCTTCAAGCCATCCCACCAATACACAGATCTAAGGTCGTGGTACATCTTGGTCGACCGGATGGATAGAGTAACGCGCCGCTGTGTGCTTCCCAAGAACTCACGCCAAGTCCTCAAACATCCGAACACACACCGCCTCAAACCTTAGCACCCCATCGTGCTACCTCAAAAGGACCCTTGCCTCACGTAAGAGCAGATCACGATATCGAATCAAAGCCGATCTCGAATCGCCTCTTCACCTCCTCGACGATGGAAGACTCGCAACCTCACGAACTCTAACCCCACCGCTATCGTAATCAATCAAACGGACACCAAGGCTCGCTAATCGATGCAAATCACGAACCATGTCCCTCCTCTCTAGTCGCACATCCGATAGGCTCCCATCGACCTACGACTAAGAGCATCCGCCACAACATCGCCTTCCCCGGGTGGTACAGATATCAACATCGTAATCCTTAAGCAACTCTAACCACCGCCTCGCTGTAAGTTCGGCTCCTCCGTCAAGATATACCGAGGCTCTGTGGTCTGTATAAATATCCACGTGAACCCCATACAAATAGTGCCTCCATCTTCAAAGCGTGAATCACTACCGCCAACTCCAAATCATGCGGGTAGTTCCTCTCGTGTTTCTTCACCGGGATGCATATGCTATAACCCCGCCATGCCGCATCAACACACATCCCAACCCGATGCCCGACGATCACAATACACGACATAACCATCCGACCTCCGGAAGAGTAAGAACGGGGCGGTCGCCACTCTCTTTCAAAGAATCGAAACCCCGCCACAAGCATCACCATCAAACTTGCCGCTTCTCGAGTAAGCCTAGTCAATGGTGCAGATAGAAGCAAACTTCTACGAACCGATAATATCCTCGCAAGGCCCGTAAAATCGCGAACCTCTCGCCGAGTAGTAGGTCTAGGCAAGTCCCGATCGCTTCGATCTTGGCCAGACGACTAATGCCATCACCCCATAATATGCCCAAGAAACGCCATCAAGTCAACCAAAACTCACATTTGGAAAACTTGGCGTATAATCGCTGGTCCCGAGAATCACAAGATAGCCTCAAATGCTCCGTGCTCTCGCCTCGAGCGAGAATAAACCAAGATATCATCAATGAACACTATCACAAACGTGTCCAAAATGGTTTGAACACCGCTCATCAAATCCATGAATACCGCGAGCATCGTCACCCAAAAGACATGACCGAACTCATAATGCCCGCACGTCCCGAATGCGATCCTAGGGACATCCACCTCTCTCGACTCGCACTGATGATAGCCCGATCGCAGATCAATCTTGAGAAACATCTCGCACTCGCAATCGGTCGAACAAATCATCAATCCCGGGAAGGGTATTCGTTTAATGGTCACCTTGTTCACCGCTCAGATCAACACATGCGCAGCGTCCCGCCCTTCTTCTTCACGAACAATACACGGCGCTTCCTGGGAGAAACACTAGGCCCGATGAAGCCCTTCTCCAAAGAAATCTCTAAGATGATCCTTCAACTCTCTCAACTCGGCAGTGCCATTCAGATGGCGGAATGGAAATAGGCCGAGTGTCCGCAATATGTCAATACAAAACTCAATCTCCTCTCGTGAGGGATACCCGAGGTCATCCGAAACACGCCTGGGAACTCGCGACCATCGAATCGATCAAAATCGTACCGCAGCCTTCAGATCAAACACCCGAACGAGATGGTAGATATACCCTTCTCGCACCATCTTCCTAGCCTTGAGGTAGGAAATAAACCTACCCTCTACGATACCGTGCTCCTCCCACTCAACAATCGCCTCAGAAACTGGAACTGCATTACTCTCTCTCTCAGCCAACATTGGCGTAGCAAGAAGCTAGCCAATCCATCCCCATAATCACGCCGTCACCATCTCCAACTCTATCAAGTCGCCAGGTCCGACGATCAGAATGGTCACAGACAAGCTCTATATACCCGCCGAGCTACCACCGAATCACCCATCGCGTAGCTACCTCGAAAGTGGTCTATGGACTCGTGCTCTATCCCTATCCTACTAGCAACAAGGGGAGATATATAGGACAGAGTAGAACCCGATCTATCAAAGCATACACATCAAACCCGAACCGATAAGGTACCGTGACGACACCAGTGAGGCCTCCGATCCTCGCTTACCGGACAAAGCATAAACGCGGTTCGAGGACCGCTAGAATCGGGACCCGAGCCACGACTGGCCACCTGGCCGACCCATGAGTACCTTGCCTCCGTGGCGCAGTAATCGGGGATGAAGAAGACCGCGAAGAACTCGTAGCCGACTTACCATCAAGATCGCCTTGTCTGACAAGCCGCATAGTGACCTCGCCGCTACAATCAAACAAACTCCCGTAGCACCACAACTCCCGGCGGATCTACCGTGACGGCCACACCGGTGGTGGTCCCGACGCCGCATCCGCGCCTCGATTTCTCAAGTCCCGCCCCGTCCGCCTCGAATATCTCGGCCGGCTGAGGACGGCGCAGAGTGCTCGGGCCGGCCGTGGTGCATCTAGATCGCCGAGGCCGCCACCACGATAGCCACCAAAAGACTCGCCGCCCCGGTCTTCTTCCGCTCACAACCCGCGTCTCTACGCCTCACATCCAAGAGCATGAGCTCGCATGCGGTAATGTCCATACCCTACCGAGAGAAACACCCGCACATGACTCGGCCATATAGTCGCTCAGCCGGTGACATAGCGGTGCACCCTATCCTCCATATCCGCTACCAATGCCGGGACATATCGATCCAATGAATCAAACTCGACATTGTACTCCCGACAAAGGCCCTCTCTCGCTCGCAGTAAAAATCTATCACCCGCGCCTCCTCATCCGCGAGGCAAGAAGTGAGTGAGGAAAGCCTCCGAGAACTCATCCCAAGTAGCCGGGACGCGTTTCCCGGATAACTCCCATGAATCAAACCAATCGATCATGCGTATCACGCAAATCGACGCGAACCGGCGTCACAGACTCGCCTCGAGGCCTTGATCACCTCACGATCCTTCAAGCCGACGGATGAACTCGCGGATCATCCTCCGCCGACCCAGAAACTCGCGGCTACAACTCAAGAAATCTCGTAGCCTCAAACTATCTCGCCGTGTACCACGGCGCGACCAGGCCGAGCTGAACTGAACCGCCAGATCCGGTCTTCTCTCAGACGGGCCACAACTTTAGCCAAAAGTCGGGCTATCTCTCAGACTCCTAACTCTCCGCCCCAGCCGTGGGACGAGGTGTGGGTACTGTGGTCTGGCTGGGCCGGGCGGCGTCATAGAACTCGCTGCCTCGTATAGACCGGGCTCGAGCCTCGTGACTGGGTGTCTCGCTAGCGCCTCGGCTCGCTTTGCCCTTCGGGCCCGGTTGCCTTACGTGGAGGCATAATCACATAGAAAGGAATACGTTAGAGGGTCCAACCTATAACATGCCTCTAAAGCACGATCTCGTAATGAGAAGAATGGAAACCAATCCTAAATATCTTATAGCCTCCTCGATTATTGGTGTGGTGCACAACACACCGATAATCAAGACTCTACTAGATACGGCCTGAGACACTTTTCGAGGATTAATCGCTCGATACCACTTTTGTCACGACTGCCCGGCCCGTGGATCGTGCTTACCGGCACCCAAGTAGTCATACATCGAGTAATCGGAAATATAAAGCAAGACATGAAACAGCTTTATAAAACAAGACACGCTTTATGTGAAAACATCGCTTTCTAAGATATATATATAAACATGGTTTAGCGCTACATCCGACATCGCATAACATGACTACTGCACTTAAGGAAATATACAACTATGGCGACAGGCCCCGCCATACCCCGATCAGACAAAACTATCTACAACAGGAGATCATACCCAAAAGTAGAGCCTCCTAAAAGATGGAGCTCCCACACCAACGTAGATCCTAAGAATGTGGATCTAGCACTGCCGCCCTTACTGCGGATGAACGCAGCCCCAAGGAGGTCAAGACAACAGTACTAAGTATATGAAATCAGAAATACTTAAATGAAACATATCACTTTAAAAACAGCTTTGCAAGTATGTTTGAAACAACCAGAAACCGCATATAGTGCCACATCACAAACAAGAGCGCAATAGGTAAATCAGAATGTGTCTTTTCTAGGCCGCGAATGATCGAGCAGGCCAATTGCCCGTAGTATCACCATGCAAGCCTAATCTCGACTCAGTAGTCCGCATAGGCCAATCACATAGGCCCGCATAGGTACATAACCCCGCATCGAGGTAGCTACTCCTGCATCGCCCCGACTCGTCGTCCGCACGCCACATGGACCGCATGAGGTATAACCCGCACACTAACCGAACTCCCGTAGCTCGCATAGGTCCCTTGGACCCGCATGAGGTATTCTCGAATCATGGTCCTGCATCACCGAGTCTACCCCGCACGGAGGCGACAACCCCGGTAATATGTCAAGAGGTGGTGATGCTACACTAACCTAACGACTTATCGTTAAACAACATAAGCACAACAAGAATACTCTTTTTCACAAACGTTACAAGACACTAACACACATAGCATCATATCATGTCTACTTATCAAACCATCTTATTATTCTTTTCACAATTCAATATAAGTCTGTTTATAACACATAGGCAAACTGTTTCTTTTATCAATCTTAAGTGGTTATACTTAACTTCCCATAAGGCTAGTATAACTCTTAAGCTCGCTTAAAACCAATTAGTTCTCTTCTCATAACGATTAAAGATTCTTATGAAATGCTTTCGATCTTTATTATTAGGGCTAAGCCGTGAGGCATTGCCGTAAGTGTTATTCAGGCTTAAGCCGTGAGGCATTGCCGTAAGTATTATTCAGGCTTAAGCCGTGAGGCATTGCCGTAAGTATTATTCAGGCTTAAGTCAAAGACATTGCCGTAGTTATATTTTAGTTAACACATGTACGTCTACCGTACTATATATATTGTAAAATATCATGCTTTAGGAAGAATCACATACCTTCTCAAATAAAACCACCGCCAAGTCAATATGTCGCGCAGAGAGTCACCTATAATAGTCACAGATATCTATCAAAGACTACTCAAGGTCATTCTAAACAGAGGGTTCACAATTCTACGGAAAATCGGGCAAAGACTTCCCTACCCGTGAGCTATATAAGTTCATTGTGAAGCGATCCCATGTAAGTACTGATTTGATTATTCTTTTTAAACCCTTCTCATGGTAATAGCTCAATTCTATTCTACAATATTCTTCTAAGTATTTAATACTTATCCTTATACTACAAAGATATATTCTCTAATTCAAAAGAGGGTTAGGATTAGTTACTCGGTAAGCCCAATAATATCCTAGAAAAGTCGCTACCGAGCAAGGTTTTGCTCCTAAGTTGTATGCTCCAAGGAAAACTTAGAAGTTCTTCACAACTTCTACTAAGTACTAAGGTATTTGGGCTAGGGTATTTTGGGCATTATAACAATACAAGAAGGCAACTTTTCTACCAAGGGAGGGGGGTAGATTTTTGGCTAGGCTAGGTGGGGTGTTTTCGGCCAAGGGCCTTCACAAGGGGAGGGGGGAGGTGTTGGACGAAAAGGCTACAAGGGAGAGGAGAGGATTTTCAAGACTTGGAAAGCTTTGTGGATGAAGAACTCTTCATCTCTAAGGGGGTATTTATAGGTCAAGAAGTGGTCAACCAATGGCCAAGATTTAGACAAGTGCAAGGCAAGTGTAGGGTGAGGATTAACTATACACAAATATCCTACCAACTCCTTGACTTGTGCACAAGGCACAAAAAACGTGCTCACCATGTCCAATTCGTCCAAATGGACGATTTCAAGTCCATCAATTGGAGGTGACAAGTGTCGCCTCCCGTTGGTCCAAAATGTTTCGTCTCTAAAAATCCGCAAAAATTAGAAATGGCATAGCCGAATTTACCCTACGAAAGTCAGGAAACGCTTCGGAAAACTATTCGCTTGTGAGTTGTGCCCAAAGAAATCGTCCAAGCCTAAACTTTAAGGCTAAACTTTTATACGTATTCCCACGCATATACCGGAAATACGGTATACAGCTTCACATACTTGGTACATTCTTCGCATCGACCTCCTCGGCGTCGCGTTTACGCCGCAGTTTAGACGCAGCTGGTGATCTACAGTGTAGTGTCACGACCCGACCGATCGTGATCGGTGCAGCTTTCCGGCACCACAACATCAGAGAAAACCAGCGGAATATAAACTCAAAATAAACAACCATAATGATATAAATAGTCTAGCAATTTTGCTAGACTATTTATATCATTATGGTTGTTTATTTTGAGTTTATATTCCGCCGTTTTCTCCGATGTCAGGTCACGCAGTGCCCGTTAAGGCACTAGGACTCGCCGTAGTTTTGGATAGCTCCTCTGCTCGTGAGTTTATCTTTTTGGTATAGTTCCTTCAAGATGCTTTTGTACTATGGTACACGGGCCTTGTCCGTCATATTTCAAGAAAATTCTTAGGTGCGTATTCATATGTGGGATTGGACTCATATACGGTGTAGTGTCTTTTGTTATGTATATTATACGACAGCCGTTTCGGCTTTGCCCTTGTACGTACGTTGGTTTTAAAAAAAAAAGGTGGTATTTAAATTCCGCATTTTACTTGTGTCTGTAAGGTAGAAGGTGCGCCTGTAGGCACCGATCCACGGCCCGGTTCGGGCGTGACAGTGGTATCGAGCAAATCCTCGGAATGTTTCTGACCGTGTCTAGTAGAGTCTTGATTATCGGTGTGTTGTGCGCCACACCCATAAACAGAGGAGGCTACAGGATATTTAGGAGTTGTTTATTCTACTCACTCTAAGATCGTGCCATAGATTTGTGTTAGTAAGATAATTCCTCTCGACGTATATTTGTGTATGCCTATGCCTCCAAGGAGGGCAATGCCTGAAGGGCAAAGGAGTAGCAGGAGCTACGGTCGATCAGAGATTTGATAGGGCTTATGCCTGTGGTATACCGGATGTTGTTCGCGATCGAAGTTCTTCTGCGCGTGTTTTGAGACCCAGACGAGCCTCTAGTTTCTCGTTAGGAGAAGACTATAGAGTCGTGAGGAAGCGATTATGTTATTGACCAAGATAAGCGGTGCTCAGTTTCATCACAGGAGGTTATTTGGCGATCTGGTAGGTGTCAGAGAGTAGAGGCCGCGGAGATCAGCGTAAGAGGGCTAGACCGGTTGGTTATCCCAGTGAGTTTTTGGACGAGCAGCCTAAGCAGCGAGTGAGATATTTGTCCCAGCCTACCCAGTACATACCCCCGCAGCTCACAGGTGGGAGATTTGATCCCACAAGGTATTTAGGAGCCGGTCCGAGCTCCAGGGGTCGAGGTTCTCAGAGGAGCAGAGGATTTTCTCAGTCGAGGCCACTTTTTCCTCGATGTTCAGATGTAGTAAGCGTATTTTGGGAAATGCCATTATGGCAGTGTGTTTGTTTTTATTGTGGCCGTCCCGCCATATGCGAGGGTATGTCCTTTTAGAAAGAGCACGGTGATGTGGCTCACCGCGAGGCCGATGGTTGGTTCCTTTCCTCCACAGTTTGCGTCCCCGATCCGTGGTGTTGGATGTCAGCCAGTCGTGCTAGAGGTCAGGGTGGAGTTTATAGTTCTGGCGATCCTTCGAACCGCATAGATGACGTGACTACTGGACAGGATCAGGAGGCAACATCGCATGGGGTTACAGGTATATGTCGATTCTTTTGAATCATACGTGCATTGATAGATTCAGATTTCACCCTAGCATATATGTTTTCCCTTTGTTGCTAGTAGTTGTAAGTGATAGTACCCCCAGAGGTAGGAATACTTTGATTAGTAAAGTGAAAAGTTAAGAATGTTGACAAGAATGATAAAGTGAACTGAGACTATAGTTGTGTAGAGTTCACAAATTATAGTTACCCCATAATAAGTGTAAAGATCAATAGGGAAAAGTGTGCAGTAGAAATACTTCGTCCTATGTGACGAACCTCTAGTGAATAGGGGGATAGGGTGAGAAGTACCTTGAGATAAGAGAAAGATTTATTTCAGACTAAGAATGAGAAGTTAAGTATGACGATAGGTCGGGTTATGGACTCATCTCGGGTCAGCCGGTAGTATGGAATGGGGTGATGTCAGTTGGTGATGGTCTCGCTATGTGATAGGGTCACGAGAGTGCAAGGCCCAAGTCTAGTTGATCGTTGTACGAGTTCATGTCTATGTTCCACCGGAACCAGGTCGTAAGGGTCGAGAAGAGCCTTAGCGGGAATTCAAGTAGTATATGGCAAAGTTGGTTAGTAACCTCTAAAGATCTTGTTCGTGATAAGACTGTAACCTTCGAGCTTTGTGAGAAGGGGCCGCGGACGGAAGGTCCATTGATATGTTTACGTATGTTATGTGGTGGTCATGTGTGGCATCGTTAGTCTTGTGGAGTATTGATTGATAGGCATAGTATAGAGATTGTGCCGGAGTGTGTATAGCTTGAAAACCGACTAAGAACATTCGGGGACGAATGTTTCTAAGGGGAGAAGAATGTTACACCCCGTAAGTCCAGGACATGTATAAGAGAATGTACGTAAGGAATCAAGATTTGGAAATTGGTACGAAAGGAAGAATTGTTTGTCCGACGGAAAATCTCCCGAACGTCGGAAAGGAAAAATGTTCGTTGAGGAGAATTAGATTCTCAAAATGCATTATTTGAAGAGTATGGAACTTATTAACATTATGGAAATTTATTTTTACGGATTTGGTCATGTGGGGCCCACCCGAGGAATTTTACATTTTTGTGGTGCCCACGAGGGTTACAGAATTTTATGGACGAATGAGGGGGAGACACGTGGCACCCCCACATATGGTCTTGGACGTTTTTAGTAAGGGTAAAATGGTCATTGACCATCAAGGAATATAAGGCTTGCTAGCTTGAGATTGTTGACTAGTCAACTTGTCCACTTGGCTTAACATTAATTGTCCTTCATCCTAGCCCACAAGTGTTTTAATCTAAGCCCTCCAATATGTTTTATATACTACACTAGTGCAAGACAAGCTCTTCAAACACTTAGAAAAATTTAGAGAACCTTTGTTCTTCAACAATAGCTCCCGGGTTCACCTATCTTGCCACAAGAAAAATTTGTAGTTTTGATCCATTATTCACAAGACTTAAACCCAAGGTCCCTAAGTATATTGTAAGGATATCTCAATAGAAAGATTGCGGAAAAACGACGTTTTCACGTTAGTCGCAAGGCGAAAACCTAAGTAGTTTTCCTAGTTTTGGATTGGAAATGGAAGAGAAGTTGGTTGTGAACTTCTAAAGGCTTCAAATAGCGTATTGGAGCGTAAAGGAAAGGAGCTAAGAATTTCTAAGGCGCGACTTTGAATCTTGGAAATTTTAAGGGCTTATAAAGGTATAAATCTTGTCGTTTTAGCAATTAAAGTTTACTTATTGTTGTAGCTATGGATATTAGCAAGCATGAGTTTTATAGTTTGAAGTTTGGTAAGTGTATTGGCTATTGGAACCCTAATCCGAAAACTAGCATGTTTAGCCTTAAGATTACAATTCAAGTTGATTATTAGTTTAAGTCGTTGCATGTTGTATAAGAAGGAAATTGTAGTTGTTGAAGTTGTTTATCACTATATAACATGTTAGATCTTAGAACTTGGAATTGGAAAATGATTGGAAAAGACTTTGAGTTGTTGTTTATATAGCCGAGAATGGCTTTAAATATGGAACTACTTGGTATGAATTGTGGGGCGGAATTTTACACGTATTGTAAGGCGTGTAATCCCCTTTGATTGGTTGGTATGTTGAGCCTTAAATGTGGCATGTTTGGTTATTGAATTCGGCCTTGAAAAAGGTGGCAAAGTATGTAGAAACAAAGGAAGTGCTGCCCGATTTTCCGTAGAATAAGAGACCGTATACTTAGTATTATTCTACGTTAGAAACTAGAGATTGATAGTCATGTTGTGACCCTTATAGGTTGACAATTATACGTACGGCGTATTCGGCTTAGCTTGTGGATTTAGCCGAAAAGGTATGTGAACTATTGTCACGACCCGTTCCGGGGCCCGTGACTGGTGCCTTACCCGGGCACCCAAGTAGTCATACATCAGAGAAATCAGCGGAATATAAAACAACCAAGATATGAAACAGTATAAATAAGACACAGTTTCTGGGAAAAAGTTGCCTTTCGGCATATATGTATATAAGTACCCCAAAATGAACAGTTACATCCCAACCTTACAACAGTCACTGCACCTCTAAGAGTTTAAAACAACAATGGCGGGACAGGGCCCCGCCATACCCCTGAATGCAAATATCTATAACGACAGGGGACCATACCAAAATGCTAAGACTCCGGAGAAACGGAGCTTTCCCAACGCTGAAACGGTGATCCTAAGAACGGGAATCAACAGTAGGAGTACCTTTACCTGCGGCATGAACGCAGCCAAGGAGGTCGATAACAGTACCAAGTATGTGAAATCAAAATATCAGAAATGAAATCATAGTAGTCTATATAAAGCGGGAGACATGTATGATAACCAAAACTACGATTCACAATAAATAGCGATGCCAAGTCGTGGACTCACGCCTCAAAGTCATCATAAAACCGCACGGGTAAGTACGAAGGCATAGCCGACTACTAAAACCCACGATAAAACAAGGTCGTAAATCAGATCATGAGATCTGTCTGCATCACATGATCAAAGCGGCCACTCGCGCGAGATCTAATGCGCGTCTAGCCACGAACTTCCGTAGCTCGCGCATAGGCCACTCGATGGCCCGCATGAGGTATTCCCCGCATCGAGGTAGCTACTCCCCGGCGCCCTGGACTCGCCGTCGCACGCCATAAAGACCGCATGACCACAAGCGGCCGCGTACTAACGGAACTCCGTAGCTCGCGATAGGCCATACAGACTGCATAAGGTATTCTCGAATCATAGGTCACTAGACCCGCTGAGTCTACCCCGCGTCGGAGGCGACAACCCGGAATCATGGTGATATAATATCATCATAACACTTATCGTTAAACAACCTAAGCACAACAAGGAAAACCCTTTACACAAACATCGCAAGATACTAACTCACGTAGCATCCTAACATGTTTACTTATCAAGTCAACAAGAAAGTATTACAAGACTATCACAAATCAATACAATCAAGTTATTCACACAAGGTACTTTCTACATTATGCTAACAAGTTCGGGTTTTTAGCCCCAAAGTACTTCATGTATTACTCTTTAAAAGATCCGCTTTTCACAAAAGTCACACAATACCCGTAGTATAAAAATAGAGTGATTATCTTTTGAAGTAAATCAGAACACTTCTCTTTGTAAAATCAAGTAACAACATTCTTTTCCCAACGCTCAAGTTTGCCTAATTTCAATTACTCAAGTTTCTCATTTTCGAAAGGTTTCGTAGTTCATAGTTTTAATCCTTTAAAACAATTTGAGAAACATATACCTTATGTGTGAGTAAGTTATTATTGTTCATAACAATCTTATTACAGCAGCCATGATCTAGGAAATGTAATATCATTTTGTCTCATCTTAGCTCCTATGCAGATGGAAGTTTCTACTGGTTTTAATAATACTTTATTAGTCAAACATTTCCCTTTATTAGCGCTGCTGTGGTTTGTTCGACATTCATTCCGATCGGTAAAACATCATTCCTTTTAAAAACCAAAAATACTATTTACTCACGAATGAGGTTTCACACTTTTAACAAAATTCATATTAGTATAGTTAAGTCAAGTCTCTTATTTTCTTAAATCAATAAATCATTCTTTTTATCACTCTTAAGCCGTTATACCTAACTTCCCATAAAGCTAGTATAACTCTTAAGCTTTTAAAACAAAGTGTTACTCTTAAAAAGGTTTCTTAATTCTTTTGAACTACTTCAGATTCTTTTTATTCAGGCTTAAGTCAAAAGACATTTCCGTAATTATTATTCAGGCTTAAGTCCGAAGACATTGCCGTAATTATTATTCAGGCTTAAGTCCGAAGACATTGCCGTAATTATTATTCGATTAACACACGTCGTCTACCGTACTATATACATATTCTTTAAAATATCATGCTCGAGAGGATAGGAAGAATCACATACCTTCTACGAAAATCCACCGCCAAGTTGAATATGTCGCCTGAGAGAATCGACCTATAACGATCAAATACGCCTATCAACGTCTGTGATCAGATGCATAAAAGCTCTAAGCGGAGGTTCGTTATTCTATGGACATTTGGGCAGCACTTCCCTACCTCGGTGAGCTACTCAAGTCTCATCAGTGAAAACAAATTCATGTAAATGATTCTATTATTCTTCTTTTAAACCCTTCTACTGTGATATCAGTTCAATTCTATTCTTAATATCCTTCTAAGTATTTATACTTATTCTTATACTTCTACAGTATGTATTTTCTAATTACAAAAGGAGGATAAGGTTATTTACCTCGGTAAGCCCAATAATATCCTAGATAAAAGTCGCTGAGCAAGGTTTAGCTCCTAAGTTGTGCGCTCAGAGCTCGAAAACCTTAGAAGTTCTTCACAACTTCTACTAAGGACTAAGGGATTTGGGCTAGGTAATTTGGGCATTATAACAATACTAAGGCAACATTTCTACCAAGGAGGGGGTAGTGTTTGGCTAGGCTAGAGGGGATTAGCCTCGGCTAAGCTTCTCAAGGGGGGGGAGGTGTGTTGGACGAAAAGGCTTAAGGGAGAGGAGAGGATTTTTCAAGACTTGAAAAGATTTTGTGGATGAAGAACTCTTCATCTTAAGAGGGGTATTTATAGGTCAAGACACGCCAACCAACGCCAAGATGATGCCAAGTGCAAGGCAAGTGTAGGGTGAGGATTTAGGCAAGTGTCCTGGCCAACTTGCACAAAATATCCTACCAACTCCAAGACAAAATGGACACTCGATCGCCATATTGGCGCCTCAAGTCCATCAATCGAGGTGACAAGTGTCGCCTCCCGTTGGTCCAAAATGTTTCGTCTCTGGAAAAATCCGCAAAAATTAGAAATGACATAGCGAATTTACCCTACGCGAGTTTAGTAAAGCGTTTCGAAAAACGACTCTAATCGGGTGTTGCACAAAGTGAAATTCGCCAAGCCACCAGGGGGTGACACGTGTCTCCCTCCTACTCGTCCAAAATATTTCATCTTCCGAAAATATCCATAATGGCCAAAATCTTGAAAACAAAGTGGGCCCCACAAAACCGTAAATTTCTCCCGTGGGCCCCACGTGACCTTTTCCGAAAATAAAATTCCATAATTCTCTAATATTCCAAGAAGTCCGAATACCAAATCTGGGAATCCAATTCCCATTAACGAACCTTTTTCTTCACAAAAACCGGAAACTTTTCCGTCGAAAATCACATCTTTCTTTCTTTCCAAAATTTCTGTCGTATACTCGTACGTACATCCTCACATACATACCCTGAAACTACGGGGTATAACAACTATCTCCTCTTCTAGCATGATTCCTTAAGATAAAGAAAGTATGGCTTACTCCTTAAATGATCCATTCCCTGGTTGTATTTGGATTGCCTAGAATAGAATTTGTTCTATGTACTTCCTTGATTGTACTTTGATGTTTAAATTGTAAGTTGTATAATCCATTTCCTTAGTGAAGTTTATATTCTTAAAAGTGAAAGTATTTTACTTAAAGTACATAGAGTCTTGAAAAGGAAGTGGTTTCCAAACCTTTTGGCTAGTGCCTTAATTCCAAAACCTAAGGGTTGTTATAATGACTTTAGGGGAGTTAAAGGAGTGATTTACTTGAGGTTTAAAAGTAGAAGAAACTTGTTTTCTAAATATTAAGAGACTTGAAGTATTTTTGAAACTTAAGAACTTGATTTGTAAGTATGTGATACTTGGTTTTAAAAGTATAAGTCTCTTGGTTATAAAAGGAATGGATATGTCTAAAACCATAAAGGGTTATAACGGCTTTATGGGAAGTTGGTTAAAACGGCTTTATGGAAGGTTAAGAAAGTTGTCTATTTTGATTATTAGGCATAAGTTGCCTAGATTGTGAAAATTTGAAGTTACTTGATTTCAAGCTTTGAAATGAGTTTTCTAAAAGTGTAGTAACTTACTTTGAAAAATAGACACACCTTGATACTACGGGTGTTAGTATCTTGGGGTTTTACATTAAAAAGAGTCTTTTGAAAAGAATGTACGTACGTAGTACTTTGGCTTGTTTAATTGAGAATTATTCTATAAGTGCCTTGAGTTTATAAAATGAAAGTCTAAAGATTTTATGAACTTGCCTATGTGTGCTGGTGATAGCTTTTGAGTGCAAGTATTATGTTTTATTACGTTGCCGCTACTCTCGGTTGGAGGGTCAGCTGTCTTGTTGTAAGTTTACTTGGACGTACCGACAGTGATGTGGGATTCCACGGGTATGCTTCTAGTATTTGTGTTACTCCTTGGACATGCTTATACGATGTGGGATTCCGGGGCATGTGACCATGAGGCGGGTTAGATTCCTGGATTTGTTTGTATTACCCCATGGTCATGCTTATACGATGTGGGATTCCGGGGCATGCGACCACGTGGGATATTTTATTCCATGGATTGGCCCTCCATGAGATTGAGTGACGCAGGCTGGATCTGGTAGATAGCTTTCGTACTTGCCCCCGTCAGTTCTATCACGCTTGATACCAGAGGCTCGTGAGATAGCTTTCGCACATGCCCGGCCATATCTCGTGACGCAGCCGATCTCGTAGTTAGCTTTCGCTTGCCCCGCGATTGTTGACGCAGCCGATCCGTAGTTGGCTTCGTACTTGCCCCGCCGTTTTATGACGCAGCCGATCTCGTGGTTCGCTTTCCTACTTCGCCCGCATGGTAGGACACAGTGGGACTTGGTGTTCATGTATGCCTATTGGTGTTATATTATATCATGGATCGCCTGGCGGAAGGATTCCACAGGCATGATTGATATTATAGGCGTGAGACCCATGGTTATATTTTAGTAATGACTTTGAGGGCACGCGTCCACGACTTGATATGATCGCTTATGTATTGTGTCGTAGGTTGACTATCATACATGTCTCTGCTTTGTTTAGATATTATGATTTCATTACGCATTTCATGCCACATACTTGGTACATTCTTCGTCGACCTCCTTCGGCCGTCATCTGCCGAGTTTAGGTCTGCAGATTTGGTGATCTGGTGTAGGACCGCCGTAGTTTTGGATAGCTCCTCTGCTCGTGAGTTTATCTTTTTGGTATAGTTCCTTCAAGATGTGCTTTGTATGCGGTTATGGGTACAATGGGCCTTGTCCCGTCATATTTCAGTATAACTCTTAGAGGTCTGTATTCATATGTGGGATTGGACTCATGTACAGTGTAGTGTCTTTTATTATGTATATTATATGGCAGCCTTGTCGTCTTTGCCCTTGTACGTATGTTGGTTTTGAAAAAAAAAATGTGTTATTTAAATTTCGCAGTTTACTTGTGTTGTTAAGGTAGAAGGGTGCCCAGGTAGGGCACCAGTCACGGACCCGGGGTTCGGGGCGTGACACATCCCTTAAACAACGTCCAAAAATCTTAACATACCTCGAATGTCGAGAAAACGTGTCATAAACCTCAAGATATTGCATTTCCTTTCCTTAAAGCCTTATAACATTCCGAATCTATTAAATATATGTTATTCATAAGTAACAAGTCCATAGACACCTATATTTATATAGTTACAATTTGGGCATAAAAAGTCAACCCAAAAGTAAAACTCAAGCCCCCAAGAACAAAACTAGAATTTTATGAGAAATTTGATTTACACATATCCTAATTAGTCTAAATCTGAAAACATTAGCTAAAACCATCCACTAAATGGATCCCAAATTGAAGATTTACCAAAATTTAACATAAGACTCAAAACCCCCAATTGCCAACCCAAAAACATGGCTTAATTCACTAGTTAAAGGAAGGAATAAAAAAATATTAAAATAAGAGTTAGAATCTTATCCCCAAGCTACATTGTGCCAATTTCCTTTAGAATCACCTCAATCAAGCTCTAGAATCCAAGATATAAAATTATGAAGTCCAAATTCAAAGTGAAAAATTAATTCATTGGGAGGTCGATTTCCTTCATCGCGAACGCAGGTAGACCATCGCGATGAGTCTTCCTGACCTGACCTGAGATTAACCTTCGCGAACGCAAAGGATGAATCACGAAAGCGAAGGGCAAAAGATTGCTTCCACGACCCGGCCTTAACAACCCTACGCGGTAGCGAATACCCCCACCGCGATCACGACGGCACATATTCTCCTTCTCCGTGAAAATGACCATCTGCCCGCAATCACGTAGAAGTATTGCTTGCACCAGCAACCAAAAATGCCCAAAACTTCATTTGAACACCGGGAATAAATCTGGAACCTCCCGAACACAAACCAAATAAGCATTTCACTCTAATACACTATGAACCTGCTCACGCACTCAAAACACTGAAACAGGGTCGTCTTGATTCTATCTTGATCGTGGTCAACTCTAATCATTTAACTTACTAGTTTCTCCACCAACGTCTAAAACTCACCCAAGCCTGCCGGGATCCGAACCAACTACTTGAATAAGTCATAAATCACATTCTGGACCTCATGGAATCGACGAAACTCCTAGTCGACTTCATTAACCCCCGATGTTGACTTTGGTCGAACTTCTCTATTTCTGTAACTTAGAACTTATAATTTTACTTATGCTTCTCTGATTATCTTGGAAACCGTGTCACCCATCTCCGCAAGTCAAGAATACTATATAAAGCTACGGAAAGTGTATCTTGGGGTAAAAGAGTCCAACTCTTAAAATGACATGGTGGGTTGTTACATCATCTACCACTTAAAGAAACATTCATCCTCAAACGGTAAACAAAATAAGTACTTGAACAGTCAAAAATACGGTATTTGCTCTGCATGTCCGACTTGGTCTCCCAAGTAGCCACCTTGACCGGAAGATGCCTACATTGAACTTTCAATGAAGATATCTCCTTAGATCTCAACTTTCGAATCCGGCGGTCCAAAATTGCATATCCTTTTCAAATGTCAGATTTTGATCAAGTAACACTGAATCCCATTGGATCACATGAGAACCATCCTGGTGATACTTCTTTAATATCGAAATAATAAACACGGGGTAAATAACGTCAACATAGACCACCTCACTAATACACTGAACAATCTCAAAAGGATCAATATATCTCAAACTCAACCTGCCCTTCTTTCCAAACCTCATCACACCCTTCATGGGTGAATTAAAGGTTAATATTGATATAATCATTGAATTAGGGAGATATGCCAAAAGCTTCTCGTGGAGGTAATTGGACAAGACAATATTCAACATATAACTCTCCGAAAGCACATGATTATTATTTGAAAATGTAATACTAAATGCCAATATGTATTTGATTCATTGTATAGCTTTTGAAGTAAAGATGAGGGGGGAAAGTCTATCCTTGTAACTTTGCCTCTTAATATACTGACATTCTAAGAAACTCTAAGATAAATTAGGATAATTTAAAAGTAAATTAAACAAGAAGAGTAAAAAACAAAATAAAAACTTAAGGAGAAGACAAGTCTCTTCAAGTTTTATGAAGGTTATACTTTAGCAATTAAAGCAACAAAAAAGAAAAACTAAGCACAATGCTACTGTGTCAAATTATTGAATTCATCCTCCTATATTACATTAATGCTACCTCAAAAGTGAATAAGGAAACAAAAAACTCATGAATACTAGAACTAGAAAGGCTGCCCCAACCCACAGACTAAACAAAGGTGACATATACACATAACAAACATCTTTCTTTTATTAAAAATTTAGTGTCGCTTAATTCGAGAGAAGAACTAATGTAATGGAGTCTTTTATGTCGAGTTTTGATGAATCAAACTACGTATAAATGTATCTTACGCTAATTAAGTTGTGTTATTACTTTAACATTCGTCGCATTGCTACTCGACATCTTATTTCATTTTTTTAAATGAAATTATTAAAAATTAGAAACAAGTACAACTATGAAAAGTTGTTCTGAAGAACTTTATCTCTTCTGTGTTCACAAAAACATATCTTAGAAATGGAACAATCGGTTAGTTGTAAAACAAAACATAAATAGTCGTTTTCTTGCTAATATAAGATCAGTTCCAGTAGTTAATCATTAAATTTGCTTGATCAATTTAATACATGACCAACAAATGCAAAACTACGGTTTCATTGTTATTTTCTCAAACTAGTATGTTGGGAAGAAATATTATAGAAAGAAATTTTATACCAAAATTTAAAGTTGACTCCCTCTAAATTGAAAGTAGCTGAGTAACATTATAAGGTAACTGATGACATGACTTCTATGATATTGAAACAATGAAAAGAAGCATATTAAAGGTATTGTTTTATACAACTAAGAATTGCCACTTGATACTTGCATTGGCACCTTTTTTAATTATAAATTGAACTAGTGATTATCCTAATTAAGACAATGTCATTCGTTCCATTATATCATACATAATTTATTTGTTTGGAGAAGAAAATGAAACTGCATTCATCATGCAGTGTGTTAAACGCAGCACTACATTAATTCAGATATGCATTAATAATTTAAAGAATAAATTATGTCTAAGTTGGACAAATTGGGTATTGTTTAGCTCATCTTGATCCAACCCATCTCAAATCAAATAACCTTTAGACATGATTGAGCAATTGTAACAAATCTTAACCAGCCCAAATTCAGTCCAAACACCCCGTTTGCCACCCTTTAAATTCAAGACACTGACGACTCTACTTCATGAGGTAATTACCAACTTTAAAAACAAAACGGTAATAATTCAGACTTTTGAGATAGCTAAGCAATCACTGCCAGGAAGTTTCAAAGGCTACAGTTTACAAGCTATTGAAACAGAGATGGCAATTATCTAATTATATACAAGTATTGTCACAAGCAAGCTCCTACTAATCAGGAATAGCATATTCAAATCACTATCTATGAACCTTTCTTTTGAGTGTTCAAAGATCAAACAATGAATTAATTGCATGACTGCAGACGGAAACCCCAAAAATGTCTCCGTGTGCAGAACATCAAGACGAACTTTCTCCAAAATAGTGAGAAGAGAAGCTTTACTGCTGACTTCACTTTCTACCGCTAGTTCCAATTTGTGGCTTGCCTGTAACCTCAGACTCCTGGAAAAATATCATACATAAATCATTTATAGCTGAAAACACTAATATACTTCTTTTTCTTTCTTTTGGGGATTGATGAGTATATATATTAAGAAACGCTAAAGAAACCAAGGGTTCAGTTGATGGAATATACCTGTGGGAGGTGCAAGTAAATGTATGTCTTTGCAGTTGATGGATTGTGATTTTCTGCACCCTTACTCCAATCATAACAAACCTATACACAAAATTGGATAAACAATTAAAAACTGAAGAAAATTTGCACGCAAGACTAAGAGAAAATCAGACATTAGAAGATTCGAAAAATTAGGGGGGATTTCATGCTGGCAGGAAAAAGGCTACGGTGGAACTGGGGTAAGTATCTTAGTGGCACAGAGTACACCCCCTCACGAAAGGGTAGTAAAGGTTCTACTGAACAAAAGTAACCAAAAACATACCGCATATGCATAGATTGAGCCATCATTGTTGAATACACTGCAAGGTATGGGCTGGCTGCATCTTGACATTGCCTAAAGAAAACACACACAGAAAAATCATAGTGGAAGATGCCAAAAGTTGAAGCGGCTACAAATGTTAAATATAAAATATTCTTGTCTACTTCCACAATTAAAGAATTATAACATGCTATGAAAAATGAGCCAGTCTCAACACATGATAGCATTATTGAGAACCGTGTCAGCGTTCCATTTGATACACTATTTGATTGACAGAGATTGTTGTTAAATTTGATAATGACAAGTATTTATAGTAATGATTGAAAAACTGTTTGATAGAGAAAATATACATCCAAGGTAAATAATTTGAATAGTTTATGGATTTGAATTCTCGAAAGTTGTGAAAGTTGAATAAGACTAGAATTGTATCAAACCCGACACATTTAGGATGTCCTAAAATAAAGTGTCATATAAAGTGAAGATTATACTGTAAAAGATAACATGATTAAGTATCGGAATGAAAAGGGTTAATTGGAGCGGAATGGATATTGAGAATTCATATAGATGACACCAACTAGTTGGGATTGAGGCATAGTTGTAGTAGTATGGAGAATCAACCAGAAAACTCATATCAACAATAGTGAGGTTGCAGCAGAGAGAAAGATGGAGTCACAAACAAACAACTGTCTTAACATGTTCTAATTTGTTGTTCTTTTTGTTTATGTTTTTCTTTTTCACTTGCAACTCCATACATCACCAATTTGGAGAAGCCATAAATAGTTTCAAGAGGAAGACAGTTTGTATCTTAAGCAATAAAGGTACCTGAGGACATAACATAATGGTTTTCTGGGCAGCCTTTTAGAGCGGGCGCTCTGTGCGGAAGAAACACTTGGCTCTAGGCTTCCATTTTCCTTCATTAACATAAGCATGGCATCACTTCGGAGTCGCTCACAGGAGAAGCACTGACCTTTTCTCTTTTCCCTATCGACTTCGATAAGACCAATAAGTCAGGGCCAACCTTTGTTTGTTTTCAGAAAACAGGATTATTGGCTCTAAGCCATCTCTGACGATTAATCAACAATTCGAAGTGCTTTTCTTGCGTATTCTTGATAAACCAGCCTTTATAAATAAAAAACCCACAAGTAGCATTTCCTTTACTTTACGAATGACTTATCTGCAAAATTTATGGGTCCCCCTGACTGGCGGGCATTAAAGAAAGTGGTACAGCTGATGTGTACCAAATGATACAGAGGAAGATTCAAGAAATCCTAGAAACTCCTACATTGAAAAACCTAATATTCAGAAAGGTCTATGTTGACCAAGTAAGGTCTCATAGAGCAATCCTCTTTTGCAACATTACAGTTTTTATTTTGTCGAAAACCAAATGAATGAATTAACAACAACGGAAGAGATGATGAAGTGGCTTTGGAGATTCAACATGGAGGATGCATGGTTTTGGAAAGATGTTGTCATAGCTAAACATGGAATGTTGGATCATTGGTGCACTAAGGCCTCCACTCTTCCTTATGGTGTGGGTCTCTGAAAGGGTATTAGAAATTTGTGGGACACCTTTGTTCAACAGACTCATTTTGAAGTGGGCAATTGCTCACTCTGAAGATTCTGGAAAGACAAATGGGCTGGAAATACCTTACTTCAGGATGACTTCCCGGATTTTTTCAGAATAGCTCAAGATCCCAACTCTGTAATTGCTGCTAACAGATAAGGAAACATTTGGGGAAGAAACATGCATGATTGAGAAGGGAATGAGTTGCTAGACATCAACAATGTCATATCAATCCCCAGGCAGTTGACAAACTCAAATGGGGGCATCAGAGTGGGGGATTCTACACAGCCAAAGAAGCGTACCATCAGATGTGCTCCAGAAATCCATTGATTGACATTTGTCCCTGGAAACTCATTTTGGAGGACAAAACTACCTCTTAAAGTCATATGTTTCACTTGGACATCTCTATATGAGACTTGTCTTACTCAAGACAACCTGATGAAAAGGAAAATTCAGCTCCCAAGCAGATGCCATATGTGCAAAAAGGAGGTTGAAACTAACAGGCATCATTCCTTCACTGTAAAGTGGCCTCAGAAATGTGGAATCTATTTTTTTGCCTCTTTGGTCTTAATTGGACCACTCCACCCCCCACCCCTCTCGGTAAAGGAAGCTTATGAGAGCTGGAATCTATGGAGAGTTGACAAAGCCATCAAGAAGATTTGGAACATGGTACCAGCTTATTTTGGTGCATCTGGTTAGAAAGAAATAGGAGATGTTTTGATGGGGAGTCAACTCCTTTAGGTCTTTTGAAAGCAAGGTGTATTGCCAATTTGTTTAGTTGGACCAAATTGGTTCCTGTTGATAATGCACAGCATCTTTTGGATTTTACTAGCTCATTGGTCCCAATCTTTTTTTGTAAGCTCAAATGTCATATCTTGTAATTCTTGCATCTTCTTGATGCCTTTGATTAATACCACTTCATCAAAAAAAAACTGAAGAGAGATATTTGGTTTTTAATGTCCAGAAACTAGGATATTCTAAAATAAAAAAAAGATCCTTTATTTCAATTTCATGCATTCAAATGTATGCCAATTCCGTTCATAAAGAATACATGCTAGAAATCACAAAAAGTAAAAGAAAATTACTGAAAACTTATAGAAATTAGCACTTAAAAGGATCAAGGATACCTTAAGCCACTATTTGCTATCTTTGTCCCAAAAGTTGAAGGCACCATTAGATCCCGCAGTTGCAAACGTTCCATCTGTCTGGGCGGCAGATGTAACACATACAATTGAGTTGAAGTAGTATTTAGCAGTAGTATAGTGTCTATTTGACAAGGACAACTTCCTTGAAGACCAACTTTAAGAAGCTAGTCCAGTGTCATATTTATTAACCTTATGTTCAGTTTGCGTATTAACACGAGCTTGCTATATACTTTCAGGTCTCTTTCTCTTACACTTAGCAGTCCAACCTACTCCACCTAAACTAAGAATACCAGTCTAAAGGTAAGGACAGCTGAAATGGTGCAATCATAAAGCTTCAGATTTAAATTACCCAAGACCAGAAATGTACATGCACCATATATTGGTTCTTCTAACAATAACTTGCTAAAAATGGTCCACACAGCAATTGACTGGCAATTTTTCTTTGTCAACACTATCCACCAGACATTAAAAAAAGGATATGAGAGACAGCTACACATCCTCTACCTCCCGAAAGATGCAACATTAGAAGACAGAGAGCAAATTTTATAGAGAATGAGGCTGGCGGACTGCAATGAATAAAAATATAGAAAGAGAAAAAGATCTTACAGGGTGGAAGTTCAGAGGGTTGACTGGGTAAATTTCGTTGCCCTCCCTATGGCATTTGAATGAGAAGTTTTTACTTTGCTGCGAGTCATCAAGATGATGCACACCCACCCGTCCTTCAATAGAACCAACCTACATATAGGATGTATAATATTGAAATGATACGTGTCTCAATGAATCTAGAACCTAGATGCATCTGATATAATGTATTCACAACATCAGAATATCAGGAATTATTTACAGACCACATGTAAGAATGGAAATAACATATAACCATAGGGAAACCGTTCAAGAATGCCTATGCCAGTAGAACCCAAACGCACCATAAAACTCCTTTCCAGAAAATAACTAAAGCAGATTCAGTAGAAGTATCTTTTCTTAAGGAGGAAGATTCAGTAGAAGTGTCTTTAAACATCACAATGCATAAGAGAAGGGGAATTGGTCCTCTTTCCATTATCTCAATTACAACCTTGGATCAGCCTGTAACATTTATACATTTTCCTTTCTTGGACTTTGTTATGTAAGATCCAAAATGCTTTACAAATAAGACATCTACAAGAGTTCAGTTCACTGTTGAGATAAAGCTTCCTTGGTTGCTTCTCTCAGACTCCTGAATAATTCAAGAAAGTCCAATCATTTCCTCCGTCACCCTCCTCTACCCCCAAAACAAAATACCCACTGGAAAAGACAGAAAGGTGAAAAGGGAAAAAGAAAGTTTCTTAGAGAAAGATCAAAGGAGTTTGAAGAGCTGGGACTGTCTCATAAAATAGCTAGCTATTGAAAAAATAAGGCTTGAATCTCCCAATTTAGGAGAACCCAACTAAGTGATTTACCTCCTCCTTGACGCAGCATAAGTGGCCTAAAACTTTGAGGAACAGACTGATTTGTTGATTTGAGTACGTTATCAATTCTTCAAACACCATGTAATTCTCGTGTAACAGGAGGTGTCTTATGCAGATCAATCCAGTCTCCAGAGGAAGAAATTATGTAAGACCACTGTCATCATAAGGAAAGGACCTTGACTCTCTAATTCAAAGTCTTGGCAGAACTTGCCAAAACAAAGGTAATAATAACACTCTTTTACTAATTTTTTTGAAGTAAAAAGGTTTTACTAATATGACAACCTTTCATCAAATGTAGAAGGTCTGGATATATTTACAACAACATCAATATACCCAGTGAGGTCCCACAAGTGGGGTCTGAGGAGGGTGGGGTATACGCAGACCTTACCCCTACCTTGTGTGAGGCAGAGAGGTTTCCAACAGACCCTCGGCTCAAGAAAAATGTTTTCAAAAACAGGTTCGACAAAACAAGAGTAAAAGCTATGATGAAAATAGTACTGCCAGCAAAAATAGTATAGGTAACTCAAATAAAAGAAAACAACAGTAGTAATACAAATGGAGGATAAGATAATAATAGACTTATAATAATGGTACTGCTAAGTAGCAGATCTGGATATATTAACAATTCATCTAATATTATACTATACATTACTAGTTTTATCACTCTATCCATAGAGCATGGCCCCTAATACTCCTTTACGCCCAGGAGAAATAGAAAATAGTTGGCTGCCGAAATCAGTGCTATAAAAAGCAAAGCGTAAAAAAGCCTGTTGGGACTTTAAGCCCCAACCGCAAATAAAGTGTGGGCTTAACGAAAAAAGGCACAAATCGAGAAAAAATACAAATGTATATGTTCAGTCCAAGACTAATAATTATAATACAACGAAATTGAAAATAATTACGACAAAGTGAAATATTAATTGTTTAGTGGAGCCTCTTCACGAGACGCTCATTGACAAGGAAAAGTATGTCTTATAGTCTTGATGACGACCACTAAAGCGCACACTAAGTGAGGCAAAACGCTCAACATGCTTTTACCCTCGCTTCAGGGCTTAAGCACACCTTTGACAACACTGGCCAAAATTGTAGAAAGGCCAATAGTTGACAAACTAGTCTCTCCAGTAAAATCATGAAGCACAGACAGAATAACTTAGACCCATTCGGGAACCAAGCAATGCCTGCCCTGCTAGCTGCTGTAATGAAGTGGGAACCCATTTGTGGGATCCGGGGGATAGAGTTTTTAGCCGATTTGCATATTAATTCAAGGGTGTGGTTGACATATTCATACATAGAATATGCTCCTGCTTCGATCGAAAAGATTCGTTCATTAAGTAAGTCGCAACACATTCATTTGTTGATGGGTGAGAGGCAAAGCGGGAGCCCGGAGCATGTGCCAGTGAGAGTCAATACATTCATTCACAGGAGTGCAAGCCCAGTAGCAAGCGGAGGAAGGAGGTTACTTTGAATCAGTAGATCGAGTTTCATAATCAGCAGCTGTGGATTCAGTTCCGATCTTAGTGCAGGAGAGCTTCTTGCTCTCCGGTTGGTAGGAACAGGTATGCCCTTAACCGCCCCTACTGCAGGAAGGTACTTTTAGTGCAATCAATATCTTCGGATATAGGGGAGAAAAAAAAAGTGAAGTCACTCTATGGACCTCCCCGAAGGACAATCAGAGATCTTACGATGGAGTAATTATACCCCCACTCCCTCTTTGAACACCAAATTTTTAATGAATGTTTTTTGATGTAAATGCACATAAGCAAAATGGTATAGATGGTCTTTTAGATTTGATTAGCTCCTTAAGCTTATCATAGGAGCTTCAGTTTGTCATTTTAACCACTGCATCTTCAGGATGCATCGGTTTTTAAAAAATATTGATTTATATATCCAAAGAAACATGACATTAATGCACAAAAAACAGCTGTACAAAAGCATTTAATCTCCAATAAAAAAATCATAAAACTGTCTTATAAACAACAACTTGCTTATTTAAGAGTTGCGGACAAAAATAAAACGGCAATACCATCAGAAAAAATATTCACTATGCTATAAAATAAATTTACAATGAAGACATCACATATAGTACAGTATGTGTCATAGCATTTATTTCCAGCCAACAATATCAATTAACTAAGATAAAGATTAACCTAATTGCTCACCGGTACGAAATCTAACCGCTAAAATCTGTTCAATGACTTGAATAATTCCATCAAACATGAGGAGTAATACCTGAGGATTCAGCAAATTGAAAACTACAAGATTTCTATCAGCTGTGCCAGCAACCATCAAAGGATGTTTCACTGTGAGTGCATAGCAGCACTCAGGAAGTTGTTGTGCTGGATTTGGCCGTCTCAAATCCCAGTACCGCAAGGAAATTGTGCCCAGGATTAAAAGGCTAAATATAAACTTTATTACAGAATCCTACAGTTGATCAACATAATTTTTCTATAAAAAAAGGCGGAAATATTGGCATGTGAACCCCAAAAAAAGAACCTTAGAGAAAGCAGACCCTTGATTGACTACATATTGAGAGTAATGACCTATGTATGAAGGAAGTGAAATGAAAGCCCCACCCTAGAAAGATGCACTATTTGAGTAAAGTAACGCCAAAAGCATATGTTTACTACATGAATCATCTTTTTGACTAACAAAACAATAGTTTGAAACTCCAATTCTCCAGTCACCCACAAACAATGTAAGTTGTACTAACACTTCATTTATTTTCACTTAATAAGGATATGAATCTGAATCATTCTGGTCTCAGCTCATTAAGTGCATCTGTTTTTTTTATTTTAAGAACATCTTGATAGATCTGAATAAATGAGATATGTACCAAAGATTTAACATCATTCAGACCTTAAAAATACACATTTTTTGGAAGAGATGTGGTCCCAGATAGTACAATAGACGAGATGTGGTCTCCCCAAGGCTGGAATTTAGTCTTCAGAAGACTTTTAAATGATTGGGAAATAGCAGGGGTAGCAGAACTGTTGACAGTAATTGGTGGATTTCAAGGAATTAATTTTGAGCCAGATAAATTGACATGGAAGCATAATCAAGATGGACTGTTCTCTGTGAACAGATTGTACAACAAGGGGCTGACTCAAATAGCAGGAGGACACCAGGACCTTGGAAATCAATTTGGAAAAGTGTGGCACCAACTAAGGTGAAGTGTTTCACCTGGCTGGTAGCTAGGAGAGCCTGTTTGACTCATGAAGCATTGCAGAAAAGAGGAATTAACATTGCTTCAAGATGCATATTATGCAAGGAGGCCTTAGAGACAAACAAGCACCTTTTCCTTCACTGTAAAGTTACAGCACAAGTCTCGGCATTGTTCATTAACTCGGCTAAGGTGAACTGGACTATGCCTGAACACACTGCAGACCTTCTAAGCTGTTGGATAAGAAGGGGAGAGAGCACGGGTCAGAAGACCTGGTGGAAAACAGTTCCAGCCTGCATTTGGTGGAACATTTGGAAGGAAAGAAATGACAGAATTTTTTAAGGCAGAGAATGTTCATTGCAGAAGATCCAATGGAAGGTCATTACTTCATTAAGTTTTTGGTGTAAAGAACAATATGTAGAAGACGAAATCCAGTTAGTGGACTTTTTAGGATTACTGTAAGTATCCTCTTTTCAGCAAAGTGTAAATTTTTGGAGGTGAAAAGCATACCCTTAATGCTGAGGAATACAAAGTTACCAGTTTCAAAAAAGAATAGACGTATTTTTCTCTCTCAAAGTCACGCTCGTTTTTTTCTTGTTTTTTTCTTTTCGCAAAACTCACGCTTTGCCAGCTCTCTATTCCAACTATCAACTAGCCAACCCAATCTTTTTCTCTTAAACTCGCAGGATATCAATTCTTAGCTGAGTATCTGGATTCTCCAGTCTTGATTCTGTATATTAATGGTAGTTTTCAGTTTTGAGATTAGGGTTTAACAAAACCCCTTTTGAAATATATTTAAGAAGATCAGTGGCTAAAATAGATCGTGTAAAAATAGTGGGTTTGGATGGGGCGGGTTAATTTCAATACAAAGAAGAGAGTTACGGATAGTTTGACAAAAGTTTTGCTTTGAGTATTCTTTGAGATGTTTCTTTGGTGGTGGTGGCGCTGTGCAATTCTCCAATCTACTGTTGCAGAAATATTTGATTTTTCCTTCACCTCATATCTTGCGAGTTTTGACTATGTTGCAATTGTAATTGTGAGTATTTCGGGTTTGTTGAGAAGTCTTCTGTTTTCTGGTAAGTGAGGAGTGACATATGACCAGGATAATTGGTTTAGTTGCAAAAGCTTCCATCCTAAGTTCCAGTTAACAATGTAATATGTGACTTTTGTTAATTGACCATCGACTGCAGCTGTGGTTGCCTAAATTCATCTGTTCTTGATAATATATAGTTGCTATTTTCAAACCAGATTTGGATACTGCATTTCTCAAGAAGTGAAATTCGTCTGTTCTTGAATTAATACAGTTCATGTTTTCAAATCAAATTTGGGTTACTGCAGTCCTCAAGTGGCGATAGTATTTCATTTATATCTTTAAATATTGGTACAATTTATCACAACTATAACTTTTCTTTTTTAAGTTAAGATTTTCCTTGTGATATACTAATATTTAATTACTTTTTTGTTTGAATTGTATAATCATTATGTTTAAATATAGATAAATTTACACACATTCAGATGCTGAAAAAACAAGCACTTGTAATCATTCAGTGTCCTACGTAAAGACAACATCTTATCATTCAAATGTGTATTAAGATTCTCAACTCTCTTAAATTTTAATAAAACAATGGCCCCGAAGATGGATATTTTTTAGAAATGTGATATGCAGAAAATTCCACTTACGTCAGTCTTGTCCCAGCTTCCTGTGACCAAGAGATTCATCTCTAGGATCCAAGACAATTCCTTGACGGGAGCGTCATGCATGGCTACTGTTACAGGTTGATTACCAGATAACGGCCACATTTTCACTTGCTTGTCACAACCTCCAGAGAAGACAGTTGTCCCATCATCCTTCCAAGCTGAGCATAAAACCTGCCAGAAATAGATTGTATATAACTAATAGATCCAAGTCATACAGCAAGAAGAGTAAATTTACCAACAAAATGCCCATATATTACCGGCTGTTCATGTGATATAGAGGCCCTGGGTACAGTTCCAACGTTGGTTCCACTTCCCAACGTTGTACATAGAAAAGCTCATAGAATAGGATTGATTTCCAGTTCCACTTAACAAACAAAACTATCTATAAACATTCAACAGACAAATAGAAAACTTATAAATAACTTCTAATCGTCTCTGTCTCTGTACTACAACCTACTCCACCTTTTAGCCCATTACCTCATATTTTGATTGAAAAATCATTTAGGGTGTGTTTGGTTCGCGCAGGAGGGTAAACGCAATGGAATCCAGTAAGGGAATGAAAAGGAATTACCCTATTGTCCCTACATGTTTGGTTTTGGGTGGTCCGGGGTCCGAGTTGGGTAAAGGGAATGGAAATACCTAGGGGGTGGGGGGAATCAATTCCAATGCCCCCTTTCTCCATGCATAAACTAAACCAATAATTAAGATCAGCACGAAAATGAAAGTTTCTTCAATCCAGCTATCGGTGAGACCCTCACTACACGGCCCCCTTCCTTGTTTCGAACTTGCGTTCCTTAAAAGGGACTGCGTTTGGTTCGGGGTAATAAGGAAAGGGAAAGGGAATGGAATCCCCTGATTCCTTTTGAAGTTGTTTGTTTGACCTACTTTTCCATTCCCTTTACCCTCTTTTCCATTTTATTTCTCTTAGATTGATTCCCCCACCCCCTAGGTATTTCCATTCCGTTTTCCCAACCCGGACCCCGGACCACCGACCCCAGACCACCCAGAACCAAACATGTAGGGACAGTCAGCGTAATTCTTTTCCTTTCCCTTCCCTTACTGGATTTCATTCCGTTTGCCCTGCACGAACCAAACACACCCTTAGTATATAATCCCATTTCGAGGTTTTAGCAACTACGCTAATGAGAAATTAGAATATTATTTAGAAAACGTTAGATATTGAGTTTGTCATGATTTCCTCTGACCCTTAATTATCACATACATATTAGAACCAAAAGTAGAGTTATCTACATAAGAGATTTAAAAGTTCTATTAACTTTTCTAATATTATGTAAACAACCTATTTGGACAGACTACAAACAGAGATTGCTGATTGGAGAGCCTAGAATGCTTATCAAACGTTTTTCATGCTCAAAAAAAGTAATATCAATCAACTACACCTCAATCCCAATCAGTTCAATTCAACTATATTAATCATTTATATACTTTCCGTCTTTCCGGTCTATTCAAGTTCATTTCTTTCCAGTACTAAATAATTTGTCTTTTAAGGCAAATTAGGATTATATAAATTTCACAGTTATCCCTACTCAAAAGTAAAAAGACCCATAAAGATTTTCTAAAGAGGGGGAAGTTATCACAATGTACAGCAAACCAACCTGGTTATCCCATGAAGTAGCAACCAGAAGATTAGCCTTCGGACTGAAGCAGAGGCTTGATACAGAATCTGCAGGAGGTTGTTGAACCTTACGAGTAGATTCCCCAAAATGTTATATACAAATTTCAAGCATCAGAAAGAAAATACCCTCAAAATTAAAACAACCAAGAACTAGAAATATCATTAGTTTCTAGAACAGGAGATTTCGCATTTTACTTCAATGACTAAAACTTCGTATGCCCTCGGTCCCCAAAAGAAATGGGATTTAGAGCATGATGGTCAATACAACTGATTTTCAGTACTAATCCGAATATATATATATATATATATATATATTCCTTAATTTATATATACATATCTAGAAACTTTACCAAAAGAAGTATAAATAACAATTATACTTAAAATGTCTGAAAGTTGGAATCAAAGGAAACATGTCTTCGACTAAATACCTCTATAGACTTGTTGGGATTTGAGTTGGCAGCAGCAGCAGATTCGGCATTGAAGCTGCTTAGCTTATGCTCAGCTGCAAAAGCCAAAAGAAAAATTGGATGAAGCATTCAGAACAAAAGTTCACTGGAAATAACAGAAATAACAGCCACAGTAAACAACAAAGCCAATTCTCGAATTTGAAGATTCAACTTTTGGGGCTTCAAACCCTAAAAAACATCAAATTCAGATTCAGAATTTCTGTGATTAGTAAAGAAATTGTGGGAAGAAAATTAAATTTCAAACTTCTGTGAATGGCCAAGGTAGGGTTTATATATTGGGCAATAGCTTTAACTTGAAGCAGCTTTGGGACTTTTTTTGTGTGCAAGTATATGGTAGCTTTATTTAGTAATTAATACTACCTTTTTAAATATAATTTTAATTTCTCAAGTTTGTTACTTTGGAGACTACTGGTTTCCAACCCAAAATTTGCAGGATGATTCCACTCAAAACCCATAAGAAGAGGATGAAATCAGGAAGTCTTAAGATAATTTTGCCCTCTTTGTTGTCGTAATTATCTGTTTGTGTAGCATTTCAGAGTGTTAGTGTGCTAAGTACTGCTCTTCTACTTGCATAATTTTCCAACAAGTTAAATTTTGAGGTAACTTTTTCTCTTTTATGCACAAGTGTTTTGAGATATATATTGTGGCGACCCAAGTAAAACTCCTTACATTAGTACTATGTACTCCTATGCCAATCCTCCCAATTGAAACTAAAATAAGCAACAGCATCCAAAAAGAAATTGTATGAAGGTTTGAACTTTTTCTGGACAATATGTGCAAAATAAGATATAAAATATTATATTTGTGCACCAATACAAATCACCAAAAACATAGCATAAATATTTTCTTTAGCTTCTAAACCATGAAATACTTTAACACCATGAACTACAACTATGTGCCATGATTACTAATGCTGAGATCAATCTTACTGTTTCATCTGAATATTGCAACATTGTCAACTAATAAACATATTATTGACTGCTTTGTAGGGGGAATGGTTGTAGAAGATCCATTGATGTCTTCCAGAGTGAAACTTGCCATTGAAGGCTATCCTTATACAACTGACAACCTTCTCATATGGTCTAATCAGGTTGGTTTTTAATTATGTTATGTTTTTAGCTCTTTGAAAGTTACTTCCTGGAATTTGTACATATATGTAGTTTAAAAGAGAATTTAGCTAATTCTAAAACAAAGATAGCTTCAATCCTCTAAATTATAGTTGCCTACCTCTTAATTATTTAGCAAAGCTTCCTATTAGTGTGAGTTTTATTGTTAAAGTTAGCTGCTTGATTTCACTTTTCCTAATAATGTACAACAACAATGTGTAAGGTGCTTGCCTGATTTCATTTTTAAAATTCATGTAAATCACATTTTCTACTGTAGAATACAATCCAATTTAGGGTGTGACAAAATATATCATACACGGAATTTTCTTTACACTTTAAGTCATCACAACTGGTGTAATTTGAATTCATTATTGTGATAGAAGGATCCCTCCATTATTCATTACCCAAAATGGATCAGCTACGCTTCTGACCTTATAATTCTTCTCTTTTAATTTTACCTTTAAAAAAATTGGAACTCTTCAACAATGACTTCCTATCATTTCATCTCATATGGGCTTAACTTTAGGGTTTAAGGTCTTACTTCCGCTTGGATCACACAATGCCTTTTCTTTTATGCTCTCTTTCTTCAACCCTTTATTTTTGAAGTTTAATATTCAATTTTGCTGCTTTTTCAGTTCCATTATTAAATAAATTTTAAAAAACTCCAAGACAAGATAACCTTTAACCCTTCTCTCTATGTTTCAGCCAGTTGAAGGAAAGAAAGAGGCCAAACACATTGATGCATATAGAGAGAAAGAAGAAACGAAAATAGACCAGCAAGATAGAGTGAAGTTGGATCACAGGTGATATTAGATTTTCTTCACTTATAGCTACACTACTATCTTTACTATCTTGTGCATTTTAATTTGTATGCAACTTTTTAATCACCTAATCAGTTTTAGCAAGTAAATTGTCTTAGAGTTCTACCATTATTCAAAAGACCAAATACATACGCAGACACCTGAATTTGGTCGAAATTCTACTTACACCTAAACTTAGGGGTGTTCCTATTGAACCCTTACATCACCAGAAATTTGTACCAATTAGAGACCCCTACGTTTAGGTCTCTAAGTGGAATTTCGAGCCATCTGCATATGTATTTGGACTATTCCAAAGGAGTAATGTGAATATCTAAATGAAGAAACTACAAACCGATACTCTGTCCATATACAAGCTCAATATATCCGAATAAATAAATAAAACTTCAGAATAACAAATATCTGAAAACATGAATTGCATGGTATTGAGATCCTGAGATAAACCAAAGGTAAACAAAAAAACTAAAAAAAAAAAAAGAACAATCAAAGTGATCAAACCGTGCATGTTTATTTAAAGACCATCTAAAAATTAAATAATCAGTAGCTCTAGAAATATTCAAGTGTTGACAACTAATATGAAGTAATTTTAAGGGCAAACACTACAAAATGAAAATGAAAATCAACAAATATACCTCAAACAGATAGATAAACCTTAAATCAACAGTTAAACCCCCAAATCAACAGAGAAAATTCAGTTTGTAGTGTAGGATCCATACGGAAAACAATGGAGAAGAGAAAAGTAGCAGCAACAAACAAATAATATGATAACCGAAGCAAAAAAGGAAACAACAAGTAATACTAAAATTGAAGAATTAGATAGTAAAAGAGTAACAATAACAATACTAACACGGAAACTAGACAACTGCTCAACTACCAACTAACCTTCTATCTTAATCCTTTGACAATGGTCAAACCGTCGAGTATTGAAGTGTCGACAACTAATATGAAGATATTCTAAGGGCATATAAAGGAATAATTTTAAGGGCAAACAATACGCTGATCCAATTTTAAGGTGATAGATAAAAACCTAAATTAACAGAAGAAAATTTTCAAATCGATGAATGGTATGTGTAGTATAAGCATTTCAGAAGGTTTTGCATACGCTATCGAGACGTTTTACTACTTGGTTGCTTTAACCAAGAGTGCATTAGAACAACATTTCGATGTATTCTGACTTCACAATTGTTGTGACAAACTCTTTCATGGTACTTAAAGAATTGGTGCTTCAGATAGAAAATTGTATGTATGAGTGTGTCAACTGTCAAGCTAAAGAATACAAACTATAGATATATTGAGACTTTCCGATTATACTTTTTGCATCCTATATATTAAATGATGGCTCTAAAATACCATTTGTAAAAGAAGAAAATCAAATTTCTACTTTTAAATGTTGGGCTTATGCTTAATGCTTTGCACAAGCTATGTCTCATCTAGTTTTAAAATAAGGGAAAATGGTCAAATTTGACCTCTATGCTTTATAGATTAACATTTCTCTCCGTCAAACTTTGCGATCAAATTTACCCTTCCCGTTAGCAAACTTATTAAATTTGCCCTCCTAGATGGAAGTCTGACTTGGACTCCACGTCAGATCCACATAGGCGACATGTAGGCTCCCACCCAATTCTTTTAACATGTAACCCGTACTCGTTACCCCATCCTTTAAATTGTTTCAATCCGGTCCATTAATACAACTCCGAAACAGCATTCATTCACATAAACTTCATAAATCTCATCAAATCAATGGATTCAACAAACACAAGCAATCACGATATCAAATCATCAAAGATCAAATTTCATTACGATGATGAAGAACAAGATGAAACTGTTACCGAAAGCTATAACATTGAAATCGATGAAGATACTTCCATGTGTGACCCACCACTGCCGCAGTTGTTGATGATGATGACGACTCCATGTTTGTCGGCGGCGATAAGACTAGTGCTGATTATTATTTCGACTCGTACTTCCGACGAGTTCTCATGTCAGAGTTCCCATGTCAGAGCTCCGGCGAACTCCACCACTGTACAGTCAATTCACCACCAACGCCTCCACTCCATCTCCCTCTCATCCCTCTCCGTTTTCTGCCAGTTGCCTCCGTCGGATTTGACCACCAAACGGTTGGTGATGACGACCACTAACCACAACTGCTCCATCTCCACACCAACACGAAACCACCAACCAAACGCCTTTCTCCCTTTCCCCCTCTTTTCGTCGTTGCCGGAACAAACCAACAACAACCAAATAGCCCCTCCTCTCTGCCGCCGTTCACAGCGTCGCTCAGTTTCAATATATTAAAAAACTCCCTCTGTTTCTCCTGTTGCTTCCCTCACCGCCACCGTCGTACTCCTCCTCTGCCGTCACCCTCCGATGAGAATTCGGGTCTAATCTGGGTCAACCGAGAAGAACCCAATAGGTTACTTATATACAGACACAATTATTTTAAACCGTACCCGTGTCAAATAAGGAAGAAAAGGGATAATCTCGCCCAAATATGGTAGGATAACGGGTTGAAAGAAACAAATTAAAATAATTGGGTGGGATCTTATGGTGGATCGCGTGGGGCATCTTTCCAAAATATTAAGAGGCAGTATACTAACAAAAATATTATAATTGAAATTTAAAGAAAATAATTATATATATTCTTAAATTTAAGTAAAAGAGTCATATTTGTCCTCCGTTAAAGTTTGAAAAAATATATTTTTTCCGTTATTAAACTTGTTGAGTTTGCGCAAATCTAACATATCTGCCCAGGTGGACACCACATGAACGATGTTGACACTCAATTTTGTCATCTCTTTACCGACTTTTGTTTAGTTCGTCATTTTATCTTCAATTAATTTTACTATGTTTCTCAGTCTTGAAAATTCTCCAAAAATGCTAAGTTTTAATATTATCATTAATTACCGCATAATTTTAAAATATCGGATATTACATTTTATAATTAAAATATAAGTAAAATAATTTTAATATTTGGACAACAGCATTGGTGATTGATTTTCTCTTAACATTTTCACCAATTATTAAATTAATCATTTTTTCTATGAGTATTATATTTTACTCAAGGTTAAAAACATATATTAAATCTTTCGTACCATATTTTATATGTATGTGTTTTAAATTAATGAAGACAAAAGAAGCGGATTTTAATTAATCGGGAAATTTGGGCTAATTACCTAACAAATCTCCCAACATTTAGACCCCATATTATTACTCAACCAGCCCACAACCCTCCTGTCACGCCCTGAACTCCGGGCCCGTGACTGGTGCCCTACCTGGGCACCCTTCTACCTTAACAACACAAGTAAACTGCGGAAATTAAATAACACCCTTTTTTTTTTAAAACCAACATACGTGCAAGGGCAAAGCCGACAAGGCTGCCATAATATACATACTCAAAAGACACTATACTGTACCTGAGTCCAATCTCACATATGAATCTGCACTTCTAAGAGTTTTATCAATTGTGACGACAAGGCCCCGCCATCTATAATCAGATAAAAGCACATCATCGAAAGAACTTATACCAAAAAGATAAACTCGAATGGATGGAGCTATCCAAAACTCGAGCGGTCCTACACCGCCGATCACCAAACAACGATCTAAACTCGCAGATTGAACGCAGAAGGAGGTCGACGAATAATGTACTGTATGGGAAACATGAAATACTATAATGAAATCAAACATTTAAACAAAGCAGAGATACGTATGATAGCCAACCTACAAGACACAATACATGTTAGCGATAACAAGTCGTGACGCGTGCCTCAAGTCATTTCTAAAATATAATCATGGGTCTCACGCCATAATATCAATCATGCCCGTGGAATCCTTAGCTTCACCGCGATCCATGATATAATATAACACCAATAGCGTACACGAACACCAAGTCCCACCTGTGTCCTAAAACCAGACGCCAAGTAGAAAACGAGCGGTGGTATAACGTCTCGGGTTTACCCTCATTTATACTCTTACCCCGAGAAAGTGGTAAGCGGGGTATAATGTCTTGGGGTTTACCCTCACTTATACTCTTACTGGAGGTGGTAAGCGGGGTATAATGTCTTGGGGTTTACCCTCACTTATACTCTTACCCGGAGGTGGTAAAGCGGGGTATAATGTCTTGAGGTTTACCCTCACTTATACTCTTACTCGAGAAGGTGGTAAAGCGTCTTGGAGTTTACCCTCACTTATACTCTTACCCTATCTCAACCTGGCCACAAACAACACATAAGCACTACCATGTCTTTTATAAAATCCGAATTTAACCCACGTCTACAAATAACTAAGCATACCCGTGGAATCCCACATCACCGCTTCAGACGTCCAAGTAACTTACACAAGCAAAAACCTCCCAACCGAGAGTCGCGGCAATATCACCAGCACACATAGGCAAGTTCATAAAATCTATAGACTTTCATTTTATAAACTCAAGGCACATATAGAATAATTCTCAATTAAATAAGCCAAAGTACTTATCAAGGCACACTTAGACTAATTCTCAATTAATCAAGCAAAAGTACTTATCAAGGCACACTTAGACTAATTCTTAATTAATCAAGCCAAAGTACTTATCAAGGCACACTTAGAATAATTCTCAATTAATCAAGCCAAAGTACTTATCAAGGCACACTTAGACTAATTCTCAATTAATCAAGCCAAAGTACTTATCAAGGCACACTTAGAATAATTCTCAATTAATCAAGCCAAAGTACTTATCAAGGCACACTTAGACTAATTCTCAATTAATCAAGCCAAAGTACTTATCAAGGCACACTTAAAATAATTCTCAATTAATCAAGTCAAAGTACTTATCAAGGCACACATAGAATAATTCTCAATTAAACAAGTCAAAGTACTACGTACGTACATTCTTTTCAAAAGACTCTTTTTTATGTAAAACCCCAAGATACTAACACCCGTAGTATCAAGGCATGTCTATTTTTCAAAGTAAGTTACTACTCTTTTAGAAAACTCATTACAAAGCTTGAAATCAAGAAACTTCAAATTTTCACAATCTAGGCAACTTATGCCCATTAATCAAAATAGACAACTTTCTTAACCTTCCATAAAGCCGTTATAACCAATTTCCCATAAAGTCGTTATAACCCTTTATGGTTTTAGACATATCCATTCCTTTTATAACCAAGAGACTTATACTATTAAAACCAAGTATCACATACTTACAAATCAAGTTCTCAACTTTCAAAATACTACAAGTCTCTTAATATTTAGAAAACAAGTTTCTTCTACTTTTAAACCTCAAGTAGCTCACACCTCTAAAACAAGTTACTTCTCTTAAATCATGTCATTTCTCCTCTCTTAAAACAATTAAGTAAATCACTCCTTTAACTACCCTAAAGTCATTACAACAACCCTTAGGTTTTGGAACTAAGGCACTAGCCAAAAGGTTTGGAAACCACTTCCTTTTCAAGACTCTATGTACTTTAAGTAAAATACTTTCACTTTTAAGAATCCAAATTTCACTAAGGAAATGGATTATACAACTTACAATTTAAACATCAAAGTACAATCAAGGGAGTACATAGAACAAATTCTATTTTAGGCAATCCAAATACAACCAAGGAATGGATCATTTAAGGAGTAGGACATACTTTCTTTATCTTAAGGAATCATGCTAGAAGAGGAGATAGTTCACATACCTTTTCGGCTAAATCCACAAGTTAAGCCGAATACGCCGTATGTAGAAGTGTCAACCTATAATGGTCACAACAAGACTATCAACTTCTAGTCTCTAACGTAGAATAATACTAAGTATACGGTCTCTAATTCTACGGAAAATCGGGCAGCACTTCCTTTCTTTCTACTCACTTTGCCACCTTTTTCAAGGCCGAATACAATAACCAACACGCCACATTTAAGGCTCAAAACAACAACCAAACAAAGGGGATTATACGCCTTACAATACGTGTAAAATTCCGCCCCACAATTCATACGAAGTAGTTTAATGCTCACTAGCCATTCTCGGCCAACTTACATAACCAACAATTCAAAGTCTTTTCCAATCCTTTTCCAATTCCAAGTTCTAAGGTCTAACATGTTATATAGTCACAAACAAATTCAACAACTACAATTTTCTTCTTTCTACAACATGCGACGACTTAAACTAATAATCGACTTGAATTGTAATCTTAAGGCTAACATGCTAGTTTTCGGATTAGGGTTCCAATAGCCAATATACTTATCAAACTTCATACTATATAACTCATGCTTGCTAAAATCCATAGCTACAACAATAAGTAAGTCTTAACTACTAAAACGACAAAATTTATACCTTTATAAGCCCTTAAAGTTTCCAAGATTCAAAGTCGCGCCTTAGTAATTTTAGCTTATTTCCTTAAGTTCCAATCCGCTCCAAGCACTCCTTAGAAGCCTATGAAGAACCCATCTTCAAGTTTCAACTTCAAAGTTGAAGAACTCCTCAAGTTTCCGCCTTGCGACTAATACGAAAACGCCGTTTTTCCGAAATCTTTCTATTGAGATATCCTTACAATACCCTTAGGGACATTGGGTTAAAGTCTTGTGGCTAATGGAGAAAAACTACAAATTTTTTGTGTGGATAGAGCCACAAACCCGAGAGCTCTCTAGCAACAAGAAAATGTTGTGTAATTTTTCTAAGTGTTCAAGACTAGTCTTGCACTAGTAGTAAGCTTATATAACACAATGAAAGGCTTAGATTATCACAAATGTGTGGCTAGGATGAGTTTCACTAGGATCAAGCCCAAGTGGCAAGTTGACTTTGGTCAATTATATCAAGTTTTGAAGACTTATCTTCCAAGATGGTCAATGACCATTTTACCCCTCACTAATTCGACCAAGACTAAGTGGTGGAGGTGCCACGTGTCGCTCTCTCATTCGTCCATAAAATTTTGTAACCCTCGTGGGCCCCACAAAAATGTAAAATTCCTCGGGTGGGCCCCACATGACCAAATCCGTAAAATAAATTTCCATAATGTTAATAAGTTTCATACTCTTCAAATAATGCATTTTGAGAATCCAATTCTCAACAACGAACATTTTTCCTTTCCGACGCCCGGAAGATTTTCCGTCGGAAAAACAATTCTTCCTTTCGTACCAATTTCCAAGTCTTGATTCCTTACGTACATTCTATTATACATGTCCTGGACTAACGGGGTGTAACATTCTTCCCCCCTTAGAAACATTCGTCCCCGAATGTTCTTAGTCGGTTGTCAAGCTATACAAACTCCGGCATAAACTCTATACTATGCCTCTCAATCAAAACTGCACAAGACCAACGATGTCACACATGGCCACCACAACATACGTAAACATAACAATGGACCTTCCGTCATGCCCTTCTCACAAAACTCGAAGGTTACTGTCTTATCACAAACAGGATCTTTAGAGGTTCCTTTCTTTCCTTACTTGTCATACTTTCTCGTACTTTCAAACTTATCTAGTACACGTACAAAATCCCAAATATTGTTTCTGTTCTCCAATCCTTGGAGTTACTATCCAAACTTGGCCATATTGTTACTTACTTTCCCGTTAAGGCTCTTCTCGGTTCTTACTGTTATACCCCGTAATTCCAGAGTATGTACGTGAGGGCGTACGTATTATAATTTGAGCCTTAAAGTTGGCTAGTTTCGAAATTTGGGCACAAGTACCAAAAAGAGTCGTTTCCTAAACGCTTTCCATTACCATGCGAGAAAATTCCGCTATGTCATTTATTATTTTTATGGATTTTTCCGAGAGACGAACATTTTGGACCAACGGAGGCGACAAGTGTCACCTCACATCGCCGTGACTAGGGCGGTTTGACGATTTGGGGTCGGGAGTAGGTAGGATATTTTGTGCAAGTTGTGTGGTAGATGGATAAGGTCCACATGGTTAAAATCTAGCCCTACACTCGCACCACACTTGTCTTCATCTTGGCCATCGTCGCCTTGGTTAGCCTATAAATACTCCTCACAAGACTTTCTTCATCCAAAACTTGAGCAATCTACCTAAGTCTCAAATACTCCTCCTCTTGTTTTGCTATCGTCCAAAGCCCCCTCCCCTTCGAGATAGGCCTTGGCCGAGAGCCTCCCCTCCCCTTTCATGGTGCTCCTAACCGGCAGGTACCCCTAGCCTAGTTGTCTCGTATAAATACCCCTTTGTGGTATAGAAATACTCTCCAAATATTGTTATAATGCCCAAATACTCGCCCAAATACCTTGTAGTATTCCCAAGGTTACACTTATACAAAAGCCCGTAAAATACTATTATACTTCCTCATCCAAAAACGAAACCCTAAGGAAAACCTTCATAGTCGGTTGAAGTGTTAGGTAGTAAGTCGTAGAACTTCTAAGGGTTGTTTGAGCGAATCGAGCACTCGGAGTAGGAGCTAAACCTTGCTCAGATCGACATATAAACTTGGATAATTTTGGGCTTATCGAGGTAAACACTCTTGAACTTCTGTTGTAATTAGGAATTACATGTTGTAGGAATATATAGTTAAAGTATACTATATATAGAATTGAACATAGTTGTGCGGCAATGTCTTTTGACTTAAGCTCGAATAATACTTACGCAATGTCTTGCGACTTAAGCCCTAATTTTAATAAGAGAATCGAATCAGAATTACATAGATCAGACATTAAGAGACTTGTGTAGCATTGTGTAGTAGAATTTTAAACGTCCGGTTAGGCATGCAAACCCCTCTGTGAGTCGTTGCTAGCGTGCCTCGATATGAGGAGTTTTACGTTGCCATGGGGAGGTTGCCAATTTTCTGTGAATATTCTACGTTGAGATCAAAAGATGTTAATAGGCGCGTGGCCTCTATAGGTCAAGTACTACGTTTGGAGTGACCGCTTGGCTTAAAGTGTAGCGGGTTGAGGTACTTGAGCGTTTTGCTATTAGTCGATAATCGTCGCGAGGTATGTGAACCTCTTCCTATCTGTTCTAGCATGATACGGGTACAACTATGTAGTACGGCAGACGCGTACGTGTTAAATGTATTTGATTGCCTTTAACCATAAAGTGTTATAACGCTTTATGGGAAGTCGTTATAACAAATTTCTTTGTAAATAAGAAATGCTTTGTGATTTTTAAAAGATAATCGATTTGACTTATAACCGACTTGATGTGTGATAGTAAAGAACCTCAAGTATTCAAAAGATTAAGAAACCCTTTTGAAAGAAGTGTATACTTGGTTTGAAAACATAAGAGTTATACCAGCTTTATGAGAAGTTAGGTGTAACGTCTTAAGAGAGATAAAAAGAATGGTTTAATGATTTAGAAGTTAAGAGACTTATTCTTAAAAGATAAGAGACTTGACTTAATATGGATGTTTGTGTAAAACCTCATTCGTGAGTAATGAGAACTTGGTTTTAAAAGGATTACTGTTTACTGATTTCGGAAATCAGAATGAGTATCGACAAACCACTGCAGCGTTAATAAAGGAAAGGTATTGAATAAAAAAGTATTATTAAAACCAGTAGAAACCTCCATCTGCATAGAAGCTAAGATGAGACAAAATGATATTACAATTCCTAGATCATGGCTGCTTAATAAGATTTATGAACAAGAATAACCTACTCGCCTATGGCATATGTTACTCAATTGTTTTAAAGGAAATTAAGACATCGAACTATGAAACTTTTCTAAAGTAAAGAGACTTGAGTAATTGAAATTAGGCAAGCTGGAACTCTAGGGAAAAGAAAGGCATTGTTTTGTCTTAAATTGGTTTAAAACATAAAGTGTTATAACGGCTTTATGGGAAGTTAGTTATAACGACTTTATGAGAACAAAAGAATGGTTTTTATCATTGGTTTTAATGTGGTAAATTGACTTTAAAAAGAGAAGTATTTTGGTCCAACAAAGAAGGCATGGCATTGCCTTAATCTGGTTTTAAAAAAAAAAGGAAAAGTATGGAAGTTGTTTTGGTTTACTTAAAAGATATAAGTCACTCTATTTTTATACTACGGGTATCGGGTGACTTTTATAAAAGGAATAGATCTCTTTAAAAGGAATTTCACGTACGTAGTACTTAGGGTTAAAACCTGACTTGGGCATAAAATGAAAGTACTTGAGTTGTGTATAAACTTGCTTGTTGTTGTGAAACTTGCCTATGCTTGTTGTGAAACTTGCCTATGCTTGTTGTTGTGAAACTTGCCTATGCTTGTTGTTGTGAAACTTGCCTATGCTTGTTGTGAAACTTGCCTACGCTTGTTGTTGTGATAGCCTTTGTTGTGCAAGAATTGTGTTTCTATACTACCGCGTCTCGATGGAGGGTCGGTTGACTTGTTGAGAACTTACTGACGCGTGGCAAGCGACGATAAATTCCACGCACGTTCTCGCTGATAGTGTTACTTTGTTAATCACTTCGACGTCGACACGATGCGTAAGCCGCGGGTATGCTTCCACTTTGATTACCGCTTGTTGTCTTATTGTTTCCTTTGGACATACCGACACGACGCGTAGCGCACGTATGCTTCCATTTGGAATCTTTGTCTTATTGTTTCCTTCGACTCATCGACACGATGCGTAGCGCACGTATGCTTCCATTTGGAATGTTGTCTTATTTGTTCCTTTCGACATACCGACACGATGCGTAGCGCACGTATGCTCCCATTTGGATTCTTTGTCTTGTCGTTATCATATCATGCATCGCAGTGGCGAAGGTACTCACGCGGATTGATGTTGTGGCGTGAGACCGAATTGATATAATCATATGTGTGTATCGTAGTTTGGTTATCATACATGTCTCCGCTTATAAACTATTATGATTTCATTTACGATTTTACGCTTTCACATACTGGTACTGTTGCATCGACCTCCTTCGTGGCCGCTCACGCCGCAGTATACATCTACCGCCGATCCCCGCTAGGATCTCATTTCAGTTTTGGGAAGCTCCGCTTCGTCGAGGCTTATCTTTGGTATGTTACCACCGAGTCCGTAAGTTCTTAGACGCTCGTGGTATGGCGGCCCCGCCCGTCATAGTTGTCAGATAAATTTTAGGTCAGTAGATCACAAGCGTGGTGTAAGGATTATAATCGTTCAAATGTTTATATATATATGTTGGAAGGCAACCGCTTTGGTTGGCCTATTTGCTTTTATTTATCATGTCTCTTGTTTCATATTTATGCTTTATGTTCCACGATTTTCTCCGATGATGTATCACTAGGGTGCCCGGTAAGGCACCAACACGGCCCCGGTCGGTCGTGACACTTACGACTGATTAGATGGAACGCGCCCACAAACTCGCATACGATCAACTAGACTTGGGCCTTGCACCTCGTGACCCTATCACATACGGGACCATTTCTAATCGACATCACCCCATTCCATACTACCGATCGACCAAATGAGTCCATAACCCGACTCATCACACACTTAACTTCTCATTCTTAGTCCAAATAAATCTTTCTCTTATCTCAAGGTACTTCTCACCCTATCCCCTATTCACTAGAGGTTCGTCACATAGGTCCAAGTATTTCTACTGCATAATCTTCCCTATTGGTCTTACATCACATGGGCAATTACAACTTGTGAACTCTACACAACTATAGTCTCACCACTTACCATTCTTGTCAACATTCTTACTTTTCACTTACTAATCAAAGTATTCCTACCTGGGTTACTATCACTTACAATCGCTAGCAATAAAGGGAAAACATATACGCTAGGGCAAAATCTGAATCTAATAACGCACGTATGATTCAAAAGAATCGACATATACCAGAAACCGTGCGATGTCGCCTCCGATCTGTCCAAGAGTCACGCTATCTCTCGCGTCAAGGACCGCCGTAACTATAAACTTCACCCGACTCTACCACGATCGCTAACATCCAACAACTCGCCTGGGAACGCACAGTTGTGAAGGAAAGGGAACCAACCATCGACCTCATAGGCTGAGCCACCTCACTGGTGCTCTTTCTAAAAGGACATACCCTCCGAATATGGCCCGGACGGCCACAATAAAAACAAACGCCTGTTCCATAACGACATTTCCCCGAATGACGCTTACCACATCTGATACACTGAGGAATATGTGGCCTTGACCGAGAAAGTCCTCTGCTCCTCTGAGAACCTCGACCCCTGGAGCTTGGACCGACTCCTAAATACCTCGTGGGGTCCAATCTCCCACCTGTGAACTGCGGGGGTATGTACTGTGTTATACCCCGTATTTCCAGAGTATGTACGTAAGGACGTACGTAGAAAAGTTTGAACTTTAAAGTAGGCTTGGACGAAATATTTTGTGCACAACACCCGATTAGAATCGTTTTTCGACGAAACGTTTTACCTGACTTCGCGAAGGAAAATTCCGGCTATGTCATTTCTAATTTTTGCGGATTTTTCCGAGAGACGGAATATTTTGGACCAACGAGAGGGCGACACTTGTCACCCTCAAGTTGGTGAAGGTGGGGCGGCTTTTGGACGATTGGAAGACAAGAGTTGGTAGGATGTTTTAGTAGATATTTTGTGAGATTTTTAAGGAGTAGGGACTAGGGGGCACTTGGGCACATCTTGGCCCTCCACTTGCCCCCCACTTGGCTAGATCATGGCCCTTGATTTCCCTATAAATACCCCTCCCCTTTGAAGACTTCTTCATCCACTCCTCACTTTCTTAAGTCTTGAAAGCCCTCCCCATTTCGTGAGGCCCCCCTTGGCCGAGAGTTAGCACCCCCCTCCTTTTGGTGTGGCCGAGACCCACCCCCCCTTCCTAGTAGGGCTAAGCCGTGGGGTACCCCCCCTTGCCTAGTTGTTCTCATAAAATACACCCCCCCTCTTGGTAGAAATACTCTCCAAGTATTGTTACTATACCCAAAATACCTTAGCCTTATACCTTGTAGTATTCCAAAGATACCTCTATACGTAGAGCCCGGAAATACTACCTTATGTCCTTTTTGTCTCAAACCGAAACCCTTAGGAAAATCTTCACAGTGGGTTGAAGTAATAAGAAGAAGTTGCGTAGAACTTCTAAGGGTTGTTTGGAGCGGGTTGGAGCACCCGGAGTTGGAGCTAAGCGTTGCTCAGGATCGACATTTAACTTGGATAATTATGGGCTTATCGAGGTAAATATCTTGTCTCCCTATTGCAATTGGGTTTGCATACTAGTGAAGTATAAGAATAAGTATAAGTATATACAAGGAAAGTATATAAGAAGAGAATTGAATCAGATTTACTTAGATCAGATTTACAGAGACTTGTAAAGTTTGTGGGTAGGAAGTCTTTGCAATTTTCCGTAGAAACTTGTATCTAGATTTATTCTACCGAGTAGTCTAGACTTTGATAGACTTGTATAACCTTTATAGGTTGAATGATCTGCGAGTAGCATGTACTACTTGAAAAGTGAACAAGGCTAGCCGGGTTATAGCGATGGAGCGTTTTGCTAATAGTCGATAATCGTCGCGAGGTATGTGATTCTTCCTATACTCTTGAGCATGATATTTTAAGGAATATATATATAGTACGGTAGACGTACGTGTGTTAACTGAATAATAATTACGGCAATGTCTTTTGACTTAAGCCTGAATAAAAAGAATCTGAAGTATTTCAAAAGAATTAAGAAACCTTTTTGAAAGAAGAGTAACACTTGGTTTTAAAAAGCTTAAGAGTTATACTAGCTTTATGGGAAGTTAGGTATAACGGCTTAAGAGAGATAAAAAGAATGATTTATTGATTTAAGAAGTTAAGAGACTTGATCTTAAAAGATAAGAGACTTGACTTAATTATATTAATGTGAATTTTGTTAAAAAGTGTGAAACCTCATTCGTGAGTAATGAGTATTTGGTTTTCAAAAGGAATGATGTTTCTTGATTTGGAAATCGAATAGGTATCGAATGCACTACGCAAGGCGCTTAATAAAGGGAAATGCATTGACTAATTAAGTATTATTAAAACCAGTAAAACCTCATCCGCATAAGCTAAGATGAGACAAAATGATATTACATTTCCTAGATCATGGCTGCTGTTATAAGATTGTTATAAACAAGAATAACCTACTCACATATAAGGCATATGTTTCTCAAATGGTTTTAAAAGAGAATTATATCATTAAGTAATTAATACTATGGACTACGAAACCTTTCGAGAAATGAGAAACTTGAACATTTGAAATTAGGCAAACTTGAACGTTTGGAAAAGAATGTCGTTACTTGATTTTACAAAGAGAAGTGTTTTGATTTACTTCAAAAGATAATCACTCTATTTTTATATACTACGGGTATTGTGTGACTTTTGTGAAAGTAACGTATCTTTTAAAGAGTTAATGTATGAAGTACTTTGGGGATAAAAACCCGATCTTGTTAATCATATAGTAGAAAGTACCTTGTGTGAATAATTTGATTGTGTTGGTTTGTGATAGCCTTGTAATACTTTCTTGTTGATTTGATAAGGAAACATGCTAGGATGCTACGTGTGTTAGTATCTTGTGATGATTGTGTAAAGGGGTTTCCCTCGATTGCGCTTAAGTTGTTTAACGATCAGCCGTTATGTTAGTATTGTACCACTCACCTTGACATGTTCCCGGAGGTTGTCGCCTCCACGCGGGTAATACTCGTGCAACAGGTGACTATGATTCGAGGATACCTGCACGCGGTTCCGGACCTATGCGAGCTGCGAGTTCCAGTGTTAGCGGCCTTTATGGTCATGCGGTTACATGTGGCCATGCGGATCGCGAGTCCAGCGGATGCCGGGAGTAGCTACCCTCGACGCGGGTTATACCTCATGCGGGCCTGTGAGGTTGGCCTATGCGGAGTCGCGGGAGTTCCAGGCTGACGCGCACATTTGATATCGCGCGAGTGACCGGCTTTGATTATGTGACTGGCCAGACAGATATCATGATACGATTTATGACCTTGTTAGTCTGTGGGTGTTAGTAGTCGGATATGCCTTCGCATTTACTTACCTGCATCGCTTTATTTGGACACAGTGGGACACGTGTTCATGTATTCCTTGGTGCTTTTATATCATAGATCGGCGGTGAGAAGGTATTCCACGCACGATTGATGTTGTGGCGTGAGACCCATAGTTATATTTGAGTGATGACTTTGAGGCGTGAGTCCACGACTTGACATGAATGCTTATTTATCAGGAATCGTAGTTTGGTTATCATACATGTCTCCCGCTTATATAGACTACTATGATTTCATTTACGGATTTTTAGTTTCACATACTTGGTACTGTCAGATCGACCTCTCGGCCGCTCACGCCGCAGTAAAGGTACACCATGCCGATGTCACGACCGACCGGGATCGCCATCGTGCCCTACCCGCACCCTTACGTAAACATCGAGAAAAATCAGCGAACATACATGAAACTTATAAATAAAACATCTAAGTAAAACAACAAAGTTAGCCGATAGGCTACCTTCCCGAACATATATAAATACAACCAAGCAGCTTGCCTCATTTCTTTTACAAATCGACCCACAATATGTGACTACAGACCTCAAGAGTTTTGACATAACAATCGTGGCGGGACAAGGCCCCGCTGCACTTCAATAAACATAAACGTGACAACTCCTAACACCGAGCCATCTCAACTTTGAACCGATCCTAAGCTCGCGGATCCACAATCGTACCTAAACTCGCGGCATGAACGCAGCTTCGGCGGGGCCGCATAACAAAAATTTAATATGGAATGTAATATAACGCATGAAACAAATCATAATCAGATAAAAGAATGACAAGGACAAGTATAAAAATACATATCGATCCTCGCCGTGTCATTACCACTTATGAACTTAATCGCATCTTATTAACCTTTCCATTCCCAATAAAAGTTATAGTCACATTCTTACGTACATTATTAGAAAAGAATCATTAAGTTCATTACCATATAACTTACTTATCTTTCATAACATAGTCCACCCACTACGGAGGACACATATACTACCCGCCCAACCGGGACGCGATCAAATCACACCAATATCAAAGCATGCCCGTGGAATCCCCATCACCGCCGACAAATGAAAGTGTAAAACATAACCACGGGTCTCACGCCCATAATATCAATCAAAACAGGTGGTATAACGCCTCGGGCTTGCCCTCATTTATACTCTTACCCCGAGAAGGTGGTATAACGCCTCGGGCTTGCCCCTCATTTATACTCTTACCCTGGAGAAGGTGGTATAACGTCTTGGGGCTTGCCCCTCATTTATACTCTTACCCTATCTCTTCCGGTCGTCAAACAACACATAAAGCAGGTGGTACAGCGTCTTGGGGGTTTACCCCTCACTTATACTCTTACCCTGACTCAACCGGCCATCATACATAACATAAGCCCTACCGGTTTATCATACATAACATAAGCACTACCGACTTATCATACATAACATAAGCAAGTTAAGAAATCCCCTAACTTCTTATTAGCCTGTTCATATACACTCTCATTTTTGTTTACTTAAGGCACTAATCGTGTCATTATAAAATCCGGGAATTTAACCCAACGTACTACGTGCCTCTAGTCCTCTAAAATGATTCTCTTTAAAAAAAAAACTTCCAAGATACTAATAACCGTAATATCAAGTCATATCTACTTTTCAAGACAAGTCACAATACCTTTTTAGAAATACAATTACCGGCTTCTAAAATCAAGTTGCCTTTTTACATAGTCAAGTCATTTATCTTTCCATAAGGCAAATATAACTAACTTCCCATAAAGCCATTATATTCACTTTATACCTTAGCCATAAACAATTTCCTATCCAAGAGACTTATACGTTTAAAACAGGACAAGTATCACATACTTTAAAACTCTTCAAGTCCCTTAACTTTAAAATCAACTTAAGACATCCTTACTATTTTCAAAGAAGTGAGTTAATCTCCTAACCCACCCGACTTGGCATTACATAAAACAAGTAAAGAATATCATAGTCTCAGACGCTCACCGCACTACATACGTGCAACTAGTCATGCTCAAAAGATAGGAAAAGTTCTACATAGAGTAAATCACATAACTACCTCTTAACTTCTAAGAGTAGAAGGAAACATGAAATGATACCACAAGTATATTCCATACATAGGATCATGCCAAAGGAAGGAAGAGGTTCACATACCTCGCGACGATTATCGACACGTAGCAAAATGCTCCAAAGTACTTCAACCTTGATAGCTATTCCACTCTCCCAGTAGGATACGCTATACTTAGTACTTCAACCTATAATGGTCACAATATGTCAATTAACCTCTTACTTCAAACGTAGAATATTCTAAGTACTAAGTCGCCAAATTCTACGGAAAATCGGACAAAGACTTCCTTTGTTTCTACTTACTTTGCCACCTTTTCAAGGCCGAATACAATAACCAAACAGCCCCAATCGCTCACAATTTCTATAAGGTACTCCAATACAAATAAAAACTAAACAGCCCCAATTGGCTCACATTTTAGAAAGTAGTCCAATACAAATGAAAAACAAACTAAAAGTCCAAATTCGGCCACCTTGAGTTCAACCTTACCAATTCTTATCAAATTTCCATTTCAATCCGAATTGGTAGCATAACATGATATCAAGTCGTATTTGATAATATAAACCATAATCTTCAAGTAATTTAACATGCGACTATTCTAATAGACGATCAATTAGTAATCCAACTTAACATGGCTTACATTACATATCGGATTTCCAAGGCTAAAATCGATCCATAATCATTATAAACTTCTACATATCAACTTCATGCTAGCAACATGTAATGCTAACAACAATAAATAATCTTGTAACACTTTCAAAGAACAAGATTATACCTCGACGATCCTTAATCCAAATTCCAATCCAAGTCGCCCTTAGTAGTTTAACCTCTCCAATACACTTCAATCCGCTATTGAGACCCTTAGCACCATACCAACAACTTTCCTTCAAACGTCAATCCAAAACCTAGAAAGCCACTAGGTTTTCACTTTGCGACTAATACGTAAACTCTCTTTTTCCGAATTTTTCTATTGAGATACACTTACATAACACTCATGAACCTTGGTTTAAAGCTGAGTTGAATGAACAAGAAACGAAATTTTTTCCTTCTTCCTAATGGTGAACCCGAGAGCTTATGCCTATGTTCATCCAATTTTTTGTAAATTTTTGCTAAGTGTTGGGCTCTCTCACACTACTAGTAGTATTATAAGGGACATGGAGGGTCAAGGTGTGGACAAATGGGTGATTTGGATGAAATCTTATAAAATATCAAGACTTGGACCTTTGACTTAGTCAACCTTCTCAAGCTTGACTACTAGCAAGACTAGTCTTCCAAACAAGGGTCAAATGACCATTGTGTCCATGCTTCAATTCGTCCAAGACAACATAAGGGGGGTGACACATGTCGCCCTCCCATTCGTCACAATAATACGTTTTCCGACAATTCCATAATTCCGAGAAATTTTTACAAGTCTCAAATTTAACACTTGCGAGTTCTTACGTACGTTCTTAAAATATGTCCTGTAAATACGGGTGTAACATTCTTCCCCTAAGAAACATTCGCCCCGAATGTTCTTTCGGAGTCAAACTTATAATTAGCGACATAGTTTCCTTTCACAACCCCGACATGCTAACAATGCCACACATGGCCCTAATACCTCGCACACGCATACTTGTCCATCATAAGCCCAAAAGAGATTTTCTTTTCGTACTTCCAACTCATACTAGCATACATACATACCTACAAATTCTGGCCTATAATCTTTGGAGTCACTCTATAAGACAAAATACGACCATTTCCGGCTTTTACGACCTGGTTCCGGTGGAACGTGTCCACGAACCCAGAAACAATTAACTAGACTGGCCTTGCACCTCGTGACTCGCCACGAGCGGAACTACTACCAACTGATCCCACTCCATTCCAGCCATGGGAGACCCGTAACAGTCCTCAACCCGACTCAACGTCGCACTTAACTCTTATCCTCGTCCGACTTAAAATCTTATCACAGAGAAAGCCTTATATACCTAAGGTCTCGATAAGAACAATATTCTTAGGCTCGCACTCCATGCTCCCACCTATCTTATCACCCCAAGAAACGTACAAAACTTCTCACAAAACCATAACCATGTTGTCTCGATCACAACAACCATTATTTACTCTATACAGTGCCTCATCCGTATAATCTTCTTAAGCTTACTACACACCTTAATCTATTAACACGACATTCCAGGTTCCTTAATATGGCTTCTGGGTTCACTACCCTATCGAATTTCATCCTTTTCAAATTATCTCAAATAAAACACAAAACCTCGCGAAATTCATTAACTATTCCATACCTTCCCTGTGATCTAGTTAGTCTTTACCGATTTCGGTAATCTAAAATCATTCTAGGCAACACGCTGCCCGACTTCATACATAACTCCGTATAGATGTATGTCACAATACCAACTATACTATAATCATTACCAACCCGATACGCAATCCACATAGTCCTTCCCGGTTATCGCCGCTTTCTCAGAAATGCAATCAACATAACTCGTTAGTGAGAGACGACCTAACAACACAAATTTCTACGGCACGATCTCGAGTGAGAAGAATGGAAACTAATCCTAAATGTCCTGCAGCCTCCCGACATAGATGTAGTGCACAACACACCGATAATCAAGACTCTACTGCATACTGGCTCAGACACTTTCCGAGGACTAATCGCTTCGATACCACTTTTGTCACGACGACCCTCGATCGCACATCGTGCCCTACCCGGGCACTTACGTAAACATCGAGAAAAATCAGCGAACATACATGAAACTTATAAATAAAACATCTAAGTAAAACAACAAAGTTAGCCGATGGCTACCTTCCCGAACATATATAAATACAACCAAGCAGCTTTCATTTCTTTTACAAATCGACCCACAATATGTGACTACGCACTTAAGAGTTTTGACATAACAACTGGCGGACAAGGCCCCGCCGCACTTCAATAAACATAAACGTGACAACTCCTAACACCGAGCCATCTCAACTCATTAACCGATCCTAAGCTCGCGATCCACAATCGTACCTAAACTCGCGGCATTTAACGCAGCTTCAAGAGGTCATAACAAAAATTTAATATGGAACAGAATATAACGCATAAGAAACAAATCATAATCGCATAAAAGAATGACAAGGACAAGTATAAAAATACATACCGGATCTCGCCGTGTCATTACCACTTATGAACTTAATCGCATTTTATTAACCTTTCCATTCCCAATAAAAGTTATAGTCACATTCTTACGTATATTATTAGAAAAGAATCATTAAGTTCATTACCATATAACTTACTTATCTTTCATAACATAGTCCGCCCACTACGGAGGGACACATATACTACCCGCCCAACCGACGCGATCAAGTCACACCAATATCAAAGCACGCCTGGAATCCCCCATCACCGCTGATACCGAAAGTGTAAACATAACCACGGGTCTCACGCCCATAATATCAATCAAAACAGTGGTATAACGCCTTGGGCTTGCCTCATTTATACTCTACCCCGGAGAATGGTATAACGCCTGGGCTTGCCCTCATTTATACTCTTACCCGGAGAATGGTATAACGCCTGGGCTTGCCCTCATTTATACTCTTACCCTATCTCTTCCTGGCCAAACAACACATAAAGCAGCGGTACATCGCCTGGGGTTTACCCTCACTTATACTCTTACCCTGACTCAACCGGCCATCATACATAACATAAGCCCTACCGGTTTATCATACATAACATAAGCACTACCGACTTATCATACATAACATAAGCAAGTTAAGAAATCCCCTAACTTCTTATTAGCCTGTTCATATACACTCTCATTTTTGTTTACTTAAGGCACTAATCGTGTCATTATAAAATCCGGGAATTTAACCCAACGTACTACGTGCCTCTAGTCCTCTAAAATGATTCTCTTTAAAAAAAAAACTTCCAAGATACTAATAACCGTAATATCAAGTCATATCTACTTTTCAAGACAAGTCACAATACCTTTTTAGAAATACAATTACCGGCTTCTAAAATCAAGTTGCCTTTTTACATAGTCAAGTCATTTATCTTTCCATAAGGCAAATATAACTAACTTCCCATAAAGCCGTTATATTCACTTTATACCTTAGCCATAAACAATTTCCTATCCAAGGGACTTATACGTTTAAAACGGGACAAGTATCACATACTTTAAAACTCTTCAAGTCCCTTAACTTTAAAATCAACTTAAGACATCCTTACTATTTTCAAAGAAGTGAGTTAATCTCCTAACCCACCCGACTTGGCATTACATAAAACAAGTAAAGAATATCATAGTCTCAGACGCTCACCGCACTACATACGTGCAACTAGTCATGCTCAAAAGATAGGAAAAGTTCTACATAGAGTAAATCACATAACTACCTCTTAACTTCTAAGAGTAGAAGGAAACATGAAATGATACCACAAGTATATTCCATACATAGGATCATGCCAAAGGAAGGAAGAGGTTCACATACCGCGACGATTATCGACACGTAGCAAAATGCTCCAAAGATTTCAACCTTGATAGCTATTCCACTCTCCCAAGGATACGCTATACTTAGTACTTCAACCTATAATGGTCACAATATGTCCATTAACCTCTTACTTCAAACGTAGAATATTCTAAGTGCTAAGTCGCCAAATTCTACGGAAAATCGGACAACACTTCCTTTGTTTCTACTTACTTTGCCACCTTTTCAAGCGCCGAATACAATAACCAAACAGCCCCAATTGGCTCACAATTTCTATAAGGTACTCCAATACAAATAAAAACTAAAATTTCAATTGGCTCACATTTTAGAAAGTAGTTCAATACAAATGAAAAACAAACTAAAAGTCCAAATTCGCCACCTGAGTTCAACCTTACCAATTCTTATCAAATTTCCATTTCAATCCGAATTGGTAGCATAACATGATATCAAGTCGTATTTGATAATATAAACCATAATCTTCAAGTAATTTAACATGCGACTATTCTAATAGACGATCAATTAGTAATCCAACTTAACATGGCTTACATTACATATCGGATTTCCAAGGCTAAAATCGATCCATAATCATTATAAACTTCTACATATCAACTTCACGCTAGCAACATGTAAAGCTAATAACAACAATAAATAATCTTGTAACACTTTCAAAGAACAAGATTATACCTCGACGATCCTTAATCCAAATTCCAACCAAGTCGCTTCCTTAGTAGTTTAGAACCTCTCCAATACACTTCAATCCGCCATTGAGACCCTTAGCACCATACCAACAACTTTCCTTCAAACGTCAATCCAAAACCTAGAAAGCCACTAGGTTTTCACTTTGCGACTAATACGTAAACTCTCTTTTTCCGGATTTTTCTATTGAGATACACTTACATAACACTCATGAACCTTGGTTTAAAGTGTGGAGTTGAATGAACAAGAAACTAAATTTTTCCTTCTTCCTAATGGTGAACCCGAGAGCTTATGCCTATGTTCATCCAATTTTTGTAAATTTTTGCTAAGTGTTGGGCTCTCTCACACTACTAGTAGTATTATAAGGGACATGGAGGGTTAAGGTGTGGACAAATGGGTGATTTGGATGAAATCTTATAAAATATCAAGATTGGACCTTTGACTTAGTCAACCTTCTCAAGCTTGACTACTAGCAAGACTAGTCTTCCAAACAAGTGGTCAAATGACCATTGTGTCCATGCTTCAATTCGTCCAAGACAACATAAGGGGGTGACACGTGTCGCCTCCCATTCATCACAATAATACGCTTTCCGACAATTCCATAATTCCAGAAATTTTTACAAGTCTCAAATTTAACACTTCATGAAGTTCTTACGCACGCTCTAAAACATGTCCTGTAAATACGGTGTAACATTCTTCCCCTAAGAAACATTCGCCCCGAATGTTCTTTCTGAGTCAAACTTATAATTAGCGACATAGTTTCCTTTCACAACCCCGACATGCTAACAATGCCACATGGCCCTAATACTCGCACACGCATACTTGTCCATCATAAGCCCAAAAGAGATTTTCTTTTCGTACTTCCAACTCATACTAGCATACATACATACCTACAAATTCTGGCCTCTAATCTTTGGAGTCACTCTATAAGACAAAATACGACCATTTCCGCTTTACGACTGACTCGGTGGAACGTGTCCACGAACCCAGAAACAATTAACTAGACTGGCCTTGCACTGCGTGACTGTCACGTAGCGGAACTACTACCAACTGATCCCACTCCATTCCAGCGCGGGAGACCCGTGAATGTGTCCTCAACCCGACTCAACGTCGCACTTAACTCTTATCCTTGGTCTGACTTAAAATCTTATTGCCAGAGAAAGCCTTATATACCTAAGGTCTCGACAGTAAACAATATTCTTAGGCTCGCAATTTCCATGCTCCCAGCCTATCTTATCAGCCCCCCAGTAAACGGGTACAAAAACTTCTCACAAAACCATAACCATGTTGTCTCGATCACAACAACCATTATTTACTCTATACAGGCCTCATCCGTATAATCTTCTTAAGCTTACTACACAGCTTAATCTATTAACATGACATTCCGTTAGTTCCTTAATATGGCTTCTAAGGGTTCACTACCCTATCGAACACCTCATCCTTTTCAAATTATCTCAAATAAAACACAAAACTGGCGAAAATTCATTAACTATTCCATACCTTCCCAGATCTAGTTAGTCTTTACCGATTTCGGTAATCTAAAATCATTCTAGGCAACACGCGTCGACTTCATATAACTCCGTATAGATGTATGTCACAATACCAACTATACTATAATCATTACCAACCCGATACGCAATCCACATAGTCCTTCCCGGTTATCACGCTTTCGTACTGCAATCAACATAACTCGTTAGGGAGAGACGACCCTAACAACACGGCTCTATGGCACGATCTCTGGAGTGAGAAGAATGAAACCAATCCTAAATGTCCTGCGGCCTCCCGATTATAGATGGTGCACAACACACCGATAATCAAGACTCTACCGCATACGGTAGACACTTTCCGAGGACTAATCGCTCGATACCACTTTTGTCACGACCGACCCCGATCGCGATCGTGCCCTACCCGCACCCTTGCTGTAAACATCGAGAAAAATCAGCGGAACATACATGAAACTTATAAATAAAACATCTAAGTAAAACAAAGTTAGCCGATAGTGGCTACCTTCCAACATATATAAATACAACCGCGCCTCATTTCTTTTACAACCGACCCACAATATGTGACTACTGCACTTAAGAGTTTTGACATAACAATCGGTATGACAAGGCCCCGCCGCACTTCAATAAACATAAACGTGACAACTCCGAACACCGAGCCATCTCAACTTGTTGAACCGATCCTAAGCTCATGGATCCACAATCAGTACCTAAACTCGCGGCATGAACGCAGCTTGACGGGGTCGCATAACAAAAATTTCGAATATGGAACAAAATATAACGCATAAGAAACAAATCATAATCAGATAAAAGAATGACAAGGACAAGTATAAAAATACATACCGGATCCTGCCGTGTCATTACCACTTATGAACTTAATCGCACCTTATTAACCTTTCCATTCCCGATAAAAGTTATAGTCATATTCTTACGCATTATTAGAAAAAGAATCATTAAGTTCATTACCATATAACTTACTTATCTTTCATAACATAGTCCGGCCACTACGAGGACACATATACTACCCGCCAACTAGACGCGATCAAGTCACACCAATATCAAAGCATGCGTGGAATCCCCATCACCGGCGATACCTAAAGTGTAAACATAACCACGGGTCTCACGCCCATAATATCAATCAAAACAGTGGTATAACGCCTGGGGCTTGCCTCATTTATACTCTTACCCCGAGAAGGTGGTATAACGCCTTGGGCTTGCCCTCATTTATACTCTTACCCCGAGAAGGTGGTATAACGCCTTGGGGCTTGCCTCATTTATACTCTTACCCTATCTCTTCCGGTCAAACAACACATAAAGCGGTGGTACATCGTCTTGGGGTTTACCCTCACTTATACTCTTACCCCGACTAACCGCCATCATACATAACATAAGCCCTACCGTTTATCATACATAACATAAGCACTACCGACTTATCATACATAACATAAGCAAGTTAAGAAATCCCCTAACTTTATTAGCCTGCTCATATACACTCTCATTTTTGTTTACTTAAGGCACTAATCGTGTCATTATAAAATCCGGGAATTTAACCCAACGTACTACGTGCCTCTAGTCCTCTAAAATGATTCTCTTTAAAAAAAAAACTTCCAAGATACTAATAACCGTAATATCAAGTCATATCTACTTTTCAAGACAAGTCACAATACCTTTTTAGAAATACAATTACCGGCTTCTAAAATCAAGTTGCCTTTTTACATAGTCAAGTCATTTATCTTTCCATAAGGCAAATATAACTAACTTCCCATAAAGCCGTTATATTCACTTTATACCTTAGCCATAAACAATTTCCTATCCAAGGGACTTATACGTTTAAAACGGGACAAGTATCACATACTTTAAAACTCTTCAAGTCCCTTAACTTTAAAATCAACTTAAGACATCCTTACTATTTTCAAAGAAGTGAGTTAATCTCCTAACCCACCCGACTTGGCATTACATAAAACAAGTAAAGAATATCATAGTCTTGTCAGACGCTACTACATACGTGCAACTAGTCATGCTCAAAAGATAGGAAAAGTTCTACATAGAGTAAATCACATAACTACCTCTTAACTTCTAAGAGTGAAGGAAACATGAAATGATACCACAAGTATATTCCATACATAGGATCATGCCAAAGGAAGGAAGAGGTTCACATACCTCGCGACGATTATCGACACGTAGCAAAATGCTCCAAAGTACTTCAACCTTGATAGCTATTCCACTCTCCCAAAGAGGATACGCTATACTTAGTACTTCAACCTATAATGGTCACAATATGTCAATTAACCTCTTACTTCAAACGTAGAATATTCTAAGTGCTAAGTCGCCAAATTCTACGGAAAATCGGACAAAGACTTCCTTTGTTTCTACTTACTTTGCCACCTTTTCAAGGCGAATACAATAACCAAACAGCCCCAATTGGCACAATTTCTATAAGGTACTCAATACAAATAAAAACTAAATGTCCAATTGGCTCACATTTTAGAAAGTAGTCCAATACAAATGAAAAACAAACTAAAAGTCCAAATTCGCCACCTTGAGTTCAACCTTACCAATTCTTATCAAATTTCCATTTCAATCCGAATTGGTATAACATGATATCAAGTCGTATTTGATAATATAAACCATAATCTTCAAGTAATTTAACATGCGACTATTCTAATAGACGATCAATTAGTAATCCAACTTAACATGGCTTACATTACATATCGGATTTCCAAGGCTAAAATCGATCCATAATCATTATAAACTTCTACATATCAACTTCATGCTAGCAACATGTAAAGTTAACAACAACAATAAATAATCTTGTAACACTTTCAAAGAACAAGATTATACCTCGACGATCCTTAATCCAAATTCCAATCCGAAGTCGCTCCTTAGTAGTTTAGAACCTCTCCAATACACTTCAATCCGCTTGTTGAGACCTTTAGCACCATACCAATAACTTTCCTTCAAACGTCAATCCAAAACCTAGAAAGCCACTAGGTTTTCACTTTGCGACTAATACGTAAACTCTCTTTTTAGGATTTTTCTATTGAGATACACTTACATAACACTCATGAACCTTGGTTTAAAGTGTGGAGTTGAATGAACAAGAAACGAAATTTTCCTTCTTCCTAACGGTGAACGAGAGCTTATGCCTATGTTCATCCAATTTTTGTAAATTTTTGCTAAGTGTTGGGCTCTCACACTACTAGTAGTATTATAAGGGACATGGAGGGTCAAGGTGTGTACAAATGGGTGATTTGGATGAAATCTTATAAAATATCAAGACTTGGACCCTTTGACTTAGTCAACCTTCTCAAGCTTGACTACTAGCAAGACTAGTCTTCCAAACAAGGGTCAAATGACCATTGTGTCCATGCTTCAATTCGTCCAAGACAACATAAGGGGGGTGACACATGTCGCCCTCCCATTCATCACAATAATACGTTTTCCGACAATTCCATAATTCCGAGAAATTTTTACAAGTCTCAAATTTAACACTTGCGAGTTCTTACGTACGTTCTTAAAACATGTCCTGTAAATACGGGGTGTAACAGTTGATCCTCGCTCTTAGGGTCACAGTTCAGCGTTTGGGAAGCTCCGTTTCTCCGGAGGCTTATCTTGGTATAGTCCCATGTTGTTGTAGGTGCTTACATTCAGGGGTATGACGGGGCCCTGTCCCGTCGTTGTTGTCATATCATTCGTAGAGGTCTGTAGTACTGTTGTGGGCAGAATTGTAAAAAGGGATATAACTGTTCTAGTTGATATTTATATATGCCGCAAGGCAAGTTTTTCTCAGATAACTGTTTTTCACTTCACTTTATTCATGTCTTGTTTTATATTCCGCTGATTACTCTGATGTATGGCTACTTGGGTGCCCGGGGTAAGGCACCAGTCACGGGCCCGGGTTCGGGTCGTGACATACTGGGTAGGCTGGGACGAATATCTCACTCGCCGCTGAGGCTGCTCGTCCAAAAACTCACCGGGATAACCAACCGGTCTAGCCCTCTTACGCTGATCTCCGCGTTGGCCCTCTACCCTCTGTACACCTGTCTGTACTGGCCGAATAACCTCCTGTTGATGAAATTGTAGCACCGCTATCTTGTTCAATAACATAACCGCTTCCCTCATGACCCTATAGTCTTCTCCTAACTGAGAAACTGGAGGCTCTGGTGCTGGGGCCTCAAAACCTGGCGCAGAAGAACTTCATCGCGAACAACATCCAGTATACCACAGGCATAAGCCCTATCAACTCTCTGAGTCGACTAGTAGCTCTCGCTACTTTGCCCTTCAGGTGGTAGCCCTCTCGAGGCATAACTGTAATACAAAATTACGTCAGAGAGGAATTATCTTACTAACACAGCTCTAGGGCACGATCTCAGAGTGAGAAGAATAGAAACCAACTCCTAAATGTCCTGTAGCCTCCTGTTTATGGGTATGGCGCGCAACACACCGATAATCAAGACTCTACTAGACACGGTCTGTAGATATTCCGGACCGATCGCTCACGATACCACTCTGTCACGCCCGAACCCGGGCCGTGGTGGTGCCCTACCCGCACCTACCTTAACAACACAAGTAAACTGCGGAAATTAAATAACACCCTTTTTTTTTAAACCAATATACGTGCAAGGGCAAAGTCGACAAGGCCGCCATAATATACATACTCAAAAGACACTATACTGTACCTGAGTCCAATCCCACATATGAATACGCACTCTAAGAGTTTCTTGAATCGTGCGGACAAGGCCCCGCGTACCATAATCGTACAAAAGCACAGACTAAAAGAACTTATACCAAAAAGATAAATTCCTGAACAGATGGAGCTATCCAAAAACTCGGAGCATGGTCCTACACCTGCCGATCACCAAACAACGTACCTAAACCTGCGGCATGAACGCAGCCCCCCGAAGGAGGTCAGTACGAAGAATGTACCATGTATGGGAAGCGATGAAATGCGTAATGAAATCAACGATCTAAAAAAAGCAGGAGACATGTATGATAGCCAACCTACAATACACAATACATAGCGATCATAATAAGTCGGGGCGCGTGCCTCAAGTCATTTCTAAAATATAACCATGGGTCTCACGCCCATAATATCAATCATGCCTGGAATCCTTTCTCACCGCCGGTCGTGATATAATATAACACCAATAGCATACATGAACACCAAGTTCCACCTGTGTCCTAAAAAGCATGCGGGCGAGTAGGAAAAGCGAGCGGTGGTATAACGTCTTGGGGGTTTACCCCTCACTTATACTCTTACCCGGGAGAAGGTGGTAAAGCTGGGGGTATAATGGCTTGGGGGTTTACCCCTCACTTATACTCTTACCCGGGAGAAGGTGGTAAGCGGGTATAATGTCTTGGGGTTTACCGCCACTTATACTCTTACCGGAGAAGGTGGTAGCGGGGTATAATGTCTTGGGGTTTACCCTCACTTATACTCTTACCACGGAGAAGGTGGTAAAGCGTCTTGGGGTTTACCCGCCACTTATACTCTTACCTTATCTCAACCACAAACAACACATAAGCACTACCATGTCTTTTATAAAAATCCGAATTTAACCCACGTACAAATAACGAAGCATACGTGGAATCCCACATCACCGCGATGCGTCGAGTAACCGCGAGACAGGTACCGACCAACCGAGAGTCGCGGCAACGTAATAAAACATAATACTTGCACTCAAAGGCTATCACCAGCACACATAGGCAAGTTCATAAAATCTATAGACTTTCATTTTATAAACTCAAGGCACATATAGAATAATTCTCAATTAAACAAGCCAAAGTACTTATCAAGGCACACTTAGATTAATTCTCAATTAATCAAGCCAAAGTACTTATCAAGGCACACTTAGACTAATTCTTAATTAATCAAGCCAAAGTACTTATCAAGGCACACTTAGAATAATTCTCAATTAATCAAGCCAAAGTACTTATCAAGGCACACTTAGACTAATTCTCAATTAATCAAGCCAAAGTACTTATCAAGGCACACTTAGAATAATTCTCAATTAATCAAGCCAAAGTACTTATCAAGGCACACTTAGACTAATTCTCAATTAATCAAGTCAAAGTACTTATCAAGGCACACTTAGAATAATTCTCAATTAATCAAGCCAAAGTACTTATCAAGGCACACATAGAATAATTCTCAATTAAACAAGCCAAAGTACTACGTACGTACATTCTTTTCAAAAGACTCTTTTTTATGTAAAACCCCAAGATACTAACACCCGTAGTATCAAGGAATGTCTATTTTTCAAAGTAAGTTACTACTCTTTTAGAAAACTCATTACAAAGCTTGAAATCAAGAAACTTCAAACTTTCACAATCTAGGCAACTTATGCCCATTAATCAAAATAGACAACTTTCTTAACCTTCCATAAAGCCGTTATAACCAACTTCCCATAAAGCCGTTATAACCCTTTATGATTTTAGACATATCCATTCCTTTTATAACCAAGAGACTTATACTATTAAAATCAAGTATCACATACTTACAAATCAAGTTCTCAACTTTCAAAATACTACACGTCTCTTAATATTTAGAAAACAAGTTTCTTCTACTTTTAAACCTCAAGTAGCTCACACCTCTAAAACAAGTTACTTCTCTTAAATCATGTCATTTCTCCTCTCTTAAAACAATTAAGTAAATCACTCCTTTAACTCCCCTAAAGTCATTACAACAACCCTTAGGTTTTGGAACTAAGGCACTAGCCAAAAGGTTTGGAAACCACTTCCTTTTCAAGACTCTATGTACTTTAAGTAAAATACTTTCACTTTTAAGAATCCAAACTTCACTAAGGAAATGGATTATACAACTTACAATTTAAACATCAAAGTACAATCAAGGGAGTACATAGAACGAATTCTATTTTAGGCAATCCAAATACAACCAAGGAATGAATCATTTAAGGAGTAGGACATACTTTCTTTATCTTAAGGAATCATGCTAGAAGAGGAGATAGTTCACATACCTTTTCGGCTAAATCCACAAGCTAAGCCGAATACGCCGTATGTAGAAGTGTCAACCTATAATGGTCACAACAAGACTATCAACTTCTAGTCTCTAACGTAGAATAATACTAAGTATACGGTCTCTAATTCTACGGAAAATCGGGCAGCACTTCCTTTGTTTCTACTCACTTTGCCACCTTTTTCAAGGCCGAATACAATAACCAACACGCCACATTTAAGGCTCAAAACAACAACCAAACAAAGGGGATTACACGCCTTATAATACGTGTAAAATTCCGCCCCACAATTCATACGAAGTAGTTTAATGCTCACTAGCCATTCTCGACCAACTTACATAACCAACAATTCAAAGTCTTTTCCAATCCTTTTCCAATTCCAAGTTCTAAGGTCTAACATGTTATATAGTCACAAACAACTTCAACAACTACAATTTCCTTCTTTCTACAACATGCGATGACTTAAACTAATAATCGACTTGAATTGTAATCTTAAGGCTAACATGCTAGTTTTCGGATTAGGGTTCCAATAGCCAATATACTTATCAAACTTCATACTATATAACTCATGCTTGCTAAAATCCATAGCTACAACAATAAGTAAGTCTTAACTACTAAAACGACAAAATTTATACCTTTATAAGCCCTTAAAGTTTCCAAGATTCAAAGTCGAGCCTTAGCAATTTTAGCTTCTTTCCTTAAGTTCCAATCCGCTCCAAGCACTCCTTAGAAGCCTATGAAGAACCCATCTTCAAGTTCCAACTTCAAAGTTGAAGAACTCCTCAAGTTTCCGCCTTGCGACTAATACGAAAACGCCGTTTTTCCGAAATCTTTCTATTGAGATATCCTTACAATACCCGTAGGGACATTGGGTTAAAGTCTTGTGGCTAATGGAGAAAAACTACAAATTTTTTGTGTGGATAGAGCCACAAACCCGAGAGCTCTCTAGCAACAAGAAAATGTTGTGTAATTTTTCTAAGTGTTCAAGACTAGTCTTGCACTAGTAGTAAGCTTATATAACACAATGGAAGGCTTAGATTATCACAAATGTGTGGCTAGGATGAGTTTCACTAGGATCAAGCCCAAGTGGCAAGTTGACTTTGGTCAATTATATCAAGCTTTGAAGACTTATCTTCCAAGATGGTCAATGACCATTTTACCCCTCACTAATTCGACCAAGACTAAGTGGTGGAGGTGCCACGTGTCACTCTCTCATTCGTCCATAAAATTCCGTAATCCTCGTGGGCCCCACAAAAATGTAAAATTCCTCGGGTGGGCCCCACATGACCAAATCCGTAAAATAAATTTCCATAATGTTAATAAGTTCCATACTCTTCAAATAATGCATTTTGAGAATCCAATTCTCAACAACGAACATTTTTCCTTTCCGACGCCCGGAAGATTTTCCGTCGGAAAAACAATTCTTCCTTTCATACCAATTTCCAAGTCTTGATTCCTTACGTACATTCTCTTATACATGTCCTGGACTAACGGGGTGTAACACCTCCCTTTATTAATTCCCCGAAATCAGCCAATTACATCCTGACCTGGCTCAAATTCACTTCTTTTCTTCAACACCCAAACCAGTTCGTCCCTTCTAAACTAAATCCTCCATCAAACCAAACGACCCCAAACCAATTGAACCAGAACCTCCATTTTCATCCATGTCCACTTCGTACCCAACAAAACCCTAAGAACTGATGCACCGCCATGCCACTCTGCCTTCCTATCACATCCTTTCTCCTCACCCATCACCTTTTAGACGTCTAACAGTAGCCATGACTCTGTTGGTGTCGGAAAAAGGACGAAATACGAAGATCCATCAGTCTTAAGCTCGTCTCTCACTCTATCTAACGAGTAAAAGACGAATTCTCTGGTTAAAAACCTCAACAACTCTCAAACGGCTCTTAACCATCAAATCTGTCAGCTTTCACACCTTTTCAGATTTTCCCCACTTGATCCTTTGTTCAAAATTTGAATTTGGGGGTGGCTGGTCAGCAAGTGGCCTCCTCAACCGGACGGTGCTTCCACTGCACCTTGACTGAAGCGATTTCCTTGGACCTCAACTTTCTCACTTGTCTATCCAAAATTGTTACTAGTCACTCGAACTGATTCCGAACATTAACAGTATAAGTAGTGAGCCTTCCAAAAGTCTGTGATGACTCATTCCGTCCATTTTCTCTTGAATAATCAATCTTGTGTCGTCACTCTAACCTAACTAAAATTTCACCCAACTCATTAACTTGGTGCAACTATACCCTTCGACTTAAATCTTCATGTTTCTCAATTAACTCTAGCTAGTCACACAAATTTGATAAATCCTTATAAAATCAAAATACTTCAAGTCCTCTTTTTTGTTATTTCACTTATCTCATTCACCACTCCGAATACTTTGATATATGGCTTTTGGCCTCCTACCCTTCACAACCGTAACAACTCTGAGTGCGATGTCTCATTACACCCTTACAATTCCAAAAGTACCCAATCTTAAAATTTTACATGTCTCACTCCAATATCCTTATGTTATTTGTCACGACCCGAACCCGGGCCCGTGACTGGTGCCTTACCCCGGGCACCCTAGTGATACAACATCAGAGTAATCAGCGGAACATACAACGATACAAGACATATTATGAAATATGAAACAATAATCTGAGAAAAACTTGCCTTTCGGCATATATATAAATAACAACTTTTTTCAACATGAACAGTTTAATCCTTTTACAAACCACACTTTGCCACAAGATTAACGCACCTAAGAATGATACGACAACAATGGCGGGACGGGGCCGCCAAACCCTGAATGTAAACACTTACTGACGAGGACTATACGTGATAAGCCTCGGAGAAAGCGGAGCTTCCCAACGACTTGTGACCACGAGAGCTAGGATCAACGATCGTGTACCTCAACTGCGGCATGAACGCGGCCGGGGAGGTCGATCTGGCAGTGCAGGAGTATGTGGCGAAAATACATACGTAAATGAAATCATAGCGATCATATAAAGCGGGAGACATGTATGCTAACCAAACTACGATTTACAACCAGCGATCATGTCGTCGGGACTCACGCCCTCAGTCATCACTCAAGTATAACAATGGGTCTCGGGCCACAACATCAATCATGCGTGGAATACCTTCCCACCGCCGGCTATGATATAAAAGCACGAGGAACACACATGAACACGGGTCCCACCTGTGTCATAATAAAGCTGTGCGGGGTAAGTACGAAGGCATAGCCGATTACTAAAACCCACGGTACCAACAAGGTCATGAATCGTATCATAAGATCTGTCTGGGCCGTCACATGATCAAAGGCCGCCACTTGCCCGCGATGTCGATCAATGCTGCGTCTAACCACGAACTCCGCGACTCGCGTAGGCCAATCTCATCGGCCCGCGTGAGGTATTCCGCGTCGGTAGCTACTCCCGGCATCGTCACGGACTTCGTGGTCGCGTGGCACATGGACCGCGTGCCCATAAAGGACGACACTAACACGGAACTCGTAGCTCCGCATAGGCCCAGGACTGCGTGAGGTATTCTCGAATCATAGGTCCATCGACCGCTGAGTCTACCGCGTCGGAGGCTTAACCGGAATCATCTCAAGAGATGAGTGATGTAAAATACTAACACAACAGCTTATCGTTAAGCAACATAAGCACAACAAAGGAAACCCCTTTACACCACATCACAAGATACTAACACACGTAGCATCCTAGCATGTTTACTTATCAATCAATCAAGAAAGTATTACCAGGCTATCACAAACCAACACAATCAAGTTATACACACAAGGTACTTTCTACTATATGCCAACAAGTTCGGGGTTTTATCCCCAAAGTACTTCATACATTAACTCTTTAAAAGATACGTTACTTTCACAATGTCACACAATACCCGTAGTATAAAATAGAGTGACTATCCTCTTAAAGTAAAACAATTACTTCTCTTTGTAAAATCAAGTAGCAACATTCTTTTCCAATGATCAAGTTTGCCTAATTTCCAATGTTCAAGTTTCTCATTTTAGAAAGGTTTCGTAGTTCATAGTCTTATTCATTTAAGAATATAATTCTCCTTTAAACTATCTGAGAAACATAAGTCTTATATGTGAGTAGGATATTCTTGTTTATAACAATCTTATTACAGCAGCCATGATCTAGGAAATATCATTTTGTCTCATCTTAGCTTCTATGCAGATGGAAGTTTCTACTGGTTTTAATAATACTTAATTATTAAAAACATTTCCTCTTATAAACGCCAGTGGTTTGTCGATACACATTCGATTTCCAAAATCGGAAACATTCTTAAGACGTTATACCTAACTTTCCATAAAGCTAGCATAACTCTTAAGTTTTCAAAACAAATCAAGTATTACTTCTTCTTTCGAAATGATTCAAAAATCTTTTGAAATACTTCAAGTTCTTTATTAACACATAACACGCCAGTTATAGTTCAAATCAGTTACCTTTTTAAAAACCACAAATATTTTCTTACCAACATAAAGTCATTATAACCAACTTCCCATAAAGTCGTTATAACACTTTATGTTTTAAACCAATCAAATACATTTAGCACACGCGTCTATACTACATAGTTCACACATATCATGCTAGAAGAGATAGGAAGAGGTTCACATACCTCGCGACAGTATCGACTAAAGAAAACGCTCCAAGTACTTCCAACCGTCGGCTACTCCTTAAGCCAAGTAGATCGCGCCACACGTAGTACTTCAACCTATAAGGCCACAAGACGCTTATTAACATTTAGATCCCCCCGTAGAACATCCTACAGAAAATTGTGCACCTCCCCCATGGCAGCGTAAATCTCCTCTCTATCGGTAGGCCATCAAGCCAACCAGGGGGTTCATACATCTAACCCGAACGGTACAATTCTACTCACGACTACTACACAAGTCTCATGTAATACTGATCTATGTAATTACTGATTCGACTCTTCTTTAAATTCGGGCTTAAGTCGCAAGACATTGCCGTAAGTATTATTCAGGCTTAAGTCAAAAGACATTGCCGATAACTACGTTCAGTTCTATATATAGTATACTTCAACTATATATTCTAACAACATGTAATTTCCAATTACAATAGAGGGACAAGATATTTACCTCGATAAGCCCATAATTATCCAAGTATAAAGTCGATCCTGGGCAATCGTTTAGCTCCAACTCCGTGCGCTCCAACCCGCTCCAAACTACCCTTAGAAGTTCTAACCAACTTCTACATACTACTCCAACTAACCATGGAGATTTTCCTTAGGGTTTCGATTTTGTGACTGACAGAAGTATAATCGTATTTCTGGGCATTTCGTATAGGTATAACCTTAGAATACAACAAGGTATATGGCTAAGGTAATTTGGGCATTATAACAATACTTTTGAGAGTATTTCTACCAAGAGAGGGGGGTGTATTATACGAGACAACTAGGCTAGGGGTACCACGGCCACTACAGGAGGGGAGAGGGCTCGGCCAGGGCCTTTCAAAGGGAGAGGGCTCTTGGGCGAGAGTCAACAAGAGGGGAGGGGGAGGATTTCTAAGACTTAGAACATTTTAGGATGAATAAGTCTTCCAAAGGGGTGGGTATTTATAGGCCTAGCAAAGGCCAACCAATGGCCAAGATCTTGCCAAGTGTAGGGCCAAGATCTTGCCAAGTGCACCTTATCCATCTACCACAAAATATCCTACCAACCCCTTGACCAACAATGGCCAATTCGTCCACCTCTTTTACCGCCCAACGTGCTCCAATGGGAGGGTGACAAGTGTCGCCTCTGGCCAAAAATGTTTCGTCTCTCTAAAAATCCGCAAAATTAAAAATGACATAGCCGAAATTCCCTACGAAAGTCGTGAAAACGTTTCACTAAAAACGACTCTAACCGTGTTGTGCACAAAGTCTAATTCGCCAAGCCAAATCAAAGTTTCAAATTTTCTACGACGCCCCACGCATATACTGGAAATACGGGGTATAACATTATTCCTACTTGAAATGTCCAATCATGCTACCAAGCTAGAAACGTTTCGACATAGTCTACTATCATGACACAATTTCACCTCAAAAATATATACATCAACTACAAGTTGCAGAGATTCCAAGATTTTCTATTATTTATCAACTCTAGCCCATCAATTAAATAATACTAGGAAATTACCTAACTTGGTACAACACATCGCCTTTCCATCAATCTTATCATGTTAGTCATCTGAATATTACACCTTACCAGTCACCAATCGCAAAACCCCATGACACTTCGTCATAACACTTAGTCAAGTTCCATAGACTTCCCTCTTCAGTCTTATTTATCAATTACACTCTAACCAAATGACGCATGACAACGCCGCCATAATCCATACCTATCTCAAGTAATATCGTTTCTTCAAATTTAAATCATTTTTCCTTTCTGAAGATGTACCTTAATACTTCCAGTTCGAATCCAAACATGCTCTCCTCTTAGTTCTTCAATTTCTCATATTCCATTCTCAATCACTTCTACCATTAACAATCAGAAATTTCCCAAACTCACGCGAGGGGTGCTTCAAAATATCATTACTCTTGTAGAATAGTTAAACCCTCACAACCTTAAGCATCTGAAAGTTTTCCTTACACCACTCTAACCTTTGAAATAAATACCCTTCGAAGTCTATCGTATGATAAGTACAATCTTTCATGAGTCATTTCCATCAAAAGTACCGACCAACCCTCGTGATTCCAACAAGTCAAATTATTACCAATGTAATATCCTGATACATCATTGTCATGATACATAATTTGTAAGGCAATCCTTACTTCTCATACACACAATCCTACCAACGTTCTCACAAAGTTCCATACGAGTATCCTTGCCAAATATCCTTTAATTGAACAGTACTTCTTCCATATTAGTTCATGCATTTACCAACCCAATATAAATGCCGGAAGTCCTATAGTGAATTCACTTCTCTTGTCCCTTTTTATAGTCTTTATTCTTACTTATATGCTAGGATCAATATCCATTTCTTGAATTTATTTTTTTGCATTTTCACCAACCCATGCAGTTGGTCACACAATTAAAGGGAAACGGTACAGATAGGAAATCACTAATCTACCTTCGGTATCAGTTTATCCTTCAGGTCATACTATAAGATAAAATAGGGAGTTGAGTAAAGGACATTCACCACCTCATATCCATCAAATTTCCAAAGGGTCGACTCCTTCTGCTTTCACTTATTCTTTAGTTTTACTTCCTAACTGAAAAGCAAACTACTACCTAAATGAACAGAAAACTAACACCGAACAAATGAAGAACTAAAAGAAAGAGATAACTCTATGTCTTCTTTTACTTCACCTTCTGCTACACATTCCCCTATCCCTCTATCCAAACAATGTCAGGTTCTTGGATCACCAATTACTACAAACCTAGAACTTCTGTTTTGTTAAACAATTAGAATACTTTAGACATTCCTACCTATTTGGTTGTTTTCAAAGATCCTAGATAGTTATCGTTTCCATGTAGCATAGACCATTTAACACGTATTAGAAAGAGTAACTGAATAGTTTCCAGACTCGACGGTAGCCAATTCCAGAGTAGTTCTCAACTCATCCTCAACTTCCCATGCCCGTGCTCTTCTTAGAAGGAAAAGCTTGTTCTAAAACAAACAATTTAGCCAAACAACATCCTTCATGTTCACGTAAATACAAGAAGTAGGACTATTACATAGCACATCCGAAGTTCCATCCTTAATAAGAAGTAAATTATCTCACCGTTACAACCTTGTCACTCAACAAACCAAGTAGAAAAATCATTATTTTGCAGCTGGGGTATTCTATATATCCCCAAACTAAATCGAAACTAAAAAAGCACATACCAGGAATTTTGACTCGACCATTAATAGTATAACCATCAGTGCTCCCTGATGCGGAGGGAAATAGAGAGCATAAAGCATCAAGTGAGATTAAAGAGAGCAAGGTTGCCATCGAGCTATGCATCACTCATCAGCCTTGCACATCTAACAACTGAGGTATATCTCACAAAATCAACAAGATTTTAGCCCAAAATGACTCATTTATATCACCTCTTCAAAATCTCAGTGAACCGGCAACACACACTCTACTGAAAAGATTACAACCGCCATAATCCATACCTATCTCAATTAATCTCGTTTCTTCAAATTTAAATCATTTTTCCTTTCTGAAGTTGTACCTTAATAAATCATGAGCTTCGTGTGCTGTTTTTCTCATGAAAGTTCCACCTGCGGCTGCGTCAATGATCGTTCTGGTAGTCCCGCTTAGCCCATTATAGAAAATATGGACCAAATTCCACAACTCAATGCTGTGATGTGGACACTTTCTTTGCAAGTCCTTGAATCTCTCCCAAGCTTCATATAGTAACTCTCCATCAACTTGATAAAAATTGGTCAACTCCCCTCTTAGCTTCGCGGCTTTGCACGGTGGAAAGAACTTTGCTAAAAATTTCTGTGTCAGCTCTTGCCATGTGAATATCGAATCTGTTGGCAAGGAATTCAACCAAACTTTCGCTCTATCCCTGAGTGAGAAGGGAAAGAGCCTCAATCGGATGGCGTCATCAGTAACACCATTATACTTAAAGGTTGCACACAACTCCAAGAAGTTCGCTATGTGCATGTGAGGATCCGACGACGACAACCCTCCGAACTGAACCGTATTCTGCACCATACTCAGGATCGCAGGCTTGATTTCAAAATTATTTGCTCATATTTCTGGGAGCCTGATGCAAGTTTGTGCTTCATTCACCCTTGGCAGCACATAATCTCCCAAGCTTCTCTCAGCTTGGACCTGGACCCTCTCTTCTACATCCATCGGCAATCTCCGGGGCATCCTTTGGTTAGGTTGATGATCACCTAACCCTTCGTTCATCTCATTGTTGTTTTGTAAGCCTCCCATCTCTATTAAGGCCGAAACTCGTTGGATTCTCCTGTTCTGTTTGCAAGTCTTTTCAATTTTTGGGTTGAAGGGAACAAGTGTGTCTGCTCCTCTTCTCCTTCGCATAAACTAGATGTCTGCAACAGATCAAAATAAACAAACGGATCACGGCACACTGGTTTTCACAAAATAATAAAAAAAATAGTAATAAATAAAAACAAAAATAAAAACCAAATTAGAAATTAAGAATAGGTAAAATGATATTGAACTACGTCAATCCCCGGCAACGGCGCCAAAAACTTGATGCTTGATTTATGCACACACTAACGCAAGTGCACGTGTCGTGTCAAGTAATATAGTCTTAGAAGACCGAGTTATCGTCCTCAGGGATTAGTGTTCAATTCTCAAATTCTATTCTATGGTATCTATTTGGTGACCGATGATTGATAGAATATTTATAACTATAATTAAGAATGCTAACTAGACTAATTGGTTTTACTTCAATTATGGTGGAAATAGGGCTTTCAAATCTCCTCAACTATCTGCTTATCTTACTTGTTAATGCAATTAATTATGATTCTTCTTCTATTTTGAGATAGCAGATTAACTAAGCCGTTTTATACTCCTGTTAAGGTAATATAAATACTCAACCCCAATATAGAACCCTTCTACCTTTCGGTGATAAGATTGACTATAAATGAGGATTAAGAACAATAACCTATTAATACTACACAAGTATCGGGGTACTTTCGTCCATAATTTAACCTATGTTTATTCAACTACATCATATTCACAATCTCCCCTTTCGTCTTTCGATTAGAAATCATAAAGATTATGATAATTAGTGATCAAGTAATTACCAAGCATTCAGGACAAATATTGAATAAATCTCAATAACAAGAAGAAGAACCAAAAACATGCATTAATTCATAAGAATAAGGTGTGAATTGACATGGAAAGCCCTAGATTAAGTTAGTTCCTAGCCATGGACATGACAAGAACTAAATTAAAATCCAACATAAACTACAAAGAAAATAAAACAAGAACAAGAATTTACTAAGAAGTGGTCTCCAATCTTGATCTCCAAAAGTTGTGTGAATTGGCAAGGGTGGGAGCCCTTAATTCTGACCTAAAGGCTTCCTTTTATGGCCTCAAAACGTTTTTCCAGGTTTTCCTTCAGGCCTTGGCCCATTCCCATTCGAATATTTGAAATTCCCGGCTTGGCGCTGCAGCCCAGCGCGCGGCGCCAAAACCTGCGACTCTTTGTAAATTGGGCGTTGCGGCGCTCTGACTCTGCTGGCCGCGCGCCATGCCACTGTTCGTGCGGTTCGCCAACTTTCGCTGAGCTGGAACCTCTGTTTCTGCCCTATTTTTGCTCCTTTTCCGCCAATGGGCCACTTTAAACCAATATGACTCAAAAGAAAGAAAATCTATCCTAAGACGACACATATTTGTACAAAAATGGGCAAAAGACTAACTAAAAATGACTCAAAAGGTGTATATAAAATACACCGATCAAACACCCCCAAACTTAACCTTTGCTCGCCCTCGAGCAAAGATCAAAAGAAAGACTTAAAGACAAGAGAAGAAAGAAAAATAGACTGACTCAAAGACACTGATCAGGTTGCTGCATCATTGTTACTTAGAAAAACATGAAGGTTAGCAGAATAATATGCAGGAACATATAGCATGAATGTTTAGCATTCTAAACACATTAAGTTAGATATTTCGCAAATTCACATATAATCATGCTTAATGGAAGTAAAAATACCTAACTATGCATGTCAATTTCAAAATCCTATGACATGTTTACTTTCTATTCTCCACTAATCATAGATACACATGTAAGAGATCTTCAGGACTTTTCAGAGTTGTAATGTAGACTTAGGCATGGGTAGGTAAAATAGGCATTTAGGCTCATTTTATGTACCATAAGCTCTTTTGCGTTCAACTCTTCCCTTTTCTTTTGATTTTTCTTTCTTCACTTCATACCTATCTTTCCCCTCTTTTGTTTTGAAAGACTGAAGTGTATTATGAATAACAGGAACCCCCAAACTTAGGCTTTTGCCTATTTATTATTACTTTTTCACTGGGGTGCATCAAGATTGTTCACTTTTTTTGTCTTTTTTTTAACACTTTCTATTCCAATCACCAAAAAATTTCACTTATGGCACAAGTGTGGAAATGTAGGGTGTCAAAGAAAAAAATCTACTTTTTAGGCTCAAGGGGCTAACTAGGGATATTTTTGAATATCAGGGATAGGCAAAAGTGGTAAGAAAGGGCTAACAAAGAATTGCCTGAGTCATCTCCCTAACATGCATTTCCTAACTATTTCGCCTCAAATAGCAAGCAAGCATACACATAGTTTTAATCATAAACAATGCACAAGTCAAGCAAGATACCCCAAATAATCTGATTTCATGAATTTTTGGCATATCTAACCTAAGTATTTAGATAGTTGCTTCTAATTCCATTACATTATTCAACCTTACTTCACTAGGCGTTTCTAGTAACTACATCATGCATGATCTTTTTAAAAAAAATTATTATGACTCAAAAATACTTAAAACAAATCAAAAAGACTCAACACAATAAGACATATAAAACACCCCCAAACTTAAATCACGCATTGTACCCAATGTGTGCAAGACTAAAAAAGATAACAAAAATAAAAGAAAACAGGACAACTTACAAACTTACTTTAAAGTGGTGGTGGTGGCGGCGGATAATGCATGGACCACTGGTTGAACAAGGAACTCATCTCATCAAATCTCTGATGCAACTGTTGTTGCTCCTGCCTTAGTTCTTGTTGTCCTTGCCTCAGGTCCTGTTGACCTTGTATCATCATGTCAAAATTCTGCATCATCCTTCTCGTGTTCATGAGCAACTGCTCCATTATGGGCACTGGAGGTTCAAATTCTGGGTGTTGCTGTTGGCTGCTTCCTGCCTCATGTTAAGCCTCTGTCTCAGGCTCATCTTCATTCATGGCCACTTACCGCTGCTTTGGTCTTTGGTCTTTGTCTTCTTCTTTGGAGGAATGGGTGCAGGAAGGAATGCACTAGTCCATATGACACATGAGGTTGGACTTTCTCATATGTATCAGTGGGTAGGGTTGAGACCCCATGTCTGGAGCATAAGCTGCTAATAAGTGAGTCATGTCCCAACCCACCTATCGTTACCAACCTGCTGGTTTCTCCAATGTTTTGCAATATTTCCTTCCCCACGTCAATCGTCCTCCCTGACATGATTTCATATATCATTTTTATTCTATCTGCTGGCACTCTGGTGAAGTGCATCGATGGAATTAAGCGGACACTGACGAAATATAACCAACCCTTGGCTGTTTTGTTGAACTGACATCTGCTCAGTCCTCTTGATCCATTTCTTGCAATTTCATACTCAGCCCCAGGGTAGCTTACTGTGCTTGCGATGACATCCCAATCAATGTTGTTGGTGTCTCAAGACTAAGTTCTGAAATAGCTCCGATCGTCACCTCTTTCTTCAACATCAGCTGTATTTAATAATACATTTACCACTTCAGTCGTCACAGGCACATACCGTCCCCTCACAAAGCATCTATCATCCACCCTCTCCGGAAAGTTAGCATAAAAATTCTCTCACCATTACTGTGTTCATCGGTGCTATTCTTTCCGGGTTAACAAATCTCTTCCACCCCATGACCTCTATCATCGCCCGAATAGGCTCATAGGAATATCCCTCCTCAAACGACTCCCTTTGGTACTCCATTCCTCTTTCAGGGATCAAGGTTCTAGTACTAAGTTTTTGGTATCTATCCTCAGCTTTTTGGCTGACAAACCTAGTAGTGTCATATTGAGGGACAGAAGTGGATGTGGAAGCTCTCCTCTTCTTGGCAGACATTTTTAGATAACTTGGAAGCGTTTCCTTTGTTCAGCGATATTACCCAACACTATCAATCAACAATCAGCAGCTACAACACTTATCAACCCCTACACTTCACTCAAAAAGCTCCTGCACAACACCCCACACTCACTTCGTATAATCTTCCGCTAAATCTCACACCCAACTTCAACACACCACACACCTTCCACCAATAAAGAACCTCCTCACCTATTACCTCCCCTGAATGTATTGAAGATTTCAAGAAAATTGATAAAGGTTACCTTGGACGGTGTTCCTATTGATGTTTTGAGGCAATGGAATGAGGGTTGTTGTTTAGGATGGTTAAGGGTTTAAGGAATTTAAGAACTTTGGTTGTGATTGAGTTTAGTTTGTGGAAGATTTTTAGGTAAAGGGTAAATTTCGTGGGTTTTGGAGAGAGGGAAGGTTTGGGTTTTGATTTGGAGTGAGGAAAATCGAATTTAGGGCTCCTTAAATTGAAATTTTTCATGCCGCGCACTGAATCAGCCGCGGCGCTCTGATTTGGCGTCGCGGCGCTGAATCTTCTGCGCCCTTCTGATCTTTTGGCACCGCGGCCCTGCTCCTGGCGCCGCGGCGCTGAACCGATTTTCTTTTGGTTTCTTTTTAGTTTTCGTCCTCCAAACTCTTGGCTCTGCACCTGTCATCACAACATATAAACAATACCCTCCGTGAGACTGTTCTAAGTAAAAAAAACTAAAAAACTAAATTGCATTAAATTGAGTAAAATAACCTTGGGTTGCCTCCCAAGTAGCGCTGTCTTTAACGTCTTTTAGCCAGACGCATGTTCCTTATTCACGAGGCATGGGGTAAATTAACCCCACAACCTATCCACTTCATCAACATTTTCGGCTTTCTCCTTCTGTTTTTCTTTTTTTCTTTTTTTCAAGAGAGGTTGATTATCACTTACTGCTTTGGCGGGCTTATCTCCCTTCTGGCTTCGCGGCTCAAACGAAGTTCTCGAGCGGTGCTAATTGCAAAGCACTTGCTCATGACTGGGGGTTCAATAATGTGTTTGAACACTTTGAACACCATCTCTTCACTTTCCACTCTAAGTGTCAGCTCACCATTCTCTACGTCAATTAGGGCTCTCCCTGTTGCCAAGAACGGTCTTCCCAATATGATGGGGATCTCCTCATCTTCCTCCATATCAAGGATGAGGAAGTCCGCAGGAAAAAAAAAAATTCCTACCTTAACTAGGACATCTTCAATCTTTCCCCTGGGATGCACCACCGTCCTATCTGCTAACTGCAAGCTCACAGTGGTTGGTTTGGCTTCACCTAACTCCAACCTTTTAAAAACAGACAAAGGCATAAGATTTATGCTAGCCCCCAAGTCACAAAGGGCCCTATTACATATTACCCTGCCAACTGTGCAAGGCAGTGTGAAGCTCCCTAGATCCTTGAGTTTATGGGGCAATTTCTTCTGCAAGACGGCACTGCATTCCTCTGTCAGTGCCACCATCTCATACTATGCCAACTTCTTCTTATTTTCAAGAATTTCCTTCATGAATTTAAAGTAAGTAGGCATTTGCTCCAATGCCTCAATGAACGGAATGTTGATGTGTAACTTTCTGAATATCTCCAAGAACTTGGAGAATTGCTTAACCACTTTCTTTTGCAATCTTTGCGGGAAAGGAATCCTCTCAGTGTAATCCTTCACTAGGACTGTAGGAGCTTTCTCTAATATCGGGCGATCTTCAGCAACCATCTCCCTCTCTGTATTTACTCCTTGTTCCACCACAGGCTGGGGTGTAAGCTGTTCTAACTGTTTTCCACTCCTCAGCTGCACCGCTTGGCACTGTTCTCTGGGGTTCATCTCTGTATTGCTAGGCAAAGTGCCTTGTGGCCTGTTGTTTGCCATCTTCGCTAGATGTCCCACCCGTGTCTCCAAATTCCTGATAGAGGATCTAGTCTCTGCCATGAACTGGGTCTGTGAGTTGGTGAGTGTCAACAGGGCTGCTCTCAACTCATCTGGCTTCTCTTGTTGAGCAGGAGCACTGAATTATTGTGAAGATGAGGCCTGAGTGAATGGTTGCTGAATTTGGTACTGGCCTCGAAATTGGTTTTGTTGTCCTTGATCCCCTCTCCATGAAAAGTTAGGGTGATTCCTCCACCCTGGATTGTAGGTATTCGAATAGGGGTTGTTCTGGGGCCTTTGATAATTCTCTACTGCTTGGCACTCTGCTTGCTCGATCGAGATGTTGTTAGGATCAGCTGATGGGAACCTATCAAAGTTATGTGGACCTCTACACATTTCACAACTCAATGACATTTGTACTGCATTTACAGACACTGTATTTTGTTGCAGTTGCTTGGTCAGGAGAGCAACTTGTGCATTTAATGTTGTGATGACATCAATCTCATGGACTCCTATTGCTCTTCTGCCACTCACCCCTCTGTCCTCTGTTACATGATTATTGGTGGCCATGTCTTCCAATAAATCATGAGCTTCGTGTGCTGTTTTTCTCATGAAAGTTCCACCTGCGGCTGCGTCAATGATCGTTCTGGTAGTCCCGCTTAGCCCATTATAGAAAATATGGACCAAATTCCACAACTCAATGCTGTGATGTGGACACTTTCTTTGCAAGTCCTTGAATCTCTCCCAAGCTTCATATAGTGACTCTCCATCAGCTTGATAAAAATTGTTCAACTCCCCTCTTAGCTTCGCGGTTTTGCACGGTGGAAAGAACTTTGCTAAAAATTTCTGTGCCAGCTCTTGCCATGTGAATATCGAATCTGTTGGCAAGGAATTCAACCAAACTTTCGCTCTATCCCTGAGTGAGAAGGGAAATAGCCTCAATCGGATGGCGTCATCAGTAACGCCATTATAATTAAAGGTTGCACACAACTCCAAGAAGTTCGCTATGTGCATGTGAGGATCCTCCGACGGCAACCCTCCGAACTGAACCGTATTCTGCACCATACTCAGGATCGCAGGCTTGATTTCAAAATTATTTGCTCCTATTACTGGGAGCCTGATGCAAGTTTGTGCTCCATTCACCCTTGGCAGCACATAATCTCCCAAGCTTCTCTCAGCTTGGACCTGAACCCTCTCTTCTACATCCATCGGCAATCTCCGAGGCATCCTTTGGTTAGGTTGATGATCACCTAACCCTTCGTTCATCTCATTGTTGTTTTGTAAGCCTCCCATCTCTATTAAGGCCGAAACTCGTTGGATTCTCCTGTTCTGTTTGCAAGTCTTTTCAATTTCTGGGTTGAAGGGAACAAGTGTGTCTGCTCCTCTTCTCCTTCGCATAAACTAGATGCCTGCAACAGATCAAAATAAACAAACGGATCACGGCACACTGGTTTTCACAAAATAATAAAAAAAAATAGTAATAAATAAAAACAAAAATAAAAACCAAATTAGAAATTAAGAATAGGTAAAATGATATTGAACTACGCCAATCCCAGTCAACGGCGCCAAAAACTTGATGCGCGATTTATGCACACACTAACGCAAGTGCACGTGTCGTGTCAAGTAATATAGTCTTAGAAGACCGAGTTATCGTCCTCAGGGATTAGTGTTCAATTCTCAAATTCTATTCTATGGTATCTATTTGGTGACCGATGATTGATAGAATATTTATAACTATAATTAAGAATGGTAACTAGACTAATTGGTTTTACTTCAATTATGGTGGAAATAGGACTTCCAAATCTCCTCAACTATCCGCTTACCTTACTTGTTAATGCAATTAATTATGATTCTTCTTCTATTTTGAGATAGCAGGTTAACTAAGTCGTTTTATACTCCTGTTAAGGTAATATAAACACTCAACCCCAATATAGAACCCTTCTACCTTTCGGTGATAAGATTGACTATAAAGGAGGATTAAGAACAATAACCTATTAATACTACACAAGTATCGGGGTACTTTCGTCCACGATTTAACCTATGTTTATTCAACTACATCATATTCACAATCTCCCCTTTCGGCTTTCGATTAGAAATCATAAAGATTATGATAATTAGTGATCAAGTAATTACCAAGCATTCAGGACAAATATTGAATAAATCTCAATAACAAGAAGAAGAACCAAAAACATGCATTAATTCATAAGAATAAGGTGTGAATTGACATGGAAAGCCCTAGATTAAGTTAGTTCCTAGCCATTGACATGACAAGATCTAAATTAAAATCCAACATAAACTACAAAGAAAATAAAACAAGAACAAGAATTTACTAAGAAGTGGTCTCCAATCTTGATCTCCAAAAGTTGTGTGAATTGGCAAGGGTGGGAGCCCTTAATTCTGACCTAAAGGCTGCCTTTTATGGCCTCAAAACGTTTTTCCAGGTTTTCCTTCAGGCCTTGGCCAATTCCCATTCGAATATTTCAGAATTCCCGCCGCGCCACTGGCCCAGCGCGCTGGCTAAACTTGCACTCAGAATTGGGCGCCACGGCGCCTCGACTCTGGCTGGAGCGCGCATGCCACTGCGTGCGGATTCGCCAACTTTTTCGTTTTTCGAGCTCTGGAACCTCTGTTTCTGTCCTCTTTTTGCTCCTTTTCCGCCAATGGGACAATTTAAACCAATATGACTCAAAAGAAAGAAAATATATCCTAAGACGACACGTATTTGTACAAAAATGGGCAAAAGACTAACTAAAAATGACTCAAAATGTGTATATAAAATACACCGATCAAATGGTACAGATAGGAAATCACTAATCTACCTTCGGTATCAGTTTATCCTTCAGGTCATACTATAAGATAAAATAGGGAGTTGAGTAAAGGTCATTCACCTCCTCATATCCATCAAATTTCCAAAGGGTCGACTCCTTCTGCTTTCACTTATTCTTTAGTTTTACTTCCTAACGGAAAAGCAAACTACTACCTAAATGAACAGAAAACTAACACCGAACAAAGGAAGAACTAAAAGAAAGAGATAACTCTTTGTCTTCTTTTACTTCACCTCCTGCTACACATTCCCCTATCCCTCTATCCAAAAAGTGTCAGGTTCTTGGATCACCAATTACTACAAACCTAGAACTTCTGTTTTGTTTAACAATTAGAATACTTTAGACATTCCTACCTATTTGGTTGTTTTCAAAGATCCTAGATAGTTATCGTTTCCATGTAGCATAGACCATTTAACACGTATTAGAAAGAGTAACTGAATAGTTTCCAGACTCGACGGTAGCCAATTCCAGAGTAGTTCTCAACTCATCATCAACTTCCCATGCCCGTGCTCTTCTTAGAAGGCAAAGCTTGTTCTAAAACAAACAATTTAGCCAAACAACATCCTTCTTGTTCACGTAAATACAAGAAGTAGGACTATTACATAGCACATCTGAAGTTCCATACTGAAAAAGAAGTAAATTATCTCACCGTTACAACCTTGTCACTCAACAAACCAAGTAGAAAACTCATTATTTTTGCAGCTGGGGTCTTCTATCTATCCCCAAACTAAATCAAAACTAAAAGAGCACATAGTAGGAATTTTGACTCGACCATTAATAGTATAACCATCAGTGCTCCCTGATGCGGAGGGAAATAGAGAGAATAAAGCAACAAGTGAGATTAAAGAGAGCAAGATTGCCATCGAGCTATGCATCACTCATCAGCCTTGCACATCTAACAACTGTGGCATATCTCACAAAATCAACAAGATTTTATCCCAAAATGACCTCTTTATATCACCTCTTCAAAATCTCAGTGAAGTGGCAACACTCCCTCTACTGAAAGATTACAACCGCCATAATCCATACCTATCTCAAGTAATCTTGTTTCTTCAAATTTAAATCCTTTTTTCCTTTCTGAAGATGTACCTTAATACTTCCAGTTCGAATCCAAACATGCTCTCCTCTTAATTCTTCAATTTCTCATATTCCATTCCCAATCACTTCTACCATTAACAATCAGAAATTTCCCAAACCCACGCGAGGGGTGCTTCAAAATATCATTACTCTTGTAGAATAGTTAAACCCTCACAACCTTAAGCATCTGGAAGATTTCCTTACACCACTCTAACCTTTGAAATAAATACCCTTCGAAGTCTATCGTACGATAAGTACAATCCTTCACGAGTCCTTTCCATCAAAAGTACCGACCAACCCTCGTGATTCCAACAAGTCAATTATTACCAATGTAATATCCTGATACATCACTGTCCTGATACATAATTTGTAAGGCAATCCTTACTTCTCATACACACAATCCTACCAACGTTCTCACAAAGTTCCATACGAGTATCCTTGCCAAATATCCTTTAATTGAACAGTACTTCTTCCATATTAGTTCATGCGTTTACCAACCCAATATCAATGCCGGAAGTCCTATAGTGAATTCACTTCTCTTGTCCCTTTTTATAGTCTTTATTCTTACTTATATGCTAGGATCAATATCCACTTCTTGAATTTATTTTGCCTTTTCACCAACCCATGCAGTTGGTCACACAATTAAAGGGAAATGATACAGATAGGAAATCACTAATCTACCTTCGGTATCAGTTTATCCTTCAGGTTATACTATAAGATAAAATAGTGAGTTGAGTAAAGGACATTCACCTCCTCATATCCATCAAATTTCCAAAGAGTCGACTCCTTCTGCTTTGACTTATTTTTTAGTTTTGCTTCCTAACTGAAAAGTAAACTACTACCTAAATGAACAGAAAACTAACACCGAACAAAGGAAGAACTAAAAGAAAGAGATAACTCTTTGTCTTCTTTTACTTCACCTCCTGCTACACATTCCCATATCCCTCTATCCAAACAGTGTCAGGTTCTTGGATCACCAATTACTACAAACCTAGAACTTCTGTTTTGTTTAACAATTAGAATACTTTAGACATTCCTACCTATTTGGTTGTTTTCAAAGATCCTAGATAGTTATCGTTTCCATGTAGCATAGACCATTTAACACGTATTAGAAAGAGTAACTGAATAGTTTCGGACTGACGGTAGCGATTCGAGTAGTTCTCAACTCATCCTCAACTTCCCATGCCCGTGCTCTTCTTAGAAGGCAAAGATTGTTCTAAAACAAACAATTTAGCCAAACAACATCCTTCTTGTTCACGTAAATACAAGAAGTAGGACTATTACATAGCACATCCGAAGTTCCATACTGAATAAGAAGTAAATTATCTCACCGTTACAACCTTGTCACTCAACAAACCAAGTAGAAAAATCATTATTTTTGCAGCTGGGGTCTTCTATCTATCCACAAACTAAATCAAAACTAAAAGAGCACATAGCAGGAATTTTGACTCGACCATTAATAGTATAACCATCAGTGCTCCCTGATGCGGAGGGAAATAGAGAGAATAAAGCAACAAGTGAGATTAAAGAGAGCAAGATCTTCATCGAGCTATGCATCACTCATCAGCCTTGCACATCTAACAACTGTGGCATATCTCACAAAATCAACAAGATGTTATCCCAAAATGACCCCTTTATATCACCTCTTCAAAATCTCGATGAGCAATGACACTCCCTCTACTGAAAGATTACAACCGCCATAATCCATACCTATCTCAAGTAATCTTGTTTCTTCAAATTTAAATCCTTTTTTCCTTTCTGAAGATGTACCTTAATACTTCAAGTTCGAATCCAAACATGCTCTCCTCTTAATTCTTCAATTTCTCATATTCCATTCCCAATCACTTCTACCATTAACAATCAGAAATTTCCCAAACCCACGCGAGGGATGCTTCAAAATATCATTACTCTTGTAGAATAGTTAAACCCTCACAACCTTAATCATCTGGAAGATTTCCTTACACCACTCTAACCTTTGAAATAAATACCCTTCGAAGTCTATCGTACGATAAGTACAATCCTTCACGAGTCCTTTCCATCAAAAGTACTGACCAACCCTCGTGATTCCAACAAGTCAATTATTACCAATGTAATATCCTGATACATCACTGTCCTGATACATAATTTGTAAGGCAATCCTTACTTCTCATACACACAATCCTACCAACGTTCTCACTAAGTTCCATACGAGTATCCTTGCCAAATATCCTTTAATTGAACAGTACTTCTTCCATATTAGTTCATCCGTTTACCAACCCAATATCAATGCCGGAAGTCCTATAGTGAATTCACTTCTCTTGTCCCTTTTTATAGTCTTTATTCTTACTTATATGCTAGGATCAATATCCACTTCTTGAATTTATTTTGCCTTTTCACCAACCCATGCAGTTGGTCACACAATTAAAGGGAAATGATACAGATAGGAAATCACTAATCTACCTTCGGTATCAGTTTATCCTTCAGGTTATACTATAAGATAAAATAGTGAGTTGAGTAAAGGACATTCACCTCCTCATATCCATCAAATTTCCAAAGAGTCGACTCCTTCTGCTTTGACTTATTTTTTAGTTTTGCTTCCTAACTGAAAAGTAAACTACTACCTAAATGAACAGAAAACTAACACCGAACAAAGGAAGAACTAAAAGAAAGAGATAACTCCATGTCTTCTTTTACTTCACCTCCTGCTACACATTCCCATATCCCTCTATCCAAACAGTGTCAGGTTCTTGGATCACTCTTTACTACAAACCCAGAACTTCTGTTTTTTTTAACAATTAGAATACTTTAGACATACTTACCTATTTGGTTGTTTTCAAAGATCCTAGATAGTTATCGTTTCCATGTAGCATAGACCATTTAACACGTATTAGAAAGAGTAACTGAATAGTTTCCAGACTCGACGGTAGCCAATTCCAGAGTAGTTCTCAACTCATCCTCAATTTCCCATGCCCGTGCTCTTCTTAGAAGGCAAAGCTTGTTCTAAAACAAACAATTTAGCCAAACAACATCCTTCTTGTTCACGTAAATACAAGAAGTAGGACTATTACATAGCACATCCGAAGTTCCATACTGAATAAGAAGTAAATTATCTCACTGTTACAATCTTGTCACTCAACAAACCAAGTAGAAAAATCATTATTTTTGCAGCTGGGTCTTCTATCTATCCCCTAACTAAATCAAAACTAAAAGAGCACATAACAGGAATTTTGACTCGACCATTAATAGTATAACCATCAGTGCTCCCTGATGCGGAGGGAAATAGAGAGAATAAAGCAACAAGTGAGATTAAAGAGAGCAAGATTGCCATCGAGCTATGCATCACTCATCAGCCTTGCACATCTAACAACTGTGGCATATCTCACAAAATCAACAAGATTTTATCCCAAAATGACCCCTTTATATCACCTCTTCAAAATCTCAGTGAACCGGCAACACACCCTCTACTGAAAGATTACAACCGCCATAATCCATACCTATCTCAAGTAATCTTGTTTCTTCAAATTTAAATCCTTTTTTCCTTTCTGAAGATGTACCTTAATACTTCCAGTTCGAATCCAAACATGCTCTCCTCTTAATTCTTCAATTTCTCATATTCCATTCCCAATCACTTCTACCATTAACAATCAGAAATTTCCCAAACCCACGCGAGGGGTGCTTCAAAATATCATTACTCTTGTAGAATAGTTAAACCCTCACAACCTTAAGCATCTGGAAGATTTCCTTACACCACTCTAACCTTTGAAATAAATACCCTTCGAAGTCTATCGTACGATAAGTACAATCCTTCACGAGTCCTTTCCATCAAAAGTACCGACCAACCCTCGTGATTCCAACAAGTCAATTATTACCAATGTAATATCCTGATACATCACTGTCCTAATACATAATTTGTAAGGCAATCCTTACTTCTCATACACACAATCCTACCAACGTTCTCACAAAGTTCCATACGAGTATCCTTGCCAAATATCCTTTAATTGAACAGTACTTCTTCCATATTAGTTCATGCGTTTACCAACCCAATATCAATGCCGGAAGTCCTATAGTGAATTCACTTCTCTTGTCCCTTTTTATAGTCTTTATTCTTACTTATATGTTAGGATCAATATCCACTTCTTGAATTTATTTTGCCTTTTCACCAACCCATGCAGTTGGTCACACAATTAAAGGGAAATGATACAGATAGGAAATCACTAATCTACCTTCGGTATCAGTTTATCCTTCAGGTTATACTATAAGATAAAATAGTGAGTTGAGTAAAGGACATTCACCTCCTCATATCCATCAAATTTCCAAAGAGTCGACTCCTTCTGCTTTGACTTATTTTTTAGTTTTGCTTCCTAACTGAAAAGTAAACTACTACCTAAATGAACAGAAAACTAACACCGAACAAAGGAAGAACTAAAAGAAAGAGATAACTCTTTGTCTTCTTTTACTTCACCTCCTGCTACACATTCCCATATCCCTCTATCCAAACAGTGTCAGGTTCTTGGATCACCAATTACTACAAACCTAGAACTTCTGTTTTGTTTAACAATTAGAATACTTTAGACATTCCTACCTATTTGGTTGTTTTCAAAGATCCTAGATAGTTATCGTTTCCATGTAGCATAGACCATTTAACACGTATTAGAAAGAGTAACTGAATAGTTTCCAGACTCGACGGTAGCCAATTCCAGAGTAGTTCTCAACTCATCCTCAACTTCCCATGCCCGTGCTCTTCTTAGAAGGCAAAGCTTGTTCTAAAACAAACAATTTAGCCAAACAACATCCTTCCTGTTCACGTAAATACAAGAAGTAGGACTATTACATAGCACATCCGAAGTTCCATACTGAATAAGAAGTAAATTATCTCACTGTTACAATCTTGTCACTCAACAAACCAAGTAGAAAAATCATTATTTTTGCAGTTGGGTCTTCTATCTATCCCCTAACTAAATCAAAACTAAAAGAGCACATAGCAGGAATTTTGACTCGACCATTAATAGTATAACCATCAGTGCTCCCTGATGCGGAGGGAAATAGAGAGAATAAAGCAACAAGTGAGATTAAAGAGAGCAAGATTGCCATCGAGCTATACATCACTCATCAGCCTTGCACATCTAACAACTGTGGCATATCCCACAAAATCAACAAGAATTTATCCCAAATGACCCCTTTATATCACCTCTTCAAAATCTCAGTGAACCGGCAACACACCCTCTACTGAAAGATTACAACCGCCATAATCCATACCTATCTCAAGTAATCTTGTTTCTTCAAATTTAAATCCTTTTTTCCTTTCTGAAGATGTACCTTAATACTTCCAGTTCGAATCCAAACATGCTCTCCTCTTAATTCTTCAATTTCTCATATTCCATTCCCAATCACTTCTACCATTAACAATCAGAAATTTCCCAAACCCACACGAGGGGTGCTTCAAAATATCATTACTCTTGTAGAATAGTTAAACCCTCACAACCTTAAGCATCTGGAAGATTTCCTTACACCACTCTAACCTTTGAAATAAATACCCTTCGAAGTCTATCGTACGATAAATACAATCCTTCACGAGTCCTTTCCATCAAAAGTACCGACCAACCCTCGTGATTCCAACAAGTCAATTATTACCAATGTAATATCCTGATACATCACTGTCCTAATACATAATTTGTAAGGCAATCCTTACTTCTCATACACACAATCCTACCAACGTTCTCACAAAGTTCCATACGAGTATCCTTGCCAAATATCCTTTAATTGAACAGTACTTCTTACATATTAGTTCATGCGTTTACCAATCCAATATCAATGTCGGAAGTCCTATAGTGAATTCACTTCTCTTGTCCCTTTTTATAGTCTTTATTCTTACTTATATGCTAGGATCAATATCCACTTCTTGAATTTATTTTGCCTTTTCACCAACCCATGCAGTTGGTCACACAATTAAAGGGAAATGATACAGATAGGAAATCACTAATCTACCTTCGGTATCAGTTTATCCTTCAGGTTATACTATAAGATAAAATAGTGAGTTGAGTAAAGGACATTCACCTCCTCATATCCATCAAATTTCCAAAGAGTCGACTCCTTCTGCTTTGACTTATTTTTTAGTTTTGCTTCCTAACTGAAAAGTAAACTACTACCTAAATGAACAGAAAACTAACACCGAACAAAGGAAGAACTAAAAGAAAGAGATAACTCTTTGTCTTCTTTTACTTCACCTCCTGCTACACATTCCCATATCCCTCTATCCAAACAGTGTCAGGTTCTTGGATCACCAATTACTACAAACCTAGAACTTCTGTTTTGTTTAACAATTAGAATACTTTAGACATTCCTACCTATTTGGTTGTTTTCAAAGATCCTAGATAGTTATCGTTTCCATGTAGCATAGACCATTTAACACGTATTAGAAAGAGTAACTGAATAGTTTCCAGACTCGACGGTAGCCAATTCCAGAGTAGTTCTCAACTCATCCTCAACTTCCCATGCCCGTGCTCTTCTTAGAAGGCAAAGATTGTTCTAAAACAAACAATTTAGCCAAACAACATCCTTCTTGTTCACGTAAATACAAGAAGTAGGACTATTACATAGCACATCCGAAGTTCCATACTGAATAAGAAGTAAATTATCTCACCGTTACAACCTTGTCACTCAACAAACCAAGTAGAAAAATCATTATTTTTGCAGCTGGGGTCTTCTATCTATCCCCAAACTAAATCAAAACTAAAAGAGCACATAGCAGGAATTTTGGCTCGACCATTAATAGTATAACCATCAGTGCTCCCTGATGCGGAGGGAAATAGAGAGAATAAAGCAACAAGTGAGATTAAAGAGAGCAAGATTGCCATCGAGCTATGCATCACTCATCAGCCTTGCACATCTAACAACTGTGGCATATCTCACAAAATCAACAAGATTTTATCCCAAAATGACCCCTTTATATCACCTCTTCAAAATCTCAGTGAACCGGCAACACTCCCTCTACTGAAAGATTACAACCGCCATAATCCATACCTATCTCAAGTAATCTTGTTTCTTCAAATTTAAATCCTTTTTTCCTTTCTGAAGATGTACCTTAATACTTCCAGTTCGAATCCAAACATGCTCTCCTCTTAATTCTTCAATTTCTCATATTCCATTCCCAATCACTTCTACCATTAACAATCAGAAATTTCCCAAACCCACGCTGTGGTGCTTCAAAATATCATTACTCTTGTAGAATAGTTAAACCCTCACAACCTTAATCATCTGGAAGATTTCCTTACACCACTCTAACCTTTGAAATAAATACCCTTCGAAGTCTATCGTACGATAAGTACAATCCTTCACGAGTCCTTTCCATCAAAAGTACTGACCAACCCTCGTGATTCCAACAAGTCAATTATTACCAATGTAATATCACGATACATCACCGTCACGATACATAATTTGTAAGGCAATCCTTACTTCTCATACACACAATCCTACCAACGTTCTCACAAAGTTCCATACGAGTATCCTTGCCAAATATCCTTTAATTGAGCGATTTCTTCCATATTAGTTCATGCGTTTACCAACCCAATATCAATGCTAAGTCCTATAGTGAATTCACTTCTCTTGTCCTTTTATAGTCTTTATTCTTACTTATATGCTAGGATCAATATCCACTTCTTGAATTTATTTTGCCTTTTCACCAACCCATGCGGTTGGTCACACAATTAAAGGAAATGATACAGATAGAAATCACTAATCTACCTTCGGTATCGGTTTATCCTTCGAGTTATCTTGTAAGATAAAATTGTGAGTTGAGTAAAGGACATTCACCTTCTCATATCCATCAAATTTCCAAAGAGTCGACTCCTTCTGCTTTGACTTATTTTTTAGTTTTGCTTCCTAACTGAAAAGTAAACTACTACCTAAATGAACAGAAAACTAACATCAACAAAGGAAGAACTAAAAGAAAGAGATAACTCTTTGTCTTCTTTTACTTCACCTCCGCTACACATTCCCATATCCTCTATCCAAAGCAAAGGTCGTTCTTGGATCACCAATTACTACAAACCTAGAACTTCTGTTTTGTTTAACAATTAGAATACTTTAGACATTCCTACCTATTTGGTTGTTTTCAAAGATCCTAGATAGTTATCGTTTCCATGTAGCATAGACCATTTAACACGTATTAGAAAGAGTAATCAATAGTTTCGGACTCGTGATAGCAATTCGAGTAGTTCTCAACTCATCCTCAACTTCCACGTGCGTGCCCTTCTTAGAAGGCAAAGCTTGTTCTAAAACAAACAATTTAGCCAAACAACATCCTTCCTGTTCACGTAAATACAAGAAGTAGGACTATTACATAGCACATCCGAAGTTCCATACTGAATAAGAAGTAAATTATCTCACTGTTACAATCTTGTCACTCAACAAACCAAGTAGAAAAATCATTATTTTTGCAGTTGGGTCTTCTATCTATCCCCTAACTAAATCAAAACTAAAAGAGCACATAGCAGGAATTTTGACTCGACCATTAATAGTATAACCATCAGTGCTCCCTGATGCGGAGGGAAATAGAGAGAATAAAGCAACAAGTGAGATTAAAGAGAGCAAGATTGCCATACAGCTATGCATCACTCATCAGCCTTGCACATCTAACAACTGTGGCATATCTCACAAAATCAATAAGATTTTATCCCAAAATGACCCCTTTATATCACCTCTTCAAAATCTCAGTGAACCGGCAACACACCTCTTTGAAAGATTACAACCGCCATAATCCATACCTATCTCAAGTAATCTTGTTTCTTCAAATTTAAATCCTTTTTTCCTTTCTGAAGATGTACCTTAATACTTCCAGTTCGAATCCAAACATGCTCTACTCTTAATTCTTCAATTTCTCATATTCCATTCCCAATCACTTCTACCATTAACAATCAGAAATTTCCCAAACCCACGCGAGGCGTGCTTCAAAATATCATTACTCTTGTAGAATAGTTAAACCCTCACAACCTAAAGCATCTGGAAGATTTCCTTACACCACTCTAACCTTTGAAATAAATACCCTTTGAAGTCTATCGTACGATAAGTACAATCCTTCACGAGTCCTTTCCATCAAAAGTACCGACCAACCCTCGTGATTCCAACAAGTCAATTATTACCAATGTAATATCCTGATACATCACTGTCCTGATACATAATTTGTAAGGCAATCCTTACTTCTCATACACACAATCCTACCAACGTTCTCACAAAGTTCCATACGAGTATCCTTGCCAAATATCCTTTTATTGAACAGTACTTCTTCCATATTAGTTCATGCGTTTACCAACCCAATATCAACGCCTAAGTCCTATAGTGAATTCACTTCTCTTGTCCCTTTTTATAGTCTTTATTCTTACTTATATGCTAGGATCAATATCCACTTCTTGAATTTATTTTGCCTTTTCACCAACCCATGCAGTTGGTCACACAATTAAAGGGAAATGATACAGATAGGAAATCACTAATCTACCTTCGGTATCAGTTTATCCTTCAGGTTATACTGTAAGATAAAATAGTGAGTTGAGTAAAGGACATTCACCTTCTCATATCCATCAAATTTCCAAAGAGTCGACTCCTTCTGCTTTGACTTATTTTTTAGTTTTGCTTCCTAACTGAAAAGTAAACTACTACCTAAATGAACAGAAAACTAACACCGAACAAAGGAAGAACTAAAAGAAAGAGATAACTCTTTGTCTTCTTTTACTTCACCTCCTGCTACACATTCCCATATCCCTCTATCCAAAGCAAAGGTCGTTCTTGGATCACCAATTACTACAAACCTAGAACTTCTGTTTTGTTTAACAATTAGAATACTTTAGACATTCCTACCTATTTGGTTGTTTTCAAAGATCCTAGATAGTTATCGTTTCCATGTAGCATAGACCATTTAACACGTATTAGAAAGAGTAACTGAATAGTTTCCAGACTCGATGGTAGCGATTCTGAGTAGTTCTCAACTCATCCTCAACTTCCCATGCCCGTGCTCTTCTTAGAAGGCAAAGATTGTTCTAAAACAAATAATTTAGCCAAACAACATCCTTCTTGTTCACGTAAATACAAGAAGTAGGACTATTACATAGCATATCCGAAGTTCCATACTGAATAAGAAGTAAATTATCTCATCGTTACAACCTTGTCACTCAACAAACCAAGTAGAAAAATCATTATTTTTGCAGCTGGGGTCTTCTATCTATCCCCAAACTAAATCAAAACTAAAAGAGCACATAGCAGGAATTTTGACTCGACCATTAATAGTATAACCATCAGTGCTCCCTGATGCGGAGGGAAATAGAGAGAATAAAGCAACAAGTGAGATTAAAGAGAGCAAGATTGCCATCGAGCTATACATCACTCATCAGCCTTGCACATCTAACAACTGTGGCATATCTCACAAAATCAACAAGATTTTATCCCAAATGACCCCTTTATATCACCTCTTCAAAATCTCAGTGAACCGGCAACACACCCTCTACTGAAAGATTACAACCACCATAATCCATACCTATCTCAAGTAATCTTGTTTCTTCAAATTTAAATCCTTTTTTCCTTTCTGAAGATGTACCTTAATACTTCCAGTTCGAATCCAAACATGCTCTCCTCTTAATTCTTCAATTTCTCATATTCCATTCCCAATCACTTCTACCATTAACAATCAGAAATTTCCCAAACCCACACGAGGGGTGCTTCAAAATATCATTACTCTTGTAGAATAGTTAAACCCTCACAACCTTAAGCATCTGGAAGATTTCCTTACACCACTCTAACCTTTGAAATAAATACCATTCGAAGTCTATCGTACGATAAGTACAATCCTTCACGAGTCCTTTCCATCAAAAGTACCGACCAACCCTCGTGATTCCAACAAGTCAATTATTACCAATATAATATCCTGATACATCACTGTCCTAATACATAAGTTGTAAGGCAATCTACTTCTCATACCATACAATCCTACCAACGTTCTCACAAAGTTCCATACGAGTATCCTTGCCAAATATCCTTTAATTGAACAGTACTTCTTCCATATTAGTTCATGCGTTTACCAACCCAATATCAATGCCGGAAGTCCTATAGTGAATTCACTTCTCTTGTCCCTTTTTATAGTCTTTATTCTTACTTATATGCTAGGATCAATATCCACTTCTTGAATTTATTTTGCCTTTTCACCAACCCATGCAGTTGGTCACACAATTAAAGGGAAATGATACAGATAGGAAATCACTAATCTACCTTCGGTATCAGTTTATCCTTCAGGTTATACTATAAGATAAAATAGTGAGTTGAGTAAAGGACATTCACCTCCTCATATCCATCAAATTTCCAAAGAGTCGACTCATTCTGCTTTGACTTATTTTTTAGTTTTGCTTCCTAACTGAAAAGTAAACTACTACCTAAATGAACAGAAAACTAACACCGAACAAAGGAAGAACTAAAAGAAAGAGATAACTCTATGTCTTCTTTTACTTCACCTCCTGCTACACATTCCCATATCCCTCTATCCAAACAGTGTCAGGTTCTTGGATCACTCTTTACTACAAACCCATAACTTCTGTTTTGTTTAACAATTAGAATACTTTAGACATTCTTACCTATTTGGTTGTTTTCAAAGATCCTAGGTAGTTATCATTTCCATATAGCATAGACCATTTAGCAAATATCAAAAAGAGTAAATGAATAGTTTCCAGACTCGACGGTAGCCAATTCTAGAGTAGTTCTCAACTCATCCTCAACTTCTCATGCCCGTGCTCTTCTTAGAAGGCAAAGCTTGTTCTAAAACAAACAACTTAGCCAAACAACATCCTTCTTGTTCACGTAAATACAAGAAGTATGACTATTACATAGCACATCCGAAGTTCCATACTGAATAGGAAGTAAATTCTCTCACCGTTACAACCTTGTCACTCAACAAACCAAGTAGAAAAATCATTGTTTTTGCAGCTGGGGTCTTCTATCTATCCCCAAACTAAATCAAAACTAAAAGAGCACATACCAGGAATTTTGACTCGACCATTAATAGTATAACCATCAGTGCTCCCTGATGCGGAGGGAAGTAGAGAGCATAAAGCAACAAGGGAGATTAAAGAGAGCAAGATTGTCATCGAGCTATGCATCACTCATCAGCCTTGCACATCTAACAATTGTGGTACATCTCACAAAATCAACAAGATTTTAGCTCAAAATGACCCCTTTATATCACCTCTTCAAAATCTCAGTGAACCGGCAACACACCCTCTACTGAAAGATTACAACCTCCCATTCCCATAAAATTCAATCTCCACGGGAAAATTTCCCCACTTGACGTAAAGGCAATAGATATTTCCCTTAAGAACCTCTAAACAATTTGTGCTTAACCCATATAATCTTATCTTGCCGACACTCAACCTTTCCATTCATTCTCCCGCGCAATACCAAACCAAACACACCTCATGCTTCCATCAAAAGAATATATTACCATTATGACTATTTTGTCACCAAACATAAACTATTTGGATTCTCGTCAGTACACTTCAACCTATAGGATAGAGAGGAAATACTTTATACGAATCACATAAAGAGTCCTACCACCTGTGAGAGAACATATAAATGAGTTTAAGATACCAATATGAACAATCTCGCACGAAAAGAACGAACCAGATATCAATCGGATTGAACTAGCATGAAAAGAGAATGAACCAGATATCAATCGGATTGAACTAGCACGAAAAAAGAATGAATAAGGTACTAATCAGATTGAACTAGCTCAAAAAGAGAGAAGAAGTAGAGTGTTTACTAAATGGCCTATAGCCTCTCGAGGATGGGTGCGGACGTCTACGTACCAATCAGCAAGACTCTACTAGATATTACTCTTGTACTCATTAGACCGATTAACCTAGAAGCTCTGATACCAACTTTGTCACGACCCAATTCACGAGTCATGATGGCACCTACTCTATTCCCCCGAGTAGGCGAACCATATTCTCAATAATAAGTTAAATCAGCGAAAATAAAATAAAGAAAAGAAGTTATAAAATCTTAAATACTTAATTCTCCAAAATCTGGTCAAAAGGGTACAAGAGCGCTAAACATGGTCTGAAATAACAGTCTAAAAAATACCCGAAGGCTACATACTTTCTGTTAAATAACAATAAAAATGGAATCAACTAGGAAGCCTTCCAAGGATCGTACTCTGCACTCAACAAAAGTGCAACAAGAGTAGTATCAGTATAACACTAGTATCAGTAAGCATCATAGGCCGACAATGATTAGATAACGCATGAAAAAGTCAAAACCAACAAGTAGCACATAGAGCACACATGCATGGTCATATATCATAAACAAGTAAAATGTAAAGAAATCAAGAATCTATCAAGACAGATATAGTTCACCCGTGATCAGTCAAAATATGAGTGGATGAATGCAATGCAATGTCACATCTCTCACTCCCGCTCTCCGGCAGAAGCCTCGGAGGCTATCACTCCCGCTCTCCGGCAAAAACCTTGGAGGCTATCACTCCCGCTCTCCGGCAGAAACATCGGAGACTATCAATCTCTCTCAGTCTCTCATCTCACCATCATCACAAAATAATATGGAAAGCTTGAGATTAGATTGGTGCCATCTATGTATTTCCCGTCTGGCTGGCGAGAAAAGAAGATCTATTATTTAAGCAGCTTCGCCCAGGCGAGTAGGGATGCAACTCTGTGGACCGCTCGTCGGGCCTAATAGGTGGTGGCTTGCCAAAACCTTCATCCATCATGTATAGGCCGTACCAAGGCCTGATATAAGTGTAAGGAAAGTATGTCAGTCATGATATCAAGTCTCAACACGTGTCACCAATATACAATCAAAAAGTACAAGTCAAATCAGATGATAATCACATAAAAAACACATATGGCGACAAGCTCACATAACAGCTGACGGAACCAACGTAATAATAATTCATCTCCACTCTCTTCCCGAAGGCCTATCATGCTATACTCGTCACTTCCTACAACTACATATGATTCTCTAATGAGTCCCTAATGTAAACCGTAACCTACCTTAATGTCGAGCGGGTTTCACGAACAATCAAACTAATGTCTTCCCTTTGCGTAGAGCCGTTGAATGCTTAAAATCTGTTTTGGTGCTAGATGGGGTCTTGGGATGACGTATTATTGAGTAAGTGGGGCCCGTTTGTTGCAAAATTTGAGTGGTGATTGCTGCTCGAATTTACTGAAATCTTGTTGGCGTTGTTAACTCTTGAGTTCTTGTGCAATTTTAAACAACCCAGCTGCATTGGCGGCGCCTGTGATTCGCCGGAAAATACCATTGTCATTCAAAGATAGTGAATTGTTGCGTGGTGGTCGTGAATGCAGTAGGAAAATCGATGGTGGGCGACCTTAATGGGGCGCCCGATCGCGGCCGTGGCGGCAATGAAGCTTCTTTACCCAACAATGGAAATCTGAATACTAAGAATTATGACACGACGTTGGTTGCAAATCGTAGCTAAGATCAACACGAACTCGAGCCACCACCCGTTGTACACAGATCGATCGAAATTTGGCCAACCGATCGGAGAAAACACAAGCTGGTGGATGAGGTGATTGAGTGCGAGTTGTAGTCGTCGTGGTATCAAAATAGCGAGGAGGCGATGGAAGTGTAGTGGTACGATCGACCTTCAACTCTTGCGATTGGCGAAAAAGGTGTGGCGGCGTTTAGGGTTTATAAACATCGATCTGCGATTTAATAAGAGATGACTGGCGGCGTTGGTATGGAAATGACCGCCTTGTGACGGCGGTTACAATGGTGTGCCCACTACGGGTTATTATATCTCTGTCGCGATCGACCCGGCATGGCGCGGTGCCCTACACAGGCACCCGCTTCGGTATCTGTGAGAGAATAGCAGCGGATCATACCCAATTTATAAAATGCTTAAACATAAAGTAACAACATGCTAGCCGATAAGGCCACCTTCCGTCTGATAGGCGCGGTAAGCGATACATTTTTTCTTTCAATCCACAAATGTGACTACGGACCTCTAAGAATAACAACTCTGGCGGGGCGGGGCCCGCCGTACCACGAATGTACAACGGCCGACAATACCCGAGAGATAAGCCTCGGAATAAAGGAGTTTCTCAGCGGTGAGCGGTGATCCTAGGCGGGGATCGGCCGACGTGTACTACTGCGGCGTGAGCGGCCGAGAGTCGGTGCAACAGCGTGTACCAAATATGGCCCAGAATGCGTAATGAAATCATAAGTCTATAATAAGCGGAGACATGTATGATAACTTTCGATTAACGATGTGGTGCCTTACTAACAATGAAGTAATCAAAAGTATAGGTAGCAAATCCGCGGAAATAGGTGGTATAGCGATCTTGAGGATTTACCCTCGGATATACTCTTACCACAGGCGGTGGTATAACGATCTTGGGGATCTACCCGCCGGATATCTCTTACCTGAAGAAGGTGGTAAAGCGAGTGGTATAGCGATCTTGAGGAGCTACCGCCGGATATACTCTTACTGCAGGCGGTGATATAACGATCTTGGAAGTCTGCCCGCCGGATATACTCTTTGCCACGAAGAAGGTGGTATGGCGATCTTGGGGCTTGCCCTGCCGTTCATACTCTTACTGGAGGAGAAGGTGGTATAACGATCTTGGGGCTTGCCGCCGTTTATCTCTTACCACTGACTCAGCGGCCACCATACACAACATAAGCACTCTGAAACTTATCCTGATAAGTAAGCAAGTTAAGAAATCACAACTCTTATTAGTCTTATTCATATACTCTCATTTTAGTTTACTTAAAAGGCGCCTAACATGCTTGCCAAAACCTTCATCCATCATGTATAGGCCGTACCAAGGCCTGATATAAGTGTAAGGAAAGTATGTCAGTCATGATATCAAGTCTCAACACGTGTCACCAATATACAATCAAAAAGTACAAGTCAAATCAGATGATAATCACATAAAAAACACATATGGCGACAAGCTCACATAACAGCTGACGGAACCAACGTAATAATAATTCATCTCCACTCTCTTCCCGAAGGCCTATCATGCTATACTCGTCACTTCCTACAACTACATATGATTCTCTAATCAGAGTCTAACTAAAGTAAACCGTAACCTACCTTAATGTCGAGCGGGTTTCACGAACAATCAAACTAATGTCTTCCCTTTGCGTAGAGCCGTTGAATGCTTAAAATCTGTTTTGGTGCTAGATGGGGTGCCGGATGACTGTATTGAGTAGAAGTGGGGCCCACATTTGTTGCAAAATTTCTGGTGACTGGAATTGCTGCTCGATCGCCTCGAGTACTGCTGAGCTGCCAGAAGAGCTAATCGAAGTTGCCGATCGCAATTTTCGCAATCAGACGCAAGGCGCGCCTTCACAATACCGGAAAATACCATTTTCATTCAAAGATAGTGAATTGTCATGCGTGTCGTGGTACCGAGGAAATCAACTGATCGGATGTTTTAACGAGGTCATAACAGCAGCAGCAGCCATGGCCGGCGGCAATGAAGCTTCTTTACCCAACAATGGAAATCTGAATACTAAGAATTATGACACGACGTTGGTTGCAAATCGTAGCTAAGATCAACACGAACTCAGAGCCACCACCCACGTTGTACCTGAATCGATCGAAATTTGGCCAACACCGATCGGAAAACACAAACTGGTCGATGAGGTGATTGAGTACGAGTTGTAGTCGATGCGTGGTATCAAAATAACGGGGAGACGATGGGGAGTGTAGTGGTACCAGTCCTGACCTTCAACTCTTGCCCAGTTGGCCGAAAAAGGTGTGGCGGCGTTTAGGGTTTATAAACATCGATCTGCGATTTAAGAAGAGATGACTGGCGGCGTTGGTATGGAAATGACCGCCTTGTGACGGCGGTTACAATGGTGTGCCCCACTACCGTTGACTATCACTCTGTCACGATCCGACCCCGGGCCCGCGACTGGTGCCCTACCTGGGCACCCCTTTCGGTATACATCAGAGAATAGCAGCGGAACATACACAATTTATAAAATGCTTAAACATAAAGTAACAACATGCTAGCCGATAAGGCCACCTTCCGCATACAAGACGCAAAGAAAATGACATTTTTTCTTTACAACCCAATCCACAAATGTGACTACGCACTTAAGAATAACAACTCGCGGACAGGCCCCGCCATACCCCAATGTACAACGACCAGACAATACCAGAGATAAGCCTCCTAATAAAGGAGTTTCAACGGTGAACAAGGATCCTAAGAGCGGATCGATCGCACAGACTCTACTGCGGTGAACGCACCCGGGAGGTCAAGATAACATGTACCAAATATGTGAAACTGAAAGCATCAGAATGAAATCATAAGTCTATAATAAATCGAGACATGTATGATAACTCAATTAATAAAGACATGCCTTACTAACAATGAGAGTAATCAAAAGTATAGGTAGCAAATCCGGAAATAGGTGGTATAACGATCTTGGGGATTTACCCTCGATATACTCTACCCTCACAGGGTGGTATAACGATCTGGGATCTACCCCTCAGATATACTCTACCCCTCAAGAAGGTGGTAAAGCAGTGGTATAACGATCTTGGGAGCTACCTCGATATACTCTTACCACAGGCGAGTGATATAACGATCTGGAGATCTACCCTCGCATATACTCTACCCCAGATGGTATGACGATCTTGGGGCTTGCCCCTCATTCATACTCTTACCCTGGAGAAGGTGGTATAACGATCTTGGGGCTTGCCCCTCATTTATACTCTTACCCTAGCTCAAACGGCCACCATACACAACATAAGCACTACCGACTTATCATACAATAAGTAAGCAAGTTAAGAAATCCCCCTAACTTCTTATTAGTCTTATTCATATACACTCTCATTTTAGTTTACTTAAGGCACTAACATGACATTATAAATCCGGGAGTTTAACCCAAAGTACTACGTACTTCTATTCTTTAAAAATGACTCATTTTCATATAAAACTTCCAAGATACTAATAACCGTAGTATCAAGTCATAACTACATTTTAAGACAAGTCACAATACCTTTTTAGAAAATACATTTTCGGGCTTCTAAATCAAGTGACTTCTTTCTTTTAAAAAAACAACCCTAAGCAATTGATGTCTTTAAATCAATTTGCCTTTCGTTATTTCAAGTCATTTAACATACTTAAATTACTTAGAGTAAACCACTCTTTATCTTTCCATAAAGCTATTATAACTAACTTCCCATAAAGCCGTTATACTAGCTTTATACATTAGCAACTTACATACTTCTTTATTAACCAAGAGACCTAAACTTTCCAACAAAACAAATATCAATAATACTTTCAACATACTTAAAGTCTCTTAACTTTTGAAAACCAAGATATCCTTAATATTTAACAAGTGAGTTAATTCTCTAACTCAATCAACTTGGACATTCTTAAAAAATAAGCCAAGGATATCAAATGGACCTAGATTGTCAAAATCTTGTACGTCTACCGTACTATACATTTACAACTTATTCATGCTCAAGAGATAAGAAAGTTCCACTTACCTCTTCGGTTTAATCCACTTGCTAAGTCCAATTCGCCGTACGTAGTATGTCAACCTATAATGACCATAGTACGTCTATTAACTTCTTACTTCAAACATAGAATATTCCAAGTGCAAAGTCACTAAATTCTACGAAAAATCGAACAGCACTTCCTTTGTTTCTACATACTTTGCCACCTTTTTCAAGGCCGAATTCAATAACCAAACACGCCACATTTAAGGCCCAACAAAGTAGTTAACAATGAGGATTACTCTTAATCAAGACATGTAAAATTCCGCCCCACAATATAAAACAAACTAGTCTAAACTACAATGTCAATTCGGCAATTAGGGCAACAATACCAATTCTTCTTCCAATTTCTTTTCAATCCAAGTGGTTTAATATAACATTATCGACTAAATTGTATTTCAATTTCAAATGGCTTAACATGTCATTTTCGGATTTGAGCTTCCAAATTTCCATAATACTTATCAATCTTCATAACACATATCACATGATCATTTCTAACTTATAATAACATGGAATCTTCAATTACAAAAGTAAAATGAAGGTTATACATCAATTAGCCCAAATATGATCCAAGATCACAAGTCGATCCTTAGCAACTTTAGCTCCTCCTTTCGACGTTCCAATCCACTCCAAGCAACCCTTAGAAGCTTATGAATAACTCATCTTCAAGTTCTAACTTCAAAGTTGAAGAACTCCTTTAGCTTCCGCCTTGCGACTAATACGAAAACACCATTTTTCCGGGATCTTTCTATTGAGATACCCTTACAATAACCTTAGGAACCTTGGTTTTAAGTGGGGAGATTATTGGACAACAAACAAAAAAATTCTCTTGAAACCCTAGTGCAAAACCGAGAGCCCTATTTGTGTTCTTCAAGACTTTTGTAAAATTTGTCTAAGTGTTGAAGCTTGTATTGCACTAGTATACATATATAATAAGATGGAGGGTCAAGATTAGAACAAATGGGTGGTTAGGATGCTTTTCACAAGGATCAAGCCAAGTGGCATTTGACAAGTCAACAATGTCAAGCTCTTTGTCTTTGCAAGACTTGGTCATTTAAATTATGGTCAAATGACCATTCTAACCATGACAATTTCTTCCAAGTCCACAAAGGGGGGTGACACGTGTCGCCCTCCCATTCGTCGTAATATTTCGTTTTTCCGGAAATTCCAAAAATTCCGATAAATTTTTACTCGTCTCAAGTCTTAACATTTTTGAGTTCTTACGTACGTTCTTATAAACATATCCTGAAATTCCGGGGTGTAACACACTCAGTTCGTCGGAAATGGCGAATAACTACCGATTTCACTGTTCACGTTACTGTTCACCCCCGTTTTTCCCTTCCCTTTTTCTTTTTTATTTTCTTTTTCTGCATTTTTGCCCTACCAAAAAGGGGTTTAGTGGGCTTGACCCACTCACTTATTTAATTAAAATTCTGCCCAGATTGTATATCAAAATCCAATAATTTAAATACCCTAAAGTCACATACCTTTTTCGTAGTCTTAAAGTGCTAAACGACTAAACGAGTCGTTACACTTTCAAACCCCACCACCCTCTTCGCCCCAGGTGTATCAGATAAGCAATTATTGAATTGATTGTATTTTGTTGCAGGGATCGGTATGGCATAGTAACTAAGAGGGACAAGATCTTGTGTATTTTATGATTGTTCTTACTGTCTTTTCAAATCTAGTGGCCATATATAGCGATGCATATGCCATGATTAAAAAGAATTCATCACGACGTGAGTGATTCCTTATGTACATGTTCGACTGAAAGAAATGGAAGTATCAGTTGTACTCATGGTGAAGTTAGGGTGAAGCCAGGAAATGGTGTTTTTCCTTAAAGTTGTCGGAGTCGAGTTCTAATAAGTTCATAGATACCGCTAAATATCAAAGTTTGAGTAGATTTTCTCTATATGTATCAAAACATGGCTATTCAGTCTTGTACACTATCCAGTGGAGTTGTCTTACATAGATGATGGTGTGTAGACTGCAACTTCAGTTTGGATTGGCTTCAATTCTCTGTATGTTGATTTTTTGTGTATTCGTTTACCTTGGTTGCCTTTGATTTTTTTCACATGCTGGTCCTTTTTTTCCTTTATGAACCTCCAGGTCCAGACTTTCTTTTTAGTTGGATGGTATTTGGAATTCATTTTTTTGTATTTTCAATTTTTTTTGCTCCTACTGCTTTTGTTGAGAGTTTTTATGGATAAACAAGTGGAACTCTGTAAATTTCTTCACTTTCTTATAATAATAATTGCTTTCTTTTAGCAACGGTAATTACACACTGGGTGGATGGTTTTCATTCTCTTGTATTTTCTCCAACAAGCAAACAAAATTTCATCTTCTCAGGACTTTATCTTTGGAAGAAATTCAAGTGAGCAGCACTTCTGGAACAATTTTCCAAGATAAGAATCTCCAAAACCATTTCAGTTGTGAAGCATGCACTATCATTTGATTGATTAGATGCTGAAATAAATCTAGCTTTGGTGCATTCTGAATACAGGGACTAAATTAACTCTACATAATGAAACAGGGACTACGCCTGTTTACAAAACCCAGCTCGTGGATAGTCAAACTTGTGCTACCAAAATAATGTGCAAAATAGACTTCTATGGATTCCCAGTACTAGTTACAAAAGCAACCAATCTTCTGTAGTCTCTCCTTCTGCCAAGTGTTGCACTCTCCCTAGCATCAGCCTCGTTTTTTGCAACGCTAATTCTCTGGCTGATAAACTTGATTCAGATGCATTAGGTTAGGCTACTGGTGTGGAACCAACTCCAAGTCCAAGCATTGCAAACTGCAATGGCCCACTCCTAGCCTTAAATGAGGTCTGAGGTGCAAGAACCTTCTCTTCAGCACCAGTAAGTCCATTCTCGAATTGTCCAAGCTCATTCGGATGTGATCCAGGTAAGCTACAGCTCTGCAAGAGGGCTTCCAATACACAAAGTGCTCTCTACTAACTGAGATACAATTGCATACATATATTGACTTTGGCGGCGGCATCCGGAGTATCTTTGAGCGATACGCCTTCACGTAAGAAGTATGACACGTTGATATTCAACTGGCCCCTTCTCAAGAAGTAATATAAGGTGTCCAAATGCTAGAGTCGGGTGTTTGGGGAACCATTTACTGCATAATAATGATGAAACGCAAGCTAGAAGGTGTTATATACTTTTGATCTCACCACGGGAGTAATCAATGAACACAGTAGCCAATTCATCTATTGATTTTGCTAGACACCAGATATATATATTGGTTGCAACAGAACAAGCCTTTTGATATTGGTGATGGAACGGTGAAGCAGGACCCGTCACCGCATCCTGGTTAAGCTGTAAGCAGAGCAAGGGAAGTAAGCCTGTTCTGTGCATTAGTAGGCGTATTTCTGCATTACCAAAGATTGAATCACATGAAGGCACAGTGATCCTCGATAGAACTTCAATGGAAACACCATGGCTGACTGTTGACATAAGGCCTTTAAGAACCAGAGCCTTGTCTTCAATTTCTCTTTAACATAACTTTAACCACTGTCCACTAGAAGAGACAAGTTGTATATTCAATGCAGATTTTAGACATCCAATGTATCTTTTTCAAATAAAAAACAAAAAAACATGCACAGACAAACATAACAGATTCAAACACCACTATTTAAACCACTTTTGTCATAACAGATTCAAAAAATCAACATATCAGATAAACATGCACAACCAAATCTTTAAACATCACATATAAACATACACAACCAAATCTTAAACACCACATAACACAGAATAGATTCGACTACCACAAATGAACTCGACATGAACCATAGATTAAACAGTAAACTCAATTGTCGTTGGCATCGTTGAAATATAAATTCAAACAAATCGCGCAAACAACAATTTAAAAACAAAATAAAAGTTGTAGAAATTCGAAAATCATAGAGACTTAGAACCATATAACTATCCATTAACACATAAAGTTAAGAAATTTCGTACCTTGAACGTGATTAAAAAAAGATTCAGACGGATTTGACTTTGGATTCGGTTTTGGAAGCTTGGATTCTCGGTTTGGGAAGACTGAAATCGACGGGTTAGGGATTGAAATCGAGGGCAAGGCTTGGATTATCGGTTTGGGAAGATTGAAATCGATGGGTTAGGGAACGACGAGTGAGGGATTGAAATCGACGAGAATGGAAACGGGTATTGAAAGAGAGAAATCGATTGCTTGGTTTTATTTTGACCCGGGTCGGTTTAATTTTGAGGCTTCGAACATGTGGCGTCCACCTGGGCAGATCTGTTAGATTTGGGCAAACTCAACAAGTTTAATAACATGAAGGGTATATTTGTCCCCAAACTTTAACGGAGGATAAATATAACCCTTTTCCTTAAGTTTGAGGGCAAATATGACCCTTTTCCCAAATTTTTAAGTAAGGATCTGGGTAACGGGTTGAAATAATATATACAGTGGGAGTAATGGGTGTTGACACCCACTTTTGACCTATATTTTGGTTATTTGTTGTGAATTTAAGTATTTTTGAACACCGCATGGTTATCATCATTTTTCGCATTTTTATATAATAATCATATTTTACCTAATATTCTATGTTGTTCTATTTTCGCAAATGTCATCGCATTTTTTATTTTTATTAAACATTAAATCTTTCTTAATATTATGTTTTATTATTACACAGTCTTTTAGTTTAATAATTTTGCATCTCTTTAAATAATTTTTCTTTTAAAAAATAAATTCTTTTTGTATTTTAAACCAAACCAAAATCAGCTCCCCTCTCTCTCATACCCCCATCCGCGGCGCCCCATGCCCCCTCACTCGTCACCGACCTACCCCTGCCCCTATCACATCGCCCACCTCTCCCTTCTGATTTTTTGAGCCTCACACCTTATTCCCCTTTATCAAAAGCTGCACACCCTATTCCCATAAATGATGTTTTGGATTCCCCTTTCTTTATCAGTCGCACTCCTCACCCCCATTCCCCTAGAAATACATATCCATTTTAATTTCAAAAGAAAAAAACGCTTCAGCCGCACATACCCCTTTCTAACCTAAAGAAAACTCTTTCATCTCTCCCTTTCCATTTTCTCCAGCAGCCACGAACCCTTACCATCTCTCGCAACTCCGACGAACCACCTTTCTCCCGATGAACCCCACCAACACCACCACTTTCATCAGCCGCAACACCCGTTTCTAGTACCCTTCCCCTCTTTTTTATGTTTCAGCCGCTGACCACCACGTCGCCGGTGAACCACCATCCGACGATCCACACACACCCAACCATCGCCGCAATACTGTCCACCACCCTTACTTAGGCGAAGTTACGCCGCTGGAGTTCAAGCATCCCACGACACTATTGTTTATTTTTTTAGCTTCGATTCTATATTTTATGTTTCTGGACTGATTTCGATTTATTTGGCATTTTGGTCAGAGTTCATTTAAACTCCGGCGACCCCCGTGGGCTTTAAATTTGGGATTTTGTTTGTTCGCTGGCTTGGCACGATATTGGTACTGACCGGGGTTTTAAAACTCCGGCGACAGTCTTTATTTCTGGCGGATTATTTTGGACCATTTTTCGTTGTTGTGTTGCTGTTGCCTCCACTATTTTGCGAACCATTGTTGTTCACAGTTTTGTTGTCGCTATGTACTGTTGTTGGGTTATTGGACTGATTTTAACCATTTTGCCCTTTTGTTCATTTTATTAAACTGATTTTGAACAAGATACTACAATTGGCCGACGAAGAAATCTCCGTCTGATTTTCAAGGCATCCCTTGTACAAAAGATGGGTTTTACTTTTGGTTTACTTATTAATTCTTGTCATTATTTGATAATTATTTATTCTCTTACTAACACTTTTACTAAGTGTTTATATAGGTACCCGAAGATACATCTTGTGCAGAATACCCTAAAAAGGGCTAAAGAAGACAAGAAGATGCTCTTGTAGTTTTAATTTTTATTGTTGTATTTAATTTCAATTTCTTTTATTCTATATTGAATTTTATTGTAATTGTAGTTATTGAAAATATTTAGAATAGGTAGATTTAGAATTAATAATTAAAAAGTATATATTAAAATCGAAAACCGCTAGTTTATTTATTTTAGGTCTGTCGCAATACTTTCAAACACTCTTTTTCCTTAAAGTACATATTCTTCAAACACATGTTTTCTAAAGCCGATAAATAATTAACCTAGGTTTGATCGGATAACCGCAAGTTAGCCGATCTTAAAGGATGTCTAATCTCTTCCCTTTAGGATAATAAAGAACTCTGATCCAGAATCTCATAATTTTGCAGACCAATTATATGGAGATCATTTTTAGTGTCCTAATTCACTTAAATAATTAGGTGGCGACTCCTCAAAACAAGCATTTTGCTCCATCCAGGGAACCGCGCCAGCGAGCAACGTTGCAGTTCCGTTCCGACTCCGCGGTAAAAAATGGGCGCGACAACATGACGACTCCGCTGGGGATATCAGGTTCTTAACCGTACCAAACCTAGATTATTATTGTTTGAATTTATTTGCTTTTATTTTTGCTTTAAATTGATTATTCATTGTAATTATGTATGCTTTAATTGTTACATTCTTTACCGCTTTCTTTAAACTGTCATTCCGCTCATATTTCATCCCTTACGGAAATTCACACTATCACACACATACACGCGAGGTGCGCTTTGTGCATCAACAATTCTTTCATAAAACTCAAATTTAGGAGAGTTGACATATAGGCGGAGTGTCCGGACCAGCCGGTGACCGTGTAGCCTTCTCACTCGAGTTGTCCACTCAGTAACCTTGTGTCTAGTTAACCAAATCATAGAAAATTTAGGATAGAGCTATATCACCCTTTATCTTAAGTCATGCATGTGTACATCTTAGGTGGATCGGACCTTGGTATCGTCTCCACAATTAAGAAATCCACCAAATTGTCGACGGGTTTCACAATCCAACGACCAGTCAGCATATATGTGTAGTGTGACAATGACAGACGGATTCAAGCCTAATCATGACATGTCAAAATTGGAAAATGTACATTCATCTTGTCTCATTTCCAACAAAAGCATTAATGTTTAGCAATTTGGATCAATCTATCACAATCTCGCGTATTTGGAGTTTAGGCCTACCTCTGGCATAAGAGAGGTTCCATGCATGTTAGGGCGCACACTTGATTTGCATATTTTTTGTTTACTATTGTTTGTCGCTAGCAACTTTGTACATATTATTTAAAGCAATAATCACCCTTTCAACTCTGTACATATCATCTCATGTGCTTGTAACTCCGGACACGAGCATTTGCACTTTGTATTTTTTGCTGTCATACTGCAATCAGGACTTCTACTAGGCAACGCCATATTTTGGTCCACGGGACAGAAGTTGTGTTACCAGTAAAGGGTAAATCACTCTTAAACAACACGATTCAGACCTTGTGAAGCATCAACCTCCAGTCCGGTCGAATCAATCAGGGGAGACTCTGACTATATTGTCACACCCCTATATCTTATTATTTTTGTGACTTTCCTACTTTCACTCATTTATCGTATTTTTTGCAGGAAGATCGTCTTCGCAAACAGTCGAGGACGGTCGTTCAAAAACATTATCCCTGGAGATATTCCAGGAAAGAACAAAACAAAGCGACACAAAGATGATCGAGAGATATTTTCGACTGAAATGAGTCAGTCAGCCTTCAGTCCGAGAAAACCCATCAAGGGAGTTTTTGACTATATTGTCATACTCTCGTATTTTATTATTTTTCTTTCCTACTCTCACCTGTTGCTCTTATTTTTGCAGGAAAATCATCCTCGTAAACAGTCGAGGGCGGTCGCTTTAAAAAATTAAAATTAAAAAAAATCATCACGAAAAGATGTTTTGACTGAAAGAAGTCAGCCAACACCAGATTCAACGAGGCATCACTTGGGGTTTTTCTATACCTTTGTATTTTTATACATATTTGCAAATTAATTGATATGTTTAGCTTTAATTATGTAATACATTCATATCATACATTGGATAACATATCTTCCTGAACTACGCGTGTCTGATTCTCACCATACGATGTGATACGTAGGCAACTCATCTTGGTTTCGGCACCATATAAAAAAATTATAATAGTAAAATGGAGGACATATTCGGTTCACACATGCATTTCATTCAACCTATCACATACATTCGTTTTTTCATTACATTCATTCTATCACGAACATTCTTTCTTTTGATTACATTCATCATACAATGGACAATCATTTTACTTTGCATTCATTCTATGGTGGACAATCATTTATTTTGCACATTTTTTACTCTTATCATCCTATCATATATGAATTCTTTTTAAGCATACATTTTATAACATATCTGAACGATCTACGCACACTTGATTCTCATCAAAGTGAGATACGTAGCAGCCCTACTCGGGTTCGGTACTCTTTATTGAAAAAAATAGGTTCGATAAGCCAAGGAAAAACAACCACCGCCAAAAAAAATTTATTCAAAAATACAAAATAAAAAAAGTTATTCAAAAGTATTTTTTTAGTATCATTGTTCTGACTTGGTTGATACCAACACATTTAGGAGTGTGCGTAGGAAATAATAAGTAATATTCAGTATAGGCTGACTTCGTGGTAAACCATAGATTGTTTTGATACCTCACATTCATACTTGTAATGATGTTGTCTTGCGTGCTTTCAAGATAAGAACGAAACTAACATCATTGTTTCATGTGCATTGTGTGGTGAGTTTTAGAATAAGTTCAATTGCATTGCATTATGATCTAGAACTTGGCCGGAATATTTGTTGAGGCAAAATCCCCAGTAACACTCAGTATAGGAAATGATAGTAGGTTTTCTTTGATCTGTTTGAGTCTTTTCAGCCTACCAAATAGCATTATCCGCAGTACTCCCCTTTGAGCCTAAAGCCTATTCTTTTGACAATCACATAGTAAACATATACCATTTCAGAGTGCATACACGCACTACCCCTCTCTTGGCCCGACTTCCTTGAGCGCATTGGAAACGTGCAAATTGTTGACAACAATATGCATTGAAGTTTAGAGGGATAAAGTTGCAAAGTCTCAAAATAAAAAGAAAAAAAAAAGAAAAAAGCAAAGGACGACTTCACACAAAGAAGAAATCAAAAGCCCCGACAATATCATGTCAAAGAGGAAAAAAAGGAAATGAGAAAATAACTCTGAAAAGGGGAAAAAGCTCTGAACGAATGATTCAAAAGAAGTCAGTCTAAAAGAAAAGGATAAAAAGAAGCAGATCAGCATCAAGGGCACACAGATGCCAAGCACAGAAATAATCCAACACTCAAGGAAGGATTAGCCACTCCTTACCCAAATAATATCTTTCCTTTCCCCAAACCTACATTACAAACTCGTGACAAGTCCTACATGATTCTATACTGAGAGTTCTCACATTAGTGGATACTTACATGACGACCAAGCCTATGGTATCACAGTTGCCTGCATTGAACATCTTTATGAGTGTGAGTGTACTTCTCTTAACGTCCCAGAGTTCAAAATACTAAAATATATGTGAGGATGGGACTTTCTTTCAGTGTGGGCATTTGAAACATGAGGATACGTATAATTTGAAATCTTTGCTTGAAGCAAGTGTCGACACTCAGATATGTCTGAGGTACCATCTGAAGCTATAGGAATTATACCGGAGTCAGTCTCGGTTAGACAAAAAACATATAACAGAAATCCTAAGAACAATACTAATTGTGGGTACCAACTGAAGTCAGAACGTGATCCTGTCTTTTCTTTTTCAGAAAAAACAACAAAAAATAAATATATTAAAAATCTCTTTTGTTTATCACGAGCTACGTCTTGACCTGATTCCCTCGACGGGATTCGTAGGCGGCCACATCGGCTTCAGTCCCACATTGTTTGAAAACCTTAAAAATCTTTATTTTTGCATCACGAACTACGTCTTGACCTGATTCCCTTAGCGGGATACGTAGGCGTTCACATCGTCTTCGATCCCACATTATTGAAAACCTTAAAATCCTTATTTTTACATCACGAAATACGTCTTGACCTGATTCCCTCGGTGGGATACGTAGGCGGCCACATCGACTTCCGTCCCACATTATTGAAAATTTTAAAATCCTTATTTTTGCATCACGAACTACATCTTGACCTGATTCCCTCGGGGGATACATAGACGGCCACATCGACTTCGGTCTCGCATTATTGAAAACCTTAAAAATCCTTATTTTTGCATCACGTCCTACATCTTGACCTGATTCCCTCGACATGATACATAGGCGGCCACATGGGCTTCAGTCCCATTTTTGAAAGAAAAAACCCTATTTTGCTTGCAACGAACTATGTTATGACCTGATTTCCTCGGCGGGATACGTAGGCAGCCACATCGGCTTCGGTCACATCATTAAAAATATTTCTCTCTTATTTTGCACATAACAAGATAAGCTCATTTGATCCCCTTGATAGTGCAGAAAATCTACTTATACATAACTCGGTTTTGTCCATTGGAGAGTTCAGTATCCTCATGTATCAGAAACTGGGGTATTTTTTAAGAGTTCGCTGCAAGTAGATACAAATGGACATGGAAAAGTTCCGGCCAACTAAGTTTTCAGTCCAAACCAGTATAAGCATGCAACTGTCATGATTTAAAGATACAAATTCGGCGCGAATCAACCGCCTCTTTCCTAAAACTCACAAGTTTTCTTTGAGTGCAGGATATTCATATCAGCAAAAGCTGAGAGGACATCAACAAACCCAGACGGGTCACAAACGTAGAACGTCCAGGCAAAGACGTCATTTCAACCCAGGAGGGTCACAAACGCATACGTCGAAGTAACAACGTCAGCTTCGTCCAAAAATGACGAACATCTACATTACGTTAAAAAATGACGTCATATTCGTCAAAAAATGATGAACATCTGTGTTACGTCCAAAAACGATGACATCTGCATCACGCCTGTACACCGACGTCACTTTATTTCGCATGTACACCGGAAACATCTGCATTGCACATGTACATCGGTGTTATCTTCATTTCGTCTATACAATGACGACATCTGCATTTCGCCTGTACACCGGCGTGATTTACATTGCGTCTGTACACCGGCGTCATCTTCATTTCTTCTATACAACGATGACATCTGCATTGTGTCTGTACACCGGCGTAATTTGCTTCACTCATGTACACCGTCGTCATCTTCACTTCGTCTATACAATGATGATATCTGCATTACGCATGTATACCGGTGTAATCTGCACTGCGCATGTACACCGGTATCATATTCACTTCGTCTATACAATTACGACATCTCCATTGCGCCTGTAAATCCGTGTCATCTTCATTTCGTCTATACAACCATGACATCTGTATTGCGTATGTACACCGACGTAATCTGCATTGCGCCTATACACCGACATCATATTCACTTCATCTATACAATGGCGACATCTGCATTGCGTCTATAAATCGGTGGCATATTCACTTCGTCTATACAACGACGACATCTGCATTACGCCTGTAAATCGGCGTCGTCTTCATTTCGTCTATACAACGATAACATCTACATTGCTCATGTACACCAGCGTAATATACATTGCGCCTGTACACCGACATCATATTCACTTCATTTATACAATGACGACATATACATTGTGCCTGTAAACGAGCATCATCTTCATTTCGTCTATACAACGACGACATCTGCATTGCGTCTGTACACCGGCGTAATCTGTTTCACGCCTATACATCGGCGTTATCTTCACTTCATCTATACAACGACGACATCTGTATTACGCCTGTACACCGGCCTAATATGCATTGCGCCTGTACACCATCGTCATATTCACTTCATCTATACAATGACGACATCTGCATTGCGCCTGTAAACCAGCATCATCTTAATTTTGTCTATCTAATGATGACATCTACATTGTGTCTGTACACCAGCATAATCTGCTTCACGCCTATACGCCGACGTTATTTTCACTTCATCTATACAACGACGACATCTGCATTGCGCCTGTACACCGACGTAATTTGCATTATTCCTGTACACCGGCGCCATATTCACTTCGTCTATACAATGACGACATCTGCATTGCGTCTGTAAACCAGCGCCATCTTCATTTCGTCTTTACAACGAAGACATCTGTATTGCGTTTGTACACCAGTGTAATCTGCATTGCGCATGTACACCGGCGTCATCTTCATTTCGTCTATATAATGACAATATCTGCATTGCGTCTGTACACCATCGTAATCTGCATTGCGCCTGTACACCGACGTTATCTTCAGTTCATCTATACAACGACGACATCTGCATTGCACCTGTACACCGGCGTCATCTTCACTTCGTCTATACAACGACGACATCTGCATTGCACCTATACACCTGCGTCATCTTTACTTCATTTATACAACGACGACATCTGCAATGTGCGTGTACACCGACGTCATCTTTACTTCATCTATAGAACGACGACATCTACATGCGTCTGTACACCAGCGACACACTTCGTCTATACAATGACGACATCTGCATTACGCATATACACCGGCGTCACCATCATTATCGTCAACACAATGATGATATCATCATCGCGTCAACACAATGACGCCATCAACATTGTCAACACAATGACGACATTATCATCACGTCAACACAATGATGTCATCAGCATCGTCAACACATTGACGACATTATCATCACGTCAACACAATGATGATATCAGCATCACGTCAACACAATGATGTCACCAACACCCTGTCTCTTCCAGTAGCACAACTGTAACCCAGTGTCATCAAGATTCGATACTGAGACAAATTTTTGAACTGATGTCAGCCCGTCTTTAATTTTCTAACATCGCAGCAACCCAATGTCATCATAATTCGACGCTGGGACAAAATTTTGAATTTGCGTCGGCATTGTCTTTAATTTTCCAGCATCATAGCAGCCCAGTGTCATCAAGATTCGACACTGGAACAAATTTTGAATCGACGTCAGCCCATTTTTAATTTTTTAGCATCGCAGCAATCCAGTGTCATCATAATTTAGCACTGGAAGAAAATTTTGAATCTGCGTCGGCATTATCTTTAATTTTTCCAGCATCACAACAGCCTAGTGTCATCATAATTCGACACTGGGACAAATTTTGAATCTGCATCAGCTTTGCTTCCAATTCTTCTTAAAATTCCCTTTTGTCCATTCATTTCTTGATATTTGTTCTAATTCTGACGATGGAGACAAAATTGGCTATAAGTCAACGTCTTTGTCCGAAAACTCTTTCATCGTCTTCAGTCAAAGAGGGACAAGCTGTTGACACCCAATTTTGACCCATCTTTTGGTTATTTGTTGTGATTTTAAGTATTTTTGGACACCGCATTTTTATCATCATTTTTTGCATTTTTATATAATAATCATATTTTACCTAATATTCTATGTTGTTATATTTCACAAAATGTCATCGCATTTTTTATTTTTATTAAATATTAAACCCTTCTTAATATTATGTTTTATTATTACACCATCTTTTTAGTTTAATAATTTTGCATCTCTTTAAATAATTTTTCTTTTAAATAATAAATTCTTTTTGTATTTTAACCCAAACCAAAATCAGTTCCCCTCTCTCTCATACCCCCATATGTGGTGCCCCATGCCCCATCACATGTTGCTGACCTACCCCCTGCCCCTATCACATCACCCACCTCTCCCTTCTGATTTTTTGAGCCTCACACCCTATTCCCCTTAATGATTTTTTGGGATTACCCTTTCTTTATCAGCCGCACTCCTCACCCCATTCCCCTAGAAATAAATCTCTATTTTCATTTCAAAAGAAAAAAATGCTTCAGCCGCACATACCCATTTCTAACCTAAAGAAAACTTTTTCATCTCTCCCTTTCCATTTCTCCAGCAGCCGCGAACCCTTACCCCTCTCTAGCAACTCCGACAAACCACCCTTCTCCCGGCGAACCCCACCAACACCACCACTTTCATCAGCCGCAACACCCGTTTCCAGTACCCTTCCCCCATTTTTTCTGTTTCAGTCGGTGAACCACCATCCGGCGAACCTCACCACCCTTACCATCACTCTCGCCCCATCACCCGCGGGAACCACCACTCCGTCCTCACACACCCAACCGCCGTCGCAATGCTGTCCACCACCCTTACTCCGGTGAAGTCACACCGCTGGAGTTCAAGCATCCCACGACACTATTTTTTTTAAGCTTCGATTCTATATTTTATGTTTCTGGACTGATTTTCGATTTATTTGGCATTTTGGTCGGAGTTCCTTTAAACTCCAGCGAACTCCGTTGGCTTTAAATTTGGAATTTTGTTTGTTGGCTGGATTGGCACGATATTGGTACTGACCGAAGTTTTAAAACTCCGATGACAGTCTCTATTTCTGGCGGATTATGTTACTACTACCACGTCCCTCCGACATTTTTGTCATTGAAGTGTCGCCGTCCCTCTCCCCTTTTTTGTGCGTTGTATCTATACCGAAAAACAAACTCCGGCGAAGCTCTGGCGATGTCTATGGATGACTAAGTTATTATTCTATTTTTGTTATTCTTTTGCTACTGTTGCTAACTATCTCACCCATTTTGCTGCTACTTTCCTTTGCCTCTACTAGTTTTGCTATTTTCCGGACTGATTTTGGACCATTTTTCGTTGCTATGTTGTTGTTGCTTCCAGTATTTTGCGGACCATTGTTGTTCACAGTTTTGTTTTTGCTATTTACTGTCGTTGGGTTATTGGACTGATTTTGACCATTTTGCCCTTTTGTTCATTTTATTAAATTGATTTTGAACAAGATACTACACTTGGCCGATGAAGAAATCTCCGTCTGATTTCCAAGGCCTCCCCTGTACAAAAGACGGGTTTTACTTTTGGTTTACTTATTAATTCATGTCATTATTTGATAATTATTTATTCTCTTACTAACACTTTTACTAAGTGTTTATACAGGTACCCGGAGATACATCTTGTGTAGAATGCCCTAAAAGGGCTAAAGAAGACAAGAAGATGCTCTTGTAGTTTTAATTTTTATTGTTGTATTTAATTTCAATTTATTTTATTCTGTATTACATTTTATTGTAATTTTAATTATTGAAAATGTTTAGAATAGGTAGATTTAGAATTAATAATTAAAAAGTATATATTAAAATCGGAAATCGCTAGTTTATTTATTTTAGGTCCGTCGCAATACTTTCAAACACTCTTTTTCCTTAAAGTACATATTCTTCAAACACATGTTTTCTAAAGCCGATAAATAATCAACCTAGGTTTGATCGGATAACCGCAAGTTAGCGGATCTTAAAAGATGTCTAATCTCTTCCCTTTAGGATAATAAAGAACCTGATCCAGAATCTCATAATTTGCAGACTAATTATATGGAGATCATTTTTAGTGTCTTAATTCACTAAAATAATTAGGTGACGACTCCTCAAAACAAGCATTTTGCTCCATCCAGAGAACCTTTCCAGCGAGCAACGTTGCAGTTCCGTTCCGACTCTGCGGTAAAAAACGGGCGCGACAATGGTGTCACGACCCGACCTTGGACCCGTGACTGGTGCCTTACCCCGGGCACCCTTGTGATACAACATCAGAGAAAACCAGTGGAAATAAACTCACAAACAAGAAACCATATAGAACATGAAACAGGCTAACCCAAAATGGCTACCTTTCCGTAAACATAAATATAACAAAAACTGAACAGTTACATCCTTAACAACCCAATGTATAGGAAGACTACAGACCTCTAATAATGTGTAACCACTATGACGGGACAGGGCCCCGTCATACCCCTGAATGTACATAATATCTACAACATCAGGGAGAACCGTACCAAAAGTCAAGCCTCCGGAGAAATGGAGCTTCTGAAACCTGAGCAAAGATCCTAAGAATGAGGATCCACCACCTGCTTACCCCTACCTGCGGCATGAACGCATCCCCGATGAAGAATTCGATTACCTGATATGTACCAAGTATGTAAAGCGGAAAATACGTAATAATATCATAAGTATAAAATAAGTGAGTCATGGATGAAAATCAAATTACATTACCGTGCCTTACTAACAATGAGAGTAACAAATATAAACTTTCTTTGCGTAAAAATAGGAGGCTCACGATTAAAGCAGGTCCTCGCGTAGTATCATTAAGCAATCCTACTCCTGGGACTATTTCACCCGCATAGGTCCTGTGGACCCGCATGAGGTCATCCGCCTCGCATGGGACTATTTCACCCGCATGGATCCTGTGGACCCGCATGAGTACAAGCGCCGCACTCGCATCATGGGTAGCAAATCCATGACATAAGTAGTAACTCGGGGTTTACCCCGTAATAATAATAATATGTAACCTAGCACAACCGGCTATCATACATAACATAAGCGCTACCGGCTTATCATAACATAAGCAAGTTAAGAAAATCCCCTAACTTCTTATTAACATTATTAATATATCCTCTCATTTTAGTTTACTTAAGGCACTAACATGTCATTTAAGAGAAAATCCGGGAATTCAACCCGAGTACCACGTACTTCTAACCTTTTAAGGAATGACTCATTTTTATATAAAACTTCCAAGATACTAATAACCGTAGTATCAAGTCACGACTACTTTTCAAGACAAGTCACATTTCCTTTTAGGAATATCATAGGCTTCTAAATCAAGTGACTTCATTTCTTTTAAAACCTTAGGCAATTAATGCCTTAAAAATCAATTTGCCTTTCACAATTTCAAATCATTTATCCGTACTTATTTTACTTAGAGTAAATCTTTCTTTGTTAACCTTCCATAAAGCCAATATAACCAATTTCCCATAAAGTCATTATATTAACGTTATACATTAGTCAAATACATTTCCCTAAATCCAAGAGACTTATACTTTTAAAAAGAAACAAGTATCATATACTTAAAACACATCAAGTCCCTTAACTTTGAAAACTTAAGACATACTCAATACTTTTTAAAGAAATGAGTTAATCCCCTTACTCACAAAACTTGGCCATCCTTAAAACAAGTAAGGGATATCGAAGCCTTGTACGTCTACCGTACTACATAAGTGCAACTAGTCATGCTCAAGAGATAGGAAAGTTCCACATAGCTCTTCGGGTCAATCCACTTGCAAGTCCAATATACCACGCGTAGTATGTCAACCTATAATGACCATAATACGTCCATTAGCCTCTATCTTTAACGTAGAACATTCTAATTGAAAAGTCCCTTATTCCTACGGAAAATTGGACAACACTTCCTTTGTTTCTACATACTTTGCCACCTTTTTCAAGGCCGAATTCAATAACCAAACACGCCACCTTTAAGGATCAACAATCCAATCAACACAAAGGGGATTACACGCCTAACTTGGACGTGTAAAATTCTGCCCCACAATATATAACAACTAATACAAACTACAAAGTCCAACTTGGCAATTTTTGAGGTATAACAACATAAATTCTTATCCAATTCCTTTTTAATCCAAATTCTTATCCAATTTCTACATGCAATACATCTAAAGGCAATATTGACAACTATAAGTCCTTCCTTCCACACATGCAATCCAATTTACTAGCAAAAGAGAAAGAATTATTACCTTAGAGCTTACCCCAAATTAGTCCAACAAAATCCACTTGTCTTCTTTCCACAATCCTCCTACAAGCTTGTCAACAAGTTTCCTTCTTGCCACCTTTTCAGAATTTCTCTAGGCTTAGGTTTCTTCTTGAATTTCTAGAGAGAAGGGAAAGGAAATTTGGAGAGAAGGAAGAGCTTTCAAGAATAACCAAGTCTTCAAGACTTGGTCAATAAATAGGACATGCAAAAATCAGATGGGGGGGGGACACTTGTCACCCTCCCATGGCCTTTTGAAAAGAAAATATCTGATTTTCCCTCAGTTTTCCGCAAAAACTCCGCCTCGGCGCCGCGACCCTGCAGCCGGCGCCGCGGCACTGAAACCTCTGCGAACCTTCAGAACTTCCGGCGACGCGGCCCTGCTTTCCGGCGCCGCGGCGCTGCATCTTCAGCGCTTTCTCAGTTTATCCGTGCGGCCAGGTACTCGACCAAAAATGTTTTACGCTTTCGATTGCGACCGAACTTGTAGTTTCCATAACTTTCTACTCCGATATCCTATCGACGAACGGTTGGTTGCGTTGGAAACTAGACCTAACGAATTACATACTAGGCCTTCGAACCACCTACGAACTCCCCATGTAATGGGACATAAACTGCCTCAAAGTTAACTAACAACCCGTCCGAAACATTCCGTCAACCCATCATTCTAAAATTTAAGTCTCAATTCCTTTCGTATGTTCTCAAAAGCATGACCTGAACTACGGGGTGTAACATTCTCCCCCCCTTAGAAACATTCGTCCCAAATGTTCCTTCTAGGCTTACTCAAATCACAATATCGACATAGACACTCTTAACTATTCTTCTTGCAAATAAAGACGTTCCACATTGCCACAACAATACTTAAGCATAATTGCAAAATTTAAAAACTAACAATCAGGAAAGTGGGTTACCTGGAGGTGTAGGGAACAAGTGAGGATATTTCTTCATCATGTACTCCTCTGCTTCCCATGTCATTTCCTCCATGTTCTCGTTCTGCCATAAGACCTTGACGGAAGTCACATCCTTTATCCGTAGTCGCCTAACCTGACGATCGAGTATCGCTATGGGACTCTCCTCATATGATAGCTCCTCTGTCACCTGGACATCACAAATCGGGTGCACTCTAGATAGATCTCCAATACACTTCCGCAACATAGACACATGAAAAACTGGATGTACTGCCTCCAGATCGGATGACAGATCCAACTCATAGACAACCTTGCCTATCCTACGGACGATCTGGTAAGGCCCAATGTACCTTGGGCTAAGTTTCCCCTTCTTTCCAAATTTCATCACGCCCTTCATGGGTGATACCTTCAGGAAGACCCAATCATCCACCTCAAATTCCAAGTATCGACGCCGATGATCTGCATACGACTTCTGTCGACTCTGAGCTGACAATAACCGCTCCTGGATAAGCTTCACCTTATCCACTGCCTGCTGAATCAAGTCTGGCCCGACTAACTGAACTTCTCCCACCTCAAACCATCCTATAGGTGACCTGCACTTCCACCCGTATAAGGCCTCATAAGGCGCCATCTGGATACTAGAATGGTAGTTGTTGTTATATGCAAACTCCACAAGAGGTAAATGATCCTCCCAGCTACCCCTGAAATCAATAACACAAGCCCGCAACATATCCTCAAGTGTCTGGATAGTACGCTCGGCCTGTCCGTCGGTCTGAGGATGAAACGCAGTACTGAGACTCACATGTGTCCCTAATCCCTTCTGGAAAGACCTCCAGAAGTTAGCCGAGAACTGGGCTCCCCTGTCTGAAATGATCGATATAGGCACTCCGTGCAGTCTCACAATCTCTCTGATATACAATCTAGCATAATCCTCGGCCGAAAAAGTCGTCCTGACTGGAAGAAAATGGGCTGATTTCGTCAGCCTGTCGACAATAACCCAGATGGAATCATGCTTCCTCTGAGTGTGAGGTAACCCTGTAATAAAGTCCATATTGATCACTTCCCACTTCCATGTCGGAATTTCTATCGTCTGCAACAACCCACCAGGCTTCTGGTGCTCCACCTTGACCTGCTGACAATTCGGACACTGCGCCACAAACTCCGCAACGTCCCTCTTCAGGCCATCCCACCAATATATACACATGAGGTCATGGTACATCTTAGTCGACCCCGGATGAATAGAGTAACGAGCACTATGTGCCTCCCCCAGAATCTGCTGACGAAGTCCTGCTACATCGGGTACACATAACATGCCCTCGAATCTTAGCACCCCATCCGGTGCTACTTTAAATAGACTCTTCTCCTCCCGAAGAGTTGTATCTCGATACCGTACCATAATCGGATCCTCATACTGTCGCCTCTTCACCTCCTCGACGATGGAAGACTCGGCGACCTCTCGAACCCTAACCCCACTACTATAAGAACCAACCAAACGAACCCCAAGGCTCGCTAATAGAAGTAAATCGCGGATAATGCCCCTCTTCTCTGGCTGCACACCATACAGACTACCCATCGATCTGCGACTAAGGGCATCCACAACTACATTGGCCTTCCCTGGGTGGTATAGGATATCGACGTCACAATCCTTAAGTAGCTCTAACAACCGTCTCTGCCGCAAGTTCAGCTCCCTCTGGCTGAAGATATACTGGAGACTCTTTTGGTCTGTGTAAATATCCACATGAACTCCATACATATAATGTCTCGGATCTTGAGGCATGAATCACACGCCAACTCTAAGTCATGTGTGGGATAGTTCTTCTCATGCTTCTGAGTTGTCGAGATCGTAGCTATAACTTTACCGTCTTTGCGACGCACCCAAGCCCGACACCCGACGCATCACAATAAACCACATATCCGTCTAAACCCTCTGGAAGAGTAAGAACTGGGGCGGTCGTCAATTTCTCCTTCAGTAACTGGAAACTCTCCTCACAAGCATCCGTCCACCGGAACATAGCTGCTTTCTGAGTCAGTCTAGTCAAAGGTGCTGAGATGGAAGCAAACTTCTCCACAAATCTCCGATAATAACCCGCAAGGCCCAAAAAGCTGCGCACCTCCGTTGGTGTAGTGGGTCTAGGCCAAGTCTTGACTGCCTCAATCTTTGTTGTATCAACCCGAATACCATCGGCCCCGATAACATGCCCTAAGAAAGCCACTGAAGCCAACCAAAACTCGCATTTCGAGAACTTGGCATACAACTGCCGGTCCCGGAGGACTCGATACCGCCGCCAAATGATCTGCGTGCTCGCTGCGTGCGCGAATAAACCGAGGATATCATCAATGAATACTATAACGAACATATCCAAGAATGGCTTGAACACGGCTCATCAAATCCATGAATCTTCTTTGGGCGTTGGTCAACCCGAAAGACATCACCTGAACTCATAGTGCCCATCTACGGTCCTGAATGCAGTCTTTGGAATATCTGCCTCTCTAACTCGCAACTGATGATAACCAGACCGCAGGTCTATCTTGGAAAAACACCTCGCACCCTGCAACTGGTCAAACAAATCATCAATCCTGGGGAGGGGATATCTGTTCTTGATAGTTACCTTATTCACCTTCGTAATCAACACACACGCAGCGACGTCTCATCTTCTTCTTTACAAATAACCTGCACTCCCGGGGAGAAACACTAGGCTGATAAAGCCTTTTTCCAAAGAAATCTTTCACTGGTCTTTCAATTTCTCAACTCGGCGGTGCCATCTGTATGGTGGAATAGATATCGGTCGAGTATCGGCGACATATCAATGCAAAACTCAATCTCCTCTCGGGAGGATACCTAAGCTCGTCTGGAATACGTCTGGAAACTCTCTAACAATCGGAACTGATTGAAGGTCTGGTATCACGGTCTCATTATCGAATACTCGAACCAGATGGTAGATATACCCCTTCCGCACCATCTTCCTAGCCTTGAGGTAAGAAATAAACCTACCCCTCGGCGACGCAGTATTCCCCTTCCACTCGATAACCGGCTCACCAGGAAACTGGAACCGTACCAATCTCTCTCTACAGTCTACATTGGCATAGCAAGACGCTAGCCAATCCATACCCATAATCACATCGAAGTCCGTCATATCCAACTATATCAAGTCGGCTAGAGTCTGACGACCGTATATAGTCATTTGCAAGCCTTATATACCCATTTCGGCTACCGAATCACCTGCGGCGTAGCCACCTCAAAAGGTTTTATGGACTCGGCTCTACCCTATTCTACCGGAATATGAGGAGATATATAGGACAAGGTAGAACTGGATCTATCAAAGCATATACATCACGATGAAACCAATAATGTACTTGTGGCGACATCCGTGACGCCTCGCGGTCACGGTGGACATAGCATAAATGCGGTTCGAGGATCTTTGGGCTGGGACCCCACCACGACCCCTGCCGCGGCCTGCTGGTCCGTGAACACCCTGCCCTCCGGGGCGCCTGACCACCGAAGACGAAGATCCGGCAACTGACCCTATCGGCTGAACCATAACACTCCCGCTGCCTCTGGTCAGACAATCTCTCTTCAAATGGCCCTGCTGGCCACAAGAGTAACAAGCTCCTGGAGGAACACGACACCCCCCAGATGGTAATCACCACATCGACCACACCGAGGCATAGGTGGCCTCGTCGATGGAACTCGTTCCTGCGGGAACCCGCCACGGAGCCCTGTCACGCCGCCTCAATACCCTGGACACCCGGAAGACGATGGAAGAGCGCTCTGAACTGGCTGAGGTGCAAATTCGGTCTGCTGCTGAGGTTGTCTACCTCGAAAACTACCAGAGGACCCTGTTGTCCTGGCCCTCTTCTGCTGATATCTATCAATCCGTCGGCCACTACGTTCCTCACACCCAAGTACATAAGCCTGCATGCGGGCAATGTCCATGCCCGACTGAAGAGCTACTCCCGTACAACTCTCTGCTAAGTAATCATCGAGCCCTGTGACATAGCAGTTCACTCTGTCCTCCATGTCTTCTACTAAAGCGGGTACATACCGAGCCAACGAGTCAAACTCTACATTGTACTCCCGGACCGTCCGCCTACTCTGTCTCAACGTAAGAAATCTATCGGCCCGAGCTCTCCTCATCTGCGGAGGCAAGAAATGGCTAAGAAACACCTCTGAGAACTCGTCCCAAACAGCTGGAAGCGCATGCTCTCCCCCCGGGACAGTTCCCATGAATCAAACCAGTCAACTGCAGTATCACGCAGCCGATGTGAACCCAATACTACCGACTCTGTCTCCGAGGCCTTGATCACTCTCATGATCCGTCAGAATCGGATAAACTCACGAGGATCATCCTCGTGCCTTGACCATAGAACTCGGTGGCTGCAACTTAAAAGTCCGAAGTCTCGAGCTATCGGATCTGGGTGAACTCGTACGGTACCGGAACGGCCTCTCCGTCGTCCTCACCGCTAGCCACGATCTCGGCGATAATCGGGCCATCTCTCGAAGCCCATATCCTGCTGCTCGGTACGTATCGAGGCTCGGTATCGCGGTCTCGATGGCGCTGCTGCGCCGAACTCTCTTTGAAATTTGGCGACGTCGTGGAACTCGCCGTCCGACACATCACCTCAGTTAAAGACCGGGCCTGTGCCCTCGTAACCTTCTGTGTCCTACTAGCATCTCCTCGGTGCCTTGCCTTTACGGGCGCGGTTGCCTTGCGTGGAGGCATAACTGATACATAAAAATATGTCAGAGGGAGTTCAACCTATAACACAGCTCTATTGCACGATCTTAAAGTGAAAGAATGGAACCCAATCTTAAATATCCTGTAGCCTCCTGATTATAGATTTGGTGCACAACACACCGATAATCAAGACTCTACTAGATACGTCCTGTAGACCCTTTTCCGAGGATTAACTGCTCTGATACCACTTTTGTCACGATCTGACCTCGTGCAGTGGATCGTGCCTTACCGGGCACCGCGTGATACAACATCAGAGAAAACCAGCGGAAATAAACTCACAAACAAGAAACCATATAGAACATGAAACAGGCTAACCCAAAATGACTACCTTTCCGTAAACATAAATATAACAAAAACTGAACAGTTACATCCTTAACAACCCAATGTATAGGAGGACTAAAGACCTCTAAGAATGTGTAACCACTATGACGGGACAGGGCCCCGTCATACCCCTGAATGTACATAATATTTACAACATCAGGGAGAATCGTACCAAAAGTCAAGCCTCCGGAGAAATGGAGCTTCTGACACCTGAGCAAAGATCCTAAGAATGAGGATCCACCACCTGCTTACCCCTACCTGCGGTATGAACGCATCCCCCGAGGAAGGGGTCGATTACCTGATATGTACCAAGTATGTAAAACTGGAAAATACTGTAATAATATCATAAGTATAAAATAAGCTGGAGTCATGGATGAAAATCAAATTACATTACATTGTGTCTTACTAACAATGAGAGTAACAAGTATAAACTTTACTGCATAAAAATAGGAGGCTCACGATCAAAACAGGGTCCCTCGCTAATGCACGGTAAGATGCACACACTTAAACGCAAGTGCACGTTATCGTGACAAGTAGTATAGTCTTGATAAGACCGAATATCGTCCTCAAGGATTAGGGTTCAATTACCAACTATCTATTTTTTTGTATCTATTTGGTAAATTGATATTTGGGTTTGTTGTTTATAACTAAGAATTATAAAAGCTATTTAACTATAGGGTTTACTTCAGTGATGATGAGAATAGGGCTTCCACGTCTCCTCTCTATCCGCTTATGTTACTTATTAATGCACAACTTATGGTTTTCTTCTTTTGGAAAGCGGAGTTCACTAAATCGTTTTATACTCCCGTTAGGGTTATATAAACACTCAACCCAGATTGCACCTTACCTACCTTTCGTGATAAGGATAACTCTATAGGAGGATTAATAACAAGAACCTAGTTAACCGTCACGCACAATGCGCAAAATTAGGGTTTTAAGCCTCTGCATTAACGCTTACATAAATAATTGAGGTATTTTCATCCCCAATCCAAAAATGTCTACCCAACTTACAGCATATTCACAATCCCCTCCTTTCGGAGTCTGATTAGAAATCATATAGTGGTATTTAGTTGTCAATTAACTACCAAGCATTCAATTCAATTATTGGATAGATCTCAACAAGAAGAAGAAATATCATAAGCATGCATTAAATCATAACATAAGTTTCTAGAGATTCAACATGGAAAGCCCTATAGAGGAATTAGTTCCTAGTCATTGACATGACAAGAACTAATCTCATGTTCTTCATAAAAACTGAAATAAAAACAAGAAAGGGAAAAGAAATTACTAAACTATGGTCTCCAATCTCCAAGCAAGAAGCCTTGTGTTGTGCAAGAAGGGGAACCCTTAAAAACTGCCTAGGGTTCTCCTTTTATAGGTTGAAAACCGCCTCAACTTTTCCGTGCAGGCCTGGCCCAAAATCCGTCTGGAAACCTTATTTTTCCGCGTCGGCACAGCGGCCCTGCAGACAGGCGCCGCGGCGCCGGAACTTCTGCAATCCGTCGGATGATTTGGCGCCGCGGTCCTGATTTCTGTTGTCTGAGGGCGTCGCGGCGCTGCAACTTCTGTAGCTTCTCGGATGTTTAGGCGTCGCGGCCACACTGTCATGGCGCCGCGGTCTTTGAGTCTTCGCGACCTCTTCGATAGTGGGCGCCGCGCTTGCTTCGATCGCGGGAGGCGCGCCGCTGAGTTTCAGCCTCGTTCGCCACTTTCTCTATTTTTAGCTCTGGAATCTCCTCTTTTGCCCTCTTTTAGCTCCTTTTCCGCCATTTTAACCACTTTGACTCGAAAGAAAGGAAAACTATCCTAATACGACACTTATATGTGCAAAACGGGACAAAAGACTAACTAAAACTGACTCAAAAGGTGTATATAAAATACACCGATCAAATACCCCAAAACTTAACCTTTGCTCGCCCTCGAGCAAAGATAGAAAGAAAGAAATAAAAGACTCAAAGAACGAAAATAAAGACTCATTGCCATTGATCACTTTTCTTTGCATTAGAGTTAACTAGAAAAACATGAAGGTTAGCAAAATAATATGCAGAACATATAGCATGAAATTTCAAAGACACTAAACACATGAAGCTAGATATTTCGCAAACTCATATTCATCATGCTTAATGGAAGTCAATATACTAAATCATGCATATAAATTCAAGAATTCCTATGGCATGCTTACTTGCTATTCTCCACTAATTCTGGATATGCATAAAATAGATCTTCAGGAATTTAAGGGTTGCAATGTAGGCTTAGGTATAGGTAGGTAAAAATAGGCATTTAGGCTCATTTCGTGTACCATAAGCTCTTGACTTTTCGATTTCCCTTTTTCTTTTGTTCTTTCCTTCACGATTCTATCTTTTCCTCTTTTGTTTTGGGAGAGTGAAGTATCTAATAATGACAAGACTTCAAACTTAGGCTTTTGCCTATTTCTTATTACTTTTATTGGGGTCTGTGAGCTTATTCACTCTTTTTGTCTCTTTTTTTTAACACATTTTATTCCACTACTTCACATTTTTACTCATGGCACAATTTGTGGGAATATAGGGTGTCAAAGAAGAAGTTTCAACTTTTAGGCTCAATGAGGCTGACTAGGGATATATTTAAAGTCCGGGATAGAAAAGAATGGTAAGAATTGGCTATCAAAGAAATGCCCGAGTCATCTCCCTAACATGCATATCCTAACTATTTCGCCTCAAATAGCAAGCAATCATAACACATAAGTATTTATCATTTAGCATGCATAACTCAAGCAAGAAACTCCAAATAGGCAGTTACGTGAGTTTTGGCATATCTAACTTAGGTGTTTAGATAGTTGCTTCAATTCCGTTACATTATTCTACCTTCCTTCACTAGGTGTTTCTAGCAACTACAGCATTCATGATCTTTGACAGGCAATTATGACTCAAAAAGAAAAAAAATTGGTGACTCAAAATAAACATAAAACAATAAAAAAGACTTAAATAAAACATAACAAGACACAAATAAAACACCCCCAAACTTAAATCACACATTGTCTCCAATGCGTGTAGACTCAAAGACAGTAAACGAAATAAGACACTTACAAACTTTGGCTAAAATGGTGGTGGTGGCGGTGGATAATGCATCGACCATTGGTTGAACAGGGAACTCATCTCGTCATCTTTGGTGCAGCTGTTCTTTCGCTCACGCCTTTGTTGCCTTTGTCGCAACTCATGATGTCCCTGTCTCAACTCATTTTGTCCTTGTATCAATGTGCCGAGATGTTGCATCATCATTCTCTGGTTCTGGAGCACTTGCTCTATCATCGGCCGGAGGTTACGCTACGTGGTTGGTGGTGGCTAGGTCTGCCGCATTGAGCCCACTGTTTGTGCTCATCCTCGTTCATTGCGGCCTCTGCTGCTGCTGCTGCTGCTGGTTGTACTCTCCGTCTGGCTGCTAGGGGGCTTGGGTCTGGGAAAGAGTGCACTATCCCATAGGACACAGGCAGTTGGTTTCTTTCATTAGTATCAGTGGGTAGGATTGGGACCGCATTCATGTGACATAGCTTGGTGATAACTGAGCCTTGTCCCAATCCACCTGTTGTTACCAACCTGCTGATTTCCTCAATGCTATGCACTATTTCTTTCCCCACATCAATTGTTTTCCCCGTCATGATCCCATATATCAATTTGATCATATCTTCTGGCACTCTGGTGAAGTGCGTTGATGGGATCGGGCGCATCGATGAAATATAGCCAACCCCTTTGCTTTGTTGACCGACACACCTCGATCCTCTTGACCCATTTCTTGCAAGATCAAATGCAGCCCGGTAGCTCATTTATGTCTGCAATGTTATTCCAGTCGATGTTGGAGGTGCTTCTAGACCATGTTCTAAAGAGGTTCCAATCATCACTTTCTTCAACATCAACCGTCTTCAATTGTATATTTATATCTTCTGCTGTTACAGGCACATAGTTTCCCCTTACAAAGCATCCCCTTTCCACCTTTTCCGGAAAGTTGGCATAGAATTCACGCACCATTGTTGTGTTCATTGTTGACACCCAATTTTGACCCTCCCGTCCAGCCATTAACCATAGAATTACATTAATGTTGTAAAATAATTTTTATGATAAAATGCAGCGATAAAACATAAATACAGGCACAAATAAACAATTTAATAATGGCATCGCGTCTTACGTAAAGTTTTAAGCACTTAGAGTCCCGCGCCCGCATTTATTAACTTTAAGTTTTGTCGTAATTCTTAAATAATTAATAAATGCATAAAATAAATAATTTAGCGATAACGTCGTGTCAGGTAGCATAGCCGCATTTATTAGTAATCATTTGTAATTTAAAATCAATTTTAATCTGATATATGCATTTAATAGCACCGCATTTATAAAGCTTTAAACAATTCTTAAATATCATACTTGCATTTAGCATTTAATTAATTTAATCTAAACTCAATTCAATTCTAATTTAACTTCGCAATAATAATAAGATTTTTAATAATAACTTCGCATTTTCTACGTAAAGTATTAAGCACTAATCAAATAGCACGCCCACATTTATAACAATTAGGCTAATAGAACACCTAATTAATTTAAGCACAATTCATTAAGTTAATTTATCACTAATTTTAAATACCTAAAACTAACACTAATTTAATACTACCCTAACTTACCCAGCCCATCTGCAATTCGTCGTCCAAGACCCGCAGCCCACACCCGCGTGGCCCAAACCCGTCGCCCCGGCCCACGTCGTTAGCCCCTTTAACATCCGCAAGCCCTATCTTTACTTCTCCCCTATCAGCAGCCCACGAGAGAACACCCTCGTCTCCTCACCCTCTCAAAAAACCAGCAAACCTAAAAAACCTAAACCTTCAGTCGCCGCCATGCCTGGATTCTCGCCGGAGAATCCGGGGCTTCCCTTACCCATGCACCTTCTCGAACGATTTCCTTACCATAACCGAACCAAATCCCTTCAAATCAGAACCCATTCGAATCTACAAAATCAGTAGCAAATCAATCCAAAATAGGCAGCCAATATCGCACAAAATCGTCCCTTAACTACTGAGATTAATACCAAGATTTCGCATTAAATGGTATTAAACCTTACCTAATGAGGAACCCGAAGAATGGCTATTTAAGAACATGCAAAGGCATCAGAAAAGCGGGGGGTGAACAGAGCATCGACGATGAGCAGAGAGGAGGAATCAACTTAGGACAGAGGGCAGGAAGGGCATCGACTTAGGACAGACAGCAAGAGAGGAGAGAGCAATCGTTTCACCCTTAGCAATAGTTAGCAACCACATAGCAATTCAGAGGTGAACAGAGCATCGATATCCAGAGCATAGGGAGAAAACGATTCGAAGAGCACAATCGAGAGCAGTTCAGCACCTAAACAACTAGCATTGCAAGAATAGGAAATTCAAATCCCCTTCTTCAATTCCAGCCAAAAAATCAGTAAGCAAACCTTGCCCCTCTATTCGCATCGCAAACCCAAAACCCGTCGATTGGACCGACGACTTGATACGCTGCTCCGGGTCGCTGCCCGGAGAAGGTAAAATCGAACTCCTCTCGTATTTGTTAGATTTCTGTGCTATGTGGGTTTATCACGCATTTAATCGATGTTAATTATATTAATCTGTTTGCTTGGCCTATATAAATCAGATTGGTTTTCTTAGTTGGATTCTTCATGTCGCGATTAGTTAATTTGGTAGTCCAAGTGTTTTAAAATAGTAAATAGTAACAGAATCAGTAACCACCTATCTGTTTTCTATTTGCCTGGCTGAATCTATGACCATCTATACAAGGTATATTGCTTTCCTTATACATTGGATGTATATCGCAACTGTATATCTTCGTATACTTTGCAATATGTGAGTATGAGGGATGTTGTTTATGTGCGCTAAGTCCATATGAAGCATGTTTTGGCTGTTTTTAATGTACTGCAGTGTCTCTCGCCTATATTTGTAAATGTTATAATCTGAAAATAACATATTCGTATCTGGACAACTGGGGTCATGAATATCTGTTTCTCTAAAGTTGTCCTTCTAGTCCAGTTATGTGGTTTATCGGATGTTAGAAGCCCTTCTCGCTGCCTTTGCTCGCGAATAAGAGGTGCTAATACCAAATTGGAACTCTGTGTAGTTGAATGCTTCACCTGCGGTTTGTCTGCATTTTTATGCATCGCTTTCTTTGGAATCTGAACTTGTTAAAAATGAGTTGCGGTTTGGACAGTCTTCGAGGTTATTCAATGTTGTGTTGTTGACTCTTCATGAAATAGCTAAACTCATTTGCATTTTCAATCTAAATTCACTGTAGTGAAAATTGGAAATTGAAAACTCGCACAAATTTCGAAAGTTCAATTTTAATGAGTATTTGTTCAATCGATGTTGCTTTGTTTATGCATTGTCTTGAGTTAAAATGCGTATATGCAAAAATATATAAATACTATACTCATGATATCATACCTATATGTTTAGTATATTTCTGTGTATATCATAGGGTATATGTCTTTTGGCCTGTCATGTTCCCATCCCTGCTTTGCATTGTTGTATGGTTCACTATATGTGCATAACTAATCTGCACCACGTTAAGTTACAACCTCTGTTGGCATTTTGTATCTGATCCATAATCGTGCCTTCATAAGAAATCAAGTATAGTGTATAACTTAGTATTAAGACTGCCTTGTACCTGGATGACCAATGTTGTGCAATCTTAGCACTATCTAGATGTGTGTATTAAGTTTCAGATTTGCTATTATACTATTATGTGATTTGTTTAAGTGAAGCATGGGGTTGGGATGATTAGTCTGAAAGCTTGTTTCCATTTTAAGAGTTATGTTATGCATAGCTAAGCCTTAGATGTTGTTCGCACCTTGATTTTTAACTCATCTGAACCTCATACTAAGTAGTGACAAGAGCCTAGTTGCACTGTAAGTTTGCGTATGTCTTTGGTATGTGTTATTCACAAGTCTTTCTACAAATTAAGAATTAGTACGATTTAGGTTTTTTTGCTTTGAATATGCATTAGAAATGCTATATATCTGAAAATCTGAGTATACTCAACCTGAGTTTCTTTTTATATGCTTATTGGCTTCTAAAACCAACATGTTAAGATAAACTATCTTATTGAATCCTCATACTTAATTCAGTGTGCATACTTGGCCTGCAGCATCCCTGCCTAAACTCCTTTGATATACATGTTTGCTTCCCTGTATGATATACTTGGATTCATATAGGTATGTGACAAATATTCACATACAGTAGGCTGGTCTGCCTTCTTTAAATCTGAAACTGCTTTTGGACCAGCTATCTACTTTAGAATTTGAGCTTTGTCATTTGGGCCTGCTGAGTTTCTTGTTTGTTTGCCCACTGTCTGCATTTTCACAGCCCATTGCGTGGGCCGATAGTGCTTTTCTTTGCCTGAAATTGTCATCCTTTTAGAATAATATAGCTAAACAACAATTAAATTATGGACATGTGTGTGCATTGCGTTTTAATTATCCTCATCGGTGTTCATTGAGTTGATACTAATCCTTATCTTTTCTTTATTTTTACATGGCACGCATCGGAGCAAAATGAAGAGTTTCGTTGCGAGACTCATCGCGAGCTATTTCAAATGGCAACCCGCATCTGCATCCGCATTCCCGTTCCCGCTTCAGGAATTCCTAGAAAAACAAATAGGACGTCGTCATCCGTCGTAAAGAGCATTCTTAAATCCCATTCTCTCTCTTTACTTGCTATTCATTTATTCATTTGTTTATTGTAATTTAATAACTCTATTTCTGTAATATCTAGGATATCCAGAACAATTAAGTTTCAAATATATAAGGGAAAGTAATTCATAATTAGAAACGCACTTCCGACCTGCTTGTCTTTTATGCTTGTCATACATATCTAAACCTTACTAAATAATTTAACTCGCGACTAAAGTATTATTTCTTTATAAAATCCATGATAAAATAAATTAATTTTCTCATAAGCTCTTTCATTAGCATAATATAAATAATTTGTGTTGAACAACCTTATTATCGGAAAACTATAAAATAATCATCTTTTGCACTACGTCATATATATTTGATTCTAAAAGCTTGTCTTTGATCATAAATCAACATGGCATATATCTATAAACAGTATACAAGCACACTTTAAAACTTTATTTTTATAGTACTAGTCTTGCAAACTTTTTATCAACAGGCCCCTTTCTATAAAACATTTTTGAAAGCACCCTTTATATTTTTAAAACGTGCATTCTTTAAACATAATAATTACCCTAAGTTTGGCAGGATAACCGCAAGTTAGCGGATCTTAGAGGGTGCCTAACCCCTTCCCTCTAGATTAATAAAGAACCCTTACCCAGAATCTCATTAAGTTTAGCAGACCATTAAAATGGAGTTAATGTTTTACTTCAAACTAGTTAAACATTTAGGTGTCCTAATTCACCCAATTAATTAGGTGGCGACTCCGCGAACCCTTAGCATTCTAGCAACCCTTTAGCATTTTAGCACCCTTTTAAACTTTAGCATCTTTTGCAATTTTAGCATCCTTTTAGCACTTCTAATATGTTAGCACCCCTTTTAGAATTTTTAAAACCTCTAAGCATCCTTTTAAAATATTTAGCATTTTGTTATTTATTTTCTAACCTTTTTATTAAGCAGCAGGAGTTTAGAAAATAATGTCGCGGTCGAAAAAGGGCGCGACAGAAATGGCGACTCCGCTGGGGATTTTAGGTTCTTAACCACAACAGACCTAGGGTTATTATTTGGCAATTATTTTTGCATTTAATTTTTGTGTGTTGTATTTTGTTTTATTTATTTTTTAAATTGCTACTTGTTTTACTGCTTTCCTTAAACTGGCATTCCGCTCATATTTCTTCCATTCTGGAAAATTCACACTATCACACACTCGCGTATTTGGTGTGCTCGCGCGCAAATTTTCTTTCAAAAAAATATCCAAATTTTAGGAGAGTTGGCGCCTGCGCGGAGTTAGATCGGTTCGTCTGATCAGCCGCGTAGCCTTCTCACTCGAGTTGTCCGCTCGGGAACCTTGCGTCTAGTAAATCCAAATCTTAGAAAACTTAAGATAGAGCTATACCACCCTTATTTTAGGGCATGCATGCATTTACCTTAGGTGGGTCGGTCCTTGGCATCGACACCACAATTAGGAAGACACCCAAACTTGTCGACGGGTTTCTCAACCCAACGACCAACCAGCATATTATGTGTAGCGTGACAATGACAGACAAATCCAAGCCCAATCATGACATGCTGAAATTGGAAAAAAGTGCACCGTCATTTGGTCGCCATTTCCAACAAAGGCATTATAGTTGGACGACTTGGACAAATCTATCATGGCCTCGCATATGTGACGTTTAGGCCTACCTTTGGCATAAAGAGGTCCCCCTTGCATGTTAGGAAACGTTTGAATGTGCTATGTGCAATATATCTGCTACATACCTGCAAATTATGTGTTTTATGCTAACACCGTTTGTTGCAAAGATTTATCATCCTCCCCAAAGGTCGATTTGTATTTGACTAAGCAATGACAGAGCAGCAATATTTCGCAAGATCAAAGGCACGACCCAACGACATGACCGATTCAAGGGCATTTGAGCAAAACGAGTCGGAACCTGTCTTGGTTCCTATAAGCAAGCGGGTCTCGAAAGAAAAGCAACACGATCCGTCGAAGCGGTTCGCCGATTACCGCAGCAAATGGCAACCATACAGGCCGAAATCAGAAGGCCCAGAAACATCACTAAATACAAGCAACTTTATTGAGACCCACTTTAGGTCAAACGCCCTTGCATATTCAAAACTGGGACAAGGTAGGAAGCCAGACAAGGGTTGCAAGCCCAAACAGACCAGGCACGCGGATATCAAGGGATAAGGCGGCGAAGTCGGTCTGGTCGACCCACCAAAACTCACAAATTTTCTTTGGCGCGGGTTCTTTATTATGAAGCAGAAAGTGCAATAGCCGAAACAGAAAATACGGCGAAAGGTTTCTTCGTATTGGCAGAAGCAGCAAAAAGCAGCAAAGGCAGAGGATGACAACAATCCAAAGTCCGCAGCAAAAGCAGCAGCAGCAGAAAGGGGCATCAACAATCAGCAGTCAAAGTTCAGAGTTCCGCAACAAAACCTAGTGCATCAACTCGGGCATCAAGTCAAATTGGCAACCCACGCATCGCACACAACAAAGGCATCATGACAATTCGTCAGTTGCAGCGTTTAGCATGTCCGTGCAAGGACAACATCTCAGTATTCATCTGGCGTATCAGGGACGACATCTCTGCCCATAAAATTGCACTTCTCATATATATTTATCATTTTTGTTTAAACAGGTATACACTAACGTTTTCTCAAGCTTAGCTTGCAGGAGCATTTATTCTACAGGAGCAGCAGCGATACGTCTAGGCAACGACGTTATCGGCGTGTGTCGAACGCGACACCATCGGCGTGCGTCTGCGCGACGCCCGGCGGCACGTCGTAACGCGGCGTTATCGGCGTATGTCGGCGGCGACATCGCCGGCGTGCGTCTGCGACGCCCGGCGCGGCGGCGCGTCCGAACAGCGGCGTTATCGGCGTATGTCGAGCGGCGACGCCGGCGTGCGTCTGCAACGACGCCCGGCGGCGGACGCGTCCGAGCAACGGCGTTATCGGCAATACGTCCGAACGCGGCGTTATCGGCGTATGTCAACGCGACATCGCCGATTGCGTCTGCGTGCCGCAGCGCCGCCAAGGCGGCACGTCGAACGGCGGCGTTATCGGCGTTATGTCGGCGGCGACATCGCCGGCGTGCGTCTGCGCAACGACGCCCGGCGGCAACACGTCCGACGCGGCGTTATCGGCGTATGTCAAACGGCGACATCGCCGGCGTGCGTCTGCGCAACGACGCCCGGCGGCACGTCCGAGCAACGGCGTTATCGGCGTTATGTCAGCGGCGACATCATCGCGTGCGTCTGCCAACGACGCCCGGCAACACGTCCGTAACGGCGGCGTCATCGGCGTGCGTCTACGCAACGACGCCAGCAGCAATACGTCCAGGCAACGACGCTATCAACATTAAGTCCGAAAACGACGCCATCATCAGCATATCACATCTACGCAGGGACGATTGCTCTGTTCTCAAAATTGCATTTTTTCTCATTCATGCTTTATTATTCTGTCTTAGCAGTTATGCACTAACTCTTTCTTGAGCTTTAGTATACAGGGACAGTTGCAGCAAAGACAACATATCCGCGTTCACAATCGCAACACGTCTGTGCGAGGACGAAAATCACAGCATTCACAACATCGCATCAACACAGCAGGCATCACATTTTTGCAGGATCACCGTTACATTGTTTTAAAAATTATGCATCATCATTTCGCCTTAACAGTTATGCACTAACCGTTTGTTCAAGTCTTAGCATGCAGGAGCAGGAGCACAACGTGGATTTTCTCTTCTGACAACCGGCAATTTATTGGGGCCAACCTTCCCAACGATTGGCGAAGCGGCCTCAGCGTCGGTCACTCGCTCACATCACCGTAGAACCCAGACCACAAGCCATAGCAAGATACCCTGAGTTCAAGCGATTATATTCTTTTACTTTTTGCACCATAGCCCGATGTCATCATAACTCGACCTTTGGGGCGGCTTTAAGTCGCGTTAGCCGCGCCGGTGTTTTGACCATGGTAGCCCAGTGTCGTTATAACTCGACACTGGGACAGCTTTAAGTCCGCGTTAGCCCGCCTTGGTGCTTTAGACCATGGTAGCCCAGTGTCGTCATAACTCGACCAGGGCGATTTGATTTTTGCGTCAGCCTTGTCTATCTGCCCAACATTTTTGCAATTCTGAAGATCGAGACAAAATTGGCTATGAGTCAACGTCTTTGTCCGAAGATTCTTCCATCATCTCCATACAAAGAGGGACAGCTGTTGACACCCAATTTTGACCCTCCCGTCCAGCCATTAACCATAGAATTACATTAATGTTGTAAAATAATTTTTATGATAAAATGCAGCGATAAAACATAAATACAGGCACAAATAAACAATTTAATAATGGCATCGCGTCTTACGTAAAGTTTTAAGCACTTAGAGTCCCGCGCCCGCATTTATTAACTTTAAGCTTTGTCGTAATTCTTAAATAATTAATAAATGCATAAAATAAATAATTTAGCGATAACGTCGTGTCAGGTAGCATAGCCGCATTTATTAGTAATCATTTGTAATTTAAAATCAATTTTAATCTGATATATGCATTTAATAGCACCGCATTTATAAAGCTTTAAACAATTCTTAAATATCATACTTGCATTTAGCATTTAATTAATTTAATCTAAACTCAATTCAATTCTAATTTAACTTCGCAATAATAATAAGATTTTTAATAATAACTTCGCATTTTCTACGTAAAGTATTAAGCACTAATCAAATAGCACGCCCGCATTTATAACAATTAGGCTAATAGAACACCTAATTAATTTAAGCACAATTCATTAAGTTAATTTATCACTAATTTTAAATACCTAAAACTAACACTAATTTAATACTACCCTAACTTACCCAGCCCATCTGCAATTCGTCGTCCAAGACCCGCAGCCCACACCCGCGTGGCCCAAACCCGTCGCCCCGGCCCACGTCGTTAGCCCCTTTAACATCCGCAAGCCCTATCTTTACTTCTCCCTATCGCTGACCCACGAGAACACCGCCGTCTCACCCTCTCGAAAAAACCAAAGAAACCTAAAAACCTAAACCTTCGCGCCGCCATTGCGGATTCTCGCCGGAGAATCCGGGGCTTCCCTTACCCATGCACCTTCTCGAACGATTTCCTTACCATAACCGAACCAAATCCCTTCAAATCAGAACCCATTCGAATCTACAAAATCAGTAGCAAATCAATCCAAAATAGGCAGCCAATATCGCACAAAATCGTCCCTTAACTACTGAGATTAATACCAAGATTTCGCATTAAATGGTATTAAACCTTACCTAATGAGGAACCCGAAGAATGGCTATTTAAGAACATGCAAAGGCATCAGAAAAGCGGGGGGTGAACAGAGCATCGACGATGAGCAGAGAGGAGGAATCAACTTAGACAGAGGCGGGAAGCGGCGTCGACTTAGGGCATGACAAGAGAGGAGAGCAATCGTTTCACCCTTAGCAATAGTTAGCAACCACATAGCAATTCAGAGGTGAACAGAGCATCGATATCCAGAGCATAGGGAGAAAACGATTCGAAGAGCACAATCGAGAGCAGTTCAGCACCTAAACAACTAGCATTGCAAGAATAGGAAATTCAAATCCCCTTCTTCAATTCCAGCCAAAAAATCAGTAAGCAAACCTTGCCCCTCTATTCGCATCGCAAACCCAAAACCCGTCGATTGGACCGACGACTTGATACTGTTGCTCGGTCGCTGCGGAAGGTAAATCGAACTCCTCTCGTATTTGTTAGATTTCTGTGCTATGTGGGTTTATCACGCATTTAATCGATGTTAATTATATTAATCTGTTTGCTTGGCCTATATAAATCAGATTGGTTTTCTTAGTTGGATTCTTCATGTCGCGATTAGTTAATTTGGTAGTCCAAGTGTTTTAAAATAGTAAATAGTAACAGAATCAGTAAACACCTATCTGTTTTCTATTTGCCTGGCTGAATCTATGACCATCTATACAAGGTATATTGCTTTCCTTATACATTGGATGTATATCGCAACTGTATATCTTCGTATACTTTGCAATATGTGAGTATGAGGGATGTTGTTTATGTGCGCTAAGTCCATATGAAGCATGTTTTGGCTGTTTTTAATGTACTGCAGTGTCTCTCGCCTATATTTGTAAATGTTATAATCTGAAAATAACATATTCGTATCTGGACAACTGGGGTCATGAATATCTGTTTCTCTAAAGTTGTCCTTCTAGTCCAGTTATGTGGTTTATCGGATGTTAGAAGCCCTTCTCGCTGCCTTTGCTCGCGAATAAGAGGTGCTAATACCAAATTGGAACTCTGTGTAGTTGAATGCTTCATGCGGTTTTGTGCATGCATTTTATGCATCACTTTGCTTTTGGAATCTGAACTTGTTAAAAATGAGTTGCGGTTTGGACAGTCTTCGAGGTTATTCAATGTTGTGTTGTTGACTCTTCATGAAATAGCTAAACTCATTTGCATTTTCAATCTAAATTCACTGTAGTGAAAATTGGAAATTGAAAACTCTGCACAAATTCTGAAAGTTCAATTTTAATGAGCATTTGTTCAATCGATGTTGGCCTGTTTGTCTGTTGTCTTGAGTTAAAATGCGTATATGCAAAAATATATAAATACTATACTCAGCATATCATACCTATATGTTTAGTATATTGCTGTGTATATCATAGGGTATATGTCTTTGGGCCTGTCATGTTCCCATCCCTGCTTTGCATTGTTGTATGGTTCACTATATGTGCATAACTAATCTGCACCACGTTAAGTTACAACCTCTGTTGGCATTTTGTATACAGTCCATAATCAGGCCTTCATAAGAAATCAAGTATAGTGTATAACTTAGTATTAAGACTGCCTTGTACCTGGATGACCAATGTTGTGCAATCTTAGCACTATCTAGATGTGTGTATTAAGTTTCAGATTTGCTATTATACTATTATGTGATTTGTTTAAGTGAAGCATGGGGTTGGGATGATTAGTACGAAGCTTGTTTCCATTTTAAGAGTTATGTTATGCATAGCTAAGCCTTAGATGTTGTTCGCACCTTGATTTTTAACTCATCTGAACCTCATACTAAGTAGTGACAAGAGCCTAGTTGCACTGTAAGTTTGCGTATGTGCTGGTATGTGTTATTCACAAGTCTTTCTACAAATTAAGAGTGGTACGATTTAGGTTTTTTTTGCTTTGAATATGCATTAGAAATGCTATATATCTGAAAATTTGAGTATACTCAACCTGAGTTTCTTTTTATATGCTTATTGGCTTCTAAAACCAACATGTTAAGATAAACTATCTTATTGAATCCTTATACTTAATTCGATGTGCATACTTGGCTGCGGCGTCCTGCTAAACTCCTTTGATATACATGTTTGCTTCCTGTATGATATACTTGGATTCATATAGGTATGTGACAAATATTCACATCTGATGGTCGGTGCCTTCTTTAAATCTGAAACTGCTTTTGGACCAGCTATCTACTTTAGAATTTGAGCTTTGTCATTTGGGCCTGCTGAGTTTCTTGTTTGTTTGCCCACTGTCTGCATTTTCACGACCCATTCGTGTAGATAGTGCTTTTCTTTGCCTGAAATTGTCATCCTTTTAGAATAATATAGCTAAACAACAATTAAATTATGGACATGTGTGTGCATTGCGTTTTAATTATCCTCATCGGTGTTCATCGAGTTGATACTAATCCTTATCTTTTCTTTATTTTTACATGGCACGCATCGGAGCAAAATGAAGAGTTTCGTTGCGAGACTCATCGCGAGCTATTTCAAATGGCAACCCGCATCTGCATCCGCATTCTCGTTCCCGCTTCAGGAATTCCTAGAAAAACAAATAGGACGTCGTCATCCGTCGTAAAGAGCATTCTTAAATCCCATTCTCTCTCTTTACTTGCTATTCATTTATTCATTTGTTTATTGTAATTTAATAACTCTATTTCTGTAATATCTAGGATATCCAGAACAATTAAGTTTCAAATATATAAGGGAAAGTAATTCATAATTAGAAACGCATTTCCGACCTGCTTGTCTTTTATGCTTGTCATACATATCTAAACCTTACTAAATAATTTAACTCGCGACTAAAGTATTATTTCTTTATAAAATCCATGATAAAATAAATTAATTTTCTCATAAGCTCTTTCATTAGCATAATATAAATAATTTGTGTTGAACAACCTTATTATCGGAAAACTATAAAATAATCATCTTTTGCACTACGTCATATATATTTGATTCTAAAACTTGTCTTTGATCATAAATCAACATGGCATATATCTATAAACAGTATACAAGCACACTTTAAAACTTTATTTTTATAGTACTAGTCTTGCAAACTTTTTACCAACAGGCCCCTTTCTATAAAACATTTTTGAAAGCACCCTTTATATTTTTAAAACGTGCATTCTTTAAACATAATAATTACCCTAAGTTTGGCAGGATAAGCGCAAGTTAGCGGATCTTAGAGGGTGCCTAACCCCTTCCCTCTAGATTAATAAAGAACCCTTACCCAGAATCTCATTAAGTTTAGCAGACCATTAAAATGGAGTTAATGTTTTACTTCAAACTAGTTAAACATTTAGGTGTCCTAATTCACCCAATTAATTAGGTGGCGACTCCGCGAACCCTTAGCATTCTAGCAACCCTTTAGCATTTTAGCACCCTTTTAAACTTTAGCATCTTTTGCAATTTTAGCATCCTTTTAGCACTTCTAATATGTTAGCACCCCTTTTAGCATTTTTAAAACCTCTACCTTTTAAAATATTTAGCATTTTGTTATTTATTTTCTAACCTTTTTATTAAGCAGCAGGAGTTTAGAAAATAATGTCGCGGTCGAAAAAGGGCGCGACATTCATTGGTGCTATTTTCTCCGGATTTACAAACTTCCTCCACCCCCTCAACTCAATCATTGCCCGAATGGGCTCATAAACATCCTCTTCCCCAAATGACTCCCTCTGATAGTCCATTCCCCTTTCAGGGATTAAGAGCCTAGTACTAAGCCTCTTGTATCTTTGGAAAGCTTCGTAGCTCACAAACCTAGTATCATCGTAATGTGGGGCTGAGGTGGACGTGAAGGCTCTTCTTTTTCTGGCGGACATGGTTAAAAATACTTTCTGCAGCTTACAACTTATTGGCACAAATGTTTCCTACACAATCAACAACTAGCAGCGAACACAACACCCCCAAACTTCAACTTTTCTACCCAATACCCACACTCCTTTTCTACTCTTTTCTCCAAACTTCACAATCAAATTTTCAGTACCCAAACTACTTCAACTACAATACTCCTTCAAACTACTACCTCATGTGACTTCAGTAAAGGACTCAAGAACAGAAAAAGATTACCTTTTTATGAGAAGATTCAAGCTGTTCTTGTTTCAATTGGTGGTTTGAGGCTATGGAATGGAGCTTTGTTGTTTGAGATAGCTAAGGGTTTTTAGGAATTTAAGAATTTTGGTTGTGGTTGGGTTGGATTTGTGGGCAAATTTTTGGAATTTCGTGGGTTTTTTTGGAGAGGGAGAGTTAGGTTTTTGAAATTGGAATTGGGGGAAAATCTGGTTTCTGGGCGCTTTACGTTTAGATTCCGCGTGGCGCCGCGGACTGCTTTTAGCGGCTGATCTTCTGCACTCGCCGGGACTTTATGCGCGCGGCCATTCTGGCGCGCGCCTAAAACTTGGCAATTTTTGGAATTTTGTCGCGCGGCCTGCTCGCAGGCATGGCCGCGCTTAAACTGCGCTGTTGATTCTTTTGGCGCGCAGCCTAACCGTAGGCGCGCGCTACCCGCTTTCTGGAAATCCTGGCTTTCGTTCAGTTCTTCGCCCTTCAATGTATTTGCCTATACCTGTTAATCACAACACAAACACTAGAACCCAAGACCGTGAGATTGTTCTAGACAAAACAAAATAAACTAAAGACAGAAATTAAAATAACATAATTGAAAACGTTGGGTTGCCTCTCAAGTAGCGCTGTCTTTAACGTCTTTTAGCCGGACGCAAGTTCCTTAGCTTTAATAACCGTGGGGTGGATCAAGCCCCCAACTAATCCATTTCCTCCACATTTTGCGTTTTCTTTTTCTTCTTTTCTTCTTAGCTTTATCAGTAAGAGGGAGTTCAGGAACACATACCTCTTTTAGTGGAATTTCGGCAAACCATGCCTGCTTTCTTGGGCTCATCTCTCTTTGGTTGACTTGTATTGGCTCGCAAGGGGGTTTGATGGTGCTGATTGCAAAGCACCCACTCATGGTTGGTGGCTCAATGACGTGTTTAAAAACTTTAAACACCATTTCTTCATTCTCCACCCTTAATGTTAACTCTCCTCTTTCAACATCAATCAAAGCTCTCCCCGTTGCTAGGAATGGCCTCCCCAATATGATAGGGATTTCTGCATCTTCTTCCATATCAAGAATGAGGAAGTCTGCAGGAAAGAAGAATTTTCCTACTTTCATAATTACGTCCTCAATCTTGCCTCTTGGATGAATCAGCATCGTCGGCCGGTTGCGGGCTTGTGGTTGGTTTGGCCTCACCTGACTCAATCTTTTAAATCGACAAGGCGCATCAGATTTATACTGCCCCTAAATCACATAAAGCTCTGTTGCAAGTCACCCCGCCATCGTGCAAGGTAGTGTAAAGCTTCCAGGATCCTTTAGTTTTGGTGGCAACTTCTTCTGCAAGATAGCACTACACTCTTCTGTTAGTGCTACTATCTCATATTCCGCCAGATTCTTCTTTTTCCCCAAGATCTCCTTCATAAACTTGAAATAGGAGGGCATCTGCTCTAATGCTTCTATGAAAGGTATGTTGATATGCAGCTTCCTAAATGTCTCCAAAAACTTGGAGAATTGTTTATCAACCGCCTTTCGCTGTAGTCTCTGGGGAAAAGGAATCTTCTCTGTATACTCCTTCTCTGGAGTTTTCTCTACTACAGGGCTGGGCTCAATCACCTTTTCTTTTTCTAACTCTGCCTTCTTCTCAACTACTGGATGCGGTGACTGCTGCTCCAATTGTTTGTCGCTTCTCAATTGCACTGCCTGGCATTGCTCCCTTGGATTTACCTTTGTGTTGCTTGGCAATGTCCCGTATTTCTTTGTTTGCTGCTTTGCTAGCTGACCACTTGTGTTTCCAAGTTCTGAATGAGGATCTAGCTTCGTCATGGCGGAGTGCAGGCATTGGCGATTCTTTATCGCAATTTGCTTCAGCTCGTCTGGCTTTCTTCTTGAACCGGTGCATTGGTTTGAGGTGTGGGGTTGAATGAAGAAGCTGCTGATTAGTTCTGCTTGGTTACGCATCGCCTGTATTGGTTCTGCGCCCGGTATTGATTCTGTTGCCCTTGGTATTGGATTCTGCTGGTTACTCTTTGGATTCTGCTTCGCAGTCTTCTCTCCATGAGAAATTTGGGTGATTCCTCCACCCTGGATTATAAGTGTTGGAGTAGGGGTTGTTCTGTTGCCTCTGATAATTACCTATGGCCTGACACTCTGCGTGCTCCATTGGTATATTATTGGGGTCAGCTGAAGGACACCTATCAAATGTATGTGGGCCACCACATATCTCACAGCTTTTAGGCATCTGCACCGCATTTCTGACCTTTGTATGTTCTTTGCTTGTTTAGCTAAAAGGGCCACTTGGGCATTCAAGGCAAGTGATAGCATCTATTTCGTGGACTCCATTATTCTTCTCCCACTTGTCGACCTCTGTACGTGACATGGTTGTTAGTGGCCATATCTTCTAATAACTCATGAGCGTCGTGGGCTGTTTTCCTCATGAATGCTCCACCTGCTGCTGCATCTATAATGGTTCTGGTTGTACTGCTCAGCCCGTTGTAGAAGATGTGGACCAAGTTCCACAACTCAATGCAATGGTGTGGGCACTTTCTCTGTAGATCTTTGAACCTTTCCCAGGCTTCATATAAGGACTCTCCATCTGCTTGGTAGAAGTTGTTCAACTCCCCTCTCAGTTTTGCTGCTTTACACGGGGGAAAGAACTTGGCTAGGAATTTCTGTTCCAGCTCGTTCCATGTAAAAATTGAATCGGCCGGCAGGGAATTCAACCATACTTTTGCTCTATCCCTGAGTGAGAAGGGAAAGAGCCTCAATCTGACGGCATCATCAGTGACACCGTTATATCTGAAAGTTGCACATAGCTCCAAGAAATTCGCTATGTGGATCCTCCGATGGCAGTCCTCCGAATTGCACTGTGTGCTGTACCATGCTCAGAATCGCCGGTTTTATCTCAAAATTGTTGGCTCCTATTGTAGGGAGCCTAATGCATGTCTGTGCTCCATTCACTCTTGGCAGCACATAGTCCCCCAAACTCCTTTATGGCTGGATTTGGACTCTCTCCTCCATGTCTATTGGCATTTGCCGAGGCACTCCTGGTTAGGTTGATTTTCACCTAACCCTTCTCTCATCATGCTATTGTTTTGACCTCCGTCCATTTCTATCAAAGTTGCAATCCGCTGATTCTTTCTGTTCTGTTTGCAGGTTTTCTCAATCTCTGGATTGAAGGGAACAAGTGTGTCTGCTCCTCTTCTCATTCGCATAAACTGATTTCCTGAAATAGATCAAAAACAAACAACCAATCACGGTACCTCGAATTTTCTGAAAATAATAAAAAAAAACGTAAAAATTAAAAATAACAATAAAAATTAAACACCAAATTAGAAATTAAAAATAGACAAATTTGATATTGAACTATGCCTAATCCCCGGCAACGGCGCCAAAAACTTGATGCGCGGTAAGATGCACACACTTAAACGCAAGTGCACGTTATCGTGACAAGTAGTACAGTCTTGATAAGACCGAATATCGTCCTCAAAGATTAGGGTTCAATTACCAACTATCTATTTTTTTGTATCTATTTGGTAAATTGATATTTGGGTTTGTTGTTTATAACTAAGAATTATAAAAGCTATTTAACTATAGGGTTTACTTCAGTGGTGATGAGAATAGGGCTTCCACGTCTCCTCTCTATCCGCTTATGTTACTTATTAATGCACAACTTATGGTTTTCTTCTTTTGGAGAAAGCAGGTTCACTAAATCGTTTTATACTCCCGTTAGGGTTATATAAACACTCAACCTCAAGATGTGCACCTTACCTTTCGGTGATAAGGATAACTCTATAGGAGGATTAAGAACAAGAACCTAGTTAGCGTCACGCTGATGCGCAAAATTAGGGTTTTAAGCCTCTGCATTAACGCTTACATAAATAATTGAGGTATTTTCATCCCCAATCCAAGAATGTCTACCCAACTTACAGCATATTCACAATCCCCTCCTTTCGGAGTCTGATTAGAAATCATATAGTGGTATTTAGTTGTCAATTAACTACCAAGCATTCAATTCAATTATTGGATAGATCTCAACAAGAAGAAGAAATACCATAAGCATGCATTAAATCATAACATAAGTTTCTAGAGATTCAACAAAGAAAGCCCTATAGAGGAATTAGTTCCTAGTCATTGACATGACAAGAACTAATCTCATGTTCTTCATAAAAACTGAAATAAAAACAAGAAAGGGAAAAGAAATTACTAAACTATGGTCTCCAATCTCCAAGCAAGAAGCCTTGTGTTGTGCAAGAAGGGGAACCCTTAAAAACTGCCTAGGGTTTTCCTTTTATAGGCTGAAAACCGCCTCAACTTTTCCCTGCAGGCCTGGCCCAAAATCCTTCTGAAAACCTTATTTTTCCGCGTTGGCGCCGCGACCTGCGAGCGGCGCCGCGGCCGGAACTCGCAATTCGTCGGATGATTTGGCGCCGGCCAGATTTCATCTGCGAGGCGGCGCTGCCACTGCTCTGGCTTCGGATGTTTAGCGCGCGGCGCACTGCTGTCGTGGCGCGCGGCTAAGTCTTCTGCAGCCTCTGCGGATAGTGGCGCTGCGCATTGCGGGGCGCGCCGGCTGGTTTCAGCCTCGTTCGCCACTTTCTCTGTTTTTAGCTCTGGAATCTCCTCTTTTGCCCTCTTTTAGCTCTTTTTCCGCCATTTGGCCATTTTAACCACTTTGACTCGAAAGAAAGGAAAACTATCCTAATACGACACTTATATGTGCAAAACGGGACAAAAGACTAACTAAAACTGACTCAAAAGGTGTATATAAAATACATCGATCACTCGCCCGTAGTATCATTTAGCAATCCTACACCTGAGACTATTTCACCCGCATAGGTCCTGTGGACCCGCATGAGGTCATCCGCCTCGCATGGGACTATTTCACCCGCATTGATCTTGTGGACCCGCATGATTACAAGCGCCGCACTCGCATCATGGGTAGCAAATCCATGGCATAAGTAGTAACCCGGGGTTTACCCCGTAATAATAATAATAATAATACGTAACCTAGCACAACCGGCTATCATACATAACATAAGCGCTACCGGCTTATCATAACATAAGCAAGTTAAGAAAATCTCCTAACTTGTTATTAACATTATTAATATATCCTCTCATTTTAGTTTACTTAAGGCACTAACATGTCATTTAAGAGAAAATCCGGGAATTCAACACGAGTACCAAATACTTCTAACCTTTTAAGGAATGACTCCTTTTTATATAAAACTTCCAAGATACTAATAACCGTAGTATCAAGTCACGACTACTTTTCAAGACAAGTCACATTTCCTTTTAGGAATATCATAGGCTTCTAAATCAAGTGACTTCATTTCTTTAAAAACCTTAGGCAATTAATGCCTTAAAAATCAATTTGTCTTTCACAATTTCAAATCATTTATCCGTACTTATTTTACTTAGAGTAAATCTTTCTTTGTTAACCTTCCATAAAGCCAATATAACCAACTTCCCATAAAGTCATTATATTAACGTTATACATTAATCAAATACATTTCCCTAAATATAAGGGACTTATACTTTTAAAACGAAACAAGTATCATATACTTAAAACACATCAAGTCCCTTAACTTTGAAAACTTAAGACATACTCAATACTTTTTAAAGAAATGAGTTAATCCCCCTTACTCACCAAACTTGGCCATCCTTAAAACAAGTAAGGGATATCGAAGCCTTGTACGTTTACCGTACTACATAAGTGCAACTAGTCATGCTCAAGAGATAGGAAAGTTCCACATACCTTTTCGGGTCAATCCACTTGCAAGTCCAATATAACACGCGTAGTATGTCAACCTATAATGACCATAATACGTCCATTAGCCTCTATCTTCAACGTAGAACATTCTAATTGAAAAGTCCCTTATTCCTACGGAAAATTGGACAGCACTTCCTTTGTTTCTACATACTTTGCCACCTTTTTCAAGGCCGAATTCAATAACCAAACACGCCACCTTTAAGGCTCAACAATCCAATCAACACAAAGGGGATTACACGCCTAACTTGGACGTGTAAAATTCTGCCCCACAATATATAACAACTAATACAAACTACAAAGTCCAACTTGGCAATTTTTGAGGTATAACAACATAAATTCTTATCCAATTCCTTTTTAATCCAAATTCTTATCCAATTTCTACATGCAATACATCTAAAGGCAATATTGACAACTATAAGTCCTTCCTTCCACACATGCAATCCAATTTACTAGCAAAAGAGAAAGGATTGTTACCTTAGAGCTTACCCCAAATTAGTCCAACAAAACCCACTTGTCTTCTTTCCACAATCCTCCTACAAGCTTGTCAACAAGTTTCCTTCTTGCCACCTTTTCAGAATTTCTCTAGGCTTAGGTTTCTTCTTGAATTTCTAGAGAGAAGGGAGAGGAAATTTAGAGAGAAGGAAGAGCTTTCAAGAATGACCAAGTCTTGAGAAGGAAGAGCTTTCAAGAATGACCAAGTCTTCAAGACTTGGTCAATAAATAGGACATGCAAAAATCAGATTGGGGGGGGGGGGGAGACACTTGTCACCCTCCCATGGCCTTTTTAAAAGAAAATATCTGATTTTTCCTCAGTTTTCCGCAAAAACTCCGCCTCGGCGCCGCGACGCTGAAACCTCCGCGAACTTTCAGAACTTCCGGCGCCGCTCGTGCGCCCACTGCATCTTCAGCTCTCTCGGTTTATCCGTGCCATGCGGCCACTGTACCTCGAAAAATGTTTTCTGCTAGACTGCGCACTGAACTTGTAATTTCTATAACTTTCTACTCCGATATTCTATCGACGAACGGTTGGTTGCGTTGGAAACTAGACTCAACGAATTACATACTAGGCCTTTGAACCACCTACGAACTCCCCATGTAATGGGACATAAACCACCTCAAAGTTGACTAACAACCCGTCCGAAACATTCCGTCAACCCATCATTCTAAAATTTAAGTCTCAATTCCTTTCGTATGTTCTCAAAAGCATGACCTGAACTACGGGGTGTAACAAATGGGTACGGGTTACAAATTAAAACAATTGGGTAGGAGCTTAGGTGGATCCAGTGATGAATCTTGCCCAAAATATTAAGGGGGCAGTTACTACTAACAAAAATATTATAATTGAAATTTATAAGAACAAAATTTAATTTATCAAAGATTCAAAATAACATCAACACAACAATAATATAATATATAAAAAGAAAGACGTACCTAAAATTAAAGTGCTGCATTTCGTTCTTTTAAAGACTTGAAATCATTAATAATTGAATCAGAGTTAAAACTTTCAGCTATCACTTTTTCAATACAAATCATCTTATTATCAGCAAGAAATTCATCCTCCATCTTATTAAGCAACATTGTCTTGATTATCTTCATTGCTGAAAATGATCTTTCTGTAGTAGTCGTAGAAATTGGAAGAGTTAAGATAAGACGAATTATCCAGTCAATCAAATAATATGTATTTGCCTTCCCTGTTTTTCCAAATCTTCTCACAATTCAGACATAGTTGACAAGTTATTCAATTTTGGATGACAACAGCCTCAAGAATAAAGTGTTGAAGTTGAAATCTCAAAAAAAAAAAAATCTCTTGCTCACTAAAATCCGCTGGATAGAATTTTTCTACAAGAGCACATATATCATCCATATTAAATGCTTTGTAATTATCTTTAGGAATCAAATTATTGCTTAGGCTCAAAAGCTCCATTGTTTGAACATTAAACTTATGATTCAATTCCTGCAATTGCTGATCAATAGTAACACAAAAGAGATTAACTTTAAAATGTTGACCCACTGTGATGTGATCCTTCTGATGGCGAGCACGCCCTTGACACTATATATAAATATCATTATAATTAGGAGAATAAATATCATGTTGTTCACAAAATAATGTCACATTTTTTAATAATTGATCATATCCTTCATCTCTCAATTTCTGAATTAATGTTTTTGTAGTGCTGACTAAATGTACAGCATTAAATATATCTTGGGATTTCTGTTGTATAGCTTGAAAAAGACAATCTGTAATTCCCATAATCTCTTTCATCATGTGCAAAATCAATATGAACTCAAATGAATTCATAATCTTATAAACAACATTAGCATCTCCTCGTTGAGAGTAAGTTGATCCATTTTTCCTTATATTTTGAAAAACCACACAAGTTGCATCATGCATATTTATCATACTACAAATAGAAGAATAATGTGAGCTCCAACGAATATCTCCAGCTCATTTCAAAGTGCCTATCTGATTTTGTCTTTTACCACTATCAAGTTCACCAATCTCTAGCAAAAGTGATATCTCCTCTAATTTGACAGCCTGCAGCTCGTCATGACGTTTACTAGAAGAACATACAATATTGACAATAAAATTCAAGTAAAAGCAATCACGAATAAGGAAAACTTCTCTGGAAGCAGCAACCAAAGCAAGTTGTAATCTATGTGCAAAACAATGTATGTAATAAGCATAAGGACAATCTTTGAGAAATGTTCCACTCTCCTCTCATATTACTAGCACCATCATACCCTTGCCCACAGATATTTGAAACATCGAGATGATAACGAGAAAAAACATCACAAACCGTTTTTTAAGAGTGATAGTCATAGTGACCTTAACATGCACAAGATCAAAAAATTGTTCTTGTATACAACTTTTTTTATCAACAAACCTCAAAATAATAGTCATTTGCTCCCTTAGAGATTCATCACGTGATTCATCAACAATTATGCAAAATTTAGAATCCCCAATCTCTTCTCGATATAGCTTTTCACTTTACTAAAAATTATATGCAAGATTTCCTTTTGAATTTGATGAGAAGTATACTTTGAATTATATGGAGCATTCTCTAGCACTACTTTTGCAAGTTCGTCATTATATGATGCTAATAGTTTGATCATTTCAAGAAAGTTACCTATATTTTTTTATCCCAGTGATTCGTCATGACCTCTAAAAGCACAAGCTTGAAACGTGAGTCAACAAATTGAATCAATAGAGCTCTTAAGACGAAGTCTATTTTTTCTAATTTGATCGGAACTCTGCACGTTAAGGACATTTATGATGTGCATAGACTGATTGAACAAGTCTTGAGAAGATTTCAATGCATTATTATGAGACGAACACGGACTCTCACCAATATGATTAAGCAAAGCACAACTCTTCCCATCATTGACCTTTTTCCATGCTTTAAATATTTTTCTAGTAAAGACATCAGCTCCAGGATACCCACTTGGCTTTTTATTGAACAAGTAACAAAGCAAACAATAAGCAACATCAATAGTCGGTGAGTACTCTAGCCATGAAGGGAAAATTTTGAACCGAGATGCTTGAAATCGCCCTGGATGCTTATCTCTATTGATGAGATACTTTTCAACTTGACATTGATAGAGACCCCAATTGAGATAAGCTCTTCGAATTTCATCTCTTCGATTCACTGGATATTCCCAAATTTGGGGACGCTTTCCGGGGTCACGTTCTAAACAATTGACATCAAATTCATCCATGGTGACTTTTGAATCTTGCAAGGTTGCTCATCCAGTTGAACCGTTTGATCATCGGAATGATGCTTTTCAAGTGTCGATGTTGAAGCTATACAATTTTCATCTTTATTGGAAGCTGTCCTCTTGAAAAATTCATCAATTTTCTTAAGTTGGACCATCATGCCAACTACCACTCCTAAAAAATACATAATCAATTATTATCAAAGAAACAAACATAAAAGAATAGTTGAGCAAGTAAATAATACATAATCAATTATCAAAGAAACCAACCATTTAATACACAACAACCAACATACCAGAGTTTTTTCTTTTTTTAATCTTCACAAAGGAAAAGAAAGGCAAGTAAATTCGTACCGTGCGACAAAAAGATGCTATCTTTTGGATCCCCTGAAATTCAATTCAAATGAAAAAAGAAAAGGAAAGTAAGCAAAAGAAAGAAAATAGTGATTGAGGGAAAAAAATAGTGATTGGACTTTGGCATATTCTAAAGTTCTTAAGGATGTTTGTTTCAAGCTAATTACCAATAGATAGAAGTAGAACTAGAGAGAGGGAAGAGGGAGACTAGGGTTTGTAATTAAGGGCAAAATAAATTAAGTTATATAAAATAGTGTATTTTAAGTTATATAAAAAAAATGAGGGGGGCCACTGCCCCTCTTAACATCCTCCACTGGGTGGATCCTACGTGGATCTGACAAGGCAAATTTTTTAAGTGTGATGGAGTCCAAGTCAAACTTCCATCCAGGGCAAATTTAATAAATTTTGCTAACAGGAAGGAAAAATTTGATCGCAAAGTTTTACTGAGGACAATGTTAAATTATAAAGCATAGCTCGATGATAAATTTAACCTTTTTCCCTAAAAATAACAAACTAGTATGCCTCACTTAGGTCTACTATTTTTGAACAACTGGTTTTGATTACTAGTTCACAGTTTAGTGAGAATTATAAAAAAAAATAGTATTTTGCTATTATTTTATACAAGAAATGACCCGAAGATGGAGAAATTATTGGTGGGGAGTGTTTTCCGTTTAAATGAGTCCCACACGATGCAATTCGAAATTATCCGGTCAGCGAATTTCTAATATCAGATAATTATATGGACAAAAAATGACATGGTAGGACTTTTTAAAAAATAATTAATCCCAACCGTTGCATCAACACTCATGGACTCATGGTTGTCCCTCAAATTACATGTGTTTGAGAACAAACATTCCAAACCCAATGCCTATAAATGTGGCAATGGAAATCCCAAATATCCCAGCAAGAATTGCAGGAACAACCAAAGAGGTCCATCCCTTTGCAGTAGCCATTCCACAAGCTGTTGTAGGACCTCCAACATTAGCATTGGATGCTAAAAGAAACATATTTAGGTCCAGCCCAAATAGCTTTCCTAACCCTAAAGTCACAATAATATGGACAGTTACTTGAGCAAAAGCAAACATAAAAATACTAGGTGTCGTATTGATGACATTTCGAATACTCCCGCTGGCACCCACAACAGCAAAGAAAACCTGTTTCAAAGAAAAAGAATAAGTCCAACAAAAAACCATGTGATCCCACAAATGAAGTCTAGGGAGGGTAGGATGTACGCAGACCTTACCCTACCTTTGTGGAAAGATAACGATTTAGAGAAACAACTTGTCTTAAATATAAAAAAGGATATTGGAGGTTTTGAAGGTCTAAAAATTGGAAGTATACAAGAAATATGTAGAGTACAAGACAAAATCACAGTATTTGCATACACACTATATGTGCACAAGATAGAAATATTTAGGATAGCTCAATTCAAGATGTGTATTTAGTATGCCAAACTGCTTATGACCTAACACTTAAAGCAAAAGGAAGGTCTGTCATGCAACTTATGAGACTAAAATTCAGTAGTATACGCGATATTACCCATCTAATTGTAAATGGTAAGTGTCAGATATCTATATCAAAAACTGAGGCACTTCAGTTACCTGCATCAAGACTATGGCAATTGCATCACCAGCGCTTGCAAGGTTTCTAAAATAAGCAGGAAATAATGTCGCTAAAAGAACAACTATAGCAGGAAGATCACATCCTTAAGTTCCAAAAAATCGAGCAAAGCAAGTGCCAGCTTTACAAATAGCAAAGGAAACAGCAATTGCTGTACCAATCTGCAGCACAGGTTTATTGCTAGGGTCAAACGTCATCTGCAAAAATAATAGAAGAATAAACTACTCGGCAATTGTACTTGCCTTATTTTTTAGGCAACTGAAACTTGCTCAAAAACACAGATAATATCATAAGAGATAACACAATTAAAGATACACATGCCCATATCTTTATAAACTAGGACTTCAAAGAAAAAATAAGAATCCGCCCTTCATATGAGATAGATCTTACAGTGATGGTGAATTACAAAGCATAGAATAGAAAATCCTTACCAGAACAGAGTTGATTATAAGCAGAGCAGCTAAGCAAAATATCAAAGGAAATCCATACAAACGCAAAGAATAATATATTAGACATCTCGTGATGCCCTAAATAGTACTTACCACCACTTGATGTCGAAGCCTCTGAAGGAATTTTGGAGGCCAACGAAAATAGTGCAATAAAATACATGTTGGAAAATTTACCTAGTGGGATTGAGTTTATCTCGTTCTTAATAACTTGAACACATGGGGCCGCGTGTCGAATCGATTTTCATACATCGTTAAATCGTCAGACAACGTCTAGCTAAATTTCACGTTGTGAAAGAGATGTTGGTACACATGTTAAAGTGTTCTTAAGTTAGGTAAGGATGGACGATTAATTGGCCAAATTGATATGTCTCCCACGGCGGTATAATTAAAGAAGAAATGTGCAAAATACGAAAAATGGGGAAGAAGCGCGGCCTTTGAGCCACAGTCGATCTTGCGGCGCTACGGCGGCTCGAGTCGGTTCGACAGTCGGTAGCCAGGCGCCCGATCTGGCCGCGTCGCTCAGTCTGGAAGGAATTGTCGAATCTTCTGATTCATGGACTGATTTGAAGAGCCAAAGGTCATCCAACCATTGGCATGATCAAGGTGCCCTTTGGTGAAATCTATGCACTCCATTTAAGGCATTCACATGGTATGTGGATAATCATTTTGCAACTATAAAAAGAGCTTCAAATTTCAGATTTAAAACACACATTTACAACACAAAAATCTGAAAATTGTTGAAAGCTTCTCTTCTATTCTAGCAATCTCTTGTTCTTGTTTCTTCTACAAGGATTCTCAAGTATTGGGCTTGTGCTTGAGAAAATATTATCGTTTTATCTTGGGAGACTATTATCCATCTACCGTAAGTCATTATATACGGGGATAATTTTGTCTTAAGGAGAGATTGTCAAACAATCGACTCGACAAACATTGCACTAAACCTCTTTGTGTCTAACCTTTCAGTTCTTCTGTTCCCGTTCCATAATTTTACAATAGTTAAGACAAAATTATTATTACGAAGAACTAAAGATGGTGAACGGAAAGGAACAAGTCTCTGCTTCCAACAATGTCACATCTTCTGGCACTGTTACCGTCGCTGGTATCACTTTTGGTACCATTGGGAATACTATGATTCCACCCAACTTCCAAGCCGAAAGACCCGAAAAATTTACGGGCACCAATTTCAAAAGGTGGCAGCAAAAGATGTTTTACCACACCGTATTAGGTATGACAAAATACTTATCTGAAGATCCTCATACTGTTGGAGATGATATGGACGTCCAAACTGACAACACGGTTTAGACGGCCAGATACCTGTGCTCTCGTAGCTCGATGATGAAATTTGACCCCTGGAGTCAAAACGACTACATGTGCAGGAACTACATCCTGAATTGCCTGTGCGACCCACTCTACACGGTATATTGCACTACAAATACCGCAAAGGAGTTATGAGATCTGTTGCAAAAGAAGTATAACACTCATGATGCGGGTGCTAAGAAATTCATAGTCGGAAAGTTTCTGAAGTACCAAATGATGAATAACAAATCGATGTCACGCAATCACGAGTTCCGATTAATCACCCACGACTGGATCTGTAGGATGAAGCCCAATGAATCATTCTTGGTCGCTTCACTTATTGAGAAACTGCCTCCATCGTGGGGTGAGTTCACTAGTTATCTAAAACTCAAATCCAAGGAGATGAATTTTGAAGAGCTTGTCATCAAGCTTCATATACACGAAGACAACAAGAAGACCTTGATCAAAGGCAAGGCAACAACTGATGTCAAGGCTAACTTGGTTGAGACCAAAGGAAATCCGAACAAGAAATGCAAGTTTCTAAAAGATGGAAAGACTCCAACCGTTGAGAAATTCAAAGGCAACTGTCATCACTGTGGCAAAGCTGGCCACATGGTCAAAGACTGTCGCCAGTTGATGCGCGAGCAGCAGGAGAAGGCCAAAGGAAAGAAGAAGGCCAAAGCCAACATGGTTGAAGACAAGATCCTTAATGATCTCTGTGAAGACTTCTCGGTCGTCGTGCTAGAAGCAAATCTGGTTGAAAACCCCAAACAGTGGTGGTTGGATACGAGTGCAACCCGTCACATATGCTCCGACCGCAATGCTTTCTCTACCTATGCAGTATCTGAGTTAGTTGTACATGGGAAACAATGCTACCTCAGATGTGCTGGGAGAAGGCATTGTAGTACTCAAGATGTCTTCTGGCAAAGACCTCAAGTTGAAGAACGTCATGCATGTTCCGGACATCCGGAAGAATTTAATTTCTGTTAATCTTTTAGTTCAAGCCGGATTTCGAGTAGTGTTCGAATCCGGTAAGTTTGTTATTACTAAGAATGACGTGTTTGTAGGAAGGGGGTTCGCCTATGAAAGCCACTTCAAATTAAACGTCATGTCTGTAATTCGTAACATTAATGAAAGTGCATCTTCTTACTTGCTTGAGTCGCCCAGTCTATGGCATCATAGACTGAGACACGTAAACTATCAGTCAATTAAATAATTGGTAAAGTTGGAGTTATTGCCGTCTGACTCTATAAACCCTCAATCCAAATGTGAGGTATGTGTAGAGGCAAAACATACCAAGTTGGCTTTCCGTTCCGTGGAACGAGATACCGCCCCTCTAGAACTTATACACACGGACATATGATTTAAAGTTCGCTCAAACTAGAGGGGGGAATAAGTACTTTGTGACTATGACAGTACAAGGTACTGCTACCTTTACTTGCTCAAAAGTAAGGACGAAGCGTTCGATGCCTTTAAGCGATATAAAGCCGAGGTTGAAAACCAATTAAGTCTATGAATTAAAGCGATTCGTAGCGATAAAGGGGGAGAGTATGTAGCTCCGTTTGAGGAATACTGTGTCCAAACCGGCATAATCCATCAAACAACTGCACCATATTCTCCACAGTCAAACGGTGTGGCGGAATGCAAGAACCATACACTAAAGGAAATGATGAACGCCTTGCTTATCAATTAGGCCTACCAAGAAATATGTGGGAGGCAGCTTCATCGCCAACATGATACTCAATAGAGTCCCTCACAGAAGCAGAGAGAAAACTCCATATGAACTATGGGAAGAAAATGCACCCTCTTACAACTACCTAAGGGTATGAGGTTGTTTGGCCAAGGTCGAGGTACCTAAGCCAAAACAGGTCAAGATAGGACTTAAGAATGTAGATTGCATAATAACAGTAATGCTTATCGCTTTCTGGTATATAAGTCAAATATACCAGATATCCACAGGAGTACAATCATAGAGTCAAGGAATGCTGAATTCTTTGAGACAATCTTTCCTAAGAAGGAAAATGAAGTCACCTCGCGCAAAAGGAGTCATGATTCCCCGGGATCTGACGATTCTGACTAAATGGATACAGATGTGGATGAAAGTCCAACTGATCCTGAAACAGAACCTAGGCAAAGTAAACGGGCCAGGAAAGAGAAATCTTTTGGGCCGGACTTTCTAGCTTACTTGATTGAAAATGAACCACGGACAATTGCAGAGGCATTGTCAACTCCAGAAGCACCGCTTTGGAAAGAAGCTGTGAAAAGTGAGATAGAGTCCATCATGCAAAATCACACCTGGGTGTTGGTTGATCTTTCTCCTGGAAATAAACCACTAGGTTGTAAGTGGGTACTTAAACGTAAATACAAAGCTGATGGATCTATAGACAAGTACAAGGCTAGGTTGGTAACCAAAGGATACCGACAAATCGAAGGTCTTGATTACTTCTACACGTACTCCCCAGTGTCGAGAATGACTTCCATAAGGTTGTTCATTGCCATTGCAACACTGCATGACCTTGAAATCCATCAAATGGATGTTAAGATAACATTCCTAAATGGTGATTTGGAAGAATATATATACATGGAACAACCCGAGGGGTATGTAGTTCCAGGACAAAAGAAGAAAGCCTGTAGACTTATCAAGTCTCTGTATGGGCTGAAACAAGCTCCAAAACAATGGCATGAAAAATTTGACAGTACACTACTAACAAAAGGTTTCTCCATTAACGAGTGTGACAAATGCGTCTACGTGAAAGGAGACTCTGACTCTTTCGTCATGATCTGTCTCTACGTAGATGACATGTTGATCACAGGCAGTAGTCGAGCCTTGATCCTGGAAACAAAGAACATGTTGAAACAATGTTTTGACATGAAGGACATAGGTATCACAGATGTCATCTTAGGAATTAAGATTTCTAAGTCATCTGACGGACTAGTGCTATCTCAGTCCCCACCATATCGGTCCTTATTGATTGGGTTTTAAGCTCATTCCCCTAGACATGCAGTTCATCTGATCATTGGGTAATCCCTTAGTTAAAGGGTCAGCTATATTCTCATTTGATTTTATGTAATCGATGGAGATAATACCCGTGGAGATCAATTGCCTAACGGTCTTATGTCTCCGACGTATGTGCCGAGATTTGCCGTTGTATATGCTACTTTGTGCCCTTCCTAATGCCGACTGACTGTCGCAGTGGATCATCACCGAAGGTACGAGTTTATCCCAACAAGGGATATCCTCCAAGAAGTCATGAAGCCACTCAACTACTTCACCTGCTTTGTCTAAAGCAGATGAACTCTGATTCCATGGTGGATCGAGCGATGCGAGTTTGTTTGGAGGACTTCCAGGATACAGCCCCACCACCAATTGTAAACACATACCCACTGGTGGACTTGGTGTTTCGTATATAGGATATCCAGTTTGCATCACTGTACCCCTCTAGTACAACTGGATACCTCGAGTAATGCAATCCGTATGACATTGAATATTTCAAATACCTGAGTATTCGATTAAGCGCTTTCCAATGGTCATCTCCGGGATTGCGTGTAAACCTCGCCAACTTATTAACGGCATAAGCGATATCAGGTCGGGTACAGTTTGTTACATACATCAAACTGCCGATTATCTGCGCATATCGCTCCTGGAGCACGGGTGCATCATGATTCTTGTCAATGCTTTGACTCATATCCATTGGTGACCTTAATGGCGGACAGTCAGACATCTCAAACTTTCTCAATACACTATATGTAATACCCATCCATACTGACTGGAGATCCTAGAAATTTGGTTCAATGGGAAAACTAAGCTGTAAAGGTCCAGTTGAGCGCTTATAGAAAACCAAGAGCACTTCGGATATTGGTTCCTTATGGAAACACTAATCCAAAGCCTTCCCGCGATAGACATTAAAATGCTACCTAAATTATGGGTACAAGGTTAAGTGTTAAAGTCTTAACGCAATACTCGAGAGTCGAGGTTAAGATGAAGATACTTTTAATGACTCTTTGTGAGAGGTCACCTATTTAAGTGCGAGGACAGACCGCCTCAATTGAACGCACTTAAGAATCCAAGCGTGTCCACGACCACAACGGACAAAACATAAGAAGAAATGAGAGATTGGACTGTTATTTGTGTCTCTATCATTGTCTTGACATATACTAAAAACTGACGGTTCAAGACATCACGTTCACCGCTCAGTAAATATGTCCGATGGTAGTTGACTAGGAAAGGTTCAAAGTTGTGTGCTACCTATTCCAATGCAATACACTTCCGCTACTAGATTGCTAATGGTTGACACTCCGCGTGCACCAACACCTCTTTCAAGTTGGAAAATTTACCTAGTGGGATTGAGTTTATCCCGTTCTTAATAACTTTAACACATGGGGCCCCGTATGTCGGAAATACAATTTTCATACACGTGTGTACGTCTAGCTAAATTTCACGTTGTGAAAGAGATGTTGGTACACATGTTAAAGTGTTCTTAAGTTAGGTAAGGATGGACGATTAATTGGCCAAATTGATATGTCTCCCACGACGGTATAAGTAAAGAAGAAATGTGTAAAATACGAAAAATTGGGAAGAGCCGCGGCGCCGTAATAGGGCCGCGGCACCGAGCCACGACGGTCCAGCGCCGCGGCGCTACGGCGCCACGACGCCAAAACTCCTGAGGATCGAGGTCGGTTTTTGACAGGTCAGCGCCGCGGCGCCACCAGTGCAGTGCCACGACGCTCCAGGTCCAGAGAACCGAGAATTGTCCAGAATCTTCTGATTCATGGACTGATTTGAAGAGCCAAAGGTCAGCCAACCCTTGGCATGATCACCCTTTGGTGAAATCTATGCACTCCATTTAAGGCATTCACATGGTATGTGAATAATCATTTTGCAACTATAAAAGGAGCTTCAAATTTCAGATTTAAAACATACATTCACAACACAAAAATCTGAAAATTGTTGAAAGTTTTTCTTCTATTCTAGCAGTCTCTTGTTCTTGTTTCTTCTACAAGGATTCTCAAGTATTGGGCTTGTGCTTGAGAAAGTATTGTCGTTTTATCTTGGGAGACTATTATCCATCTACCGTAAGCATTATATACGGGGATAATTTTGTCTTAAGGAGAGATTGTCAAACAATCGACTCGACAAACATTGCACTAAACCTCTTTGTGTCTAACCTTTCAGTTCTTCTGTTTCCGTTCATACTCACAATTTTACAACAATACACTGCACAAATAACATTATCAGCAGCAACACCTGTAGCCATAACTGATGGTGACACACCAAGTGACTCAGAGATAGCAACATAATTAATTGCTGCAAAACCAGAGAGAGAACATCATTCAAATAACAACGAAGGAGGAAAGGTGCACGTAACTTGACAAGCACAAAAGCGTGTAACTATCTATGATGTAATTCAGCTGAGATACTACTAATCATGCACAAACTAGAACTCCAACCCCAACGGAAAGTGATTCCACTATATTATATTTACATAATATGCATAACCTTATGTATGTGTGATACATCATAAGCATAACATTTCACAGGATTCCTACACCGAACATTTAGAATTAGGAAGAACATTCTGAAAATGTACAGCTTTGTTTCTAAAAATTAAAGGGACTATCTAGGTTTGCAAGAAAGTCTTCAATCAAAAAGCTCTTCTCAAATAGCTCAAATAAAACATCAAACAGGAAATTCGGCAATGACAAGTCAAAGGCGTATAAACCTATCCGAAATATTTCTTAGTTTTTCCAAACAAAACTGTATTTAAAGGGAACACTTGTACTGATTTCCTAGGGAAGTGCTTCTCATTGCTTTTAGAAATCTATAGATTCTTGAAAAAGCTTGTTCAGAAATTTACAATTCAAATAGCAAACTCTGAGTTCGTTCACTCTTGGTGATTTATGTTCTTGTACATCTGTCATTACGACAACAGAAATCCTTCTTTAGTTACTGTCCAAAATGACACGTACAACAGTAGGAGAGTTCATCAAGCTTAAAAATATCAAAACCAAATACTACCATCAACCACAAAGTAAGCCACCAAAGACATTGAACCTGACACTCAAGTTTCCCTTTATTTAGTTCAATTGACCTAAATTCCATCTTGAGTCGTGGCCTAATTTCATCTCTGAGATTGGATTCTGTTAAATATATATTCATGACCAGAATACATATGAAACATACAGCGAACATATACCCTCCATCAATGTAGCTGCCCATGAGAGCAACAACTATTTTCCAACTATCTTGACCAAGTGATCTCATAGGCACCATCAGATATGCCACTACAGTCCCAATAACCGTCCCGGCTGTCACATTGGAAGACAAAATAAGAAAACAGTGTAAACGCTGAAAGTTGAAGTTAGTAGATTGCCCTGCATATACATAAAAAGAAGATGACACAAGCATTAATCTGTCAAAAGTTATAGCACATCGATCACCGCTTAACTGTAAATATTTATTCATGTTAAGAACCCAAGAATATCTTGATTCTAAAGGCTGAGATGGAGCTTCTCAAAATAAGGGAACCTGAGACATCTTTATGAGATATTAGAAAGACATTTTCATGAATCTAACTTTAATGGTATTTCAAAAAAATGAAGAGTTAAACAAAATGATAAGTCGATATTTAGCTATTACTATACTGCTAAGATTGATATGTATGTAATAAGAGCAGTTAATCTTTCTTTTCACAACCTCTTAACTTCTTTGTACTCCCCTGAATCGCTCAATGGTCAATCTTTCATCAAAAAAAGGTTCCCCTTTTGGTGGCAATTGTTAGGCAATCATAAAATCTTCTTTTAGTCCCCCTATAGTGTCTCCGGAAGACCTGTGGGTAAATGGATGTATATTTTCCCAACGGGCGCTTTTGGTCTACCATAAATGACGCATTCCTTTTTGTCCTTCGATCCACACACTAATACGTCAATTTGTGCCCATATACTGGCTAGAACACATCATTTGTCAAAAGTTCTTACTCCGACTATATTGATAAAATTGATCCATATATCATTGAATATGATATTCAAGAAATTAAAGAGTGCTGCTTGTTACATCCCTGAAACAGTGATACCTAGAAATTCAGTTATTACTAAGGTTGTCCAGTGGGCCGGGTCGGCACGATCCCGGTCCGGCCCTCTACCCGCCCCGCCCCCCTTAAAAAAACGGGTGTTCGAACTCGGGACCGGACTAGGGCTCATTCCGCCCGTCCCGACCCATCCCCCCTCCCCCCCCACCCGATAAACCCCCTTAATATTTATTTTTAACCCCTAAGTTAGTATATTTACACTTTAACCCTATTTCTCAACTATAAATACCTCATTTTCCTCTTTATTTTTCTCACGAATCTTCCTATCATCTCTCTACAAGTCTAATTGCACACTAAATATTTATTTTATTTAGTAATTTATATCAAAGTTCAAAAATTGGGAGTAAAGTTAGCAACTAGCTTGAGGATCATCGAGCAAAGTTTTAATTTTCAACCTCAATTACACGTCGACGTTACGTCTGCGTTACCTTCGTTCCTTCTTTAAATTAATATTGTTACTTAATTTTCATTATCGTACTTAATTTCATTAACTGTAATTACTTATTTGCATAATTATAATGGAACGAAGTGGATATTTTTCTAGTAGAGGTACTGGGGGTAACGGTGGTAAGGGTGCATCTTCTAGTAATCGTAATTACGATGATTTCACTCATGTAGATAAAACTGATTTTTTAATGTTAATATTAATATATCATTAGATCATGAGGTATATTCTGCATCTGAACCAGACTTTAATTTAGAAAATGAATTAGAAGATAATTTAAATAACACACTCACTAGTGCACCTCCACCTCAGGTTCAGACTGAGTCTCAGGCTGAAACTGAAATTGGAATGTCTCATATTCTCCCTAGTATGAGTCGAAGACAAAAACAACGAAAATTAAAATCACCTGCATGAAATTTTTTTGATAGGGACATTCCTAATCAATTAGCTATTTGTAAAATTTGTCGGGAAGTTTATAAACTTAAAACTAGAAAAGGTCAAGGATGGACGGGAGGTTTAATGAGACATGTAGAAAACTCTCACAAAGCAAGGTATAACCAATACTTGGCTGAAAAATCGGATGTGTAAATGTCTTCTAAGTCGGGACAAGGTTCACATAGGGTCCCCGACCAAGTACATGGTCGAATTAACCTGATGACACGGTTAACTAAATAGTTGGTCCCATCAAATAGTGCCTTCACAACTAGAACTAAAACAAAACAACCACCTTTATTAATTTCAGCAATTCAGGCAAAGGGATAAAACGAAATTGGAGATCATAAGAGAAAAGAGTAGTACTTGTAGTGAGCAAAAAGACCTGATCCGAGCAAGAAACCCAAAAGTAGAGGACCGGTAGAGCGTATCACATGCCGCAAATTTTCTCTGAACAACAGTATCGGGATTGTCAATGGCAGCAGGTATTTCAACACAACTGAATATGCTGGTGCTTCATAAGGAATAATGCCCATATTACTCGCAGTCAGCCCCACCAATGTGCTTACCAATGCAGCACTAACCATACTCCCCATTTTAGTTCTCTGACCTTCAGATTTCAGTCCATTCTCATACTATCAGAACCAACATTTGTTCTTTGGAATTCAACATAAACGTGTACTACGCGAGATTGACAAAAACAAAAAGGGGAAATGGGAGATGTGTTGAAACAATTCAAAAAGTTAGCTAGATGAGATGGTTATACAATTTAAACATCGGAAGTCAGACCTATCTATAACCGTCATTCACTATAACAACCAAGTTTTCTTTGGAGCCGACTTTCATGTTATGTTATATTATATGCTCTTCATATCAGCATTTCGCTATAACAACTAAGTTTTATTTGGAATCGACTTTCATGTTATGTTATATTATATGCTCTTTATATCAAAATTTCGCTATAGCAACCAAGAAATATACGAAAAAATGAGGCCTTATAGAGAAGTTCGACTGTAAGTTAAAATATGACCACCGCCCAAAAATTCAAACCAAGGGCGGATCTAGAGTCCCGCTTACTGAACTAAATATCTATAGATATTTGACTGTGAATTATAGTTATTATTCTAGTATTAACCTAAAGTCGTTGTTGGAACACAAACTTCAAATCATAAATTCGTCTCTGAATCAAACATGGTAAGTTCAAATATGACCATCACCTAAAAGGCCACATTAAGAAACAATTGGGGGTGTTCAGCTGTAATATAATTAAGTACTCTCACCGTCCCAATTTATGTGACACTTTCCATTTAAGTCAGCCCCATAAAGAATAGTAACATTTTTCTATATTTAGTTATGACTTTAAATTTCTATTCTACCTTGATGAAATATTTATAGCCACACAAATATGTATTACTTATTTTAGACAACAAGTTTCAAAAGTGTTCATTGTAATTAACAATGTGTGTTATTTCTAAGATAGTTACACAATTCAACAATATAATGAGAACAATGTTTGTAATATGATAGGAAGGACAAAAAAAGTTATGAATTATTTTACCACAAACCCAAAGCACCAGTTGCAAAAAGAGACATCCATATACACCAGTGATCATTTGGAGACACAATAACAGAAGATTTTACAATTACACAGGGGTGAATAATTGTCTGTTGAGTGACTTAGGAACAGGCAAAGAAGTAGAAAGAATAAATGAATTTCTTGGAACATTAAGAGAAGGCAATTGGGAAGAGTAAAAGGAAGGTTGCAATTTTTGCACTACTGTAAATGCCATTAGTTGTCGGAACTTGGAGACTTATGAGTTCTATTAGCCGAGATGAGGCTTAGACCATCTCCGGCACGGGACATTGTCCCGATAATTATACGCACCATGAGATAATTTGATGACATGTTTGACGTAGAAATAATTAGAAATTATTGAATATATAGGAGATAATCTTGTCACGTCCTGCTAGAAAAGTAGAAGGAGACAATGTCTCCAGCAATGACATGTGGCAATCTGCGATCAGAAATTCATTTTCCATCGCTATATTAATTGCTATTTTTGACCAATAATTTGTCACGACCCGACCCCGGGCCGCGACTGGTGCCCTACCTGGGCACCCTTCTAATCATACAACATAAAAAACTGCGGAAAATAAGTAACACATTTTTTTTTAAAACCAAGGCAAAGCCGATAAGACTGCCATAATATAAATCACCCAAAAAGGGCTTACACTATCCAAAAATGTAATTACAACTCTAACTACCCAAATTTACACGTGAATACGCACTTCTAAGATTTGAACACATACTATGACGGACAAGGCCCCGCCGCACTTCGAATATACATAGCCATGACAACTCCGAACATCGAGCCATCTCAAAATGTGAACCAGATCCTAAGCTCATGGATCCACAATCAGGTACCTAAACTCGCGGACATTTAACGCAGCCTCGGGGTCGCATAACAAAAATTTAATATGGAATGTAAATAAAGTACAAGAAATGCATCATAATCAGACAAAAGAATGACAGGGCAAGTATAAAAGTACATACCGCATCCTCGCCGTGTCATTACCACTTAAGAACTTAATTGCACATCATTATCTTTTCCATTCCATTAAGAGTTATAGCCATATCTTACGTACATACTTAGGAGAAGTCATTAAGTTCATTACCATATAACTTACTTATCTTTCATAACATAATCCGGTCCTTTATGGAGGACGATATACTACCCTACCAACTGACGCGATCAAGTCACACAAATATCAAAGCGTGCCCGTGGAATCCCCCATCACTGCCGACAGCTATAAGTGTAAAATATAACCATGTGACGCGCCCGTGGCATTTCACCTCACCGCTTGCCAGACACATACACAATACATATATATATATCTCCCGCCCGTGAACTCACATCATCATGACAATTAGTAGTGTAATATATACAACATATATATATATATATATATATATATATATATATATATATATATATATATATATATATATATATATATATATATAACGTGGCGCATGCCCTAATCCTCATCGTATAAGATGGCCATAACGTGCCTCTGCATCCTCATCGTAGTGCAGTCTTCATGGGAGCTAGCCCATGGAGTAATAATATAACATGCCCCTAATCCTCATCGCGGTACATGTCTTCACGGGAGCTAGCTCACGAGTAATATAATCGCATATAGCACGGTCGCACGCCTAATCCTCATCGAGCAAGTACGCCACGGTAATAAAACAACCGAATCTAACCCGCCTCGGTCACACGCCCTAATCCCACATCGTATAAGCATGTCCAAGGATCAATCATAATGGAAACATACCCGTGGAATCCCACATCACCGCTTGCACGCCCAAGCAAACTTACAACAAGACAAATGCCCTCCAACCGAGAGTCACGACAACGTAAACATATAATACTTGCACTCAAAGCTATCACCAAACATAGGCAAGTTCATTAAACCTTTAGACCTCCATTTTTATAAACGCATGGCACTTTCGCTTTCACACTGCAAATGGCTTGTTCGATACTTATTCTCATTTGTGTAACTCGCCAAGTCAACTTGGCTCCAAATACCTCCTAACGACTCTTACCAACATCCCCATAAGACTTGGTAAGAACTTAGATAACTTAGACGAAACCCTTATGCTCATGTCGAAGATGTTCACATACCTCGCGGCGATATCGACAAATAAATGCTCCAAAGTACTTCAACCTGATAGATATTCCATCCCGCCAAGGTCGCCATGCTTAGACTTCAACCTATAATGGCCACAATACGCCCATTAACCTCTTACTTCAAAGAATATTCTAAGTGCTAAGTCACTTTCACGGAAAATCGGACAACACTTTTTGTTTCTACATACTTTGCCCACGACCGACTGGCCGCGACTAGTACCCTACTGGGTACCTCGCCGTATATGTCGAGAATAGCAATGAACATAACACAACACATAACATCATAAAAAGTGGTAATACATATCCGCCACCGATAAGTGTCGCTTCCATAAACATACTTAACCAAAGTATTTATAATACAACTGTTCTTATAGCCCAAAACACATAGGTGGCCACGCACTTAAAGATAATAATCGGACAGTGGCCCCGCCATACCACGAATGTACAAAATACCTATAGATCGTGGAAATATCCGCATCAATAAATAAGCTTCCGAGGAATTGAGCTTCGACACCTAATAGTGATCCTAGAACGAGGATCTCAATCGCTACTTACCGCGTATTTAACGCAGCCCCGGAAGGGGTCAAGACACAATATGTACCAAGTACGTAAAACTGGGAAAAATATTGTAATATGATATCATAAGTCTAAAAGCAAGCTGGAGTCATGAAAGACAATAAAATACCTTTTACCATGCCTTACTAACAATGAGAGTGACAAGTATATACGTATAATACTGCATAAAGTAGGAGGCTCATGATCAAAACAGGGTACCTCGCCCGTAGTATCAATAAAACCATCCTACTCCCGACTATTTCACCCGCACGGGTCCCGTGGACCCGCACGAGGTACTCTGATCGGCCGCACTCCGCCGCACGGGACTATTTCACCCGCATAAGCCCATAAGGACTCGCATGAGGTATTCCTCGCATCACGGGTAGCAAATCCACTAACAGTGGTATAACGATCTTGGGACTTTCCTCGATATACTCTTACCCCAGCGGATGGTATAACGATCTTGGGTCGCACTGATATACTCTACACCGGAGCAGATGGTATAACGATCTGGGCTTGCCTCGATATACTCTTATACCGTGCGGATGGTATAACGATCTTGGATCTCGCCTCGATATACTCTTACACCGGAGAATGGTATGACGATCTTGGGCTTGCCTCGCATACTCTTACCCTAACTCAAACTGTCATCATATCATAATCAAAATAAGTTAAGAAAACTTATAACTTCTTATTAGTCTTGTTCATATACCCTCTCATTTTAGTTTACTTAAGGCACTTAACCATATCTTTAATAAAAGAATACCGGGAGTTTAACCCAAGTACTATATACTTCAACTCTTTTGAAAATGACTCTTCTTTATACATAAAAACCTTTGGGCAATTGATACCTTAAAATCAAGTTGTCTCCCCATATACTTATCTTATTTAGAGTAAATCTCTTCTCATTAACCTTTTATGAAGCTAATAAACCAACTTCCCATAAAGTTGTTATATTAACTCTACACTTTAGTAAAATCATACTTTTCCCCTAACTAAGGGAATTATACATTCTTAAAATGAAACAAGTCATTATATACTTAAAACGAGTAAGAATACCAAATGTTGTACGTCTACCGTACTACATAGTTTAATCTATTCATGCTCAAGAGATAGGAAAACTTCACATACCTCTTTGGTCAATCCACTTGCTAGGTCCAACTACCGCAAGTAATATTTCAACCTATAATAACCATGATATGTTCATTAACCTCTAATTTCAATGTAGAATAATCTAACTCAAAGCCACTAAATTCTACGGAAAATCGCAAGATTTCCTTTGTTTCTACATACTTTGCCACCTTTCTCAAGGCCGAATTTATCATCCAAATGCCTCATTCAAGGCTCAACAATCCAACAATGCAAAGGGGATTACACACCCAAACTAATTCTGCCCCACAAGGTACAATAATTCATTTTAACAAGTTTAAGGTAGTTTTTAGGCTACAACATGCTCATTTGTTCTTTTAACCAATCCTTTCATATCCCAACCACATTTCTCACATGCAATCAATCCAAGGGCCTTATTTCCAACTAAAAGTTCTCCCTACTTAACATGCAATACCAAATACCAACTATAAAAGAAGAATGGTTACCTTAGAGCTTTTAGCCAATTTACTCCAATAATTGCTAGCCTCTACTCCAAGAATATCACCACAATAGTCTTCACAAGCTTGTAATAACCTTTCCTTCCTATCACACTTTTCAGATTTTCTTTAGGCTTAGAATTTCTCTTGGAAACTTAGAGAAGGAGAGCTAAAGCTTTAGAGAGAGGAAATTGGAAGATGACCAAGTCTTCAAGACTTGGTCAATATATTGCATGCAAGAAATCAGATGGGGACACTTGTCACCCTCCCAAGGTCTTTTAAAAGAAAACTGACTTTCTAAGTTTTTCCGCCCAAAATCCCGCGCCTCAGTGCACAAACCTCCGCAGTTTCAACTTTCGCGCCGCGCTTGCTGCCCTGGCGCCACGGCTGCAACTTCAGCGACCCTCGATTTTAGGCGCCGCGCCTCGTGATCCGCGCCGCGCCGCCGCTTTGCTCAAACGCATTTCGCCCGATCACACAACTTGTAACTCTCATAACTTTCTACCCGACGCCCTATCGGACTAACGGTTGGTTGCGTTGGAATCTAGACTCAACGAACTACGCCCTAGGCCTTTAAAATACTTAGGAACTCTCAATGAATCGGGTCATAACCCGCCTCAAAGTTGACTAAAACCCGTCCGGAATAATCCGTCAACCTATCCTTTGAAAATTTTAAGTCTTACATGCTTTCGTACGCTCTCATACGTAGGGTCAGAACTACGGGGTATAACACACGCCACATTTAAGGCCCAACAATTCAGCTAACCAAAGGGGATTACACGCCTTAACAGGACGTGTAAAATTCTGCCCCACAAATTAATACGAAACTAGTTCCATAATTAAAGCCATTCTCGGCTAACATAAACAACAACTCAAAGTCTTACCCAATTCTTTTAATCCAAATTCTTGGGTTAACATGTTATATAGTCAAAAACAACTTCAACAACTACAATTTCCTTCTTTATATAACATATGACAACTTAACTAGTAACCAACTTGAATTAAAATCTTAAGGGCTAACATACTAGTTTTCGGATTAGGGTTCCAACAATCAATACACTTATCAAACTTCATACTAAATACCTCATGCTTGCTAATATCCATAGGTACAACAATAAGTAATCTTAATTACTAAAACGACAAGAATTATACCTTTACAAGCCCTTAATCTTTCCAAGATTCAAAGTCGCTCCTTAGCAATTCTTAGCTCCTTTCCTTATGTTCCAATCCGCTCCAAGCACTCCTTAGAAGCCTATGAAGAACTCATCTTCAAGTTCCAACTTCAAAGTTGAAGAACTCCTTAAGTTTCCGCTTTGCGACTAATACGAAAACGCCACTTTTCCGAGATCTTTCTATTGAGATATCCTTACAATACCCTTAGGGACCTTGGGTTAAAGTCTTGTGAATAATGGATCAAAATTACAAAAATTTCTTGTTCACCATTTGACAAAGCCGAGAGCTCTTTCAAGGCACACACAAATCTCTCAAATTTTTCTAAGTGTAAAATGCCAAGTCTTGCTACTAGTATGTATTTATAACACTATGGAGGGTCAAGACTTAAACAAATGGGTGGCTAAGATGAGTTTCACTAGATCGCCCATGTGCCCTTCGATGTCAATAAAATCAAGCTACAAGACTTATCATCCATAATGGTCAAACGACCCTTTACCCTTGCATTAATTCGACTAAGCCACGTGGGAGTGGTGCCACGGTCGCCTCCCATTCGCCCATAAAATTAGAACCTCATGGGCCCCACAAACGTAAAATTCCTGGTGGGCCCCACGACCAAATCCAGAAAATAAATTTTCATAATGATAATAAGTTCCATACTCTTCAAATAATGCATTTTGAGAATCCAATTCTCCTCAACAAACATTTTTCCTTTCCGACGTTCGGAAGATTTTCCGTCGGAAAAACAATTCTTCCTTTCGTACCCTTTTCAAGTCTTGAGTTCCTTACGTACATTCTCTTAAACATGTCCTGGAGTTACGGGGTGTAACATAATTTGACCGAATTAAAAAAAACACCAATTTTTTTTATTTTTCAAGATCTATAAAAAGAAACTAAGTTTACTTCATTTGGACATCGAAATATTTTTATTATTTTCTCCAAATTTCTATCTTCTTCCAAATTATTTGCTATTTTTTTTTGTAATATGGATTCTAATCAAAATTTTAATCTTCCTCCAAATTTTATATTTCCTAACCAACTACAAAATCCCAATATTCAACGTTCACAAAATTCTCAAAATATGTAATTCAATTTTCATATGTCATATATTATGCCAACTAATTTTGGTATGCAATATTCGTATAACCGAAAGGTTTGGAATTTGACAAAAATTTAGAATAACCGAAAATTAATTTTCAATCTGTGATTTTAATATTATCATTGTTTTAGTGTGTTTTTGATAAATTGTACGATTAATTTATCTTCAATAATAAAATCATGTATTGTTATATTTTAATATTATAATAAATTTGATAAGTATTACAATTAAATGAATATAAGTAATTTATAATTTTAAGTAATTTATAATTTTATTATTATATGTGTAATAATATGAATTGCAAGAATAATATCATATACAAAATAGAAAATGAGATAGAATAAATATATATGGTGAGGTATATGTATTGATGTAGATGAAAAAGAAAATGAATTATTTTATGAAATATCCCCTGCTATGGAGTGTATGTGATAAATGAAAATATTTGATGATATGACAGATGAATAATTTGACGTGTTAAGAGATAAATATGAGTTCAATTATCTCTGGTCTTATAGATAATTAACTCACTACTTCTGTTTGTCTTTTTCTTGCAGGATATAGGCAGCAAGTCCCAATAATTCTGGAGATTGGGAAACTTACGGTCTTTGCAATCTCAAAGCAAAACCAAAGTACATACTTCAAAAAAAAGTTTTATTACATGTCTCACAACACAATCAACAATAATTGGGTAAATACGATATTTACATCAAATTAAAATAATTCATCATAATTAAGTAATTTAATTATTCATCTTACAAAAATGACCAACACTTTTTCTCTAATCACCTAAGCGTCATAACCATCTCTGTTGCGCTTCCCAACCTCTACCACTGTGTTTATCGTTTTCCCCGTCGTCGGCGAGTCAACTTCTTCCACTACCGACCGCCTGAGTGTTGTACCCCTCCTTGTAGCACTTCCCAACCTCTGCCACCATCTTTCACTGTTTTCCCCCTCATTATGCCGGTGCAGCGAATCAACTTTCTTCACTAACGACCGCCTTAACGTTGTATTCACTTTTTCAACGACGCCATTTCTCGTGTGGTGGCTCAGATCTGACCAGAAATTACATATATCTAGATCTATCCTTGATCGGAAAATTAATTGAGGTGATGGTGTAGTAGCCGGTGATGGAGCACAGGTGGCGGAGATGAAATTACCGGCGGTAGGAAAATCACCGGAAGGTGGTTGAGTTGGCGGTGAAATCGGTAGGTGCAAGAATAGTGAGCGTATAATATTGTATATGGGTGTGTACACCTCTTATACAGTATTATACATCCATATACATAATGTAATCTATGTTTTATATCTACTTATATAATATTGTATAAGTGTGTATTTGTGTATAATATTGTACAATTATATTATTTAGAGTATATACCTACAAATTATACACTTTCATATACCTATATACATAATGTACATGTCTTTTGTATATAAGTGTATAATATTTGTATAAGAGTGTTTTCGAGCTATATTTTTGTAATATAAGTTTTGGACTATATTTTTTTGCAATGTAAGTCAACTAAGTATACATTTATGATTTATTTTTTATTTTTTAAGGAATATACTAAAAATTAAGTGAACACTTATTTTGAACAACAACGAGTATACCATAACGTTTTTTCTGTTTTTAAACTTGTTGTCCACTTATGGTAAATTTACAAAAAAAAACTGCATGTTATAAATGGATTAAACATGATTTTTTTTTATACAGACTGGAAAAAAAATATGAAGAGCTCAACAAGACAACAATATGACCTCTTTGGATGAGCTTATAACTTAATACTCATAAGCATATATCATAAGTTAGGAATGATTTGACTTATTAAAATCACTTTTGGCCTTTAATTGGAGTGTTTGACAGTTTGGTTGATAAATTCAAAAGTGTTTTTGGGTTCCAAACTTCTTGAGTAGAACCTATTTTGGCTTCTTACTTTTTTGTTTTTTTATACAAAAGTCTTTTTTTTATTGACAACCAGACATCTAACAATTTTTTGATAAAAAACTCTACTTCTAAAAGCTCTTTGTAATAAGTTGTACCAAACGGGCTTAATTTATATTACATTAAATGTACGTGGTACACACAGTTGCAAAAGCATTTTATGTATTAATGGATATTACTTTTTATTTTAGTATTTTGATAAAGTAAAAGAATTTATTTAAAAAGAGAAACTATGTTATAGCTATATTTGCACCTTGAATGAATTTTACAAATAGAGGAATACATCTTAATTGAAAGATTTTATTATAATTGTTCGTTTGGAAGTTTTTTGAAAAACTAATCATATGTTATTTTCTTGGTTGAAACAATAGAATCGAAGGTAGATTCTTTTTATAAGATGAAGAATTAGCCAAATAAAGGAGGGCCCCTTGTGCGCAGCGTGATAGTGGTCTAACCTTTGAAATCAATTGAATTACCATGATTAACTCCTTCACAATCCTGTCGGACCGGGGTGTGGGGCTCCTGGGTGGGACTTGGGAGATCCACCTTTTGGAAAAAGAATTAGCCAAACTTGTTGTATACAAAAAGTACTTAACAAATGTGAAATGGAACTTTAGATTTGTTTCAGATTCATTGGTTGGAACTTGAAATGGAAGAAAATTGGTTAATCATTTAAGGTTGGAACTTGAAATGTACATTTTGGAGCCAATCGGATGTATTTTTAACAGAATATGTTAAGAATTTAGTGTATTCACTCTTTCCTAATATAACCCAAAAATGTCGAGATCTAGTGGCATAACTGACTGAACTGTGAAAATTTTATTTGCTATTTGAACTTGTGACATTCGTTAGCACTATACCAAAGCCCGTCAGAAGTGGAGGACCAGTCAGATTTTTACAACTTTCACATGTAACCCTCTGCAGATTTTCATTTGCTCTAATAGAAAAATATTATAGAACCTACATTTTTGCTCTTATTTAACAAACAAATAAAAATATGGATACATGCATACAGTGTTGAAGACAAGTATCTGCACTCTTCTGCAGATGAATCTGCACACCCCCTAATCAGGGACATGACATGGAAAAATGGGGGCAAAGGCTGGCTATATACTACAATTCACAAGCAGACTGGTTACAAATTGCAAATCTGAACCTAAATAGGAGACATACACCCAAATACACCTCTTACTATCAAGTGTCAAGTTTATAAAATTACAATTGGGCTAAACCATCCTATCCAAAGCTATGCAGCAAGCTAACACGACGGTGGTTGAAGTTGCTTCAAGCGTCTTACTACTTGCTTCATTGTAGGTCTCGTTGAAAGAGAGTCAACTGTGCAGACCACAGCCAAGTGTAGGACCTCAACCAAATCATCATGTGGGCCCGAATCCCATAGACCCGCTGTAAAGAACTCCTTGGCACGCCCCTGGCGTAAAAGCATGCACGCCCATGCAACTATATTGAATCCGTTCCCATAAGAAGAGAAAGACGGATCAAGTGCTTTCTTGTCAGATATTAACTCTAGCAACACGACCCCATAACTGTACACATCAGCCTTGTCTGATACACGACAAGTCATTGCATATTCAGGAGCAACATATCCAAAAGTTCCCGCCACACCAGTAGTGGCATGGGTCTCTGAAGTTCCCAGTAATCTAGCCAAACCAAAATCAGATAAATATGCATTATGGTCCTCATCCAAGAGGATATTGCTTGGCTTTACATCACGATGAAGCACACGTGGTACACACTGATCATGCAGGTAAGCAAGTGCACGCGCTATGTCCAAAGCAATCTTGTGAAGTACCCTCCAGTCCACAGCCCTTGTAGACCTCTCCTGAATAAACTTTTCCAAATTACCACCTGGCAAATAGTTATAGATTAGGAACATTTCAGTTTCGCTGTTATGATATCCTATCAGAGTTACGAGGTTTGGATGTCGAAGCCTCCCCAGAGTTCTGATTTCTGCATCAAACTGTTGAATCCCTTGAAAACGTCCTACTGCAAGTCGCTTTACCGCCACTAGGAACCCTGGCGCGATTTCCGCTTTGTATGTTGCTCCGAAACCTCCACTGCCTATGCAATTGCTAGCATTGAAGCTCCCTGTGGCCCGCACGACATTCTCAAATGTCAAAGGAACCGCAACTTCTGTAAAAACTGTAACTTCTTTCCTGGTAGATCCGGCAACTCTAGATCTTGGATTCCATTTTCTGGTGTAAAAGAAAAGGAGTATCAGAGCAAGAAGAACTGATACAATAGCAGCAGCTGATGTTATGGAGGCGATCTCTATCGAGTTGAAACCACTACTCCCTCCTTTTTGGGTTGATGAACCTGATGGAGACGCAGCAGAATCTTGTGAGTCCCCCATTCTGCCCTGCTGATCTGTAGAAGGTGTCGATAGAGAAAATACACGGCAAGATTGCAGAAAGGGGTTGCCCTGAACACTATTGCATTTCATCAATTTTTTGTTATACGGAAGTGGCCCAGACAGATTATTGAAAGACACATTAAATGCTGCCAGTGTGGTCACATTGGCCAAGCCTGAAGGTATTTTCCCTGACAAATTGTTGTTGTTGAGAAGAAGGGCAGTCAAATTCTTCAAATTCACCAGATTGTTTGGAATTTCACCAGACAAAGAATTCGAAGAAAGTTCAAGCGCTTCTAAAGAGTGCAATTGCCCGAAACTTGAGGGGATGGAGCCAACCAGATTATTGCCAGCTAAAGAGAGGTAGTTGAGATCCTTTATCTGGCCAAGACTGCTAGGAATTTGGCCTCGAAGAAGGTTCCAACTTAAATTGAGAGAAACCAAAGAAACCAGACTACCTATACTCGGAGGAATTGTCCCACCAATCTGATTTTTGGAGCTATCCAACAGCTTAAGAGACCCGCAAATTGCACCAATATCCTCTGGAATTTGACCAGACAATGCGTTATTGCTGACGTTAACAATCATACCTTTCAATTCATGACATTTCTCGAACAAGTTACCTGGAAAAGGTCCAGTAAACCTGTTACTACCAGCAAGAAATGCGTAAACAACTTGCTTGCCTAACATTTCAGGTGCAATGAGCATGGAAGGCGGTAAATTTCCCGTGAAGTTGTTACCGCCGAAATTATGAAATACTGCATGGTCACCATCAACTCCAAATAATGAAGTGGTGTCTAGAACACTTCCACGGGCGAAATGCGCTAGATATGCAGTTGATGTATCAAATGGATCTCCACCAACATGAGCAGCACAACTGTAATTGGAAAACATGGGAAGTGAACCAGAGAGATGATTCCCACTCACATCGAAGACAAACATGCAAGGAACGGGCAGTTTCTCAACAAGCTGTCCGGTCAGGCTATTTGAGCTCACATCAAGGAATTGCAGCTTCTGGCAGCTACTCAATTCCTGAGAGATCTCTCCATGATAATAATTTTGAGCCAAATTCACCATCTCCAAACTGTCACAAGAACCCCAACTAGCAGGAAATTTTCCTGAAAGAGTTGACCTAGGAGCCCATATCATCCTCAAACTAGGAAGGCTTGTAATCTCTGATGGGATTGTGCCTTCAAAAAAGTTGTACTCATCAGTAGTATAAGCCCATTTTTCAGAAGTGTCAATTGCTGAATCAGTCGCATTTGGAAGAGGATCCCACAAATTCGACAGTACAAGAATGGATAGTTTCGAGCAGTTTCCTAGCTCAGATGGTATCGGTCCACTTAGGCTGTTCCTAGACACATCAAGAATCTTGAGCTCAGTTAGTTGACCGAGTTCAGCTGGAATATCCTCTTCTAACAAATTTGAATGCAACACAAGCGACTGCAACCGTCTGCAGTTCCCTAAACTCTTTGGAATACCATCACCCAAGAAATTGCGCGCTATCTCTAGAACTTCAAGCTTCTCACAAGAACGCCCAATCTCACCAGGAATAGACCCGCTAAGATGGTTAAACGACAGGTACATTCCCCTCAGATCACCAAATCCACCAACAAACGCAGGAATGCTCCCGTTAACTCCATTTCCAGCAAGATTTAAGATTTGCAAAGCAACACAATTCGACAAGGAATCAGGAATGCCACCCGAAATCCTATTAAAACCCAAGTTCAAAACCCTCAATTTCCTCAATCCCTTAAACTCAGATGGCAAAGACCCAGTTATCAAATTCCCTTCCAGATCCAAAACTTCAAGATTCTCCATACCCCAAATCCCCAAAGGAATTTCACCACTCAATTCATTAAAAGGCAAAGATAAAACCTTTAGTTCAGTCAATCTTGAAATAGCAACAGGTACTTTACCGACAAGCTTCAAACTATTATTACCACAAACCCTTTTAATCCCAAAACCATATAAAGGAAATTGAACAATTTTAGCACAAGATAAAGAACCCAAATTACCTCCACTGATGTTCAAAGCCACAACACGTGAATTGGTATCACATGACACACCGAACCAAGAACAGTGATCAATAGTATTGCTCCAAATCACACCAGAAGGGTCTAAAAGCGAAGCCTTTAACTCCAAAAGTGCTGATTTATCTGAATCTGATGAAATTGCATACCCATGAGCTAAAAATAAAGCAAAAAGTATGAAATAATTGTACCATTTGATGACAAAACAACAACGACCCATTACTAAACCCCCAAAGGGTCCTCAACAATGCAAAAATTAGACCCTGTTTCCACTTCTTTGTCAAGATTATGTGAAATCAAGAATTCAAGAATGGGGTTCTTGAAACCAAAAACCCTAGCCCTAACCCTAATTTTTTGGGCTGCTGGAGAAGAGAGAGAGAGAGTCAAGAAGAGGAGAGAGAGAAGACTAAAGTTTAAGACAGAAGAGAGAGAAAACGCGTTGCTGCTGTGTTTGTTTTCAATTTTTTCTCATTTTTCTATGGAACTTTACTCTTCATTTCCATTTAATTCTTTGTTCAACTGTTTTTGTTTTTGTTCTTGTCTGAAAATAATTTTCAATTTTTTGTATTTGTTTTTAGTTTAGGGGAGTGTGGGGTCAGTTGAAGAGCGTGATGGTGGGGTCAAGTCTACATACTTTGGTGAAAGAGATGGAGACCATGCAGGTCAATAAATGCATCACCCCGTCAATATCTACCTCCCTTGGCTGATCAATATGGAGGACAATAAAAATTTATTACAAAGTTATACAAAAACAAATTAATTTATCATAATTTTTTTCCTTTTTAGACCGTCTAAAGAAATAATATATTTTTATATATAATATAATAATACAATTTAACTAAGCTTCACAATCTAACTTTAATGAGTTGATTTATAACTATACAAGTATCTATGACTTGTTTTACCCTACAAATTTCAAAAGTTACTTTCATTCAGACTCAATAATCCGTCAAACATTATAAATTGAGACAAAAAAAAGTAATATTGTTTCATTTACTAAAAAAAATAACAATAACTTTACAAAATAGATACAACCTTCAACGAATCCACAAAATTACGAATTTTGTCTTCTCTTTCACATAAAACCTTGTCGTCGTTGTGCACATCCCACCCATCGGTCTTCCCCCAACTATCATTGCTCTGTCGAAAAGTTGTTGGAGCTTCTCTTCTATAACTCTTTTTCCTTTTTTCGTCGTTGTACCTATCTCATCCGCCGTTTCTGTCAGTTACTTTTTCTTCACCATAATTTTCTTTTCCACCAGAATTCTCTCTCATGGTTTTCACAACTTCTTTCTCCATTTTACACTTGTATAATTGTGTGTATAATTGTATGTTATCTCAACATATACATTTGACATAGACATGACATACATTGATATACACATGAAATACACACAATATACAATGATATAAGCAGTTATATGTTATTGTGTGTACTTTTTTTTGTGTATATCACTGGACGTATGGTGTAATACATAGGATATATAGTAATATGCACTAGATATGTACTAAATATGCACAAGATATACGTCAGACATACACCAAACATGCATCCATTCCATTTATAAATCACCACCACTAACCACCCACAAAATGACTTAACCGCTACTCGTTCCACCATAACAATACAAAAAACACTTCCTATTAGAATCTGAATGTATAATCTTGTAATCAATTAGATTAGCTTAATTATCTAAATGTATAATTTTATAATCAATTAGATTAGCTTAATCAGTAATCATAATCAGCACAATATCAGTGATTATGATTATGATTAGATTTAGCTTGATTTTAGAGATTAGGTTAGCTTGATTTTAGAGATTAGGTTATCTTGATCTTAACCATAACTTTGACTTACATTCTTGTATATAAAGTGATTTTACATCAATGAAATGACAGGCAAAACATTTCAAAACATCTTCTATTATGGTATCAATAGCCTATGTAATTTATACCTTATTCAGTCAACCAACTATTCTCTGTCGTCGATAAATCTTGTCTCCTCGTCTTCTTCAAACCACTCCATTGTTCTGACAATAAACAACCATGTAGCATTGACCCAACATCCGAACTAAACATTGCCACCATGTCGTTCACATTATCTTCTTGCGTTCTTATTTCTCACCTTACTCTGGCAGTATCGAACATCAACAACTTTATCAAAATCACCCTCGATATTGTAAAAGGTCAATACATCACATGGTCGAAAATATTCACCATTCATGCTAGAGCTTACAAAGTTCTAGACCACATAATCCCTCCATTGACGAAGTCGGGTTCACCCCATCTTTTCGGGAAACATATCCTGAGTTATGGTCATGTCTTGATAACTTTTTTCTACAATGGATATACAACACAATTTCAGATGATCTTCTCAACACCATCCTGGAACGCAATTCCACAGCCGAAATCGCATGGAACCGGCTAAAGGACATTTTTTCAGACAATAAGAATTCTCGAGCCCTCTATCTCGAACAGGAATTCTCAAATTTCGGATGGAAAATTTCTGACGCCTCTTCCATCACAACATCTCAAATCCCTAGCAGACCAGTTATCTAACGTCGGCGCCACCGTGTCGAATGAAAGTGTTACACCCCGGAAATTCCAGGATATGTTTATAAGAACGTACGTAAGAACTCAAAAATGTTAAGATTTGAGATGAGTAAAATTTATCGGAATTTTGGAATTTGTCGGAAAACGAAATATTGCGACGAACGGGAGGGCGACACGTGTCACCCCCCTTAATGGCCTTGGACGAAAATGACATGGAGGAAATGGTCATTTGACCATAATTTAAAAGACCAAGTCTTGCAAAGACAATTAGCTTGACATTGTTGACTAAGTCAAATGCCACTTGGCTTGATCCCTGTGAAATGCATCCAAACCACCCATTTGTTCTAATCTTGACCCTCCATTTATTTATATAAGCTTACTAGTGCAAGACAAGACTTAACACTTAGCAAATTTTCAAGAAAAACTTGATGGAAACTTGAGGAAGCTCTCGGCCAAGGCTAGGGTTTCAAGGAAAAAATTTCAATTTTTGTCCAATAATTCCCCCACTTTAAACCAAGGTACCTAAGGGTATTGTAAGTGTATCTCAATAGAAAGATCCCGGAAAAATGGTGTTTTCGTATTAGTCGCAAGGCGGAAGCTAAAGGAGTTCTTCAACTTTGAAGTTGGAACTTGAAGAT